>OX637489.1:14023750-15355000 GCA_951800055.1 Cenopis cana
CCCGGAAAACAAAATGAAATCTATGGAAATTACAGAGATTAACAAAAATAAGGTAGAGGAGAATGAGTGGATTCTACAGAATAAAAGGAGAAGTAAGAGATTTCCTAATAACGAAGTAAAAAGAGGTGGAAAGGTAGACTCAGAAGGAATTCAGGGTACGGAACGTAGAAAGTATTTACATGTGTGGCGGTTGAAAAAAGAAACAACAGTGGAGAATATAGAAGCGTATGTACGGAAAATATGCGGATCGACATGTACAGCAAAAGTTGAAAAAATAAACCATAAGACAGAAAGGGACTATGCGTCTTTTATAATAGGTGTACCGGAAAGCTTATATGAAACGCTGGGTGATTCAAGTGCTTGGCCGGTTAATGTTGAGTTTTGTGAGTGGGTGTGGTTTCGTAAACCCAGGGACCCTAAATACACCTCCACATAAGTCGGTGGAAGTGTATTATCAGAACGTTAGAGGACTTCGGACAAAATTAGATGAGTTTTATGCAGGGCTGGCGTCCTCAAATGCGGATTTATTTGGAATAACTGAAACAGGTTGTAATCAATCCATTCATGATGCTGAAATAATTCCGCCTGGCTATAAAATCATCCGCTGTGATCGTACGGATGGACGTAAGCAGGGCGGCGTGTTTCTCGTGGCCACACCGCGCATCGAGCTACGGAGCGTTCGGCTGCCGGGCGACGTCATCATTAGCGATAAGGTGTTCGAACTGGTTTGTGCGAATGTGTATATGCGCGATAGATTATTATTCTTGTGTTGTGTTGTTTACATTCCACCGAATAGTAAGGAAACAGAGTACATGATATTATTCAATATTATAGAACAGTTATGTGTTATTTATAGTCGAGTAGTAGTTTTAGGAGATTTTAATTTGCATTCTTGTAATTCATCTATTAGCGATTACTTCGAATATTTTCAGACATATTGTGGATTCATTCAGAGAAACGAAATTCCAAATTGTAACAATCGACAGTTAGACTTAGTACTAACATCGTTGGGGGAGGAAGTTAGAGTGCGCGCTGCATCGGAGGCCTTGGTTCCGGTTGACGCGTATCACCCGCCGCTCGAGGTCAAGGTCACGTTAGCGGGGGGTGCGTCGGCGCGGGCCGCGGCGCGGGGACGCGGGGACGGTACCGATGCCGACACGCAGCATCTTCGGCAGGAATGGAACTTTGCGAAGGCCAACTATCCACTGTTATACACATCACTGGGTTCAAAATTATTAGCGACTGTGTGCCTAAAAAACTGCCCAAGTGGAATGCGTCGAGGTATAGGTATCCCGAATGGTACAACGCTGAAATAATCCGCGAAATACAGTATAAGGCTTCTCTCCATAAAAAGTACAAGTCTGACGAGTCACAAGAGAATTATATAGCCTTCGCTAGATGTAGGGCGCGGGTAAAAAGTATGATTCAAATAGCTTACACACAGTATCAGGACCGCGTTCAAAAACATTTAATAGAGGATCCGAAAGCTTTTTGGAACTATGTGAAGTCTAAAACTAAACACGGAAAAGCTCAAAAATTAACTAAAAATGGAGTGATACTCGATGAAAAGCAGGGAGCGAAAGAGTTCGCAGACTTCTTTCATTCAGTGTATAGCTCGACTCCAGCTGACCTAAATGTAAGCGCAGCGGTTGCAGAGGCGCAATGCTCAGGTGATTCAGCGCGGATACATCTCGATAGTTTACAGCTGGCCGAGGTCATGCGAGCACTTGCGAATCTCAAACCGAAGCGTTCGGCGGGACCGGATGGCATACCTGCTTTTATATTTAGAGATTGTCGCTTTGTTTTGGCCGAGCCGCTATTGCACATCTACAATATGTGCTTGAAGAACGAAGTGTTTCCGGACTTATGGAAAACGACCCGGGTAGTCCCAGTCCCGAAAGGATCAGGGGGTGAAGGTGTAGAGGCATACAGGCCGGTCGCAGTGCTGTCTACCCCTGCTAAAGCGTTCGAATCAGCATTGCAAAATACTATTTACAATCAACTACGATCTCAATTGTCGGACGCACAGCATGGATTCCGCCCGGGCTGTAGTACGACCAGTAACTTGCTTAGTTATGTAACCCAGATTATTCCAGAAGTCGATAGTGGGAGCCAGGTCGACGCCGCTTACTTTGATTTTCGGAAAGCATTTGATGTCGTTGATAACGATATCCTGCTCCGAAAACTAGCGGGCGTCGGCTTCACCCCACATCTATTAAAATTCTTTGCAAGCTACATGCGTGACAGACGGCAATTTGTTGATTACGCGGGACACAGATCAGAACCGTATTTCGTCAGATCAGGAGTAAGTCAGGGAAGCAACCTGGGCCCATTGCAATTTATAATTATGGTCAATGATTTACCACAGGTTGTTAAAAATTCAGGTTGCTTACTCTTTGCCGACGATTTAAAAATGTTTTTACCTATAAGTAATACTTCGGATTGTGTACGTTTCCAAAGAGATATAAATAGAGTGGTTTCATGGAGCGAAGCTAATAAGTTATTTTTTAATACAGCAAAGTGTCAGACTATTACATTTACTCGATCGCACAACCCCATTCTAAATGACTACGAAATTAACGCCATGAAATTAAAAAGAGTGTCAGAAGTAAAAGATTTGGGAGTAAAATTCACCTCCGATCTAAGATTTCGCGACCACATCGTCAACACTTGTAAAAAGGCGTATAGAACGCTCGGATTTGTTCTTCGTCGTTCTCATGGCTTTAATTGTATCGGAGCGATTGTCGCGTTATATAATGCGTTGGTCCGGAGTACCCTCGAATTTAATGCAGCCATCTGGGCTCCACATGAAACTAAATATAATTTCATGGTTGAACGTATACAGAACAAATTCGTACGATTTCTGTATTTGAGGAAGTATGGGATGTATCCATTTTACCCATTAATGTATCCAACTTTATTTGTACTGGGTATGGTGGGGTACAATGAGTTGCGGGTACGTAGAGAGCTAAGTCTGGCAATATACTTATTTAAATTAATTAGGGGTAAAATATATAACAGTAATGTATTGAATTGTGTAAGTATGAGTGTTCCAGATAGGTACGTGTGGCGTAGACTCCGGCCGCGACTGCTGGCCGAGCCGCGCGGGCGCACCCACCTGCTCGGCAGGGCGCCGATGACGCGTGCAGTGCGTACGCTCAATGTCATAGCGGAAAACATTGATGTATTTTCGTGTTCTCTGAATGAATTCACAAGAACAGCATTGTATGTTTTATGTTATAAGCGTTCTAGCATAGAAAAATAGAAAGTAGATATACTATAAATGGGAGTTACACTATTGTCTTAGGCTAAGTACCTGTAAAAATAGTGGTAAGTGTTGATAAAAAAAAAAAAAAAAAAAAAAAAAAGTAATCATCAGAGATTTTTTTTTCAGGACACTGAGTGTTCTCTTTTCATGCAGAAATCATAATATACTAAATTATGATAGAAAAAATGTGTATTGCACATTTATACCCAGTTGCCAGTACCTATAAGTATATTGTGTGAAATTTTCAAAGCTGTAAATCAATATATAGCAAAGCGATTCCCCATTTTATTTGCACCAAACGGCTTTCAGAGCCGGTCGTTAATGAAATATTCTAAATCTCCGTAGGTACTAGGTACTGTCCGGAGCTCCATTCCCGTACAATAAATGGTGCCCAACATGGGGCTTGAATACAATATGGTCTCCAGATAAAGTCTCGTGCTCTACAATTAGTGTAACAAGTCGCGAATGTATAGTGCGAACAATAAACACAACAAACAATAATCTGCTAAACAATAGTCTAAAGTTTCATTCTTTTACTTAAGGTACCAATGACTGGAATCAATATCCACGAGATAACGTGTCCGCTCTTCGGTGGGAAGTACAGTCCTTTCAGTCTTGTTGACCTACTTATAATGATACGACTATGACGTAGGTATCTCATGCTCTAGTGTGCTTAAACCACTTGGAGGTCTGAATAAAGCATCCCATATTTTAGAGCGAGTTTCAAAACTCCGTAGGTAGTTTCCTTAGTCCACCTACACTAAGTGGCGTCTACGACTTTGAGTTTACGAGGATTAAGCATTAGCCTGCAAGTGACGACGTTTGGCTCGACAAGAAGTCTCACACATTTCCACTTAGTACTTTAAAAATACTTACTATGAATCTCATATATTGGGTCGCGAGCAAGATGATTGCTATGCCTAAACATATTGTAAAGGACACCAACCAGAATTTCCTGTGGAATAAAAATAATCGTAGTAAATAAGTAATATACCTACCTGTTTATGCAAAAACCGTCCTATCGTGACAAAAGATTAGGAGTTTTGATTTCGTATCT
This sequence comes from Cenopis cana, assembly GCA_951800055.1. NCBI lineage: Eukaryota > Metazoa > Arthropoda > Insecta > Lepidoptera > Tortricidae > Cenopis > Cenopis cana. Next base: position 14,028,076 of record OX637489.1, read on the forward strand.
ATAAAATTTCTGACACAAACGGGTAGGTAGGTAGATACAGTACAGAGGTAGACTAGATAACAAAATTACTGCCCAAAGTAAAGTGCTCCATATTGCCAATTTCGCTACCAAACACTAACAAGCCAAAACTTTTTATCTTGATAAAGTCTCACCTACCTACTTTAATTTTCTTACGTAAACATATTGGATAAATATTTTTCGTTCAACTATAACGTAATTTCTTGGCCGACAGTGATGAAATACAAATATTTACCTCTCCAGCCAATGTATCTCTGTATTTACAATATAGGGCAACCCGTGAGTTGTGCAACTTCGTAATTCACTTCGTAAATAGTTGATAACTTTTTCTCTCTTCACTTTTCTTGCGTAATGGTCGGGTTTCTTCTTAAATAAGGGTCTGGTGTTAATCATTGTGTTATGTGGGATTTCAATTAAGGAGACGTTATTAGTTACTGTGATAACTTATTGTGTCCCCTAGACGCTAGGAAATGGAATTACCGAGTTGGACGGTGCTTCGGCGCTAATGAGTCGGTAGGAGCGAGGAACAGAGAATCCCTAGAGACGCCGCTATCACGCAATAATTATAGCTTTCATTTATAACAGGAGTTCAGCTTTCCAGAGTTATTTGGGGACTTGTTATGGCATAAAATTAATTGTATCAATTAATTGAAAATGAGTAGCGTAAATAAAATAACCAGTATACTGGTATATGCTTGTACAGTCAAGAGCAAAAATATGGGTGCATACAACTTGCCCATAAATATGTCCCATAGCTCTTATGTCGGTGAATTAAGGTTTTGGTACATATTTATGAGAGGATTCTATCGATACATATTTTTACACTTGACTGTACAACAGTTCAGGTTCTTATAAGTGGACCAAGAGGGCCCTTATATTTTAATCATTATCGACAATTTTTTTCTAGGATTACACAATAATCATCACTTAAAATGTTGTTGTATACTTTAAGAATTTCACAAAGTATTGTAATCATAGAGACAAATAGGTATGATGAATATTAACGTCTTCAAAAAGAGTTTGTTTACAATGATAGGACACGTAAGGATAAATATACTTTAGCATTGTTTAAGGATTTAAATACCTGTAGCACAGAATAGTATAATAGTATTACATACAGAATGGACACGAACCCCCCGCACCGAGGTCAGTTACCTCGTCCCTAAGAGACCCGCCTGGTGTCGATCGCGTGCCGTCGCGCCTCGCGATTGGACCGCGGCACGCACCCGCGCAAACAATTGACGCGTGTGCCGACAGCGCACGCACACATACTTACCCACAGCGCTTACGTTCCTTCGCGTGTCACAAGTGTGCCTGTAGGTACGAGGTGTTCTTAACGCTTTGGCCGAAATTATCACTTCGGCATTCGTTACATTAATTAATCGTGTAGCTGTACTGTCAGCGTCATATATTATGCACGGCCTTACAATCTTTTTGGCCACTTTCGCTGCTACTACTATATGACACTGACTGTAGATAAAATGAATGAAATGAACTTTATTCTGTAAGTAGGCCGCAATGGCACTTTTACAAGTCAAACCCTACTAGCGTTTCACAGAGGCCACTGCCGAGAAGAAACGCCGAAAGAAACTCGTCAGTCAGCCATTTTCTCACAAAATATGCTTATTACAATGATAATACTTAACCTACTTAAGATAAAGAAATCTAAGTATCTATATAAAGCAACACAAAAACAAAGAATACTTAAAACGAGGAAAAAAATCCCAATTATGTTCAGTGTGTAATTCAATACATACATACAAGTATATGTATGTTCGCTAGTAGACCGAGAACGTTGTCACACATTCGAAACGTCCTAGAACTTGGCCATTAGTGCATATGGCCTATTGACCATAGAACCAGGATCGACTGACTTTACAAAAGCCAATATGCCTATACTTATTGTAGGTACCTCCGTCATTTCCTTTATCTCCCAGTAAATACCTCCCTCCCCTTTCCCCCTTCACTTTCGTATAATTCAAGTCGGTTTATAATTATTGAATGTTCATCCGGGATGTTAATTAATCCAAACGTTAATTTCTTGAGAGCAAGATTTGCATAATCCCCCTTGTTGGCCCGGCTTCGTTTATCTGGATTCTGGATACTTAAGTATATATACAATGCGCCAACATTTAAAATCATTAAACTTTTGGCGTTCTTTCAAATACAAACGCTTTTGCTCAAACACCATGAGGAATGTCAAACGCGAAGTTGAGCCCTGTAGATAGAAACGCATGTAGGTTTATATAATTAAATCGCATTGGATGCCGTGACGAAAAATTATATATTTACGGCGAGGGCGGTATATAGAATGCTGAGTGAAGTGAAAGATTCTACAATAGAACCGTGACGGAAATCAGTCTGATAATAATTTATCCCTATTAATTCGTACGGTTACCATCCTCACCTGGTTGAAATTCCTCTTAAATGTAATGGAATAACCTGTTTTCTGAGTTATCTAGGAAACACTCGCCTCTCTACGCCTCTCTAATCCCACCGCTTTCTGTTTATTGACATCGTGATTATACCTTAAAATATTAATTTATATTGAATCGACGATTGTTTAAATACAATACAGTACAAAGGGTTTGTTCGTGAAATCAACAATAACGGTGTTTTGTAACGGGAACATTAGCGTTTGAATGAGTTTTATATTGTGAATAACTGCTTTACAAATGGATGTTACAGTAATTTTAGGTTGAGTTGGCTAACGAGGATTGATGACAGAATAAATTGATACCTAACATAAAGTAGTACCTACAGTCAGCTACATTCAACAATATAGGTTCATTCAACAGTATAGGTATTTAGATAGAATCGTGTCAATTAGGCGTAAACAAACCCAACAATATCAATTTGTCACTAACAACATAAATGTGCGTCTATAATATATAAATAGTTGCAATAAATAAATGAAAATTCAATTAATCTTTTAACCGCCGAATGTCAAAATATTTGAGTAGGTACTCGCAATTTTCAACTTTGTCAATATATCACGAAATTGTCGTTTACATTGTCACTTACATACGATGATGGCGGGTAAAGGGTGAATGCATTTTGAAGGCGGTTGTTTGAACGTAGGTTTGTCAAAAGCTACATTTAGAGCGCATTATTTGGTAACTTGTAGTAATGAACACGGTAATACAGTTAACCTTTTCGACGCCAACGACGTACATATGCACCATTGGTTCAACGCCAACGACGCATATATCCGCCCAATGCGATATCAACCTACATGCATTTCTATAGGGTTCGACATTCCCATTGTCATGGCGTGTCAGTGACAGCGTTTGTATTTGACAGTCTGACAGAGCGCTGAAAAGGTTAACACTGACCTAGGGATATTGTATCGAAATACAAGCGTAATATTTGAAGTTAATACCTACTTCTCCTAATATGAAGCGAATATGAGATTTTAAAACAATTTACGGTCGTAATTGCTTCAAACAGACTCTCCGTCGACGATAAACACATAATTGCGCTTAATGAAAGGTCTAATGTCTCCATTTCGCGCAAGATGTTTCAACTTCAACTCACTCTGACTGTTCATTTTAAGGATGTACCTACATTATTGTGTTACATTTAGATAAGTATTAGAACTTAACTGCTGGGAGGACAATAAGCCTTATTATTTATTGTGTTAATGAACTTTTTAGTACTTTGATCATGCCGTTGTCTTGAGGTTTTGTGTCCAAGAGCAAGCTTTACTTGACGCCAGTTTTGTGACGAACAAATATCTATTGCATTGTGGAAGTTTAAGGTTGTACCTACTCGTCCCCGTTTTACAGTAGAGCGCGAGTAGACACGCGCTTGACCAATATGAATTATGATCCATATAATTGGGCCATGATAGTACAGAACCAAGTCGCAGCTATGCGGTGGAATGAAATGAAAATGTCTTTCTCCAAAACGCATTAACACAGTCGACCATCATGGCCCATTGTGTGGATCCGGCATCAAATTGTACCTATCTTGACCAGGGGGCTTTCACTCCGTCAGTTCGCCGCGCCGCTGCAAGTACATCCCCGGGCCGCTGCAAGTACATTCAGCGGCAAATTGCTACCGGACGGTCGTGTCGTCTCGTCATTTGCTTTGTGTGGTCAATATTTGTTATTATACCTATTATAATTTGGGTTTGTAAGTTGGCGATTTGTTAACAGTGCTTCCTTACGTAGTACTATTACTTACGTATTCTGTGTCTTCTTGACGTGTCGTGAAAAGGGCTGCAGAGGACCAGGATGAACCGAAAGCCAACAACTATCTTCCTCTCTGTCGCTTGAATTTGCAATAACGACGGAGAGAGTGAGACTTTGTTTTCGGTTCGCGGTAGACTTGGCGTTTCTTTTTACACAAATTGAATATTCACCTATGTGTTGGTTACAAGGGCCTGACATGCTTTGATAGAGAAAGATAGCCTATTTGAGATTCCTATAAAAGGAAATGGACAAGAGTGCCGTGTTTTGTCTCTGTCACCGACTGTGTACATTAAATTGTATATGAATATTCATTCTCATACCACCGGTCGCTCGGCGGCGCATCTATAGCTACTTGTAAATACCTACTGTGTCTATGGTTGGTTATCGCTTCGCTCATGTTTTGATAGCAGCTGAGCACATCAAAGCTATCTCCAAGTTAGCTGTTTGTAAAGCTAATTAGCATGCCCAAAGCGCTGCAAACGCGAGTCATTGAAACAGAACACGGTAGTGATTTAACAGGGGAGCGATCCATCCACCGTGCCCCCGAGACTCGTTGCTAACAAACACGAACTTTATCAGGTTGCTCGTGTATTCAAGAATGCCCTAATCGACCATTTGGCAGCCTTAAGCCCCTATTTATTATCGTAACTAGCGGGGCACTATCGTTTTCGTAGCGGGCCGGAGATCGTTCTACGTTTCTTACTGCCCGTTTGTCTGTACCCTCTTAGTAATTCAACAAAACGTGCAGTGGAGATAACAGGTTTGGATGCCGATGGAATGGGAAACAATCCGCTGATCTTTTACAATAGAGTCGGCGGTGATTGTTTGAGTAGGTTGTGTCATTGTGATTGCAAGTACCTATGTAAGATGCACTGAGTAAACTGAGTAGTTTACTTCGTATAACACACCAGTTTCTTGGAGCGGTATTTGACTAGTGTTATAGGTGGTGAGCACATGACCACTTTTGTGAAAATTAGCGATTGATATCGAACTGTCAAATACGTGCAGCCATTATCATAAGCAGTGCGTAAGTAGGTACCCGCAATGGTGATATCGGTGATGTTACAAGCTGTCTAAAAATAATGTCGAATTGCTCTTAAAAATTGGGCTAGACTGGGAAGAAACCCTATTAGGTAGAATTGACACTTACCTAGGTAAACAACTGTTAATATAGGTGAGTTCAGAGATAATCGGGGCTAGTGATGGCCAGTTCCTGAAACTTTTTATATATTTCTCAAATTGTTAAATATTTCAGCTGTACTAAACACTCGCAATATTTTCGAATGAAAAGTCACATGCCAAAAAATAGGCTCAAGAAAGAGATAAACGGAAATTAATTGCTCTACCGGCAAGAGATTGTCTCTCAAATTAATGATAATAGTTCCATAATTCCATATCCTAGTTACTTATGCAAGACAATTTCTGAATAAAAAAACTAGGTACATTTTGTATTTATTCTGAAGCCATAGCACTAAAAGCAGGCACATGTTTACCCTTATTCGCATTCTAAAGCGTCAGATCATTACTCTTTGTCGAAGTTGGGTCGTTCACCGGGCCGGCGGCTCAATCTCCGGTGGAGCTGAGCTCACCTTATTCGGTTTCCAAAGCTATTTAAACTTAAATAAGAATTGTGGTGAGCTCAAGACACCCGCCACCCCGTTTGTGACTTCGAGCGGCGGCGACAGAGGCAGCGGTTTTCAAAATACACACACAGAGTACATATAGTAACTGTACTACAGGTTTGTTTGTTTATCTAATAACGTACACTCATTTCTGTGCACGACCGTTTGTCTACTAAATAAATAAATAAAAATAATAATGTTTCAAAGCCATTTAAATACAAAAGTTTTTGTTTAGACAGGAGCGTGAAGTTATATTTTCGTAAACATATACTCGTTTAACGCGATAAAATGGATCCAAATGAAAAATACGGACGTCTGACTCTGACACAGCTAAAAGCACTTTTACGGAAATGCGAGAAATCCGTAAAAGAACCGCAAAATTAAGGTGGTAAATTAATAATGGAAAAAATTATGAAATTTCTGAAAAAAAATCTAATTATTAATACAAACGTAAAATATACGTAATAATAAACATTATCACCAAATATCAAATTCGTAGGTCTCAGCTCAAAAAGAATAATAATCACGAACTAATGTCTTGGCACAAACTCTAGTCGCGCCACCTAGTGGCAAAGTTTGGCAGCCGCCAACCCCATTAGCGGTTATGCTTAACAATGAAAGACAGTGCTTTTGTTTAGAAGGCACAAAGAGAAGGGTAATTCGTTCAAGAAAAAGAGTTTCAACCATTACGTACATTATTTTCCGCCTTTTCCTCAGACACTGATTGGCTGCCACAGAGTACAAAGCTTTTGTAAGAAACCGGCCCAGCAACTGCCGAAACATTCGCTATCAATGTGTAATGAGTTACCTCCGTAATAGTAGGTACCTAACTTATTTTCTGATATTCAAAGAAGTATGATTGACATTCCTTGTCAAAAGCTCATTCGCGATATTGGCTCCCCAATTACCTTCGCACACCTTAGCTACCATTCAAACTTAGTCGCTATTCATGTATTCAGTGGAGTTAATGCTTCAGATATTAATTACACAAGAACTTGTACTAAACTCGGAGTCTAGAGAGCCTGGTTGGTGCTGCCAAGTCATAATTCGCGATTCAGCGATTCCCATCTCGCTCGGGCTATGCGAATTAGAAAGAGGTCGGTAGATCTCCACTCGCGTCGCGTCGCAGCGGCAGTTGTTCTAGCGCCGCTGAAACTTAAGACACCAAATGAAAAAAAAAACGGGACACTTGAAAAACTTTGAGTCATGTTAAAACTATATCCGAATGGACGTTTAAAACTCAAGTGTTAATGATCCTATAAGGGTTCCGTTTTATTCCTTTTGAGGTACGGAACCTTAAAAAAATAATTTCGAATTTTCTTCAAGAAGTATGTAAATTCCATTCCGCGTCCGGGCCGGCCCGTTTTCTAGTACTAAAAATTGACGATTTCTTGTACTACAAAACGGGACACGGAACGGTCTAGCATGAATCATCCTTATAGTAGTGTATTATAACTTGGCATTTTTTAGACGACTGCCCAAAAAAGGAGTGTAATGTTTTCAGGGTTCATGCATCTATCTATATAACTAGGTATATAAAAGAAGGTCCTGATTGACTCATCAACGCACAGCCGAAACCACTAGGTAATGCTAGAAAACTGATTTTTGTACAGTCCGTTACATTTATAACTCCTTTTTTTGAAGTCGGTTAAAAAAACACGTATTCTACCTACCATTTATGCGCGTACGAAGTCGCGGGAAAAAGCTAGTGTACATATATAATATATATGTGAGTTTCTTTGTTACCCCAGTACTTCTCAACGCGTTAACCGATTTAGATGTGTGAGGTATGGTTGGTCTAGCAACGTAAAAACTAGTTTGATGTATTCAAAACGTACTTAAATACAAAATACAGTGCCATTAGCCATTTTTAAATATCTATCGTTAAATTTAAATAACCATAATTATTCACGAGTGGCGCTAGTGGACTCGTTCGTCAAAAACAGTTCGTTGACATGATAGGGCATGTAAGGATGAATATAGACTGTAGGTATCTGTCTTTAGTTGCTCGGATCATTCCTTTTAGGGTCGGTGTCCACCAAACGGCTCGCATCGGATCGGATCGGCTCGCATCGGATCGGATCGGCTCGCATCGGCTCGCATCGGATCGGATCGGAAAGAATACGAACGAATGCGTCGACATCCGATCGCGTCCGTACGGCCGCTTGCGAACGTAGGTATCCGTCTGCGCCTAGTCAAATAGTTTAATTACTATCGTGTACTACGTATGCTTTTGCACTAAATAAATCAATCCATGATTGAGTGATGTCTGCACTTTTGTTTCGAGAATTAGTTCGAAAGATTCCGATCGGATACGTCGGCAGGTAAACGGAGCCGTACGGATGCGTCGGCATGCGTACGGAGCCGATCGGATACCTCGATAGACGAACGGAGCCGATCGTGGCTTGGTAATATAGACTTTAAATACAGTGTACTATGATTGAATATCGTTTAAAAATTGTAAAATCCGTTCCGATCCGATCCGATGCGATCCGTTTGGTGGAAACCGACCCTTTGTATACCATTAAAATAATAGTACATTACTTACTAAGGGCGATAAAACAAAGAATGTCTCAGATCGCAGGTATTTTACGCCCGAGCCGAAGGCAAGGGCGATAAATATGCGATCTGAAGCTTTCTTTATTATCGCCCGTGGTAAGTACAAAATTTTATGTCACCCCCTGGCCAGGAAGTGGGTTTATTCGCGCGCGGAGCGTGCGATAATGGCCACTTTATGGCCAGGTGTGACATAAAAACAAAACTTGTATATAACTTCATATATCGTATAAAATTCCAGCATTAATTTATCATCTTTGCCAAACAAAAACATAACTGTTCATTCCACTTAAGATAAAATCAGATACCTAAGTATACAGGGTGCTTGTGAGGAATCCGCATAACTTTACCAGCGTATTCCTGAGGTCATAAGGAATAAAAAATGTTATATGAACCCAGGTCGAAATACGATTTTTACTTTTTTTAAGTTTTCATACATAATAAATTAATTATGTCTGCTTCACCAGTAAAACAATGCCTTAGGATGAGCTGGCAACGTTGTTTAATGTTATCAATTTCCATTAGAAAAGGCAAGTCAGTCACCAAAAGTCACAAAGTTTCCTTGTCAGACACAAATGGTTTCAAAGCAGGATTTATGTAATAGTGCAAACGGAACTCTTTACTTAATGACTTACTTATTTAAGGCTTGCCACACACTAAGCGTGTTTCCGCAGCGTTAATGTTTTTGAACAACTTCTCTCGATGTAACCAGATGTAACAAGTGATCAAATGCTAATGATAAATTACTATGAAGTGTCAATCTAAAAAATCGGATAGTGCTGTCACTTTCACTCTTCTTACTTGAAATATTGGGATTAGAAGGAAGGTAGGACTCATCAAAAGACAAGGACATACAAACTAAGATACAATTTTGCAATGCAATTCTGATGAGTGGCACGAGATAGTCACAATGAGGGCTACCGCGTATGGATTCGCTGCTAGAGGCGCTAGTGTGATGTCAGTCCTCCGAAATATCAAATTTCATACTTTGTGGGTCGGTTACGCGGGTTTATTTCTAATTAGATTAATATGATGACTATTTTTCAATATCTAAGATTTTATCGCTAGGTACACATTATTGTCGATATGTACGTAAATAATTTTCAAAAATACTTTGCTATGAAACTCCATGGATTATGATACAAACTGGCCACTCAGAAATTCCCTTCGAGTGTGTTTGGGTAAATAATGACTTCTGTCCGGTTCTGTCCACTTCAGTCATATGAACGATGGGTGACATTGTTGTGATTGATTATAATTATAAATTATAAGTTTATAACGGTGCAACGAATGCGATTCATCCCTCATCCCAAACAATCTTTGTAATGAATCAGACGGCCATCTGACTAACAGCTGAAATAAAAAATTGTTTCCGAGTAAAAAAATTTCAGTTCTTCGATCCCGGAATTCTATGCAGCGCAGGTCCCGGCGTAATTTGCAATTAATGAGAATGTTCAAATTGTGTAATAAATGAACAATGTGATAAATGATTGTGTTTATTTACTTTGGAAATAAACAACCAGACATAAACTTTAATAAAAACAAACAGGTAATAACAAAGTAAACATAGCACTAGTTATTAAAGCACTACTTTTATTATTACGTGAACCGTGAACGCCAAGAACTTCTAAAGTGGTCGTGTGTCTTCGTGCCCACCACGCCAACAACCACTTAAAACGTCGGAGTGAAGGTGTAGGTACTAATGTACTTTGATCATGAATAATATCATTTATGAACTGTTTTAATTTGTTTTTATTGGTTTAGACATTACATCAATTCAACAGTGCTTGGCGTCGTGGGCACGACGGCACTACCACTTTGGGGGTCAAAGGGTTAACCAGATATCAATTTTTATACACGATAGCAAAAACTTATAGCCATTCCACCGTCTAAAGGAATTTCAGGTCATGAACAGATTCATTACGAAATTTCTCAAAATCTTTGATAATGCTTCGACGTTTAGTATTTTACAAAATAATTTTGAGGAAATTGGGGTTCCGAAGAAGTTTTTCACTTAGTCTTTGGCAGAAGACAACCCTCGAAAACTCATAGTTATCTTCGACGTTTAGTATTTTATTATAAAGATTAATCTCTCTTCTTCTTAGTCGGTCACTCTTGTGACTTGTCAGAGTGGTCGTGGTTGCGCAAACGCGGTACACGGAGCAATGTTCGGTGGGTTGTTGTACTTTCCGAGGACAGCTCTGTTAGCGGTAACCTTCCATTTCTGCCGGTTAGAAGCATCGCGAGTACATTGGACCATGGTGGACTCCGTAGCTTTTTTGATCAAGTCAGTCCAGCGAGTTCGTGATCGGCCACGTGCTCTCTTGCCGTCCACTCGTCCCTGAACCACCAGGCTTTCCATTGAATCTTCGTTCAAAATCAAGATTAATACAAAACTCTATTTACAGCCGTGGGCTTAACGGAAACCATTTTCATAACCTGAATATTGTAATTAAACTTTCAGTTCTTCATAATTTCTTAATTTTGAACTTTGAAAGAAAAATTTCTGTAACTCGTTGACACGTAAACAATGATAGTGACAGGGACGGATTTGATTTATGCAGTCAATGTCAGTTAGATAATGTGTCGATCTCGCAACATCGCAATCATAAAGTTGATTTATACTGGAGATGTTATAAATCTAAAATTATTAATAACTCGAAAACTAAGCTGATTTCAGCTTACTTTATACGACATTTTATTTTCCAAACATGATCAGGAATACTCTGGTAAAGTTATGCGGTTTCCTCACAAGCACCCTGTATTAGGAGAAACTAGTAAATAAAAATGAGTCTGCAAACTTTCACAAAGTACTACTAACTTTATTCGATTTCGCAAGGACGAAGTGCCAGCCTACTTATTTAACATTTTGATTAACAATTCAAGACTAGGTACGGCACATTTCATATTTCATTTATTGCATCATGTTGTTACATAAGTTCTTAGAAATAGTTTGCAGTAGGTAAACAATAGGGTATTTGACACATGTTAAAATTTATAACACAGTGTCACTTTTTGGATAGTTAGCCATCAAAATATCACAATAAATCGTGAATTATAAAATTATACCGAAATCATAAAAAGATATAAATCATCAAAAACTCGGAAAATTATGTAATTTTTTTTACCGTCCAAAATAAAAAAAGGTATCAATAGAATGCTTATGTAAAAATAAAAAATAAATTGTACAGCAACTATGTACCTAAACGCATTATTTTAGGACTAAAACAGCAAAATACAAATTTTCCCATACAAAGTTTGGTCGAATGCTGTGCATGTGCAAGTGACGTCATTTGCCAGGGCCAATTTGTAGGAGCCTTTTTGAAGGCCGCTAGCGTCGAGCTAGGTTTGTCCCTAATTTTAGCCCTTTATTGTGCTCTAATAGTTGTTGGTCTCATATAGACATTTGATCGTCTCTAAAAACTGGTTCGATTGGCATTATAAAAAATTTTTAGTCAAATAGCGTATTAGGGCACAGCAATTTTTTATCTTACATAGCTAACATGCATCCATCCAAATTATTACTATCTCTAAGCTAACCGGATATATTTAGTTCATTAGGTTCAGGTTTAGTTGGTTAGGGTAGGGTAGTTTACATTCATTAGGTTGAAGTTAAAATTTATGCCAAATGGTCTCAATCGATCTGAGTAGATTTCTATATAAGTACCTAGGTTAATGGTTAAGTAGATTTCTATATAAAAAACCGGCCAAGTGCGTGTCGGGCCACGCGCAAGGTAGGGTTCCGTAGTCGTCTACCCTTTACATTATGTGGACTAAAAAGTTCGAAAACTTATATTTACTATGTTTTTGAAAGAATTAACAACATTATCTAAGGTATCAATGGAAATTGTACGAACGTTTGCTTTTGCAAAGTACATTTCTGAAGTTCGACTATTACTCGTTAACTAGTAATGTCTACTTAGCTGTGATAGTTTTCCTTTTAAATTCATCGTATATACTACTACCATGATTTTTTTCACATGCCTAGTATCCACCATTTAGCTGGCAGGGGGGGGGGACACTTGACCATAGCAAAAATTATCAGTTCAAAGCTTAATATCACGCTAACCAATTCTTTAATCAAAAAACCGGCCAAGTGCGTGTCGGGCCACGCGCAAGGTAGGGTTCCGTAGTCGTCTACCCTTTACATTATGTGGACTAAAAAGTTCGAAAACTTATATTTACTATGTTTTTGAAAGAATTAACAACATTATCTAAGGTATCAATGGAAATTGTACGAACGTTTGCTTTTGCAAAGTACATTTCTGAAGTTCGACTATTACTCGTTAACTAGTAATGTCTACTTAGCTGTGATAGTTTTCCTTTTAAATTCATCGTATATACTACTACCATGATTTTTTTCACATGCCTAGTAGCCACCGTTTAGCTGGCAGGGGGGGGGGGGGGGGGACACTTGACCATAGCAAAAATTATCACTTCAAAGCTTAATATCACGCTAACCAATTCTTTAATCAAAAAATACTTCTAGAAACCTTATAATATTTTTAAAAGAGCTATCCAACGATACCCCACACGATGGGGTTTGGCAGAAAAAAAATTTGCAGCACCACTTTACATGTAGGGGAGGTACCCTAAAAAAATTTTTTTTTTAAGATTTTATTCTACCGTTTTGTCGGCGTCATTGATATGTATACTCATGCCAAATTACAGCTTTCTAGCACTAACGGTTACTGAGAAAAACGGGGGTCGGACGGACGGACGGACGGACATGGCGAAACTATAAGGGTTCCTTGTTTACTACGGAACCCTAAAAATGCTTTTAAAAACCTTATAATATTTTTAAAAGAGCTATCCAACGATACCCCACACGATGGGGTTTGGCAGAAAAAAAATTTGCACCACCACTTTACATGTAGGGGAGGTACCCTAAAAAATTTTTTTTTAAAGATTTTATTCTACCGTTTTGTCGGCGTCATTGATATGTATACTTACTCATGCCAAATTACAGCTTTCTAGCACTAACGGTTACTGAGAAAAACGGGGGTCGGACGGACGGACGGACATGGCGAAACTATAAGGGTTCCTTGTTTACTACGGAACCCTAAAAAGCAACATGCAATGCTACTAACACGATATGGGAAATTCGACTTGAATAAAAGAAGACGAAGAACGGGCGGTAATAAAGAAACCCTCAAAAGCAAATAAATAAATAATAAATTGATTAAAACCCTTTAATCAATCAATTTTTTATTTGCTAAAAAATACAGTACATAGTAGATGTCATAAAAACAATATATTTTGCTTGCAAGCAAGCGTGCAATCTTCGGCTCGGACAAATAAGACATTCTTTTTTTGCCGCCCTAGGTATTATCGGCTGTTTTAGGGTTCCGCAGGGAACCTTCGGGGCACGGGTCATTTAATAATCGTAATAATTTTGTTAGAAATGTAATTATATAATGTACCTATGTCATTGTCAAGTTGAACCGCTCCTATGCGTAGTTTTATACACAATACTTAATCAAAACTTTTCAAAAGCTTTGTTGGCGTGGGGTGTAGAAAGTAATTAAGTATTCGGTTAGTACATCGCTACCTAATTATTGTAATGATATATTATTTACGTCAGATGTTAGTACTTCCAAGGCTAAGCTAAGCTTCTGTAATCTAAGCTAAGCTTAATTGAAATCAAACATATAACTCGTGCATGGCCTTCATATATTAGAGAATTATCAGTGTCTTTCTATATCCATTAAAAATGAATTTCTCTTTTTTTATGGTTCCGTAGCCAGAATGGCTAAAACGGAACCCTTATAGTTTCGGTCTGTCTGTCTGTCTGTCCGTATGTCACAGCCGATTTACTCGGAGACTATAAGTACTATATTAAATCCTCTTTCATGTGTTTCGTGTGGGCACTTCTCGCCGGCGTGCGCCATGTTTGCGTCGACAGGCCGGCCCGCGCCTCCGCCGCCAGCCCGCAGCTATGTCCTTATATAATTTTGTACGTGATCTCGTTAAAGTGTTATATTTCGTGATCTAATAGGGGACGCACGCAACAGCCGCACAGTATATTATAAAGCGGGGTCTTATCTACGGTATTTGAACTTATAAAAGAGGATTTACTATATGGGTGTAGATAAACTACTATTTCCAATGCAAGTAGTTGTGCGAGGTATTTCTGGATATTGAGGTTACTAAGAAAGTTTTCCATTTAAGTCAATCGTTGGTGAGATATTAGCTCCCAAAGTCGTACAAATTGTGTCGCCCCCCCCTCTAATTTCCAAACTATAAAGATTAAAATTCTAAAAAAAAATTGAGGTGTACATTAATAAATACTTTCAACGATTTTTGGTTTGAACAAGATGAGATTAAGGGTTTTTGAGTTTTCACTGAAAAACTGTCTGACAGAAGGACGTAAGTCCGTGATTTCCCTATGAAAATACGACCTTTTTGGATTCAATGTATTGGATGGTGTTACTATTGTGGGATAGTAGAGGTTGACCGATGGCTCATTATGCGAGCAACCACCGCAAGGTGCAGACGTTTAGACGAAGTGTTAAGCTAAGGCTGTTAATGTAAAGTTGTAAACAAACTCTATGATTGTTAAAATGAACGTGCTGGAGTTATACTTCTGAACTAATTAAGTGGCATTGAGTGAAATTAATAGGATTATTGCCACGCCTCATAAACGTAAGTGCAATTTTTTTCTTTTCTATTTCTATACTTAGTTTACCAAAGAATGTAGATTCAAGATGTAGAGTAAAGATGTAGAGTAAAGATGTAGAGTAAAGATGTAGAGTCAAGATGTAGCGTCAAGATGTAGAGTCAAGATGTAGAGTCAAGATGTAGAGTCAAGATCCGAAACATGTCGAGCGATATTCGACGTTAAAGACGAGAGTGACCCGTTTATTATATTTCAATAAACTATACGGTTCTGTTTTTCCTATTTTGGGTACGGAACCCTTAAAAAAGAGATATGAAAAAAGTATATGCCAAGAAATACGGAGATGTAGCCTCTACACAGGCTACGGTGTCTGCTACGCGTTAGCCGTATGCTTGTTTGCTATAGACGTTTTATTTTAAAAAAGATTTAAAAAATGCCTCAACAGAGGTCCCCACAAAGTAGAAATAAGGCAAATAGAGTGGATTTTCAACTGGTGCTAAGAGCTCTGAAGCCGTGAAATATTCCAAGCGAGTGCTCGACTGCACATTTGCACCGAATGTGCAATAACTGGTGGAATAAATCTGCACCGTGCTAGCAGGCGCGTGAGATTGGCACTCACTATCCGATATCGGGCCATTTCGGCCATAGATTTCGCCATTATATGCGATTGCTGTTTATTATCGGTTTTGTGGACGTTTTTGGTCGATTTAGGTCTTTCATGTTGTAAATTATTATTCTACTTTACTAATTTTTCATTTAAACTACTCATTTTTAAGGTTCCGTAGTAAACAACCCTTATAGTTTCGCCATGTCCGTCCGTCCGTCCGACTCCCGTTTTTCTCAGTAACCGTTAGTACTAGAAAGCTGTAATTTGGCATGAGTATACATATGAATGACGCCGACAAAACGGTAGAATAAAATCTTAAAAAAAATATTTTTTCAGGGTACCTCCCCTACATGTAAAGTGGTGGTGCAATTTTTTTTCTTCCAAACCCCATCGTGTGGGGTATCGTTGGATAGCTCTTTCAAAAGTATTATAAGGTTTCTAAAAGCATTTTTTGATTAAAGAATTGGTTGGCGTGATATTAAGCTTTGAAGTGATAATTTTTGTTATGGTCAAGTGTCCCCCCCCCCCCTGCCAGCTAAATGGTGGATACTAGGCATGTGAAAAAAATCATGGTAGTAGTATATACGATGAATTTAAAAGAAAAACTATCACAGCTAAGTAGACATTACTAGTTAACGAGTAATAGTCGAACTTCAGAAATGTACACAAGCAAACTTTCGTACAATTTCCATTGATACCTTAGATACTCGTAATGTTGTTAATTCTGTCAAAAACATAGTAATTATAAGTTTGCGAACTTTTTAGTCCACATAATGTAACGGGTGGACGACTACGGAACCCTACCTTGCGCGTGGCCCGACACGCACTTGGCCGGTTTTTTTAATATTTTTGCACTGTGCTAGCAGGCGCGTGAAGGCGCTTTCGCTGTCCAATATCAGGTCGCTTCGGCTCAATTTTGTCAATAAAACCTTATAAGATTGCTGTTTATTACCAATTTTGTGGACGTTTGTGGTCGATTTATGCCCATCGTGTTGCAGATTTTTATGAAATGAATTAATAAAGGGATAATAAAGGGAAATACGGAAAGCATCGCTTCCGTGCTTGCCGCGAGGTTGACTGGTTGACAGTTTTTGGCGTTTTATTATTTATTATTATTAATCATACTACATAATCATTAACAGACAAAAGCCCTGCAAAACTGTTTGAGACAGTTTGTCTGCAGGAAGACTTTTATGCCCCGTAAGCGCAGTGACAGCGTTGCGGTATGACGTTTCTAAGAAAAAATACTGACTAGCGCGAGTTGGGGCGGCGCCGCCCGGATGTAGTAATAATCCTGCGCCGTAGTCTACTCCTCATCACACAGAATAAATAGTTTGATGTTTTTCGAGTATTTAAGCGAGTTATGTTTATTGGTACCCAACGTAAAGATAATATTTTTTACTGTTGTTTAATACGTAAAAATGTTGCTGTAGACCAGGAATCACCGATTAGTTTCTTCAGGGGTCCGGTTTTTGAAATAAAATGACTGAATGATGTTACCTACTTAAGGTCCGGATCCGGACCGCGGTCTACCAATTGGTGACCCTGCTGTAGCCTGTAGATGACTTAATAAATTACTTCCACTAACCTTTGGCTAAATTAAAAAAAAAAACCTATTTTCAATATTTATCAAACATAGAATATTTAAACGCTGTCATATCATATTCAATCCGGAAATTGATCGAAGTACCGCATAATAAATATTTGCGGTATTTTTGTGTACTTGTGTACACTTGTAACTTCGCTTGCCTACAAAATCTATATAAAACGCGCCACTGAATACATAAATGCCTACATTTATGTATTAAGGTGACTTCCTGATTTGTCGGTGCGGAGGCGGTAGGTACGATATGGGAAAACTGTCAAATGTCAGTGTCAACTGTCAGTCAACTCAGTACTACTTTTTACTGTGCCCTTACATTTAAATGAGTGCTTCCTGACTGGGGCGGGATGCGCGGAAGCGGGACGATGCGAGGGCAGTACTGGTCCACTTCTGCGCATGATATTACTACTGCGCAAATGTAATACTGACAGTGTTCCGTCAAGTGGGAATCTTTGCGACGTCAGTAAGTTTCCGTCAAAGAAGAAAATGTCACATATCGATCCCGCCCCGCCAAGTCAGGAATTCGCCTAAGTAGAGCAATTACTGGTTGAAATTCCTCTTACTCGAACCAAGCGCTTTTCTGTTGAACGTATAGTGTGTCTCTACCCTTTTCATAGCGGGCTCCACTCTACTATCTATGACCATAATGTAGCTCTGTATCCGCTTTCTAATTGTCATTGTCTTTGTCGAATCATGGCTCCACGCACCAGTGCCTATTTTAGTTAAAAACTTATATTTTATTATTTTACTTTAAATAATGTAACCCGACGACACTAATATGCAATTTTAATTGTGGCTAATTAAAAGACATATTAGCAGATCAAGATTTATTTCATTTCGACTTCAACTCCAGCAACGTGACCTCCGTGACCTGGTACAGTACATCTTCTTTCGTCGATCTCTACGCCAAGCCCTGCGCTCACTTACTGCTCTACAGGTTATGGGCCCAGAACAGAATTCAGCGAAGAAGAAACAAAAACCAAAGAAAGGTACGTTAGTCGATACACAATTTTGAGGTTATAAGTACTTCCCTCACGTGCTTAACAACCCTTTAAGTCTTGATCTGTTTTTTGCCACACTAACTAAATACAATAATGTCGGGACAAAATGAAAACGGCCATATCCCTGTTGAAAAACTAGAAGGTCTTCAAAACTATACCAATTGGAAATTTGCCATAAAAATGTTACTCACGTTGGATGGACTATGGGAATGCGTTGAAAACGAGAATCCAGATGCCACTCGTGACAGCCGCGCGTTAGCTAAAATCTGTCTTTCCATTAAGCCACATTTGTTTCAATATGTGCGAGATGCCACATCATCAAAGGATGCGTGGAAGAAACTTTCAGACGCCTTTGAATCTAAAGGGTTATATAGAAAAGTGCTTTTATTGAGACAATTACACAAAATTGAATATAACCAATACAGCGGAATGACAGAATATATTGAGGCAGTCACGCGGCTTGTTCAGCAGCTCTCCGATATTGGCAAGAAGATAGACGACGATGTGGTCGCCGAGATCCTTCTCAGCGGCTTACCTCAAGAATATGACAATCTTGTATCCGGCCTAGAGACTGCCTGCCTCACCAACCAACTGACAGTTGAACTTGTACGTGCTAGACTTTTACAAGAGGAACACAGAAGAAATGGGGGTGAACAGGATGGAGTTAAGGCGTATCTTGGGAACAAGAAGAAGAAGTCGCCATTGTTTTGCCAGTTTTGCAAGCGGAGCGGACACACTTTAAAGCGATGCTTCAAACGCAAGAAGGAGCTGAAGAACAAAGAAGACCACACAATGCTGGCTTCAGCCATGGCATGCAGCAGCAGCAGCTATGACTTCGTGGTGGATTCAGGATGCTCTCAGCACATGGTTGCTAATTCAGAGCTTTTACAGGAACCTAAAGGTAAACATACTGTAATTCATGTTGCAAATGGTAATATGTTACATAGTAATAGTGTAGGTAAAGTCCAGTTAGCCTCTAATATTAGCCTAGGTAATGTTCTCCACGTGCCTGACCTTACTAGCAACTTATTGTCTGTAGGACAAATTACTGACAAGGGTTATACTGTCATGTTTAACAAAAATAGTTGTCAAATTTATAGTAACTGTGAAACCATTGGCAACAGAGTTTTAACAGCTAGGAAAGAGAATGGGTTATTTAAAGTGAAAATGCAAGGGCAGCCTGTCTTCAAGGAGGAGCTTTCCAAGCCCCTGCAACCTAGGCAAGGGACAGTGAAGGCTCATGCTGCGTCTACAGTGTCTATGGAAACATGGCACAAGCGTCTCGGGCACCTGTCGGAGGAAGGTATGAAAATATTGGGTGATGGGAAACACTGCATGAACTTTCGGTTTCAGAAACAAGAAGGCATGCGTGGTAGCTGCGTGTCGTGCCTTACAGGGAAGATGCAAAATGCACCTTATCCATCTGTTGGCACCAGCCGCGCTACTCAAGCCCTACATCTCATACATTCTGACGTCATCGGCCCGATGCAAGTAAGCAGCTGGGGCGGAGCTCGCTACTTGCTAACGTTCACCGACAACTACACCCGGAAAACTTGGGGCTACCTAATGAAGAACAAATCTGAGGTGAGTTCCCATTTTATTTCTTTTAAAACCCTAGTAGAAAAACAATCAGGACTATCAATTCGTATACTTCGGACAGATAATGGATCCGAGTATGTTAATAAAAGTCTTACTAGTTACCTTGATAAAAATGGTATTATACACCAAACCACTGTGCCTTATTGTCCGGCCCAAAATGGTTTAGCGGAGCGTGTTGGGAGGACAATTTTTGAAAAAGCAAGGGCCATGTTACAGGAGTCTGGCCTGTGTAATCGCTACTGGGGAGAGAGTGTAATGTGTGCTATTCACCTTAAAAATATTTCTCCTTCCAGAGGGTTGTCAGGTGACATTCCTGAACGCTTATGGTCTAGCTCTGATATAGATGTTAGCCATTTACGCGTTTTTGGCTGTCTTGCTTATGCTTTTATTCCCAACGAAAAGCGCCGCAAGCTTGATCCTAAAGCTAAAGCCTATGTATTCGTTGGTTATGGTGAAAATTGTAAAGGCTATCGGTTGATTGATCCTGTGAATCCTCACAAAGTGGTACTTGCAAGGGCGGTCACCTTTATTGAGGATAGTTTTATTGGCAAACATGACAGTTGTAAAAAGATTTGTGGAGCCGATTTTTATAAATATTATATTGACAAGGACCATTCTAAAATTCAATTGCCTAATAATGTTAATAATATGAATGCATTGAATAATTTTAATAATGACTCGAATTTTAATAATGAATTAATTATAAATGAAACTGAGAGTAATAATGAAAAAGATAAATCAACTGAGGGCTCATCCACACTTACTCAAATTTCAGATGCTGAGTCACCAACGCCACCTGCGTGGTCGCCGCTGTCTGAAAATTACTGTACGGGTGATGAAGGTGCTAGTGACAGTACCGGTGATGAAGCGTGCATCCAGAAGGGCGCCGTGTCTTCTCTGCCGGAATCATCACTTGATAGTTATGACGAAGGTGATGAAGATGGTGCTTCGATGGGGCCCGTGTCTTCTCTGCCGGAGTCTCCACCAAATGAGTCGACATTGCCGGCTAACACCGACACGTCTTACTCACGGCCCGTACGTAAAACTAGAGGTAATGTGCCGGAGCATCTCAAAGATTATGATTTATCCATGATGGCGGAAGGCTGTTCGCCAGACGAGCCTACTTCATACCAAGAAGCTATGCAGTCTCCTGAAAAGGACGAGTGGCATAGGGCAATGCAAAGTGAGTATGATTCTTTAATTAAAAACAATGTATGGACCTTGGTAGATAGGCCTGCAGATGAAAACATCGTCAAATGTAAATGGGTCTACAAGAAAAAATTTGACACATCAGGTAAACCTTCTAAATATAAAGCAAGGCTAGTTGCCCGTGGTTTCAGTCAAGTTGAGGGAATTGACTACACAGATACTTTTGCACCTGTTGTGAGGCATAGCACGTTGAGAATTTTATTTTCTATTGCTACAGAATTAGATCTTGATATAGACCACATAGATGTGACAACTGCGTTTTTAAATGGTGAACTTAATGAAAAAATTTACATGGAGCAGCCTTCTGGTTTTAAAAACTGTGATAAGGTTTGCTTGCTTAATAATAGCTTATACGGCCTTAAGCAGGCAAGCCGCATGTGGAATATAAAAATACATGATTTTCTAGCACAAAATAATTTTACTCAGAGCAAATGTGAGCCGTGTATCTATACTAGAAAAACAAAGACTGAATATATTATTATTGCTCTATATGTCGATGATTTTTATATATTTCATAATAATTGTATTAATAATGTTTTACAAATTTTACAAAATAATTTTGAAGTTCGGCATTTGGGCAAATTAAGTAATTGTTTAGGTATGAATGTTTATAGAAAGAAAGGCATCACAACTTTAGATCAAACAGAGTATATAAAACGTTTACTGGTCAAATATGGTATGTCAGATTGTAAACATGTTTCTACACCTTTACCGGTGAATTGTAAACTACAAAAGTCTAATAAGAAATGTTTAGACGATGATGTTTATCAATACAGACACTTACTAGGAAGCTTAATGTACTTATCCGTCTGTACTAGACCCGACATATCATATGCATGTAGCCAATTAAGTATGTATAACACATGTTTTGATGAGAATCATTGGCGCATGGCGAAGCGTGTGCTACGTTATTTAGCTGGTACTATTGATTATGGCCTTTGTTTTACAAAGAGCAATACCTTTAATCTTACCGCATACGCTGACGCTGATTGGGCTAATGATTTATCAGACCGCAAGTCCTATACTGGCTTTGTGATTAAATTAGGCTCTAATGTCGTTAATTGGGAGTCCAGAAAACAACACTGTACCTCACTCTCCAGCTGTGAGTCAGAATATGTAGCTCTTGGTGATTGTTGTAAGGACATTTGTTTTGTACGAAATTTCTTATCTGAAATTATCGATAAAACTTTTAATGTTGTCGTTTATAATGATTCCCAGAGTGCTCAGAAATTACTACTAGTCAAAGAGCACTCCCATAAAAGGACTAAGCATATAGACCTAAGATATCACTTTATTAAAGATCTAGTTCAAAAAGGATTTTTAAATGTTAGGTACTTGCAGACTGACAAAATGGTAGCAGATGTTTTAACCAAACCTTTGTGTGCTGAAAAACATTATAAATTTATAGAAGGCCTGAATGTTAAAGAATTGAAACATAAATAATTCAAGTTGTGTTTGTTTAAATAATATAATTAATATTCCTTTCTGTCACATGTATTTAGCTGCATTTATTATTATTATGTCTATATGTGCTTGTGTAGACTTAAGTTTGCAGCATGTTATTGATAAGTGTACTTGTATGTAGAGCCATGCCTATAGAGTCTCTTATCGTATGCAAAGTGTAAGGAGGAGTGTTGAACGTATAGTGTGTCTCTACCCTTTTCATAGCGGGCTCCACTCTACTATCTATGACCATAATGTAGCTCTGTATCCGCTTTCTAATTGTCATTGTCTTTGTCGAATCATGGCTCCACGCACCAGTGCCTATTTTAGTTAAAAACTTATATTTTATTATTTTACTTTAAATAATGTAACCCGACGACACTAATATGCAATTTTAATTGTGGCTAATTAAAAGACATATTAGCAGATCAAGATTTATTTCATTTCGACTTCAACTCCAGCAACGTGACCTCCGTGACCTGGTACAGTACATCTTCTTTCGTCGATCTCTACGCCAAGCCCTGCGCTCACTTACTGCTCTACATTTTCATCATCTTTTATAATGGGCACTGCTACGGTTTGGAATTCCCTGCCGGCATCTGTATTTCCGGGTTTATATGACCGACCTCTTTAAGGCACGAGTGAAAAGGCATCTTCTAGGTGAGCTCGCTTCACCGTTGGCCTCTTCTTTGCTCCCTGGCTAGATGCTGGCCAAGAGCAATCCCATTATTATTCAGACTGTGGCTTTATAAGCTGGGCCCAATAATGCGATAGAAGGCGTGGTTAGAGAGTGGCCTGGAGCATTTCGAAAACGAAGACCACTTCAGCCTTAGTTGGTAGTGTCCCGGCCCACGAAGCTGGTGGTTCCGGATTCGAATCCCAGTCAGGTCATTTATTCGTGTGATTAGCACGATTTCCTAAGTCTAAGTCTTGGCTGTTTTGAAATCGCGTGCCTGACTCGGCTACAGTACTTTTCAGACAAGTACGAGTATCTATACGCAAAAAGTACCTACAATTTAAAAATAAAATAAAAAAGCCTATAGCTATGCAAACACAAACAATATCATCTATTATACCTCGGCACACTCTTGATGAAACATTCAAATCAGTTAATAGAAACACAACAATGATCCGAACACATCGAACCTCAATTATTAAATTGCTACGAGCTCATATTCCGAAAGGTTCGACCCTTCCTTACGCTTTGTATTTGACCATTTTCAGCATTGCCTTTCAATTAACACATGGGAACCTTTACTATACCCCTATATAAATGGCCGTCCTTACAGGGAAAAACACTTAGTATATGACCACTATATCTAGGCACCTGATCACGTAGTCGGAAATCTTCCTGGCAAATAATACCTTTACCCTTTACCGTCCTTTACCCAATTTGTATTCAGTGGAGACGGGAACCCGGCGTGGATTACAAAACTCAGTTTAGGAAGTGGCTGCGAACAGCTTTGCCGCCTTAACATGGATTAGATCTTGCGGCTATATTATTCCTTCAAATTTATTGGAAAACTTCTTAAACCGTAAACGAAGACACACTTGTCTTACTGGCTGAAAATCAGCGCTGTAGGTGTCCAACAACTCAGCATGATTCTGAGCCAGTGACCGTTTCACTGCCGCGGGGACACGCATGTTATGTGGTTTGTGTACCTACGTTTTTCGTCTGTTGTAATTTTTGACATATATGCGCGTCTTCTGTGTCTGTGAATAAATGTTTCTTTTTAGGGTTCCGTACCAAAAAGGTAAAAAAGGAACCCTATTAGTTTCACTTTGTCTGTCTGTCTGTCTGTCTGTCACATCGCTAAATATCTCAGGAACTACTTATCCTATCGATTTGACATTTGGAATAGTTATAAACAAGGGTAACCCAGATACATAGAAGATGGTTTTTTAAATTATTTTATTTTATTTTCTGTGAATAATGACAGATAAAAGGGGGTTCAAAATTTTAAAGTCTGGCAACTATGTCAAGTGGGGTATCATATGAAAGGGCTTGACTTGTACATTCCAAAACAATTTTTAGTATTTTTTTTCGTTGGGGAAATTTCGATTTACGAGGGAAAATGTAAAAAAAAAATACCATTCCCCCCCCCCTTATCTCCGAAGTTTACGAAGAAAAAAATTTGAAATTATTACACAACATTAATATGCATGTATATTTTACAGGAAAATTATAGCCATAGCTCTATCTAGTTTTTCTTTTTTTTAATCATCAAAAAACTCTTCTATACTAAGTTTGTAATTTAATCACCTTTGTATATATTTTTGTTTTATATTTAAATTTACAAAATTACGTTGAAAATACCTTCTTTCAAATAAAAAAACAATTATTGAAATCGGTTGATGTGATAAAGAATTATCCTTGAAAAACCAACATACGTACTAAGTTATTCAGTCGCGCAAATTAGTAACACAATGCGCCGATAGATGGTGCTGTCATGTTTTTTTAAGATTGTTCCTGAATTAATGGGGTCGGGACGGGTACACAACTACATATACAAGAACTGTGTACGGAACCCTCGGTGCGCGAGTCGGACTCGCACTTGACCGGTTTTATTTACTTTGTTATCAGTCAGTTTTGGTGAAATAATAAGCGAGTTTTCAGCAATTGATTTTTAATGCTTAATTTTTTGGGAAACACAGAATTTTGCTTTTATCATTAGTTGTACTAGATGGGTCATTGTCAGATTTAGGTGCGCGTCTTTTCGGTGGACATGTCAAAAGTTAAGGGCTACAATGATTAATTTTCGATTGATCTGATAACCCGCATAATATGTAATTCCGTGTCTATATATAATAAAAACATACTCCATGTAATAAAAACGTAAATTTCATGCACACAAGCCGTTAAGTATTGACCACCGAATGGACAACTTTTGTTTTTCCGACTGACAATGACCCAGATAATAAGAATTAAAATGTTTTACATTTTGTAGATAAATAGTAATTAATTTATTGCCCATTTGCCTGAAACACAGGAAACATCCTAGTTCAGGTATGTGGTATATCTTCTCTATCGATAAGTTGTAGACTATAAGGCGACTTCCTGATTTGTCGGTGCGGAGGCAGTACGATATGAGAAAAGTGTCAAATGTCAGTGTCAGCTGTCAGTCGACGCGGTACCATTTTTTACTACGCCCCTACATTTGAATGAGTGCTTCCTGACTGGCGCGGGATGCGCGGTAGCGGGACGATGCGAAGGCGGTACTGCTACGCTTCTGCGCATGATATTACTACTGCGCAAACGTAATACTGACAGTATTATGTGAAGTGAGAATCTTTGCGACCTCAGTAAGTTTACGTCAAAGAAGAAAATGTCACATATCGATCCCGCCCCGCCAAGTCAGGAAGTCGCCTAAGAACATATGATTGTAAAATGAATATTTAATAAATTATTCTTCTTATTGTTCTTATTTATTCAGATTAAATTTAAGTAAACATGGAGGATACTGTTTTTACTATCCTCTTGAGTGTTTCCTAAACCTGCAGAAAAAGCGTTGCTATTTCAATTGTAACATATTTAACGCGCCCACACGTCCCACTGGATGCCTATTGATAGTACCCGATAAATCACCGGTACACTCGAGGAAACAACTCCAATTTATTTCACCCGATACAGTTTCGATGCATAAATAAATCCCAATCCTGACACTTCACAATCTAACTTAAACAGATTCAATTATTACGAAATAGTTACTACTGAGGTATTTCTAAAAAACATAACGCGCGTTAGGAGTTATCAACTCATCAACTGTCATTTTCACTATCAAAAATAATTGTTAATATTCACTTAGTTAATAGAATACAATACAATACAATTTATAAGGCTGGTGTTTGTTATGGGACGCTACGTATGTTTGAGAACGTTTACCCCGTCCCATTTCAAAAGTCCCACCTGCCTTCGGCTCGTTTCATAAAACCACACTCGTGTTTTAATGCCATCATTATGTAGCAGTTGCATAAACAATATTTTTTTGCAATGATTTAATAAAAAAACAGCACAGTCAAAGACAATAAAAACTAGTATCTACCTACACATTTTTGCCGACGTATAAGATGAAAACGATATTTTCTCCTCTAATGAGCTCCCGTGAACCACTTGAAAGCGTTTACCTATGAAACTGTACAAACAGCCTAATGATCGGTAATTCTCGCCGGCGAGAAGATTTACACACTCCACGAGGATAGGTTAGGTGGGACCCTGAGATCCAACCCCGATACTACAATATATCAGTGGCAGGCTCCCGAAGGATAAAGTGTGTGGGTCACGTTTTCAGAGTGTTTTTCGACGGACCCTAGCATTATCTGCCGCTGAGGGAAAAACTTCGAACATGTGATCCTGTGTCGGGATTATTTTAGCAAATACGCTTGCTTTTTCAGAAAATGTTTACGTTTATACGACCATGTTAACACTATTCTAAATATGTCTAGTTTTAGATAGATTAAGTCGTAATAGGTACTTTTGTAGCAAAATTAAAATTTCGGTACTTATATTTAGTCATCTACGTGACCAGAAATGTGTAACTAACTTAGAGCCTTATTTATCTTACATGGGTAGATAGTAATTCGACAGAGGCGTTTTATAACTATCTTACGGTGTCTTCTACTATGATATGTCGCGTTTATATCCACCACTCATATTCATTGATCCAAATATAGCATAGCAGTGGTGGAACCGGAAACCTTTCACATCCTTTCACGATTAGGAAAGGCACCCTTATTTAGTCTATCCGATTGACCACGACCGCTGAAAACGGCTAGAAATGAACCGAAGCCAGTTTATTCTAGATACCTACACGAGTAGCTTGTGATTAAGGTACTTAATGTATTTGGAAGAGAGATATCTAGTATGCAAGTGACGAAATATAATGAAATATAAGCTGCACCGATTCCTCGAACAACTTGTATGGCGAATCGGTGCAGCTTATATATCGTCAACCATCCTATACTAATGAGTTCCGAGAAGAGTGCTTAAAACTGAAATCTTGGGTAGATATTGGCAACTAGTATTATTAGTATTTAGTTGAACAGATAATGAGAGTACTTATTAAGATTTTGAATTAAACCTTGACAAAGAAATTAACTTACCTAATGTTGTGACTGTAAAACGAGCCCACACATTAAATGTACACATATACGTGTAGGTTATACATAGATATAGTTATTTAACCGTAGGTTCAAAGGGAAGGGACACAATAAGATAAAAAGAGGCTCTCCCGGGCTCACGTTTTCGGCCACAGTTGTGTCTCTATTTATATGATATATGTATTATCTCTATGCTTATATTTATAAATAATGTAGTTACGCCAGAGTTATTTCATTTCAAATGAATATTTCAATTCATATTTGAAGTTATTAATAATAGCCGATATCTCTATGCTTATAATTTATGTAGTTATTCAATTTCAAGAATAGCTTTATATTAATAAATTTATGCCGAATCTAAGTGTTTTCCAAAGGAAATTTAAATGTAAAATGCAGTTACATTTGCTCTGGGAGGAAACGACGGAACTTGGTACTGTTGGAAGTTTTTAAAATTCCCATAAACCAGCATTTCTCTGTCAATAGACTTTCAGTAAAGTTGTGAAAAGTGAGGTACCTAATTTTAAAGTTAAATTAGCGGGAAACTTTCCGACTCAAACACCCTCTGATGCTCAATGTCGATACTTCTGAGGCTGGGAATGTTCTTATTCTAAGGGTCTGTAGATCAAAAACAAAACAGGAACCCTTATATACCCCTTTATAGGCCTTCTTTGCCCCTCTGTCAGTGAATGATATTTTTTCTCGAGAACGCGTGGACGTACTCAGTTGAATGTTTACGAGTATAATAATGTGTGTGTTCGTTTGTGTTTTGTTTCGAAAAAACTTATACTTAACCCAGAGGGATAACTAGATCTTGTTGTTGATTAGACAGATTTCTTCACGACGTTTTCCTTCAATGAAAAGCTACTATTAAAATATCAAAAGATATCTCGTAGTTTTTTTTTTAAACCCGGTGGTACTAGCCGGGTTTCGAGCCCTCTAGCACCCTCTAGAAGTCGCCTAGATTGAAAGTCGCGTCACATGAAGTCAAAGTCAAAATTCTACGAGTTAGGCGACTTCCTGATCGATATGTGACATTTTCTTCTTTGAGGTAAACTTACTGACGTCGCAAAGATTCTCACTTGACATAATACTGTCAGTATTACGTTTGCGCAGTAGTAATATCATGCGCAGAAGCGGAGCAGTAGGTACCGCCTTCGCATCGTCCCGCTACCGCGCATCCCGCGCCAATCAAGAAGCACTCATTTAAATGTAGGGGCGTAGTAAAAAATGGTATCGCTTCGACTGACAGCTGACACTGACATTTGACACTTTTCTCATATCGTAATACTGCCTCCGCACCGACAAATCAGGAAGTCGCCTTAGGCATATTAAATGCACCTATGAATTTGACTACACTACAGTTGCCGGCAAACATCTTGGCATGACCTTGAGCGCGGAAGCGTGATTTAGTACGTAAATCAGCTAGTGCGCACTCAAGGTCATGTCTACATGTTTGCCGGCAGCTGCTCGCGTTGCCCTACAAAATGAGACTAAACGCAAACGCGTTCGTTTGTGTTTTGTTTCGAAAAAACTTATACTTGAGTACAGTACAGGCATCTAAGTGGTTTGTTGACCTTAATGGTCACAGCATTACTGGGGAGGGCGATGCACTCTTAAGAGCCCTCTAGACAAGGCAGGGGTCGTAAGGGCCTCATAGAATATGCGGGCTTCGGCTCGGGGCATGCGACAAATCGACTATAAAAAATGTAAGAGAGAGACAGCCGACGAACATTGTCGTGTTGGCGTCCCTCTCTAGCATATGCTTCAGAGTGTGTGCGATTTGTTGCAAAGTACATTTTCACACTTTAAGCGAGGTATTCCAGTATCCCCTTTGCAAATGTTCCGCTCTAACACGTGTGAATTTGCAATTAACCATCCTGCTCTCTACGTAAGCTCTGCGCGTAGTTTTCCTAAATATTTAAACATAGTCATTTTATCAAAGCAAACCATACGAATTTGTCTAATAACTATTTAGGACCGAATTTTGAATAAGGGCTACCGCGTATGGATTCGCCGCTAGAGGCGTTAGTGTGATATCAGTCCTCCGAAAAGGCAAATTTCATAGTTGGTGGGTGGGTTACGCGGGTTTATTTCTAATAAGATTAATATCGGGATTATTTTGCAATATCCGAGATTGATAATGGCAAATATGAGTTACGGGTCAACGAATTTCAGTGCTTTGCGACAACTTATGTCATATTTTTTCCGAACAAAACGGGATGGCGCTACAATACGGAATGTTCGATAAAAATATTTACGGTGCGATTTTAATATATGGAATACGATTTCAACGTAAATTTGGTTTTTACGCCCATAATATAACAAACTTTAACAGCTGGACTGAGAGCGCAGTGGCGTCAACTGGTGAGCACAAAAAAGGAAGCCCTCATTGAGTACAAAAATTAAATGTAAAATATCAGTAATATAGCCATAATATTGAAAAAACTTTCCAAAAACTTTGCCATATTTTTCCATCAAAGAAAGTCCTCTACCACTTTTGGACTTTAACGTACACATAATAGAGTCGAAAAGTGGTAGACCACTTTTTTGGTCGACTGATTTTGACTATAGACAAGATCCTTATCCAAGAAGTTTAGATACATCCTGGAGGTTGCGTGCCGAACATTCGTTTGAAGCTAGAAAATATGGCCTTGATGACGTCACTGTTATATTGCATCTCTTTCATTAGATCCATCTTATATGAGAATGAAAGATATGCAATATAACAGGGACGTCATTCAAGGCCATATTTTCTAGCTTCAAACGAATGTTCGGCACGCAACCTCCAGGATGTATATCTAAACTTCTTGTCCTTATCTGATAAATTTTTTTTTAGAATTAAATACACTAGTTGTAT
This sequence comes from Cenopis cana, assembly GCA_951800055.1. Taxonomy (NCBI): domain Eukaryota; kingdom Metazoa; phylum Arthropoda; class Insecta; order Lepidoptera; family Tortricidae; genus Cenopis; species Cenopis cana. The sequence goes on from OX637489.1 coordinate 14,058,503, forward strand.
TCTATACCTCAGTGGTTTTAAAAAACTCAAAAGAGGGTCTACCCAGCCTTAATGCCTTTTGTTTGTTATTAGTTAAAATATAATTTCGCATGTAGGATATTATATATGTACTCGTATATTTACGAGACATCGTTGTGAAATAAACAATCTCCCCAATTCAACAATTACAGAGCGTGCTAAAAATAAAAGACTATTGCTATTTCGTTCAATATGACTTTGCGCACTCTGAATAGAGGCATGACGTGCAGTGTCAAGTCTAGGGGTGAAAACATTATGATACCGAAAGTGCTAAGCAGTCACTTTCATAGCGCAGACGTCTTTACGATAGGTGAGGGAAGTTACTTTTAAATTATCACCATGTAGTTATGGGTAGCCAAGCATGAGTAGGATTTTTATAGGTATACTTTAAGAGTATATTTAAAGTCTATGGAAAATCGAGATGCAACTAACATAAGCTGAAACAATTAAATATCTCCATGATAATCCTCTCTTTTATTACAGCTTCCCCATATTACTGTCGTCTGACACACTGAATCATACGTCAACTGATTTGTCACACGTAATAGTAGTTTATGCAACTGCAACATATTGAGCGGTCTTAAAACACAAGGGTTTTAAGACCTAATTATGTACACAGTTGCATACACTACTTTATCTACATGCATATCCATAAATCTACTATCATGTGTTCAGGAACCATTGCGTTTCAAGTTCAAGAGCGTGTTGAAGTCTTTTGTATGCACGAGCCTAGATGTCAACATTACTTTACAGGAAATTCAATTACGACATGGCTTGACCATACCCAGCCACACATACATTATTTTTAAACCTTGCCTCAGAAATTATAGTCGTGTTATAGTCCTGTTTTGTTGGTATATAGCAGTATAAAATAGTGGTCTCGCTCTATATATCGTTACTGCAGCAATTATCCCACTCACGAGTGCAGGTGAATGAACAACAAAGTTACCTACCATGTTTTACCACACATGGCAAAATCCAATCGACGATTAACAATCAGTTATTGAAACACATTGAAATGGCACAAATGGCATGCCCAAAGCAGACACCAAATCAGGTTTGGTAACTTTGTTAAAACTACATACATACCAACCCTCTGCATGGACATAAATTGTATTCCATCGTAAGTTTGATAGCTAATATCAGTTAAGTATTCCTGAAGTTAGTATCACAATGAAAGCAAGTTTGACAAATTATTCCATTCGTTACTGTAAGTTTCCAATCAAACTTTAGCCTCCTCATAACTTTTTCCAACAGTAATTGACAGAAAATACCTATCAGGTGTTATAATTTATTTTAAATATTAATGGCACGCGTACAATTAATTAACAGTGAATAATTAATGAACCTCACCACGCTTCACACGGACAAAGTTTCTTAATTTACGTTTATCGTAATTTATATTCGTTACCAATAAATATTTTAATAGACCAATTCGACACTTGCTAGCGGATAAAATTAATTGATAAATCCTTGTTATTTTCACGCAATATCTAGCTGTTAACGAACGTGCTACATATTAACGGTGAAGCAAAATTATTACTGCAAATAATGTCACTTCGGACGAAGGTATTACTCAAAGATTATTGCAATTTTGTATACTACGCGGGCTGCGGGAATTACTGGTACGAAGATGTAAATCGCGAGTCAATCCCGTTTAAATTATACCGCTTTATTTCTTTTTCAATTTACACTACAATGATTTTTCTCGAAAATGTCGCCGCTCTGATCGGTTCGTTTCCGTCAGTGGAAAAAAACTCAGCTGTCATGTTTGCGGCCATACACAATATCGTACTCACTAAAATGTATCTCTTACTGTACCACAAAGATGCTATAAGAAAATTAAATTATGAAATGGCGACTCTTGGGGAAAATTTGGAAGAGGAAAACATTATGAAGAAGCAATACAGGAAAGTGAAATATGGGATTTTGTTTTATGTTGTATCGGTTTACTTGTCACTCGGGGCTTATGGCGTTGAAAGCACGAGGAAGGCGATCGTCGAGGGTATGTATCGTACTTTATTTTATTTTTATTAAATACACGGAAAACCAACGGCGTAAAAAACTTCTATAAATTACAATAGAATTACAATAGTCAATTATAGGTTCTCACTTTTAGAACTTAACTATTTCACAAAGAGCGAATTTAGCACAATTAATTCAATCATTATTTTTAAGGTTATTATTATTGTTTTCAGCAATTTGTAACCTATTTTCCGTTAGCTACCTCTGACGAACTTTAGTAATTCGTCGCCTAGATACCTACCTACCTGTTTAAAATATTAGTTACATAGGTAGGCGCATAGGCGTTTGTCTGAAAAATTCGTCAAATGTGTTTTATTTCGCGTGCTCAACAACACACGAACATAATAAAAACACACACCTTGATACTCCGCACCGTCAATAAGAAACCTTCAAAATGATAATATGCCGTTTGTATGTATGTAAATTGGCCATAAAGTACCAATTACCGCACGCTACGCGCGCGGAAAATCCCACATCCTGGCCAGGGGAGACATAACATTTTGTACTTACTACGGGCGGTAATAAAGAAAGCCTCAGATCACATATTTATTGCCCTTGACTTCGGCTCAGGCGTCAAATACCTGCGATCTGAGACATTCTTGGTTTTAACGCCCTTGGTAAGTAATATACATATACTATTAATGCCCGCCGGGCCACACTGGCTCCAACATCGCTGCGTGAATATTCATGCTATAGGTATAGATGCAGCCTAAGGCGACTTCCTGATTTGTCGGTGCGGAGGCAGTACGATATGAGAAAAGTGTCAAATGTCAGTGTCAGCTGTCAGTCGACGCGGTACCATTTTTTACTGCGCCCATACATTTAAATGAGTGCTTCCTGACTGGCGCGGGATGCGCGGTAGCGGGACGATGCGAAGGCGGTACTGCTCCGCTTCTGCGCATGATATTACTACTGCGCAAACGTAATTACTGACAGCATTATGTCATGTGAGAATCTATGCGACGTCAGTAAGTTTACGTCAAAGAAGAAAATGTCACATATCGCTCCCGCCCCGCCAAGTCAGGAAGTCGCCTTAAACCAAACACAGGGCCGTTTCCTTTGAATTATATAATGATACTAATTTTCTTATGACAGGCGCCCCATTCTACACCGTAGTGACTTACTGGCCACAGTACGAAGATGCATCTACCATCGCCGGCATCTTTCGCATATTCTTCTACATCACTTGGTTATACATGATGCTACCGATGATGTCGGCTGATTGTATGCCGATTACTCATCTGATATGTATCGCGTATAAATTCGTGACACTACGACGCCACTTTGAAAGGATTAGGGAGGACTTCGATAGTGATTTAGAGATGATGAAGAAAGAAGACGCTGAGGAGAAACTGAGGGCTGGTTGTTTAGAAGGGATTAAGATGCATCAGAAGCTAATGTTGTAAGGAGAAAATGCGACAGTTAAATACGTTCTGGAATTGCAAAAGTAAACAGCTATATAGACAGCTATATTGGAGTTAAACAGGGTGGATAAAATCTTTGGACTCTGGAGGGAAACTACCTTATATCCATATGATAGCTCAACTTACTTAACATTCTTTTATTTTTAAAAAGGAACAAAATGCAATCAAAGATTTTTTTAAATTTTCTAAGTACTTGTGTACTAAATATTCGATTTTATGAAGAAGTAGTAAGACTATCAGGCGGCGAAATATTATCTTTACCATTTAGTTAAGTACTGTATCGACTAGTGGAAAAAAAATGCGAGTGTTTATTTTTTTGATACTTTACCTGGTTTGAATCGGTGCTGTTTTCGTTTCTTTTTAAAAATAAATAAAAGTTTCCTTTAAGTAAAATGAGCTATGAATAGTGGCAAAGTATATTTATTCGCGATTTTTCCCAAAGTCGTTTTATCCTTATAGCGATTTCGTATATTTTCACAATCGCCATTTTTCCTAGTATTGTAATTCCAGAACGTATTTCACTGTCGCATTTTCCCCTGAATCGTATTACTTCAATATTTGGCAATCTCTTCACACTAACTACATAGTTTCCTAAATTAAGGCGTTCATTAGCTCATTGATGATCATAGCAACTTAATAGGCAGAATTACGAGCGCAAAAGCTTATAATGTAACTTTTTTCAGTCTTGCGGAAGAAATAGAACGTGTATTTGGAATAATAATGTCTCTTCAAGTATGTGAAAGCTCGGCTGTGGCAGTACTGCTCCTACTTCGTTTGGCGGTAAGGTCAAACAAGATTTTAAACGTTGAAAATATGTTTTCACCAGTAATTGTACATGATTTTATACAGAAAACTCCAGTGAGTTTCAGAATAATTTAAACCGTTAAGGCGATAATAATATATTGATTGAAAGAGATGCGCGTATGTTTTTCGTTCACGACAAAAACGGGATGCAAAACTCTCCGGAATGGCTTTTTTAGAAAAATCTCGATCAATATCTGACCGTGTGCAGATTTATTAAATTTCCTCTTGTCAGTATCTAGATGAGGTAAAATACCATCATATTAACTTGATCGTGTGTTTTAATAATGCGTTGTTATAGTAGACTGAGTAAAAAAAGGAAAATATGTATAGACTCAACTTTGGACTTCTTTTCTATCGAGAAAATTTAAAGTAATTATGTTTCGGCCATTGTCAGTACCACAATCATATAGTCAAGAATTATATATATGAAAATAAGTCACTATTGTTTCCTCGTCTGGGTAGAACAGCGTTTCAAAGTTTCTAAATTTCTCAGTGTAGCGCATCATTATTATCATTAAGGTTGTCTATCGCTCGACATGTTTACGCAGTTTTTACTTTTAGTGATAAACGCTCGCGTTGTTGGCGCGTTAAGCATTTCATGTTGAGCGATATTCGACCTTAAAGACGTGAATGACCCGTTTCATTCTATTTCAAGTTGTATATACTTAAACTTGTATTTTCAGCTGTCGCCTCACATGGATCTGACTAATGCTTTTATGACGTACACTTTCGTTGGATCACTGTTCTTTTTGCTCGCCCTTAATCTCTGGAATGCCGGCGAGATCACTCATCAGGTAAACAGTTCATATACAATATACTATAGTATACTCCAGTGAGATTGGTTGAGCGGCTTCAACTGAATCTTAAGTGTCAGTGGAATCGAGCTACTGGGAGTTTTGTGGCTATACCTAGCCTCGCTGAGTCCAGCAAGAAACTCAACTCACTCTCACTGCACGAGAGTAACAACGGCGAAGTGACAAAACACCCTCCACACCTTCTTAATAATTGTAATTGTCTTCTTCGCCCGCAGGCCTCCCTCCTCTCTCCAGCTGTGTTTTACTGTGGCTGGCACATGTGCGCGGTAGACCGGCGCCCACGCCGCGACGTGCGCAGCCTCGTCTTGATAGCATGCGCGCAGGCACAGCAGCCACTCATCCTCAAGGCATTTGGAATACAGGACCTGTCATATAGTACTTTCGTGTCGGTGAGTTTCACTCAAATACTCAGACGCTAAACTTAAGTGGCAGTGGGCGGGGCACATCGCACGTAGAAACGATTGCCGTTGGGGCCGAAAGATTCTCGAGTGGCGACCATGGACCGGAAGGCAGCGTGGGTGGACCCCCCTCAAGGTGGACTGATGATCTGGTAAAGGTCGCGGGAGTCCGCTGGATGCGGGTGGCGCAGGACCGGTCAATGTGGCACTCTTTGGGGCCTGTGTCCAGCAGTGGACGACTGCAGGCTGAGGATGATGAACCCTCAAACGTGTTGAAATGTCCTTCAGGCCTTTTTGCTGTCACTTGCAGTAGGTATTACTAACACTTAGATAGCTTAATAAATTGTTACTAACACAATGATCCAAGTTGGTCGTAAATAAATATACTTATTCGTTCATATTACTGCGGCTGGCAGAATGTACACGGTAGAACGGCGCCCGCGCAGCGCGCATATATTATACGGTCAATCAATTTGACTTCTGGGACTTCTGAGTGACTTCGTACCTAGTTACAGTAGAAATCTATAGGTATGAAAACCGCTAGAGATTTCATATAACGTCCTGTGACAAGGTACGAAGTGGCCCAGAAATCAAAGTCTTGTCGTATCGTTACTTTTATTTTTCTTGTTTATTCTTCTTGTTAAAATGTTTCTGCTTGCCTATCTAAACCGACTCACATATTTTCACTCAAAACACAGACTCTTGTTATTATAAGTACAGTCAGCGTCATATAGTACGTAGCAGCCAAAGTGTCCAAATACTTCGGCACACCATACAAAATATATGATATATAAATATAAAAAAAATATATATATATATATATATGATATTCTACTTGAGTGTTTTTATGTATATATTTTAATTAAATTTCCCAGTAAGATTTTTCGGGCTCCATTCCTTCAACCTAAAAACACAGTATTTTGAAAATCTTATACCTATACTAACTATGAAATCGTCCTCTAAGATTATATCTCATACATATATTATTCTTATTTTTTCCCCAATTTACTATATTAACAGAAATTAGTAGTATAGGTAGGTAATGCCTATAGATGTAAGTATTTCATTACTGTAACATCACAATCTCTCAAAAGTCGACACGAATGAACGAATCCGTATTGTTTCATTAAATGTCGCCTTATATTTAAGTTCTTTCAACATTCACTTCAGCGAATTTGAAAACAACTTTTAACGAAACGACTAAGTTTCTTATTACATAAATGAAAAATTGAATGAATAGTCAATAATCTGGGCACGTTGCTTCGTCCTTTGAAAGGAAAGTTTCTCAAAGCATTTGTCACTATGAAAAGTTTCTGTACAGTAAATAGTGTAATAATACGAATAATTTACTGCGTAACTTTACGACGGAAACTTTTAATGTCTTAGACTGGGTTGCACCAAACCGTCTGTAATCGTAAGCGGTGTTCGTCAAATCTGATTGTATGGAAAGTTTGACAAGTTTCTATGGGATGACAGCTTTAGGCGCCATATTTGACGATGACCTGTCTGTGTTCGTACGTTGGTGCAACTGGCACTTAATATTTACAATATGAACAAAATCGTTTAATACGAGTGCAGCGAGGTAACGCCAAAGTAAAGAGAGAGAGAGAGGTGGCATGCCTATTACTCTGTCATATTGGGCATACTTTGGACAGGTACAGTCAAGTGCAAAAATATGGGTTCATTACAACTTGCTCAAAAATATGCCACATAGGTGCTCTTAAATGTCTTATACATATTTTTGCACTTGACTGTACTTGTTCTTTTGTTTGAAATTAGGTTTAGATTTAGTTAGATTATATTGTAATGATTTTATGACCGCTCTTGTTTTGTATTTTTGTGAACGATTTTATATTTTTACTGTCATAAAATATATTTTCCACCACATTATAAAAGTAGATACAATTTTCTTGAGCGTAGCGTTTAATTTGAAACTAATTGTAGGTATTTAATTACTTTATCACTATTTGTTTATGTATTTATAAGGCACGCAAAACAGGTAACATTCATTATATAGTTAATCTATGGTTAATTGACGACCTTATATTGATTTAAACTTACACGATTTTCACACATTACTATTGGGAAACGGGACTTAATTGCGTACAATTATAACTAATTTACTTTTTTTAAGGTTTGCCCGACGTTTCGAATTAAAATAACGACGTTTTTAAATTTGTTATAATTGTACGCGATTAAGTCCCGTTTTCCAATAGTAATTGACAACCTATTCTTCGAAGAATAGGTCGTTAATTAAGTACCTACAACATACCAGTTTGATACACATTTATTCCAACAACTAGATACCTACTAGAAGTTCAATTTACTTTAATTAAGTAGCTACCTCCCATATTAAATGTAATATAATTAAGTACGTTATTCATTATCATTTGATACATTATTCATTCCGACAAGTATTACAATAAAATCATTTTAATTAAGCTCTCTCGTAATTAATAAAGAGAATTGCCATAACGGGATCAAATTTAGTGCAAATTAAAAGCTGCTAATAATTAAATTCTAGGAAGTAGTGTAGGGCGTTTAGTTTCTTTATAACCTAAAATAAACTCAAATCCCCCCCCCCCTCCACTTATACTTACTTATTTTGCAGGTGGCGAGGATGACGTATTCTGTATTTGCTGTATTCTACCAGACTAGGGGCGGATAAGACTACTTTAAGTAACATATATTTTATGATATTGACAGTATTTTAATTAATTTTGTACTTTCAACCAATTTGTTTACTGGGCCACTACGGAACTTATCACAGTGACATTAGTTATGAGATCTCTAGCGGCATAGTGGTATTCATATAGATTTTCATTGTGACAATATACGTAGTGGATCTGAAATCAAATTGTTTGACCGTATTACCCATAAGGTAAAATTAATCTTAAACTGAACGCACAGATAAGTAAAAAATAAGGACGTATGCACAGAAAGTCCCACATTGTAATAATACTGTCCTATAGAAGAGGAGGAAAGCCGGCGTGGTCGTGTCGGAGGTTTCCTCTGGATTTTCCCCAGGCTACGTTCCAACCGCGAACTTACGCACCCGCACCCGGCCTATAAAGCCTCTATAGGTTAATAATTAAATAGTAGATTATACACCAAGGGGATAAAACACTGTTTTATGTCACGGGTGCGATATAGAATCCCGAACGTAACGAAGGACTCCAAATTTTACTCCCGAGCGGAGCGAGGGAGTAATGACTTAATTCCTGAGCGAAGCGAGGGAATTAAGACTGAGTCCTGAGTGTAGTGAGGGATTTAAGCGCTCCCAAGACAAAAACAGCTTTATCCCCGAGGAGTATACTCTACTTTACTCACCTCTTGCGAGGCAATAAAAAAACCAAGGCTACTAAAAACAGAATTAAATCAGTCAATCGCAGCAAATTTTAGTATCTATTTTAATAGAATCTGTTTTACTCCGTCTTGTAACTCACGCGGATCTTGTTTTTGGTATTTAATACCTAGTACATCCACGAGTGCTTGCATTCATTTGTGTGGTGAGCACAAGTATTTTGTTCCTCAATCTTAGATGTTTTCTATGTATTTTAAGTATATATTTATCTTTATAGCTATATGTATATCGTCGACTAGTACCCATAGTACAAGCTTTGATTAGTTTGGGACTAGGTAGATTTGTGTAAGACTGTCCACACCTATGTAAGTATGTATTTATTTACATTGCTGCAACTGCTGCGAAGGGAGGAAGGCCAGCCCTAGCTACGTCCGAGGCACGAATATTACATAGTGATTTTATTTCAAAATGTAATAAAATATGAGAATAATGTATAAGAAAACTCCAAAATGTAATTCTACAAATATTCAGTACTAAAACCACGCGCTTGACGCGCTACAGGCGGCGGCCGACGACGCAGTCTTTTGTTTCGAACACGACGTTCCAAACAAAACACGGAGCTGGTGTGCCGCCTCCTCGCCGCTTAGTGGACTTCACGACATTAGACTTTAATGACAGAACTATAAGAACTATGAAAAGTGAAATCACATTATTACCCGGCGGGTTATAATGAGATTCAGTACGATATTACTACCCGGCTTAAGCCAAGGGTTATAATGATTTGCTTTCGGTAAGGTTTGCATGACATATAATTGGTCATTGACGAGCAGGTGGTGTGAAAAATAAAATAAAAAAGAAGACAAAGTGTTTATTTTAAAATTGCTCCTGCTCAAGTTAGTTCGGTCGTCTAAATCCCTCGTTAAAGCATTTGTGTTATTTAATAATAAATAAATAAATATTTGTAGACAATCTTCCACAAATCAACCTAGTCCCAAACGGGTAGCATTTAACGAATCACCAAAGTAGTTGCCGAATGATGCTCTAAAAAATTACATTGATTACCAAAAATACTAGATTCGCACCAAATTTTCAACTCCTTTTAAATATAAAGTGCAACTCAAAGAAGTAACATGTCGATAACCTATTAAATTAAATTGTTACCAAATAAATTAGTCACTACCCAAAAATACTTAATGATCACCTAATTTCAAACACCAAATTTCATATAATTTACATCCAAATATTACAGGGCTCGTAATCCTATTAAAATTATTTACACCCAAATAATTCTTTCGATACCCAGAAATACTACATGATCACCAAATTTCACGCGGCAATTGTTTTTTAATGTCCTACGCGCAAAGCAGTTCCAATCTAGTCTAACCTCATTGCTCGCACACTGATGCGGTTTTCCATACGGTCCGTCTCGCTCGCACCTCGCACCGCGTGCGAGCAAGACAGCGCTAAATGATTTTAAAAAGTTGAAGTTTGAAATAAAAATAGCTATTTTAATTTCAAACTAGTGGACATTGGAACAGTATTGACGGATCTCCGCTGGCGCGGAGCTCCTATTTTGAGTTGTTTTGGCCCTTCGGGCCGATGCAAAACTAACATAACCTAAACCTACCTATACCTATTTCTACCTATTAACTTCCTTTAATTTTTCCATGAAAGTCTATCTATATTAATAAAGTAAACTCATTTGAGGACCTTTATCCATTTTCATAACAAACTAACAATTTAATAAATCAACAAAACTCATTTTCAAATAAAAGGTTTCAATCAAACGCGCTCACGTCAAAGCATTAAAAAAAAAAAAACTTCTTGCAGTTTCTAAACCATCAGCATGAAATGAAACAGCAATAGGTACCTTTCACTCTAACGACATATCAATAGGTTTTATGCTTCAGACAATTCTTTGTATTTGATTGAGTGAGATAGCAGTATACGTGTTATTATTTCACACAGCCACATTGCGCGTTGCTTTTTAAATTAATTTAGAATTTTACTTTCTAATTTATAACATTTTGGCAATAACTGAAATATTTATAGTGCTAAAAACAATTAATTTGTAACTGTTTACTAAAATGTAGCATGCGATGTATATAATATTTGGATGTAATTCTAATGAAAAAAGGTGCATGAGATTAGGTGGTAGTTTAGTGTTTTTGGTGGTACTTGACAATTTTTTTGATGCGATTATAAATTTATAGGAACGCAATAAGTAAAATAGGTGCAAGTGCTGTAAAAATAGGTAGAATTTTTTTGGTGACTCGGAATTGCTGATCGATAAATTTTTTTGAGTGTTCAACCTTATTTTAGGGTTCGAAAATTTGATGATATCAAAAGTTATTTAGGTGATCATTTTATTTGTTCCCGTCCCAAACTAAGCAAAGCTTGTACTATGGGTACTAAGCGACGATATACATACTTATATAGATAAATAAATACTTAAATACATAGAAAACATCCAAGACCCAAGAACAAATATTCGTGCTCATCACACAAATAAATGCCCCGGCCGGGATTCGAACCCGGGACCTCCAGCTTCGTAGGCAGGGTCACTACCAACTAAGCTAAAGCGTTCGTCAATTTATTTTATGTGATCTGTGAATAACTTAGTATTGATTGATCTACCAAACAGTTTGATCGAATATAACGTTTAGTGACATCGACGAAACTGCCAGCCCTCTTGTCTTATTGTGGTGACGTCGACCACTCTCTTGCCAGTTCAAAGAGCTCCGTTGCCCCAAAGCCAAAGGCAACGAAGCTATATCCGGCGTCAAGAACTTGGACTTAATAGGTATTTTCATTGTACTTAAGGTGCATGTAGCTCCACTATAAAAATATTTCTAAAAATAACGACACACTCCCGTCATTGCCACCAGTATAAAATAAGGTCACGTAAAAATAGAATAAACATATAGACAAATTCTACGATAAATGTGCCATTGAACATTTGGAATCAGATTTTGATGAATTGGTAATTATTATTAAGCTAATTATGTTGACTTCGATGCTCTGAAAACGATATTTTGATTGTATTCTACAAATATTAACACGAAGCCAATACACACTGACCGACTATACATGACGTGCACACATTATTGCGGTATTTATAAACATGTGCTGAAACGTCACATGAAGGAGACGAACATAGAGCCATCCTCCTGGGAGACATTAGCTGATGGCCGACCCGAATGGAGGCAAACTGTGTTCACTCGGGTGAATGATTTTGAAGTCAGGCGACGCGCAGAACTTGACGCTAAGCGCGACGAGCTTAAGGCCAGACCACCTGCGGCCATAACATATAACTATGTTGGAGGGGTGCTGACATGCAGCGAGTGTAGTCGCACATTAGCTGCAAAGATTGGCTATGTCAGTCACCAGAGAGCGCACCAGCGTCGCTCTCAGCAGTAGGAAGTAGGTGTGGCCGAATACGGCTAGGAGAGATGATTGCCATTCATGCAAACGTTTGTAGCGTCACTATTTCAAGGCCAAATATAAAATGGTCAGGCTATACCTAAGTAATTTTGAAATCTGAACGATAACAAATACAGTTAGGATCATAAATGTGTATACAATTTTCGATCTTATCTCTGAACAATAAAGCCCTAGACTTAAAGTTGTTGTACACGTGTACCTACAATGTTTATGGAGTTGATTGTACGGCGTGAGACACATTAATTGCCAGTTCTAAATGCGGCCTGGCAGCGATCAATGTCAGCCGTCAATACAACGTGCTTGTCAATGAAATTGATATTTGCCGTCGTGTTTTAAGCCATTGTCAATCTCATTTACTTACTTCAAGGACATTAATGCAATCAAAACTGATTAATGAGTTCGACAGGTGCGATATTAATCGTTGCGGCTAAGCATCAATCGTTTTGAAATTTATTTGAACTCTATCTAAGTGAGGTTATTACAAACTTTGACACATTGACGAGCATATTATTGATATATGTTAGACGTGCCGATTAAGCCTATCAAACGTACTTCAATGCAGCTATCAATAATGTAGATTTAGTGACGGCGGCATTGATCGTTGCCGCGATACTTAAGTTACCACAGTAACCAGGTGAATTGCGTCGGAAACTAAACCCAATAGAACTCGTATTGTTCACTCAAAGCATATTGATTTACGTGGAAAGTAGCACTCAATAACCCCTTCGCCTAAAACGGGAGTTCCAATGACTGGAAGTTAGCTATCTATTGCAAAACTTTCACGTAAAATTACATCTTTCCCGTCGATATTAAATTTCTGTTGTCTCTGAGAATTTATGATGGCGTCTTTGGGAGCTTATTAACAAGTCCTAACAGATTGCTTTCGTAATTTGCGATATTACGGCGACCTGTATTATATCGCTCCTTTTCAGCTTCATTTTAGATGTCCTATAAATTTTCTTTTAGTTTTTATCATTATTTAGAAAACTAATTTTATGCCACACCTGGCCATAAAGTGGTAATTACCGTACGCTCCGCGCGCGGGAAATCCTACTTCCTGGCCAAGGGGTGACATAAAATTTTGTACTTAATACGGGCGGTAAAAAAGAAAGCCTCAGATCGCATATTTATCGCCCTTGCCTTCGGCTCGGGCGTCAAATACCTGCGATCTGAGACACTCTTTGTGTTACCGCCCTTGTTAAGTAATTTACTAATATCGTGAGGCTATAAACTAGGTACATTACTGTACGTATGCTATTTTTAGACAACTTGGTGCCTTTGTGCAAGAGTGGTGGGAGACTACTGCCTAGGATAGGGATAGGTACGTAAAAAAGAGAGGCCTTGGAGCGCTGGTAAGTACATACACTTAAACCTATTTAATAGTACACTTTTGCCGTGGCCGGTAAGGAGGCAATTGCTGGCTGAGAATTGTAATATGCCTGCATTGCCGTTCTGGCCGAGGCTAATATGCTATTTTTCTCAAAAATCGGGGATATAAGACGAAATTTGAATTAAGATTTGATAAGCATAATCTTAAAACGTCAAAACCTACATGCTTTCCCGCTGTTTATTTTATTAACAGAAACGTATAAGTGTATTTTTCCACGGAAAAACAGAAAATTATTTGACACACATACAAAAACGTCACGTTTTCAACAGGAAAATACGACCGGTGGCATCATTTATATGCATGTTTCTACTTATTAAAAAGTTTGGAACTCGATAAATAATAGTAGATTATACACCAAGGGGATAAAACACTGTTTTATGTCACGGGTGCGATATTGAATCCCGAACGTAACGAAGGACTCCAAATTTTACTCCCGAGCGGAGCGAGGGAGTAATGACTTAATTCCTGAGCGAAGCGAGGGAATTAAGACTGAGTCCTGAGTGTAGTGAGGGATTTAAGCGCTCCCAAGACAAAAACAGTTTTATCCCCGAGGAGTATACTCTACTTTTCTCACCTCTTGCGAGGCAATAAAAAAACCAAGGCTACTAAAAACAGAATTAAATCAGTCAATCGCAGCAAATTTTAGTATCTATTTTAATAGAATCTGTTTTACTCCGTATAATTAAGCGTCTTGTAACTCACGCGGATCTTGTTTTTGGTATTTAATACTAGTACATCGACGACTGCTTGCATTCATTTGTTTGGTGAGCACAAGTATTTTGTTCCTGAATCTTAGATATTTTCTGTGTATTTTAAGTATATATTTATCTTTATAGGTTATAGGTATATGTATATCGTCGACTAGTACCCATAGTACAAGCTTTGATTAGTTTGGGACTAGGTAGATTTGTGTAAGACTGTCCACACGTAAGTATGTATTTATTTACATTGCTGCAACTGCTGCGAAGGGAGGAAGGCCAGTCCGAGGCACGGATATTACATAGTGATTTTATTTAAAAATGTAATTAAATATGAGAATAATGTATAAGAAAACTCCAAAATGTAATTCTACATATATTCAGTACTCATATATATTAAAACCACGCGCTTGACGCGACGCGCTACAGGCGGCGGCCGACGACGCAGTCTTTTGTTTCGAACACGACGTTCCAAACAAAACACGTAGCTGGTGTGCCGCCTCCTCGCCGCTTAGTGGACTTCACGACATTAAACTTTAATGACAGAACTATAAGAACTATGAAAAGTGAAATCACATTATTACCCGGCGGGTTATAATGAGATTCAGTACGATATTACTACCCGGCTTAAGCCAAGTGTTATAATGATTTGCTTTCGGTAAGGTTTGCATGATATATAATTGGGCATTGACGAGCAGGTGGTGTGAAAAGGAGTTTATGTCACACCTGGCCATAAAGCGGCAATTACCGCACGCTCCGCGCGCGGGAAATCCCACTTCCTGGCCAGGGGGTGACATAAAATTTTGTACTTAACGCGGGCGGTAATAAAGAAAGCCTCAGATCGCATATTTATCGCCCTTGCCTTCGACTCGGGCGTCAAATA
The DNA here is from genome assembly GCA_951800055.1 of Cenopis cana. Lineage (NCBI taxonomy): Eukaryota > Metazoa > Arthropoda > Insecta > Lepidoptera > Tortricidae > Cenopis > Cenopis cana. Next base: position 14,073,706 of record OX637489.1, read on the forward strand.
CCTGCGATCTGAGACATTCTTTGTTTTACCGCCCTTGTTAAGTAATGTACTATTATATATGTAACATTCCACGCGGCCTGTAATGTTTATTAATTTTGATCTGATCTTTAATTATAATCTGATCTAATATTATATTATATCTTAAAGATCTTATATTATTGATCAGATCTTAAATATGAATAATGAGCACCTTAGTGCTATTATTATTATTATAATAATAGCACTAAGGTGCTCATTATTCAAAGGTGGAAGACATGAACCAAGCAACTCACAACGTGTACAAATATACTTTATGTCACACCTGGCCATAAAGCGACCATTATCGCACGCTCCGCGCGCGTAAAAATCCACTTCCTGGCCAGGGGGTGACATAAAATTTTGTACTTACCACGGGCGATAATAAAGAAAGCCTCAGATCGCATATTTATCGCCCTTGCCTTCGGCTCGGGCGTAAAATACCTGCGATCTGAGACATTCTTTGTTTTATCGCCCTTGGTAAGTAATGTACTATCTTAGGCCCTCAAAAGAGATGATATTCTTTAACTTTCTGTCACTCAAGAACACACAATTTTCTTCGAGTTTTTCCTTTGCCGTAACAATAAACTTTTCTCGAATTTACCTTTGATAATTTGGGAAGCCGGGTGCCTACTTTAATTCTTTCTTTCGAGTCGGATTGTGAGCGAGTCAATTGTACCTACGAAGGAAAAATGAAGCGACTAAATTTGTGATTATGTTGCAAACAATACCGACTTTTAAATTAAAAAGCGTAGGTATTTGTTGAGTGAAGGTCAGAGCCATTAAATATTAAAATGTAAGGTAAAAGTTTCTAGTAGATCGGCAAGGAGCTATAGGTACTTATATCCCGACAGGTGCGCGCAAACTTTGTTAATAAAACGATATTGAATGCCAGCGGATCCCGGATTTTAATCTTCTTATTCTGTTCTTATAAGAGACTGACAAATTTTCGATATTATTACAGTTAGAGGAGGAACTTTCAATGTGGGTTTGAATCCACGGGTTACCACTGGGTTAAATAAAACACAACATATATTTATTAAAAACTATGTAAACTATTACTTACAAAACCAATATCCCCTAAATCACCGCTGCTGGGAATGGTTCCAAGAAGGCTGGCTTCGTTACCTCGTTGCACCGCAATGCCTATACGTTGGCCGAGAAACGCGCCAGCTCTGGCTCACCAGTGGTGATGGTTATTTTTTTTTAATTTGCTCATATAGGATGTGAGCGCCCGGACCCCACGGACTTAGCGTTTCGACCGCAAACGCCACAAATACGAAATTGTCACCGAGACTTTCGTATTTGCGGCGTTGAGCGATCTCGGCTGTAGCAGCGGCCGGCCCCGCCTGCCCGAAGCGATGTAGTGCGGAGGTGGGACGCCGCCAGTGTATTCTACACATGTGGCGTCCCAGACTAAGGGTCTGCCAACCTCCCAGGGCACTAAAGTCATGCGTCGGGTCTCTTCCCGTCGTCACGAGCCAGCCCACTGGGTTCGAGGGTAGCTATTTATTTAAACTTTACACAAAACAAACGAGTACCTGCCTCAAGAATCTTCAAGAGCAATTTTTAGCTAAATATAGTTATAGGTATAAAAGTGTTTAGGTCATGTCCCTTGCTCACATTCCTTAATTGCGAAGTCCAGGGTTCATTTCGCCGGCACACACTGATTCGACACGCGTGGCAATATTTTAGGTGAGGTGAGGTCACAGGCAGGAGCGACATACGCCTTATTCGAATGCAAGCCAAGGTCATCTGCCTGTCAAAACGTCATTAGAAGCGCGATGCACCCGCGGGGCGAGGGGTGAATGGGGCATTTAAATAGTTTATTGAACAATAGTTTAGGGCCAGTCGACGGCCTAATCCCCAACAAAATCTAGTTTCCCTCAGGGTTAGAACTTAGAAGGCCAATTGTGATCAGATGGCAATTCGCATTCGTTAAACTAGTTCTAGTACGTTTAAATCTTAGGATTAGACGCCAAAGCGGCGAACTGGGCTCCTTTTAGGTCACCATCGGGAAAACACTAGTAGGACGATGAGGTACCTACACTCGGGCCTTAAGAGGGCGTACTTCCATTGCAAATGTCCTGCTCTAACACGCGTGAGTTTGCAATTAACCATCCCGCTCTCTACGGAAGCTCAGCGCGTACTTTTCGTAAATATTGATGTTTATTCTAAACGTGTACATTTATAAGGATAATCTTTTTTCTCAGGTTTGAGAACTCATCGTTGTACAACTATTAAACCAAAAATCATTGTTAAAGATGAGAGGGTTTTAAAGATCCAACCAAAAACATCGAAAAAAGGGTTATGTTTGAAAAATAAAAGTATCGAGAAATTTTTTGCAAATCGTGTTTTTCACTTTTAGCAGACTGGAGGAAAATAGTTCAAGATTAATATACTGAAAGGGCAGATATTTAATCACTATAGATGTTGAGATCTATGTCGATAAATATTGGCTCTTAAAGAGGTCTGCATTGTCTCGTCATCCTCGCCACACATACGTTCTATGTCCCATCTTGGCTACTGATGTGCCGTCGGAAACTTTCTAAAATTGTGAATTTTTCCACATGGGTAAGTTTCTGAAATTTCTCACATTTTTGAAAGCGGTTTGAAACTTTCCGAAATCTAAAATGGAAATTTCTTATACTTCTATGAAATTCTCAAGAAATTTCCGAGAACTTTTCCAACTTTTTGGAAACTTTCCGCAACTTGCACATCTGTATTGCTGACTGACGTCCCTTATTGGAACCAAGCTGAAACGCGAACTATGCTAGTTATTTGAATTATTAATATTAAGTTTTGGAATTCAATATTGCAAAAGTATAGAATAACTATGTTGACATGAGAATCTGTAATCAAATTATCGAGAACTGCTGGAATTAGTAATTTAATTTTCAGCTAAGCTTAATTATATTGAAGAGGCCTTACAATTATTATATCTTCCAGGATTATCTCCCTTTTCAGGCGCACTTGGATACTTGCATTGCATGTTTAGCGTTCCGTACCTCAAAAGGAAAAAAAATGTACCATTATGTGGCTTTTTGTTGTCCGTCTGTCTGTCTGACAAGACCCTTTATCTCGGGAACGCGTGTTGCATTTTTTACTAAGCCCCAAAATTTTTGGGCATATTGTACGTAGGTAAAACATTTATATCAACCGGTTGAGCGACAAAAGCAGATTCAGAATAGTCGCCATCCATTACACTTCCACTCTGCAGTTCCAGCGCGTCTTAAATCACGAAAAGGTTTCGTTACCAATCCTGCCCTGGAAGATTGCACACCGCAGGAAGCCCACATTTGAGCCTGGAAAGCACAAGTAGAGCACTGCGATATTGTCGTACCCCCCGCTGAACACTTACCTGCCGGGGCTTCGGAGACTTGGCCAGTGTGGAGGACTCTTAACCGAATCAGGGTGGGAGTGGGGCGATCCAAGGACAATATGGCGAAATGGGGTTTCCTTTCACATAACACCGACACAAAGTGTGCCTGCGGCCAAGCGCAAACCACTCTGATCCCTCATAATTGCACCCATAAAGACCTTGTAGACGCAACTCCCCGGGCAGTGCAACTGGCAAGGCATATTTTTAGAATAGTATAATTTGGACTCTCCTTCACACGAATAAGAAGAAGAACCTTTAAAAACACAAGCAGTTTCTTTTACACAACCGATTTTGTCCCGCAATGGGTTTAAGTTAATAGGCTTTACTGAATGGATCCTAAGAGGCATTTTCATCACGGCCCTTGGGAAGCCAATTTTCGGCTCTTAACATGTTATATAAACACTTAACTTTGGCCGGGTTGGTATTATTAATATTCACTGCCATTGTTTATCAAGACAAATCGTAGTATATAGTTATAGTATATATATATAGTTGAATTGATTAATTACCCCAGAAAATAAGCTTTTCATCACACTTGCTCGTAATAGTACATCAATTATCTAGGGCGGGCGGTAATACAAAGAATGCCTTAGATCGCATATTTATCACCCTTGCCTTCGGCTTGTGCGTCAAATATTATGTTGAATTAGCAATTATTTCCATGCATTAGCATAATTATGTGAATTAACTGCAATATTAAATATCCTAATTCCGCACCTTCAATGTGCTAAGTGCACTGCTTATTAGCAATGCATTGCCGGCAATTTAGATTTTGTTAGAAATTACGTGAAGTCGAAATTTTGGGTTAGTAATAAAATTAAGCGCATGGTTAGGTTAAGAAACTACATATGAATTAATACTAAATATTAAACTTATTTAATAAATTTATATGAATTACAAAAATTAAAGAAAAAAAACCTAAACACCTTTAAACCTAAACTTAGTATCATGCCGTCCCTTACACCCTCGTGTTATACACTATATGAGTGAAAGGGGCGGCACTATACGAAGTTCGCATTTCGAATGAGTAGACCGTCTGGTCCGAAAACGAGTCAAGACAGAGAATGATAGATCTGGGATCCCTCCGAGTACTTTACAGCGTTAAGTAAGCCTTTGAACTGGCGAATTGATTCATCGCGTATTTGTCACGGTGATGAATCGCTTTGGAACCTTTTTCAGGATGTTTTGTGTGTGATTTATAAAGTGTGAATTTCAAGTTTGGAATTGAATAACGTAACTAAGATATGCTTTGTACTTTACAATATTTTTTAATAAATATTCATGATACCATACCCATTCATTGGTGTAGTGGAGGTCCTTCGATCCAGATGTTATCTGCGAAATTAAACAAAACAACTCGTATAATTTATATCTCTAGTAGTTTCACGAAAAATAGCAGGTAACATACACATAAGACATTAAATTATATTGTTTACTTTTTTGACATAATTGACAGTGATTAAAACTAGCAAACTAAATACTACTACTACATATAAACATTACGAACGAAAAACTAACGAAGAACTACGAACGAAAAATTAAAAACGAAGACTAATACTTTCAGAAATATTTATTCATAATCTTGCAAACTAAAAAATAAAAATTATGGTGTATCATTTAACCAATAACATAGTTTTCTGATACTAACCCGAATACGTGCCAAAATATTTTTTCCTTTCTTTAGCGTTAAAACCTTTCGTTACATACAGTTCCAGCCGTAAAATTTGTATTACGGCACGGAAAAAAGGGACAGCTTCTGAATGACCCATTCCCACACGATCGGACGCTAATGGCGATGTGCACTCTCCCTTTCATCGGGACCCTTGCAACTCGTAAAAGATGATAGTTTTCAGTTTATTGCCGCATTTACTCTTTATGGTACGAGTACATGGTAGATTCGTTACGCTGTAAGTTTATTTCGAATTGAAGTGGACAGTCTTATTTCATTGGAGTTATCGAGGGAAATGGATTTATGTTTTCATGTCTTATCATCTGGTTATGGACCCCCCACTATGTGGACTGATGACCTGGTAAAGGTCGCGGGAGTCCGCTAGATGCGGGTGGCGCAGGACCGGTCATTGTGGCACTCTTTGGGGTCGGCCTATGTCCAGCAGTGGACGTCTTTCGGCTGATATGGTGATGATCATACCAGTGGGACTAAATTGAAACGCATAAGTTTTTGTGGTTTTTATTCACTACGTAAGTAATATTATAAACGTGTTTGGCGTAAATATTATTAAAATAAAGTATTAACAATGGTTCATATTGCCTTTATTTGAAAATATTGCTTCAGGCAAAACTTATTACTCTATGACTGCTTATTTTTCTCAGTATCAACTGTTACCTACTTATTTCCATTATAATATAATAAAATAGCCTTTTATTCCAATTTTTACACGTTTTCTGTTTAGTTTAGGTATTATGTTGATCTTTTATATTGGCTTGCCTAGCGGCGTAGGCCTCCCCTATCATTCTCCATTCCTTTCTGTCTCTTGCAGCTCTTCTCCATGTAGGTCCTGCTGTCTGCCTAAAATCGTCTTCCCATCTTTTATGAGGTCTACCTTTCTTTCTTTTTCCCTCTCTGGGATACCAGACTGTGACCTTCTTTGCCCATTTGTCTTTTGGGTCTCTGAAAATGTGACCTGCCCTTTTCCACTTCAATTTACTAGTCATGTATGATACATCTATCACTTTAGTTTTATGTCTATAGAATTAAGAAATAAAATTTCCTTTATTATATGCAATACCTTAAATATTTATTATGAAAAATTTGATACATATAATCAAACCCAGCATCTCCACCAACTTGTAGGGGCATTTTCAGTATCCGGTGTACCCCTCACTTTTTTTTCGTATCTAGGTAATTTTGTGTTTTCAAACTCAGAATCACGAGTACTATTGATTCTGATGAAGAAGAAAATGTCCTTGATTTTCCATACAAATTTTCTGTGTCAGTTTTGTGACGAGCCACATAAAGTGTATGAAAAAAGTGTCACAAAACGGATTTTTTTTGGGGGACACTTTTTTTCTTTACGCAAATGGATAATACTATATTATAATATAATACTATACGTCGAAAAGGAAAGTAGGGGGTAGATACATCGGAAAAGATGCCCAGATAAATAGTTTCGGATCTTCATTTATTATGTCAATAGAGTCTGGCTTATTTTAATAGAGTCTGGCTTATTTTAATAGAGTCTGGCTTATTTTAATAGGGTCTGGCTTATTTTAATATAGTCTGGCTGATGATAGTTGACGCTAGAAATAACGGCAAATGTTAAAAATCTACGTGTTGCATTGTATCTCTATGCGCAACTTGTATTAGCAAGTGCAAGAATGCGAAAATACAATTTTGGTATTACATAATTCACTACATACATACTATGCACTAATTACCAAACATGATTAATAATATTTAAATATTCGAAATTTGATCTGTAAGTACCAATAAAGCACAATAGGTACCTAATGTGCTATGTCTGATACGATTTGCTATAGCTTCTTTTCGACCCGTAAATCATCAAAAGATATTTTGTCTCCATTAACATGGCGATTATCGTGGAGTTTGACACATTTGACGTAGATAGTTGGCCGATAAAACCTTTTACCTAGAGAAATGCTCAATTTCAAATTTCATAAATCATAAGCCAGACCCAACTCATTAAAATTGCAAATCAGGATATTCTCACAAGTCCCGTTTAGTAGGTAAAGCAACAATAAATTGTACACCGAACCCGACGGCATTATAAGGCACTGTTTTATGTCACGGGCGCGATATTAAATCATTATATGTTGGCTGTATCGTTTCTGTGTACGTAACTGATTCGTTTGTGTGAGATGTGCAATAAAGAGTAATGTATATTGTATTGAATCCTGAATGTAAAGAAGGACTCCAGATTTTCTTCCCTAGCGTAGCGAGGGTGTTATGACTTAATTCCTAAGCGAAACGAGGGAATTAAGACTGAGTACTGAGTGCAGTGAGGGATTTAAGTGCACGGGCATACTCTACTTTTCTCACCTCTAGCGAGGCAATAAATAAAACCAAGGCTACTAGAAACAGAAACAAATCAGGCATTCAAAGCCTACACTTTTATCACTCAACATTTTATTTGTTTTTAAAATGTGTTCCATTCTGTTTGTTGTGCCCAGCACGAATAAATTCGTTTATTTATAAATTAGTTCAGCGAGGGGACTATAAGAACTATGAGAAGTGGAATCAGATTATTAAAACAACACAACATCACGACCCGGTTAAAGCCAATGGCTGTACTGATTTGCTTTTGTCAAGTGATGTGAAAATTATGGAGTACATACACCTTGCAAAAATTGTAAAATAAATTTATATTTTTATCCAGGTAACGATGCCAGGGATCTACTTATCATCTGTTCCTGGCACCTAATTTCAAGATTAATTTGGCTTCGGTACTAGTTTTAAAAAAAATGATTAATTATTTCATTTATTTCGCGTTGGTCTTGAACAATGCATCTTATTTTATATACATCATTCGTTTTTATCATTTTCCTGCTTGATATCTTAAAAAAACGCGTTTAGGCTGCGTTTCCACCAGAGATGTGCGAGGATGTGTTTTCATATATTTGACACCTCGCTCGGCGCGTTGCGAGGTGTCAAATGTATGAAAACGCATCCTCGCACATCTCTGGTGGAAACGCAGCCTTAAGGATCGTTACTGAGCACCATATATCAGAAAGTAATTTAGGAAGGGCGGCAATGAGAAGATTCTCATTTAATTAAGAACCATCGAACTAAATTGAAATCTCGATCATTACGCACGCCGATCGTTCACTCAAGTCACTCGCTAACGCTAATTTAATAATGTGAGTTGTAATTTCTAATTAATTAATTCGTGCAACTTTGGTAAATTGGGGCACGTTTAGGATATTTATTGGATCTTTAGCGGCCAGAGATCGAGCTTTGCGTAAATGTATTCAGATAATTTATAGGTTAGGTAATGACACGTATTATTACATGGAACATGACAATGCGCAAAAATATCGTTAGTGTATGATTGTATATCGAAATTAAATTAGGTGCAAAGTAAACCTTATAATAAATATTATTTATAGGATGTTCAAAATCAGTCATAGAAAATACATATAAAAAAATTGTAAGCTACACGCTGGGATCATTGTTTATTTCATGCACGCCTTTTCCTCTCGGCGATTTACGTGTTTATTCTATAATTTGGGTGATTTCACCGAGTCTACAGCGAGCGATCTGACGTCACATTAACACAGTTTATGGCGGGTTAAATGAGGAACACCCTCACCTCGTTAAACTCCCTATCATTTGAGGAATAAATTTTTCATGCCGTCACATTAACCCACCATTTTTCCTATACCTGAGCTTACAATATTTTATCGACCTAAATACGTGTAAATAGGATTCCTTTTGCAAAAATAATTGCAGTATAAAATCTGTAAAATACGTGAATTTGAAATCGTATAGGCTAGCATACAGAATTGTGCATTTACTTTGTCGGCTCGAGCAGTTTTGTTTTACGAAATTGTTAAGGTTTATTTTTGTTTTGACAATTTAACGTCGAAGTTATGTATATGTTGCAGGGAAATCGTATAATCCGCCGTATTACATTATGGCTAGGCGTTTTACAAGACAGAGCTGTTTTGTATTTATTACGGCGGGTCAACGATTAGGCGGAGTGAATATGGCTGATTGAAAATTGGAAAATTGGCGCTTTGCATTCTTCAATTCGCCTAGTCCTAATGTAAAAAAGACGATCTTTTTGTGAATTTGTTATAGTCTGTTTGACATAGATTACAGCAATTCAACTTTTTTTTTAAATTATAATTGCATCAATAAATTGCTCTGAATAATTCTAATCCAACTATGTAATATAAAACTGACGATTTAAAAGTGCTTGTTGCTAGGCCTATTTGAATAAAGAATATTTTGAGTTTGAGTTTGAAAGCGGTTCAATCAGATTGTATAATTCTCCGTAATGCATTACGGCTAGCCTTTTCAAATAGCGTCGTTTTAGCTGTCACCTCTTTGACAGCTTTTAGTTCCAATTTTTAACACTCGCAGCGCTGTTTAGCAATGAAAATCCAGCCATTTTGTGAAACGGCTAGCCGTAATGTAAAACGGCGGATTATGCAATCCCGCAAGTACAATCCGGCTAAACGTGAGCCGCCATATCATATTGTAGAACGTATTGGAATGACGATACGGCTTGTCGCATATAGCTGTAAAAATAATTGTACAAAGTCAGGAATTATTTAGTAGTAAGAATGATTGTAAATAAAGACCTCGGTCCCTCGTTTTAAATTATGTTTTACCAAGAAGTTTTATCGTTTACGTTTTGTTTTATGTTGAATTTATACCTATTGATTGTTTAAATGTTTAATCACACCAATATTGTAACTAGATATAAGAAATTATTACAATAAAGCACACTTCGCATACACATTAGCGTGAGGTGCGCGATCGAGCTTGCTATAAAAGGGCAAGCCCCCCCCCGCCTCACCGCACTCGATCACTTACCTTCACAGCGCGCGGTCGCATTTAGCGTGCTCTCTCTACACTCTACACCCAAATGTAAATGGTGGTTATTATTTTGTTCCCCGGTAATGGTACTTGGATCCTCGGTTATCATTGGTAACGGTCTTAATCTTCGGGCGGCAGTCTGCACTTCACAACGGTCTTCATCTTCGGCATACAGTCTGCACTTCACACGGCTAATGTAATACCGCCAGCAGTAATGTAAAACGGCTCTGTTTTGTAAAACGGCCAGCCGTAATGTAAAACGGCGGATTATACAACCCGGCTGGTAGGTAGGTATATACCGCATGAATACCTTCGAGGCTTAAATAATTAGGGTTAAATCAGAGATAGGCGGCGGAGGTTATACTAAGTCTTAAAAGAGTAAACGAAGTTTATTTAAATCAGGCTAAAGTACTTATATTAACCACTAATGAAGATTAGCAAAATCCCCCGTTTGTTAAAATACTCATTATGAAGAACAGGAAAGAACAAGTTTCATTTAAATAGCATAAGAGGAATTAGAAGTATGTTCACTATGGATTACCTAATTTATACCTTTAGTATAACAATATTTTCCTACAAAGCTTTTAGCGAGCTGTTAAATTGTTACCGAAATAATAATTAATAAGTACTAAAGCCAAATAATTAAGAAAGGTTTTCGACGACATTGTAGTTGAAATCCTATTTACGTTCCCTAGTGGGCTAAGTCAACTTAAACCTAGTAATACCTTTGAAGCTAAGTAAGTATGTATAGAAAATGAATATTAGAGTAGTTTCCAATTGTTTCACAGAACAATGACGAACTACTTAGAAGAAAAGCGCCACTTTGTCCCTTGAGACTTACTCCATTTTCTTAGATAGGTATCTAGTCCTCTTGATAGATAAACAAATAAAAGTCTCCCTCCTGAATCTAATTTATTACGCAACGTTTTTGAGATGAAAAATATGCATTTATTTCAGGATATATCATGATGAAAAGACAAACGGTTACCATATAAATTCGACGTCGCATTACGAGTTTTCCCTCAAGTAAAAAGTAGGTAATCTATATGACAAATACGAAGGTCTATTCGTAGGGTCGATGAGATATGACCGTCATTAATGTAGAATAAAGTTCAGACCCCGTCAAAATGGATCAGGACCATTGGTGACATATTTGTTGCCAATCTCTTTGTCTACGGCATATATTTTATACAAAATAGCTAGTCCTTGCAACTAAAATTTTCGTTGTTATTTTTAAAAAAATTATTCTTTAAAAAGTCATGTGTTGACTATTAAAACCATAAGGAATATTTTTTTAAGGCTCATCATTGGTAGACTATAGAAAAAAATATGACCTTTGTGCATTAAATATTACAATTTTAAATCAAATAATTAAAGCCCTTGAGCATCAATTTCTAGGAACCGGAACGGTTAAAGTGTCTGTGTGTCACAAAAAGGAAAAAAAGCATTTCACACAGAATTATCAATCTTATAAAGAATGACAGGGAAATACTTGTTTCACTTTATCTTTGTGAGCTTGTAACATGAAAATGGTTCCTTTCAAAGTTTTAAAAATAGATTCAGACTAGCTAATCTAGCTATGGCTAGATTGGCTACTGCTATTAAGCTCGCTGGAAAAGAATGTTTTAAATATGAAGCCAGAAACCTTTGTCCGCGTTATTGTAACTGTAAAACGGATGAAGCAATTTAAACGCTTTTTTCGTTTAAGCACAGAACTCAACTGTGGATGGAAATTGCGTCAGCTGTTAGATAGAACAGAACGGAATAGTAAAACCCAATTTTTTTAGCAATAAAAATAATACTTTGGTCATTCCAAGTGTGTTAGAAGGCATTTTCACTCTCCGGTACCCTTTTCGGAAGGTAATTTTGGGTTTTCTGAGTCTGAATCACGAACACTTTTTATTTAAAATGTAAAATTTTGTTTAAAAAATATAATTTGTGTTCGTGTGTTATAGAATTCGCAACAACCCTCTCGCTCTAGCTAAAATGCAACTTGTTGTGATAGAGTGGGATGCTGTTAGGCATAAACTAATAATATGTAAATGTGAACACAACAAATCCTCAAGACAGTAAAGAGATAAGGAATAAAGGGGGATAGGGGGGTGGCTATTGTCCCTTAAAGGGATAAGTTCGCCTTTGTACATACTATTTCCTTTTGTATTTTTCATAATTGTTTTATGTACAATAAAGACTTTTACTACTACTTCTACTATTACTAAGAGACGGCAACGTGATTCTGGTTCTTCTGAAATAAGGGAGCGCTGAATCTTACCATTAGGTAGGTCGTAAAAGCTTGTTTGCCATCGTCTTTTGTATAAAAAAACACCCTTTCACACAATCAGAATTCAGAAAAGAGTCACTGTTGCCCTCAAATGAGTGATCAAAGACGTACTTTTAGACGTTCTGTATAATTCCATATAATTTTTCTGTGTCAGTTTTGTGACGGGCTATTGTATAGAAAAAGCGTCACAAAATTGACTTCTTTATTTGCACTCTTTTTTGTGCGGAACTGAATAGAAGATTACTTAGTTTCGAAAATACAGTTAGGGGTGCACCGGAAAATGAAAATGCCCATCAAGCGCCGTCGGTCCCTAGTTCTAGAAGAAATAAGATTTACACTCGATAAATTTTGACAACATCTAAGAGCGCAGTAAATCGTAACATCAATACTTATATCTAGGGACTGTCTGCGTTTAAAACACCCTTGCAATGTCCCACTTAGTATATACCCTGTACATTCGGCACATGGATCGTCAACATTTTTTGGGGTGCTGGTTCTTTCCGCACTTGGACTCTGGGTCATAAGAGTCACGGTCATGGAGGTACGATTTTTTTTATTGGGTTTTCCTAAATTACCTACCCAAAATCTGACATTCGAAACCCCATAACTTTTTGTCTTTTTGTCTTGTGCATAATTTATTGAAATGTGGTTTCGTGTAGGTACGTGTATGACTGTGTGTGCTTAAAATACTAATTTCTTGTCCATGTGCCAAACCCACTGTATTACATTGCATCTAGTGTAGTGGTTCCCAACCTTTTCGATATCGCTACCCCTGTGGTCTATCTGGGAGACCGAATTTACCCTCTTTTTAAAAAGTACGCAAACAAACAATACAATAAGTACAAACATTTTTATTATACACTAGGTCTTGCCTGCGAATTCGTCTGCATAGAACTCGGTCATCGCGTTAGTATGTTATTGGTATTATTTTATTTCAGCCACTTACCTAGTTATCTCTCTTCAACCCCGTTAAGGCATGATTTCCGATATAAAAAGCATCCTTTGCCCTTCCCGGGGACTCAAAATATATCCATACCAAATATTTTCATCTAAATCGGTAGAGCGATTTAAGGGTTAAAATGCAGATAGTGTTTCTTTCGCATTCATAACCCGCCCGGTTTCGCACGGGTAGTCCAGTTCTAGCGAGTGCGAAAATTTTCGGACATTATGATGCAGGTGTGGAAAAAACTTCATACGCATCAAGTAATGCAGATGAAAACGCGAGCGTAGCGAGCGCAAAATATTTCGAACATTGTGATGCAGGCGCGGAAAAGACTTCATACGCATCAAGTTATGTAGATGAAAACGCGAGCGCAGCGGGCGGGAAATGTTCCAAATATTATGATGCAGGTGCGGAAAAGACTTCATACGCATCAATTAACGAAGATGAAAACGCGAACGTAGCGAGCGCAAAATGTTTTGAACATTACGTTACGTTACGTTATGTTTTGATGCAGGTGCGTAAAAGACTTCATACGCATCAAGTAAAAAAGTACTGTAGAAGAAAACGCGAGCGTAGCGCGCGCGAAATTTTTCGAACTTTATGATGCAGTGCAGGTGCGGAGAATAATTAATACGAATCAAGTCATGCAGATGAGTCATGTATAGAGAAGACCCAGGAATATAATCAGCCATTGTGTCTCGCATTCGTGGACTATGAGAAGGCCTTTGACTCTGTAGAGATCTGGTCCGTTCTGGAATCCCTGCAGCGGTGCCAAATTGACTGGCGGTACATCGAGGTGCTGAGATGCCTGTATAACGGAGCATCGATGTTGGTCCAAGTACAGAACAGTCAAACACGACCTATCCAACTGCATCGAGGTGTGAGACAGGGAGACGTCATATCTCCGAAACTGTTTACAAATGCATTGGAAGATGTATTCAAGACTGTAAACTGGAATGGACACGGCATCAACATAAACGGAGTGTGCATCTCGCATTTGCGCTTTGCCGATGATATAGTCGTCATGGCAGAAACGCCGCAGGGATTACAGGAGATGCTACACAGCTTAAATGAATCCTCCCAACGAGTCGGCCTTCGGATGAACCTCGACAAGACTAAAGTCATGTTTAATGACCTAGTCGTACCGATGCCAGTTTACGTTAGTGGCACGCTTCTCGAGGTGGTTTCGGAGTATGTATACCTGGGGCAGCTCCTGCAACTAGGTAGAAACAACTTCGAGAAGGAAGCTGACAGGAGGATCCGGTTGGGTTGGGCAGCATTCGGAAAGCTGCGCCATATATTTTCGTCGGTGATCCCGCAAAGCTTAAAGACGAAAGTCTTCAACCAGTGCGTACTCCCTGTTATGACTTACGGAGCCGAGACGTGGACACTGACTGTGGGGCTAGTCCATAAATTAAAAGTAGCTCAGCGTGCTATGGAGAGGGCTATGCTTGGAGTCTCTCTTAGGGATAAAATACGGAACGAAGTAATCCGGCAGAGAACCAAAGTAACCGACATAGCTTTCCAAATTAGCAAACTGAAGTGGCAATGGGCTGGCCACATGTGTCGTAGAACCGATAACCGCTGGTGTAAGCGTGTTCTAGAGTGGAGACCGCGTCTCGGCAAGCGTAGTGTCGGTCGTCCGCCGGCCAGGTGGCGGGACGACATATCTAAGAGGGCGGGAGTCGACTGGATGCGGAAAGCAGAGAACCGGGCTTTGTGGCGTGCCTTGGGGGAGGCCTATGTTCAGCAGTGGACTGCAGTGGGCTGATGATGAAGTCATGCAGATGAAAACGCAAGAGTAGCGAGCGCGAAATTTTATGAACATTATGATGCAGGTTGTATCTATTCATCCATTTTGTGTACCCCTCTTATTACCCCCATATAATAGAATGGCTGTTTTACCCCCAGGGGGGAAATTACCCCCAGGTTGGGAACCCCTGATCTAGTGGTTAAATATAGACAAAGAAGACAGATAATAAAGTATGGAGTACAGTAGCATTTGCTAGTAAAAATCAACTAAAGAAATGATTGATCTCAGTCAATACATTGTTTTTAGAGATACGTACATCAAAAGGAAAAAGGAACTCTCGTTCCGTCTGTTCGTCTGTCTAGTACTAGATCCTTTTTTCTGAAGTACTCGCGCGTGGACCACTTAGTACAGTAAGAAGTGGATATTAGTTGTATTATAAATTATAACATCTAAGGAACCGTTTGTTCGGGAGCACCATTCAGTCAATAAATTACTACGTCTCAATGGAGATCTTAATTATTGAGAGGCCGTTGCTATGAGATACGATTTCAATAATAGCCATGTAATTAATTGTCCTAGTTATTAGACCCATATATTCTCTTTATACCAATTAAGTTGTCAATATTATTGGATGACGACATATACAGGGCGTTTCCTGTAACAGGAGCAAATATTTAAAAGGACGCTTCCTTAGAGCATCTGCAGTAACCCCTTGTGTCCAAAAATTTCATTTATTATTTCAGTTTGGAGAAAATTTGATCTAAAGTTAGGACCCTCAACTCAAGTAATGGATCTTGACACCGCGAGATCATAGCACATCCGTTACTTCGGATTCAGAGGTAGCATCAAGATATGAGTCGTCATAGTATTAGCATTTTCAGTTTAAAAGGATATTTTATGGCTTTTGTAGGAAAAAAAAATTATCGTGTTTTTTTAAAAAAAATCGTTATTAATATCACTACGTAAAAGTAATAAAATACAGGACAACTACCAGCGCCAAAAAAAAAAAAATTTTTTTCACACGTAACCACGTGGAAATAATTACAGGCAAGGTTAATTATCTACCATTTAATTTATTGCTCCGGTTACAGGAAACACCCTGTATATTTAATGGAATAAGATAAGGTTGTTAACACATTCACGAGCACATCTGCGCGCCTAAGCGAGCACTCTGCTAGTAGACGCGTAGCACCATGCGTTTCCCTGTATGTAGAGGAAATAGGGATGTTGACTCAAAATTTATTAATACTCCATACGAAAGAATACATATAACTATGCCAAAAAGTGAAAATCCTATTCAAATATCTCAAAAAATAACGAAACTACAACCGTTAGAATGTTTTTAGTTGGAGAGAGAAAACGCTACAGGTCAGTGACGTCACTGACCTCGAGCGCCATAGTAAATGACGATCGTTCAATACAACGGGGCGTTTTGCGGAAAAGGGACAGAAAATGCCCCCTCCTAAAACTTTGAAGACTTATAATTATGTAATTATTTATTCTTTTGGATTACTTTTTTCACTATTTGATAGAGAATTTGATCCTTTTTCGAGAAAATTCGGATTCATTGATTTTCTTATTTGGTGTCAACATCCCTATTGCGTAGTGCTATGAAAAGTTTGGCAGCGAAAGGTGTTAATACATCATGTGTCTTGCCAGTGACGTATTTCTATGGGCTGGGAATATCTAGGTACGAAATGAGCGTGTATACTTAACCCTAGGTGTATTTTTTTAAATAAGTTAGCTATGTAGTGTAACTATACACTACATAGCTAACCCATTTTAAAAAACCTATTAATAAAGCCTACCTATTTATTTATAAATACCTATTAATAAAGTGAGGATGATGATTTCAGTTATCATTTATTATTTGACTATACATTAAATATAAGCCTGCCTAAATTGACTACCTATCCTCTGCCAGCTTTGCAAACGCATCAAGAATGATCTAGTACTGTAAGCTTCAAATTAACTATGTACATGAAGACGAATAGTCTTTATTGTAAGGGAATAACATTTTGACCTCTTAAGGCCGTGTATTACCACTTTTGAGTTTTTAAAAACCATCTGAGACATAGAATATAGTGTCTAAAAATCTAAAAAAAATATATGTGTTACATAAGGATCTTGTCTAGTCATTGTCTAGTCAAAATGGCAGTCAGTTACATGACCTGATGAATTTCACTCGATAGAAAAAAATCGCTAAGTTACCCCTTTTTGGAATGTATTTTCAATACTACGGCTATATTACTGATATTTAACATTTAATTTTTGTACTCAATTAAAGATCGTAAATAGTTATAGACATATTCGCAGGGTTTGCTTTAATAAAATGATTGGCTTAATGACTATAGCTAAATATTTACAAAACTGCGCGCAGAGCTTGCGTAGAGAGCGGGATGGTTAATTGTAAACTCACGCGTGTTAAAGCGGGACATTTGCGTTGGGGATACCTCCCCTTAAGACGCGTAGTTAAATTTGATACCGACTGTACAGTAAGACCTAAGCCTGAGAATGCATAGAATCGAGTTCTCATCATTATTATGAAGTGAAATGTTGCTTAGCTGTGTAAACCAATTTCGGCTACGTTTGTTTACATTTGCTCCGTAAACTGTAGGTACTTTACGTTTCAAATTGTCTACGAAATCAGTTTCTCTTTAAAAGTTAAGTCCGTCACAGACAGAGCTATATAATTTGTTATATTAATATATATTATAGCAAGGCATCTTACGATACATTTTAGGTATATTTTGCGTAGTAGTTGACAGAGCTATAACATATATTATAGTAGATTATACACCAAGGGGATAAAACACTGTTTTATGTCACGGGTGCGATATTGAATCCCGAACGTAACGAAGGACTCCAAATTTTACTCCCGAGCGGAGCGGAAAGTAATGACTTAATTCCTGAGCGAAGCGAGGGAATTAAGACTGAGTCCTGAGTGTAGTGAGGGATTTAAGCGCTCCCAAGACAAAAACAGCTTTATCCCCGAGGAGTATACTCTACTTTTCTCACCTCTTGCGAGGCAATAAAAAAACCAAGGCTACTAAAAACAGAATTAAATCAGTCAATCGCAGCAAAATTTAATATCTATTTTAATAGAATCTGTTTTACTCCGTATAATTAAGCGTTTTATACTCACGCGGATCTTGTTTTTGGTACCTAGTAGATCGACGACTGCAAGCATTCATTTGTGTCGTGAGCACAAGTATTTTATTCCTGAATCTTAGATGTTTTCTATGTATTTTAAGTATATATTTATCTTTATAGGTATATGTATATCGTCGACTAGTACCCATAGTACAAGCTTTGATTAGTTTGGGACTAGGTAGATTTGTGTAAGACTGTCCACAAATATGTATTTATTTACATTGCTGTAACTGCTGCGAAGTCCAGCCCTAGCTACGTCCGAGGCACGGATATTACATAGTGATTTTATTTAAAAATGTAATATAATATGAGAATAATGTATAAGAAAACTCCAAAATGTAATTCTACAAATATTCAGTACTAAAACCACGCGAGGCGCGGCCGACGACGCAGTCTTTTGTTTCGAACACGACGTTCCAAACAAAACACGGAGCTGGTGTGCCGCGTCCTCGCCGCTTAGTGGACTTCACGACATTAGACTTTAATGACAGAACTATAAGAACCATGAAAAGTGAAATCACATTATTACCCGGCGGGTTATAATGAGATTCAGTACGATATTACTACCCGGCTTAAGCCAAGGGTTATAATGATTTGCTTTCGGTAAGGTTTGCATGATATATAATTGGGCATTGACGAGCAGGTGGTGTGAAAATATACATTATACACGAGTAATAGCCTTTTTGTTTTTATTGTTCGCTGTTTTAATTAAGTAGGTACGTATAAAGTCGTTCTCTAGTTGCTTTATATTTGTGTAACATACTCATTACTCGTATAAACACCAAATCAGCACACGAGTGTTAATGTTCCACACCCCACCCTAGAGGACTATTCTGATTTCGATGTTCGAGTAGACCCTCTGTACCGTAGCTTACGATTCTATTCACATACCTACATTTCAATCTCTTTCGTGCACTCACTTCTTGCCCGGCAAGTTAACGTGTCAGAGTGAGCACACGAATCACATTGCAATGCGATTAGGTTGTGAAAGAGGTAAACTGAGTTGCCCTGCTTTAACTATCATTAAATTTAACGTGTCGTTCTGTCGGTAGGTACATGGCCTATAAAAAACAGTATAAACACGCGTTATAAACTTGGTAACGAGAGTTAAAAAAAATGCTGGTGTTGCAAAAATAAAATGCATTTGTGTGTGTAATCACGATACTTTACTAATACCTACGTATGGTATGTATAGAAATTTTAGCAAGTAATGTTTTTATTACGTCACGTTATATGCAGGTTGTAATAAAAATAGCGGCTAACATTTTTCACGCATTTTTTATATCTGATAACAAATGGTGGCAGTTTCAAAATTATCTGAAATATCCTTTGAATAGGTGAAGAGGAGTTTCAGGACACTATAACGTTGTCGCCCGGGTAATTTTGGGTGGCAACACCATCACTTGGTGGCGCTGGCAACACTGACGGGACCAATCCAGTCTTTCCGGTGACGTCACAAAGCAGAGTTCATAAATAGCCGGTCACCTTCCACGGAGCTCTCTCTTGCCAAGCAACCGTGAAGGTGACAAGGAGTGGATAAAGTGTCAACCTAAGTATCGTACTTGTATTTATTAGGTATCGTTATTAATTATGATTGTAAATATTAACAATCATAATTAATAATGCAGATCAGCTTTGTAATTAACTTTGCCGTAACTGACTAAGATTATTATCAGATTTGCTATCGAGGAGTGTACCTGTATTATTAGCATGTAATATGTGCAACATCTAATATAATATCATCTGTATTGTGTGAAATTGTAGCCTCAAAGATTATTATGGTGGGAATAATAAAGTGTTCGTATCATTAACCTGTTTGTTTCTATCAATAAGTACAATTGTCACAAGTATATAGACATGTCACTTTTGTTAGTTGGTTTGTTAGATTACTTATGAATAATTTAGGCTTAGTTCTTTTCCTTTATTTGACTTGTATTTATTTTCTTATTGTTTAAACCTGTTATCGTGTACCTACAACCGAAGTAAATTCAGCTGTTATAGATTTGTAACACCTGGTAGCAATAGATTGGGATAATCCTAATTGAATATATAGGTTGTGTCGGACCCTCATATACTTAGCTTCCAATCTCTTTACTCAGGGTATTTCTTATTCATTAAGTTGTTGGCCCAAGGACTCGGCACGGCGTCTTAATTTTAATCTCTATGAAGTTCCTCAGAAGGTATTCGCGTATTCCATTATCAATTCAGGGCACGGCGACGTGTTTGAATTTATTCACTTAAGTCATATCTGATCTTAGATTAAGAAATATGGTTGGGAGATGTGGGGAGGTCAACAATGTTTTACATCACACTTGCTCGAAATGGGTGTCATTACACGCAGGCATACAGAGCAGTTATAGCTGATTTACCTCCCACGGGAGTTATGAGTTTAGTTTAGAATATAGAACACACTCGTACGTCATTTCAGACTAAGGAGATTAAAAATCAGC
This sequence comes from Cenopis cana, assembly GCA_951800055.1. NCBI lineage: Eukaryota > Metazoa > Arthropoda > Insecta > Lepidoptera > Tortricidae > Cenopis > Cenopis cana. The sequence continues at coordinate 14,094,206 of OX637489.1, forward strand.
CAAGATTTCGTTCTCGTTTTATGGTTTGGTTTCGTGTCGATTTTATTTACGCGTTTTTTTCCCATTTTGTATAGCAATGTCAATGCAATGCCCAACCCGTGTTTGTGAGATAAAAGTACACTGTACTATGGTCTGTATGTATATGTATTGTGTTCTTTAAGGGGAGGTATCCCCAACGCAAATGTCCCGCTCTAACACGCGTGAGTTTACAATTAACCATCCCGCTCTCTACGCAAGCTCTGCGCGTAGTTTCGTAAATATTTAGCTATAGTCATTAAGCGGATCAATTTATCAAAGCAATTCCAGCGAATTTGTCTATAAGTATTTAGGATCTTTAATTAAGTACAAAAATTAAATGTTTAATATCAGTAATATAGCCGTAGTGCCCGTAGTATTGAAAATACATTCCAAAAAGGGGTAACATCGCGATTTTTTTCTATCGAGTGAAATTCATCAGGTCATGTAACTGACTGCGATTTTGACTAGACAAGATCCTTATGTAAGACATATATATATTTTTTATTTTAAGACACTATATTCTATGTGTCAGATGGTTTTTAAAAACTCAAAAGTGGTAATACCCGGCCTTCAGGACTCTTCCTTAAATAACACAACATCGCATACAGTACTGCCTGATGTCTAATGTCTGACGTAGAGAAGAGACGCACACGTCCCATCGACGTGACTTCTAGACTTCGCCCAAGGGCCTAAAACTTTTATTGCCATTCTAGATCGAATAAAATACTGAACACTTAAATGATGCGTCAAAAATGGCTGCCCTTGCTCAGGCAGAAAATTTAATAGACGTAAATGTAATATTTTTCGACGACTTGTATTAGTAACGATATTAGTGATTGGCATGTCGAGACGTATTATCGAGACATGTTGCCCGTCAAACTTTTGATATATTGGCATTTAGCGCTTATGATACAAGTACAGTCGACATGAAAGGTGGTCTCGGATTACATTTTAAAAGTCAAATTGTACATGGGTAAATTTATTATTTGAGCATAACATAAATATTTGTGGACAATCTTATGCTAGCACCACACTTCGCCATATTTGTGCAAATATTCGTGCTGCATCTCTTTCTTATATATTGCAGAAGAAAGGGAGGCAAATACGCAACGCGAACACGCATAGCGAAGTGTAGTAGCGGCTTTACATAAATATTTGAACCTAGCCTGTATTCACCAATAATCGTTTTCATAATGTTATATATATCTGTCCTCGCCTCACCCGTTTTTATATGGAAACTGTCAAAAAGTGACACAATAACATTGTTTTATATGGAATCTGTCAAAAAGTGACAAAAAGATGACAAAATAACAAGGTCAGATATAACAAATTATAACTATTATAAGAACGATTACTGGTGAATACAGTGACCCACACTCACAATCTATATCACAACCAAGCGATCCATGCGATTTTGACGACCGCTTTAGCTTAGTTTTAAGTGACCCTGCCTACGAAGCTGGAGGTCCCGGCTTCGAATCCCGGCCGGGGCATTTATTTGTGTGATTTATATTTGTTCTTGGATGTTTTCTATGTATTTAAGTATTTATTTATCTATATAAGTATGTATATCGTCGCTTAGTACCCATAGTACAAGCTTTGCTTAGTTTGGGACTAGGTTGATTCGTGTAAGATTGTCCACAAATATTTATTTATATTTTATTTATTTTATGAGAGGCGAGAAAACTGAGCTATTAAATAACTATTACGTAAGAGTTTTGGTGGCGACTATCCTATTTGGCGTTGTGTGAATTAATACGCAGGCTGTAAGCAGTTGGCAAATTCCCAGCGGGTCTTTGAGCGCACATGCGACCTATTTTACAAGTATGCATAGTTGTAGGGTTTTCCAGTCGATAAGTAAATGGACTGTAGCGGTTGTAGGGACTGCGTTTGTGGACTTTATGGAGTCCGGTCGTTCATGCTTGCAAGGGCATAGTAACTACTTTAGTACTAGTGTCTTTTATTGGAGATTGACGAGAGACATCACCCTGTTGTGGATTAGTTTTATTGTCATTGACTCTGAGAGACCTCTATACTAAATTGGTCTTTTTTAGGGTTCCGTAGTAAACAAGGAACCCCTATAGTTTCGCCATGTCCGTCCGTCCGTCCGTCCGTCCGACCCCCGTTTTTCTCAGTAACCGTTAGTACTAGAAAGCTGTAATTTGGCATGAGTATACATATCAATGACGCCGACAAAACGGTAGAATAAAATCTTTAAAAAAAATTTTTATTTAGGGTACCTCCCGTACATGTAAAGTGGTGGTGTAATTTTTTTTCTGCCAAACTCTATCATGTGGGGTATCGTTGGATGAGCTCTTTTAAAATATTATAAAAAAATATTATAAGGTTTCTAAAAGCATTTTTTGATTAAAGAATTGGTTAGCGTGATATTAAGCTTTGAAGTGATAATTTTTGTTATGGTCAAGTGTCCCCCCCCCCCCGCCAGTTAAACGGTGGCTACTAGGCATGTGAAAAAAATCATGGTAGTAGTATATACGATGAATTTAAAAGGAAAACTATCACAGCTAAGTAGACATTACTAGTTAACGAGTAATAGTCGAACTTCAGAAATGTACTTTGCAAAAGCAAACTTTCGTACAATTTCCATTAATACCTTAGATAATGTTGTTAATTCTGTCAAAAAATAGTAAATATAAGTTTGCGAACTTTTTAGTCCACATAATGTAACGGGTGGACGACTACGGAACCCTACCTTGCGCGTGGCCCGACACGCACTTGGCCGGTTTTTTAATCATGAGATGTAATCGCGGCCTTGCGTCTCAAACTACGCGCGAGCGCGCGTATTGGTCTGAAACATGTCAAGCGATATTCGACGTTAAAGACGTGAGTGATCCGTTTATTATATTTCAATACGTCTTTTGCTTCAATAACATACATAGGTACATCTTATCATACAAGCTCATCGGTTACGGTAACTTCTGACCAGGGGACCGATTTTTGAGTGTCGAACCGAACGCTCGACATTTTCTCGACATAAACGTCATAGTTTTTTGACACACCTCGAGTGAAAAAAAAATCGGCCCCAGGGGACCGATTTTTGAGTGTCGAACGCTCGACTTTTCACGCGACATCTGTCAAAACATCATAGTTTTTTGACGGATCTCGAGTGAAAATTCGAGCGTTCGACTCTCAAAAATCGGCTCCCTGGTCTTTTTTTCGCAGAAATTTCACTTTAAACTGTAAACGTTAAACTGTAGACTTATAATAACAACACTCAGACTGTTGCCACAAAAACGACGAAACGACTTCAAATACACGGCCGCAGATTTAATATAATCATGAAGCTAAATTAGAGCCAGGTGGTAGCCAAGTCGTGCTTTATCGGGAATTTGCTGGAGTAAGTAATGTTCACTGGCGCCGGTCCAACGTGGCATATCGGAAAACGGTTGGCAATGCCGAGACGAGTTCACAGGAGATAGCCTTGATTGGCTTGTGTGGTTCGTTGGTAATAATTGCTACACACCGTTAGGAGTTGCCTAGCTTTGATTATGTGTGAGCAGTTAGATGCCGGACACAGAGTACCTAAATACGTACAGTGAATACACTGAGAGAGTTTTAGTTAGGGTACTCGTAACAAAATCTTACCCTGACATTTACCAACCGACGCGAAAACCCGGGCACGATGAGTGTCAAGAAATTTGACGTTTGGCTCTGCCATGTATAGCATGTATAGCGTAATTAGCGTAGCCCAATGGACCCCGTGATTTCGCTGGCTCCATTTTGCGTTCTTTAACTAATGACGACGCGAATTCGCGGGTCGCGTTCACAAGTGAAAAAGACATTATTTTAAATAAAATACGTATAATATTTCAATACAAGCATAACGAAGAGAGCCACCAACCAAAACTTCACATTCATTTAGGCGACCAGTTTATGACTAGTCTGAGCCAGTAAAAAAGCTGTTACAACAGGGTTTCTTGTCCACGACAGTGACCAAATAAAAGTGCAAAAAAGTGGTTTTTTGTGATATAAAATGATAATGAATTAGATAATTTATACCATGTAGATGATAGATACATAACTGTAAATACTATTTATACATCCATCTTTCGTAAAAATGTGAAAAACAAAACCGTTAAATTCAAATTTCTGTGTCAGTTACAAAATTTTTTAGTGTGATATTTTACTATATTCCACAGAAATATAGTTGTTTTTATAAGTTTTAACTGTTTTTTATTCGTTTTCGTAGGCGACTTCCTGTCTTGGCGGGGCGGGATCGATATGTGACATTTTCTTCTTTGACGTAAAGTTATTGACGTCGCAAAGATTCCCACTTGACAGAATACTGTCAGTATTACCTCTACATTTGCGCAGTAGTAATATTATGCGCAGAAGCGGACCAGTACTGCCTTCGCATCGTCCCGCTTCTGCGCATCCTGCGTCAGTCAATGTAGAGGCGCAGTAAAAAGTAGTACTGAGTTTACTGACAGTTGACACTGACATTTGACAGTTTTCTCATATCGTACCGCCTCCGCACCGACTAATCAGGAAGTCACCTTACGTTTACGGCAAAGTTTGATGGCATCTTGGCAGCAGTGACTTTTTAAATGTTTGAGGTAAAGTGTTGTTTGTTAATACGACGAGACAAAAACACCGCGGAAAAATGAAGAATTACAGTTTCGTCGAAATTTCGTGCAGGACCCCCCCTTAATACTATAAATATCAAAGTGTACATTTATTTTATTACTATACCTACCCATAATATTAACGTGCAATGCAATTGTGCATACATTCTGTGAGACTATTATACGTATTTAGTGTAAAACTGTGATATTTGGCAATAGCCGATGCGTGTTGGTTGCGCTTGGCATGTAGCCAAGAGTCCAATTTCACAATAAATTTTGACATATTAAAATCATATGAGAATCGCCAACATTCATGGCCTTCCTTTTGCGTAAGCACATAGCCAAACGCGTGAGACAGTGACGCACTGATATTGCATTGATGTTGGTATCAAATTGATATGACAATTTTAGTCAGTAAATAGCCCTCCAGACATAACGACTCGCCTGCCCACGATTATTTCAACTAGATAAATTTTACGCTCCTTAAACATATGAGCCTTTATTCTGCGAAAAATTCTTTTAAAGTTTCATTCGATTTTAAAATGTATGACGAACTGCCTGCGGCTGTCATTCCATAGAGACTGTTTATTTTTAAACCGACTGTTTTTACTTTTTTAGCAAAGACGGTGGCAAACAAGCGTACACCGCAGCCTATAGACGCTCACGACTCCAACGTGCGCGTTGCCGAGCCTTTATAAAATTTTAGGATTCACTGTGTTGACAGCAGAAGGGACAAATTTAGGTCCCTCGCACTCTACACAGTGCATCCTCGGGAGCTCTGGCAACCTTGCCCACCTCCAGGAACACAACACTACACTGGGGCTTTATAAAGCGACAGGGGTGCTCGGGGGGCCTGGGAAAAATCCAGGGCAAACCTCCGAAACGACCACGCGGTAAGTTTAAACACTGGAACACTCGAGTTTGCGCTCCAGTGAGATTGGTTATGAATAAAAAAAAAATTAATAAAATGAACTTTATTCTGTAAGTAGGCCGCAACGGCACTTTTACAAGTCAAACCCTACTAGCGTTTCACAGAGGCCACTGCCGAGAAGAAACGCCGAAAGAAACTCGACAGTCAGTCATTTTCTCACAAAAATATGCTTATTACAATGATAATACTTAATCTACTTAAGATCAAGGTTGAGCGGCTTAACCTAATTCCCCACCACAGTAGATTCTGTAAGTTGTGCCTCACACGCCAAAGTCTTCGTAGCAAAAGACTGAAAATGAACCTTACTTGATAGGATGTAGCTTGCCTTTACATCGACTCGATCGCTCGATATGAGTCATTGGCGTGTGGGGTACCTAATGTCCTGACTTTATATCAAGTCAATGGCGGTGAAAAGGTTAACCGAATATGAGGTGTCAGTGGAATCGAGCTACTGGGAGTTGTGTCGCTGGTTCACTAAACACAGATTAGCTGTTGTCAGCTCAGCAGATCTTCTGATTCCAGCAAGAAACTCAGGTAGGCCTGACCAGGGTCCGACTGACTCATTGAATCTGGTCAAACTTTCCATACAATCAGATTGTAACGAACACCGCTTATGTTTTTAGGGTTCCGTAGTAAACAAGGAACCCTTATAGTTTCGCCATGTCCGTCCGTCCGTCCGGTCCCCGTTTTTCTCAGTAACCGTTAGTACTAGAAAGCTGTAATTTGGCATGAGTATACATATCAATGACGCCGACAAAACGGTAGAATAAAATATTAAAAAAAATATATTTTTTAGGGTACCTCCCGTACATGTAAAGTGGTGGTGATTTTTTTTTTCTGCCAAACCCCATCGTGTGGGGTATCGTTGGATAGCTCTTTTAAAAATATTATAAGGTTACTAGAAGCATTTTTTGATTAAAGAATTGGTTAGTGTGATATTAAGCTTTGAAGTGATAATTTTTGTTGTGAAGTGTGAAAGTGTCCCCCCCCCCTGCCAGTTAAACGGTGGCTAGTCTAGACATGTGAAAAAAATCATGGTAGTAGTACATACGATGAATTTAAAAGGAAAACTATCACTGCTGAGTAGACTTTGCAAAAGCAAACTTTCGTACAATTTCCATTGATGCCTTAGATAATGTTGTTAATTCTGTCAAAAACATAGTAAATATAAGTTTGCGAACTTTTTAGTCCACATAATGTAACGGGTGGACGACTACGGAACCCTACCTTGCGCGTGGCCCGACACGCACTTGGCCGGTTTTTTTTTTCTAAAACGACGGTGGTAAACGACCGTATAAACGGTCATGTATTAAGTTTGTGTCAAAAAATGATTTTTTTGTACAATCTTATTTATTACCGACTATAAATTTTTTCACACTCATCAACTTCTCGTGGTTACGGTTCCAATGAGTCTAAACACGATGGGTTTTATCTTGTGTAGTTTAGCAGTTGTTATGGCCAATTGGCCACCTTCTGTCTTCATCATCTGATCAGCTTAAAAAATAAAAATATATAAAATTGCATTGTCACCGCACTTACACAAGTATGCCAAATTTCAGCTCAATCGCGTCGGTAAGTGGTTGAAAATTGAGTTAAGTACAAAATTCCACCCGAACAAACACATTGCAAGTTAAATAAAAGCTTATAAGTAATAAGTACATGACCCATACATGACCCCGTTGTCATTTAGTTAAATGGAATGGTGGCCCTGTTTAATTGAATAGTCAACGTGACGTGATATAATGACAAGAATACGACTCATAATTGGACATTAATTATTGATGTAATAAGAGTACTTCTCCTGATAAAACTTTAACTATTAAAAGTTGTATTATTTTTTAATCTGTAAAAAATGCTAAAACTATTTTTTTTTTCATTTCCCCCAATGGAAAAGCTAATTGTCATTTACGCTTTGCACCAGTATAATCCATGCTAAATTTTAAGTCGCCTTTAATGGAGCCGAATTTGATGGAAAAACGAGTAAACATGTCCGTGGCTGGAGAAATCATTGATTTTACCTTTAAACTGACATAAAAAAGGCTGTAAATTTGGCGCCCCGGGCCGTAAATAGAATTTACACTTCCTGGCCAAGGGATCATGTTATATTGTGTACACCGCGGCGGGTGATAAAGAAAGCCCCAGATCGTGTTTATTGTCCTGTGTTGTAATAAGTACCTACATTATTGGCGTGTATGTATGGTGCGTCGCAGTAGAATGCTCTTTGTAGAGGTGGGTGATAAATAACTTCTAACCGGTGATCTGCCGTTAAAAAGTAACAGTGTGACTTGTCACGAAGTAACAACGTTACAAAATAACGTTGTTACTTAGCGACGATATCACTGGAACAGTGTCTAAGCGACGCGTCGCGTCGTGCCTCGTGATCGCTGTTACTAACTGTGACTGTGACTGCGGTGCGCTGTCACAGAGTAACATCAGTTGTTACAAAACTATCAGTAACTGGCGGGAACGATCGACACGCAAATGTCGTGACACGAAATAACCGAGGCGACAAAGTCACGGTGTTTTTTCTATGTGATTTTTTTGGAACGGGAATAACAATAACGGTGATCGAAAAGTAACGCTTTTCCCCATGTCTAGCTCTTTGTGATCCTGCGACGCCCCACTGAAGGCGTAGCCGGTACTCGTTGGGTTTTTAGACGGTAGTACGGTCCGTCATACCCACCCAGGTCTTTCATTGGGTGGGATATGTAAAAGTATTTATGTCACACCTGGCCATAAAGCGGCAATTACCGCACGCTCCGCGCGCGGGAAATCCCACTTCCTGGCCAGGGGGTGACATAAAATTTTGTACTTAACACGGGCGGTAATAAAGAAAGCCTCAGATCGCATATTTATCGCCATTGCCTTCGGCTCGGGCGTCAAATACCTGCGATCTGAGACATTCTTTGTTTTACCGCCCTTGTTAAGTAAGGTACTATTTCCCAACGTTAAAAAAAAGGTACATTTGCGGGAGAACTCATTATGACACTCTTTGGGAGAGGTCGAAAATCGGTGTGAGCACAGCGATAAGCTGGTTTTAAGCCCACCCGTAGTCACTTAGTCAGTATATTTGTATTTGGAATTAGTAATGACGATCCCTAGTGGGAGATATAATAGTAGATTATACACCAAGGGGATAAAACACTGTTTTATGTCACGGGTGCGATATTGAATCCCGAACGTAACGAAGGACTCCAAATTTTACTCCCGAGCGGAGCGAGAAGACTGAGTCCTGAGTGTAGTGAGGGATTTAAGCGCTCCCAAGGCAAAAACAGCTTTATCCCCGAGGAGTATACTCTACTTTTCTCACTTCTTGCGAGGCAATAAAAAAACCAAGGCTACTAAAAACAGAATTAAATCAGTCAATCGCAGCAAATTTTAGTATCTATTTTAATAGAATCTGTTTTACTCCGTATAATTAAGCGTCTTGTAACTCACGCGGATCTTGTTTTTTGTTTTTAATACCTAGTACGTCGACGACTGCTTGCATTCATTTGTGTGGTGAGCACAAGTATTTAGTTCCTGAATGTTATATGTTTTTTATGTATTTTAAGTATATATTTATCTTTATACGTATATGTATATCGTCGACTAGTACCCATAATACAAGCTTTGATTAGTTTGGGGTTTGGGACTAGGTAGATTTGTGTAAGACTGTCCACAAATATGTAAGTATATATTTATTTACATTGCTGCAACTACTGCGAAGGGAGGAAGGCCAGCCCTAGCTACGTCCGAGGCATGGATATTACATAGTGATTTTATTTAAAAATGTAATAAAATATGAGAATAATGTATAAGAAAACTCCAAAATGTAATTCTACAAATATTCAGTACTAAAACCACGCGCTTGACGCGCTACAGCCGGCGGCCGACGACGCAGTCTTTTGTTTCGAACACGACGTTCCAAACAAAACACGGAGCTGGTGTGCCGCCTCCTCGCCGCTTAGTGGACTTCACGACATTAGACTTTAATGACAGAACTATAAGAACTATGAAAAGTGAAATCACATTATTACCCGGCGGGTTATAATGAGATTCAGTACGATATTACTACCCGGCCTAAGCCAAGGGTTATAATGATTTGCTTTCGGTAAGGTTTGCATGATATATAATTGGGCATTGACGAGCAGATGGTGTGAAAATTTATATTTGATTATTGTTTTCTTTTTGATTGTGAGCGAGAACGAGAGAGCGGACTGTAGGACGAAAATAGGGCGACTTTCGAAGGTTTTAACGTGTAACGGACGGGCGATTACGACAAGTTCTTTCGACAATTCTAGACTAACTGTGTTGCCACATTAACGCAGGAAGTTAAGGTGACAACCTGGGTTGCTATATCAATAATTTAAATCTACCGATAAATAGGCAATCCTGAACATTCCGCCCACCTAAATGCGACGGCGTGTTTAAGAATGCCGCAGTATTTACTACGACAACGAAATACTTAAAACTACGAAGATGCTGTTAGGAAACAGTATGATAACTAAGCTAGAACGATTTACGAAAACTATAACTATTACAGTTCACACTGGCCTGGGGATTACCTAGGCTGTGTAACCTGCGAGACAACTTACAATTTAATTAAGCGTCGTTTGCCATTGGCAAAGGACCAATCTTAGCTACTGGTCTTTTGTACTGCCCAGCGGCAGTCTTGACCGTGACTACTATACAAATTCCATCTACACCGCGGTGCAGAGCGACAATTCGACCCAATGGCCATTGAAAGGGGTCTAATGGTTTTAACTTTCTGCCCTGATCGGGAACAATTTGGCTGCGTCGATCACAGTGAGCAATAAAGCGTCGCAAGCCAGCCGGACAGGCCTCCGTAGAACACTCGGACGTTAGTTCCATTTCAATGGATTTCGTAGCGGTGCACACGAGAAAACGAAAGCACCCTAAAAGGGTTCTGGCACCACGACCGCGATCGAAGACCAGATTCAAAGTTCCAACGTAATCAACAACCGAGTTCGAAAAACGTTTCGAATAATTTCCCATCAACCGAGCAGAGATTAGTTGGGGACGAACACGAGAACATTTAATGCAGCCAGAGATAACTGAGCAGGTGGCACGTTTACACGAGAATATCCAAAAGTTTTGTGCGAGAAGATTTTGAAGGGTTCGCGCACCTGGGCGCATGAAGCGAGTACGACACTCTTGTATTATCAAGGAAGCGAGACGATGAGAGCGGGGTAACGGCAACGGGTGCTTGGCTTCGAGACAAGTCTTAGCGTTAGCCAAGCGACCGCCCACCCTGAGAACACCGGCCTCGTCAACGAAAGGTGATAATATGCGAAAACTGTTAGTAAGTGAGTTTGACGAACCCTTTTGTATGAGCCCTAGCTCCGACGAAAACGCACTCCGTTGCACAAATTTAACTAAAAGCATGAACGCTCTGTGAATCTCAGATGGCTGCAACGATTCAACGATACTATCTTCGACAGTTTGTTTACAGTTTTCTGCAAACCGATAACAATATCCCAACACATGTTGAAGTGTTTTTAACGACGAGAAGTTTTCCAAAAGTTTTTCCACTAATGCGTCCGTATTGGACACGACAAGAGAGGTGATCTTTTGTTCTTCGTGAAGAACATCTTTGTCAATAGACAAAGCTGATTTGGGCCAGTCCTCGCGGGGAAGCCTGAGCCATGAAGGCCCGTTCCACCAGCAGGTCTGGTTCACTAAGTCCTGAGGGAGCAGACCACGTGAACCGCAGTCAGCCGGGTTATCAGCGGTTCGGACATGATGCCACGAGTCGGGAGGAACTATTTCTTGGATGTGGCTCACCCGATTGGCCACAAACGTTTTCCACTTGGACGGACACGATTTGATCCAGGTTAACGCCACGCTGGAATCCGACCATGCGAAGATCTCAGTTATAGAGTGAAAGGGCTTCAAAGCCTCCACGACAGACGCTATTAAATCCGATAGCAGAACCGCTGCAACCAATTCAAGACGCGGTATCGATAACTTACGCAATGGTGCAACCTTGGATTTACCGCAAACCAGTTGTACGACGATATCACCATTTTTACTCATTGTGCGGCAATAAACTACAGCACAGCAGCCACGTTCTGACGCGTCGCAGTATCCATGCAACTCTAACGCGTCAAATTGACCGACTACACGACGAGGAACGCCTACAGAGCGCAGTGACGGGAGTTGGGTTTTAAGTTCCTGCCATTCAAGTGCAATGTTTGCTGGGACGTCGTCATCCCATGAAACCCCGGATACCCAGAGCAACTGAATTAAGTATTTGGCCAGGAACGTTACTGGCGAAAGAAAACCCAACGGGTCAAAAATCCTTGCTATTTCTGAAAGGATCGTGCGCTTTGTGCATCGACCGCTTGGAGTATCTTCGACACGAAAACGAAAGGAATCTGACTGAGGTTGCCATAGCAATCCCAATATTTTTAGAGTTATATTAGATGTCTCTTCGAAGTGTTTAAAATCCTGGGAGTATAGGTCCGAAGATGGTAGACTTTCCAAAAACTCGCTACTGTTGGAGGTCCACTTCCTCAGATGGAAGCCACCGGACGACAATATATTGGTGAGTTCCATTTGAAGTAAGCGTGCCTGCTCTACAGAGTCTGCTCCAGTCACAACGTCGTCGACGTAAATATCGCGGGCGAGAACGGCCGAACCAGCTGGGTATGCCTCTTCAGCATCACTGGCAAGCTGCGCCATGGTGCGAAGAGCTTGAAACGGAGCCGAGGAGACCCCGTACGTCACTGTTTTAAGGCGATAGTCACGCACAGGACCGGCAGCTGAGGGCCGCCATAGAATGCGCTGATAGTCAGCGTCTTCCCTGCAAACCAGAATTTGTCTATACATTTGTTTGACATCGCCTGTGAAAACGACGGCATGCCAACGAAAGCGCATAAGCAAGTCGAAAATGCTGGTCTGCAGTTTGGGCCCAGCGAGGAGAGTGGAGTTCAAGGAAATTCCTTTGGCATCTCTGGCACTGGCATCGTAGACGACGCGCAAAGGAGTGGTAACTGAATCACGCTGGATCCCGTGGTGAGGAATGTAAAAAAAGTTGCCTTCGCTTGTAGGAGGGGGGTCCACTTCCTCTAAATGACCGCGAGATTCATAGTCTTCCATAAAATCGACATACGACCTTTTAAACTCAGGATTACAATTCAACTTGCGTTCCAACGACAAGAATCGCTTAAGAGCGATTTCACGCAAATTGAAGAAAGAAGGTTTATTCGTAGGATCGACGAAAGGTAAAGGTACTACGAATCTGCCTTCTTCGTTGCGATAATATTTTTCACGAAAGTAATCTTCGCAGCGTTGGTCCTCCTCTGATACGAAAGGTTTAGTCGGAGAACTAACATTCTCTAATTCCCAAAATCTTTTAATGGAATCATCGAGCGACAAGGTTTGCGAAAGATTCGATACGAAAAAACAATGTTTATCATTGTTACGACTCGAAACGGTTGCGTTTGACATGAGTTGACCGCTGTCGCACTCACCCATCACTATCCATCCGAAAACCGTATTCAGTGCTGTAGGTTGTCCGGGCTTCCCTCGCCTAAGGCCAGGTAGCAACGACGAAGCGAAAATATCTGCATTAAGCAGCATGTCCACCGGTGCCGAGTGAGCGAAGTCAGGATCAGCGAGCAATAAATTATGTATGTGCGACCACCTCGACAAATCGACAGGTTGGGTAGGTTGGTCGGCACATATCGACGACAAGACGAGAGCTTCGAATTTAATATTCGACGACAAATTTGTATGACCGAGCGGCTTGATTTCACACGACAGCGAGCCGAGCGGTTGAGCGACAGAATTACCAATTCCATATACGGCGTGTTGGCCACGACAAATATTAAACCCTAGCATTTGTGCGCAGGGTTTCGAAATAAAGTTGCACGCGCTAGCGCAATCGAGAAGTGCGCGCACAGGTCGGAAGTTACCGGAACTGTCCTTAACTAAAACTTTCACAGTCGAAAATAGAATAGTACTGTCCCCAGTCACTGAAGTTAAAACCGTATTACTATTACTAGGCAGTGCATTATCAACAACAGCGGGTGCGGGTGTATTGCTCTCTCTCACAAAGTGAAGCGAAGTGTGGTGCGAACGATTACACACACTACAACGAGAAGCACGACAAGTTTTCACTTTATGAGCATCCGAGAAACATAAAATACACAGACCCTTTTCTTTAACAAAATGAAAACGGCCATGGATGTCAAGTTTTAAGAAATCACTACAAGTCGCAAGACTGTGCCGACCAGTACAAAAGACACAGGTAGGACTCGATACAACTAATGCTGTCTTATTCTTGGTCAATGGTTTAACATTTGTTAATTTAACATTTGAGTTTTCTAAAGCTCTGCTTCGCTTTTCAATAAAACTTTTTAATTCATCAAATTTTGGAATGTCAACGTTTGATTCAAGCTGCAATTCAAACGCTTCACGAGTAGCGATATCCAGTTTTGACCATAACTTACAAATAATACAGCATGAAGTTCTGATCGGGCAGGTTGAATTTTTTCAAAATATTTAAATTTTCATTAAACATCCGAAACACTCTTTCTAAATCATTTTTGTTTTTAACCGCTTCACAGTTCAACATTTTTTCATAGTACATTACTGCAATTTGCCTCTTCCTGTCATAATAGTTTGACAGAGTATCATAAGCATTGACGTAATTGTCACCCGACAAAGGGAAACTTTTAATTAATTCATATGCGGAACCCTGTACACTCGATAAAAGGTAATGTAATTTTTCTACATTACTAATAGTGTTCCGATTATGAATTAACGAGTCAAAGAGTTCCTTGAATGACACCCAGTTCTCTAATTTTCCATCGAAAGGCTTAATTGTTATTTTAGGAAGTTTTGCTACATTGTTTTCCAACACAACAGGTTTCACTTCAGTTTCATTACTGGTTGCACTTTTTCTTAACCTACTTTTGACTGATTTCAACAAATTTTCAAAGACTTTTGTCACTTGATATTCATCAAGACGTTGTGCTTGCGTGAGCGGTCTCAAAATTCGGAGTTGCGCTTCATGAAAGTCTTTTTCCAAGTCTGCGAGATCAGACTCATTGTAACCTTGCAAGTCCGAACTTTCGATATGCTCTAAACGCATAATACAATAATCCCGCGCGACACGATAAGCATCCATAGTCGCCGGTTCCAATTCACTATTATCATGTTCACCCATTTTGTTTTAAATACAAACCAAAACAACAAATAATATTATCATTCACGACAGCGATATAACCTACAATTACTAAATGTCACTTGACGTTTAAGTTTCCGACAGATTAGGCTATTTCTACTATGCACTGCGTTCCGTTTCACGCTAAACGAATCTATGGTATGAAGTTGTAATGCCAACATAAACGAACGAAAAACCGATAACGACAAAAAGATGGCGTACAACACTACGATGATAAAATATGGCCAAGGCAATTTCTCAAGTACCTACGAAAAGTTAAAAAAATCAAATTTATGATAAAATCACGGAAAATTAAGCAGAAAACTCGCGACAAAAGGTACTTTTCAATAAAATCGGGTCGATGGACCAAAAAATGAGCGAGAACGAGAGAGCGGACTGTAGGACGAAAAAATAGTTTACTACGTACTTTCCCGTGAGATTATATCGAATTGTTTTATGTGAAGTTAATAATTACACTTTTGGAAGGCATTGCGATTTGGCTTACCTGGAGATCTTCTTGGCGATGCTAGGCAGCGAAGCTGCAGTTCCTTAGGCTAGCCCAGTGCTGGATCCAGATTAAGCATTACCCTCAGTCCTACAACTTATGTCGCACAAACAGGTAAATCAGCCAACTCGCAATCTTGATAGTTGTTCTTAGGCGAAATTAGGTATCTTGATACTGCCTTGGCCCGCGGAGCCCACTCGCGACGAAAATAGGGCGACTTTCGAAGGTTTTAACGTGTAACGGACGAGCGATTACGACAAGTTCTTTCGACAATTCTAGACTAACTGTGTTGCCACATTAACGCAGGAAGGTAAGGTGACAACCTGGGTTGCTATATCAATAATTTAAATCTACCGATAAATAGGCAATCCTGAACAGATTGTTTTTTGTAGACATGTTATTATTATTTTTTTAGTTATAGACCTTTATTCACACTGCAAATACACTATTTTCTTTTCTAATCTAATCTAATCGTTCGGCTGATATGGCTCCACTTAAAGGAATTCCGCAGCTTTAATAGAACTGCTATTTGGTCCGGAGCTAAGTGGCTTTGTATTGCTTGCATTGCTGTATGAGTCAGGTTCCGTAAGTACGCTCAATGCGCTGTGTTAAGAGTGAGTTACCTATGCATTTGTCACTTTACGATTGTCAGATTACGCAAATAATCGTAATATCAATGATATTGGTAGATCTCTAGCGCTGTTAGCTTCCATTAAGCACGCTGTAAGCTAGTTTAAAAAATCTATTCTAAGATTTGTCCTAGGCAGTTTTTATAAGAATATTTAATAAATCATTTCAAGAAGTCATATTTAAATATGAATACTTTTATTAGTATCATTATAATAAATACCAACAGCGCGTCGCCGCTGGGAAATTGAAAGGCTTTGGCGAACGTCATATCGTTCAGCAATTATAAATCTCCATATAAAACACTCGCAAATAACCTCTTAATAAAAAAGGTAATGAATGGCCGGGTTTTGCGTAGTTTAGGTAGCGTTGGTCCTAAACAAATAGAACTTAAGGTCTTTTTCGGTTCTAAATAAAACTAAAACTGCGCTACTGGCATGCCGAGGCTGTAGAGAAACTGAAGGTTGGTTTACACGAGTCAAGTTACTTTCTTAGCTGACTTAACTTTCATACTTGCCAGTATGGGAAGAATGCTTTACGAATACATATGTTATGTTTATGCCATCCTGCAATGTAGTGTGAAATGTTACTAAATGCTCTCCAACTTGGTCTTTTTCCTGCGATCCAGAGGTTTTAAAGACAGAATAATGCTTATCTTTCACGACTCGACTCTATTTCGAAGGATAGACGTGAAAGTGTAGATATACTAGATATGCCCATAATACAATGGTATTGAGGGCTCATTACCATGGTTCCTATTTATTTGCATATCTTATTGTGTTCTATTCCAAACACAATAAGATATGCAAACCCAAAAGACTGTTAGTCTCGAAGTTGGATAGATTGATGTTCTAAAGGACAGCCCAACAGCTCCTTCCACGCCAATGGCGAGCTCTGAGGAGCCTGCATCGAAAACATTAGCTTCAACCATCAAACAATCCAAGTGGAAAGAAAATTGAAGGTATAAACCTTCTCTTCCTTCCCAAGCACCTCTTATACTCCGGTTAGTTAAAGAACTTAACTGTATGCACCGTTGTTAGGCCAGAATTTACTGAACTTATTGCAGATGAAATTGGTTGTTTTTTACGTGTATATTGTGGGCTATAGCTAGTATTTCTGTAAAGGTTACTTCTGATTTCGAAAACGACCTTGAACCAAACTTAGTCCAAGTGTAAAGAAAGTTGAATATATGCCAGGTACACCTTCTCTTTCTTCCCAAGTACTTCTTATACTCCGTCTATTTAAAGAACTTAACTGTATTAACTGTTAACTGCACTGTTTTTAATCAAGAATTTACTGAAGTCATTGTCGTGGAAATTGGCTTTATTTTACGAGTATATTCAATCAATCAATCTTTAATTTGCTTTAACTTGCATGAATTCATGTAAATACAATAATAGCATAAGAACATAACAGCCTGGTCTCACTGGTACCTAAGATCCTGTAAAACATTACTAAAATTATATAAAATGTCAACAGCGCAGTTAACAAGTCCCAGTAATATTGTGGGCTATAGCTAGTATTTCTGTACAAGCCACATCTAACCCAGTTACTTACCACACCTACTGGCTTAGTGTGACCAGTATTGATAGCAAGTATTTCTGTATAGGTCACTTCTGACCCAGTTACTTACCACACCTACTGGCACAGTGTGACCGCAGCATTATGATTACGAGGTAGAGCTAGTAGCCAAGTATTGATAGCAAGTATTTCTGTATAGGTCACTTCTGACCCAGTAACTTACCGCACCTACTGGCTCAGTGTGACCGCAGCATTATGATTACGAGGTAGAGCTAGTAGCCAAGTATTGATAGCAAGTATTTCTGTATACGTCACTTCTGACCCAGTTACTTACCACACCTAGTAGCTCAATGTGACCGCAGCATTATGATTACGAGGTAGAGCTAGTAGCCAAGTATTGATAGCTAGTATTTCTGTACAGGTCACTTCTGACCCAGTTACTTACCACACCTACTAGCTCAGTGTGACTGCAGCTTTATGATTACGAGGTAGAGCTAGTAGCCAAGTATTGAAAGCAAGTATTTCTGTATAGGTCACTTCTAACCCAATTACTTACCACACCTACTGGCACAGTGTGACCGCAGCATTATGATTACGAGGTAGAGCTAGTAGCCAAGTATTGGTTTCCGCGTGATTGGACGTTGTACGTTGCCTTTTACGGAATTGCGATAAAGGAGAGCTGTTTCTCTTGAGGTTTTTCGTCCGTGAAGTCCGAATTCCCAGTGGGCATTTTTTGAGATTATTCTAAGGTGATTGTTTTGGTAAACCTACCTTTGTAAAATACATTGGAAACAACTCTTTGGTAAGGTTAGGTTAGGTTCGTAACGCTCGATAAACTGGCACTCTCTCTCTGGCTGTAATTTTATAAAGGGTCGGCAACGCGCACGTGACTCCTTTGGAGTTGCGGATCAGGTGGACCGTACGCTTGTTTACCACTGTCGTTGTATTAAAAAAATAACGGCTTGCACTCCGGGAGTGCCGGCAGAAGTGAAAACCAAACACACACGCACATTGAGGAGTATAAAATCATTTGTTTGTTAGTACTTATTTGTATTAAAACAGGTCATACGATATTAGGAAGGGTCAAAGGGCGTACTTCCGTCCACTATATTGAGACCTTACGTGTCCGTCTAAAGACGGTCACGGGTCAACTTACTGGTCGTAGAGCATTCTAGGCGTACTTCCGACCACTATATTGAGACCTCCTTACGAATCTGTCGCGATTTTAAACATTTTTCCTCATTACAAAAAGTGCTCAGCCCCGCTAAAGAAGTTTTCAATTCAAAAAATGGCACTCATGGAAGTTAGTGCGCTTAACACATTGAAATGCGAAAAGGTGAATAAAAACACTCCAGGTCTTGATAACCTAAAGCTATTTCATTAGCAGCGCAGTGTCAAGCGCGAACTTTCATCCATTAGAGGGAACTTATGTGATCTGACTTCCATAACTATGAGTCTATGACAGGTAACCTACAATCTGAAGAGCAGTAAGTTAGAATAGCGTGGTAATACATTTTTTATCTTATAACTTTTATAATAGAGTGTATAATAAAAAAATCGATTGGACCTAGTTCAGCTCTTTTACATTTTCACAGCGATCGATTCAAAAACGAAGTAACGTTGCTTGGCGAGTTGTAGCAAACTGAGTTTTAAATCCATCGTCATAGAGTCGAGAATGGAAGAAGTCTATGATGACTTGGTTTTCTTTGGTGTTCCTGTTAGTAACGCTTATCATTATCTACTGTCAATTCCCATGAGGATTGTGAAAGCTTAAGGTAGATTTGTTAAATAAAATTAAGATATATATAACAGTGTGATTTTGCTTGTTATTGAAAACACATAATTAGTATACAATAGGGATGGTGGTACTATAAAAGAAAATCCATAAATCGATTTTTTTTTACATAAAGGCTCAAATTCTCAATCAAATGGCGAAAAAGTAATTCAAAAAATAAATAATTACGTATAAGTCTTCAAAGTTTTAAGAGTGGGTATTTTCTGTCCCTTTTCTGCAAAACGCACCTTTGTATTGAACGATCGTCATTTATTATGGCGCTACTCAATAGTGACGTCACTGTTAGTAGCACTTTCTCTCTCAAACTACGAACATTCTAAGCGTTGTAGCTTCGTTATTTTTTGAGATATTTGAATAGGATTTTCACTATTTGGCATAGTTTTATGTCTTCTTTCTATTGAAGTAATAAAAAAAATTTGAGTCAACATCCCCATTACTTAAAGACAATTTAAATAAACTTCGAATAACAAAATTCGATATTATATTATTTATATTTAAAGGTGTGTTGTTTGTGTATTTTTTTTATACGACGACGGTGGCAAACGAGCTTGTGGTCCACCTGATGGTAAGCGGACACCGCAGCCTATAGACGCCCGAAACTACAAAGGAGTCACGTGCGCGTTACCGACCCTTTATATATTTGAAGATTCACTGTATTAACAGCAGAAGGGACAAAAGGTCCCCCGCTCTCAACACAGCATTCTCGGGTCTTCAAGAAATTGACATATTTCCGTTTAACTCGAAACTAGGGATAAATTTTCCTACACGCTTTTAATATCGTTTACTGTCATTTTCCTTTACAAAAATGTATGTATTGCTTTCTTGTACATAAAACACGACAAAGGGGAAAAAATGGACGAAGATGACTTATATCTACCTTACTCACGTATGAAACACTAAAGAATCGATGTACTGAAAGAAATTCCAGACATTTACTTATAAGTAATTCAATCCTAAATGAGGTGGAAGGCATCTGAATAATTTGGCATAGATTGATGGGGTCCTATTTGCACGGAGCTTCGTATTGGCTTTTACGTCTGATGTACGAGTAACTTGGAGTAGTAGGTATAGCTATTCTTGTAATGTAATAGTACCACTGGTTGTTCTGCAGGTATGTGGTTCTTGTAGTAAGATCGCCAGCATGGGTAGCACATGATGGCGCGCGAACTATAACGCTGCGAGATAGAATCTCCCACTTTTTAAAATTAGTGTCCATAATACCAGATACCGGTTTACGATTTTAAGAAATCTTGGTTTAGACCTGTAGAATATAATTGTATAATACAGGAAACAAAACGAATATTCTCAAGCCGCACCCATAAATAATTTGTATTTGTATTTGACCGAGGTCAGGACATATAAATTTGTGTGATGAGCACGAATATGTGTTTGTTGTTGTTTTCTATGATATATAAGTATAGGTATAATATATCTATATATCGTCACCTAGTACCCATAAGTATAAGCTTTGCTTATAGTTTGGGACTAGGTCGATTTAACCTATTCAGCGCTCTGTCAAATAGGTCTGTGTAGGGCTGTCTGTGTAGCTGTCGTTTTCCGGCGGTTTCGCGGCCAGTTATTCGACACCCAGAGTAAGCGCCTCGCGTCGTCGTCCCAACGTGATACTACTACTATTTAGTTTTAGGAAATATAATGATATAATATGTATGTTAGTCTTTAAGGTGTTTGTATTATGGGCCACAGATGCCTGAAATAAATGATTAAATAAATAAATAAATACAAACGCTGCCACCACGCCAAGACGAGAAGTTGAACCGCATAGAAATGCACGTAGCTTGACATTGCACTGCACGCCGTGACGGCTATATCCGTCGATAGCATTGAACCGATGGTGCAACATACGTCGGAGGTGTCGAAAAGGTTAAAGGTTCCCAGTCCCATCAGTAAGCGAGCCATATTAATTAATTTTAAGGCACGCTGTCATTGCGGCGTCGGGGCAAATTAGTTTGCAAGTCTTCATTCATTAGGGCAAAGTTGTGTGGGCTAACTTTGACTGGCAGTCCCAAGCTACTGGTTGTATACCGATTGTGATTTACCTTGCTGACGTTTGTGTTCTGTTGTTTTGAGATGCGACACTGTTGTGTATGGAAATGTTATGGAAATTCAATTCTTGTAAAGACGTTGGAAATTGGTCTGACAGACGAATACGAGTAATAAACAGCACGAAGCGTCAACTATTCGAATTATTTTTGTGATGGGGTATATATAACAAAGTCTTGTGAAAGAGTCAAAAGTCAAGAAAATACTGTGGGTGTACGAAACTGTTTTAAATAAGCATCGGCGGATAGGCTTAAAACTAAATAAACTTTCCCATTTTTATAAGTCAACCGTCGGTGCGATATTAGCTCTGAAAGTCGTAATAAGTGTCCCCCCTCTCTAATTTCCAAACTATGGAGCCTAAAATGCTGAAAAAATGGAGGTGGTGTAAATTAATATGTATATAGGTAATATTAAACCAGTTTTGCTTTGAACACGTGCGTGATCTGACAAAACTTGGCCGGTGTTTAAATTATTTTTGATCTTGACAGAGTTATACACTTGATAAAGAAAACAAATGATTCGATGGATACAAAAAACTACTAAAATACCTACTTTTAACAGTCCTTAATTTTTGAGGACGACGTAGTTTTGTTTCCGTGTGTGTGTAGCCGTATAAATCTTTTGAAGTCAAAGAGAATATTCACACGTCTGCAATAAAGCCGAGTCACGTACAGTCCTATCAATTTGATTACGTCCGAACGGATGCCCTCCAAATTAGCATTTCTCAAATTGACTGTTTTTGCTTTTACAGCGTTTCATTGAAACAGAAGGAATTTCCTATAAAACCGGCTGATGAAATTTATTGGGTGCTTCTACCTACGTCATCCCTACGCCGGTCGTCAATTTGCATAGGAATGTAATCAATTCACGTTTCTTTTGTTTACCGATATCAAAGGAACTGAGGTATGCCAAGTTATAATGATATTTTGGAAAGTTCTAGTTGTTTGGTAGCTCAAAAGGTAGGTACTTATGGTAGGCAATGTAGTTAATGAGCCACTTACACCCTTAAAGTCGTTGAAAAAAATTAACTCACCGTGAATTCTATCAATTTTCATACCTTTAGGTAAAACTCATATTAGCAATGTAATCGGAATAAAAAGTTTTTTTTTATACAACGACGATGGCAAACAAGCGTACGGTCCACTTGATGGTAAGCGGACACCGCAGCCTATAGACGCTCGCAACTCCAAAGGAGCCATTTGCGCGTTGCCGACCCTTTATAAAATTTGTGGATTCACTGTGCTGACAGCAGAAGGGACATATTTCGATCCCTGGATCTCAAATCGTTTAATAATTAATAATAATTACTGTGGACTGTCTTACATTAAATCGACCTAGTCCCAAACTAAGCAAAGCAAAGCTTGTATTAAGGGTAGGATACTAAGCGTCGACATAGGTACATACTACTTATATAGATAAAAATAGATACTTAAATAAAAAGAAATCATCCAAGATTCAGGAACAGATATTCGTGTTCATCACACACATAAATGCCCTGACTGGGATTCGAACCCAGGACCTCCAGCTTCGTAGGCCGCCGTGTCACTACCAACTAGTACTAGACTAAAGTGGTCGTCAAAGGTCATTTAGGTATTTGAGGAATTAAAATACAAACATTCCATTGACATGTTTATTAATGTTATAAACTATAAGTCAAGGAGCTAATCTACCTAGAACTTTAAGTAAACTAGTGTAATTTGCAGCTAAGCAAATAATGAGCTTGATGAGAAACCCTCAGTTTAATTTGTCTAGGACCTTCAATAATCAGGTCTGTTTACTCACAGTTAAGTATCTCTGATTGAGAAACTTAAATGATTATATCTATACTAATATTATAAATTCGAAAGTTTAAGTATCTGATTTTTTATTTATTTATTTAATCTTTATTGCACAAAAGAAAAACTTATCGTACAAAAGGCGGACTTAATGCCATATGGCATTCTCTGCCAGTCAACCTTACCTGATTGTTACCTTTTCACGACCAAATCACTGAAACAATCAAGTTATCTGGTACGCAAATAATTTGAGTTCCAAGACAGAACATATAGTAGAAGAGATCTAGCCTTAGGGGTCATAATAATTCCCAAGGAAGCGATGTTTGATTTTTTTAGTTCTTTATATGTATCTTTTTGACATACTAAAAATCTTCCAAAATCTGACCGCGCAAAATGCGTTTTTTGACCCCCCAAAAAAAAAAATTTGGTTTTTTTTTATTACTCAATAAAGCTTAGTGCTACACAAAAACTTCGTATTAGAAATATGTTTAGCATACAATTATCTATAACTTTGCTTCTTATCACTTTATTGATAAATCTAATAGTTCACGAGAAAAATGCTTTACAACATTGCGTTTCTTGTTAAAAACCTGTTAGTTAAAAGGCTTACTAAAATTAAACTATACCTTATGCAGAAGGCAAGACGCTTTACCCTGTGATACTTGGGACCAATAAGAATGATTTCATCTGAGGAAATGAAAATTTCATCCACTGGATTTCAAGATGGCGGTCCTTTTCTAAAATGGGAGCTGCATTTTTTCAAAAGTGATTTGTTACAAAACGGCAGCTGCCATTTTATTAATACTGGTATCAATCGATTGGTACTGACACCACTAATTAAATTAAGAAAAATGTTATTTAAAAATTAAAGATGGCGGCAGACTATTAACAAAAATGTAAAATTTTCATTGTTCTTTTTTTCATTATATTAAAAATAACAACTAAATGTCCAGTTATATCGTGACTTTATTTATTTAAATAAATTCTCGTAGTATTATCTACGAGATAAAACAAAAATTATGACAATCCGTTGATTAGTTTCTAAACTATATGAATTACAAACGGGCCTCGGCAACTGTATCACGGTAGATATGGAAACAAACTGCACTTGTAATGAAAATAAGACGCGTTGTACAGTCGTAGTAGTGAAGAGACCGAACTTAGTGATTGTTTTCGATGCTATCTAATTTTCATCCGTCAGAAACCGAGATTACACCATTTCAAAATAATACATTTTAAGTATTCTACCAAGTTAAAGGGTGCACAGATTTAAAAATTAAAAATGGCAATCGAAATATAAATACGCTATTTAACAGAAAAAAACGCTTAGATTTTAAAACTTTTCTTCTGGAAATAAAATTTAAAAAAAACTTTTTTTTTTGTTTTGCAACTAACGACTTTTTATTTATTTATACCCTGTAAAAGCCCAGATTTTGTATATTTTGTTCAAACAATTTTTTTTAATGAGAGAAAACAGTTTTTTTTAAATATTTATATTTATTGCAAAATGCGATTTTTACATTGTATTTTGAATATAAAAGTAGTTTGTTGCGTAACAAAGATAAATAAAAGTTTTCTGTTTAATGTTCCCCATTTTTATTATTTAAAAAATAAGCATCAGGACCTAAATTATTATTTTTCAAATGTTAAGTAGCGTTTCCTCTTTCGATTGCCATATATTGAATTTCCAAATGTGTCCAGTCTTTCACTTAGTAGATTATTTTAAATATATTATTTTAAAGTGGCGTAATCTCGGTTTCTGGCGGATGAAAATTAGATAGCATCAAAAACAATCACTAAGTTCGGTCTCTTCACTACTACGACTGTACAACGTCTTATTTTCATTACAAAAAAGCAGTTTGTTTCCATATCTACCGTGATACAGTTGCCGAGGCCCGTTTGTAATTAATATAGTTTAGAAACTAATCAACGGATTGTCATAATTTTTGTTTTATCTCGTAGATAATACTACGAGAATTTATTTAAATAAATAAAGTGACGATATAACTGGACATTTAGTTGTTATTTTTAATATAATGAAAAAAAGAACAATGAAAATTTTACATTTTTGTTAATAGTCTGCCGCCATCTTTAATTTTTAAATAACATTTTTCTTATTTTGATTAGTGGTGTCAGTACCAATCGATTGATACCAGTATTAATAAAATGGCAGCTGCCGTTTTGTAACAAATCACTTTTGAAAAAATGCAACTCCCATTTTAGAAAAGGACCGCCATCTTGAAATCCAGTGGATGAAATTTTCATTTCCTCAGATGAAATCATTCTTATTGGTCCCAAGTATCACAGGGTAAAGCGTCTTGCCTTCTGCATAAGGTATAGTTTAATTTTAGTAAGCCTTTTAACTAACAGGTTTTTAACAAGAAACGCAATGTTGTAAAGCATTTTTCTCGTGAACTATTAGATTTATCAATAAAGTGATACAAAGCAAAGTTATAGATAATTGTATGCTAAACATATTTCTAATACGAAGTTTTTGTGTAGCACTAAGCATTATTTAGTAATAAAAAAATAATCCAAAATTTTTTTTATGGGTGGTCAAAAAACGCATTTTGCGCGGTCAGATTTTGGAAGATTTTTAGTATGTCAAAAAGATACACACAAAGAACTAAAAAAATCAAACATCGCTTCCTTGGGAATTATTATGACCCTCCCATACATTGATATCGTAGAACTCCTCTACTAATACGATCATTAGTAACTCAGAATTCATCTATATCTATATATAACTCACAAGATGGGTTTTTGAAAACCTCTTAGCGTGAACGAGAATAACTACGCCTAAGTAGATCTAATTAGCCAACATCCCCTAAGGTAAGGTAAGGAGGCTCACCACACCCCCTGCCCCCTTCTTCTATCGGATATCCAGACGTACAACTGGTTACCTGGTTGAAATACCTCTTACTCGAACCAAGCGCTTTTCTTCATCTTTTATAGTGCGCACGCTAAGGTTTGGAATTCCCTGCCGGCATCTGTATATTTCCAAGTTCATTATAACCTGGACCTCTTTAAGGCACGAGTGAATAGGCATTTTCTGGGTGAGCTCGCTTTACCGTCGGCCTCATCTTTGCTCCCTTGCTAGATGCTGGTCAAGAACAAACCCATTTTTAATAAAAAAGAAAGGTTATACTCATACCTAAACTAGTTCTATGCGGACGAAGTCGAGGGCAAAAGCTACTATTTAAATTTCCCATTGCCGCTGGTATTTCAGCATTAGGTGTTGCATGTTTGATACGCATTAATATCACCACCGCCGTCAATTATTGTCATTAGTGATAATGAATGCCTTTAATATCCTGTGGCTATTTCTAACGACAGTGCGAAATCACTAAAATTAGTTTTGACTCATATCACAAGCTGAATTAAACGTGAGAGGCAAAATTCGGATAAAATTGACAACATTCCAATTTATGTTAGCGGCTTGAAACAAAAACCCATTTCGAAGTATGGGCTTGCTGAGCATTCATAAAAAATTTTGGATTTTTAGTTCTCGAAAAAACAGCAAAATTCCGTGACATGACTTCTTGATGACTTATTGTTAAAATAGTTTAAATATGTGCTATCCGCCTCAACCGCTTTGTTGCGTATGAACTGTGTGTCATAGCTTGACATGTTTACTTTATCGATTCAGGTGTCAATACGTTATGTTATATTATTTCTCGTATATTAAAATATACAGTTTATCCCTTTAAAACTGCGTCTGTTATTAGGTTAAGGGCCCCGGTAGCCCAGTTTAGTCATCCGAAGTGCAGTGAAAATAAAATATACGAAATTTATTTCCAAATAATTTGTTCGTCGTTCGTTGACGCGAGAAAACAAAAGAAAAATTTTTCACCGGAAAATGTCTTCGAATAATTCTTTCGCTTTTATTGATAAACTTACGGGACGGGATAATTATCCGACGTGGAGATTTGCGGTGCAAACCTATTTGCAGCACGAAGAACTATGGAGTTGTGTTGAAGGTTCCGGTACCGTAGACCCCAAGTCAGATACGAAAGCACGATCAAAGATTATCTTACTAGTCGATCCAGTCAACTACGTGCACATACAGGAAGCCAAGACTGCGAAAGAAGTATGGACAAATTTGGAAAATGCTTTTAATGACTCTGGACTCACGCGACGTGTGGGATTACTACGAGATTTAATTACGACAACACTGAACGGATGTCACAATATCGAGGAATATGTCAGCAAAGTGATGAGTACGGCACATAAACTACGCAATATCGGGTTTAAGGTCGACGATGAGTGGCTCGGTACACTGTTACTCTCTGGTCTTCCGGAAAGCTATCAACCCATGATTCTGGCGATGGAAAGTTCTGGTGTGAAAATATCCGCTGACTCCGTGAAAGCAAAACTTTTGCAAGATGTTCGACAAAGCGACTCTAACGCTTTTGCCGCGAACTATGGACATGTTTCCAACCATAAGGGTTACACCAAGAAATACAATGAGACTCAAACAGGCAAGGGACCGCGTTGCTATACTTGCAATAAATATGGGCACATCAGCAAAGAGTGCAAGTCAAAGAATAAGAAGAAGAGTCAATGCTCAAGCTATGTAGCAGCCTTTGTGGCAACTACATCAAACGATAACTATTGGTACGTTGACTCGGGTGCTTCGGCGCACCTGACGAAGCACCACGACATACTGTTTGACATGACAGCTCCCTCAACCAAATTTATTAAAGTTGCTGATGACAAGTCGCTGTCGGTCAAGAGCTGTGGCCAAGTATCTCTGGATGTATGTAATATCAAAGGCGAGCCAAACAAAATTCTCCTCAAGAATGTCCTCTATGTGCCAGATCTTGCTACAAATTTACTGTCCGTGAGTCAAATCATTAAGAATGGTGGCCAAGTGAGATTTAATGCAAAAGGCTGTTTGATACTAAACAAAGATAATGCGATTGTCGCAACAGCAAGCCTGATCAACAATATGTACCGGCTGGACACAAATCAGCATCACGCATACATATCAGACGTTGACAGTAAGGACGCCTGTCTGTGGCATCAGCGCATGGGCCATCTAAACTTCACCGACTTGAACAAAATGAGAGAAGCGACTACCGGTGCACACATGTCGTCGAAAGACTCTGTCGTGTGCATAACTTGCTTGGAAGGGAAACAAACACGTCTGCCGTTTAACAAGGAAGGTTCCCGAGCTACTAAAAAGCTAGAAATCATCCATTCAGATTTGTGTGGCCCTGTGGAAACAAAGTCACTGGGAGGTGCAAGATACTTCATGACTTTGATTGATGATTACACGAGGAAAGTTTCCGTTTACTTTTTGAAAAGCAAGTCAGAAGCGCTCGAAAAGTTCAAAGAGTTCAAGAATGAAGCTGAAAATCAACTTGATTGTAAGATTAAGTGCCTCAGGTCAGACATTGGCACAGAATATGTAAATAAGGACTTCTCAGACTTCCTGAAGAGAGCAGGCATTGTACACCAAACGACCACGCCTTACACGCCTCAACTTAATGGTCTGGCAGAGAGAATGAACCGCACGCTGGTTGAGAGAGCAAAGTGCATGCTCCTGAACGCCCAACTTCCGAAGCTGTACTGGGCTGAAGCAGTGCACGCAGCAGCGTATATCATCTGCAGATCACCGACTCGAGCGTTGTCATACAGAACCCCTTATGAAATGTGGTCAGGTTCAAAACCAGATGTAAGTCATATGAGAACCTTTGGGTGTGAAGCTATGGTTCACCTGCCGAAGAAGAAAACAAAGAAGTGGGATGCCAAAGCCGAGAAAATGATATTCATTGGCTACTGTGAACATACAAGCGGGTACAGGTTCATTAAGCCCGGCTCTAAAATTGCCGTGAAAAGTCGAGACGCTGTCTTTCTAGAATCTACCGTGAAAAGAAATTTCGTTCCGGTTGAATTAACAAACGAAAATTCCTGTTCAATAGATCAGCAGCTAGAAGAAAGTAGTGATGAAGATTCGTCCAACTATGACTCAAGCCAGACAGCTTGCGAAATGACCGCAGAATCCGAGCAATCTGAAGGGTCTGAATACCTGCCAGATAAGAAGAAAGAAGCCGAAACTGAAGTTCTGGTTGAAACAAACAAAATGATGTTAAGGCCGAGAAAGCCAGCTAAAGCTAATGCAGAGATGCCAGCTAAAACAAACGGCTATTTATGCTACAGCGAAGAGGCTAATTTAACGCCGCTGACCTACCAGGAGGCTGTTAACTCTGAAGAAGCTGAAAAATGGAAAGTCACAATTAACGAAGAACTGGAAGCTCACGAAAAGAACGGAACATGGACCTTAGTAGAAAAGCCAGCAAATGCAAAAGTGATCGGCTGCAAATGGGTTTTCCGTCTGAAGGACGAGCCAACAGGTATCCGGTACAAGTCACGCCTTTGTGCTAAGGGGTACGCACAAACTGAAGGTATTGACTATCAGGAGACGTTTTCACCGACAGTCAGGTACGATTCTATTCGATTATTGCTTTCCGTAGCTGCTCAGTATCATCTGAAAATGATACAGTTCGACGTAAAGACCGCCTTTCTTTACGGAGAGTTGCAAGAGAATATCTATATGACTCCGCCTGAAGGCTTAGACGCAAAACCGGATCAGGTATGTAAATTAGTAAAATCGCTTTATGGTTTAAAACAGTCACCCCGCTGTTGGAATGAGAAGTTCGATTCGGTACTAAAGAAATTTAACTTTACAAAGTGTAATGCCGATCAATGCGTTTATGTCGGAGAAGTGAATGAAACTAAATGTTACCTCTTGATTTACGTTGATGACGGACTTTTATTCTGTGAAAATGAAGCTATCTTGCAAGATATAATCAAAAATCTCGAGTTACACTTTGAGCTCAAAACTTGTTCACCAACTAATTTTGTCGGCTTGCAAATAGAGAAATGTGAGAAATACATCTTCATTCATCAGACAAAGTACATCAACCAGATGTTAAACAAATTTAACTTGAACGATGCCCATCCTAGCAGTGTTCCTGCTGATCCACATGCGAGGCTGGAGAAGGATGAAAATGAAAGCGTGGACGACATTCCCTACAGAGAAGCCGTGGGATCACTGATGCACGCCGCAATCGTAAGCAGACCAGATATAATGTACGCCGTCAGCTTGGTGAGTCGATTCCTTAATTCTTATAATCAGAATCACTGGAACGCTGTCAAGAAAATACTTAAATATCTGAAAGCCACCAAGGACTTTGGTCTCTGCTATCGATCAGATATGGCAAGCGAGTTAGTCGGTTACAGTGACGCTGATTACGCCAATGATCGTGACACCAGACGCTCTGTTACTGGATATGTATTTATGAAAAATGGTGCAGCTGTCACGTGGGCAAGTCAACGACAGCAGACTGTAGCACTATCTACAACTGAATCGGAATTTATGGCTGCCTGTGCTACCACGAAAGAAGCCATCTGGCTTAGACAAATGCTGACTGACATCGGTCAGTTCAATCAAGACTCTGTCTGTTTGAACCTTGACAATCAAAGTGCAATGTGTGTGATTAAAAATGTGGACTATCATAAACGGTGCAAACATATTGACGTCAAGTTTAACTTTGTAAAAGAAAAGTTTTCTGAAAAAGTCATTACTTTGAACTATGTCAGCACTGATAACCAATGTGCTGATATGTTAACTAAGCCCCTGTCTAGAGACAAATTAGTTAAGTTCAGGCATGAAGTTGGTATGATCTCAAAAGTGGACATACATAACCAAACTTGACTTTTATATGTTTATTAACGGTTTACTTCTTTAAGTAGTTAGTTTGTTAATATGTTTGTACGTCTGTATTTCTATTTGTATTAATCTTGTTGAAAGAGGATAGCTCAAATTTGGTAGGAGTGTTAAAATAGTTTAAATATGTGCTATCCGCCTCAACCTCTTTGTTGCGTATGAACTGTGTGTCATAGCTTGACATGTTTACTTTATCGATTCAGGTGTCAATACGTTATGTTATATTATTTCTCGTATATTAAAATATACAGTTTATCCCTTTAAAACTGCGTCTGTTATTACTTATGTATCCTATTAAAACAATAAAAATTGTCTGTGAATGCGAAATTGACAATTTTGACATCGACACTTGTCAGTTGTGGGAGCTATCTTGTCAAGTGCAGTAACTGGGTTAAAATCTTTCGAATGGATTTGACTCGTCGCCGCGTTGGTGAGCGCATGCGCCCGGAGCGACGACGAGCGGAATTCACTACCGTACACTGTCTTTGTTGCCTACTTGTCATGGCGTCATTACCGAACAACGTCTTTGAATACGTGGTTGGCGAAATCATCATAAATTTGATGGAAAGCCATTTGTTAAAAAAATTGAATTGAATTGAAATCTTTCGAATGTCTCCGTCTCTATCTCATTTACTACAGAAATTTGATACAGAAAGAAACATACGAATTTCGATCTTTGGGTGGTCAGGATAGACCTGAAATTTGTCACTGTCACTGTCGCAGGTAACATTATACAATACAATACAATACAAATACTCTTTATTGTACACCTCACACAAATGGATCAGTTACATATAGAAACAATACAGCAACATGTAGGTAAAAGTAGACAACAGGCGGCCTTATGGCTAAAGAGCGATCTCTTCCAGACAACCTTTGGGTAGCGGAAAAATGAACATTAATTATGCAGTGGGTGGTGCAGAAATTATCATAAAACAGATACTGAAAGTTAATAAAATATACTAGCTTAAATAATACTATATAAAAATACATACATAAATAACAATATCATAATACAAATAACAAGTGGTATACTTTTTACTTATAATTCAATATTTGACCAGAGTGCTAATCTTATTCATCTTAACTACGTACATAAATGAAATGTTGTCTATTATAAAGGTAGGCAACTAGTAGTAAGCGAAGTATAAACACAATATACTTTATGTCACACCTAGCCATAAAGTGGCCATTATCGCACGCTCCGCGTGCGAAAAAACCCACTTCCTGGCCAGGGGGTGACATAAAATTTTGTACTTACCACGGGCGATAATAAAGAAAGCCTCAGATCGCATATTTATCGCCCTTGCCTTCGGCTCGGGCGTAAAATACTTGCGATCTGAGACATTCTTTGTTTTATCGCCCTTGGTAAGTAATGTACTATTGCCATTAACATTTACGACTATTGCTCTAAGAATTTTATTATTTTTCATTTGATATTGGCTTTGTGAAGGATTTTGATATATCTTATTTCTTCATTTTGCGCATAACTGCAAACGCTTTGTAGGACCAGTTGATGAGCTGCAAAAAAAAATTTATAAAATAGTTAAAATCGTATACGTTTGCTGTTTAATAAGACTGTCGTAAGACTTTGAATCCTCTAACTGGGCTGGTAAAGTCCCTTTTTGAATTAGATACAGCTGTTCCAGTACAAGAAATAATTTGAACTAAACTCACACACATAGTAGTTGTTCGTTATCTCATAAATAATTGACAACATTTCAAAATTTATAATGATGCCTAAATCGAAAACCATTTCGGTAAATATGCTACCTGAACGTAATAAAATAGTTTTTAGATTTTTTTCTTCGCTAGATTTGAAGAAAATCGCCAAATTAAAATCCGACGTATAAAACGGAAGGATGACTTCATTCCTACGACTGTTAAGGAGCAATGCTGTCAAACGTTGGTAATTCGTGAAAATTACGTCATAATTCACTTACGATTCGCTACTTTTAAATTAGATATTTTTTAGTGAAAATTAGGATTTCGGGAGAAATAAAAAAACACGTGGACCTTAAAATTTCATTTTCTATAAAATGGCCAACTTGAAAATTTGAAATGTTGTCACATCCTGCTATTGCGTAAAGTATTCAAAGTCTGGAACGATACTAACACTTTGCCAATTTAGACATTACCTGACTTTGAAAAACACTTGTATGAAAATCACTTGCTTAATAGTGGTATTTCCTCCTCGCAATACTCTAGCAAAAGATTTATAGAAGTTGAAAATATTCGGCCTTTAAAAATAAAAGAACAGCGAAACCTCCTTGAAGATTTGCTTAGCAACGAAACAAAGAGGCTGTTGCTCAAAAAGTTGGTGCAAAGTTCTTACGCGTCATTATCTAAAGTGAGGGAATAAAACGGTTTACATTAGTGTAAGTGTCCAGTGACAAAGTGAAAATCTTCCCTGCAGTGACGCGAAGAGGTCTCTTGCAGCGTTCCATGAAAATCACTATGAACATGGCCGTTTTAGAGTCGATAGAGGGCCAGGGTGCTTCGAATGCCGCTTGAAGGAGCTCCCAGCTCTGAAAATGTGAGGAATTTTGGTTCTTGGTCAGTGATGGTTCTCAATGGCGCATTGGGCTTGATGCCAAGTGTGAGGTAAAAGCCGTTTTCGGGATACGACAATACCCTACAATGTTAATGGCGTGCACGCATGCCCACAATGTTGACGCATCTTTCTCAATAAGATTGACTACTATAGCCACATGTGAGCTTTAACGACTACACCGGACATCGACTACAGTTAGCGGTGGCCTAAACGAGCACTCCAGAATATTACTGAGGGGTTTAACTTCACTTTGAGAGTAACGGAAATATCGTCACTAATTTCCCTTTGAGCGATAACCTTGTAAGATGGTTTAGAGACTTCTATTTAGAAGCCCCGTGGACGTCTTTCATTGACCCCCAGACCTACAGGCATCAATAATCACATTTGATGACCAGCTGACTGTGTACTTTCCACCAATTAACAGTCAGCTGATGTTTTTTCTTTGAAGATTTTGGGGAAAATATGGTAGTCATTTTATAGTAGTCAGTATAATTTACCTGCCAAGAGATTGCTCGACTGATTAAATAACAAATTAACTAAGTTTCAAAATTTCCCTGATATAATTATTAAGATTAGAAATTGATAAATAAGGTGGTTATCTATTGGAATACCCCTTCTAATTATAGACTATGAATTAAAATGGTTTATTGAACTCTCAATTGAATTGGGTACCTTCCAAATAAGTTCATCGCCGAACCAGCAGATAATGAACACTTCGATGAGCATGCATGTCAGGTAAATTGCCATCCATGCGATTTGTATGGGATGGCTGCTAGGATCCTCAATCTGTATTAAACACATTCATCTTAATTATCTTCCTAGTCCTAGTGTAAGCAGAGGAGGTAAATCAATCGACGCATAGCAAATTGATATCAACTGCGGTGGCTTCCATGCGCGCCGATTTTATGTGTTGAAACGGTAAAATGTCCTAAAAGTATGCGATATATTGAGTCAAATTGGAAAGAAAGAAAAGAAAAGAAACATTTATTCGTGACAAACAAAGCACTTACAAAACAGGACATTACAAACCGAATTTTGTCACGAAATGGTCACAACTCAGCGTTATTCTGGCAGAGGCAGCGCTGGTCTTCCGTTGTGACCATTTGGTGAAATCACGGTACAGTGACGAAATAAACACACAAAACAACAAGAAATAGTACAAGTATACACGAATAAAAAAAAAACATTAAAAAACACCAAAATTGGCTTACTATAAATGTTATTTAAAGCACAACATTCTTGATTGTTCACCAAAAAATACAAAAAAAAACAATAACATAAGGAACTTAATATATATGTAACGATTGATAAGTGATGAGCGAACTTTTCCAGGCAACCTTTGGTATGGGTAAAATGGAAGAATGATGCATAAATTTGCCAGACATCATTTTAGAATAATTTTGGCTCTTCTACTTTCTTCTTCTTTTAATTTCGTGGTCTTTAAGTCCAAACCAATGAAAACTTGCACAGATTGCCTAGGATTTTCAGCATTTAGGTTACGATGACATTGATTTCCTCCTTTGGACGCTCCGGTTGAGGAATGAGCTCTTTGCCGAGGTTTTCCCGCGGGACTACAGTATAGGGTTCTTCAAGAAAGGAGTGTTTACATGTTAATGGCCACCCAGGAGTTGAAAGAGTTCATAGGATGAGGGAACCGCTTACCATCTTGCGGACTGTATGCTAGTTTGTCACCGACGAGGTTTAAAAAATACATCATTAATTGCGGAATTCAATAATAAACCCAACAATATTCCTTTTCTCAAAAATGGCCCGCAAATTGGACTTTAGTCGCTACATATTGAAAGGTAAAGTGTATAGTTTAAGGTCAGATCCAAATTAAAAAGTAAAAAACATTGCAGGCCGCCTGCAAAGTCACATATAAATTCCTTTATTTGTCGAGTTATAAACTTAAGAAAAAGTAGAAACTGTCATATAAAAGGAGGCACAGGTCGTATTATTTATGTTTATCAAATTTTAATTAAATTTTTGTCCTATTTCCCCTATTTTGAGAAAGGCACTATATTAGCCTCGGCCGAAATGGCAATTGCAGGCTTCGTATTATAATTAAACGGACTCGCAAGCTCGTCCGTTTAAACAAATACTCAGCCTGCAATTGCTCCCTTTCTGGCCACGGCAATAATGTACTATTGCTATCCCGCTGAAAGAACGTGTAGGTCTATCAGTGATAATGAGATGCACCAACTTGCTTATTTTTGCATGTGGTTAATGCAGTAACCTACCTCCGCACACGAAAACATCAATTTATAAACACGATGATTGATTGACGGTCGCTAGTGTTCGTAAATCGGCGTAAACAACCAACTGTCTCTTCCCAAAGACCGATGTAAAATACATATAGCCGGGTACTTGTTACATCCCTGTTTTGCGTCAGGGGTTAAAAATCCTAACAATAATACCTACTACATACAATACTAAAGTATGAGGTCCCCGACTGCGAACAAAATAGGTTTCCTTAAATTCTGTGTTTGAAACTTTTTAGTGCAGTCGAATTTTTAATTTTGTATAATTATTATTTTATTTCTCAATTTTTGATTTTCATTTTAAAGTGTCTTATGCCGTAAAATCAAGGTTGAAATACATACATTATAAATATATTTTAGAAATATGTATTGTAGTAGAAATTGTAGTTGTAGCACTTGATAAGATCGTAATAAAATGTTTTCTTCGGACCACACAAATAAACGAAACAAACATATCTGGGGGCACGGCAGTGCCCCCGCAAGTCGAGCAAAAAGGTACACGGCCGTACCATCCTTTTCTCGAAGCCATTCAGGCCATTTTCAACATCCTGTACTTTTGTCCCAGTTAAAGCTAGAACCCTGAATTTTCAGAAACGTGTAGGGCATAATATGGGTTAGATATATTCTCAATAACATTCAATTTGAACTTTTATTTTAAGAACTATTGCCCCTCAAAATTCCTTAGTTTTGTCACTGACTCACTGACTGACTGACAGATCATCAATCGTTTAAGGTACTTCTAGCAGACCCACAAGCTCCAAATTTTAAACATAATTAGTTTTTAGCCTATTAATTGCTAGAAAATTAAAAAATATTGCAATATCAGTCACGTATCTGAGATATACAAACTGCATAGGTAAGTTTGTAATCCTATACAAAATACATGCGATTACAAAGTTACTTTTACAGTTTGCATGTTCGTTACTAGAAGTCATACCTGAAAAAAAAGGGATGAGATCCCATCAAAAACATTACATGTAAAAAGATGCAAGTCTCGCAACACAGTTCTTTTACAACAAAAAGTAATGATATGTAATCTTAAACCAAGTCTGTTATATTTTAGTCAATAGTATCGGAGGGGTGCCCACAGAACAAAATTTCCACCGACTTGCATCTGCATAACTTTATTTTTTTTAATATATATAATGACATGATCAAAAACATAAAGTACCTAATGCTGATGCAAGTCGGTGGAAATTTTGTTCTGTGGCACCCCTCCGGTACTATTGACTAAAATATAACAGACTTGGTTTAAGATTACATATCATTACTTTTTGTTGTAAAAGAACTGTGTTGCGAGACTTGCATCTTTTTACATGTAATGTTTTTGATGGGTATATTATACATGAGACCAGGGGGCTGATTTTTGAGTATCGAACAGTCGACTTTTCACTCGAAAGCTGTCAAAAAACTATGAAGTTTTGACAGATGTCGAGCGAAAAGTCGAGCGTTCGACACTCAAAAATCGGCCCCCAGCGGTGTAATCACGTAATCTACCTTACGAACGGTCAAAAACGTTTCGTAACACCCCGCTGAAAACATTACGCTCCTTTTTATGGCAGTCATGTAAAAACAAAACGAATGTTTACCGAAAGGAATTGTATCCCGACCAAACAAAGCACCATCACGCTCAGCATTAATTGCAGGGCCGAGGCGAGACTGAACGCGCCCTCAATCAGGGACACGTATCTGGAATCAAACACGAAACGCCCTTAGTTAAGGTTGAAATTGTTGGCCGAATTCCTATGAATACGTTATTGGATTTTCAACCTTACTTCTTGAACAGTAAAATAGTTTTTTGAATGAGTTGCATCCAGCAACTCGGCTAACTCGTGATTTCATGTATAAATAGTCCCGTGGGGTTTGGGTAACATGTGGCTGACCCGTGAAGTAGATATGCGAGCATGCGAGTAATATCGTTATTCTTACGTGGACTTGACGTTGAATATGCGTGATACAGGTTGGGCAAAAGGTAGGCAAATCTTCTGACGGCATTAGACATATTTTTTTAATGCTAATCAGGCAAAGACACGGATTTTTTCTATGGAAAGTTGGAGGCTTGAGTAAAACGGGATCGCGTCACGGGACAACTGTGGCAATATAATTTTAAGAAATGTTTTTTTAAATTATCTCAAAAGAAAATTAGTGTATGTGGTTGCTTATTAATAAACATGATGAGAGTAAGGTCGCCAGAGTTCCCAAGGTTTTTTTCCGTCACAAGCGGCCATAGTCTACGGTGTCTGATTATCATCATCATCGTGTTTATTATCGCGTAGTATACAATAATATGAGCTCCCCGCGGCCTGTATCGATGTTAGAGCGGCACGAGGCTATGAGTGCTTCAATATTAAGTACACCTTGGGTCATTACATGTTGAAAATTATGTAAGTAAACAAATATGGCTGACTGACAATTCATTTGTTGTCTACTGATTTGTTGTACAATAGTGATGGGAATAGTATTAACATTAATTAAATCAATCCATTTGACACTGGCGAAATTATTTTATTTAATATTCGTTGCGATTATTTGCAGCCATTAACTTCATGGGCAAAGACAATAATCATCACAAAGTTAAAAAATATATGATGAGAAGAGAAATTATTTGTAATACGTTAAAGATTTTTGGTATAGGTACCTACTGATATTGCCACCACTACAACATTTGTTTTTACAAATTAATTAAAAATTTCTTAGCATTTTTATGAGTAAACAAATTTGACAAGCTTCTGTCACGTAATCAAGCATTGTAAACGAAATAAATTTATATTGAAATATGAATAGTTAAATGATATTTAAACTAAATATATATGTAAATACGAGGTTCATGACTTGAAATTGTTGGTAAGAATATTAAATTATGTTCGTCATTTACAAGTCCGTGATTACGGAGTAATGACGGTAAATTGGTTTGTTTACATCATTTTCAATTTCTATTGACTCAAGGTATTTAATTATACATTACCTACTTATACATAAGAAGGTAATGTTAACTAAGTTATACCAACCTTACAATACTGTTGTGGTGTTTAATGATATCACAAAACACACCGCGTACGCAGTACCGAGTCAAATCCTCCTTGTTCATGTTCGTCTTCATAATAATGGAGTCCATGCTGTTCATTCCTGCGTTTATTAGCCTCTTGCGCCGGCGTTCCGCGAGTAAGTCGAAGTTTTTGAGGTTAAACACTAAAACGTCTATTTGACCGACTGAAAATAAGTTAAATAAGTATGTGATTCATGGTTAGGGCTCTAAAAATACCGCGGTTGACGACAGCTTCACAGATCATTTTTTTATTCATATTCGAATGAATACTGAATAGTGATGGGTGATCTG
Source organism: Cenopis cana (assembly GCA_951800055.1). Lineage (NCBI taxonomy): Eukaryota > Metazoa > Arthropoda > Insecta > Lepidoptera > Tortricidae > Cenopis > Cenopis cana. The sequence continues at coordinate 14,133,087 of OX637489.1, forward strand.
TAATATAATATTTATCGTGATTCGAGATAAAGGCAAGTACGCCATTTCACGTTTTTTGATAAAAAAAAAATATGCGAAAAAGATTACGTTATTTATAAAGCAGAATATTGTATTCCATTCTAGAAAAGATTGACAGGTAGACATGGATCTTTGGTAACCCTTTTTCAGGCCGGCTGTTGAAGGATCATAAACGCCTGTCAGTCTTATTCACGTACGTTACATAACTTGATCGATATAATGTCTTTGCCTGAATAATGGCTATCATTTAAAAACGAATAGGTATTTGGAAATTTATAAGTTCTTGTGACTTTGTGGACCGAGAAATGTGGCGAGCTCTTGTGTCGGAGGCCAAGACTCATTTTGGGTCATCGTGCCAGCCCAGTTAGTTAGTTAGTTAGTTGGGACTTTGAGCTGTAGACTGTAAACCTCGTGAGTGCTTTTTTAATTTCCAAAAATTTTTAATTATCTAACATGCTCACAAAAATTCACGAGAATCGTTTGAGAAAAGCGACGTGTAGAGAAGAAAACCGACGAGAGAGTAAGAACGACGTGTACAGATATCCGCCGGCTGGACATAATAATAAACTCGAGCATTTTTATCGAACCTGGGGGCCGATATTTGAGTGTCGAACACTCGACTTTTCACTCGAGATCTGTCAAAAAACTATAATATTTTGACAGACGTCGAGTGAAAAGTTCGGAAACTATGGAATGAACTGTCGCCTGTGATATTTTCCGGACCGATGTGACCTTCAAACCATCAAGAAGAGAGTGTACTCCTTTCTTAAAAGAAGGCAACGCACTTGTGGCACCTCTGGTGTTGCAGGTGTCTATAGGCGATAGGCGACGGTGATCGCTTACCATCAGGCGATCCGCTTGCTCGTTTGCCCTCTATAACATAAAAAAAAGAAAAGTCGAGCATTCGACACTAAAAAATCGCCCCCCTAAAGTGGAAAGAAGTGGAGACATTCGTTTCACTTCTTAATTTTTTGCCATGACACATGACATGTCCACCTGATGGCAAGATTGGCAAGCGGGCACAGCAGCCTATAGAGCGAAAAAAAATACTAATTATTAGTAAGTTTTAGTGAATCCCAGGACAAGGAGATTATATACTAACGGTTACAAAACAGTTTACGATAATAGTAGTTATTTACTAATACCAAAAAAATTGTCCTTGTAACTACTTATTACTACTAAACTGTTTTGTAACTGTTAGTATATAATATCCTTACTAATAATTAGTATTTTTTTCGCTCAGTGTATTAGTCAGCGAAATTGTTACTTTGACGCTTCGATAAAACTGCTGCGTATTTGTTTTTTAAATTACATATTGCATTGGTATTTTTTTACATTGGTAGTAAAAATGTATGTTAGAGACACGTCGGTCCCCAGAGAATTCGATTCGAATTTTTCGCTTTCGCTTCGCGGTACATGGAACTAGAGATTTTTATCTTACTTGCGGACGCGAGAAAAGCTGCCAATATGGTATCCATTACTCCATCAATAATGCAGGTCGCGGGTTTATAATATATCTGGAAAGATTAAAAAAAAAGTGAAACACGCGAGAATAAAACGATGTAGAAAATGTTTTCTAAACGTAAACTATAATCTGTTTTTTTTATGTATGAAGTACTATGCTACTATGACAAATTGCCACTTTAGCTGACAAGTTTTGCAAGAGATAAAATGCATGCATAATTTTATCTACACACATATCATAAATCCTCTAATATGCGTTCGGAAACTGTAGAAAATGACTCTCGTTTCAACATTCAATGTATTGATGTCAATTTTCTTATCTGTGGCTAAGGCTACAGCAGTAAAATAATTTTCATTATAATTTCCTATTTAATGTTATAATATTAAACGTCATACAAAACTGTCAAAATTTAAATGTCAAAGTTGATTTGTCCCCGTTGTAGTATCACTGAAAATTCAAATTCAGTCGATGCGTAATGTCAGCTCGATGTTTTTTAGGGTTCCGTAGTAAACAAGGAACCCTTATAGTTTCGCCATGTCCGTCCGTCCGTCCGTCCGACCCCCGTTTTTCTCAGTAACCGTTAGTACTAGAAAGCTGTAATTTGGCATGCGTATACATATCAATGACGCCGACAAAACGGTAGAATAAAATCTTTTTCCTACATGTAAAGTGGTGGTGCAATTTTTTTTTCTTCCAAACCCCATCGTGTGGGGTATCGTTAGATAGCTCTTTTAAAAATATTATAAGGTTTCTAAAAGCGTTTTTTGATTAAAGAATAGGTTGGCGTGAGATTAAGCTTTGAAGTGATAATTTTTGTTATGGTCAAGTGTCCCCCCCCCCCCCCCCTGCCAGCTAAACGGTGGCTACTAGGCATGTGAAAAAAATCAAGCTAGTAGTATATACGATGAATTTAAAAGGAAAACTATCACAGCTAAGTAGACATTACTAGGTAACGAGTAATAGTCGAACTTCAGAAATGTACTTTGCAAAAGCAAACTTTCGTACAATTTCCATTGATACCTTAGATAATGTTGTTAATTCTGTCAAAAACATAGTAAATATAAGTTTACGAACTTTTTAGTCGACATAATGTAACGGGTGGACGACTACGGAACCCTACCTTGTTTTAGTATATATATCGCACACATATCGCACGAAATTTGAGCTAGAACGACATGATAATCAGAATAGGGACTCTGTACTTTTTAAAATAACATTCAGGTATCGGTTGCCAGTTCTAATTTAGACATTTCCGCAACCGTGTAAAAAAGGTTGTATTAATACAATTATTGTATTTATTTACTTCGGTTTCTGAACCCATCTTAGAGTAGTTATAATATGTGTGTAGATAAAGTAATGTATGCAACTGTACATAATTACTGGCTAAACATATCAAGGGTGAAATTTATGTATATAAGAACTAGGTACTGTATATACCATATGTTCTGTAAATAAACTTTCATTCATTCATTCATACGTCTTAAAATATCCCGCATTCTCCACCATTTCCTGCTTAAGAATATAAAGTGCCAATCTTTATTTTGTGCCGTATTGAATCCATTTCATTTATACACGACCATTCCTTTCTATTTTATATCTCATCGTTTTGCAAATACTCACGTGGTGTATGTAAACGATTCTGTACGTTGGCGATTGATACACATCGAAATATGGATATTCAACGTTCGTAGGCAAAACCTCAAACCGTTCTGCGAGCGGCATCAGTATTCCCACTGCGAAAGCGTTTATTGTTTGTTTATTTTCATGGAAAGGGTAAAAATAGGATTGAGTTCTCTTGAAAAAGGAGTTGCAAACCGAACCGCTCAATCGTGTTATTAAAAGAACTTTTTTGCCATACTCTAATGGAATGGAGTAACTGTGGGAGTAACATTTATGAAGTCGCTGACGCTTTGAGACCATGTACATCTCTAAGCACGTTACAATAATCATTAGGTATTATTAATATTTTGACGCTCAGAGACCATTTACATCTTTGGGATACTATATTAAATTTTGTTATTCAGACTGAGACCTTATACATCTCTAACTATACTGATATTGTAATAATTAGTATTTTGACATGAAAAATTTAATATATTCTTATTGTCATTATTTCTTAAATTGTAAATTAATTTTTCTCATGAAAAATGTAGCATATCCTTGTATAGTAAGACTTTATTACGAGTAAATTGTAAATTGACATGTAAAAGTGCCCTTGTGGCCTATTTGCAGAATAAATGTTTGAATTTTGAAGCCTTCCTTCTGTGCGTCAAAAATAAGTGTCAATCACAAAATGGCGGCTTCTATATGCTTGATTATAGACGTATTGTCAGGCCGGTTCCTCTTGCTACTTCGGTTAAACTCGGCTGTCGACGCGACCTTCTAAGTGAGATTCACATGGGGTCTATGATGGTCAAGATAAAGCATCGGTCACTTTCTGGTAACTCACTCGATAAAATGTGACAGAATGCTTTGTTTTCGTTCGTTTATCCCGCTATAGCGCAACCGTAATAAGTACGGGGCCTGAACACTGACACCGCTAGTGACAGCTTGTTTTTTTGTCACAGTGTACAGTCGACCAAAAAAGTGGTCTACCACTTTTAGACTCTATTATTCGTACATTAAAGTCCAAAAGTGGTAGAGTACTTTCTTTGCTGACTGTTATACCACAATATGAGACAGCCCTAAGCTAAAAGAGCACGCGTTATGAGTTGTAGCCAGATAGCAATAATATTTTTTTTAATTGTCCTAGATCTCAAACATCGGTTTGATGAAAGACTTGCTGTACATAATTATATTATTCTGTGGTTGCCCATATGGATCGAGGTTTAATAAAACAAAGTGCTACATTACCGCTCACTGCGCCCACACACATGGTTGAATAATACGTCATTACGAAGCGAGCCCTCTTGATACTCTTCCGTATAATCTCTCTGTGCTCGGGTTCCTTTGCCTTAAACTCATCTCGATGCAAATACTCAAGAAGCGTCATTATCTCCTTCCTTTTCATCCAGAACGCTGATAGTTTTATATACGTATACATCTCGCTCAAGAACAGGTACAATCTGCAAACATTTCACATTTTGCGATTATTGACTCAAATACATACATTGTTAATTTTGTTCAATCAATAACCAAATCAGTTAATTCTATCGTCATTGGACGGAAAAGCGAAGGAATTATGTATATTCCATGTAAGGAAGTCCTTGTACAAAGATTTTAATCAAATGAGGAAAAGTCACCCCTCAGCGATTGCCCCGATGTTATCCCGCCTTCCGAGTAAATAGAAAATCTCGCCAATGCCGGGCAAAAAACATACGAGACACAGCACGAGTGTTGCGTATAATAATTGAGCCCAGAAAAGAATACTGCTCTTTGAATGCGTATTGTACCAAAGCCCGTAAAATTTCAACCAATAAATGTGCACAGCATGGTAAAGTCGAGGATTAAGATCCTCCCATGAATCCAGCATGCCGTACGGCAGAAAATGAGTGATGAAAGACAGTCTTTCTCTCATATATCCACTTAGAAATTTCATTATTCCGTTTATTTCAAAACAGGCGGTGCCTTACGCGCGTAATTTAAGAATGTCTCCAGAAACGTTTGAAGTAAAGCTGAGAGGGAGCGACATTAAGTGGGTATTATACATTATTTTGTAAGCAAAAAGACATTTGTTAAGCGGCAGTTAGTATGTTTGTCGTTGATTTTCCAAGGAAAAAGAAATAGGAAGTTTAACAAAATAAATATCTCTGTCACAATTCACGATAAGCAACGCGAACCGTCCATAGCCAAGCCCCCTGCATAGCTAGAACAAGATGGCGCGCGAGCTATCACGCCGCGAGACTGTTCTGCGTATACTAATTTAAGAGGCTGACAAGACCTAAAAAAAGTCCCGCTCTAACACGTGTGAGTTTCCAATTAACCATCCCGATCTTTACGGAAGCTCTGCGCGTAGAATACCAAATAAATACTATAATAATATTGAAATTAAAAAAAGTGTGGATTATTTGTGAAATATGACTCGTTGGCGGTTTAGGCATGAATATGTTAATTGACTTCATGTTTTTAATTGCAGACCCATACCATACGTAAAAAACTGCTTAAATTACATCAATTTCAACAAAATAAGGTCTTGTCAGCCTCTTAAAATAGCCGTGCTGGTAAGGACGCTAAGTATTGACACGTAATTTTGAATCTCTATCGCACGCGTATAATAGTACATTACTTAACAAGGGCGGTAAAACAAAGAATGTCTCAGATCGCAGGTATTTGACGCCCGAGCCGAAGGCAAGGGCGATAAATATGCGATCTGAGGCTTTCTTTGTTACCGCCCGTGTTAAGTACAACATTTTATGTCACCCCCTGGCCAGGAAGTGGGATTTCCCGCGCGCGGAGCGTGCGGTAATTGCCGCTTTATGGCCAGGTGTGACATAAATAATATAAATAATAGCTGTCCCGCTCGCACTGTGCGAGCGAGATACCAAAGGACTAGACTGATTGGTAAAATATTATCCCTTAATCTATAAACTTTATGAAGTCTTTGTGAAGTAGCACATTGATACATGTAGTGACACCTTTATTGCTAATATGAGTTTTTTATTATTTCAAAGTGTTTAAAATATCAGCTTTCCCTTAAGACCATATTTAATATATCACTGATAGCAATTACAATAATTACTACAGCGTAGTAATTACGCTTAGAAAAGGAGCCCGCTTCTAACGGCACATAATTGTTTTGAAAGCAAGATCATTTATAATTACTAGAAGTTCTTTGCGAATATTTGAATAGAAGGTACTAGCTGTTCAAAAAGCTTTTTAATGGCGAATATTGAGGCGATATATTGATTGAAAGAGACGCGCGTATGTTTTTCGTTCACGACAAAACGGGATGCAACACTCTCTGGGCATTCCCATTGCTTTTTAGACAAATCTCGATAAATATCTGACTGTGCAGATTTACTAAATTTCCTCTTGTCAGTACCTAGATGAGGTAAAATACCATCATATTACAGTTATACAGTCTTTTAATAATGCATTATTTTAGTAGGCTGAGTAAAAAAAGGAAAATAAAGACTCAACTTTGGATTTCTTTTCTATCGAGAAAATTTTAAGCAATTATGTTTCGGCTATTGTCAGTACCATAATCATATAGTCACGAATTATATATCTGAAAATCAGTCCCTGTTGTTTCCTCGTCTGGACAGAACAGCGTTTCAAAGTTTCTAAATTTCTCAGTGTAGCGCCTTAAACGAAATAAAATAATCGGGGGTTAAATAAATCTTTTTTGTAGCATAAAAGTAATGTTGTAGTATATTTGCAATTAGCTTTAATATTTTTTTAGTTATTGTTGTATTCGTGTATATATTTTCTTATTAATAGAATGCTTATATAAAAATAAAATGTAGTAAATACGATGATGATAAATATTATGATTTCCGCGTTAAGGGTCGGCAACGCGCATGTGACACCCCTGGTGTTGCAAGCGTCCATAGCTGTGACCGCTTACCATCAGGCGGGCCGCACGCTTGATTGCCACCGACGTAGTATATTTAAAAAAAAATCAAGCTGTTGGAAGCATTCGTAAAGATAAGTAAATAACATTTAAGAAACTTTAATTCCAGTTTTGTAAAATAACTAATACCAGTTATTCGATACATATACTAGGAATTATTTTCTAATATGGTTGCATCAAAGCAAAATGCACACAGCCTAAAGTGGCTGTGTACAAGTTCATATTTAACACAGAAAATGAATATTTATTGTCTATTTTGTAATTGTAAAAATTATAATACGTACATTGTTATACGATTAAGAATAAATTTATAATAAACATTAAACCGGCGTTGATTGGATCGCCTTAGAGCGTGATTTTTATTGAAAAATATTTTTTGTTCTGATGACGAACTACAAAATCAAGCGATTGTAAAAGGACTAATACAGTTTCGTGAATCAAATCAAAATCATAATCATTTATTGCACCATGGTAAAATAAAGCTGTTAAAAAATGTAAAAACCCTAAATAAAACCCTAACCCTAATGTAAATGTGTATAGATCCTGTGCCCTTACCATGAGTTTGCTATGTTTGCATTACCGTACTCGCTAGCGACTGCGTAAACGATTTAGTATGGACAAAAGTACAGCGCCTCTGTCGGTTACGCAATAGAACTAAGAATCGCCATACTAAATCGTTTACGCAGTCGCTAGCGAGTACGGTAATGCAAACATTGCAAACTCATGGTAAGGGTACAGGTCGGGTGTAGCAAACTTAAATACCTACTAAAAATAATAAATTAAAAAATATTAAGTTATACAGAATAGATAAAATTAGGAAGAGCTAAGTATATACTATACAATGTAAATTATCTCATTATATTATTATATAAATTACATGAGATCTACAAACAAGAAAATTGAGAATCAGAACATCTTATTGTTTAAGTAATTGCTATCTTTAAAAAGTATTCTAATGTGCAATAGGTTTTGTTGGCAATATATGATCTTAATTTTTTTGCGTAAGAGATTACGAGTATTATAATATTTAACTGCTGCTTATTGAAATAAGTTTGGAGCAGATAATACAAGTTTATAAAAATTTAAATCTTTTTTTTTTATATTATGAGGCGGATTTCCAAGTCAACGTTTTTTTCATCTGATAAAATAAAGAAACTTACCTATTTCTTTTCAACAACACATTTTTCATAAGCGGTATCTGAAATAAGACGCCAAAAATGCGAAGACAACTAGATTTATATCGAGTGTATTATTCCCGCGACTACAGTGATAAAAGTGTACCTTCCTGACTTATGGGAGGCGAAGGGCACGAGCTGTCACTTAGCGGTACACTTTGTTTCATTATAAGCCCACGACGCGACCTTTCTGAGGTGTCTCGATACGCTACGTCTCCCCTCGTTACCCTTTCGAACCTTCCCATCGATCAAATTACTGCGGTGCAAGAAAAGTCTCTTAGTGGAAAGTGTTGCGAGGTTGAGGCGTACTTTGTTAAAAGTTTGTTTGGACGGCCAATTTGGTCACCATATACCACACGTTGTGTCAAAGGTACGTTAAGGCCGTGTATTACCACTTTTGAGTTTTTAAAAACCATCTGAGACATAGAATATAGTGTCTTAAAATCTAAAATAAATAAATATGTGTTACATAAGGATCTTTTTTAGTCAAAATCGCAGTCAGTTACATGACCTGATGAATTTCACTCGATAGAAAAGAATCGCGAAGTTACCCCTTTTTGGAATGTATTTTCAATACTACGGCTATATTACTGATATTTAACGTTTTATTTTTGTACTCAATTAAAGATCGTAAATAGTTATAGACAAATTCGCAGGGTTTGCTTTGATAGAATGATTGGCTTAATGACTATAGCTAAATATTTACAAAACTGCGCGCAGAGCTTGCGTAGAGAGCGGGATGGTTAATTATAAACTCACGCGTGTTAGAGCGGGACATTTGCGTTGGGGATACCTCCCCTTAAATGGTGACCAGTGGGTGGTGTTAAGTATTCAGTTTCTACTTTTTATTAAAATTTGAAAATATTAACATGAAAAGCACATGCACAAGGGCTGGAAAGATGTCTTATTTTGTTACAGTTGCAGAAAGTTCCATTTACAGATGTGCAAGAATTGCTTGCCAGTGTAACTAGATTACGGGTTACCAAGGTACAGAAAGACCACCATTTTAGCCTAGTTGGTAGACCCAGCCTACAAAACTGTATGGCCCGGTCAGGGTATTCATTTGTGTGATAGACACTAATATTTGTCCTTGGGTCTTGGATGTTTTCTACGTATTTAAATATCTATTTATCTATATAAGTATGTATCGTCACCTAGTGCCCATACGAGTAAATCCATCCCATCTTTGCTTAGTTTGGGACTAAGGAGGTCGATTAGTGTAAGATTGCAGATTTTTTGTATTTGTGTTCGAGTTGTAATTTTATTCAGAAGTTTTGAACTAGCTTTATTTCGTTTTTTATTATTTTATTCACCCATCATTTCTAGTTTGCATGTAATTTACTTACTAATTGATCTTATGTCATTGTTGTTATTAGTAAAAGCATACCATTTTGAAAATAAATTAAGGTTTAATTAGCGGAATAATTTATTACGTCCACAAGTTTATGGCGGCACACGCCCCCTACGTCAAAAAAGTCGTTAGAGTATATTAATCGCCTCAAGTAATATTAATTCACAATTAATTACTGAAGTTGACATCAATTGAAGCAAAGAAAAGGCTGATTTACATTGCACGAACTTGCATGCATTGTGGGGCTATAAAATAAATATTTAAGGGGGCCCCATACAACAGACATGATTTTTTTGCCGTTTTTATAGATAATGGTACGGAACCTTTCGTGCGCGAGTCCGACTTGCACTTGACCGGTTTTTTTATTCTACTTAGGTACTGTGCTAAAGATAGGCATACTCGTATATCTGTTGTACATACATAAGCTAAGTTTGATTTAAACTGATAAACCTAACATTGTTAACAATTTAACTCAATCGCGTTCAATTGAAATTTATTCACATTTTTGTGGTTTGTCCGATGTTTCGAATGTATCTTGAGCTGACAGCGATCAATATATTGTAATCATATTCTAGACCTTTTCAGGCATCTTCTGGTTGAACTCGTTTTACCGTCGGCCTCATCTTTGCCCCCTGGCCAAATGCTGGGCTAAGAGCAATTACAATTTTAATTAAAAAAAATCTTTCGAGTTAGGACATCTCTCATTCGTATAATTTTTGGCCTTGTTGAATTTTTGGCTCCGAGAATAGTTTTTTAGACAAATCTCGTTAAATATCTGACTGTGTGAAGTTTTATTAAATGTCCTCTTGTCAGTACCTAGATGAGGTAAAATAAAATACCATCATATTAACTTAATCGTGTCTTTTAATAATGCGTTGTTTTAGTAGGCTGAGTAAAAAAAGGAAAATGTAGACTCAACTTTGGATTTCTTTTCTATCGAGAAAATTTTAAGCAATCATGTTTCGGCTATTGTCAGTACCACAATCATATAGTCAAGAATCATATATCTGAAAATCAGCCCCCTACTGTTTGCTAGTCTGGGCAGGACAGCGTTTCAAAATCTCTAAATTACGCTTAATTGAACAACGCATTATTAAAAGACACGATTAAGTTAATATGATGGTATTTTACCTCATCTAGGTACTGACAAGAGCAAATTTCATAAACCTGCACACAGTCAGATATTTAACGAGGATTGTCTAAAAAACCATTCTCGGAGAGGGTTGCATCCCGTTTTGTCGTGAGCGAAAAACAAAGGATGCATGTCTCTTTCAATCGATATATCGCCTTAACCTGAGGTCAGTGGTATAACGGTGGGTTTTGCTAAACTGAATCAAACTACTTAGACATAGGTAGTTAATAATTATTATATACTTTAGTGTTTTAAATCTATCAAAGACTGCCCAAAAAAAAGGAGTGTAATGTTTTTGCCTAAAGTAACCCCGGTTTGCGGTACGTTCTTCTGGGAATCGGTTCGATATATCTAATGGACAATTTCCCCGAGCTTAATAAAATTTTAGTCAATAAAATGCGCGTCACATTCAGAAAATCACGCGTCAAATGAGCCGCAGCCGACAAGCGGTGACGGATCGCAGGCTCACAAATGCAAAAAAAAAGTGATAAAATACGAAACGATTTATGTGATTCACACGGAGCGGCCAAATTTGCATAATCACCGCTCTGGAGAAATGAAATACGTGATCTCACAAACAATGCTTGACTAGGAACAAGTGAGAATGCACGGATATTACTGGCGTAGTTACTAGCTACACTCGATGTCAACAATTTCGGGCCACCCCTGATTAAATAGGTTTTTTAAATATTTTACACTAAGTATAATTAACATTATATTATATTCTTCGTATTGCCCAACTGTATTTAGCAATCCGGGATCGTAGTATAAAAATATCAATGTCCAAAATGTTGTTCTTTTCATGAGTTTTTACGAGTCACATTCAAACCGAAACGTTACTTTTTGACTGTTATTTTTGGTCTTAATGTAGATGTAATATTAAATAAAGATTATGACATGATTAAAAAAACTTACAACCTTGCAGTATTTTAGGAAATATGTCGGTATTTTACCGACCCGTATTCATTGTCCGCGAGTGTAGGTATATGGGAGGATCTATATCTGGTTTCGTGTTGTCTGCGAGCTACAGCACTGCATTGCTGTTAGTTACGCGTGACTAACTGAACCGGCGGTTCGGATTGGCTCTCTTTTATCTGTTACGGAACACAACAAATAATTTTGTCTAAAACAAAGTGATTTTAACTGCCTCGCCGGTTATAGTTCAATATATACTGGTTTTATAGCGGCTTGAGCAAAGCTCGGCCGCCCAGATATTTATATCTTTAAACGAGCAATTCTTGTTGGCAGTGGGTACATATTTGAGGCGTTTGGGGTCGAAACGCTGGGACCGTGGGGCCCAAGTGCGCGCCGACTTTATAAAGATTTGTCGGCGCGCCTGGTAGACGCATCCGGTGACCAGAAGGCTGGCCAATATTTCGCTCAGCGAATAAGCATTGCCATCCAGCGTGGCAATGCAGCCAGCCTTCTGGGCACACTGCCCATTGACGGCGATTTGGGCCAAATTTATTATTTGTAGTTTTATTTTTTATTTTATTTTATACTTTGTAAATATGTAGTCTTTTAAGTTTGTTATTGTAGCTAATTTATCTTCTTTATATTAATAATAAAATACGCATTCTTGTTTATATCTATATATATATATATATATATCTATATTTCCGGGATCTCGGAAACGGCTCTAACGATTTTGATGAAATTTGGTATGTAGGGGTTTTCGGGGACGAGCAATCGATCTAACTAAGTCTCATGCCCGGGAAAACGGCCGCTCAGATATTTCATCATTAAACAAGTCGTAAGCTAGTTTGACACTATCGGTTGTATCTAGTATACAACAAAGGGGCACTTATAATGTCAAGTGACTGTTTTAGATAAAAAAAACGTGAGTCTCAGACATGTTGATATACATTATAATAGACGAGTCACTCATGTCTTTAAGGCCGAATGTCGCTCGACACGTTTCGGAACAATACGTGGTCCCGGCGTCGTGAATGTTGAGCGATATTCAACCTTAAATACGTGAGTGACCCGTTTAATTATGTTTCAGTAGTTAAGACTGTTTTTGTATTAATAAACAAAAAAAATATTACTAAAATAAAACTTAATCCGAGGACGAGAAATGTCTTCTGATAGCAACAAATAGAATTTTGTAAATTCTGTTACATGATATTACTACAATATGTGACATTTTCATGGCAAAGGTAATATATTGTCGGTATTGAGTTATTGGTACCTCCTTATAGCTGAGAACATTCTCCTTCATATACAAAAAGAACGAGATCGCTATGTTGAGTATTTTATTTTTAATAATTTTTTGAAGTTCCAACATATCATTATACTGTTTTGAGATATTCGACTTTAAAGTTTGGAAGCCTAAAAAACCTAGTTATAGGTTGAAGTTATGGAGATAGTGGTTTTAAAATGTTCCACATACATTATATTACTCGACAAATCATATGTTGTCTCTAACATTTTACATTTTATAGAAATAATATAAGAATAATGCACGTAGGGTGTAGAGGCAAAATCAAAAATAAAATATTTTATAAAACTCAAAATCGACAGATTTTCAGCCGGCTTATGTTGATTTCTGAATATGATGTAGGTAAGGTTTATAATAAAAATAATGAAACAACCATACCTCAAGGCATAATTTTTTTGAATAATAAAACAAAAAAAATCAACACTTATATTAAATATATATAAAATGAACACTGTACTGTTTAATTCTCATAATTTACATTAATTTAGGAATAAAACTAACGATCAAGTGTAATTAAACACAAAAGTAATGTAGTTTTCTATCAAAAAAGTGACTTCAAAGTTTAGTAATTTTAACATGATTTTTGTATGAAAAGTGATCTAGGGTACCACATTGTCGCTATTCATAAGTTTAGAGAAATAAGAATTCCACTTCCATTATTTAACATAGTGTCCGCACTAGAAGTGCATATATCTAATACAAATATTATTATCAATCAATAACATAACTTATTTAAAAAAAAATAACAGTCTTTTCGTCAGCTTTACTAATTTAGATCAAGTTTGTTAGTTTAACATTCCTTAGGGTACCACATTGTCGCCTTATGACTTATGAGATCAAAATTATTATTAAGACTTATTATATTAAAATTATTACTTACACAAGTAATCATATGCATTTAACATCATTATGAAAATGATTTACACCACTATTTTTAAAAGGGTAACAACACATAAAGCTAAGTGAACGTAACGGGCAGCTGAGTTACGAATTTTCAAGCAAATGGATGGGAGTAAACTTCTCTTTAGACAACACGTGTTACTACATTTTCCAATGGCCCCGATATAAACTATATTTTGTATTATTGTATTTATTATAAAACTTTGATTGGACTTGGAATTTTTGAATTAAATTGCTATTATATAATATATATATATAAAAGTTTTATGATAATTTATAACGCACTAGCTTTTGCCCGCGGCTTCGCTCGCGTTAAATGCTCCATACAAACTTCCACCCCCCCCCCCCCTTTTAGGGAGGGGGGGGGGGGGTTAGAAAGAGACAAAAACTAACCTATGTCACTGCTCTCTATCCCTTAAACTATCTCCACTTAAAAAATCACGTCAATTCGTCGCCCCGTTTTGCCGTGAAAGACGGACAAACAAACAAACACATACACTTTCCCATTTATAATATTAGCATGGAAGTATGGATTTTACGTCTGCAATTATTACATATTATGTTTTCTAAATTATATTTTCATTTTCAAAGCAAATAAGTTTAATAGAGTAGGCCCATTTTTGAAGAAGTAGCATACAAGAAGCAAGTCATGTAACAGTTGGGGTGACAACGTTATCAGAGGGCTTAGACCCTGCAGAATACGGTACTGCCTGTCTCCATCCCCAAATTTGAGCCGGAAGTATGATATACCAGATAATGTGCAGCCCATACAAATTTTTTCGTTGTACATTTGGTAAATCGTGGTTTCGGTACCCTAACTATGGTCCGATTGTTATAGGTTTTTGATATGCCGTAAAGGACAATATTTGTCATTGTATCCCGAAATTTTCGACCCTCCAGCTCCATATCTTTCTCCGCCATCTTGGAAAATCTGTCACTTTTTCAGTGTTTTCCTTGTACTGTCGCTAAAGTTCATTTTAGTGCTAAACACGGTTCGGCAATATTGTAGAAGACAAAATTTGCTAAAACTTTTACGGGCTTTTAGGACGAAGGTAAGACAGGTGATATCTTTAAAACTGCAAATTTTTTTTTAGTATTCCTCCCATATTTGCGTTTTAAGTGCATTTTAGCGCTAAGTATAGTTCTGCAATATTGTAAATCACAAAATGTGCTACAACTCTTCTATTGAAATATTTTTTCCACGATCATCAGGAAAGAAGATACGAAGTCATCTATGGAGTACTACCGTCGATATTTGCTTCTTTTTCCAGTTTTCTTCCCATATTTGCGTTTTAGTGTATTTTAGCTCAAGTTCTAGGTCTGTAATATTACAGAAGACAAAATTATATGCAAATTCAAAGTACCTACGATCTTACTAGGTATCGTGGAAACAGACGATTTTGTCTTCTGAGGGATTGAAGTGGTATAGATCGGAAAGTGACAGATGCTTTATCTTGTCGTCTATCCCGCTATCACTCGACCATCATAGATCCCCTACAGATTGCGATTAATTGCACTCAAACCTAAATATGAGAAGAAACTTCAAAAGTAGCTAATTTCGACGGTGCTACTCCATAGATGACTTCATATCTTCTTTCCTAATGGTCGTGGAAAAAAATATTTCAATACAAAAGTTGTAGCAAATTTCGTGATCTACAATATTGCCGAACTATAGTTAGCGCTAAAATGCACTTAAAATGTAAACATGAACGGAAAACTAGAAAAAAGTGGCAATTTTTAATGATATATCCTGTCATATCTTCGTCCCTAGGGTCATGGAAAAAATCTTTGTACCCAAAAGTTTTAGCAAATTTTGTATTCTACAATATTGCAGAACTATGTTTAGCACTGGAATGAACTTTGACGACAGTAAAAGCAAAGAACTGAAAAAAGTGACACTATTTCCAAGATGGCGGCCAAAGTTATGGAGCTGGAGGGTCGAAATTTTTAGGTTACCATGGCTAATATTGTCCTTCACAACATACCAAAAAACCATATCAATCGGACCTCTTTTAGAGTACCAGAGCAACAATTTACTAAATGTACTACGAATTTTTTTGTATGGGCTGCACCTTTTCCGGTATACCGTACTTCCGGCTCAAATTTCGAGATGGCGACAGACAGATCCGTATTCTGCAGGGTCCAAACCCTCTGATAACGTTGTCACCCCAACTGTTACATGATTTGCCGCTTGCATTGTTTAGAGACGCCTTTTCCAATTCTGTTCCTACTCTATAATGAGTTTACTTCAAGCTTATGAGCGACAATGTGGTACCCTAGTCGGTAAACTTTGGCCGTGTTTTTTTCCGACTTTTAGTTGAAAAGTTTAACTTTTTATCAATACACCGTATTATTTTAAGTGTGTAGAAGCTATTTTTAATCAAAACAAATTTTCGCTATTTTCGAGTTGATTGACAAAATCAGTGATATCTCGGAATCCATAAGCGACAAAGTGGTACCCTTACCCTGATAACGTCACATATGACTGTTACTAAAATCATAAATTGGAATCACAAATGACTTTTCTAAAAATAGGCAATATAATTTGTCAAATATAGGGAACTTTAATAATAATTACAGTGATTTGTAATAAGTAATGAATTTTGCCCATTTGCCCAAACAGCCCATTTTGTTGAAACTAGATTTAGGATTACTCAGGCTCTTTGTAGAAATAGGTAACTTTTATAAAAACCGTATTAGGTACTTCTGTAATTAATAGTAAAACTTCATTTATCTACACACATATCATAAATCCTCTAATATGCGTTCGGAAACTGTAGAAAATGACTCTCATTTCAACATTCAATGAATTTATGGCAATTTTCTTATCTGTGGCTCTACAGCAGTAATAAAATATTTCATTTTAGTCTCATATATGATGTTAAAATATTAAACGTCAAACAAAACTGTCAAAGTTGACATGTCCCTATTCTAGTATCACTGAAAATTCAAATTCAGTCGATGCGAAATGTCAGCTCGATGTTTTTTTTATATATATCGCACGAAATTTGAGCTAGAACGACATGATCACATCAGAATAGGGACTCTTTACTTTTTAAAATAACATTCAGGTATCGGTTGCCAGTTCTGATTTCGATATTTCCGCAACCGTGCAAAAAAGGTTGTATTAACACAATTATTGTATTTATTTACTACGGTTTCTGAACCCATCTTAGAGTAATTATAATATGTGTGTAGATAAAGTAATGTATGCAACTGTACATAGTTAGGCATTAAAACACTCGTGTGACCTTATTATGAAACTCGCCTTCGGCTCGTTTCATAAAACACACTCGTGTTTTAATGCCCCTCATTATGTACCAGTTGCATAAACTACTATTTTTCCCCAATTACAAATCGTTTTTTTTTAATTCCTGCGGGGTAATCACGTAACGATATGTACTACCGTTAGTACGTATTTAATGTCAGTTTTAGTATAGGATTTGACATTTAAATCTATCGTACTAACGGTCGAAAACGTTACGTGATTACCGCGCTGGTGGTAATTTTTTTCACAGTGTATACCTAACATTTTCGATACTTTCATCACTTGGCTGCTGTTGTCTCGCGTTTTATTACTTCGACATGTGTGTAGTCCCAAGTGATAAAGCGGGTAATACACTGTCCTGAATCAGGCGTCCTAACTAGTGGAGGGGAGTTGAAGCATCTCGCTCTAACGTATAGGTCGGAACCCTTCTAAGTGTCCTGAATTCGGGACAGTGTAATGCCCGCTTAAAAACAGAATGTAATGTTTCATGGTTATACGACTCGCAAGCACATAATGTATTTTTACGGCATTCATTTGCGAGCTTTAACATAAAAAAACACCAAAGAATGTTATCGTATACCGTACTCCACATACGAACTCGTTTATTATAATTGCAGATTGCGAAGCAACTCGGATGTAAGTGTTTGAGAACATTTAAGGTATTTGTATCGCTTACAATTCTTCTGTGAACATCCGACGGGCAGACAAATGGCTCGTTTTCACGCGATAGGCCGCCATTAATTAGAAATAACGCGTGCTCCCCTCAGTTTGATTGCTATCTGTCAGCACGCGAGTGCACGGTGTAGCACCTCGGGCTTTCAGCAAGCACTGTCTGGCAATAAACAGAGATTTGCTAACTTGCAATTACATTTATTAACGCTGTTTGTCGTGTTTACAAGTGTTTGTGTCTTGTTTGTTCAGGGTTGCGTTTGCTTGCCTGGATGGGAAATGGTCAGGGTACCACATGAGGCACATCTTCGGTTACGGTACAAGCAATTCTCATTACATTGCGGGCCAAGGGCTATGCAGGGAAAACGAGGATGCTCAAAACTTGTATGCAATGAAAATTGTATGCAAGTTTTTATTTTACGTTTAGGAAAACCATTCAAAAATCTTTATTCATATACAAAAAATAAGCCTTACATAAATGTAAGTATACAGGTACACTAACACTATAATAAAATAAAATAATACTAAAATAATACTAAAAATAAAGGAACCCCAATTATAAAAAGAATACCCCGTCCAGTAAATCCGCCTGCGGCATGGTGCCCAGGACGCTGGCTGCGTTACCTCTCAAGTTCTTGCAAATGTAATTCGGCCTTTAGTACTTGCGTGGAATAGTATTTATGTACGTTTTATAAGGAATTACACTGAGCATGGATGTCGATGTAGTGATTGCTAATCTCTCACTTGCAACTCAGCGCAACATCGGAAGCTCTGACGATCTTACTGAACTATTAAGCTGCTTCCGTAAAGTCTATAAGCACTAAAATATGACCGAGTTGCCGACCAACTCCTATTTGTAATTCTATCGGACCAGCAGTATGCGTCAGCACAAGGTGTGAACATGCAATAATCAACCTATTTTATTTACAGACATTCCCGCAATGTGGTCACAAATTATGAAACGCGTACCCGATGTTTTCTGTAACAGAAACAAATATTAAAAAGATTCATAATATTGTATTTTGCGTAAGCAGCGTTACTGCTTCATACAAAATTAATATGTTGTATGTTTTTTTGGGTAAGTAATGTATGTTGATTACGGTGCCGTAGCGTATCAGTCATATGTTGGCAGAAAACTCTATTCACGTGGTGTCTTTGTCATGTTTTTGTCTAGGTACATCATTTTTAATTTATTAATAAAGTATCAACAAAACTTCAACTATAATCGGCCAACATAGCACGTAAAATAAAAAAAATATAAATCTCGCAACAGCTTGTTTTTTTTTTATTTGATAATTTACTGACTGATAAGCATAATGTACCGTTTCATAGTTTGTATCTGTTATAGGAAACAATCTGTACACAGACTCTAGTCTTGACTTACAAGTTTGTGAACCAGAATAAATATTACTATGTAAATTTATTATTTGTTTAGGGATTGAGTATTTAGGACAGTGCACCGCTCCAGTTCGACTATGGCCTGTTTACACGGAGCGTGTAGTGGAATTTATGGTGTTTTTATGTTTATTACTTCGGTTGTGGCTTTTGGAATATACTAAAGATAAGCCAGTTTTCGTGGCAAGTGAATAAGTACTTTTAAATTCCGTTAGCAGAGGGGCGTGTCTGCTTATTTTTATTATTGTATAAGTACTTACTTTTTCAGCAATGAATGGCCTAGAAACTATTTGAGCTATGGACGCTTAAAAATTAAAAGCACGTAAGATAGGTACCAATTGAAGAATTGTTTGGCACTTTTTGCTGTATCGATATTGAATTCATGATAGAATGATCGAAATGGGTGAATTAGAGAAAATCATATTTGAGATATGCACTTACTTAGGACGTGATTTTAAAATAAAGAAATACTGTAGGTATTACTAATAATTGAAAAAAAAAGATCGACACAGCATTCTATTATTGAACCTGAAATTCAATAGTATTATGGGAACTTTTGAGCCATCTACGATCCGGGGCGGTCCTTTATGTTAAGTCCATTTGACGAAGCCTGTGGCGGATTTCATCTCTGGTGTCTCTGTGTTGTGATTGTTTGTTTATGTACGCACCTGACGAAGCCTGTGTTGTGGATTAGATTTTGTGGACTGTTTGTGCTTAGTTAATTTGGTTTATAAATAAATGATTGATTTAAAAAAAAAAAAAACCTGAAATTGAAATTCCTGAAATTCTCGAAATACTAAGGCATTTTTGTCAAAGCTGTAGCAGAGACCTACGTTTCACTCGGTTAATTACCTAAGTTTATTTTCACTTTTTATATGTATTTTTTAATTATGGTATAAATGGGCTTATTATTTTATTCATTATAACCTCTAACAGCATCCACTAACTAGCCTCTCGAAATCAATACGAAGTTAACAACAAAATCTCCTGTTGCACCCTACCTATTCGCTTGACATCAGGGTGTTCAGCTGAGCATTATAAAGCACCGAACGTGTTACAAAGTAGACTTAAATTCGTTCGCAAGCCGACTTACAGATAAACTTTCATACTAAAGCAAAGCTGCACTGCACTACCAATTGTGCCTGAGGATTTGCCAAGTGCCAGAGTAATGACAATGTAGTATTTTAGTGCAAATAAGTGTCTAAGTTGTGCTTTGTGGTGATTTTCGAAGCGGAGAGTTGTTATGGTTTTAAAATATAGACTCGTAAACGGAAAGACAGTTTTATATACCTACTCGTATGTCTAAAGTAGGGTTAGATGACTTTATTTTACTAAACGGTTAAAACTCACGTATTAATTACCGTGAGTTTTAACCGTTTAGTAAAATAAAGTTATAACATGTCTCACGAAAGTTTAAATTCAAGTAGGGTTAGATGTTCTGCATTATCCGGGACGTCCCGATTTTGAGAGTTAATATTTGGTCATGTTTCGCAATTTGGTGAACCTGATTCGGGGCAGAACATCGTCCCGATTTTTCAGCAATAAGTAGTTAGGTACCAAAAATGCATTTTTCGCACTCTGTAATAACATTAAAGTATACAAACAGAACTAACAATCTTTGATGTAAAATATAATTATGTTGAATGTTGATTTTAGGAAAATAAAACAAGGCATTAAGAATTGTCCTAAATTTTATTCTTAAGTCCCGAATTTAACGCTGGTGTCCCGAAAATTAGAAAATCTGATTTGGAAACGAAACCTTAAACTGAAGTGACGTGTTATGACGTAACAGATTGGTATCGGTGTCCTAGATTTAGTACGGTCCGATTTACATTCATCCGATATTCTCTGATGTGACGGCATTCGTCAGATAAGTACTTATGAATCTGGCTTCAGGACCTATGTACCTATTTATAACTTTTGACTGGGATAAATATAAATATGGAAACTCAAAGCGGATTCATAGTTTGTCCTATATTTAACACAAAAAGGACTCACAAGGCTAAATAACAACTTCTATTTTCTGTTTTACATGACTTGTTGAGATAAGAATGTTGTTTAATATCTTAAATTACGCTGCGAATTTCAAGGAAAAAACTGGGACATAGCGTCGGAGGTGTAATTTTCTTTGTAGGTACTCCTTAATTTATATTCTTACAATACGTTCGGCGACAGATCTTTATTTATTGATCACGATTGACGACTCGAGACAATTTGAGTTTAAGGCAAATATATTTGTTAAAATGTTGTCTCGCGCGCTCTTTTTTTTAACCTGACTGTGGCTTAAATAAAGCGAGCGCTTGCTCGTTAATGCTCTTGATATGCTGCGCGCGTCGCCCGCGCACGGAAACTTGCAAAAATCCGCATGATACAGTCGGACTCATAGGTAGGTAGGTAAAGCGACACGGTATAAAATTGTGAGGCCTCCGTGAAGCCAACTGCACCTTTTTTAGGGTTCCGTACCTCGAAAGAAAAAAACGGAACTCTTATAGGAACACTTTGTTGTCCGTCCGTCCGTCTGTCTGTCTGTCAGGACCCTTTTTCTCAGGAACGCATGGAGATATCAAGCTGTAAGTTATACCGAATACCCAGGTCTACTGTCTTTGGAGGTGTGAAAAAATCAAACTTCTAAGCCAACGCAATCAAAAGATAGAGCCGTTTATGCCGCAAATTTCCGCAAATTTTCGACACTCGCAAGGGAATCAAAACCTACAGGGTACTTCCCGTGAACTCAGAATCTTGAAATTTGGTACGAAGTAACGACTTATAGCGCAGATAAAGGAAAAAATGCGAATACCGTAATTTTTTAGTAACAACATATAGTAATAAAAATATTTTTAATAATTTAATTTTTTTTACTTGGGCCATAACTATGTCTCGATGGTCGTGATGGCTGAACTTTTACTTATATACCTACAGGTTTGTACGGAACCCTCGGTGCTCGAGTCCGAGTCGTACTTGGCCGGTTTATTTTCTTTCGAAGCGGATACTTATTTCAAAGAATGTTTATGTTATGTTTTTTCCCGAAAAAGCGATCAAAATATAATTTGTATACGTATAGCGGCGATTACAGGCTGAAAATGATGAATGATACCTCAGCCTACAGTTAATCATTAATTAAAGAAACTATGCTTAATTTGCACCTAAATATACCTACTAAAATTACCTAGATTAGGATTAAGTATGTTATTACCTAAATATACTGCAGTTGTTGTGAGCGGTGCGATACATTCGCGTCACGCATAAACCTTAAGGCCGTGTACTTTTGAGTTTTTAAAAACAATCTGGGACATAGAATATAGTGTCTTAAAATCTAAAAAAAATATATGTGTTACATAAGGATCTTATCTAGTCAAAATCGCAGTCAGTTACATGTCCTGATGAATTTCACTCGATAGAAAAAAATCGCGAAGTTACCCCTTTTTGGAATGTATTTTCAATACTACGGCTATATTACTGATATTTAACATTTAATTTTTGTACTCAATTAAAGATCGTAAATAGTTATAGACAAATTCGCAGGGTTTGCTTTGATAAAATGATTGGCTTAATGACTATAGCTAAATATTTACAAAATTGCGCGCAGAGCTTGCGTAGAGAGCGGGATGGTTAATTGTAAACTCACGCGTAATAGAGCGGGACATTTGCGTTGGGGATACCTCCCCTTAAACAGGTTTCTGTGCGCGTCTTAATGAATGGTGTATTGTGTTTTTTATCTTTTTAATATAAATAAATTGCAAAAAAAAAGTTAAATTTGTTCTGAAGTAGACAAAGGAACCTTCATAGTTTCGCCATGTTCGTCAGTCTCAGTACTTATTCGAACCATAGAATATTTATAAAGGCGTTGAAAATTGATACCCGTAGATTTTCTCCCTCTCGGCCTAATAACGGGTCATTAGAAGTCGTGAACGCCAATCGCTCTGATTAATGAAGATTGATCGCTCCCATCTGATCGTGTCGTGCCCTTACAAAACATCTCGAACATTCTAACACTGTCCAGAATTAGAATTAACAGGTCACTTAATTAAAGTAAATGTGAACGGAAGAACGTAATAATGGGAATTTGTCACGTTCAAAATGGCATTTCATTTCTCATACAGGCGGGGATGTCCTTCAGTTTATAATTAAATGGACTGCGGATTTTCCGGAAATATAATATGTCATTTTTAGGCTAAGATTTGAGTGGCGATTAGGTGGCGGCGTCTTTCTATATCCACTTAAGGGTGCTTATGATTAGTTCTTAATGGTCCGTAATGGATTTTTAGGATTACGTACCTGAAGGGTGACCACCAGACCACTTAGGTGACTTCCTGATTTGTCGGTGCGGAGGCGGTACGATATGAGAAACTGTCAAATGTCAGTGTCAACTGTCAGTCAACTCAGTATCGATTTTTACTACGTCCCTGCATTTAAATGTGTGTTTCCTGACTGGCGCGGGATGTGCGTTAGAGGGACGATACGAAGGCAGTACTGGTTCAAACTTTAATATGTTTGATAAGCGGATGCGTCCGCTAGCGAAAATCTCAATTTTTTAATCAAACCTGTGGTGTTGAATTTTTCAATTTTCACTTTGATTAAAAAATTGAGTACTGGTTCACTTCTGCGCATGATATTACTACTGCGCAAATGTAACACTGACAGTATTCCGTCAAGTTGGAATCTTTGCGACGTCAGCAAATTTACGTCAAAGAAAAAAATGACACATATCGATCCCGAACCGCCAAGTCAGGAAGTCGCCTTACACGTGAGTGGGCTTCAGATTCACTCTTAAGACTGGGTATTACCACTTTCGAGTTTTTTTAAAACCATCTGAGACATAGAATAATTATGTCTTAAATTCTAAAAAATAAGGATCTTGTCTAGTCAAAATCGCAGTCAGTTACATGACCTGATGAATTTCACTCGATATAAAAAATCACAAAGTTACCCCTTTTTTGGGAAGATGTTTTCAATATTACGGCTATATTACTGATAATTTACATTTAATTTTTGTACTCAGTTAAAGATCCTAAATATTTATAGACAAATTCGCAGGGTTTTCTTTGATAAAATGATTGGCTTAATGACTAAAGCGAGCTATTACGATAGAGATTAGATTATTAGATTTTTTTAATTAGATTTAGAGGGCTATTTACGAGGACTACGCGCAGAGCTTCCGTAGACAGCGGGATGGTTAATTACAAACTCACTCGTGTTAAAGCGGGACATTCGCATTGGGGATACGTGTACTTCCTCTTATGCTCATGCACACAAAGCTCTGCACAAAGATTAGCGTTTTAAAACCTCATCATCAAACCGTAAAAAGAAACTCTAACAAAGATAAATCCACACGGGCATTATAAGAGTCAGTATCGGCTCCAACACTTCCACCGCCCACTGTCCTCGTTAGTCAACTAATTACTTGAGATTGATGACGCCCGCACTCAGCTCAATACTTAATCTTAGTAACGCTAGTGCATTGCACGGTTAATTACTTACGTACGGCGTTAAGCTTGTCGTGCGACACAGATGAATAGACGTCACGTATAACGCGTATATTACATTTAATATTAGTATAGTTTGTTGTTGTTCCGGACAAGTCATTTCAAAGCTCAAGTGGAGTTGGGCAGGACATATTGCCAGACAGAGTGATGGCAGGTGGACAAAAATGCTAACAGATCGGTGACCCCTTACAGGCAAAAGAAGCGTCGGTCGTCCACCAGCACGATGGGTCGACGACATTAAAAAGACTGTGGGTTACTCCTGGATGAGATGAGCAAGGGACCGGGATGAGTGGCGTACTAGAAGAGAGGCCTATGCTCAGCAGTGGGAGATTACAGGCTGATAATGATGATGATGTTTGTTCCATTTAAGATGACGAAAAGTACTTTGAGTGTAGAAAAAAAGTGTAGAACAAAGTATACAAAACTCACTTTATTCACTTCCTTTTAGAGTTCCTTGTCGTTTTGAACGGGTTTGTAGAATATAACCTCCCTTTTATATCACCCGTAGTCGGACTTCATATTCAAAGAATGGTTCATAAGAACAGCAGGTTGTACAGCGATAAATTTCTGAATATCGCTAATTTGAATGAAAAATTAAATAGTCTCAAAAGACTATCTTTACAGTATACAAATTACTAAGTAGGATGGCACTGTATCGATTAAGAGAAGTAATATATTTTTTAATCCGTAGAAAATACGGGTCTAAAGACGGAGACGGGTCAACTTGCTGGTCGTTGAGCGTCCTAGGCGTACATCCGTCCATTATATTGAGACCTCCTTACGAATCTGTCGCGATTATAAACATTTTTCCTCATCACAAAAGTGCTCAGCCCCGCTAAAGAAGTTTTCACTTCAAAAATACTTAGCCTGCTATTTATTGCTTCCTTCCCGGTCACGGCAATCATCATCATCCTCCTAGCGTTATCCCAGTACAGTTGCATCCTGAAGGATGCCTGGGGTCCGCTACCTAATCCCAAGATTTGGCGTAGGCACTAGTTTTTACGAAAGCGACTGCCATCTGACCTTCCAACCCCAAGGGGAAACTAGACCTTATTGGGATTAGGCTTTGTCAAGTGAGTGGGCAACTTGACTGTTAGAAGTTCTCAAACCGCCCGAAGGCCTCCAACTCGGCTTAACGACTGCTGCCATAGACAGCAACCGGGATCAACGGCTTAACGTGCCTTCCAAAGCACGGGAGCGCTCAGTTAGTAACCACTCAAAGCGGTCACCCATCCAAGTCCTGACCGCTGCCCACGTTGCTTAACCTTAGCAAGCGCAAGCGGTTCGCACGCGCCGCTGGGCCACGAGCGCTCCCGGTCACGGCAATAATCTACTTTTGTTAGCAGTACCTAAGTTTATCTAATATAGTCGGCAGTCGCATCAGCGATTCAGAATGATGTGTGTGCCTTGGGGGCTGTCAGTCTGTCTCCTGTCAGTGCCGTGATGTCACTTTGGAAAATAAATCCGGGTGTTTAGCATAATACCTTTATAAGAAGCGAGCATTTCCGCATTATATACTATACGTTGTGGTTAGATTTGTATATAGTAATCTTGGTATTTAAGATTCCGTGCTTCATAAGTTCGACCTGCGGAAAAGGCCCAGTAGAACTGATTAAATTACTAGACTTGAGTACATTTGCGTTTACGAGAAGTCTAAAAAGTAACTTAACAGATGTCGGCACCGTTAATCAATAAAATAACTTCGTTAATCGCTAATCCGTTTAAAAAAAAGTTATGTTCATTAAACGGTAAAGCGTTGTTTTTTGAAAGAATTTACGGAAGTTAAACGTTAACTGACGTTTTAGTCAGAAAGTGGAGGCGGAACAGTACATTACCTATTATTTTGACGAATAGTTATTACCTAGGTACTTCATTAACGGTTAACGGACTTATGGAATGTTAACGGAACTTAATGAGATCGTTAATGATTTTTGGAGTTAACTTAAAAGTTAATTCGTTAAGCATTTTGTTAAACTTCGTTAATCGACGGATTAACGAGTTAAGGCGCTACACTGAGAAATTTAGAGACTTTGAAACACTGTCCTGCCCAGACTAGCAAACAGTAGGGGCTGGTTTTCAGATATATGATTCTTGACTATATGATTGTGGCACTGACAATAGCGAAACATGATTGCTTAAAATTTTCTCGATAGAAAATAAATCCAAAGTCGAGTCTATATTTTCCTTTTTTGTCTCAGCCTACTAAAACAACGCATTATTAAAAGACACGATTAAGTTAATATCATGGTATTTTACCTCATCTAGGTACTGACAAGAGAAAATTTAATAAACCTGCACACAGTCAGATATTTAACGAGATTTGTCTAAAAAGGCACTCTCGGAGAGGGCTGCATCCCGTTTTGTCGTGAGCGAAAAACAAAGGGTGTCTCTTTCAATCGAGATATCGCCTTAATGCCCATCTTTGCAAATTAAGACGTATAAAGAGAAATAAAATAGACAAAAAATACACAAAAAAACTAAATAAAATATTCCATAATTTCAAATAAGTAGCTTAACATGAGACTTTACGCTTCTTATGAAACGATGTAGGTAGACCTTGTAGTTTTTGAAGTCGGTTGCATCCAAAGAAACTGCCTTGACCAAATTGCACCGACTACAAACATTACAATACTACATTAACCACATCACATCCTACCTTACATTAAATGCTGAATAAAACCACTAAAAACCCCACATTATATCTAGAAGCATAAATGATAAATAGCATTTCTCTTCCATTATTTCACCGCCCTCAGAAATGTACATTCTTCCAAACGGCTTTCAAAGTTATGCAAACTTCGCTGCCGAACTCAACACCCAGTAAATAATACAACAGGAAAGAATACGGAAAAGATATAATGAAACGGGCGGCTAGTTACTTCCCGAGATCGGATATAATATGATATAGAGAGTTGGCGGGGAACTCCGGAAGTTTTCCGCGTTGCTTGAGTAGGAATCTCATAGATTTAAGGCCGCGTTAATTCCACTTTTGAGTTTTTAAAAACCATCTGAGACATAGAATATAGTGTCTTCAGATCTAAAAAAAAATATGTGTTACATAAGGATCTTGTCTAGTCAAAATCGCAGTCAGTTACATGACCTGATGAAGTTACAACTTTTTTGGAATGTATTTTCAATACTACGGCTATATTACTGATATTTAATATTTAACCGATACACCATTGTAATTTAAAGAGAAAAATAAACGCATTTGTATTTGTAATTTTTGTACTCAATTAAAGATCCTAATAGTTATAGACAAATTCGCTGGATTTGCTTTGATAAAATGATTGGCTTAATGAATATAGCTAAATATTTACGAAACTATGCGCAGAGCTGGCGTAGAGAGCGGGATGGTTAATTGTAAACTCACGCGTGTTAGAGCGGGACATTTGCGTTCGGGATACCTCCCCTTAACCTTTATTTGCATCTCAGCACTTTGTGCGTAAAATTACTAGTTGACAGAGTTTTTATACAAGACCGATCAGCAATACCCTGATCAGACCACTTGCACGAAAATTGTTCCGTACCGTCGTTCAAGTATGTATCTGCACCGACAATAAAACGGTTATTTATAGGACGACATTTTAATTTTTTTATTATTTGTTGTTATTGTGGCAACTACATTGTGAGAAAAATAACAACTACAACAACAAAATAATTTTAACATTCGTGATTAACAAGGATTAATGATTTATTTATTGATACAACAGGTTTCGCTTGAAAGTTTTAAACTAATGCATTAAAGTACTATTGGATAAAAATAAACAGTATCATCAATCAAAACTAACTTTATCTACACACATATCATAAATCCTCTAATATGCGTTCGGAAACCGTAGAAAATGACTCTCATTTCAACATTCAACGAATTTATGGCAATTTTCTTATCTGTGGCTAAGGCTACAGCAGTAATAAAATATTTCATTTTAATCTCATATATGATGTTAAAATATCAAACGTCAAACAAAACTGTCAAAATTTAAATGTCAAAGTTGACATGTCCCTATTCTAGTATCACTGAAAATTCAAATTCAGTCGATGCGAAATGTCAGCTCGATGTTTTTTTAGTATATATCGCACGAAATTTGAGCTAGAACTACATGATCACATCAGAATAGGGTCTCTTTACTTTTTAAAATAACATTCAGGTATCGGTTGCCAGTTCTGATTTCGATATTTCCGCAACCGTGCAAAAAAGTTTGTATTAACACAATTATTGTATTTATTTACTACGGTTTCTGAACCCATCTTAGAGTAGTTATAATATGTGTGTAGATAAAGTAATGTATGCAACTGTACATAATTAGGCATTAAAACACTCGTGTGACCTTATTATGACGTGTTTTAATGCCCCTCATTATGTACCAGTTGCATAAACTACTATTTCGAAACAGGAAATGTTCCAAATCAAACGAACAATTTTTCTTTAATTTGAATGCCCTTTCAACTGTTTTTCCGTGCGTATAATCCTGCGCTCCTTTCATAATTTGTTTCGACGTTTTATCTGGAAGCGAATGTTACCAAATGGGTTTTTTCACGTTTCTCCGTGGAATTGGAATTTTAAGTAGAAAAGAGACAAGGAGGGTGTGACGTCACAAAGGCCCGGTCATCAATCTTCATTAAGCGGTGAGGCATTTCACTCGACTACATTAATGTGGTGCTTCTGAGTGTGAAAATGTAGAATAAAATGACGGGGACGAGCAAATATTTACCTTCCGTAATGACGGCCACTTACTTAGGGCTAAATTATTGCCCCTTGACATCCATACTTGGACGAGCTTGGAGCAATGAATGACTTTATTTACGTCGTCATCCGTCACTTTCTTTCACTGACGCGACGTATAAGATATTTTCGACGTAGGCTTGGTTGCTTTAAATGTTGCCAAGCAGATGCGTCCGCTAACGAAACCATAATTTTAAATTAAAGTGAAAATTGAAAAATTAAACGCCAGGTGGGATTCTGAAGCCGCCTGATATCTGAAGCATTCGTACAATCTCTGAAGTGGTAATAACTTCGCGGTTGATGTCGCTGCGAGCCTCCTTAATAATAAGGCTTAAATAGAAGAGTGTAATAATTAAAAAAATCACTACCACAAGGGATACCCACGGTGGCTCAGTTGGTTAAGTAAGAGCAATAGACGGATTCCAGAGGTCGTGGGTTCAAATCCCACCTGAGGCGTTGAATTGTCTTGGTTGACTTGGCACAAATATTCCGTTCCAGTACAATCATAACTTTTAAACATTGAAGTAAATTTTCAAAGGAACAAGAAGTGATCAAATGACGATGATGATGGTATTCTACGAAATGTTGTGTACTGGAGTTAATTTAAATTTTCTAGAAACACACTGTTTACCTCAAACGTGTTCATTTTACCTCCACTTTTGAAACAAACTCTTTCGCTGAAAACTACGCTACGAATTCAATTACTTTTAACGCCTTTACTCTGATAAAATTGGAGTTTTATGAAAATTAACTTTAATACGAGACGAATTAAAGTCTTTTTTACTCTAAAAGGACGCAAAATGTCTCCTGGCTTTACCTACAAAGCGCTTTGAGTAAATCAAGGGTGAGGAAGAACCCAAATAACGCACCATTACAGTCGAATATAAATACAACTCTTCTACATACCCGAGTATTATCAAATGCTTCGTGAAAGTTAATTGCGTGGAAAAATTGCGGATTCCGTGGCCCGCAAACACACCTATCATTCCGGCGATATCGCTATTCACTGGGCTATTATTTTTCAATATTATTTTGTGTTCTGTTATCATATGTTTTTCGTTGTTTGTTTTTTCGGTTGCAAAATAAACATTTTGTTATAGTACTTATTATATCACGAGCGAGGGTTGGCCGTGGTAGTAGTTGTGACATATACGAAGACATAGACAACGCGAACTCATAGCTCCTACGCTGACGCACACATAGACAATGTGCATCTATAGCTCAACACAACCATATTATGGCTCAACACACACAACCATATGGCTCACCCGCGCTCATGATATAAGAGTACTGTAGGTACCATTTTAATAATGTGGTTAATTTAAAAGTGGTCTTCAATTAATTATAGAAACAAGGTAAACGTCATTGTTATAACAAATTATATCTCAGATTCTAGTATTCTTGTATATAATTATGTCGCAGGCAAATCGTATAATCCGCCTGTTAAATGTTGGACTGTAGCTTAATGCGAAAAAAAAACGAGACTAGCTTCTAAATTTATAGTTCAGTGCTTTGGCGGAAGAAGTTAGACACTCACCTTATGTTTGAAGGGTGTGATGCCTCGACGAACAGACTGAAGGGTCACTGGACCTCAGAGAGCGTGCGCCCGACTTACCTCGTGAGACCCTGGGTTACCTTACAGTCTATGAGATGCACCACTCAGAGCATCTATCTTCTTTATTCCAGAGCACCTTGTAGACCGATAGACCGAAATCTTGATAGGCTGCGCTCCGGGCGCGCCGTCCAATATCGAGAAATTATTGCGAGCTCACGTCGCTCAAGCGAAACCAAATCCACGAGACGATAGAAACAATAATGACTTTTTAAATCAAATGACAGTTCACACTGACAGTTTCTAAGTGTTGCTATCTCAAAAATATATTAATAGAACGGGGACTTAACACCGCCGTATTACATTATGGCTAGGCGTTTTACAAAACAGAGCTGTTTTGTATTACGGCGGGTATTTAGTATTAAAATAATTGACATTGACTAAATAATGGATACCTCAATACCCAACGATTGTTCACCTCCATTATTGTGCCATTAGGTTGAAAGTGCCAAGCATGTGTGTCAGTGTCGAGGACTAGTACATTAAACTTACTTTACTTAAACGACTTACTAGTACATTAAACGACTAATGTTCATGTCACCCGTGTTGTCTGCATCGTCAGGTGACTTGGCACAACAAATTCGTAGCGAGTTAAGCACCTGTCTGTGACACAGATACATTATGAAACTATTAAGATGTCGGGCTGGCTATGCTATGTTGGCTAGAAAACCAATAAAAATGTGGATGGGTATTAAACTATATTTCCAATAAACTTGTGGTAAGGCTATTAAAGCTATTAGGTATAAATAAAACATCATCACATTATATAAATAACTACTTAACAGTACAAGACAAACAAGGAAAAATAAATTTATTAGAAGCAGTACAAAAACAACTTACTTAAAACGCCGTTTTCTTGATGTTCAAAATATAACTTGGAGTAATTCACTTAATCAACATAAATCTGTTTAACACATGATACAAAAAAAAATACTGTTAATAAAGAAGTAGCACTAAATTATAAATGAAAAGAAAACTAAGAAATTTACTACACTAAATCTAACGTAAACTGTATTACAAACTAATCTTCAAACGTTACGCAATGGGATTTAATTATATAATTATTTACTCATCCGCTGAAGTCTCGTTAAGTTTAACAAATAAGTATGTGAAAGTCGTGAGAGTTAAAATATTTTTTTATTTTTTCACATTTTTCTACGCTTCCATTTAAGGCGCAGGGTAGGGCAAGGCCTTCCCCATACAAACTTTGTGCACGTTTTATTCGTCGGTTTTGGCACTAACAAATATAATATTTTTTTTGGTTGTAAATATTAGATATGCGAAGATCGTGATGTGAAAATTTTCAAATATTTCAAAAAAAATTCAAAATTAAAAAAAAAGTTTATAAAAAAAATTTACATCACGAAATAGCTATCAGAAAAATAAGCATACTGACCAAAAATCATAACTAATGCAAACACAAACGAAGTAAATCCTGCACAGAGTTTGTATGGAGAGAGCTTGCCCTACCCCTCCTCTTAAGTGATATAACTATACCTACAAGGTCAAAAAGGTTCCCACCGAGCGTTGTTTGATCTGTTATAGTATGAGTTTGTCGTCAATATACGACAAAGGGCAGTGTGATCAGTCAGCCAGCGATGCAGCCGAGTTATGTACATAGTAAGGGAGCGCAACTCGGAACAGGTATTTATACAATACAATACAATGCAAATATGACGATCCCTAGCGGGAGATATATTTGAATTTGATTATTGTTTTCTTTATGATCATTAATTGTAGACATTGTTTTATTTTTATTTTTGATGTTTTGACGACCATGATAACTATTCTTATAACTATGACATGTATGCCAATTTATAATGTAATTTTTTATCATGAAATAAATATTCTAATCTAATCTAATACTCTTTATCTACACACATATCATAAATCCTCTAATATGCGTTCGGAAACCGTAGAAAATGACTCTCATTTCAACATTCAATGAATTTATGGAAATTTTCTTATCTGTGGCTAAGGCTACAGCAGTAATAAAATATTTCATTTTAATCTCATATATGATGTTAAAATATTACGTCAAACAAAACTGTCAAAATTTAAATGTCAAAGTTGACATGTCCCTATTCTAGTATCACTGAAAATTCAAATTCAGTCGATGCGAAATGTCAGCTCGATGTTTTTTTAGTATATATCGCACGAAATTTGAGCTAGAACGACATGATCACATCAGAATAAGGACTCTTTACTTTTTAAAATAACATTCAGGTATCTGTTGCCAGTTCTGATTTCGATATTTCCGCAACCGTGCAAAAAAGGTTGTATTAACACAATTATTGTATTTATTTACTACGGTTTCTGAACCCATCTTAGAGTAATTATAATATGTGTGTAGATAAAGTAATGTATGCAACTGTACATAATTAGGCATTAAAACACTCGTGTGACCTTATTATGAAACTCGCCTTCGGCTCGTTTCATAAAACACACTCGTGTTTTAATGCCCCTCATTATGTACCAGTTGCATAAACTACTATTATTGCACACCTCAATAAATAAAACTATACACTAATACTACAACTTATACTAGGTACTTACTTACTACGTACTTATACGTGACATTACATTTTTCTTGGCCAACAGTTTAGCCTAGTTGGTTTTCATTTAAAATTGTACATTTTAGTCTCTCATTTCGGGAATTATTGGTTTTTACTGCTCAGAAAAATTTATAAAATGTCGAAATCGTCTTAGGAGCTTATCTCCCAATTAGAGGCATTTTCTGTTGTGAAATCCCACCGTTTAATTATCAGTGCACTTAGGTACTTATTAACCCTTATTATTTGTCGTACATCAGTAGATTACCGAACTTAATGAGCATTACGATAATCAAAGAAGCCATTAATAATAATGTTTAAACTCAATTAACCGAAATAAATATTTCTATATCTCTTGCCGTCCATTTCTTTAGCGTTGAGTATTTTGTACTTAGTATTTTATACTTAGTATTAGGCTGGGCGTATCTAAGTCCCCCCTTGACACAGATGCGAGCTAAGTGCTTGCCATGTTAGTTCTATTTCAAGGGGGTTCTTCTGCGCTTTATTTGTTAAAGATTTAGATATACTCAACGGGCGTATTCTGTTTGTGCGCTGCAAAAATAAACTTTAAAGCGGGATAAAATAATAGTACCCTTGTAGTTGGGAGCTACAGCTATAGTATAGCTGAAAAACATTGGTAAAGCCTCTGAAGATGAAATAAAATGGTCTTTATTTTGTAAGTAGGCCGAAATGGCACTTTGACGAGTCAAAATCTACAAGAGTTTCTCAAAAAACTACTGCCGAGAAGAAACGCCAAATGAAACTCGATGGTCATTAACTTTTTCCCAAAAATATGCTTATTACAATCATAATACTTAGGTAACCTAATTAAGTCACTCTGTTGTTGTAAAAAAAAAAAAAACCGGCCAAGTGCGTGTCGGGCCACGCGCAAGATAGGGTTCCGTAGTCGTCCACCCGTTACATTATGTGGACTAAAAAGTTCGCAAATTTATTTTTAATATGATTTTGACAGAATGAACAACGTTATCTAAGGTATCAATGGAAATTGTACGAAAGTTTGCTTTTAACTTAAATAACGAAAAGTACATTTCTGAAGTTCGACTATTACTCGTTAACTAGTAATGTCTACTAAGCTGTGATAGTTTTCCTTTTAAATTCTTCGTATATACTATTACCATGATTTTTTTCACATGCCTAGTAGCCACCGTTTAGCTGGCAGGGGGGGGGGGGGGGGGGAACGGGACACTTGACTATAACAAAAATTATCACGCCAACCAATTCTTTAATCAAAAACTGCTTTATAAACCTTATAATATTTTTGAAAGAGCTATCCAACGATACCCCACACGGTGGGGTTTGGAAGAAAAAAAAATGCACCAACGCTTTGCATGTAGGGGAGGTATCCTAAAAAAATTTTTTTTTAAAGATTTTATTCTACAGTTTTGTTGGCGTCATTGATATGTATACTCATGCCAAATTTCAGCTTTCTAGTACTAACGGTTACTGAGAAAAACGTCGGACGGACGGACGGACGGACGGATGGACGGACGGACGGACATGGCGAAACTATAATGGTTCCTTGTTTACTACGGAACCCTAAAAACGAGGAAAAAATATGGGTATTTACAATGTGCAGTTCCACAAGAAAACAACACATTTCGTTACAAAATTTAAATAAGTAATGTATATTCGAACACGCTACAACTATTAGGTCAACCTCTTTTATATGTTCATCTTTGTCCATGTTTTTGATGTACATATTTGTCATAAATTCTTATTCTATTCTATTCACTACTCCACATGGCACTTTCCAGCGTAGCTGTGAATTGACGGCACTGAAACTTCGTTCGGAAAAAAGTACAACACTTGACTAAAACCAGCACAGGGGCGCTAGTTACGTGAATTGTGAATAATACAGATTGGACTCACAGCTGCCGGCGACGGCCCTCGAAACTTTCCCGCAACGCTATTCACAACCTGTTTCACCTCATCTCAACGAATGCCTTTTTTAACCCGCGACGCAAAAAGAGGGGTGTTATAAGTTTAACGTGTCTGTCTGTGTATCTGTGTATTTGTCTGTGGTATCGTAGCGGCCAAACGGATGAACCGATTTTCGTTTAGATTTTTTTGTGTCATAGATAATTTTATCCCAAATGTTCTTAGCCATGTTTCATGAAAATTTGTTCAGCCGTTTGAAGATCATCAGCTCTTTTCTAATTGATGAGGGGAACTGACTAACTTCCTTATGTCCGATCGATTCGAAATTTGGTACCGTGTTACTTCAATGATATTGAAAGTATATGGTAAGGTAACCATGACCTGATCAGCCGTTTGAAGATCATCAGCTCTTTTCTAGTTGATGAGGGGATCTGACTAACTTTCTTATGTCCGATCGATCTGCTCTGTCGGGGGGTTTTAAAAATTTTAAATTTTGTATTATATTACGTGGAGAAAACCGCGAACATAGACGAGAAAGAACGGGCATAGAGATGACTCGGTTATGTGGTAGTATTTTATATCCACTAAATACTCCACGGTGACCGCCATCTGCTGGAGTCCCCTGGCTACGATCCACTTTCCCGGGTCGATAAGCAAGCTAGTAAAATGTGAATGAATGCCCCAATGTTTAAAAGCTTGATTCTAATAATAGACAGGTGACATTTAAGGCTGTACGAACAATTACGATCGAGTCCATGCCACTCATGAATAATTGTGATTATTTAAATTTAAGTAGGTAATGATCGATATTTAAAAAACCGGCGAGTCGGACTTCGCACATTTAGGGTTCCGAACCGACGGCAAAGTTAAGTTGGTTCTTATAGGAAAAATAAGGAATTTTCAAAGAAAAACCTAATTTATCAATATATTAGTAATTATTGGTAAAATATACGTAATAACAAACATTATTACCAAATTTTAAGTTTATAGGTATTTGGGAAGTTAAAAAATTCTTCGAAACAAAATTTCGTTAAAAAAGCTGACTTTGGTGGCTTCTCATTCCTTTGTTTTCGAATAAATTTATTTATTAAAAATATACTAAGTATCTACTCAATGAGCTCTAAACAACGATACCCCACTCGATAGGGTAGGATAAAAAAAAAAATTCACGCCCCCCTTTAACTGTATGGGAGCCCCCTTAAAAACATTTAAAAATAAGTTTTGACTATTTGTATGGCTTTGGGCCAACAAGATGCTTACACTGTGTAAATTTGAAGCCTGTAGCTCCAAGCGTTTGGCTGTAAAACCTGTGTGACAGACGACGGACAAACGTGAGAGATAGTGAGAGTGGCCTTGCACTGGTTCGCCTCAGAAGAGATACGTGAATAGCCACTCGGTTGTTGCTCCGTGACAAATCCGCCATTGTACGGGCGTTAGAAAAATCGCAGGGAACTATTGTGCGCGCTGACGAATAATGGTTTGTTGGAATAAATTATGAAGAGGACTGTGGCAGGAATAAGGCGCGGTTTGATTAAGAGGAGGGGTAGGGCAAGCTCTCTCCATACAAACTTTGTGCAGGATTTACTTCGTTTGTGTTTGCATTAAAGCTATGATTTTTGGTCAATATGCTTATTTTTCTGATAGGTATTTCGTGATGTAAATTTTTTTTGATTTTTTTTTTTTAATTTTGAATATTTTTGAAATATTTGAAAATTTTCACATCACGATCTTCGCATATATAATATTTACAACCAAAAAAATATTATATTTGTTAGTGCCACAACCGACGAATAAAACGTGCACAAAGTTTGTATGGGGAAGGCCTTGCCCTACCCTGCGCTTTAATAGGCGGTTCAGACGATCGCAGGGCTTCTTTGCCCAGCGGGTAAGTCTGGCCGTGCATAGAGGATGCCGGTGTCCTAATTAATATAGATACTAAACTGGGTGGGATTCCTAAGTAGTTTTAATTGATAAGTCTAGTTGAGTCCTTTTAATATATTTGTTAAAAAAATCTGTAAAGTATGGATAAGTAATAACCTACATATAATATTATCATTGAAAATGTATAGTAACGATCCTTTTTTGTTGGTATAGAAAGTTTATTCAAATTAAAAGAATATATACACGAAACAATAACATAAACTAATGGTATGTTACCATGAAATACTGCGTGCCCGCCGTAAACCGCCAACATCTACGGGCACCAAATAATTTCCATACGAACAGCAGCACTAGCACACACTTGTTTGTGTGTATGTATGTAAATACTTTATTGTACACAACACAATGGAAAAAAATACAGACAAAACAGATTACACATGCACAAAGGCGAACTTATCCCTGTAAGGAATCTCTTCCAGTAAAAGTTAACCTATAGGTACAGTACAGTACAGTTAACACATATGGGTCATGCCTCTACGTAAGATTTCCGGAAAAATGCTGCTACGCACTACGGCGTAGCACACGTAGCTTTTGTGACATTGCCACGGGGGTGACACGCGAAGGAAAGTAAGCGCTGTGGGTAAGTATGTGTGTGTGCGCTGTCGGTACACGCGTCAATTGTTTGCGCGAGTGCGTAGCGCGTGGCGCGGACGAATCGCGAGGCGCGACGGTAACCCGATCGTAACCCGGCCTGTCAGCCTGGGCCTGTCAGGGACGAGGTAACTGACCTCGGTGCGGGGGGTTCGTGTCCGTTCTGTATGTAATACTGTTATACTATTCTGTGACATTGCCGACGAGTGCAACGCGCTACGCACGTAGCCGATAACATGGTTTTTCTCATTTGTAGTGAACTGTCTACGAACGGGGAACACGATATCGTATCTTCGGCGTTGAATGTGTTAATCCTGCAAATTTTGTAAATC
The DNA here is from genome assembly GCA_951800055.1 of Cenopis cana. Taxonomy (NCBI): domain Eukaryota; kingdom Metazoa; phylum Arthropoda; class Insecta; order Lepidoptera; family Tortricidae; genus Cenopis; species Cenopis cana. The sequence continues at coordinate 14,171,329 of OX637489.1, forward strand.
TGATGTAAGCTCAAAATGTATAAATATTGCGTTCTATTTTGAAATATACAAGGTGAAACATGACATGTTTCGGACCAATACGTGGTCCTTAATCATGGGCCGCGTCCTCGCGCGCAGTGTTAGACCGCATGATTAAGGCGATATATCGATTGAAAGAGACACCTTTGTTTTTAGCTCACGACAAAACGGGTAGCAACCCTCTCCGAGAATGGCTTTTTAGACAAATATCTACTACTACTATCTCGTTAAATATCTGACTGTGTGCAGGTTTATTAAATTTCCTCTTGTTAGTACCTAGATGAGGTAAAATACCATCATATTAACTTAATCGTGTCTTTTAATAATGCGCTGTTTTAGTAGGCTGAGGAAAAAAGGAAAATATAGACTCGACTTTGGATTTATTTTATATCGAGAAAATTTTAAGCAATCATGTTTCGCTATTGTCAGTACCACAATCATATAGTCAAGAATCATATATCTGAAAATCAGCCCCTACTGTTTGCTAGTCTGGGCTGGACAGCGTTTCGAAGTCTCCAAATTTCTCAGTGTAGCGCCTTAAGGATGTCGAGCGATATTCAATGTTATAGACGTGAGTGACCCGTTTATTATTACGTATACTTTGAAAAATCTGACTGGGAGACAGACACAGACGGTGTAGGTTTCATTTCAACTTCAATTTATTTTCCGCGTAGGCATGTGTATAATCTGTATGCTTAATTGTATGTAATATAATACTCAGTTGTTATTTTATTGCCCAATAGATATCGCTGTTACGGTAGAGCAGATTTCTGAAACACGCGAACGTTTGTTTCCCGTGGTTTGTGTAAAGGATTTGATTTTGTTTTGTTTTATTTGAGGATTTAGAACTGTGTGGTTTGTACAAGAAATACATTCGTCGTTTTGTTACGTTCGGTGTTTTTTTCTTGTTCCTCCTTCGAAACCATAGTGCAATCTTGTACATGGTCCTTCGAGCCGGATACTCCGGATAGCCAGTGGAGTGGCTTTTTTGGTAGTTCAGTGGTGAACTACACTTCGTCCCGAGCTCGGCAGTGGATCGCTGTCGTAAGAGCCGGAAGGATTGCAGCTGGCTGGGGTAGCCAACGCCATCCAGCGACGGAAAGCTGGAAGAAGATTTGAGGTGGCCAATGCCATCTAGCGACGAAAAGTTGGAAGCGAGCAGTTCATCGACGCTAGTGGTGCCGCCTAGAGCAAGCAGCTGCAGTACGGAAGTTCAACGAAGTGTGACGTCATATATCAGTGAGTGTGTCAAGTGCAAAACGTGAGTACATTTTAATTAAAATTGCAAGCGAGTTTCAACCTAAAGGTCAAGAATTAAATTTGAAAATTTTGTTATTGAATTTTGAACTCTATTCTCAAGAAGAAATTAACTTTGAAAATTCATCATCGGTTTCATGGACTTTAGAACTTAGAATAAATACTCTTGTGATTAGTATGGAATATTAACTTAGAATAATTTGTAGTAGTTAGTACTTAACATTATAAGCGAATTCCTGTTGGAACGGGGAATCCATGCCCGACTTTGCTCAGACTGGATTAAAGTTCAAACACTTGTAATTTTTTATCAAATTTTTGAGCATGATTATTCTAAGTGCTTGTGTCACTATTTCAAGTTAGTACATTGTAAGTCTGAATTTGTGTTGTTGGAAATTGTTATTTAAATATTTAACATTATGGATGCTTTGCTAAATTATCAGGATGACTTATGTAGTAGGATATTTAAGGCGAGAGTTAATTTCAAAAAGTCACCCAAGCAACGCATAACTAAGGATTATATAGAGAGTAGATTAGAAGCATTGGAACAACTTTGGTCGGAATTTAGAAATGGGCATAGAGAATTGTTGCGAACCTCTGATATTACGTTATTAAAAGCAAGTGCCTATAATACGGAAGAAAAATATGACAAGACAGAGGAAGAGTACACAGATTATAGGTGTGAATTAAAAGTGGGCTTAACTGAACTTGAAAGTTTTCATTCGTGTCAATCAAGGGCCAATGACGAACTTGCTGCGTCATTTAGGACAAGTTTGGTTAAACTACCCAAAATATGCATTCCTAGCTTTTCTGGGAAATATCATGAGTGGACAACGTTTAGGGATTTATTTGTATCAATGATCCACAACAATGAATCATTAGATAGTGTGCAAAAGCTACAATATTTAAAGAGTTATCTGACAGGAGAGGCAGAGCAGTTGCTACGTAATATACCCGTGTCAGAGGCTAACTATGTTCGGTGCTGGAGCTTATTAGAACAGCGATACAATAATAAAAAGTATTTGTCTCATTGTATTTTAAAACGGTTATTGGGTCAAAAGAGTGCAACCACCGAATCTCCAGGGTTTCTCAAGGATCTAATGGACACCTCGGCAGATTGTTTGAGTGCACTGTCTAACTTAGGCATTGATGTATCGACATGGGACATCATAGTTATTCATCTGTTGACGCTGAAATTAGATCCTGAGACGCGTAAGCAATGGGAGCTTAATGTAGCGGCTAACTCGGCTTCAGATGCTTTGCCAACGTTCAATCAATTCAAAGAATTTCTAACGAGTCGATACAGAGCACTAGAATTTATTGAACCGAGAAGTGTCAATAAGGCCCCAATTGCTTACGAAAAACCGTCAAATAGTAATTGCAGTAGACCAAATGTTTTACATGTTGCTAGCGCAGCCGCAATGGCGTGCGAGTTTTGTAATGAGCCTCACAAACTGTGCTTTTGCAAAAAGTTTGCTAGTGAAGATTATAACAAAAGGCAAGAGTTTGTGACCAATAATAGAATGTGTTATAATTGTTTAGGAGGTAATCATTCTGTTAGGTTTTGCCAAAAAGACACTAGTTGCAGGATTTGCAACAGGAAACATCATTCCTTGCTCCACCCAAGGAATGTCTCAACCTCAACTGCCACTTTGGAGAACGTAGATCAGGCAGCTGAAGTTGTTTCGAGGGAAGCCACACATAACGCAGTAGAGAACACACGTACACAAACAGAAACCACACCGATAGTCAGCTGTTTTACGAAAGGAATAGTTCGTGATGATATATTGTTAGCCACAGCTCTTGTTAAGGCTGAGTCGAAAACAGGGGACTATCAGGTGATTCGAGCAGTGCTAGATCAAGGCTCACAAGCTTCATTTGTCACTGAGGAAGTTGTGCAAGCTTTAGGGTTAAAGAAAATTCCTAGCAAGAGTACGATTTCAGGATTAGGCGGCGATCAGACTTCTTTAGCGTCTAAATACATTGTCGAATTAAAAGTTCAATCGCTCACTGATTCATCCTTCAATACGGTATTGAAGGCATATGTACTGAATAAGATCACTACTTATATTCCTAGTAAGGAAGTAGGAGTTTCAGAATGGGTGAAGGGTCAACACCTCAAGTTGGCTGATCCAACTTATAGTTCACCCAACAAAATAGGTATACTGTTGGGAGCTGAAGTGTACTGTCAAGTACTTAGAAATGGAGTGATAAGGTGTCCAAAGGGATTTCCGGTAGCACAGTGCACCACTCTCGGGTGGATTCTGTCTGGTTCTGTCGGACCAGAAAGTATGAATAAAGAGATAACAGCCTTACACTCGCGGGTAAGTGAAGACAAGGTATTATTAAAACTACCAGCCCAAACTAAACGGTTGATTAAAGAAGACAAAAGGTGCGAAGACACGTTTGTTCATTGTCGCGACGAGAGGTACAGCCACGGCGTGAAGTCGCCTTTATGTGAAAACGGTCCAACCTGCAATGAAAACGCACGTCGGATTGCAATTGAAAGATTACCTAATGGTAAACGTGGAAAGCACAAAACATTTACAGCTAGATACACAAAGGCACCTGTAAATGAAGCTGATAAAACTAGGAAAAAGACTACGCACTTACCTCTAAAGAGAGAAAGATCACCAAAATGTGTATCTTCTTTCATGCATCCTGTAACAATTAAAGGATTTTATAACAGGCCATCGAATACCACGAAAACGGTTAAAACATTACAAGAGAAGGAAAGATTTATTAATTCAAGGAGGTTTTGTATATCAGAAAATAGTTATTACTTTATAAAAAACAAATAACTGTAAATAAGTGGTACCTGTATATAAATAGTTAACCTGTAAATAGTTCATGGACCAAGAGAGAACAAACACATAATACATAATTATGAGACGGGCAGCCTAAAAAAGAAAAAGAATATTATATTAATATGTTGTACTTACCTGGTGTAGAGAGAAGAATACCTATGTATGTACTAGTGTTCGGTGAAATTTCCGTTGCTATCGCCATCTGAAACAAAAAAGAATGATTATATTGGATGTATCGCGTTACTTGATTTTATTTGTACGTTACAACAAACACAAAGATGTTCATATAGCAATTGTAGATAGTATGGGTATATATGGAATAATTAGCGAATGTTTAAATGTTTGATTAGCTTACCTTGGACAGATGGATTGCCATGTAGAGTTGCAGACTACTCTTCTATTTTAGTTTTACCACAAACATTGCTAATTAAATACAGAAAAAATAAGTAAACTCATTTGCAAACGTCTAATAATAAAAGTTGATGTAAAATAAAATAACTATTGTCAATGTTGTTGTGGCTTATGTAATAGTTCTATTAGCTAGGTAATGCGTTACCTATTATCACAAAGATTCAAGATCATGGTTAAATGCCTTCAAATTGGGCACGGACTCTTGAGTTTGGGATTGGGACATTCTTTGGTGATGGAGGATGGCAGACACATGCTTTTCGCTTTTCGGCAGACACATGAATTGTTAATATTATAAGGTCAAAATGTATTGATAAAGAGTCTGAATTGTTTTTGATATTTAAGTGGATATTGTATATTTTACCATTGTATAGTTTAAAGAGTTCATGTTTTTAGTTTAAAAGAATCTAATAGGTCAGTAAAGCCCCACCAGTTTGGCTTTGTATTTAACTAGATGTAGTTCATTGACTATTTCATGGTGGGCGGTTACAAGTAGTGAAGGACAAATGTTGTCCTTGGTGGGCGGTATGTATAATCTGTATGCTTAATTGTATGTAATACAATACTCAGTTGTTATTTTATTGCCCAATAGATATCGCTGTTACGGTAGAGCAGATTTCTGAAACACGCGAACGTTTGTTTCCCGTGGTTTGTGTAAAGGATTTGATTTTGTTTTGTTTTATTTGAGGATTTAGAACTGTGTGGTTTGTACAAGAAATACATTCGTCGTTTTGTTACGTTCGGTGTTTTTTTCTTGTTCCTCCTTCGAAACCATAGTGCAATCTTGTACAGCATGCTTTATTTATCTTTCACGCTTTATTCTTTCCTTCCTACTAATAAGCACATACATGCTTCGTGGTCAAAGCATTTTAAGTTATAAACTAGGTTTCAACTAAATCATTTAAATTCATAAAGCATTCAGCTACTATAAGCGCTGGCCATTTCACCATAAAATTCTCATAAAAGCAGCTCCTACGGGAGATATTTAATCTTGAACGTCTTGAGTTTATTATGCGGTTAAAAAATTCGCGCTTGACTTTCAAGCGTTACCTATTTAAAATGAGTTATGACTCAGATTCACTCAAGTGGGTCTGGGATAAAAAATGACACGACATTTCATGACAAATTTTATTTCCTTGTTTTGAGCCTTACTTACAATTTCACGTATTTGAGGACGAGGTATAAGTATCTTGGCAGGTTCCCGTTCTGCCGATGGTGCTCATACAACTGCCACGTACCGATGATTTTGTGCTTTAAAGTAATCCACACCCCTTTCGTCAATTTTTGACAAGTTATGAGATGATATTCCTGCGTCAAACCTATATAAATATTTATGGCACAAACGGTTACTATGAGCCGAATGTTGAAAAATATATACTAAGTACTTAGTTTTTATGATGTATTCAAACATGGACCAAAAAAGGAATATTTACGATATCACTATGTTGATGCACTTATTTATATGAAATCTACATGTTACTGTTCCTTGTTGATGTCTCTAACAACCCAAAAGAGATTTTTATTTTTAACTCATTTTCACAAAATATGACGTCCATAAACTAGTTTTTTTTTATCTGAAATTCCCAAAGTTTGATGTCATATATCTTTGAAGTAAATATGGGATACTATTTCGGTAAACTGGGTAAACCTCATTGTTGTTAATATGATAAGCCAAAAAAACACGAGAAAACTAAGAGTTATGAGACATCGAAGGTCATTGGCAGCTAGGAGTCCCTTAAGATGCGACACATATTGTTAATGGGTATTTCTCATAGCGTTTCAACCGCTGTACTTTCGGTGGTCGCGTTATTGAAGACATCACTGCAAAGCCTGCAGCCTAGACTTCATCAGATCCTTTTCAAAATGGATCACAGAAACATCGTAAACAATACGACCACCGAAGCCACGGTGGTTGAAACGCTCTGAGAAATGCCCCAGTATTCCCAGCGGTCGCCCCGCTTCCATGTATTTCACACCAAACAGGAAGTACCCATTTAAATATCTTAGGCGCGCAGTGATGACGGTTAAGCGGAACGGACTACCTACTGACATTTGATACTGACAGCTGACAGGTTTTTGATATCCTACTTCCTCCGCACGGACAATTCAGGACGTAGCCTAATTATACACATTGTTGAGCAAGGGCGGATTAAGATGACGAGTTGTTGACGAGAGTATGACGGTTGTGGAGTTTCTATCACTTCGTGTTTATTTTTAATAGTTATTGATGTTTATTTTTCCCTTGTGCCCGTAGTGTTGTTGTAGTTACTGTTGTGCCCCGTCCCAGAAAAAATCCTGGATCCGCCCTTGTTGAAACTCGTCGCTATCTTGGTGACAGTCACGTCTATACATTTTTACAAGCATGTTATGTATGTTATGTCTGTAACTATGTTTGTTCGGGTGGAATCTTGAACTCAATGCAACCACTTGCCGGTATCCGATTGAGCTAAAATTTGGCATACTTATGTAAGTTCGATAATAATGCAATAATTATGGTACCCTGAAGCTGATCTGATGATGGAGACAGAAAGATGGCCATAACCATTGGTGCTAACTGGTTGAATTTCATCATTATCATATACTATACCGTAACTTTTTGTTTTATACAATGACTATGGCAAACAATCGTACGGTCCACTTAATGGTAAGCGGAAACGACAGCCTACAAACGCCCGCAACAACTCCAAAGGAGTTACGTGCGCATTGCCCATCTTTTATGAGGATTCACTGTGTTGAAAATAGAAGGGACAATATCAGGTCCCTCGCTCTCAACACAGTGCATCCTTGGGAGTTCTGGCACCATGCTCACCTCTAGGAACACAACACCAAATAATGTTATCGTATTATGGCTGCGGACTTCTGCAAGGCAAAATGAAGTTTTTCTGTGGCCTACCTCTCTGAAATGCTTATTAATTTCATGAATAAAGGCCGTAAACTACAAATTCCACGTAAAAGGCTTCTAAATATGCGAACGCCGGCTGCTTTCCCAAACTGGTAGTAAACAAAAAGCTGTTTTGCTTTGCAAATAAACAATAAGAACAACAGCTATACAAATCAGTTAAGCCAAGGAAATTCCACCGATTCCGAGCGGGAAATTCCGGTGGGGAAATATCTTTGAAATAAATGTAAATAAATAGGCCTGGCGAGATTAAAAGCGGTCGGTTGATATATGAGCAGACCGCCCGGACGCCAGACGCGCGTCGCTTGCAATTGTAGATTTTATTCGTGCCTTTTAACTCTTTTAAGAACTTTAAGAGGCCTTACAAATTTTGAAAGTTTTTGACAAAAGTATTGACAATACTATTAACCTGTATAAATGTAATTTTTGTTCGCAGACAACGAAAGTTCTTAGGCTTTGTGGTCGACAAATACGGCTTACATACGGACCCCGACAAGGTAAAAGCGATTATTGATTTCCCCGTTCCGAAATGTAGTACAGATATCAAACGCTTCCTCGGCACGGCCTCATATTACCGCCGCTTCATTAAAAACTCACCGTCGAGGCTCCGAAAATATCGTACCGGACGCCTTGTCTAGAGCAGTCCCAGTATACTTAATCGATACAAACATTATTGATGATACGTGGTACTTACAGATATATATAGGAAATGCGATGCGAGTCTAGACCAGGCTCCGTTCCCAATTTTTAGTTAATGAACGTCCGTTGGTACCGCTACACTAAACCAAAAAATGCGTTGAGAACGAATTTTGAATAAAAATAAGTTTTACCCCAAGAGCTCCGTTTAGACATTATAAAGGATAACCATTCAGTTCCAACAGCTGCACATATGGGCACAGCAAAAACGTATAAGCTTTCCACCCCGGGCTTTATGGGAAGTGCGAAGGTTTGTTGCCGCCCATTCCAGTGTCTGAGCCTGGACCTTGTTGGACCCCTACCTCCTTCACGAAAGTTAAATACTTCCTTATTGGCACTGGTATGCTGTTTCACCAAAGTATTGTATGCTGTTTCCTATGCGACGCGCTACCGAAGCAGTAATTTTCCAAAGGTTGGAGGACCACGTGTCCATGATTAACGGAATACCTCAAACCATTATCGCAGATAACGCATCTTATTTCACTGGTGGTGACGTTCAGCGGTTGTTCTAGAATAGCATTCCACAACTACATTACACGCCTGTGTATTGCCCACAGGTTAACACAGTAGAGCGGTACAACAAGACCCCCGTGACTACCATTTCCACGTTCATTGAGTCAGATCACCGCATTCTGGGATGTCAACATTTCTCTTTTTCAGTTTGTACTGAATACCTCAGTAAACGATTCTACTTCCTATACTCCACTCCTACTGGTTAAAGGACGAGCGGCTGTTCCCGATTGTACCATTTATGGTGAACCGGAGGAAGTTGATGAAATTGTTTTTTTATCTATACACAATTAATTGGATAAAATTAAGACCTTAAGGAATGTATATTCGGCTGTTAAAGACTTGCTGCAAAAATCTCACGATCGCAACATCAAATATTACAATGGAGTCGGCGCGCGTACTACAGTTAGCGAAATTTGAACCTTCTGTACAAAAGTTAGTTCATAGGTCCCAAGCAGCCGGGAGCAAATTTTAATGTGGAATGTTACTACTTTTATAGAAAAATCAAATTCCTTTGATTCTAAGAAAGACGCGCTCGGAATCCTGACCGTTTGAACTTTTTTTTAAATTAAAAATGCGATTGCTCTTGGCCAGCATCCACTCTAGGCTAGGGTCAAAGATCAGGCCGACGGTGAAGCGAGCTCACCCAGAAAATACCTATTTACTCGTGCCTTTAAAAAGGTCTAGGTATATGACCTCGGAAATACAGACGCAGGCAGGCAATCTTAAACCTTAGAAAATAATCCCTATCCATGATCCTTCAACAGATTAGCTGCGCCAATGTCACACAGCTGCGACGCGTTGCACCGATATATCAGTACCTCTAGTATATTTACAGCAAAACAAACACAAACGAATACGTTTGCGTTGAGTCTCAATTTACCTTTATAGCAACGAATGGTTACCACCAAACGCCACTAGAGGCGTTGTTCGCGTTGTCATACGAACTGAGACTGAAAGCAAATGCGTTCGTTATTTGTTTCGAAAAAAATATATACTAGAGGTGGTAACCCAACCACATTTCAGCGGGTTAGTCACGTAACTTTTCAAACGTACGGTAGGCATTTTTTAATGTAATTTTTAGTATGGGATTTAGCATTTAGGTCTACCTTACGAACAGTCGAAAACGTTCCGTAATCGTACCGCAGGCGACATATACACAGTAGCAAAATATCATTTAAGTTTTAAATTTAAAAATGTAAAAAAGGAAACCTGTTTAATTGTGTTTGCGAGATAGAATAATTGGTGAGAACTTGCGTCGACTCCAATGAATGGAATATTTTGTTCCCGTTTACTAAGTAGAATTTTAAGTGGGAAGTTACTCCCCGCAGGGCTGATGGAAAAGTTGGTCGGAACTCCGGTCTGAAAATAAAATTCCCTCGTTGGAATCAGGTGAGATTTTGTTTGGGAATGTAAAACAAATCGGCGTACGATCGACCGGCTCACTAACTTGCAGCGAGTGATAATTAACTTTTTTTAAATTAAAGCGCCTTGGAATCGAACTTGAATTCAGCCGCCGTACATTTATTTAATCGCTTGCCGTCGTTTTTATAATTGGAGTGATCTTTCTTCATCGCAAGACGTATTTCACACAAATATATCTTCCTGGAGTTATAAGAATTACGATTAGTAACTGGATATTTGCCATTTATATTTATATAATTTAAATGTAAATGACCAGAGCTTAAAATCTTACATTGAACTAAGTAGGTACTTAAATCTAACAATATTCTTTTGCTATTCCACTGAAAGCCTGTTTATAATAAAAAATGCAAAAAGGGCAGTACACCACCCACCACTAACAATTTATGGGCAATGCCTGAAATAAACGATATTGAATTGAATTGAATTGAGTAAAAAATGTGTGTTCTAATAGTACATTACTTACTTAGCATGGGCGATAAATATGCGATCTGAGACTTTCTTTATTACCGCTCGTGGTAGGTACAAAATTTTATGTCACCCATTAGGGATAGAATTACCCGATAATCACTAAGCGGCCGGACCTTAAATGTTCAAGGTATAAAATCCGTAGATTACCTATAACCAAGTTCATGGGGATCAAAGACAAAAAAACACGTTTTACATCTACTTATTTTCTGATCATACACATTTATGCCCACGTCTTTACTGTGGACATAGTTAAAGTTAAGAGATATAAAGCTTAATTCTTGGTTGGACATGATCCTCATAAAGGCCGTTTCCGATTCTATAAAACAAAACGTTACAGTATCTATATAACAGTATATATCTTGCAAGCGTGAGAAGCCGTAGTTGTAGTTTTGATACAAACGAACACATACCAGCCCCTCTAGCACAACATGCATTCCGCATCTACTCGCGCGCGAGATAAGCTACCTGTCACTTTTTGACAGCATTAATCAGACAGTGACAGGTAGCCTATCTCGTGCGCGAGTAGAGACGAGATGCATGGTAGCCCCACAGAAGACAACTTGAACCCACAGCTCCTGCGCTAACGCGTAGCTTTACGTTGCGTTGGTTTCGTAGGCGGCCGAAGGGGAAACGGCAGCCTTTGATCGCTTCGCTCACTCGGCTAAACATATTTATGAGACTTTTTTGTTTGGACACTGAATATTTAAAATTAAAAAAAATTATTACGATGTCCTCAGCTTACAGGCCACTTTTGATATGTACTAAACATATTCAAAGACTGCAGGGTCCCTCCACCGATTGATTCTCAAGCTATATTCAACTTATAAACAACACACGTCACATGTCGGGATTCGATTTCCGCCAATGCGATTTCCGTGCTTCGGATTTTTCTATAGCATTGAAATACATTTTACAAACGCGAAGCAATTTAGTTCAATAGGTTTGTTAGTTATGTAATGTTATAAAAGCAAAAGCGAATGAAAATGTTTAAGTATTCAGAAAAAAGTAATAAGTACGTTATTATAAAAACAACGGTACATGGAATTATATATATATATGTATATATATATATATATATATATATATATATATATATATATATATATATATATATATATATATATATATATATATATATATAATTGAATTGAATGGAAATCATTTATTTTGGACTGAAAGTGAAACATATTTTCTACTGATTAAAGTGATTAAAATTTCACTGAGTGTTAATAAAATACTATAGCAACCCACTAGCTTCCAGGGATTGATCCTTCTTAACGTAATAAATAAGAATCAGGGGGCCGATTTTTGATTGTCGAACGCTCGAATTTTCACTCGAGATCTGTCTAAAAACTATGATGTTTTGACAGATGTCGAATGAAAAGTCGACACTCAAAAATCGGGCCCTAGATTTGTATTTATCTCGCTTGCTCGCTTACACGTTCACCATGGAAGTGTCGAACTACCTTATTTAGAATCAGGATTAAGTGGAAAAAATATGAATGCGAAATTAAAATTAAATATGGCATATTTATCTACAGATAAGCATTTTATAAGATACTTTATTAATCAGCCGGAGATATTAAAGTACCTATCCAGTTTTCGCTTTTAATTATAATCTAGCTGCGAATTAAACCGCGTAGAATTTAATGTCTTTTTTTATTTTTCAGGCACTTTTTTACTTATCGCTCATATATATACGTACAAACAAAAACATCCATCCCCTTAAGGGATGATTTCCGGAATAAAAGATGCTTTCGAATAATTTATTATTATATTCGTTTAAACTTAATTACAATAAAAATGTGCTGGCATTTGGTTACTCCTTTAGAATGGCCCAAATGATTAACCAATTCCTATTCAAAAAGTACCTGTTTGCGTCGAACCATGGTAGAATGCTGGGGGATACTGGGAGCGCTCACAAGTTAGAGGTATTTACTAAATTACGAAGTACTTCCTCGCAAACATATCAGCACTGCGATAAAGCTAGGAAATTCGACCAGCTTCCTCTGTACAATCAATTGCCTCACGGGCCTGTTGTTTGTTTCATATTATTAATATTACCTATTATAATTTATTTTTCCACGATTGCCCAAAAAAAGGAGTGTAATGTTTTCAGGGTTAATCACGGGTTCATGTATGTTAGGGTGGGCCGTTGTTGTATGGAAAAAAATAAAAGTTCCAAATTCGTAGTGTAATAGGAATAAAAAGTTGCAGTTTAATATGTAGATTATGATGATAATATCAAATTTAAAAATATATACTACTTTTAGCCCTCTACCAGGTGCCAAAAATTGGAAGTTAGGGTAATATTTGATAATTATTTAAATATATAATATTATTACTAGTATTTAGCCCGTTTATTTTTGTAAAATAAAGACGAATGTTAATATAATAGAAATCATCACTAGTATTCATTTCTTTTCTAATATAATCAATATTAAAATTATCCCCAATTTTGTAATAATAAAAAAATTACCATTAAACGGCCGATGTACTGTATTATAAAAAAATCGTACTACATATTTTTCAAATATAATCTCATACAAAAGTACGAATGTTAATATTAAAATAAAGCAGGGTTTGATTGAAAATATATGACTTTTTAATGGTTTAAATAGACGGTCAAAGGTCCTATTTCGCACTTTTCCAGGTATGTTGCCACGTAATTTTGGCCATATTTTTGCTTTAATCATTATCATTTTTATGCTTTATGTAATGTGTTTAATCCACGACAGCTCCTACAAATGCTTTAAGCACCAATTTAGATATATTAAATAGATCAAAAAGCATTTTTTTGAAAAACCCCATTTACGTCATCTAAGTGGGTCCCAAAAAAAAATCTTCTGATAATAAATAATAACCAAAAACAAGTATAATTGATACCAAGAGGTGTTATATAATAAATAATAAAGTTAAAATAAACTTAAAATATAAAATATATACTTTTTAAATTTTTGAATTTTCTGACAGTTAATCGTCGGTAGAGGGCTAAAAGTATATGCCAAATTTTTTTTCATTATTTTTCCCCTAATCTACAAAAATTCATACAGCGTAATTATACTATTACATTACGAAATTCCAAAATTTTAAAAATCGGCCCACCCTAATGTATGTACCTATGTGAGATTATTTAATCCCCCAGAACTTCTCAACGCCTTGACCGATTTAGATGTGTCAGCTATTGTTGGAATCCTTACGTAATCCTGAGTAGCATAATTATGTGACGTTGCAATAAAAACAACATGGCGGACTATGTACTTCATTCTGTGTGATATGAAGAAAAACCGGCCAAGTGCGTGTCGGGCCACGCGCAAGGTAGGGTTCCGTAGTCGTCCACCCTTTACATTATATGGACCAAAAAGTTCGAAAACTTATATTTACTATGTTTTTGAATGAATTAACAACATTATCTAAGGTATGAATGGAAATTGTACGAAAGTTTGCTTTTGCAAAGTACATTTCTGAAGTTCGACTATTACTCGTTAACTAGTAATGTTTACTTAGCTGTGATAGTTTTCCTTTTAAATTCATCATATATACTACTACCATAATTTTTTTCACATGCCTAGTAGCCACCGTTTAGCTGGCAGGGGGGGGGGGGGACACTTGACCATAGCAAAAATTATCACTTCAAAGCTTAATATCACGCTAAGCAATTCTTTAATCAAAAAATTGCTTTTAGAAACCTTATAATATTTTTAAAAGAGCTATCCAACGATACCCAACACGATGGGGTTTGGCAGAAAAAAAAATTGCACCACCACTTTATGTAGGGGAGGTACCCTAAAAAAATTTTTTTTTCAATATTTTATTCTATCGTTTTGTCGGCGTCATTGATATGTATAATCATGCCAAATTACAGCTTTCTAGCACTAACGGTTACTGAGAAAAACGGGGGTCGGACGGACGGATATGGCGAAACTATAAGGGTTCCTTGTTTACTACGGAACCCTAAAAACATTTTGATGTTTACGATCATATCAAGTGGGATATCAAAACGAAGAATTAAAAAATATGTATTACGTATGTAATTTAAACACGATCTTACGGCATGAGATACTTTTAAATGGAAATCATAGATTGCGAAATAAAATAATAATTAACAAGATGAAAAATACGTCTCCATAAAAGTGAACTTTAAAGATAAATAAATCTATATTTTGTTTGCAGTCGCGGGACCTAATGTTTTGGTATTGAATGTAGTAAATAGCTCCACCGACTACAATCAAAATATAGAATTCCTTAAGTTCTTTATTTTAAAACTTATTTCTATCTTTATTGAAACCTATTTTATTATCTAACTTCTTAATTATTATTAATTAAACTAGACTCCTCGCTCTGGGTCGTATCTGGTTCAGCAGGTCTCCATCGCCGTTCAGCGGGGTAATGCTGCCGGTATCATGGGGACCTTTGAGCCAGGTACGATGCGAGAGTCTTAGGTAATTTTGTTGAAATATTTTAAAACTGTATTTAAATAAGTAGGTAATTTATGTAATTATTTTAATTTTAATGATTTGATTGATTTTACATGTTATTTTATTTAAAAAAAAAAACATTTTTTATTAAACTTATGATATCTAACTTATTTCTATCACTTTTGTGTAGTCGTGTTTTAAATTTTTTGTTTATTATTCTTGTATATATTTGTTGAATAAATCAAACTGAAATGAAATTCAAAATGTACCTATAGACAAAAAACTCACGGCCGTTCCCAATAGTTACCGGGAATGAATTAAATCGGTGCCTACTCATGCACGGGGGAAGGGAAGTCCGTCTAATTTAAGTCCGTTCCCTTTCAATTTATGTGTTAAACAAAAAAGTTATTATGGTGATTCGGATTTCCATCCCACTCAGTATTTGCTTCCTTATTATCTTTATGTGTAGGCATTTATTACATTTTGAAATGGCATAAATAATTTGAAGTTTGGTGTTTTTGAACGTTTCGTTAGTTAATGTAATTGTATATTTTAAGTCTATTCTAAGTTTACCAGAATAATGGTTTACGAAATAATTTGTCTTCTTCTTCTTATATAAATGCGATAACATCTTACATAATAACATATTTTACAAATGCGAAAGTGCGTCTGTCTTCTTCTTAATTTGTTAACCGATTACAGTGTCAAGGATTGGGAGAGCGTCAAACGGTCCTTTCCCCTACTCTACCGAAAAAATGCAAACAATTTAACTAGGTAGATGTCGAATAATATATTCAACCAAAAAAGTAAAATCGTACGTCACAAAAAAATCTCATTAGAGTGACAGTAGAGCCGTAATTAGGTCAAGCAGAGCTCTACGTTGCTTCGCCCTCTTAAATGAAGCTCTAACGAAACTAGTTTTTTTTAGCACCATTGTGCGGGCATAAGAGTAAATCCGCGAATGTGACTAGAAATTCGTTATTACTGACGACTTAGGAATATACGTGTTTGCAGACATTGATCAAAAAAGTTCCACGAAATCATTACCTCTATAGACTCTGAAATAACATCTTCTTAAGAATAACACATTAAATAAGGAACTTTAGATATACCTACAAGTCTTTTGTAACTTAAATGTTAATAGATATTGTTAATATATATATATTTTTTAAATGGATTGCTCTGGTCTGGCATCTAGCCAGGGAGCAAAGACGATGCCGACGGCGAAGCGAGCTCACCCAGAAAATTTATATTGTATCATGCCTTAAAGAGTAATTTTAAACAGTACGTGAAAGTGTTTTGCAAAATCAATAGTAAACTACCTTTGATTTTGAAAAATAGATTTCTATTTTTAGCTTATTTTATATTAGACATTAGGCTCCGATTCTTCGGCTTGAAGTGATAGATATATACATTTATAGATATTATAGATACACAAAAGAGATCTTTGATCTTTTCTAATCCTGAAACGGCTCCCAGATACAATACTTAAAACATTCCGGCCTCGAACGTCCAATTCCCCGAATACACTTTTATTTGAATTTGAAACTTTTAAATATAAACGTATATTTTGCGTCTGGGATAAGAGGACACAGTTCTTCTAGAAGACATTCATTACTTACTGTACTTATTAGTTGTGAAATCTTAAGCAGTAGATCATAAATTGCTACCAGTGTACAACCAACAGCTCGGACGACGCTCACTCAAATTTATGACCCGCACTGCGGAATATAAATTCTTCGTGGCTCTCAACGACCGCGAAAAATAGCGCAAGGGCAGAAAAAACAGTTATTTTGCTTGCAACAAGATAATTTCAGGATAAAGTTCAAATTGAATGTATGCAATGCATATATTTAGCGTTTTCTGCAACTTCTCTCCCAGCGGCCCATTACTCGAAGCTAAAATTTTAGGGTACGTTTCGGACGGACGGACCGACGGACTTTGAAAAATGTATTTTAAGGCGATATATTGATTGAAAGAAACGCGCGTATGTTTTTCGGTCGACCACGCGGGCGGTTTAAACACTGGAATACTGTAAGAGTTTGCGCTTAAGTGAGATTGGCTTCAAGCGAATCTCAGGTGTGAGTAGAATCGAGCTACTGGGAGTTTTGCCGCTGGTTCACTAAACCTAGCCTAGCTGAGAAGAGTCAAGCAAGAAAGTCAGCTAGGCCCTGGACCTGGGTCGTACTGACTCTTCCCGGTATGCGGCGGTACCGGGACGAATAGGGACTATATGTGTCCGTTGTCACAATCGCGCGGCAGACGTCCCCGCCGCCGGGAATGTACGATGCGTCGTGTCTGAGTTGGACGCTGTTGGACGCCGTCGTAATTACAGCGTTCCATCTGTCGATAGATCCATTACATCTAAGCGGAGTGGATGTGGAGGGAAGAGTCTAATATATTACAATAAGTCAGTTGTCATGCACGTCTCCGCGTCGCTCCGCCTCAGTAGAAATGCACCCTTAGAAGTAATCCGGCAATACTTATCAGACGACCAGCCGCTGTTGGTCATGCGCATGGCAAGCTCAGTATTTCCATTATAGTTGAGACATTCTATGCAGTCAATGCTTGGAACAACGTACGAATAAACTTTTGAAATGTATGTGGCATGATACCTTTAGGTGTGACATTTACAACTCTCTCCTCAATTCCATCTGACGTTTCATTCTTCCTCCCTCACCGACCGTGAAATTTGGCCCCCTTACTGGGTGATTTTTTTTTCCGAAAACTATTATAAGCCCGCTCTACATGGTGGCCCAACGTCGGCCAATCTGCGGTACGCAGCTATACGATAGAAGGAGATGGTAATACACCGTGCTCCCTCTATCGTACAGCTGCGTCCCTTAGATTGGCCGACGTTGGGCAACATGTAGAGCGGGCATTTTACAGATAGGTACGAAAACAAGTGTTACCAATCCGAGATTCGAATCCTCGACCTTTCAGATTGAAAGATCCAAATTAATCTTAAGATACATTACATGGTTAAAGCTTTATTTACTTTTTAAAACCATCTTTTTTACCTCCTGCGTCTTTTATAAAGCTTTTACGAACATTTAGCCGCTGCGATCCAACATGGACTATCTGACGAAACATTTATGTGAGCGTCGATTGAGAAACTTTTTGTTGGCCATTGTATTCCGCTAGTTTTATTCAGTATGGGATTGTTTTAATTTAATTGAACTGTTTGGCCATTCCGTATTCGTGGTGAACGCTTGATTCCAAGCCAAGCTAGTGTATTGTAGGTAAGCTATTAAGATGTACCGAACTGAAGCCCAGTTTTTAACAGTTCCACTAAAGTGGGTGCAAATAGTCATCTTGGCGTGCGTTTACTTCTGTATGTGTGAGACGTGACTGCATTTGTAACTGTCACTGTGTGTGTGTGCGAGCGCCTGTGTAAGGCTTGATTTACCGCTATGCTAACGTCGGTCGCGCGCCCGAATAATTAAATAAATAAATACGATAAATATATATTTGTGGACAATCATCACACAAATAGTAGGTCGATTTGTACTATGGATACTCTGGTGAAGGATATATTATATATACGAGTAACACGAGAAATCTGCCGCGGACGTCAGCGTCACTTTGTGGTGTCCTATAGAACATTGTATTTATTACAAGATTCTTGCGATGCAATTGGCATTTTTTGTGATTTTACGATAGCGTTCGACTGTGTTGAAAGTAGAACTCTTTTACGAAAACTTCAACACTATGGGTTATCTACGAATGCATTACATTTGATCTCATCTTATCTTAGTCACAGACAACAAAACATATTTATAAAAATAACGCAATCTAATGGAGCGGCTATCAAACTAGGAGTGCCAAGGCTCCATTTTAGGGCCTTTTCTTTTTTTAGTATACGTCAACGATCTGCCGTACATTGTGCAAAATAATGACTTATGGACTTTTACTGTGGGGAGAAGCAGTAGATATACAAATAATATTCGTTCTACAAAAAGAGCAATTCGTTCAATTTACAAGATGGGTTCACGAGAGTCACTCAGAGATCTGTGTAAAGAGATAAATATAATGACAGTGGCCTCAGTATATTTATGGAATTAAAAAAAAAATAGTTTTAAGCATAAAATTGTAATTCCTAAATTTCGTGTGCGTAAAGTGTATAAATCATTTATGGGTCAAAGTGTTCTATTATACAATAAATTAACTATTGGTGCACTTGAGTTGCCGTTACCTGCTTTAAAAACCAATTTATAAACCCTATATATATTATGTTCGATTATTTTTACATTAAAAATAGCCGCCACAAGTTTGCGTCACGTCCAATTCGTCAGATTATAATAAGGGAGTTTCTTTAGGATCTACTTAATATTCTCTCGTTTCCTTTGGCATGAAAACCGGCAAATTAACATATTTCCATTATCAGATGCACATGCTCGAGTAAATCCACATTTAGCATCGTGACCTCCCCTACTATAAATACTTAAATCATTTGAACTGGCCGAATCGTAACCAATAAGTTCGTTCAAAGAAGGACTGTAGCGTCTATAATCAGGAAATAACTAAAAATTTTCAAAATGTGAGGTGTTTTTTCACAGGCAAAAATGTGTCGTCGATCTTTGAGGTGAATTAAGTAAAATATAATGAGAAATCAATAATAAGAGTGGTGTCTATAAGATTAAGAGGAACAAGAAGAAGAATATGCAGATATGGGTGTGAAGATCGCTTTGGGATGCCTATCCTAGATCCTGATCATAGTCACGGTTCTATATTTAGACATAAACATAGATATTGAAAAAAAAAATTAACATCACTTTTAATATTTTTTCCAATGTTAAAAACTTAAAACTAACAAAAGGTAAAAATGAAGATGTTTAAAGCTTAAGCCACACAGAGAGCGGGCGGGCGGTGGCGGCGCGGGCGCGGGCGGCGGCGGCGCGGGCGCGGGCGGCAGCGGCGCGGAAGCTCCTTTTGGCGGTGGCGGCTGCCGCCAAAGGCGGCTCCCGCGCCGCTGCCGCCCGCGCCCGCGCCGCCGCCGCCCGCGCCCGCGCCGCCACCGCCCGCCCGCTCTCTGTGTGGCTTAAGCTTAAAAGGACTTGACTCAGCATAATTATACAGGGTGTTTGGCACATGGCTACCTTTCCACCCTTGGACCCTGGGTCCTAAGAGTGACGGTTATGGAGGTACGATTTTTTAAAGTTTTTCCTAAATTACCCAAAAACTGGCATTCGAAGACACATTACTTTTTTTTTGTGTATGCTTTTAAATTCGTAATTTATTTAAATATCTTACGTCTACGTACGTGTGCTTAAAAAATACTAATTTCAATATTTGTATTATTTAAGGTAGGTAATTATGTTTAATAAATGTGTTATTCTCAATAAATCTTAACGCCTTAAATAAAAGTGTCCAAGCCTAGATAAAATTAAGAAAAATCTAAATGCCTTAATTGAAAATATTGCAATAAAAAGTGGGTTAATGTTAATTTAAAAATTATTATTGTAGTCCAAAAGAGCCATTTAAGCCTATCGTAGAAAAAAAGAGAAAATCACGTTTTTATCGGAAAATCGGGCAAAGTTGGCCTATTTCACGGTATAATATTTTTTATTTACCTAAACTTTGGCTAAACAAAACCTTATTATGATTGAGTACGTAGTAAAAGTTTCATCATAATATCAAGGTTTGTTTTCAATTCGTCAGACCCTCGCAAATTTGATTCGGAAGAACCTTTCTTATCTATTTATCTATTCACAGAAATTCCCTATGAATACAAATAGGTAAATGGAATGAAAATATTGCACAAAAATTGACTGTTAAATGAACGTGATGGGTTAAGTAGGTATTACATTATACTATAGCTTGTTTTTTTATGGATAAAATTCTCATAACTTATTTCTAAAGTCTCTACACATAAAATATAACCTACTTTTCTTTTAGATTGTGATTTAGGCTAAACTGTCTGAAAAACTTGTAGGTACTTGTACATACTTTGACGTGTAAGATACGTCCAGGTAAGTACAACTTTTACTTTTAGTCCAGTTACTTGCGTCAAGTCCGGTAGTTCTGAGTTTTTGCAGACTTGTTTAAGTTGTTGGCCCAATGAATAATCCAAGTTGTAACGTCGAGGGCCGAATGCAACTGAAAAAAAAACCGAATAAATAAATAACTCTAAAGAACTAGGCTGATATTTTTAGCGGTTCGAATTTTATCGGCAAATAAATTAAAACTGGTTGATGTATGATTATGAATAAGGGTGTAAGACTGGGCTCTTATTTTCACATGGATCCTGTTTCCCCAGTTGAATATCGACAGTCTCCTAAAATAGACTGGAAGTCAATTTGAATCGACATTTCGTGTGACACTCAATGTGTTTTGCTCTCGCCTTCCCTTGGCGGAGCTGACGTATCAGAGCGAGTGATTGCGATATATTTGTAACATATCATTGAAATTGATGAGAAGGGGCTGCATCATATTGAAATGTGAAATGTTGGTCCTTACGTTATAGTGTTATGAGGATACATTGCGGTCACTTTTCGATACAAACGTTGACTATTTCCTCCCCACTTTTTGACGCTAGCAAAATGGTTTTTTCAATTTTATATGTAGAATTATTTTGTAACTTTTACATGTTTTCAATTTAGATCAATATGTAAATCTTGAAATAATATAAACTAGTCACTCACGCCTTTAAGGTTGAATATAGCTCAAGTTTCTTATGTTTATTTGTATTGTCTTCTTCTTCCTTGATTCTTCATGTCTGATAGTCAAAACAGCAATCGCCGGTAACTTGTTTCATCACAGCTCTTCATGTTATTCTATCTTCCGCTTTTCGGATAGATGCCTGTATGTATTTGTATTGTAAGTATTGTCAATTAACTTAAACTCCTGCATGCATTGTTTCATACCAATTGAATATTATGCACGTCTGACATCTCTGCAACCAGATAAGTAAACTGATGTTTTCCCCCATTTAACGGCACACACGTCCAGGAATAATTACACCTATAAATTTCCCGTCATTTTTGAAGGCCGTGTAAACACCGTTCCATTGAGCCACGATAAAAACAACACAACAAGAGCTTTGAGGTAATGCGAATCATATTTCACACAGCAGGAGGTCCCAGGGCCCACGGGCGTTTTCCACTGCTAGAGTATATTAAAACAAATGAGGATAATGAAGCTATTTTGAATGGGATTTAGGGAAAGTATTTTGTGATTAATTCTCGAAAGAGGGATTTATTTGTTGTTTTTTTTTTGGTGTAAGATAAAAATAGCTCCATTTGTTTTTGTCTTTAATGTAGGGTAAAGGAAACCTTATCTAGTTCGCGAGTGGCTGTGCACTACTTTCTGACTTAGCGAGGAGTAACCTGAGTGTGGTATTTTATACATTCCAGACAGCATATTGACGGCGCTTAAATTTCCTTACTTAACAGTACGCTGTCGGTGAGTTGAAGATTCTAGTTCCCTGAACCGGGGTAAATACTGAATTGGTGCCTTCAAGCAACCCATTAGGAAGCACCCATTTAAACTCAGTAATAAATATGTACCGATTTGTTTAAGAATTGACAGCTTACTGATCGTACCGCCACGCAATGACTGAATTGTATTGTATTGTGCATGTATAACAAATAAATTAATTGAATATTATTTATCGTATGGCATTTATTTCGAACCGTGAGATCTTCGAGAAGACAGTACGGTTGCCAGTTTTAATTATGAGTATGATCATGAGTGTGGTTGAATTATGAGTCACATTTCATTTCGTTCAATCAAGAAGTATTTTTCAACAAAACATTCTATTTTAGTGCATTGTAAATGACTACAATTATTTTTGTTACTTCAGATCTTAGTTATGATCAGAATTCGGAAAGATGGGCGTCATTATTACCTATGACAGGGCGACAACATAATTACGGTATTGCGAATAATGACGCGCATCCTTCCGAACTCTGGATATGATAAAACCGAGGTAGGGGTTCAAAATTGTAATTATAATAGAATATATATTATTGTACCTGACTTGTAATAACTGTAGTATTGTAAGATTGAAATTGACATAATTAATTAATGCATGCAACATGATTGACATGTCTTTCCCGTTCACGGGACAATGGTGTCCCGGACCTTTGGGAGGCGTGCGCGGAGCCGAAGTACCGAGGCACCGAAGTGCCAACGAGTACCACATAGCCAACACGTAGAGGCCCTTTTGACAATTTAATGAAATGCAAGGGATACACCGAGCGGATGCTGTCCCTGCCCGTGTCATGGGACGCACACAGAGACAGCACCCGCCAGGGTGTATAGGAACTATTGCTGATTGATGGAGTCTAAATGAACTGGGCTATTGGGTGAATCTGATGGACTAATGGCTGGGCTATTGGGTGAGACAACGGACGCCTGCCTAATAAAACTGTCTCAGATTTTTATTTCCGGCAGACGGTGACTCGCTCTCTGCTAGATGGGCCCCCATAAAATAGCGACATTATAAAATGGCCTAAGGGCAACACCGGTGATTGACATTATTATTATTATTTAAATTTCTGATTATTCATTTTATTTATTATTGTATGTCTTTCCCGTTCACGGGACAATGGTGTCCCGGACCTTTGGGAGGCGTGCGCGGAGCCGAAGTACCGAGGCACCGAAATGCCAACGAGTACCACATAGCCAACACGTAGAGGCCCTTTTGACAATTTAATGAAATGCAAGGGATACACCGAGCGGATGCTGTCCCTGCCCGTGTCATGGGACGCACACAGAGACAGCACCCGCCAGGGTGTATAGGGACTATTGTTGGTGGATGGAATCTAAATAAACCGTGTTATTAGGTGAAGATGATGGACTAATGGCCGGGCTATTGGGTGAGACATCGGACGCCTGCCTAATAAAACAGTCTCGCATTTTAATTCCGGCAGACGGTGACTTGCTCTCTGGTCGATGGGCCCCTATTAAACAGCGACATTAAAAAATGGCCTGGCCATTATTTATTATTATTGTTGTATTTTTTAATTTAACTATTTTTTTTTATTTCAAATGCAATTTATATTGTTTATTGAATAAATGAACTATGAACTAATTGCAAGAATAATTTGAAATCTCAAAATGGGGTCACAAGTTTTGTAGTAATAAGAAACAAATCGATTAGTACCTATCGAAACAGACAAATTGGTAATCAAGAAATGCGGGTCCCGGATTTCTTGATTTCTAATTTGTCTGTTTTCTTGATTTCTAATCCGGATCTGGGTTCCGGATTTAAAAGTACGCATTTTCACTTTACAGCCGCGCTCTCCGCCATGTATAATGTATATATACCAAACTTTCTGGGCGGCCAAAGTTTCCAAATGTATCTAAATATACTCCCCGAGATAATCTGTGATGGTACAAAAGACTTGTTCTCATTTGTCGGATGGCTTCCAATATCTTGTTCGCGTGTTCAAGCCCAATACAAGAGATTACTTTTCTCCTTTATCCATTGAATGTATTGAATGAAAAGCGAAAGTGAATTTATTGATTGACGGGATAAATAAAATGCTACAAGTTTGTTTTTATAACAAAGTGAACAACTCAAACTCAGACTTGCGAATTCATCACAATAATTGTAATGTGGATTGGTTGTTTCGTTCATTGTTTGTCAATCTATTATTTCCAAGCATAAATTCAAAATGATTGGTAACAAAGCTTTGTTGTGAAATTGCGTGTGTTTAGAAACGGGATTAGCAACCTCGTTTTCTGGATGCATTTTACCGTCAATGATAGGTTTTACCTAATCGATTCCAGAAATAAGAGCGTAGAACGAGCGCAGAGCGCCAAACACTGCAGATATCGAATTTGAATGGTTTGTTTCATAAAATCCAAAAGCAATTTGTACAAATTAAATTGTAAATATTGGGAATAAAATGTGCTAGGTTTACTTTATGCAAAACCAGCAGCAAGCAAGCAGCGCCCCACCATTTTAATGATCATACTTATTTTCCTTGGCTTGTCCAGGTAGCAATGGTAGCATGCATGGACAGTTGTTGTGTTTATTTTAAATAAAATCAACTCCCAACTCATCTGAACATTCTCACATACAAAAGTGTCTTTCCCATAATCCAAGTAAAGAGCAGCCGACAAAATGAATAAAAGCGAATACTTTTCTTTGCAAAATGTGACAAAGGGTTGGCGCGGGATTTTTCAACGTGAAGTTATTGTCTGTGACGCAAAGTCGCCATGACAAATAGTGCTGCGTTTTTCAGTTTCGCAACATTTTAACTTACGAGTTAGTACCTCCAGGAGATTTCTTTTAGGGATATAAATGGTTTTGTTTCTCGCGATGCTTTTTTATTTTCTGCCTCTCTGATCTTGTTAGCAGGTGTAAATAAGTAACGTGAATTATTAGTTGTTTATACAAATTTTATTGCGCGAAAAGAAACATTAAGGCTATTTACTTACTAATGCAGTTGCGGGAAAGCTCTATTTATGTTCATAATTTCGCGAAGCAAAGAACAAGACAAATGCAAACAAGGCCTTAGTGACTAAGGCCTTGGTTATGCAGAAGTAAGGCGATCAGCGGTGCAAAACATGTGCGATACTTCCAATAAATTGATGATTAGACCTGGCGACCAACTAGGCGATGGTGTTGCTATGCGGATGACTTCTACCCCATCTGGGAAACTTGACTTATTATTAGTTTATTAGTTACAAATACAAATTACTACTTATGTCTCTAAGGTTCATATAATGTCAGTTCCATTGAATTAAGTGACTAGTAAAACTCAATGTAAAATATTGATATATTTGTTATTCGTAGTATAGGTATGTATTTATTATTATATTCTGACAGGACCATCGGAACCAGTCAGTGCGGTAGTTTAGAATGTTTAGCTATCCAATGCCATAAAATGTGAAAAATCGCGCCGAAAATTCATAATGGCGAGGCCATGGCACCACACGCTGATGTATAGACCAATAAAGTCGAGATGTGAAGAATGACTCGTATCCCATTAACGTCGTACGCAATTCGGATCCCGGCCGAATGCCGAACGCGATTTGTCCCCGTGATTTGTGACTCCATATTGTGAAGTTGAAGTCCCTAACAACGGCCCGTTTATTAAATACAAGCCCCGAAATGGAAACAACGTGAAAAATTACCATTCCTAACGGAAACTTTAGCCTTTGTGAACGGGTGGCCATCTTTGTTAGTTGTAAATCACTATTTAGCCGTCCTTAAATGGGTTAGGTGCAAGTAAGAGCGACTTAAGGGTTATCCATTATCCAGGATATAATTTTTTAACGTGCATACCTTAATGCAGTTCTATTCTGTTTTTAAATAAAATGATTGTTTGCTCACAGTAAACTTCCGTATTTTAGAGTACTTTCCCTCCAGGCGGCTGACGCGATAACGCGACGACCGAGTTCTGCACGGACAAAGTCGCGGGCAAAAGCTAGTAAAATATAAGTACTTTCCCTCCAGGCGGCTGACGCGATAACGCGACGACCGAGTTCTGCACGGCCAAAGTCGAGGGCAAAAGCTAGTAAATGTATTATAATTTAGATGTACGAGCCCGTCTTATTTTATGGTTCCGTACCAGCGCACATAACTATTACTAGCGAGAATTTTAGTTTTAGAATTTATTTAAATTGTTTTATTTGAATTGATGCCTGAGTTATCCAGGGTGCCTTTATTTTGGGTTTTTTAAGGAATTTGACTTTTAGATATTAAAATTGCCTTTTTTTCTTTCATTATCAACAGAATGTAAGTGAAAAAAAAAGCGGATGACGCTAAAAGCTTTTCATCAATACCCATTAATAGAAGAGATATAAACCCGCTTAGAGACCAACCCTTTAATCCTACAGAAACAAATAGCGATAATAATTCACAATTCGTTACCAGGAAACATGGTCGGTGACCTTTCCTCTCAAATCCATTTTTCATTATTTTAAAATGGCATAAGCCACATAATAAACCTTTTGCGTTTAAGTCATTTTCGTTCAGCGCTGTGATATTGTTGTCACATCCATGCCTCTCATTTTGCCTTTGATAGTCCACGAGATAAATTACTCACTGTAGTAGGAACAAAGCCTTTATGGCAGCAAATCTCTTTGTCATCGCGTGCTTTGTAATTGAGAAATATTGTCAATGTGAGAATAGTTAAGTAAAAAAAAAAACCGGCCAAGTAAGAGTCGGACTCGCGCACGAAGGGTTCCGTCCCATTATCTTTAAAAACCACTGAGGTAATACTAATAGAGCAGACATCTCAACTTGATTTCTTGTCGCATGAGTTAGGGTCAAGTGACACAAGTGCACTCAGTCTGTGCCAGACGGCTGTGATAGTTGGACGGATGACGTTAAAAAAGCGTGCGGGTAAATATGCCTACCTGTGTACTGGAGCACAGCGCAAACCATTCAGGAAAATCAAATAAAAGTCAAGGAGTGACTACTCAGTAGTAATATTACTGGATATTCCTTAAATTCGCCTATAAAAATATTTGTTGTATTAATTTTAAGTCATGCCGACGCGTCATGTGGCCGCCATGAAATCATAGAGTAACGAAAGAACGATTACGCAGACGGGACAATTGAGACGTGAAATGTTAATAGAGGTTATGAATTGAAATATTGTGCTGCAGTTTAAAATATTTTATATTATTATATCTACACCAATGCCATAAAACCTCTATAATGATTTTGAAGAAAGTTTATGATTAATAGTGGTATAAAAGTATGAAATGCACATAATTTGGCGAAAAAAATATGCTTTTATTGTAAAATCCACACTGCTGTTTTAAATGCTTTGCATTATGCACCATTACAAAAATAACTATTAATTTTCCCATTGTACATACGTCGTGAATCACTATAAGGTAGGTAGGATAAACTGTATGTCGCATCTGTTGCGCGCTTATTCTTTAATCAAGTCTGACAACGTCTTGTGTTTGAAATGTCTGTTCTAGTGTAACATATATTTCAATGTTAAAAACTGCAAAAAAATCACGTTTGTTGTATGGGAGCCCCCCTTAAATATTTATTTTATTTCGTTTTTAGTATTTGTTGTTATAACGATAACGGCAACTGAAATACATAATTTGTGAAAATTAGATATGAAGAAATTTTTAAGTAACTAGTACTAAAATTAAATAATTATGGACTATGGAGAAAATAATCAGAGAAATAATCATATTATAGACAAGAATCATGTCTGAAAATCAACCATTAATGTCTCCTCGTCTGGTAAGATCGGTGTTTCAAAGAGTGCCATATTTTTCATTGCGCACCGTTCTTATACACATTGGAGTTACGTTACAATACAAATAATCTTTATTGCACACCTCCATTAAAGGACAACAGTACAGTACAAAATCGTAATAAGTAGAGGCAAACGACAGGCAGTCTTATCGCTAAAGAGCGATTTCTTCCAGACAACCTTAGGGTAGCGGAAATCAAGTCTAATCATAACTATTGGAGTTATTTTGAATCATCGGCTTTATATGCATTCGCACATGAACAATTTCGTCAAAACTTGATCAGGATTTTAAAACCCTCAAGTACTATCATTTACACAAGACGCTTGAGAAATATTTGCTCACCTGTAGCATTATTCAGCTGAAGCTGAATTTAGCATTAATATTTCTCTGAATCCAACGACATCTTACTATCCCGGAAAGCAATTTAGACCGGAATTAATTATCAACAGTCTTCATGATGGAGTCCCGTTTCCGTCCAGGTAAACAGTGTGTTCTGGGAACGAGGTACGTTCATATTTTATCCTCCTTGACTAGTGACATACGTGCGCGGTTCCGTCGCCGCCGCAGAATGTTATCCAATTATTACGAGGAACATGGCACCGGAGGTCTGTCTCACCTAACGTATTGTTTAATATTAAATATTTCATATTATTATTTTGTAAATGTATTCAAGCCTCAATAAAGATGCAAAAACAAGACTTAAGGAGATATTTTGATTGGTAAACAACACCCCCGTGAAAGAGAAACGCTTACCTACGCCACAGAATATAGTATAATAAACATACAGAACGGCCACGAACCCCCCGCACCGAGGTCAGTTACCTCGTCCCTCCCGCGCGTCGTTACCGTCGCGGCACGCGATTCGCCCATGCCACGCGCTACGCACTCGCGCAAACAATTGACGCGTGTACCGACAGCGCACGCACACATACTTACCCACAGCGCTTGCTTTCCTTCGCGTGTCACCCCCGTGCCTACGCTTATGTCTTTTGCGCACGGCAAATCGGGATACAACACTCTTCAGGAATTACTTTTTCAGACAAATCTCGATAAATATCTGTCTGTGTGCAGTTTTAAGGAATTTCCTCTTGACAGAGTTTAGATGTGGTAAAATGCCATCATAATTATTAACTTGTTTGTGTCGTTTAATAATGCGTTGTTTTAGTGGGGAAATAAAGGAAAATAAAGACTCAATTCTGGATTCTTTTTCTATCGAGAAAATAATTTTAATTAATTATATTTCGGCTGTTGTCAAAAACACAATCGTATAGGTAGTCAAGAATTATAAACAATTATGTTTCGGCTATTGTAAAAAATACAATCATATAGTCAAGAATCATATTCTGAAAACCAATCCCTATTGTTTCATCGTCAGGGCAGAACAGCATTTCAAAGACCGTGATATTTCTCGTTGTAGCGCCTTAAACTAAAGCCTAAGCCTAGTCTAAACAAACCCCCGTGAGTTGTACCGGGCGCAAAGGTACCCATTACATTTCAAGCAATAATAAAATGTAATTTTGTTTGTTATTGTATCGCTGGCGCCGCGTTTTCCCGCATTCGAGCCATTCAGAAAGCAGTTATGTAAAAAAATGCCTTCGTTACTAACTAAAAACATCATATTATTATTTTATTTTGATCAAAGAATCAGTTTATTGAAATTGTCAATACATTATTTTGTCATAAATCCTCTTATTTAACCCTTTGAGATTACGAGTAACATTTCTCTGTCGTTCCAACTCGTCGTAACATGTTTAGGAAACTGTATTATAAAAGGATGCAATTATAAGTTGGACATGTTTAATAAGGGCAATACAACATGTCCCTGCCCGGCTGGATTTGGGATGATAAATGTATCTTGTACGTGATGTAATGCAGGAAGTCCCCGGTGTCCGGGACGTAAACAGTGAAGCAAAATTACAGTAGGCAATAATACATTAATTACCAGGGGCGGTATAACAAAGCATGTCTCTGTTCGCAGGTATTTGACGCACGAGCCAAAGGCAAGACTGAGGCTTTCTTTATTACGGCCCGTGGTACGTATACATTTTTATATCAGTGAGGAGCGTGTGATAGGTAAAATTTGTCACTTTATGGCCAGATGTGACATAAAGAATTATTGTCGTACCTATACCGACTACATTTTTTTTGCCAGAGTCATTGAGGAACTGACTGAATGGATCTATTTTTCCCATCGCTTCGGGAAGGAGTTAGCGGGACGACCTTGATACACTTTGTACGGACTGTCAGGTGCTGACCACGACCCAGACGAGTGGAAAAAGATGGAGAGGCCTTTGCTCAGCAGTTGGACACAACTCGCAACATCAAATGCTAACTGCGCGCCGGTCGGTATACATTGGGGCGCAACCAATAGTGTGTGTTTGTTTTGTGTAATATCATTTAACGTTAACGCCATCCCTTTATTTAGTTAACAAACGTATTACAATATTCACATAATCAATATAAAGTAATAAATTAAAATAGTAAAAAAAAACTTAAAATTTCTCCGACGTATAAAAATGATTACTTACAACTAATACATTCTTAAACCTAAGCTATCTGCGACAAACGGTCTATGGGATGACAGCTACCAGCGCCATATTTAACGTTGTTCGGTATGTAATCGTAAGTGGGTGGGCACCTACTGTGCATTTTGTTAAGTGTAACCGCTATGAAAGCCTCGTTAGATGCGTGTAAGGGCTGGCATTTTTTCAATTTAAAAGGGCAATGGCTGTTTCATGGCTGGTTGTGTTATTTCATAGACGGAAGAAGAATCACATCAAATTATGTCATAAGCAGATTGCATTTTTGATTGAACTCAACCAAATTAATTTTATTTTAGGCGACTTCCTGATTTGTCGGTGCGGTGGCGGTACGATATGAGAAAACTGTCAAATGTCAGTGTCAATTGTCAGTCAACTCAGTATTACTTTTTACTGCGCCCCTACATTTAAATGAGTGCTTCCTGACTGGCGCGGGACGCGCGGAAGCGGGACGATGCGAAGGCAGTTACTGGTCCGCTTCTGCGCATAATATTACTACTGCGCAAAAGTAATACTGACAGTATTCCGTCAAGTGGGAATCTTTGCGCCGTCAGTAAGTTTACGTCAAAGAAGAAAATGTCACATATCGATCCCGCCCCGCCAAGTCAGGAAGTCGCCTTAACCTCCAGTAATCTGTGTAGCAATATTATGATCAGAGAAAATCAACGGCAAGTTGGTCCAGTATTAAGTAAGGCCGCGCTTGTGACTTCTCGAGGTATCCCACGCCGTGAACTCGACTCGCAGCGACAACGATGGACAAGTGCAGCGCCTCTGGCGGTTACGCATTAGAACTAAGACTCGCCATACTAAATCGTTTACGTAGTCGCTAGCGAGTATGGTAATGCAAACATTGCAAACTCATGGTAAGGGTACTTACTGGTCATCAGTCATCCTTGTGGGGGATCTACCCACGCTACGCCTTACGGTCCGTGGTCGCCACTCGAGAACCATTCGGCTCAAATGGCCATCCTGTTCTATGTAATTGTACATGTACCTACGTTCCTCGCCCTGTATTATGGTCGCAATTATAAAGACAAGATCATCTGGCACTTATATCGATACGACTCCATAGATACCTAGTGACAGATGTTTTATCTTGTCGTAGGTATGAAAGCAAATAGGTAGTACCTATATAATGGTCCTAAGGTAACGGTCACCGAAAATAACAAACGTTCTTGATTTTGAACCTTACTAAAATTATATAAATGCGAAAGTTTATACGTTTGTATGTTTCGTTGTTTGGATTGAATGAATGAATGAATGAATGAATGAATGAATGAGAATTGAATGAATGAGAATTTTATTTGGTATAAAACAATAACATACAGACCACAAAAATAAAATAATTTAAACATGAAATATACCCAAATGGATGCCGCTCAGCATTCAGTCATGACAATCATGACGCTGATTTTCAGGGCAACCAGGAAACAACAAATTATAAAATAGTGCACAGTTACAACTAGAGAGAGAACTTAGCATATATAGTGACAGGCAATGTGGGAGACGTACTCATACAGAATAAATTCCTTGCGTTAAAAGCGGCGATTGGATGTTTGTTACTCAATCACGCAAAAACGAATGGACGGATTATTATGAAACTTGCAACACGAGTTTATAGTCTGGATTAACATTTATATACAGGATACTTTTAATTTTTATCTCTGTTTGGGCACTGGACATGTATGCACATTAAGCCTGAGAACATTTATTTTTTATAGTGTCTAAGTTGTAAGCACTCACAATGGTGTTCCGGACCTTTGGGAGGCGTGCGCGGAGCCAAAGTACCATCGAGTACCACATAGCCAACACGTAGAGGCCCCTTTGACAATTTAATGAAATGCAAGGGATACACCGAGTGGATGCTGTCCCTGCCCGTGTCATGGGACGCACACAGAGACAACACCCGCCAAGGTGTATAGGGACAATTGTTGGTGGATGGAACCTAAATGAACCGGATTATTAGAAGATGATGGACTATATAATGGCTGGGCTATTGGGTGAGACATCGGACGCCTGGCTAATAAAACAGTCTCTCATTTTACTTATTCTCTTCTGCTCGATGGGCCCCTATTAAACAGCGACATTAAAAAATGGCCAACTCGCCAATCTTATGTAACCACATCTACCCTCGAGCAACAGCTCTTGCGACTCCACTCTGGACGGCCGGTTAAGGCAAGCCAGAGGTAGGGGGGGGGGGGGGGGCAGGCTCACCTCCAGGAGCACTCAGGTACGTAGGGTCGCTACTCCCTAACAGCCCGCCACAAGCTGCCTTACGTTGATTGATTGCACTGGAGAGCCAGTGGGCGATGGGGTCGTCACATCCCTACGCCTATTTATTATTATTATTATACCGAAAATCATCACTCGAAGGGATGCAATATGTATTGGAAGTATACGCGGATGAAATCGCAGGCAGGAGCTAGTGTTTACATATAAATGGCAAGATAATTACTTCCCTCGGTTATTTACAGGGACCCTCGTCATGGCCGCTTGTTTTACACGTCATTCTCGTTTGCTAATGAAAAAAGTGCGGGAAAAAATAAATTGCTTTTTATTGTTGGATCGCACTCGCGCGTGTGTTCGCGACGCGATAAAAACTCCATTGATGAGTTAGCACAGAGTAAAACGGAATACAGGTAAATTGAATTAAGTGTGACACTGACGTTTTTAGGGTTCCGTACCAAAAAGGTAAAAAAGGAGCCCTTATGGTTTCACTTTGTCTGTCTGTCTGTCTGTCACATTGCTAAATATCTCAAGAACTACTTATGCTATCGATTTGAAATTTGGAATAGTTATAAATAAGGGTAACCCAGATACATGGACGTTGGTTCTTTAAAATATTTTATTTTATGAATAATGACAGATAAAAGGGGGTTCAAAATTTTAAAGTCTGGCAACTATGCCAAGTGGGGTGTCATATGAAACGGCTTGACTTGTACATTCTGAATATTTTTTTTCGTTCGATAATTTTCAATTTACGAGGGAAAATGTAAAAAAAATACCGTCCCCCTTATCTCCGAAGTTTACCGAGAAAAAAAATTGAAATTAATGCATGTATATTTTACAGGAAAAATATAGCCATAGCTCTATCTAGTTTTTCTTTTTTTAATCATCAAAAAACTCTTCTATACTTAGTTTGTAATTTGCATATATTTTTGTTTTATATTTAATCTTACTAGATTATGTTGAAAATACCTTCTTTCATAAAAAAAAAATGAATCGGTTGATGTGATAAAGAATTATCCTTGAAAAACCAACATACGTACCTACTAAAGTTATTCAGTCGCGCAAATTAGTAACAAAAGGCGCCGATGTCTGTCTGTCTGTCATGTTTTTAAGATTGTTCCTGAATTAATGGGGTCGGGACGGATACAAGAGAGTACAAGTAATACAAGAACTGTGTACGGAACCCTCGGTGCGCGAGTCGGACTCGTACTTGACCGATTTTTATTTTAGCATTTTTTCCACTCCAGCACAGAAAAGTATAACAGTATTACATAACTCCATTACCTGACACGCTTTGATAGCCTTATATTCCTGAGGAAATAGAAAGGAGTGCCATGTTTTGTCTCGATCACCGATCCAGCATTTTTTCATGGTCGGGTTATAGGCACAGGCACACTTCCATAAGCAAGACATTGGACAAGCAAGCCGCAAAGCAGTACCTACTCAAAGGGTAGTAGTACTCAAAGTATCTTCATCATCATCAACTTATGAAGGCCCTACTTCTAGGCCTTCTTTTATAAAAGAGAGGGAATCGGTAGTAGCCCCACTGGGCGAGCACAACCAGAAGACATATTTTGGCGCAGGTGGCTGAAAAGGAGTGAAGCACGTCGTCTTCTTCAAGCAACAAATGGAAATGTTTATTTTTACATACCAAATTTCGAGACTAATAAGTATTGATACGTTAATGATTAGGCCTGTCACAAAATCCGTATTATAATATTCGTTCGGGAAATTTTGTTGGAGGCTTTGCAATTTTCGTATCCGTAATTATTTTGGTACATTAAGTACCCTACCTACACGTGCTGTCTAACAAAAATAGACGACATAATGGTTTATGTTTCGATATTAAATGAATATTCATATATGTAGATTTTATTTCGGCAAATAAGGTTTAATAGTGATCAGTCATCAACGATCAATAGTCGTAATACTAATTCAGCAGATCAGAGCTCCCAAGATTCTTTATGTTGAGAGTTAAGGATCTCCATTTATTTCCTATCATCATCACCTAATCTTGAAATCGATAAGAAACGGCGATATTATTATGGCGATTATGATTGCTCTGGATTTGCGAGCATCCTTGGACTACGAAGAGTACAAAGTGTCCGCATTTCAAAAGGCAGTATAATAATGTTGCACTAGTTGAAGTATAAAAAAATACATAGGTATGTTCCGAACAACTCATTGACATGAGCCAACACTCTAACTTGACCTACACGATTAATAATAATAATAATAAATATTCTTTATTGCACCATAAATGAGTGATTAACATAAATAATCCTTAAAGCTAGTAGGTAACAACAGGCGGTCTTATCGCTATAGAGCGATCTCTTCCAGACAACCTTTGGGTAGCAGGAGATTAAAACAAAAAGAAACAAGAACAACAGGTAGTGCAAGAATAAGGCATAAGGAGTAGAATAACACATCTAAACTAATATATACAATTACACAAATAAAAATAAATATATACAAATATACATACATACACATATATATGTATATATAATATATATATAAATATATATATATATATATATATATATATACAGACAAGTAATGCATGTTAAGGGAGTGACAAATAATGACGTCTTAAGAGATTTTTGAAAATGGGCAGAGACTTGGCACATCTTATTTCTAACGGCAGAGCATTCCATAACCGAACACCTCGAAAAGTAAAAGATTTGTTGAAAAATTTTGAAGAGGAAGAAGGAGGAGCAAGAAGTCTGTTTTTAGTCGATCTGATGGACGATAGATAGTTAAAACGCTCCTTAAGATACGCTGGGGTGGCCGGGTTGAACAGAACACTATACAGAAGACCTAAGATATGAGAATCACGACGAAGACGAATAGGAAGCCACTTGAGTTGGGAACGAAAGCTGGAGACGTGGTCATATTTGCGCAAGCCAAATATGAACCTGATGCAAAGATTCTGAAGCCGCTCAAGTTTATTTAGCTGTTCCTCAGAAATATCAAGATAGGAAATGTCGGCGTAATCTAAAATAGGTAAAAGAAGGGATTGAGCAAGCGCAGTCTTAGTGGCGAGCGGTAAGAAGTTACGAAGTCGGCGGAGTGATCCCACAGAAGCAAACATTTTCCTGCTGACCTCGCTCACTTGAGGTATCCAAGATAAAGTGCGATCCAGGATGATGCCAAGATTTTTCACCTGGTGTGAATAGGGGATTACAACACCATCAAAGATAATGGGCGGCAGACTACCAAAATCAACCCGAGCTATGAGTTTAGGACTACCTACAATTATGACTTGAGTTTTAATCGGGTTGACTTTGAGGCCGTAGCGCCTACTCCAGTCCAAGATGCGCTCCAGGTCATTATTCGTGGAGAGGATCAACTGAGGTAGATCGCTTATTGCACCCTGAGAGTAAATTTGAAGATCATCGGCATAAAGGTGATAAGATGAAAAGATATTGCTAGCTATGGAGTTAATGAATATAGAGAAAAGAAGAGGAGACAACACGCCACCCTGCGGAACGCCGGCAAGCGTGTTGCACCATGAAGACCTGGAAGAATCTACCTTTATACGCTGCCGACGACCGACTAAGTAACTTTGAAACCAATCAATTACCGCAGGAGATATGTTAAGAGAACGCATTATACCAAGCAAAATATCAGGATCAACCGTGTTAAAAGCGTTGCTGAAATCCAACAGCGATAATACCGTGACCTTTCTGAATCCATGCCTGCACGAATATCATCAGTGATTTTCACCAGAGCGGTAACCGTACTATGACCCGAGCGAAAACCGGATTGCAGAGGATTCATAAGATTATTCCTACTAAGAAAGGATGTCAGCTGCTGATGCACAAGGCGCTCAAGGACTTTTGAGAGGAAAGGGAGAATGGATATGGGGCGATAGTCAGAAAAAGAGGAAGGATTAGACTTTTTCGGTAGGGGAATGACATCAGCATCCTTCCAGAGCGAAGGGTAAACGCTAGACGAAATTGATTTATTAAGGATGCAGGTGATGATAGGAATAAGAAGATCAAGGAGAGGAAGGATCATGTTACGGCTAACACTGTCAGGTCCGACGGCGTTAGATGTAATGGCCAATACGTTCTTCTTAACATCACTGTCAGTAAATTGAGTAAGAGAAAAAGGAGGAAAGTCAGGAGTTGGGACACTTGAAAGAGAGTTAAGAGTATCAGTCTTAACTGGTCCGTTAAAGGTCGCAGTAGAGGAAAAGTGCTGGTTAAGCTGGTCGAAGTCAACATCGTTCCCAATGTGGTTTTGTGAAGATTTACCAACTCCTAATGACTTGAGAAACTTCCAAATTTTAGCAGGTTCACCATTCTCCACAGCTGCGTGAATGTGATGCCTTTGAGCATCACGGCAAATTGTGCTGCATCTGTTACGAAGCGCGTGATACCTGTCTTTATTTTTGTCAGTCGAGTTCCCCTTGTACTTGGACTTTGCGAGATTCTTTTTGGCAATTAATGTTTTAATGTCCTCAGTGAGCCAGGGAGCAGGAACATGCTTTATTTTGACTGGACGAACAGGAGCGTGAACATCGTAAAGCAGGGTCAAAATAGAGTTAAAATGATGCACCTGCTCATCCACGGTTGCAGCATTCAAAATCACGTCCCAGTCCACTAGGGCGGCATCTTCCCGAAGCTTCTCAACATTCATCCGACCAAAACTGCGCTGAAGGAGGACTTTAGGCTTAGCCTTTGGGGGACGTATTTTATATGATAATAACAGAAGATGGTGATAAGAGAAAGCATCAGCAGACGATTCCCATCCCGCTTCGAAGCAACGAAAACTGTCGCGACTTCGGTGGTAAATTTAAGATGTCCTTAGGTTTCTGTGGTCCATTTTGAAAATAATGATAGTCCCACCTCCCCCGCCTGCTATACTACAGCCTAATATAGGCTCTGCAGTGATGTCTTCAATGATCCGACTACCAAAGTCACGACGGTTGAAACGCTCTGAGAAATGCGCGAATACGCAAAGAAATATAATATACTAAACCTGTGCCAGCAATCGGCCGGGAATCCAAAGTTTACCGAACTTGGTAAATAAACGTTGTTTAAAGTTGTTGGTGTTTGTTTGCCGGATTGCGATTAGCAATTTTAAGGGCTGCTCCGACCGATATTTCCGGACCGGACGCGAGTTATCGTTGCCCATTATTCGTTTGTATTCAATTCCAAGGCTGCTAATCGTTTTTTATAAGCTTTTATTTATGTACTTACACATACGCATTAAACATTTCGCATTTTTTTCTTTAGTTTAAATTATCAACACGTGTGACTTGTATGACAATAACTACTTCTCCTTCTTCTACCTATCGTTATCCCGGCTCTTGCCAGGGTCTGCTTTCCGGCTTGCTTTTCACTGCTTTTCACCTCTTTGCCACAGAATAAGTAATAGTACTACGTACAGAAGTTGCACTGTTAACAAATCGCCAACTTACAAACCCAAATTATAATAGCTAAATAACAAATATTGACCACACCAAGCGAATGACGAGACAACGCGACCGTCCGTTAGCAATTCGCCACTGAATGTACTTGCAGCGGCCCGGGATGTACTTGCAGCGGCGCGGCGAACTGCCGGAGTGAAAGCCCCCTGTCTTTGCACGATCCTGCGCATCCTCTTTAATGCACCCGTTCTCGCTCATGTTGGCCTTCACGAACAATTACTTACTACTTACTTCTATTAGAATTTTATTGAGCTAGGAGGCCAACATAAATTGTCACCAATTTGCGACGAGCGCGAGGCTGGAACACGTATCATTCCCACTTTGTATATTACCAGGAGGCACCTCGTGAGGTGACGTGTCACGTCATCGTTTTTTGCTACCCTTGCTGGATTGATGTTGGTGTTAAAAGGTGCAGGCCATCATGTGAAGAAGACACCTACATCCAAAATTAGTTTAGTACGCAGACCTTTGCTGGGTCACCAGCTTGTCTCTTTGTAACACCATATTCTGTGAAAATTCTATTAAGGCACAAAATAAATGATTATAGTCCCATGACCGATGGGCACTTGGGCAGATAAAATGTCAGCCACCTTATCCAAAAGCCATGTGAAACTCGATTTCTTAATGAATTTGACCAGGAAAAACATTTCTTTCTATCTACATTTTTTTTTTAAATTGTATGTGGTGTCTCTAATGCTTCTACGTAATTAACAATTTCTGATAACGTTTAAAAACAGCTACAGTTTGACGTTTTGCTTTGATAATTTATTTTAACAGCTTTCGTTTAGTAGATTAAATTTTTTCATGCCACTGTTCGGAAATATGGCTATAGATGGCGGGAATTGGGGCGTCAAAATTGACAATAGTAGTAGAATTTAAACTTTCGTGAGACATGTTATAACTTTATTTTACTAAACGGTTAAAACTCACGTATTAATTGTCACTTCGGGCGACATGTTTCGAACTCTTCGGGAGTTCTTCCTCAGGATGAGTGCGTCTGCGACCCGCGCCGATTGCACACTGTCGAACTACCCGCCGCCCGCCGCAAGGCACGTGACGCACGCGCAGACAGCGCTGGGGCGGGGGGGGGGCAGCTCGGCGCTGAAGGTGTTGTATGAGGTCGTGGTGAGGGATCGTCCCCCCCGATCAATGATAGGCACACTGAACTCACTATGTCCACTCGATTGTCATAACGCACTTCCCGCTCTATGATCGGTAGCTTTAGTATAAGTTTTTTCGAAACATTAACTAATTCGAACGCGTTTGCGCTTTGTATAAAAATGTTTGAAAATGCTCTCACCGAGTTTGAAATACGCGCGTTCATCGGTTAGCAACAAATGTTATACTCGCTGTTTTAGTTTCCACTAGTGACCACCATTCGTTTCATACATTTTGAGACAAAACGCAAACGCGTTCGAATTAGTTAATGTTTACTACGGGATCACAGGTTTCACAGGATGACATGTCGCCCGAAGTGACAATTAATACGTGAGTTTTAACCGTTTAGTAAAATAAAATAGTAGACTCATGAACAGGGCGGACAAAAAGTGCAGATGATGTAAAAATGACGTAATCTTGCACACAGGTGATGGTTGTAACAAAGTAACAAAATAATCGTAAATAAATCCGTGAAATTAATAATACAGGGTGGTAGGGTGATGTAGTTAATAAAATAAATTTCACGAAACTTGTAAATATAAATTCTTGCTAAATAAAATCGTGAAGATACAATAGCTAAGTAATAACGAAGTCAATTTATTGATCATCTGACTGAAAATGTGTCATCTGACTCAAAATACTTACTCATTTCAAGTGGCGATATCGTTTAATAAAGAGGTTGATAAATGATAAGTGATAATTGTTTATGAAAATCAAAAACACTTTTTGAAATCATCCTATAAGTGGTTTGACGTCATCCGCACTTTTTGTCCGACCCCTGCAGTCATGACAACTATGAACCTAAACCACACCTAAACCGCTACAACAATGTTATATTGTTGATACTTTTGAGTTTTTTTAAACCATCTGAGACATAGAATATAGTCTTAAATTCTAAAAAAAAAATTGTGTGTCAGATAAGGATCTTGTCTAGTCTAAATCATATTCAGTTACAAGAACTGATGAATTTCACTGGATAGTAAAAAATCGCAAAGTTACCCCCTTTTTTGGATGTTTTTTTTAATATTATGGCTATATTACTTATATTTTACATTTAATTTTGAGACTCAATTTAAGAAACTAAATAGTTATAGACAAACTCGTATGGTTTGCTTTGATAAAAAGATTGGCTTAATTACCAAAGGGGGGCTGATGTGGCGTCGCTAGGCAACCGTCAAATCTGACATGCTCTGCAACACGCTATCGAAGTTTCTTAAGTCAGTTGCATATATAGAACTTCCAACCAACTCTCATTGGACTTCGGTCCCTGAGAGATCTCTCTATTGTCGTTTCTTCTTGTGTCTCCTATTTATTGTATATTTGTATATAGTTTGTAGATATCTCCTTTTCCTGTATATATTTAACCCTGTACATTATTCCCTTATAGGAGTTCATTTCTATTCTACATTGGTGACCTCCGACAATGGACATAAGCGCAACCTGAAGATCCTGACGCCGCCCCGCAGCTAGCCCGACTTCCTCCCCTCTCTCTCTCTCTCCCTCTCTCTGAGTGTGCCACCTAGCATTTCTCCTCCATATGCCTGGTACCTCTACTCCCAGCGATTCGACTTCTCTCCTCGCCTGCTCGTCACCCTGGCTCTGAGCCCTCGCTCGCCACGCTGACTCTGAGCACTCTCTTAATACGTCGTCGCTGACTCCTCCGTCTCAAAGGGGGGCTGATGTGGCGTCGCTAGGCAACCGTCAAATCTGACATGCTCTGCAACGCGCTATCGAAGTTTCTTAAGTCAGTTGCATATATAGAACTTCCAACCAACTCTCATTGGACTTCGGTCCCTGAGAGATCTCTCTATTGTCGTTTCTTCTTGTGTCTCCTATTTATTGTATATTTGTATATAGTTTGTAGATATCTCCTTTTCCTGTATATATTTAACCCTGTACATTATTCCCTTATAGGAGTTCATTTCTATTCTACATTGGTGACCTCCGACAATGGACATAAGCGCAACCTGAAGATCCTGACGCCGCCCCGCAGCTAGCCCGACTTCCTCCCCTCTCTCTCTCTCTCCCTCTCTCTGAGTGTGCCACCTAGCATTTCTCCTCCATATGCCTGGTACCTCTACTCCCAGCGATTCGACTTCTCTCCTCGCCTGCTCGTCACCCTGGCTCTGAGCCCTCGCTCGCCACGCTGACTCTGAGCACTCTCTTAATACGTCGTCGCTGACTCCTCCGTCTCAAAGGGGGGCTGATGTGGCGTCGCTAGGCAACCGTCAAATCTGACATGCTCTGCAACGCGCTATCGAAGTTTCTTAAGTCAGTTGCATATATAGAACTTCCAACCAACTCTCATTGGACTTCGGTCCCTGAGAGATCTCTCTATTGTCGTTTCTTCTTGTGTCTCCTATTTATTGTATATTTGTATATAGTTTGTAGATATCTCCTTTTCCTGTATATATTTAACCATGTACATTATTCCTATATAGGAGATACCATTTCTATTCTACATGTTTCCTCGACCGCAAATGCACTGGTTTAGGTTCTTAGATTCTCATCGCTACGGACCTTGACCCGTCGGATGACTATGAAACTGTGGAAAATATATATAATAGTTTGCCCTACGCTTACCCCGATATTCCTGGAGCTCCGTTTTCTTTAATCTTCAGGAAATATTGTGATATTTCTTTAAATTCGGATCCGTTGACTTCCGCATGAAAAAACCGCTGACAAGATAGTGACGTCTTCTTTTTTCTCATTCTTTCCAGTCTGTTTCATATTGGACTGGCCACGGAGTCCGTATATGCCCCACCCCAAATCGATATAAATAAATGTAATAAACGTGAGTGTGAAAATGTAACATTCCCCCGCCCGAGAAAGGCTGAAGCCTTTATCAATAAGAAAAAATAAAAAATAAAATAAAATTGAGTGTTGAACTTTAGTTACGACAACACGAATTCCGCAAATCTACCGTTAAACTATACGAATAAAACTGTTTATTACTAACTTAATCATCCAGGGGGAGTCTGCAAATTTTAACGACAGGCCGCATGAGTGTACCTGACGTGGTTCTAAGTTGTACAACCCGGACAATGCCGTCTTTGCCGGGTAGCAACCCCTCTATTCTACCTAATCTCCACTTCAAGGGAGGTAAATTTTCCTCCTTTATTAATACGAGATCGCCCAACTTAGGCGAATCCGTTGGAGATGTCCATTTTCGACGCATTTGAAGAGAGTGGAGATACTGGTCACTCCATTTTCTCCAAAAATGTTGAGACATAGATTGAATTAAATTAAACCGATTTAACCGCGAACTCGGAATATCTTCAAATTTGTATTCCGGGATCGAAAGTAAAGGCCTACCTATGAGAAGGTGCGCAGGAGTCAGTACTTCCAGTTGGTGGGGGTCCTGAGTCAACGGACATAACGGACGGCTGTTAAGCACCGCTTCTACCTTAGTAAATACCGTTACTAGTTCATCAAATGTCAAAACCTGATCTCCTATAACCCGCCGCAATAAAGTCTTAGCCGATTTAACAGTGGCCTCAAATAAACCACCGAAATGCGGGGCTGCCGGGGAATTGAACCGCCATGAAATAGATTGCTTGGCAGCACCGTCACTAAGGTTCTGCTGAGCTTCCCGTGAAGCTAAGTATTTCTGAACGTCATCCAAATATCTGTTTGCGCCCACATAGTTAGTTCCACAATCCGAACGTATCATACTCGGACCTCCGCGTCGAGATGTGAAGCGTATCAACGCCGCAAGAAAACCTTCAGTCGAAAGGTCCGTAACACATTCTAAGTGAACCCCTTTAGAGGCAGAACAAATGAAAACACAAAGATATGCCTTCAACATCTTTGCATTCCGCAATCGAGACTGTTTTATAATAAAAGGGCCAGCAAAATCAGTTTGCACGGTGTGAAAAACACCAGTCGCGTTAACTCGATCCCAGGGCAAGGCTGCCATCAGTGGTGCCGTCGGCCTGGCTTTTGTCCTAAAACATTTCATACATTTGAAAATTCTTGTACGAATTACTTGTCCCGCAGAAAGAATCCAAAACTGCCGCTGTAGTACTCCCGTCAAAACAGTAGCGCCCGCATGACAATACATAACATGGAAATGGTCCACGATCAAAACCGTAAGTGCGTGTGACTTCGGCAAAATCACCGGATGTTTCCGCTCAAATGACAAGCTGGAATGTTCCAACCGACCCCCAACTCGCAGTAGACCATCATCCGCAATGAATGGTCTAAGCCGACGTAATCGTGTGGAACACTGCTTGTTCTGGAAAAGACAATGGATGTCATCGGCAAACTCCTCTTCCTGAACCAATTTGATTAATCTTTGCATAGCGAACTGTCGCTCCGAAACTGTTAATGTTCCCATTAGTTTAACAGATGAGGATTTAGCATTGTTGACAAACCGAAAGCAATATGCTACGACCGCCAGCAGCATATTCAAGCGGCTAAACCGAGTAAATATACTATTCTCGTCAACAACTCCCGCTAAGGCTTCAATATTTACCTTCCCTTTCCGCAACCCAGGCAAGGGATCTTCCGCTCTATCCATTATGTTTTTGGGCCAGGTGTCCGCCTCACCTGTCAACCAAGCTGGTCCCCACCATAAAGGGTGTTCAAGCAGTTCCGATGCGCGACAACCGCGACTTGCAACATCGGCAGGATTCATTCCAGAAGGTAAATGTCTCCACGTTATGTCTAGACCGCAAGTTATTATCTGGGA
Source organism: Cenopis cana (assembly GCA_951800055.1). Lineage (NCBI taxonomy): Eukaryota > Metazoa > Arthropoda > Insecta > Lepidoptera > Tortricidae > Cenopis > Cenopis cana. Next base: position 14,215,477 of record OX637489.1, read on the forward strand.
AACCCGATTACCCTCAAATGTCTGCAACAAATGAGGCGAAATCCGCAACCAGGAGAGAATGATGGTGCTATCAGACCATCCGAAAATACTCTCAATCGTCATGTCATCACTGATAGCAGCGACAACGTACTTTAGCAGACGAACTAACAAAGTAGCACCACTGAGTTCAAGTTTAGGTATGGTTAGTTTTGACTTTATTGGAGCCACCCGCGACTTGGCCATCATTAAACTAACCTTGACCTTTCCGTCTTGTCCTACTGTCCTCATATAGACTGTCGCTCCGTACCCGAGCCCCGACGCATCTGAGAACCCGTGTAGAGAGCAAGACTTGACGTCCGACAACACATAGCGATCCAAACGAAGACCGCTCTATTTAATAGTTTGCCCTACGCTTACCCCGATATTCCTGGAGCTCCGTTTTCTTTAATCTTCAGGAAATATTGTGATATTTCTTTAAATTCGGATCCGTTGACTTCCGCATGAAAAAACCGCTGACAAGATAGTGACGTCTTCTTTTTTCTCATTCTTTCCAGTCTGTTTCATATTGGACTGGCCACGGAGTCCGTATATGCCCCACCCCAAATCGATATAAATAAATGTAATAAACGTGAGTGTGAAAATGTAACACTACAACTATGTTAAAATGTTTACGAAAACTACGCGCCGAGCTTCGGTGAGAGGGATGGTAAATTGCAAAATCACGTATGTTAGAGCGATACCTCCTCTTAAAGTTACGACTCGAGAAAAGAATCTCGCAAAATTATTATTGTAAAGACCAAAATAAAAGTAAACGTCACAATTAAAAACATATTAAACTGTTTTTCGCGTCCATAAAGTTTTATTCCGATATTATTTTAAACGCCCCTGTCACTTTAGTCGACACTGATAGTGTTTCAAAATGGTACGAAATGCAAATGTACGTTTAAATTCCGCTTCATAGCTATGATAATTCTCAGGCAGTTTTGCTTCGGACGCCGGATACAACGAAGTCCGCGGCACTCACTTTGAGATGACAAACGAACAGGGAAGTAAGACGAAATATTTAATATTCAAGTTACTGTCCGCCAGACTTTGTCGTGGGAAATTTAAAAACTTCGCCGTACTCAAATTAAAAGTGGGGATGTCGGCCAAAAGTCTAATACCTTATTAAAGCGCCCGAACTTATAAAGGACAGAATTTATTTTATGAACTTAATGTTTCATTATGTAATTTGGTCCATTGGACAAATTAGTGAAATTCAATTGTTTAAGGGTGAAAAAGGTGGAGGGGAAAAATTAATAGTATAATTCACACGTACCACATGACGGCAAAATGTAGGTGTATACCGACTATTTCATTATTCATTTTCATATATTCATTTTCAATACAAAATATGCGCCCCACCACGTGGTGTGGTTGTGGTGTGGTTGTGGTTGTCGTGTGGTTGTGGCGTATGAAACAACCCTAATTGATGAGATAGTTAAGTTTTCAGTGTTAATACGGCCTCCTTTTCGTATAGTTTCTTTTAAAATCAAAGAGGCTTTGAAAGACCCAGTAAGAATTAGATGATCTTTCTGCTAAACTTGTCCTCAAAAATGCAGACGTCAATCCTCTTGTTTACTGCTGGTGTAGGTACACTACTGGCGCGAACACGCGGAGTTGCGGATGCGGGGTGATATTAAATACGTAGGTACGGGCAGTTTAAGCTTCTGAAAAACATCTAAATTACTGCCGAAATAATGCAAATAAACGTCTGAATTCAGTCATTAATTCCCATTACAATATCATAATATTAATGAAAACTTAATCAAGAGAGCGAGAGCGAAGCTTACTTACTGTGATTAAAAATGATTGTCGCTCTTCTCCAATTTAGACTCCGGCCGGCCCGTCAAAAATGGCGTTGGCGGAATAAAAAAAAATCACTTTTAGGGTTCCGTATTCGAAAGGTCCAAACGGAACCCTATTGCTGTCACTCACGCGTCCGTCCGTCAGTTGTCTCTCGCAAAGAAAGGTTTAACTTCCCGTTGACCTATGAACTTGTAATTTGCTGATAATGTTTATTATTACGATATTTTACCAACAAATGCTAATATATTGATAAATCACATTTTTTGTAGTTGGTTCGGAACCCTAAATGTGCGAAGTCCAATTCGCACTTGGCCGTTTAAAAATGGCAACCGTGATATTCTCACAGATAACAGAATATTCGTACTTTTTTTTTAACGACATCGGTGGCAAACTCGCGTGCGGCCCGCCTGATGGTTAGCGGTCACCGCAGCTTATGGACGCTTGCAACCCCAGGGGCGTCACATGCGCCCATCCATTTAAAAAATTATGCTCTCCTTTCTTGAAGAACTCCATTGTAGACCTAACCCGTAAATCAAAAATTACGGCGCTGCTTCTCAAATAACCGCTTACTAAAATTTATCCGAAATACAAATAATCCCTCGTTTTAAAACAGACAATTTTTTGTTCGTTCTAATGTTACGAGTATCGCGTTTTATAAATTTGAGCGAACCATTTCGACCTTCATTATTTTTGTTGGAGTACAATTTAATTTTGCGATCATTATTTACACCTGAAAACCGACAGAGCGTATAAGGCGACTTCCTGACTTGGCGGGGCGGGATCGATATGTGACATTTTCTTCTTTGACGTAAACTTACTGACGTCGCAAAGATTCCCACTTGACGGAATGCTGTCAGTATTACATTTGCGCAGTAGTAATATTATATGCGCAGAAGCGGACCAGTACTGCCTTCGCATCGTCCCGCCTCCGCGCATCCCGCGCCAGTCAGGAAGCACTCATTTAAATGTAGGGGCGCATTAAAAAGTATATAGTACTGAGTTGACTGACAGTTGACACAGACATTTGACAGTTTTCTCATATATCGTACCGCCTCCGCACCGACAAATCAGGAAGTCGCCTTAGGGAATATACCTGATATGCTATTCAAAATTTGCGTCACATCAGCTCACCGCTCATTAATGGTGCCACACGTTGTTTGAATTGCATAGTAATTATGTAAATCAAATAAAGTTATTATTTGGATCGCATGAGAACAATGTGATTCAAATAACATCAATACATATTTATCAAAAAGCCGTCTTGTCGTGCACTGCTGACTCATACTTAACATTGCTACGAGTATATTCACGGAATTTTGCCCGTCGCCGCGTTGGTGAACACACGTGCTCTTCGCGACGACGGGGCTGAATCCACTACCGAACAAAACCGGTTGCCTACTGTCATGGCGTCGTTACCGAACAACGTCTTTGAAGAAGTATTGATTGGCGTAATCATCATAAATTTGATGGAAAGCCTTTTTAAAAGAGTGAAGTGAAGTGAGTATATTCACAGCAACCTAGCCCTAACCTAGCGAAATTCGATCTTCGTCATAATAATAACACTTCACAGGAGGTTTCACTTAAATTGGTTTGCTTTAGGCGCAGGGTAGGGCAAGGCCATCCCCATACAAACTTTGTGCACGTTTTATTCGTCGGTTTTGGCACTAACAAATATAATATTTTTTTTGGTTGTAAATATTAGATATGCGAAGATCGTGATGTGAAAATTATCAAATATTTCAAAAAAAAGAAAAAATTTAAAGGAAAAAGTTTATAAAAAAAAATTACATCACGAAATAGCTATCAGAAAAATAAGCATACTGACCAAAAATCATAACTTTAATGCAAACACAAACGAAGTAAATCCTGCACAAAGTTTGTATGGAGAGAGCTTGCCCTACCCCTCCTCTTAAGGTGAGGTAAGGTACTTCGTGAATAATAGAAAATAGTCATACAGAGCTTGGATTGGATTAAATATCTGAGACAAATGCATATCTGAAATTAAATTGTAGTAAGAATTTTATAAAACGGCTCGTTGGAATGTGTGGTTGCGCTTTTATGAGACTACACGGTACGCCAATCGAATTGAATTCGTATCCAATCGAGTTCGGGATTTCGAGTTAGTTTCGTTACTAGTATTCAGTTTATTTAGACGTGGAGTTTTTACTATAGATTTACTAGCTTTTTAACTATAGATTTATTGCCTAACTTTAAAACTCGATCATGGCGTTAGAATTTAATTCCGCGGGGTAATCACGTAACGTACGTATTTAATGTCAGTTTTAGTATGGGATTTGTCATTGAAATCTATCGTACTAACGGTCGAAAACGTTACGTGATAACCGCGCTGTTCTTTTAATTCAGGCGCTTACCGATAACTATCTTATCGCTCTTCGATAAAAAGTATCCTTCTCTGAGACTCAAACTATCTCCATACCAAATTTTGGTGCCCCTGGTACCAGTCCAACCTCAGTCTGCACCACGACATGGGGATTAGCACCATGTATGGTTTCTATAAGCAGACTGCCAGACGTTATTTTGACAACGCTCCCCATCATGGGAATCTTTTAGGAAGTCTGTCGACTACGTTCCCATCCCTCCCCCGTCTGTCGTAACTCAGCGATCACAATTTAAGGGCCGCAAGGTCCGGCGTCCCAGGACTCATGAACCCGGACGATGTAATCACAGCGTCCATCGAAAGATGCACGCTGCGCTTACGGCGTCCAACTCAGACACGTACGCTTTAGGCGTTCCCGACAGCGGGGACGTCCACCGCGTGATCGCGACAACACAGACACATATAGTCCCTATTCGGTCCGGTACCGCCGCATCGGCCGCAACTAAGGTCGCCGGAGCTCCCGAGGATACACTGTGAGGGACCTGTACATATATGTCTTTAGCAAGACAACGAATTCTTAGGCCAGTAAAGGGTCGCCAAGGCGCTCTAGTTTTTTCTAGAGTTGCAAGCGTTTATAGTCTACGTTGTTGTGTTACCTACCTTTTTTTTACCGTTTTTGTACTCCTTATCATCATCGTCATCATAATATTAGCCAAAAGACATCCACTAATCCCTCACTAGTAGTCCTGCTTCTGCTCGATCCTATAAAAAAGTATTTTTTGTCGCAAAAAAACAATACACAAAAAATAGTAGTTTATGCAACTGGTACATAATGAGGGGCATTGAAACACGAGTGTGTTTTATGAAACGAGCCGAAGGCGAGTTTCATAATAAGGTCACACGAGTGTTTTAATGCCTAATTATGTACAGTTGCATACATTACTTTATCTACACACATATTATAATTACTCTAAGATGGGTTCAGAAACCGTAGTAAATAAATACAATAATTGTGTTAATACAACCTTTTTTGCACGGTTGCGGAAATATCGAAATCAGAACTGGCAACCGATACCTGAATGTTATTTTAAAAAGTAAAGAGTCCTTATTCTGATGTGATCATGTCGTTCTAGCTCAAATTTCGTGCGATATATACTAAAAAAACATCGAGCTGACATTTCGCATCGACTGAATTTGAATTTTCAGTGATACTAGAATAGGGACATGTCAACTTTGACATTTAAATTTTGACAGTTTTGTTTGACGTAATATTTTAACATCATATATGAGATTAAAATGAAATATTTTATTACTGCTGTAGCCTTAGCCACAGATAAGAAAATTGCCATAAATTCATTGAATGTTGAAATGAGAGTCATTTTCTACGGTTTCCGAACGCATATTAGAGGATTTATGATATGTGTGTAGATAAACAAAGTTAAAGAAGATAATAACAAAACTCATCATTTTTCCGTTCGTTTTTTTATCATTTCATAAAATACTGTTAGTAATAAATACAGAATGCAGTGAAATAATATTACAATTTGAAATTCTGATCACTCGCGAAGTCTATACACGTTTGTACACTTTACATAATTTTTAGAAGTTTCGCACTAAAAGCTTCCACCATTTTTATGACAGCATAACTCTTTATTGAAGTCTTCCATATTCAGTTTGCGTGAATTTCAATAACACGGGTATTGAAAAGTGGGGCGGGCGTGACTAATGACTAATACGTCTTTGGTCGCAATGATCGGGGTCTGTTTTGCAACTAACAATTTCATTTCAATTTCATACGTGTCCGTTTCAATATTAGGCAGCATTCACCTAATACTTAATGCCGTCATACCGACCAGGCGACTCTACGTGAAATAAAAAAAACTGGAGCGACTGGGTAACAGGTATCGCTGGGAAGACAGTGTGGAGGCAGATCTGCGGCAGCTTCAGGTCGAAGACTGGCAGGAGGCTGCGCAGGATCGGGAAAGGTGGCGTGCTCTCGTTTCGGAGGCCAAGATCCTCTTTGGGTCGCTGCGCCGCTAAAGTAAGTTTATTTCAATAAAAAAGGTTTCATAGTTATTTGATTTCTATGCTTGCTAGGCCCAATACCAATAAGAGGCATGCGACCTCTTCTAAGCGCGAACAAGCTACTCTCGCACGTATAATATTAGTATGGATGGATAATTAAAGAAAAAGTTGGCGTCGTGTCCAATAAAGAAGTAAAAGGCTGGCGTACGAGAGAGAAAAATGGAAAATACTCCACCGATCAGAGGATAACTTTTTAGTGTAATGATGCGATAATTAATAGGTTATCTTATCAATATATACCTATATTATTCGATATTCGACGACCGCTTTAGCTTAGTTGGTAGTAACCCTGGCTACGAAGCTGGAGGTCCCGGGTTCGAATTCCGGCCGGGGCATTTATTTGTGTGACGTGCACGAATATTTTTTCTTGGGTCTTGGATGTTTTCTATGTATTTAAGTATCTATTTATATCTTTATAAGTATGTATATCGTCGCTTAGTACCCATAGTACAAGCTTTGCTTAGTTTGGGACTAGGTTGATTTGTGTAAGATTGTCCACAAATATTTATTTATTTATTTATATTTATTTAATATAACTAAGGGATTAGGTAGCGGACCCCAGGCATCCTTCAGGATGCAACTGTACTGGGATAACTCTAGATGGATGATGATGATAATTAAATTCATCCTTACCTGTCCTATCATGTAAAAAAACTGTTTTTGAAGACGTTCATTACCACACTTTTCTCTATGATTAGAATACTTTGTGAGCTTCTAGTATTATACTATTATACCAACATTTTAAGTGATGATTATTGTATTGTCTAATCCTTGAGAAAATGATAATTACATGATACTTAGGACGTAAGGATTAATAAACTGTACATATTTGTACAATCGATTTCTATTGAACGCAAGAGTCTAAGGGTGGCAAATATACAAGTTTCCTGGAGTGTACATTTATTTATGAATCCGTGGATTTGCTCATATACATATGAACTCTTCTGTAATTGCAAACCAAACTGCCGATCGCCTGGAGCGTTGCGAATAAATTAACGGGCACGTGTAAATAAATCACACGATTTTAATTAATTATATCATACAAATTACGTTGCTCAGCGCTAATTTTAATTATGTTTGCCATAATTTCAATAACAGGGCTAAATAAATAAATATTAAATTATTATTGCCTTAAGGCATTAGCACTCGTATTTTCGCTGGAGGGATGTGGTGGAAGCGGACCTGCGTGAACTCGGAGCTGGTGCAAGCTGGCGAGAAATTGGGCAGGACCGAGCAAAGTGGCGTGCTCTTGTGTCGGAGGCCAAGACTCATTTTGGGTCGTCGTGCCAGCCCAGTTAGTTAGTTAAGGCATTAGGTCCGCAATTTGAACTTTTAATGTGCAAAAAAGTTTAAATAAATACATTCTATGTTTTGATATGACTACTAACATTATGACATCAATTATTTTGATACGACATTTAGTTGTGACGTGTATGGATATGCGTTTATACTTCTTATAATTATATTTCTTGGTTATTTCTTAGTTGAGAACTCATTTTAATTTTCACTTGCCAAAAATGGCTGAATATACAGGACTAAATCTGCAATGTTCACCACCTGTATTCTGTATGTTCTGGCGAATAGAGGTAAAATCATTCATTCTTTCATTCAATATTTTGATGAATATATTATATTAGACTTTTTTAATGTCATAATCATAAATTAAAAGATATTCTGTTGTATTACAGCGCTTATTTATGCTGTTTAAAAACACAAGTTAGTGTAGGTACCTACTCGTATGTAACAAATTGTAAACTTATTTGAAATTGCTTGACCTAATTAGATCTGTCTCGGTCTTACCACTCGTCTAGATAAATGTATTCTTTTTTTTAATATTTCAGTTGTTATGTTTCTCATACCGTAATCGTAATTGAGCAAAAACCTAGCAAATTATGTACCTAGGTAAATTTCAAGCTTATTTCGCCGAGCACTTTATACATTAGTGTGTCAGCCAAATTGGCAAAAAAAGACGACCCGGACGTCGGTTATATATGCCATTCTATTTATGCTATTTACAGAAATAGGTACTTAATATCTGAGAGAAAAGACAATTGTAAACGCATTTTTAGATTTCACAATAATGTGAGTATAGGCTAGAAAATTATTCCTCGAACGGCTACATAGTGGCATAAATGGAAAAGGTCATATAACATTTTAAACTTTCGCGCTTTGTAAACACTCTTAAGAGATTGGTTTAAACTTTTTACCCATGTTTCGACACGGGTTGCAATATAAACGTGTTATAAATATCGCGTTAGACCCGATTGAAGAAATCTTTTCAGGACGGTCACATACTTTCGTCGTAGCTCTCACATCCTCGCATCATAGCTGCATAGCACATATCTAAATGGGACGGCAACCGGTCCGGTGCCCGCTGCTTAGCCAACCTGTACCATGTTTCATTTCGTTATCTCTGTAGCTACAGACGCAACGTCGGATTACGTTACGTGATGTTTATACAATACAATACAAATACTCTTTATTGGACACGCCACACAAATGAATCAGTCCATCAATTTACGTTGAATCAAATGCGAATTGATTTGAATTCTTTTGTTGAGAAAAGGTAAACATTGACACAGTCGGATGACTCCGATCGCTCATTTGAATCATGAAATACGGATGTGTTTCATGATTCAAATGAGCGATCGGATTGTTAGATATATGTGTTTGGGTATGTCTCAAGTCGCCCGATTGCCTGTAACTCTGCTAACCGACTATAAAGCGCACAGTAGCGTGTGGTGTAGGTATGTCACACCCTAATAACTCAGCTGATCACAGCTGATACACATCTGATGGAAACTTAACTAATATTAACCTTTGTACTTTGTCCCAGAACTAAGGAATGCAAGAGACCTTGATATTGATTCCAAGAAAATAGTATTAAATAAATTACCATATGTTCTATTTAGCATACCAAACCTTTAGTATAAAAGCAGTGTAATTGTTACTCAATAAATCAGTATTAAATCAGTATTTCCTCGAGTCTCGTCTTATCATTATAACCCGTAACGCTCCACATCTCAAGCGCTCAGTCAGTAACTACCTAATGAAAGTGGTCAGTCATCACAAGAACTTACAATTTATTTTAACCGACTTCAATAAAAGAAAGAACATTCTCAGTTCGTCTTCATGTTTTATTACCTTCCTTTATTTATGACTCGGTATTCGGATTCGGAAAACTACATCGTTTTATCGCAATGTTGTTCATCTCTTTCTAACAAGTTTGTGAATGCGAGAAGAAACTCTTTATAAAACTGATAAGACGGTACTAGTGAACGCGCAGGTCCTAAAATAACTTTATCTGAATTCAAACAGAACATTTTGGGTGCTTTAGAAAACTTTTCAGTTGCAGAATAAACGTTATCTTTTGGTGTGTTTGGTTCTTCTCAAGTGTGGTAAAATAAATTTTATTCTTGAAATGAAAACAAAAGTTACCGATAGCGCTATTAACAAATAAAATAGAAGAGTATTTAGTTAAGTTAAAAATAAACATATGGTACTTTATATTGCCCTACGCTGCCTACAAAGTTATAGCCTTTCCCCCAGAAAAGTGCTGGAGAAAATTGGCAAGGAACCAATTTTCTATCCTGGTTATGTTGTAGGTTGTATAACAGCCGCGATTCCATTTGACTTGATTGACAACGGGGGACATACGTAGGATATCGCTTTGGTCTCTTATTTCGAAAAACAGAGCCATTAAAAGGTTTGTTTTAATAGATCGAACGTTGATATTTATGTATTTACCTTTTTAGGGTTTCGTAGTAAACAAGGAACCCTTATAGTTTCGTATTAGTTGTCCGTCCGTCCGTCTGTCTGTCCCCCGTTTTTCTCAGTAACCGTTAGTACTAGAAAGCTGTAATTTGGCACGAGTATACATATCAATGACGCCGACAAAACGGTAGAATAATATATTAAAAAAAATTTTTTTTTAGGGTACCACTTAGAAGTGATAATTTTTGTTATGGTCAAGTGCCCCCCCCCCCCTACCAGGTAAACGGTGGCTACTAGGCATGTGAAAAACATCATGGTAGTAGTATATACGATGAATTTAAAAGGAAAACTATCACAGCTAAGTAGACATTACGAGACATAGACTAGTTAACGAGTAATAGTCGAAAATCAGAAATGTACTTTCGTACAATATCCATTGATACCTTAGATAATGTTGTTAATTCTGTCAAAAACATAGTAAATATAAGTTTGCGAACTTTTTAGTCCACATTAATGTAACGGATGGACGACTACGGAACCCTACCTTGCGCGTGGCCCGACACGCACTTGGCCGGTTTTTTACCGACGTTTTGACACGGGTTGCACCGGCAGTGGTCTCGGATATGACTTACCTTTTAAGTATGTTTGTAAAGCGCGAGAGTTTAAAGTGTTACAGAGCCATTAAACTGACGTCGTCACATTTCATCATATCGAGACGGGCCTGAAGGTTTCAAAGACAATAAATTAACAGCAGTGTGATGTCTTTTCAAATTCTGTGACATGATTTTATAAATGCATCACATTTAGGCGTCTTCCAGCCTCATCATCATCATCATAATATCAGTCAAACGAAAGACGTCCATTGCTGGACATGGGCCTCCCCAGATAGTGCCACAATGACCGGTCCTGCGCCACCCGCGTCCAGTGGACTCCCTTGGCCTTTACCAGGTCATCATTAGTCCACCTTGTGGGGATCTGATGACCCACGCTGCGCCTTCCGGTCCGTGGTCGCCACTCGAGAACTTTTCGGCCCCTACGGCCATAGGTTCTAAATACAACGTGCCCCGCCCACTGCCACTTAAGTTTAGTGATTCAAAGGGCTATATCGGTTACTTTGGTTCTGCCAGCCTGCCAGCGTGGAATTGTATTTGACAGTAGTACTGAGGGACCCCACTGTCAAATACGATTTCAGGCTGGCTGGTATTCCTTCCGCCGCGCCCGCGATATTTTATTATTATTATTTTTATTTATTTATAGTAAATCTTGTACATTGGTCGGCCGCCCCAGATACAGATGGGTTGACGTTGTGGAGGCTAATCTACGTGAGCTTCAAGCGGAGTCGTGGAAAGAAATAGTACAAGACCGGGATCAATGGCGTGCACTCGTATTTTCAACGAGCAAAAGCGATAAAGTACTAAAATTTCCAGCTACTTATGAGGCTGACTGTACATAAAACAACTTAAATGAAGCCATCAGTTGAGTCTCGAAGAACAATCTGATAGTCAACTTTAATGGCACCGACTAAAACAGATTATGGCCAGGAGACCCGAAGATTGGTCGTAAAACTTTTAACGATCACACTAAATTACAATTGGGTCCAAGTAAGTTTTTCCAACAATTTAATTTATTGGAACCTTGGAACGCAATCACATGTTTCATTTAAGGAATTCAAAGAAAGGTTTATAAGAGTCCCATAACGGTCTATGAAGGAATTAATGTACCGTAAAATTATCAAATTTCAGCTTTAAAAGCTCGCAAGTAGGTACTCATAGAGCATCTTCTTTCCGTCCCTGTTCCCGTTATTCGGGGGAGTAGGTACTCATAGAGCATACTGACCAAAAATCATAACTTTAATGCAAACACAAACGAAGTAAATCCTGCACAAAGTTTGTATGGAGAGGGTTTGCCCTACCTCTCCTCTTAACAGATTATTGCAATTAAGCTTCCAAATTACGTAAGAAAAGTCTCCATTTCGAGTATTTTCAGTTTGTAAATTCATTATAATGTTATTAAGTATTTAGAGCCGGTATCCCTTTCAATATTGTAGCTTTTAGTGTTTAAGTGATAGAAAGGAAAACATATTTTACCTTAAAATTATATATTAAATAAAGGCCTGTATGCGTGTTCATAACAGTCAAGGTGGTTTTGTAATAATTTTATTTGTCTGAAATTTAATATTTCAGAAAAGCTTCAATTTAACGGCAGTTTCTAAAATAATGATCAAAAGGATTGTATATCATTTTTGGTTTAGTATTTCAGTAATTAATAAGAAAAATAATTAAAAAGAGCAGCAAAATAGTAATTAAGGAGAAAGTTTGTAATAATATAACTCAAATAAATTTTTTTTTTTTTTTTTTCTATTTACTTTTCTGTATTTTTTTTATGTCTGTCTTGCATTTTTTTAAAGCACAATGAGTAATTTATCTATTGATTATTGTAACACGATTTTTTTATTTTCTTATGTAAAATAAATGTGCCGTTTTATTTAAAACAATAATTAACGCAAATAATAGATTTAAAACTTCATTCAGGACTCCAGTTATTTGTATCTCCTTAAAGAAGAGTCATTTTGATGGGAAAAGTTATAAGTGCGGGGTGGATTGAAAAGTTGAGAAATAACTCTCAGAGGCAATAAGACAAGAACGTTTTGTTAGCATTTGTAAAAAGTTTCTCGAGGTTTTTAAGAAATTTCGTTTATCTGCAGTTTCGTGAACACTTTTGTGTACTTAGGCATTCTCTGAGGATTCCATTGAAATAGTTTTGAAGCCTCTAAAAATAACTGAGGAATTTTATGCTCATTTATGCCTCTATATCCAACGGCTATATAGTAATTATTGAGTGTACTTACCTTGCATACCTCAGCACGGCTACCATACCACAGCTACGTCCATGCATTTTACGTGCTAATATGCTGTCTTGATGTATTTGGGGAATAATCAAAAATGTTTGACGTGTTAAATGAATATCGTGTTTGTGAAATTCGGTACCTAAAGTCGATTTCACGAACAAGGGTATTTACCATGTTAGGGACTCAGTTTTATTATTAGCACGAACTTCGGTTTAACAAAGGTGTATAATTTAATTAAGAATTGATCAAACCTTAACTTGGCTGAATAAACAAACGTATAAATTACTCATGAATGTCACTTAGTCTCTTTATAAGCAGACAGAGGTTGACGAGGGTATGCGCAATTTTATATGAATTTTAAAACGTTTGTTTTCGTGCATTGAGCTTATTTGTTCACTTTTAGATGCTGAAAAGTTGATTTAATGTTATAAACCCTTTTAGAGGGATAACCTAGTTACAAAAATCAATTAAAAATTCTTAAGGGTATGTGTGTTGGGTTTCTGGTTGTGTGTAATGTCGTCATAGCTCCTAAAGAAGTGTTAATACAGCAAATCCTCCAATCCAAAAAAGGTTGGTAGCGTACTTGTGATTGTTCTGGAGTCACAAGTGTCCATCGGTTACGGTGCTGACCACGATGTTAATAAATAAAAACGTAATAGCCAAAAAACAGAAAATAATATTTTCACAACTGCAAAGAAAAAAGTTTGTTTCTGCTATTGTTGTCCTAGAATGAGGGATCAAAGCCGTATTCTTCCCTTTTGAGGGCAACAATGTCCCTTTTCCTCACAGAAGGTGTGCCACTCAGTAGCAAAAATATTTGTAAGACATTTCATGTTTTAGCGGCGTGCCTCATAGGCTGTGCAAAAAGAAAAGCAGTAGGTCACTGTCACACGGTAGCAAAATTATTTCCGTCTTGGGCGAAAACAGTTAAATCCCTCGCTACGCTCAAGATTCTACTTTAATATATTTTACTTTACTCAGAATTTAACATACCGACCTCGCCGTAAACATATAATTTTGCTCCCCTGAGACATATTGTACTAATTCGAAAAAAAAACATAAAAAACTTGCTTGAAAAGAAATTTATTATAGTTATGATCACACGACAGCGAAATTTGTACTGAGGTGATAGCACTTCGTTATTTTCTAGTCGATAAATCAAAGTCGACCTTCTTTTCTTTTAATGCATTAAAATAATTCAAAGCCCCTTCGGGCGGGCAGTTTCTTTTTGTACAATAGCAGTGAATCACGTGGGGCGTCCATTTATCATCGGAGAGGGTTTCAGCATCCCGCGACGTGTCGCGATAAGGGTACAGAGAAACTTTACAAAGAGGTTGCTTGTGGAAAGCAGAGGTATAAAGGAGAAAAGACAATGACAAACATGTAGTACACTTCATACTGTGTTATACAGTGAGCATTGAAATCTTTACGCAATACAGTGAAAAACTATGCGAAAATGACTTAAGAGGAGAGGTAGGGCAATCTCTCTCCATACAAACTTTGTGCAGGATTTACTTCGTTTGTGTTTGCATTAAAGTTATGATTTTTGGTCAGTATGCTTATTTTTCTGAAAGCTATTTCGTGATGTAACTTTTTTTTTATTCAATATTTTTTTAAATTTTTTAATTTTGAATTTTTTTGAAATATTTGAAAATTTTCACATCACGATCTTCGCATATCTAATATTTACAACCAAAAAAAATATTATATTTGTTAGTGCCAAAACCGACGAATAAAACGTGCACAAAGTTTGTATGGGGAAGGCCTTGCCCTACCCTGCGCCTTAAGAGCCCACATATGCACTTTTGCCAATGTTTATCGACCTAGATCTCAACATCTAGGTATAGCGATTAAATATCTGTCCTTACAGTATATTAATCTTGATTCTTGAAGTATTTTACTTCAGTCTGTTAAAAGTAAAAACACGATTTGCAAAAATTTTCTCGATACTTTTATTTTTCGAACATACTTAACCCTTTTTTTCGATGTTTTTGGTTGGATCTTTAAAGCCCTCCCATCTTTAACAATGATTTTTGGTTTAATAGTTGTAAAATGATAAGCAAGTTTAGAATAAACATCAATATTTGAGCGCGATGGTTAATTGAAAACTCACGCGTGTTAGAGCGGGACTTTTGCAATGCCATCTACGCCCTCTTAAAAGGAAAATTTACATTAGCAAAAACTCGCATGCTTTCTTTACATTGCGGAGCTGCAGGCTACCGGGGGTAAGATGAATACGATCAAACCCTGCAATGTAATGAAAATTGCACGCAAGTCCTTGCTAGCGTAAACCACGTAATTTATCGGTGTAATCTTAACGCATGTTCCCCATTTTACTAAAGTGCCAAAGCTTCATATTATTGAACCTACCGAATAAAGAAGAGAAATATCTGAGACTTAAAGGAATGAACCTTCTTTCATACCTATTGGTGGGACTGCTTTTGTACTGATAAAGAAGGCCTCTAAAACCTTACAATATACCTAACGTGGACGTGTTTGGGAAAATATTCGAGTTCATTGGGATTGAAGTATTCTTTAAGGAAAAAGACTGATAAGAGGGAGATTTAAGGCATAGAACATCACCTCGCTCAGATTCGGAGCAGCTCAACTGGGAAAGTCCCTCCACCTTACAGAAGAACACAGCCAACACCACTACTTGCTCTTTTAGGTATGTGGTACACTCTGTAGGGGAAATTAATCAATCATACGAGTATATAAGTTTACACACAATAAGATGAGTGCGGTATTTTGAAGTAACTTCTTTCTTAATATACTTGCACAAATTAATATCAATTAAGGGTTCGAACCTTGAGATAAATTACCAGGGGGCCGATTTTGGAGTGTCGAACGCTCGACTTTTCACTCGCGATCTGTCAAAAAACTATGGTGTTTTGACAGATGTCGAGTGAAAAGTCGAGCGTTCGACACTCAAAAATTTCTACACTCAACTTCTACTGACACGAGATTCGAACTCGTGAACCACTGTCGTATGCTATAGAATTAACAATGTCAATGTAATTTGTTATTAAGTCAATCAGTCACTAGCTGAATGCGTCGCGCAATCTACATCTCATTATATTAAATGGATAACGTTTATAATAACCAACTCTAGATATTCAGCCATTTATGCCGCAAATTTCCGCAAATTTTCGACACTCGCAAGGGAATCAAAACCTACACTGTACTTCCAGTGAACTCAGAATCTTGAAATTTGGTACGAAGCAACGTCTTATAGCGCAGATAAAGGAAAAATTGCGAAAACTTTACATTTTTAGTTTCACCATATAATAATACGGTGCCGAGACATGGACGCTTACGAATGAGGCTGTGCACAAAATACGTGTAGCACAGAGAGCAATGGAGCGTGCCATGCTCGGTATTAGATTGCAAGACCGAGTGAGGAATGACGAGATCCGACGCCGCACGAAAGTGAGTGACGTCGGAGATGTCATTACCAAACTCAAGTGGAGTTGGGCAGGACACATTGCTAGGCAGAGTGATGGCAGGTGGACCAAAAAAGTGTCAGACTGGTGGCCAATTCATGGCAAAAGGAGCGTCGGCCGTCCACCGGCTAGATGGGTCGATGACATTAGGAAGATCGCGGGTCACTCTTGGATAAGACTGGCTCAAGACCGGGACGAGTGGCGTACTCGAAGAGAGGCCTATGCTCAGCAGTGGGCGATTACAGGCTGAAAATGATGATGATGATGATGATGATGATATAATAATAGTAGATTGTTTGACAAGGGTCTAAAGTAAGCCATATTACTACGAGATGGTTATTTTCCCGAACGTAGAGAGGGAAAATTGTTCGAGTGGTAATATGGCTTTTAGGCCCGAGTTATACACTCTACTTTTCACTTCGATTGCGAGAAAACACATAAACACCAAAATGTCTAATTTGACAGCATGTTTTTTTTTCTAAGGCCAGCACCATATGCCTCGCTATGCGTGTTTGCTTGGCGTATTCGCCTCCCTTTCTTTTGCTATATCAAAGAAAGAGATGCATCATGCGCTTTTTTTTTCTTTTAAGAGGAGTAATTGCTTTGACCATAGACACCGCTTAATCTTTAAAGAACTGAAAAACGTCTTTCCTGATTGGTCGATTTTAGTACAGCTATGTTCTGGTTGGTTGATATTTTTACCAAATATGTTTTAATCTGTCAAATTACTTTTCTGTGATTGGTGGATTTAATCGGTGAAGTATTTTGATTGGTCAAATTAAAATGTTTTGTAAATCATAAATATGTATACATATTTTCCCTAGGGCTTAAATGCACTACTTTAGCCCCACTTCACAAGTCTAATATGACACACTTTTCGAGCATGAGAAGTGAAAAAATATTTTTCCCCCTTTCCGTTAAACCCCTTTCCGTTATGAACGGAACCCTCGGTGCGCGATTCCGACTCGCACTTGGCCGGTTTTTTTGCAGTAATGGCACTTCCTAGAATATTATGACACTTGTTTATTCATTAAAATAGCCTTATTATTTCTAAATTTGTTTTCGATATCCATGCATGTTATTTAAATTATGCTAGGTACAGTCAAGGGCACCAATATGTATACACTTTTTCACCTTATTCCATTGAAATAAGGTGCAAAAATGTATGCATATTTATGCCCTCGACTGTACTATGGTAATCCGATACGGTTGCCATCACATCATGTAATTTAAACTCTACATTATTAGTGTTAAAAGTAGAATAAGAACATATCTCAGTGTCATACTTAAAGTATATTTATCTGTAGACCGTAAGCTCAAATTATTTCTTAAGGCTAAATTCCGAATAGAAAATAAGGTTGACTCATGTTGTGATGTTAAATTGCGTTTCATAAAATATTATAAACACCTGAGCAACAAATTTATTCGTAGAAGGCAGAAAACGTGAATTTCGCACACCGTAAAATTGCTCAGTTGAGGCGAGAATGCTCATCAGCTTTAATATGAAACAGCAAACAAAAAGTGATGAAAAAAGTAAAAGTGACGAATGAAATACCGTAAAATAGAAAATAGCAGATTATATGTCCTCGTGCAACGTTTAGGGTCACGCGTGTGTCGACGTGGCACGTGTTTATATTTGAGGTATCGGTTCGGTTTTGTTAGACTGACGACCTGTACTTAATGACTGGGTATATTTATTATATTTATTTTTGTGTATGGCCACCACTACGCATGTCACGATCTATAATTAAAACGCTATGAATTTGGCTTTGGGCACAGAATAAGTAATTAATTGTACTACATACAGAATTCCCACTGTTAACAAATCCCCAATTTAAAACCTCAAATTATAATAGGTAAATAACAAACTTTGACCACACCAAGCGAATGACGCGACGACGCAACCGTCCGGTAGCAACGCGCGGCAGCCACTGAATGGTACCACCTACGCAGCGGCGCGGTGAACTGACGAAGTGAGACCCTCCCTGCTCTGAAGCGAAATTCGAAATTGTAAACGTGATCACTACCTATAATCTCGTATTTTTAATTAGAGCACCTAAGTGAACTAACAGAGTTGTCAGCATGAATATTTCGTATTTCAGACATTATTTAACAAAAATATACTTACACGTAACCGAAACCTAAGGGTAACTTTAATTCAAACCCAAATACACTCACCGGCAATAAATTTGTCCCAAATTAGAAAAATGCATTTTTTTTTTCGTCTATAGGCAATTGTTTTCGATTGTTTGAAATCACGAAAAGTTTTTGGGACAAATTTTCTGCCGTTGTGTGTACTTTATTTCAGATAGATATCGATATCTGGTTAGTTACAGTAGACACTTACATCTATGTTAGTGAGAACTTATTTATTACATAGTTAACTTAATAATGAAAACATTAAAAGAAAAGTAAACAATGACAACACGGTGTGACACAAATCACGGGTATTTTATATACTTTACTAGTATCATCTGTGACACCCAGTGACAAAGTTTCGGACAATAAAATTACCTATCTGTAAAACTGTACTTTAAAGATTATGAAACAATCACGTTCGATGTGCGCCCATTAACTAACTATTAGTTTACTCTAATTTAAAATACAGTGTTTATCTACACACATATCATAAATCCTCTAATATGCGTTCGGAAACCGTAGAAAATGACTCTCATTTCAACATTCAATGAATTTATGGCAATTTTCTTATCTGTGGCTAAGGCTACAGCAGTAATATAATTTTTAATTTTAATCTCATATATGATGTTAAAATATAAAACGTCAAACAAAACTGTCAAAATTTAAATGTCAAAGTTGACATGTCCCTATTCTAGTATCACTGAAAATTCAAATTCAGTTGATGCGAAATGTCAGCTCTATGTTTCGCACGAAATTTGAGCTAGAACGACATGATCACATCAGAATAGGGACTCTTTACTTTTTAAAATAACATTCAGGTATCTGTTGCCAGTTCTGATTTCGATATTTCCGCAACCGTGCAAAAAAGGTTGTATTAACACAATTATTGTATTTATTTACTACGGTTTCTGAACCCATTTTAGAGTAATTATAATATGTGTGTAGATAAAGTAATGTATGCAACTGTACATAATTAGGCATTAAAACACTCGTGTTTTAATGCCCCTCATTATGTACCAGTTGCATAAACTACTATTATCTAGTTTAGTGTTCTCTCGAAATTTTATACGTTCACTTCAATTCTTTATGACTGGTATTTCAAATAGCATGTTTCTAACGTTCCTACCAGCGCTAATCCAGTATCGACTGAATAATTAAACGCATATATGTATCTAAATAGAAAATCCACAGTGAAACGGCAATGTTCACCGAAACCACAAACTGCGCATTTCACGTACGTATTAACAAATTGTGTACAACTTAATCAGGCTAATTTTGTAATAAACAAAATAGCCCAATAGCCTGTTTCATTTAAGGGCTCTTTCATCTTCATTTTAATTAGTTTTTGACGAATTACAAAGCCTTTGTAGTCAGAGATAGAAGAAAGGAAAGCGGTATTTATCGTAAACATTGGAATGTTAATTCTTAGTAAACGATACAAAGAATTGTTTAATGTTTTATATATATATTGTAGATTAAGCAAGCTAGTAAAATGAGACTGTATTGAATTTCAAGTGTACACATTTTTTTACTCTTAAGTGTATTTTATGCTATATACAAGTTCCACTGGTGTCGGGATATAATAGGACCACTCGCTTTCTTCATGTGGATATCAAATATAGAATTGGTATGGTCTATTTACAAAAGGCATGTACACACTTTGATTCGTGATTAGTGCAAGTTCATATAATAGGAGCGTGTTTTATTTTTTTGGAGTACCTAGCTTTTGTGTGGGCTAATTACTAATAAATGTGAAAACAGGCTTTTGTGTAAAGTAATTTCAGCTGACGAAGCTTGTTGCGGATTTCATCTCTGAAGTTTCTCTCCCATAAGGGTACTTTTAATGACATTTTTCATACTTCGTCGGCGGTTTAGGTACCTTTGTTCCGGCTTATCTTTTAGATACCTCTCCATAATAAAACTATAGGTACGTCAGCTCGTATGGGTACTCCAAAATGTACGTATGAAAATTGGCAGACAGTTTAATATCCTCTGATGACAGAGACGTAGTGGATTTTAAATCTAATCCTAGGTTTAATTCCATTCCGCATAGAATGAAAAATATATATTATGGGATGGAAAAATAATATTT
Organism: Cenopis cana; assembly: GCA_951800055.1. Classification (NCBI taxonomy): domain Eukaryota; kingdom Metazoa; phylum Arthropoda; class Insecta; order Lepidoptera; family Tortricidae; genus Cenopis; species Cenopis cana. Next base: position 14,235,963 of record OX637489.1, read on the forward strand.
TGCCCATTTAGATTCCTACGGAAAGGCGCCGCAATTCTTGGTTCGCTCGGAATGCTGGACTCTCGTTCTGCAAATTCATCTTTTCAATTCTTGCTGCTTTACGTTTTATATTATTGCACATTTTAGCAGACTGTATGAAAACTGTATGCTATAAGACCGCAATAGTCCTTTACTAGATTATAGTAACAAAGATAAAATTTCAAGATACGTTTCAGAAAATAAAATAAATATCGTTTTTAAACGGTATCAAACTTTGATTTTGACCTTTTTTTTCGTTTTTAAGTTTTGACGTTGTAAATCCGCGCGTTAATCACGTAACGTTTTCGACCATTAGTACGATATCTTTAAATGTCAAATCCCATACTAAAACTGACATTAAATTCGTACCAACGGTAGTTACGTAACATATCGTTACGTGATTACCCCGCCGAACACAAAATAACACTGGAATTGTAAATTTGTGGTTTGCATCGCAAAACACCAAACCCGTCGACAAAGCCACGCGGGTCAGCCATTTTTCTCGGCATTTACTGTATTGAACATAAGTCTTTCAAAGGGATAAGTATTTCCCCAAAAAATGTTCAAACAGATTCTACTGTTAATCCTATGTTGGGCTTGAGATATTGTTAGCACAACAATTGTTACATAAATGGATCCTTTCTTTTGTTTCTTTCAATGTGACATCGTGCAAACTAAAAAAAAAGAAGTATAGTAGGTAAACACTCTATGAACCCGTCTAAAAAGGCTCATAACACTTACACTATAAACATTTGAATAAAAAAAAACAACGGGTTGCACTCCGGGAGTGCGGGAAGAAGTGAAAACTCAATAAAGAAAGTATATAACAAAGATATTCATGGCCGTATCCGTATTGGTATCGGTATCCGTATCGGTATCCGTATTCATATTGATACTCATGTTCATATTCGCATAATCCATTTACATATAGGTATACATAATATGTCCCGAGTATCATTGTGTCTTACGCATCTAAGACCAGCTGAGTTTAGCTGAGTTGACCCCTCCTAACATCGCAATCACGATACTAGGAGGGGTCAACTAGCTGGTCTTAGAAGAATCTGTCGCGAGTTTAACAATTTTTCCCCAGTACAAACTTTTCTACAGCGCCGCTAAAGAAGTTTTCGCTTCAAAAATCACCCAGCCTGTCAATAGTTAACGGCTTATGTCAATGTAACCTAAATGGATTTATAGTAACGGAGACACTGTTTATGCGGGTTACTAGACCAATCCAAAATTAGGCTTTGTAGCCCTTAACTTTTGAATTGTCCACAGGAAAGAGGCGAACCTAAATCTGTTTACGATCCAAATAACTTCTCAAACTATTTATAGGTTTAAGCTTTTACTATCCTTATATATAATACCTATTATAAACACACATACATTGCTGTATTTCGATATGTCTAACACGCTATAAGTAGGAGAGGTCTGTAAAACTATCTCATCTATTAAAGCGAGATAGTTTAACTCCCCACTCCCGTTTAGCATGCTAAATTTGACCCGCATATAAGCTATTTGTGTTTGTTTTATAAATATGTATTTGTATAAGCTTTTATTTTTAAATATTTACTGCCTATTTGATGGTAAGTAGCCTCTCACACTCTCCTGAGTGTCACAGGCGCGCTGACCTTATAATACCTACTCACTTACCAGGCACACAACACCTCAACCCCCTTTTCCCGCTTTACTAAAACAAGGACAACACGATTTCCCGCGTGCGATGAGTCGGGTCTTAACGATCACAATAATTGATGTTGCGACACATCTGAAACCTATTTTTTTAGCTTCGTTCTGTGTAATTGACCGAGTAAAACCAGGTCTCTGTTTTAGCTACGACAAAAATGCTTTCGTATGTCCGGCCGGATTTTTGTATGTCCTCCTCTACAGGTCGCATTTATCAACCGATTTTCGTGAAATTTTGTGAGCAGGTTCGGTAACTATATAGAATTTTTTTGTCGAGTCACTTTTTGGAAATTCAAAACAACAAACATTGTATCAATGATTTCGTGTTTTTCTGCGGCCGTTTTTTCCTCTACAGATCGCATTTCTCAACCGATTCTCGTGAAATTTTGTGAGCAGGTTCCATGACTACATATAATTTATTTGTAGAGTAAATTTTTGTAAACTAAAAAAAAAAAATTTTACGTCGTTGGCTGATCTCCTCTACAGGTCGCATTTATCAACCGATTTTCGTGAAATTTTGCGAGCAGGTTTGGTAACTATATGGATTTTTTTGTCGAGTCACTTTTTTGAAATTCGAAAAAACAAACTTTGTATCAATGATTTCGTATTTTTCTGCGGCCGTTTTTTCCTCTACAGGTCGCATTTCTCAACCGATTCTCGTGAAGTTTTGTGAGCAGGTTTTATGATTACATAAAATTTTTTAGGCAAGTAAATTTTTGTAAAATTTTTATTTTTTTATTTTATTCATTGGTTTGTTCTCCTCTACAGGTCGCATTTATCAACCGATTTTCGTGAAATTTTGTGAGCAGGTGCGGTAATTCTATAGAATTTTTTTATCGAGTCACTTTTTCAAAATTTAAAAAAACAATTTTTTTATCAATTATTTTGTGTTTCTGCGGCCGAATTTCGATTTGTTCCATCTAGATGTGTTATGACTTGATGCGTATGAAGTATTTGCCGCATTTGCATCAGTGTTCGAAAAATTTCGCGCTCGCGTTTTCATCTAGGTGTGTTATGACTTTATGACCCGTCCCCCCCTTAAAGTTTCTATATCTGCTATTCTATATGCTTGCATTGATCGAATGAATCGCGAAATTACGATGCGGTTGAAATGCGAATTATCTGGGTTTGGTAAGGAAACTAGCTGGTTTATCTGTGAAAAGTCAGTTTTTTCGTCTTTCTCGTTTTTCACGTAAAAAGGGGTGCGTATTTTTACTACGTTACTGTCGCGTACGGCGTACCAATTTGTTTCGAGTTGATATCAACAGACAGTGATCATTATTATCATCTGCGGCCCGCGAAGATTTTTTTAGCTACTATGTGGCCCGTGGGTGCTAAAAGGTTGCCGACCCCTGCTCTACAGGTTCGATATCTAACATAGTTTTGGAAATAAAAAAAACACTCTCGAGGTCTACAGCTCACAGAGCCACTAGTAGTAGGTATATGCACATTTTGATCAGCTTTTATGATTGTCGATTTGAATCTTTAAGATAATTATAACCCAGGGGGCTACGATGGTCGCGCGATAGCGTGATAAACAACAAGATAAAGCAATTTTTGTATTAAGCAGTAACGCTGCCAATGCAAACTACAATTTCTAAAAGAAGGAAAAAAAAATTGGCTTCGGGAGCCTAAAATTTTCCTTTATTCAGATATTTTACAAGATAAAGCAGCTGACACTTTCTGATACCACTCAATAGAAAGTGACAGATGTTTTTCTTATCGTTTATCGCTATCACGCGACCATCATAGACCTCCAGTGCATTTACTATTGAAATTACTGACCGACATGTTCGTAAAATACCTATTACATAACATGTCGTCATGTCGTTCGGAAATTGACATATTATAGACCTTACACTACACCCACTACACACAGGTTCGTCATAACATTTAAGGACTAACGAATCATTAGACAAATAAATATGTAAACATATATTATTCTACATTCACTTTTAATAAAGATTGTCTTTATAAGGTAGGTAATGGTGCCATTTTATGATGAAGAAGCTGTCAGAAATAAGATGATGAATTGGAGTCTAAAATAAGAAGCCAATTTAACACAAGAAAAAAAAAACGCTAATTTGGAATATACTTGGTATTTTTCACTGAACAAAGGAAGCTATTCATTTTATTTCATGATAAAGGTGCAGACTTTAATTATAGTATTTCCTACAACTGGAGACAATGTTTACCGAACGATTGTGAATTAAACTAATTTGCAGAATATTCGCGACACTAATCGCGGGAGGACGGTCATTATCCGAGACAATGGGCAAGGAGCCCACGGGTCGCCATTCAGACAAGTATAATACCTCTTGTCGCATGACAAATTGTGTAGGTAGTCCTCGCCGGACATGGCCGTGGGACAATCGCCTTAATGGCAGCGGATGGCACTAGCGGCACAATACACGTGCCTGTTTTGGCAATGTGTACATTGTGTACCGTGTTTAGATTAAGGCCGTGTATTACCACTTTTGAGTTTTTAAAAACCATCTGAGACATAAAATAGTGTCTTAAAATCTAAAAAAAATATATGTGTTACATAAGGATCTTGTCTAGTCAAAATCGCAGTCAGTTACATGACCTGATGAATATCACTCGATAGAAAAAAATCGCGAAGTTACCCCTTTTTGGAATGTATTTTCAATACTACGGCTATATTACTGATATTTAACATTTAATTTTTGTACTCAATTAAAGATCGTAAATAGTTATAGACAAATTCGCAGGGTTTGCTTTGATAAAATGATTGGCTTAATGACTATAGCTAAATATTTACAAAACTGCGCGCAGAGCTTGCGTAGAGAGCGGGATGGTTAATTGTAAACTCACGCGTGTTAGAGCGGGACATTTGCGTTGGGGATACCTGCCCTTAATGTCTTGTATATCCATCTCCATCGCTACTGCAAACTAAAAGGTCGAGTCCCCAATAAGTGTCGTCTAATATACGGCTTTTTATCAATTACTGTACAATCAATGAACAATTGCTCGCTAATTTTGATTGCTATTGGGTTACGTATTATGTTGGATCACATAGTATGCTGGATGTGCCGCTCTAAAATGCGTGAGCTTGCAATTGGCCATCCCGCTTTCTACGGAACTGTGCGCGTAGTTTTCGTAAATATTTAGTACATTTTTGGGTAAAAAATAAAAAAATATTAACAATATTAATCCCGACATCGCTCATAATATCCAAGACGTTTATTTTGGTGTATCATATTTGTTTCTATATTTTTAATTTAACGAATTTTAGGCAGGCAACGTAATCGATTATTATTGTCAAATTTTAAAGGCCCCGTTCCACCTAACGATTGCTCATAAGATAACGTCTGATTTGGCTGGAGTTTTTTATCCCTTTTTGGTGTTTTTCTAGATCTATTTTTGGTGAGACGAATTTACACTTACGTGAATTCGTCGTGAGCCTCTAACGTCATCCTAATTGGCTAGAAAAGGTACCACCGTTGTAAAGTGAACCGCGGTGGAAATCTGTTTAAATAATTAAACGATGTAGTATAAGGCAGAATTTCCCTCCCCGTGCTGCTACAGATGATAAAAAAGACATTATGACTTAATTTCCCGATGCACGTGTGTAAGTGCACATGTGGCCTATTTTTTGCTTAATAAATATTTGATTTTAATACTAAAAAGTCGATAAAATTGTTATTTTCCTCGATTTTCTTTTAATGAAATTAAAATTTCAAAGTAGAATGTATTACTTGTTCCCAGCAATTTGTAATATATTATTATCTTCTCATCGGTAGTCCCTTTGAGTCGGCTACGTGCTTAATGATGAGCCTAAGTTAATACGCTATTATCATAATAACCGACAGATTGGTATTCCCACCGCGTCCACTGGGCGGTCCACGCTGACAGCATAGTTCTGTTGTCTTCTGTGTTGGCCGTTATTTTATAAAGCCGTTATTAGATTTTGAACCTTCTAGCATGCAGAATAAAGTCGTTTTTTGTACGAAATTTTGTCATAACTCGTCCAAGTCAAATTATAAGCATGTCGGAATAACCGGCTCTCGTGAACGCTCGCTCTCGCTGTCTCCCTCTCTGTTACTCGAAAATACGAGTGCGACAGAGATGCAGCTATTTGGTTCTCGGTTGGCGGTAGGAGCTTTGATGAGTTATGAGTTCCATCAATGATTTGTTGCGATTTACTTACGCGGTTTATACATTATTGACGTATTATGTGGTATACGCTTTATAATGTGTAATCTCCGCATTAAATAGGCATTTGGCTAATCAAATTCTTCTTGTATCTAAAAAAGGTCTTGTTTTGTGTGTTTTATGGAATAAATTACTTTTCACTTTACTTTTCACTTTCACTTTCAAATGCAGTTGTAAGAATAATTATATTTTTAATTATAATTATTTTTTCTACCAATTCTTATTGTTTTTTTTCTGAATAAAGACTATCACAGTCTGTTTTTACAACGGTATGAATAAATAAACGTAACGATGCTCCATCCCATACTAAATTAATTTTATATCAAGCCGTAACGGCTGCTAAGTGCTAACGCAAACTATTAATTTCAAATTATAGGAAAAGTTTGGCTCCGAGCAGGATTTGAACCTACGACCTTCTGACTTAAGGCGATATATCGATTGAAAGAGACACCCTTTGTTTTTCGCTCACGACAAAACGTTGCAAATATAGGTAACACAGTTCCTAATTTTTAGATCATGTCAATATTATTTTACATCTTGTCTTTTGAATGAAAACGAAAATGTGCATATTTGTTTTTTTTTGTCTACGAAGCTGGAGGTCCCGGGTTCGATTGCCGGTCAGGGCATTTATTTGTGTGATGAACACATATAATTGATGTGGGTGTTTTCTATGTATTCAAGTATACATTTATCCATGTACGTATATGTATATCGTCGCGTTAGTACAAGCTTTGCTTGGTTTGGGACTAGGTCAATTTTAGTGTAAGTTTGTTCACAAATATTTATTTATTTTTAAATATTTTACTTTCCTCGTATTCATAATGAAAAGCAGAGTGTTTAACTCGGGTGAAACCACCCATTTCAGCCTCGAACTATTGGCGCTCGAACGAAGTGAGAATAATAAATATAAATATAAAAGAAGTAAATATCTCGGCAGAAATGGGTGGCTTTCAGCCCTTGGTTAACAATCTACTATATAGTACGCGCCATCCACGGCGACGCGCCCCTCCACAGCGAATCTCATACTAATCTAATCTGTGCGCGGTTGTTCGTGGATGGCGCGCACTATACTAGAAACGAACTTTTTCAAAATAATGACCTTTGTTGTAGGTACATTTTGTAAATATACTTCTTAGGGCGTATGCTAACCACCATTTAATAATTTTGTTTGCACAACATAAATCAAAGGAATGAGAAAAATGTAGCTACGTAAAATACGAAAACATTGAATTAAGGGAAGCACCAAACAGCCAACATGTAAACAAAATTGAAAAAAAGAAAACAGGTGTAAGAGGACTAGGTATATTCAATTCGGAAAAATAAAGCGCTTTTCTTAAACTGAATATTCATCATCAAATTTAAGAGTTATCCTCTTGTCGGTGGAGTATTTTCCATTTTTCCCTGTCGCACGCCAGCCCTTTGACTTCTTGATACGACACGACGCCAACTATTTCTCTAAACTAAATATTAAACTGAATATTAGGTACATTTTTCCCATTTTATAAGATAACGGACTATCAACACAAATATATAAATGTTGCGTTGGATTCTAGACTCTTTCCCTCTCGAGTCACACTAATAAATTGTAATTTAATCATCGCATATTTTCCATATTTTCCAAACTCTACGCTGCGCTCAAAGACTGGCATCGCTGACCTAGGAGTTAAGACCGCCAAGCTCAAGTGGGACTGGGCAGGCCACGTCTACCGCATGCATCCACAAAGGTGGGCCAAACTGGCCACGGAGTGGGTGCCGAACGATGGGCGACGACGACGTGGCAGGCCAAGACGGAGATGGCGGGACGACCTAGACGCATTTCATAACGATTGGCCAGAGATTACTCAAGATCGTGACGAGTGGAGATTAAGAGGGGAGGCCTTTGCCCAGCAGTAGGACACCATATAGGCTCCAAAAAAAAAAAAAAAAACAATACTGAAGAAAAATACGAGTATTTTATTTGCCGGAAATCAACTGAGTTACACTAAAGATGTTATTTGGTGGTTTTCCGTATGGATATAACTGCCAGACACGTGTCACTAGCAAAATTACAACGGCGATTATAATTATCAAGCATACTATGTGATTGATTGATTATTCCGAAGGCGTGAATTAAGACATCAGCGCGCTGCTCTGCCTCTTTCATCTTCGTGTGGCCTGACCGGGATTCGAACCTAGGACCTCCAGTTCCGTAGGCAGGGTCACTACTAAGTAAGCTAAAGCGGTCGTCCTTTCTTTGAAAAAACTTCGTTCTTCAAGCGGGTGCAAACTGAAGCAGGCCGCATGACTGGCCTATCGACCCTAATTTTGAATCATCTATACTGCAAAATTAACTTGCTTTTTGTATGCATTAACTTTGACAACTCAGCCAACTAATAATCTAAGTATACAACATTACAATAACAGATGTTGCTTTACCCAATCTATAACTTACTGTTTGCGTTACCCTAAACCAATATGAATACGATCTCTCGTTTCCTCTAAGCTACTAAGATATCAAATTCACGTGTACATAAAGCATGTTATGAAAATATCAAGATTATAATATAAGAGGTCACAGAAATTTGGTCAATAGAGGTTGACAAACGAGCTTGCCGGTGACTGGCAGAACCGATCCCTGCACGGTAAGTAAAAAAAAAAGCAGTAAGCGCCATTTGTTTTCTATTAAAATTCTGCCTTTACTGGCACGGACGCTGTGAACAGTAAGATTCCAACCAATCTCAGACGTCGCATTTTGAGTTTTAAGTCTATTGTCACAGAGTTGAAATTCCTTTCAAGTTTTCCTGCTGTTATAACTTTTTTTAAAGACATAGAAGGAATCCTTTGAAGGTGTATTTCTTAAACAAAATAAACCGAAATTAATTGGGCGCTTTTATACTTTGTCGTGCACGTCCACGTCACGATTTTTCAGTTACGATATATATCGTACGTCGACGGCAAAACGTTTTTATAGTTTTCCGATTTTAACGTGACCGCAAGTTTTTTTTATGCAACATCATTACAAAGTTATATTTCATTTTAAAGTGTTTTAAACTCTTAAATATGTACTTTATCCAAGTAATAGTAAACATCCTCTCAATATCACAGTATTTTATTTCTCTGTTGTCAGCCATATTCCTCGACTCAGTTCTCTAACAACTTATTTACTCAGTATTCAACGATACGTACGTAAAAGATTTTTCCAATTTGGCAAGAAGGGCACGGAATGGGAGGTCGCAAAGCGGATGGAAATACATACATTCTGTAAACGTGACGGTCGGTACTGTGGCTCTGGGGAGCGCGCACCGAACATGATATGCCGCTTAACGAAAAAAATACGAATCCTACTCTTAGTATTTGTATACCGCACCGCGTTCGCGAATGAACCTAATACACGTAGGTATTTGTAGACTTTCAGGCAACATGTTAGGCTGAAATCATGGGTTTTAAAAATTACCTATGTAAACGCTGATTGTAATAACTTTTACCGCGGACGAAAACAATATTCGTAGGTAAAATATTACATAATGCTCCGCTTTAAAAACTAAATGTAAAAATCGTATAGATACTTTCTTTTTTATGATTTCACAGATATCTCATCTCAACTTTGTTTCCGATGGGTTTTTCTTTCTTTTATGTAACTAGAAATAATAGATGGTGTCGTGCTCGCATATAATGTATTCTTTCAGTACTTTAAATGTACTCTTTCAGTACTTCAGTATTTTAAATGTACCAAAGTAAAAACTTCTCTAGCTTAAAAACTTTATTGTCAATTTCGACCTACATCTTTCCGTTGGTTACGAATAGCTAATTATTTCGCGTCATATTTAATACCTGGGTGATCGAGCTTGTAAATGTAGTATACTGTACAGTCAGCCCATGGAAATGTTGAGCATACTTAGAACCATGTCACATCGAAATCTAAGAAATATTTAGACTGAACGTCATAAAATTTAAAACCTCTTTAATTTGACAAAGTACTAAAGTGCTCAACATTTTCGTTGGCCCACTGTATGCTCGTCAAAACGACGGGGTATAAATTTGTTAGATCCATTGTGAGGCCGACCGTACTTGTTTGTGTCTTTTACACTTCCAAGCCGATTTTCACGAAACGAATTGAGATCAATCACCGCAACTTGATGGATGGGTTTTGATTGGAAACGATTCTTGTTTAATCTCTTTAAGGCGATTCGTAACCTGAGAGGATTCGACTCGTGTCTATTATTTTGTATTTCTTGGCCCCTAAATCGCAACATAGGCTCTATAGGCTGCGTTCTCCGCTTACCATCAGGTGTACCGTACGCTTGTTTGCCAACGACGTAGTATAAAAAAAAAAATCTAGAGGAGCGCATTGAAAAATAGGGAAGATGCAATTATAATATTTACCATTCCATTATTTACGTGAAGAAACGCACGGTAAATGTTACATTAAATGTCGAGTTCCAACTTTTAAAAAGGTGAGGTAGTCATATTAAGGAAATTGTTCTCGTTAAGAACCTTGAATTCCTGAAACTCGAGATTTGTATCAAACTGAAAGTTGTCAACAACTTATCAATACACTTTGAAGCTTTTGAAAGCTCTCTCTCAAAACTTCAAGGCTTTTAGGGGCCAATTTTTCAATCGTTGGATAAAAATATACGTTGGTTAAAATTATGGCTGTTTTTTCTGAAGTCAAATGGAAGACAGTAAAGACAGAGCTAACATTTATCTGATAGATACTCGTACTTTTATATGGGGATTGTAAGATCGGGCCTTAGTATTAAAACTGGCTTTAAGGCGCAGGAGTGCGCAAGCTCTCTCCATACAAACTTTGTGCAAGTTTTTCTTCGCTTGTGTTTTTTTTTAAATTAAAAATGGGATCGCTCTTGGCCAGCATCTAGCCAGGGGGCAAAGATGAGGCCGACGATGAAGCGAGCTCACCCAGAAGATGCCTTTTCACTCGTGCCTTAAAAAGGTCTAGGTTATATGAGCTCGGAAACACAAACGCCGGCAGAGAATTCCAAACCTTAGAAGTGCGCATTATAAAAGATGATACAAAGCGCTTGGTTCGAATAACAGGAATTTCGACTAAGTAAGGATGGTATCCAGCCGTACGTTTGTATTACACTTATGATTTTTGATCAGTACTTATGCTTATTTTTCTGTTAGCCATAGCCTGGGGATTAATTTTTATTTTTTTGATATTTTAGAAATTTTTTTTCATTCTTCGTGTTATATTATTTTTTATTTTTTTTGATATATTATTTTTTCTTGACATTCTTCGTTTACATCCAATATTAACAAGCAAAAAATATATATTTATAGTATATTCGGGAGTGCCAAAACCGACGAATTTAAAACTTGCACAGAGTTTGTTTGGAGAAGGCCTTGCCTTACCCCGCGCCGACGAGGTTTGTCGCAACACTTATCTAAGTCGATGTAAACATTGGTTGGCTGCGAACTTTCAGGAAGCAATCGGTTAGCGGTCAGCGTGGCGACAATGATACATCACGTCCATAAGAAGAAGTAACGCGTGCCTGATGTAGGAAATTGAGTCTTAATTCCTGTTGGTTAAGTTCAAATTAGCATTTCGAGGGTTTTTACGGATCGTTTCAAATTGGGGTCGCAGTATACCAATTTCGCTTAGGTATTTATTCTAGCCGTCAAAAATAATACTAATATTAATAAGTCGCAGGTTTACAACTCTTTGAAAGGTTTAAAGCTGGATTCATATTAGTTGTTGTGGTATTCCCAAATTTCCCAATGGCCACGGCATGGGACTCTTCAAAATTGCGTAAAAAGGTTTCTTACGGAAAGGCACAGCGTGAGTGAGCCTCTGGTGATGTAAGCGTTCATAGGCGACGGTGACCACTTACCATCAGGTGCGCTGTCAGCTTGTTTGATACCGACGTGGTATTATAATACAAATTGTCTGAGGTGAAAATGTCGTGACGTGACAGAATGACATCGGTGTTACATATTTAGTAGGCTCAGGCTGTTTCAGACGATAGAGAGCATCCAGTTAAGTAACCAGTTAACAAATCCCATCGATATGAGAGACACCCCAATTATTATAATGAATGTTATAATAATCAACAGAACATCTACCGACCTTCACCAAGGAAGAATTTTGGCCGAAGGGAGTCAAGTTCCGGCGTTTTCGCGGTCGGTTACCCGACACCTCGACGTTGCGTAACACATCGCAGTAAAGTTGTAGTGTGTTTATTTGTACTAGTTTTTATATTTTATAGATATGTATGTTAGTCTGTAAGGTATATGTAAATATGGGCCTTGTTGCCTGATTCAAATAAAAAAATATATCTTGTTACTTTTTCACTTTGATCCTTAGAGATACATTTCCAGCTCCACTAAGTAAACCCGGGTTGTTAATATGTTTTACTCAAAAATGGCCCGTAAATTAGACGTACTCACTACATATTGAAAGGTGTTACATATAAATTCCATATTCTAAACTGTTTGAATAACCAAGGTGGCCATATATTTACGAGAGAGAGCCTAAGTCGTATACAGCCGATTCAAATGCAAAAATCGGTAGACAAACAAAGTAGCTATTTTGTTTTTGAATTCATTAATATTATAGTAATTGATACAGATAGATTTTGACTTGTAAAGCCCTATTTCCATTATTTAATGTTATGTTTTTTATTTTTATGAAACTTGGCAATACGCTTAATTATATAGGTATGTAGGTAAGAAAAACCCAATGAAACAAAATAATTATCAAACAATTTCAATACTTATACCTTATCCTATATACCTTAACTTTGCTGGGGAAACTAAGCAGTAGTAGCTTTTACAATTTTACATTAGACGATCAAAAGCATCTACTGAAAGTAGTTTTACTTTCAAATCTTCATTTTCATTTATTATCTTCATTGCGAATATATTTGAAAACTGATCAAAGAGCATTCCCAGCAGGATTTTAATTAAATTTTCATATATCGAACATCAAACTCCGTGTATTACGACTAGATTGAAGTCCTTTCATCTCAAAGATAAAGTTAGATATATTATAGTAGAGTAATTTCACTCGTTCACCAAGCGAGTGCGAAGCGTGAGCGTAGCAACTATGTTTCAACTTGAGTGGAAATGCTTTCGTTATGTTCGGCGGATGACTCTTTTCAGTCGGTCCCTCATTCCTGAGGATCGTGGTCATTTCTAGCATTCGCCGCCCTGATGACTTGTCTCCATCGGTCTCGATCCATCGTAGCCCTCATCGCTTGGTGAAATTTGCTTGAGGATGTGGCTTCCTTAACCTGATCTGTCCATCTAGTTGGTGAACGTCCTCTAGCCCTCTTACCTTCCACTCCAAAGGCAATTCACAGAAAAGGCTGCAGCTGCAATCTATCGTTTCAAAAATCTGTCCTCTCTTGCCAATGAAAGAAGGAATTTGATGATGATGATGATGATGAGTTCCTGTTATCCCTCATTAGGGACATAGGGCTCGTAGAAGAGTTCTCCACTTGTCTCGGTCTTGCGCAGCTTCTTCCAGCTCTTCCCAGCCAAGAAGGAATTTAAATGAGAAATAAATAAGTCGCTTTTCTGTAAAAATAATTTTTTTTCGTCTTATTAAGTTTTGGCCAATGTAAATCTTTCCTTCCCCTTTTGTTATCGCGCGGAAAAAAAATCAAAGAGCAAATAGTAGTTGATGAAGTGTCCCTCCAATATGAACACCCTTACGCATATATCAAGCTAAATGATTCCGTAGCCCACATATATCTGAGGCGATAGGCAGCCGACGCAGTTCTAATAGGTCATAAGTCCTTCTATTTTCGTATGAGGATACGCTTTTGGTTATAAACAAAGGAGAATTCCGCGTTTCTGCTCCTTTTCATTTAGATACGCTCCGTTTCGGGCCTTTATCCCCTTCGTCGATGCCTTCATCTTTGTCAAACTCAGAAGAAAAAGACCCTAAGATAATCGCGGGTCTGACGAAATATACTACGTTTCCTTCTCGGCTGTCTGCTCCGCATTACTTAATACAATGATATTTTTTTCTTTTCAACTTGTACATTTTTGGCATGTCTTTGTTAAATTGAACTGGATTTTGTTTAAGTTTTGTTTCATTTAATTTGAGAATGCTGCGATGAAATTTGAAATAAAAAAAAATTAAGTAGATATTATTGTATTCGATGTTAAGGCAAAATTTGGCGAATACCTGGTTTTCTCATTCTAGCATGCTGTTAGACTGATACCTATTATCTTGCACTTGAATTATTATTTTATTATTGTAATCATAGGTAAGTGTTATTTCTTTTTCCCTGACTTCAGCGTTTAATTACCTTCTGGGGAAGCTTAATTAATGAACGAGAAGGGACGAAAAGGACGATTCGTTTCACTTATTATCATTTTTATGTTATTAGCACGGATCCATTGCTTCAATGGCAGATTTTTTCTCGAATCGGGGGTTTATATCGTATAGTTAAATTTACTTTCTACATTGATTTTTTGAGCATATTACATTTTTTTGGTAATAAAAAAACATATAGACGGGTATACCTTTTGGGTGTAAAGATTTATCAATCTACATTACTTTGAGTTTAATACAGTACCCGGCAAATATTGCACATCTTTATTTGAAAAAGACAATTGGCTGTTAACGACCATTTCCGAACACTGGAGAGTGTCCATCAATCATCTTATTTATTAATCGATGTTTTAAATATAATAAATACTACTGCACTTTATGGTCTTTAGTTGTTTACGTTAAATCGATGATAGGTATATATTAACAATGGATTCAGAGTGTTGTTGGGACTACCTCGATGGTGTAGCGCATCGCATATGTTCGCTGAGGCTGGCACGGATGGTTTTCAAGCGATTATGCGCAAAAAAATCGTCTCGATGCTGAGCCGGCTAAGAGGTAGTTCTAATAGCATACTGAGTGTCATTGCGGCAAGGTATGACTGCCCAATTTTTATACACTGGGTAGGGCAAATCAAGGCGGTCGCTCAATTTAGATTTAAGTAATACTGTTATTAGAATAGGTACTAATGATTAGTTTTAAGTTACACTAACAACATATGGATGTAAAAAAAATATCCGAAATAAAAGTTATCATTCATCATTCATTAAACTTTGGATATCGATAGAGAGCTGTAACAACTACTAAAAAAGTATAGTGAAACATGTACTATTATTTTCAACAACTCTATATTATATATTTTAACGACGACAGACAAACGTCACATTATGTAGTGTAGACAACTTTCTATGAAGCCGACATTAGCAGTCTTTTTCAAAGGTCGATGTGCAATACTAATCGT
Source organism: Cenopis cana (assembly GCA_951800055.1). NCBI lineage: Eukaryota > Metazoa > Arthropoda > Insecta > Lepidoptera > Tortricidae > Cenopis > Cenopis cana. The sequence continues at coordinate 14,251,082 of OX637489.1, forward strand.
AATCGCCGGGTACTGTATAACACTGACATATATAAATGCTCTTATTTCTCATGGGATATTCTGCTTCAACACTATTCTAATAGAGTTTGTATTACATTCACACTGTCTTAAAATCGAGTTTCTAATAGAAACTCTGTTACTTACCGTCAAAGTAGAATATTCAATGGAATAAGGTCATAATGTCAGTGTCAAACTAAAGGCCTCCAATTTGTCTTTATCGATTACCAGCAGCACCGCTATAGGATTGCATCGCAACTTTTGGTGTTGTATCACTCGCAACTAGTCATGTACAGTCGGCTAAGAAAGTGGTCTACCAGTTTTGACAAAAGTTTCTGTGAGATCTAATTATCGCTAGGGTTAACTTTTCTAACGGAGTATAAGAGTTGCACAAATTGACGTTTGTCTGTTATCTGAGATGCCTGGCATAATTATAAAGTCATAGGTTATTTTATTTTGACCTTTGTTATCAATGCAATAGGTTATTATTTTGCAATAATGTTATATATTCTTCTCTTCAAGTAAAACCATTACGATCTTTTTCAAGAAAATCTTTGTGCAACTGAAAAAGAAAGTATCACTGACAAATAGTGTCAAGTATTATTGTCAACGTAATATTCAACAATCGTGTTATTATATATTATTCTAATTTCTTGATTTCCTACTGCTGTAATGCCTAGTAATTTAACAAGAGCCGAACGAGCTAATAATAAAGCACTTCATAACGAGGGCTTCAATAATAGTGAGATTTCTAGACATCTAAACGTGCACATGAAATGAAAGTAGCAATTGACAATATTTCATAATTTCCAAAAGTCTTAATTCGAAAACCATTTCGGTAAAAACGTGTGAAGTACACAAAAAACATTTTTTTAGATTTTTTTTCTCCGTTAATTTTGGAAAAAATCGCAAATTACTGTAAACCGAAAGTTGACGTCATCTTCCCCGCTGTATTCAGGGAGATTGTTACCTTAGTACAGAGTACAGACAATCGCTGCTCTGGAGTGGCTCTGGATTCTTGTTGGGAAGCTTACGTCATATTTTACTTACGCCCTTTTGGAATGACCTACTTTTCAACGTGTTTTTTTTTAATGAAATAATGAGTTAAATTGAAAAAGAAAAAATACGGGTGGCTTAAATTTTTACCTATTTTCTAACTAGTTCATAAAATAAAGTAGTTAAAAATATGAAATGTTGTCAATTGTCACTGTCATAATATTATTGCAAGGGAAATCGACCTTGTTCTTTCATGACGTTCAAATGAACCTCGACCATAGGGTGGTAGACCACATTTTTTGCTGACTGTACCTCTAGTATAAGTTTTTCTAAACAAAACACAAACGAACGCGTTTGCGTTTCGTATCATTTTGTAAGGCAACGCGAGCAGCGCTTCCAGTGGACTTAGCCTGTAACTGTTTTTGCGATATAAATTAAAAATTACATGTAAACGCGAACGTGTTCGTTTGTGTTTTTTTTAGTAAAAAACCTGTTTGGTCAAAATAACATGAGAAAATCGTTAAAGTTAATCTTGAAACCAGCCATTATTATTCATTTTACTCTATTTTTTAACATAGTAAAATTAATGCCGCGTTAATTTGTTTCTTGCATAGGAACTCTTACACCATAGTACTTCATAGATAAAAGAAAAGATTAGGATAGAACATTGAGGATTTCACATAAATAAAACTAAATATCATTTCGAATACTTTATGACTAGTCTGTATTATCCTTTTAAATCATTAAATAACATTTTTAAAATACAACTATATTTTGATAATTTAATACACAACCCATTTTTTATCTACTTTTAACCGACGCGAAGTTTAAAACATTCGCTTAAAATAACTTTAATAAAATACAATGAAATCATATTTGGCTGTCACGAAATTACAAATAATTTAATTTTAAATCTATAATTTTACACGCTATTTACACATCTTAAATAATATGTATGTACAAATATTTACAATTAAATTTTCTAAAAGATTATGAAAAAAAAGCACTATATTTATACAATTTTATCTTGGAATGCCAAAATCGTGGAAGTACATTCATTAAGCCAAGTTAATTAGAATTCATAACTTTGATAGGCATAATCACACTTCTACGCTGTTTGTAGAAGGGTCATTGTCAGTTGAACAAACAAAACTTTTCCCTCCGCTCCGGTAGACAATAGTTAACGGCTCATGTACATGTACATAAGTTATGTTTTTATCGCTGTTTATGCGGGTTACTAGACCTATCCAAAATTAAGCTTTGTAGCCCTTAACTTTTAATATGTCCACCGAAAAGACGCGCACCTAAAACCTAAAATAAAACTGTATGTATTGTATTGTTGATGTGGCCGGAGATGTACGTGCCAGCAATAGTTTTATAAATATACTCCGGCCTAGCTAGAATCGCGTTTATATTATGTCGGATATACAGCATTCGTCCTTTACTAACAAGTACGTAAGTGTGAGAAGGACTAATGTTATATGTCCAACATAAATGCGGTTATGCTAGGCATTGGGACGTTGGCTCTACACAGAATGGGGTTCCGTAGATTTATTTGCCCTAAATTACGATTTTTTTTCCCGTATAATGTATGGTTGACTTGTTTTTACTAATGTGCAGGCTAGTTGCAAAGTTATCTACAGTCGGTTTGTTTAATATAAAGGAAAAAAAAGCAACCGATGTTTCCCCAAAGATGACCTTGCTCGTTTATAATCGTAAGAAAATAGTGGTTTGTGAGCAAACTACCATTTTAAACATCTAAAAAAATCATGACAAGCACGTCACCTCCCTGCGTACTACGGAACCCTAAAATAGACCTTAACAATTAAATGTATTGTCTAAAATATTAAAGTTGTAAGGGCATAGACGTTTAAGCTTAAATATGTACAATTATTAATTTATACAGATGGCGCATAAGTGGTGAACAAAATATAAAAATATTTTTCTATCCATGGTTATGAATCACTTTCACTATAGGACCAACCATGTACGGGCGAAAAAAAAATGCTGCTTTATAGAAAAAGTCGACAATCGACTAATTGAAATGTATTGAAGAAGCAGATTTTTTTCGCACGTACAAGGTTGGTTCCCTAACCAAAGTGGTTCAGAAACATGGATAGAATAGTACATTACTTACCAAGGGCGATAAAACAAAGATTGTCTCAGATCGCAGGTATTTTACGCCCGAGCCGAAGGCAAGGGCGATAAATATGCGCTCTGAGGCTGCATTTCATCGTCCAAATAGTCCTTTACATCAATATATCTTGATACAAACCGATAAATAGAGAAAGTAAATTTAAAGAAGCGGACACAAGCAACGAATATTTAAATAGTCTTTTTCGATAATAGATAAGCCAAGACATAAAAGAGCTGCATAAATGAAGGTGATCTCCATTGAGAAATGCCACCGGGAACACAAACGAAGAAAAATCTTCACCGAAAGCACAAAGGTGAGGTATACCTATAGTACCTATGGTGGCTATAGCCGGGTTAATATAGTTTGTGATGATGATGACTTTCGATGAATGATGTCTTTCGTTCTGGACAGCTTAATGAGAATGTCCCCCAGCTATTTTTTTAGACGTGGAAAATTTAACTGCCTTTGTTAAGGCGTTATATTGATTGAAAGAGACACCCTTTGTTTTTCGCTCACGACAAAACGGGATGCAACCCTCTCCGAGAATTGCTTTTTAGACAAATCTCGTTAAATATCTGACTGTGTGCAGGTTTATTACATTTCCTCTTGTCACAATACCATCATATTAACTTAATCGTGTCTTTTAATAAGGCTGAGGAAAAAAAGGAAAATATAGACTCGACTTTGGATTTATTTTCTATCGAGAAAATTTTAAGCAATTATGTTTCGCTATTGCCAGTACCACAATCATATAGTCAAGAATCATATATCTGAAAATCAGGCCCTACTGATTGCTAGTCTGGGCAGGACAGCGTTTCAAAGTCTCCAAATTTCTCAGTGTAGCGCCTTAATAAATGTAGTTCTTTTTTCCATGCTTCGAGAAATATTTTATTCACTGCTGCAAGCTTTTGTTTAACATTAAACATACATTATATAAAAATACTTACAAGTACATTATTTTCACTTTAAGTATGACACTGATGTATTATGATTCTGTTTCATTGGATATTTTACTTGAATAATAATGTAGGTAATAGTTTTTTTTTATTACAACACACTGTATAAAAAACGTGGGTATGTTTTTAATAGATCTAGACATCTGTCAGTGTCAAATTCAAAGTAATCGTACAATACAATATCAAATACAATGTCACAATAAACCATTATAAATATGGTATCTTTATCTACTCTTGTTATAACAAAGTGTCGACATTTGATCTCAGACATTATAAATTATTTTTTATTAGTATTGGTTTGTTGTGGGCCTTCAATGCCGCCTCATCATTGATACATTTTGGCAGCCCTTAAAGTTCTTTGCTTATACCCGCTTCCAGGAATTTCCAGACTTTTTAGGTGACTGTAAATAAATAATGAAACATGTAAGTATACTCACCGGCAGATTTGGCGCAAATTAGAAAAATGCATTTGCATATTAGGTAAACATTATTTAATTTATTCAATTTGTAGTTTGAAATCACAAAAAGTTTTTGGGCCAAATTTTCTGCCGGTGATTGTATATTCCCGAAGTTCAAAAGATCTCGTATTCCCAATCATCAATTCCAGGAATAGCCACTATACGCCTTCCGTCTCCACAGATTAACAGAATACGGTTATCAATACCCTTCACCAGACCTTTGTTCTAACCATGGATCGAGAACAACTAAAGGTTTAGTCACCTTACATACAGATAAGCCTCTTTGCATTCAATCTTGGTTCATCTCCAATCCGAATAACAGAATCGATTTGCTCGTAATCTTCTTCGAGATTAAGGCCGCGTAGATAGACGGAAAAACAAAAGAACAGAAATTAAGCCAGTTACGGATAAGCCAGAAACTCAACTTGGGTACGTATTTACGACGTTTTAATGAATATGTTTATTTGTCTATGAACATCGGATAGATACTACAGTAAAGAAGAATCACTATATCAAGGGCGACATTAAGAAATATAATGTTTGACAAGAAAATATGTATTTTGCAAAAAGGTTTTCCTTGTTATATTACATATGAACTTTCAATGTTTTTACGGTTATTGTTACTTTTTACTTATCTAATTAAGATTCCTTGAATATACTGGCAGCCTGTCATCCCACTACAATTTTTCATACTTAACGTTTTGCGGTTAGTTCAGGTTAGGTTATTCTAGTCACCGTACCCGAGTACCCGATCTAAAATATATCTATTTTTGTAGTGAAAAAGCTTAATAAAATACCTAAAAATCGACTCAAAACGTGACCCAGCAACATATCAACTGGCTTGCTTGTCAAGGTGTGGCGTATGAACTCAGCCCATTCAAAAACCTACTTTGCCGACTAAGTATTTTGTTTTCTCGTTTATCGTCTAAATGCCTTGAGCCGGGCTATGATTTAATTCTCATTGAATAGCGTTTGACAACGTTTGACACCCAATTCCGTCCCAATCGGCCTTACAGTCGGCATGTCACCAGCCGTCATTAAAACGTCGTGAATACGTCCTTCATCCATAAATGTGGTATGAAATAGTTCGGCACTGTAAGTAATCTGTATAGACAGTTTCATCACAATGCATGTTACTGTTTTACATTTCGATTTATTTAATTTTAAATTGTTATCCTTATTATAGACTTAATTTACTGTACAAATGCTATAGCATGTTAATACTATTCTAACTTATAAGTAAGCATGCTTTTTAAGTCTAGTTTAGACTTGCCTTATATAGTTTAATACATTTCAAGTTGATATGAAAGAATGAGTTTATGTTAAAATTTTTGTCTTTTATAACTGATCACATTATTTTCCGCTACTAGCACGAAGTACAATAAAAGCCTAAATTGTTGCACATTTAAAATGCTCTTGGCTTCTATGAAAAAAGTTTACCATTAAAATTGACGTTGATATTTTGACAATAAAGATTTACTCGCAATAACAACACGAAAAAATTATCTAGTTTATAATAGTCGTTGCATTTAAATACATCCAACATACAATGGTTCAATGGAATACAAACGGTTAGACCACGAATTACTAAAATACCTCTTACTGTTTACAACGCATTTTTAAGAAAATTGGTCATCTCGAATTTAGTCGACTCACTGCACAGTCGATGAGATCCAAAGCGGGGCTGGTAAGGGCAATGGCAGCGATGAGTGTGAGCGTGGTGACGTAGTTGGCTATAGCGGGGAGCGCGAGCACGAGCCACAGGCGAGGACTGGATACTGTTGTAGCAGTAGCGAGACCAGCGACGATGGCCCGGTTGAGTCTCGGCGGGGAGGAACCCGAGCTCTGCATAGCCGCTGGTCGTTCTCCGCTCAGCACGTGCACTATGACCGACGCCGACTCTGCAACAAAAATGACGGCATTGAAGAGTACGTGACTGAGTACACTAAGCGAGCCGTGACCCGTTTTCGCGAAATGGTCGGAATAAAACGAGTAAAACGAAAAGACACATGACACAATTTCAATGAATTTGGTAGAAGATAGTTTGATACATTTAGTGTACTTATGAAGCTAGTGGTACATACTGTGGGGTAATATGTGATGTGAAATTGGCTCTCACTTCAAATCCCAGTAAACGCAAATATTCGCAGCTGATGAGATTGTTTGATCCCGAGAGATTTGTTCTAGTAACCTACACATATGAGTGGAATACGCGTATATTGGATTAAATGGATTCCTCTTTGTATTCGTCACATGGCTACGCGGCCGTGGTGATTCTAACACGTTAGACTAGCCACGTGCACGGATTTAAACTCAATATGCTAATGGATTAATCCTCCTCGTCTACCTTTAATTTTTTTCAACCTAGTTGCGATTGTCTCTGATAAAAAATAAATGTGTAACCAATTTTATAATTTTTTAGGTTTGTGACGGTCCATGCAAAATGTATGGAAAGGGAAAATTGGGGACACTTTTTTATTGCCCGTCATCCACAGTGAGAACCAAATTATACATTTTTTTTTCTCAAGAAACGACGAGCTACCGACTGGCCTGATGGTAAGCAAATATCGATTTCTGAGAACAAAAGTGAATAGTACCTTGTGACTGAAAACATTACAGCCATGGTTGGGATTTTACAAAGAAAATAGGGATGTCGACTCAAAAAATTTTATTATTTCAATGGAAAGAAGACATAAAACTATGCCAAATAGTGAAAATCCTATTCAAATATCTCAAAAAATTACGAAGGTATAACGGTTAGAATGTTCGTAGTTAGAGAGAGAAAGTGCTACCTAACCGTGACGATCGTTCAATACAAGGGTGCGTTTTGCGGAAAAGGGACAGAACATACCAACTCTTAAAACTTTGAAGACTTATAATTACGTAATTATTTATTTTTTTGAATTACTTTTTTCGCCATTTGATTGAGAATTTTGGATTTATTGATTTTCTTTTATGGTGTCGTCATCCCTATTGTGGCACACCTGTGTCAATATCTATTGAAATGCTTATAAAATATTGTTTGACGAAACTTAACGATGCAGATAATCTTAAATTTAAGCTTTTCAAATCTGTCAGGTCTTTACCTGCTGACACCTACACTAAAACCAATAAACTAGGTCTCCTAAGTCCTTAACTAAACCTGTTCCTAAACTTTAGGGTCTGGGCACTGTTAAGAAAATATCCCTGCGCGTTGATTCCGAAACATGTTTCACAGACTACATGATTTACACCTTTACAACACAAAGTACCCATAGTACAAGCTTTGCTTAGTTTGGGACTAAGTTGATTTGTGTAAGATTGTCCGAAAAATATTTTTTTATTTTATTTTATTTTTATTCCCAAAAGCGGACAGAGTACATATTCTTTCAGTAATACTTTCAGCGATTGTAGATATAAATATGGAGTCATTGTGACATTGTCTTTTATGAACTTTATTATGATGTCTACCACCTATCAAAGTCCTTATACATCATAACCAGAGTACTGTAGAAGTAGCGTATAGCTAAACCCCCTAAAAAGATACTCTCAACCATTACCCAGGGACTGGAAACTTTCTTAGAGGCCACCCGTCGAGAAAAAATGAATAGAAGGTGGCGACATCTCTGGTCCGTTGGATGCTTTTTTTGCACGTTTTTTGACAAGCGCCACAGACTACTTAGAAGATACCAAAGATACTAAGGCGCGTCCTGACGTACCAGCGCACCAGACTGGCAGGATAGTGTTGCCCATGCCGCCGGAGCGTTAGGATGCGCTTTTAATAGTAATTATTTGACCCACCACGTGAATTACTTTTAGGATTTAAAAGTAAATTATACATATTCGTCCTTAGGATTTAATTTAAAGAGTCTTACGTAATTGAAATGAATAAAATCTTGAAATTCGGTCTTTTTGTTTTGTCAATGGTTCAAAACCATAGAGATTTCTATACTATTCATTAGTCTAGAAAAAAGGATAACTCTATGGTGGTTTCAATGTCAGTGAGTCGTATACAAACAAGTTTTCATAAAAAATAAAATAAAATCATAGTTTCATCGAGGTTTCATCGTTGTGATAATTGTGTGTGAACATTTCAAAACGCGAAATATTTCAAAGAGGGCTGTGCGTTGAAAAATAATCTTCGATAGGCAAGTTTATTTGGTGTATGTTGTGCCTTGATTCCGAAATCGTAAAATAGGTATTCGTTGTAACTAATATCAGTGTTCATGTGTTAACCTCATGTCTACCGGAGACTCGAAAAGAAGTCAAGTAAACAAAAACATTGTTTTGTTGTGTTTTTTTCGCCGTCAACCCACAGGTGTTAGTGTATATGAATTGTGACTTGTTTAATTTTGTTAATTGTGTAGTTTAAATAAATACTTCTACCAATATTGCGTATTTTACTTGAGATGTGTTACCCTAGTAAGTGTTTTGGTGTTTACTTAAAAACCTACAATGTGGCTAGCAAAGTATGGAAGAAAGCGTAATTAAAATGTATATTAGACACGTTTTCGTCCTTACTTTGCTAATCACATTGTAGGTTTCAAAGTAAACACAGAACAAAAAGGTTAAGTTATGTACGTGTGTGGGTGCGTGGATGTATGAATGTGTGTATATGTGTGTAGGTGTATGCACGCATTTGCATGTGTGCGTGAGTTGTGTATGTGTGTATCGATGAGTTTGCATCCACCTTTCGCTAGGGGCTTGGGGGGGTCAGTTTTTTCTCGGTGTTGCCACTCTTTACATAAATATACTTATTATACTCTTTGCCATTACCTTCGCAGTAGCACTGCGTCACAGTACCAAACAGCCGCTCGCAATAACGCAATAAAATAAATATTTGCTCATCAATAAGCAAACACAGTTAACAACACAATAAATGCCGATTTTGATCAACAGAAATGAATATAAAACCGTCTGAAGCAATATTACTTATCGCAACCTTCAGTTTCCTTCTTCTTTACATATCCGTATATCATAGCGTAGGTATATGTATTTATGAATATGTATAATATTTTTATATATTTATTTATGTAATGGTATTTGCATAATGTGTTGTCCGTTAACTCTGTTGTATGCGTACGAGTTGTTTTACTCTTCGTACTTTCTCTTACACTGAATGTTCACAATTTACTGTTATTTTTTTCATGCTACCTAAAGGTTGCCTGGAAGAGATTGTTTTAACGCAAGAAGACCACCTGCTGTTACCATATATTGTTTCAAATGTTGTTTTATTTTGTAAAGAATCGATTATTGGTGCAATAAATAATATTTACTATTTCTTGCAGCAATAAATTGATATTGGCCGGACAACACATAACAAGCCATAATCTGGGGATTACACTAAATATTTATCACATTCAAATGTTTTACAATTTAATGAGCGGTAGATGCATAAACTATCAAAGGAGTTAATACGTTTTATGTAATTAGCGTTCGTTTGGTGTAATTCAGTTAGCCGATTTATGCTTGCATGCAGATGATGTCTACAAATGCAGTATTATTCCCAGCGATTTGTGGGGCTCGCTGTGACCAGACCGCAGTCACTGTTGATTTATTCGCAAAATTAATGGATAACTGAACAATCGGCAATTTAGAACCGTTGATGGCTATAAAAAAAACGTTGAATTTGTGAAAAGTGAAACGTATTTATTCAAAACAATAAGATTTTTTTCACACCCTTTGAAACCACTTTGATCGCACATTAGAGGGCGATCTTTTCTGAATATAATTTTAGACTCGTTCTGAAGAGCAGAGGCGAAGAGCCCAAAAACAAAAAAAAAAGTAATGATATTGATAGTCGCTACTTTTAAAACGAGTGTTCGATTAACACTGGCTGGTTAAGACAAATAATATACTAGATTCGATACGAACTATTTTCGTTCCACTGATAAAAAAAACATCTTCTTCTCAGTCGTAACATTCTTGTCAGAGTGGTGAGTGGTTGTGGCTTTTTGGGTGATGTACACGGCTGATCTTCACTTCCGGATTTGTTTTTGGCATTGGACTTTAAACTTTCCCTTGCGATGTTTCTTCATTACCGACGGCTGCTAGCAGTGCAATTGCACTCGACTACGGATGACTTCGTTACCGCTTTTAAAAGCTCCGTCCATCGGGTAGGAGATCGTCCTATTTCCTTCGACCTGTCCTTGTACTACCAGCCTTTCCAATGATTCCACATTTATGTTATATATGGCCAAAGAACTGTATGATTCGTAATTGCACAGTCGACGAAAGCCGTTCTTTTATCCTAAGTTCTTTCAAAATAGAATTATTGGATAAATATTATCCTAGTTTTATATTTTCTGTCAGTTTAAAAACAAAATGTACGTATTTCTAGGAATTACCTATGAGCCGAACCGATAATAGGTACTACGAATATTTTCAAGAATTGGGAAAGCGTTTTTATTTCCAGGAATTTGCGTTTGAAACCCAACAAAAAATTGTGCGCACTAATCCTAGGTTTCCCCCGCCATGTTGAATCGCAGCATACAATTTAAAGAATTCAGTGAGGCATCGTCGCGTGAAATTGAACGAAACAAACTTTAAAAAAAAAACAGAGTAGATATCCAAATGCTCACAGAGTTTATTTCCCGCGTGCAAAGTCACAAGTGATTGCAAAGTCAACGTTCTGCAAAAAAATCGAAATCCACAGACTTTTATCAAACTTATCTACATCCAAATCTTAACCTCGTCTTAACTTCCCTACAATACGAGTATGTTCAGAAACTATAAGCAAATGGCATTTATTGTGAAGCCTGTATCTGTTTAACTTAAATAAACATAATTGAAAACTGCAATTTTACTTTAAAAAATCCTTAGCTCTATAATTAGTAAAACTTAAAAATAAACGGGGAAACTAGACCAGCCAAGTATTTTATTCACTAATTAATTATTTTCCTCTTACCCTGGAGGTTGGCCACCGACTAAAATGCTAAATATTACTTAGTATTGCTTTAAAACGAATGACAGATTATGAATTAAAAAGAAAATATCACGCAGAAAACCTAGAAAGGGTTTTGCATAGTTACGCTTTAAGTAAATTATGGGTTTGCTGAACCTATCGTATCGGAAAATATTTACTATTTCGTGAGACGCGGTCACATATTTTCACCTCGAAGCCAACCTGCTGTTTATATTTATTGCACTGGTATTTAGGGCCCACAGGGAGAGAAAAAGCAGGTAAAAACTTTCAGGCTATGACTTTTTCTTATTAAATATGCTTGTATACCATGTGTTACCGGGCATTCGGGATTTTCATAAAGTTGTGTATTTAAACCAAGTTTTTTTAACCTAACCATGCTCTTAATTTTATTATTAAACCAAAATTTCGATCTCCCTCACTAACAAAATTAAAATTGCCAGCAATGTACAGCAAAGTAAATTGATACTCAGTACAAATGACAGCCCTTAATGTTCTATTTACTATGATATTATCTTAAGCAGTGCACTTAGTACATTGAAGGTGCGGAATTAGGATATTTAATGTTGCAGTTAATTCGCATGATTATGATTTGCTAATACATGGAAAAAATTGCTAATGGTACATTTATTAGTACCAGTTTCAATAAATGCCCGCGTTCTGGTAACGTACTGTAGAATAATATTTTATCCAGTTGTTATAAAATGTATTTTATCTACACACATATCATAAATCCTCTAATATGCGTTCGGAAACCGTAGAAAATGACTCTCATTTCAACATTCAATGAATTTATGGCAATTTTCTTATCTGTGGCTAAGGTTACAGCAGTAATATAATTTTCATATTTTAATCTCATATATGATGTTAAAATATCAAACGTCAAACAAAACTGTCAAAATTTAAATGTCAAAGTTGACATGTCCCTATTCTAGTATCGCTGAAAATTCAAATTCAGTCGATGCGAAATGTCAGCTCGATGTTTTTTTAGTATATATCGCAGGAAATTTGAGCTAGAACGACATGATCACATCAGAATAGGGACTCTTTACTTTTTAAAATAACATTCAGGTATCGGTTGCCAGTTCTGATTTCGATATTTCCGCAACCGTGCAAAAAAGGTTGTATTAACACAATTATTGTATTTATTTACTACGGTTTCTGAACCCATCTTAGAGTAGTTATAATATGTGTGTAGATAAAGTAATGTATGCAACTGTACATAATTAGGCATTAAAACACTCGTGTGACCTAATTATGAAACTCGCCTTCGGCTCGTTTCATAAAACACACTCGTGTTTTAATGCCCCTCATTATGTACCAGTTGCATAAACTACTATTTTTAACCCGAGTATAATATATACTGCGCAAGACTTCCCTTTAAGGGGAGGTATCTCCAACGCAAATGTCCCGCTCTAACACGCGTGAGTTTACAATTAACCATCCCGCTCTCGACGCAAGCTCTGCGTGCAGTTTTGTAAATAATATAGTCATTAAGCCAATCATTCTATCAAAGCAAACCCTGCGAATTTGTCTATAACTATTTACGATCTTTAATTGAGTACAAAAAATAATTGTTAAATATCAGTAATATAGCCGTAGTATTGAAAAAACATTCCAAAAAGGGGCAACTTCGCGATTTTTTTCTATCGAGTGAAATTCATCAGGTCATGTAACTGACTGCGATTTTGACTAGACAAGATCCTTATGTAGAACACATATTTTTTTTTAGATTTTAAGACACTATATTCTATGTCTCAGATGGTTTTTAAAAACTCAAAAGTGGTAATACACGGCCTTAAGCAGCGGTACTTTTCCAAATTCCCAATCGCATATAGAATTGCGCGTTAAAATGACATCTTCCGGGATTATAACAAAACAATCGTATTGGTTTTTTTTTCGCGACCTCAGGTTCCCGACGTGTTGAAGGCCAGACTACCTGCGCTCATTCAATATAATTGGGCAGATGACTCATACTTGAATTTAAACTTTCGTGAGACATGTTATAACTTTATTTTACTAAACGGTTAAAACTCACGTATTAATTGTCACTTCGGGCGACATGTTTCGGTCGGGAGTTCTTCCTCAGGATGAGTGCGTCTGCGACCCGCGCCGATTGCACACTGTCGAACTAGCCGCCGCCCGCCGCAAGGCACGTGACAGCTCGGCGCTGAAGGTGTTGTATGAGGTCGTGGTGAGGGATCGTCCCCCCCGATCAATGGTAAGCACACTGAACTCACTACAGATGACTCATGTTACATAGAGCAGTGTTTTTGAAAGTGTGGATCCCGACCCCCAAGGGACGCTATGACATAGAGTAAGGTATAAATCGGCCTTAATGCATACGGTATAAGGGTCATAAGACTCACCAGAGCTGCTGGGCGAGCAGGTGTAGTTTCCGGAGTCGTGGGGCGCGGCGCGCGCGATCAACAGCCGGCTTGTGCGCGTGCGCTGCTCCGTCTCCACGCTGATCCCGCCGCGCTGCGCGTAGTTCACCACTTGGTCGCCGCGGTACCAGTAGATGAAGCTGGAACAAATATATTTTTCACACATGCTTGGAAATATGGCAACAGATGGCGGGAATTTCATTTTTTTTTTCATTTTCATTTTCACTCATGAGCAGGACAACTATGAACATGAACAATTTCGACAAACTATAACCAAACCTCGTAGACGTGAAAAGCACTGTGTTAAGCCTCGGTCGAAAGTGCAATAGCTGGACTCGTACTTTCGAGTGCCTATTAAACCTGTGTCTTATAGACTTGCCCCATTAAAGGGATAGGAATGCGTGGCAGGAGAGCAGCCTGGGAAAATTCAGGCAACCTCTGGCACGACCAGTGGTCGTCAATCACGCGACTACACGTAACCACTTTCCTCTTGCCACTTGGGCTAAACTCAGCTCTACACCACTTCAGTGCTGTCGAGTCGAAAGAGAACATGCTAGATTAGCTGTCAAACATCGGTTTTGTTAGACTGCAAACTTTCTGTATAGAAATACCTAAATATTAATTATTCTGGGATCCATGCCGCGCAAATCATCAAAAGAATTAAATTGAGCTGCTGCTTCATAGGAAAAGGTCCCCAGTTCCCTAACCGAAATGTACTATGAAACAGAGAATTTTTTTTTTTCACGGACAAAGTTGGTCCCATAGTAAATAAGTGGTTCAGAATCATTGATAGAATCATATTTTCATTTTTCTGTTCACGACTTATGATTTACTGTATATGTGCTGTTTGTAGGTGTTGTAATTTGGTTGTGTTTCTCACGTTGTAATTGTTTTAAATTGTAAACCAATAATCACTAAACCAAGAATCGCTAATAATCGGTTAATATGCCAATCGATTCGCTTTAGCGACATTACTTTTTTTGTCATTTCACATTTGCCAAAAGTGGCTCTGTAAGTTCCCAAGGACGTTATTTGTTGAGTGATGCAACTGGTAGTGTCTTGATACGTCGACGCAATGAAACTTCAGTTGAATAAACGGTCTGAAACGCGTTTGCGACTCTCCTCGAGTTGCAAGCGCCCATAGGTTATGGTAGGCAGACCGTATGCACTTTTACAACCGAAGTGGTATAAAAAAATATAGCGAAACAAATGCATTCCGTTGGCCAGTTCCATTATTGGCGCAATCGGTAGGATAGTTAACTATGAAAAATGGCCCCGACAGTTATAACACCATAAAAATGCAGTTATAGTACCGTACAATTAAAAACACCTGGCAAGTGTGAGTTAAATTCGCATGCAGACAGGCTCCGTACCTATATTAATTTAAATATCATTAGACTCTTGTTATAGATTTTTTCTAATCTTGTAAAGAATTATTTTATGGGGGTGAGGAATGGAATGGAACTATTATTTTCAACTCTAACTTTATCGTCGATTATCGCTCGACATGTTTCGGGCCAATACGTGGTCCTTAATCATGAGTGGTCTGGTCAGTGTAAGACGCGAGCGCGTTTACAAAAAATAATTCAACGGTATCGTACATGGTGGAACCCAAACTTGCTATGTTTTAAAAAAGATTTTAATTTTAATTTAAGACCAGTGACTTAAATGTAATGATGTGATATATTTTTAGAACTGGCTCAGCCCTTTCGTTTGATACCACACACGATAGGTTTCAGAACATTTTTTTTTAATTCCATACAAAAAAATGACGATGTCGTCATAACTCCTCTTCTTTTCGTTTTTTTTCGTCCAACGGGTCAAATTGATTCATATGATCAATCGTGCCGATTTTCACGCTTTTAACACCATTTGCAGCATTTTCCATATGTAGCCCTAGTGTACCGCCTGCCAGCACTATTTGAAATCTCGCGTTAGAAATATCACAAATCTCGCAACTGGTTTGAAGTTAATTTTAATTAGATTACTTCGGCGTATCTTAGTTAGAGGTTTCGGAATTCATTGTTCCGTGGGCTACCACCAGTACCGCTGATGAATACCTGAATAGAGTAAGGCGGAATCGTAAATGCAAAATACGTCAAGCGATGATCAACCTACATGAGTTATAGAGTAACTATAACCTAACCTAATGAAACAAAATATTATCTGACAATTATTCAATGTGAAAATACCTGTTTTGAAAATCAACCTGTCACTTTGATTGAAATATAATAAACGGGTCACTCACGTCTTTATCGTCGAATATCGCTCGACATGTTTCGGGCCAATACGTGGTCCTTAATCATGAGTGGTCGCGACGGCCTCGCGTCTAACACTGACCGTAGTGAGCAATTTGCCGCCAAACGCGACAAACCTGCGACAATCTTTGTCTCCTGCGCCCACGCACTAATTTTATTCTAATTTATCAAATAATAAGGAGCTGAGATACGAGTGCCCACGGCCGCGTACCTACTGAGATCTTACCACCTTCATCGTACCTACCGCCAAATACAGAAAAAGCCTTAGAGATAAAAAGGTACCTACATGTTTAATTTTCCTTTCCCTCTCTAGACTAGAAAGAAATAAAAATGATGTATAATCACCTATCTACTTATACTTGAAACCATGGATATTAAAATTCTGAAACATAAAAGGGTCATTGTCAGATTTAGGTGCGCGTCTTTTCGGTGGACATGTCAAAAGTTATTTTCGATTGATCTGATAACCCGCATGATCTGTAATTCCGTATCTATAAATCCATGTAATAAAAACGTAAATTACATGCACACAAGCCGTTAACTATTATTGACCACCGAATGGACAACTTTTGTTTTTCCGACTGACAATGACCCAAAAATTATTTGTTGGGTTTTTTAACGCCAGGCGATTATTTAGGTCACTCTTAATAAAAAATAAATAATTTTAACACAGTAAACTTATTATCTGATAACTGAGCGGTATTTATGTACTATTTTAGGCTTAACATTAAATTGATTTCGATGTAATGTCGAATTTTTCCCGCAGGCAACTCATCAATACACGATATTCCGATATTGTGATAAACCAAGTAAGCTTCTATTCTTGTTTATTAGTTTTCCATGTTATGTACCAAACCTAAACCAAGTACTTAGGTAATTTCGCTAGTGAACCTTATATAATAACAAGACTTGCTTGTTTGCGCTTGGCACACAATGAAGTCTCAAAAACGCTATTTCTACATTGCTATATCTCCAAAAGAAGACCTAAATTTACAGACATTAAGGTGTCTTTTACTTTGTGTTGACAAAAGAAATAAACCTTTAGAGAAGTGGTACAGCCGACGTCAAAAAGAGGTAAACGTTTTTAGCCTTAACACAACCGAATAAGGTGCAAAATTGTATACTTAAATTTGACGTAGACGGTACGTGCGCTTCTCTTCAGATCTAGAACAGCAGTTGCAGTATTTATGTCGCATTCATGTCAATATTGGAGCGCATTGCTGTCTCCCGCGCTCGAAGACTCGCTTTACTCAATATATACGTAAAAGGAACAATAGAAGTGCAATACGTCCAATAAGATGAATCCTTCAGAATTAGAACCCACATTTAATTAATAATTTGTTTCACAGGGTGAACTGATAATGGCGATGTGGTAAATGTTGTGTGAGACCATTGGATGCGGGTGGCGCAGGATCAGTCATTGTGGCACTCTTTGGAGAAGGCCTATAGCCAGCAGTGGAAGTCTTTCGGCTGATATGATGATGATTATATTTTTTGGGTCGGAAGGGGCGACCAAGGCCCGTATCTTGATTCTCCGATACTGAATAAAAGCCAGGTCAGAAGTTCCCGCAACCGACGAGCTTGTATGAGGAGATGTATGGATGTGATTGAAGTAAAAGAATCAACTATTTGTTGAGACAGGTCTTTAACCTTACGCTCAAAAACAAGACGATACTCGAAAAAGGAGACACCGAGTCATTGACATAAAATAAGGTTAATATAAAATATGTAAGAGCCAACGACATTCGAATGTCCTCGATACTAGATACTCATAATTAATTGGTATATCTAATTACACATTATTAGTAAGATATCTATTTACTATTAATAAATAACCGTTATTAACGAAAGGATTTACAAAAGGATATCAAATTTATTCAACTAAGTATAATAATAGAAAAGTAATTTAGTAATCAATCTCACAAAAACGGTTATCTTATCTTATATCTTTAAACGAGCAATTCTTTTAGGTATATATATTTATTTATTTTGGGGATCTCGGAAACAGCTCTAGCAATTTTGATGAATTTTGCTATGTAGGGGGTTTTCGGGGGCGAGCAATCGATCAGGATAGGTCTCATGACAGGGAAAACGCCGAGCAAAGCTCGGTCGCCCAGATATTAGTAACTAATAACACGTTCGGATTTCAATTAGTCTTTGCACTCTTGTGGATAAAATTCAGTGCCGCAGTTTTTAAAAAATAAAATGGGGCTTTCCGAGCTAGTGAAGTTAAAAATATATATTTCAGCACAGAGACAATTTACAGCTCTGATTAAAACAAAGGATAATAACTCCCAAAATAACTAAATAGGGATACGAGATTTATGTGGAAGGCAATAAATACATCTCAAACACAATTACTGTTTATTGCACACCTGTATAAAAATCCTAAATAATACAGAAAAAGCGCAATTTCTATCAAGCGGTCTTTAAGCTACTTAAAACACTACCTGTCAATGTCATTACGAATTTATCTTATGTTTTAAGAAAAAAATGGGGATTTTGGTCGTCGCCGCGTTGGTGAACACACGTGCCCGGAGCGACGACGAGCAGAATCCACTACCGTACAAAACCAGTTGCCTACTGTCATGGCGTCGTTACTGAACAAGGTCACTGAACAAGTATTGATTTGCGAAATCATCATAAATTTGACGGAAAGCCATTTTTTAAGAAAAAGAAGAAAGAAAAAATGGCTCCAATATCCACTAAGCCAAAACATTGCACGAATCAGAGCGAATTGAGAGGGTAGGAATGACTCATTCTTCACCAACTAATCAGGAAGGATAAAATGTGATTATCTAATTTACCCGACGAAGCAGCCTCATTCAAGAGCCTGTTCAGTAAACTCAAGATCCTTTGTAATCGAAGCGCGTACGCTATATTGAAGGCATCGATTAATTAACATTGGTGGGTGTAACTTTGTAAGACAAAAACCGGACAAGTGTGAGTCGGACTCGTTTGTTGTATGAGAGCCCCCTTAAATATTTACTGTATCCCGTTTTTTAGTTAGCGGCAACCGAAATACATCATATATGAAAATTTCAGCAGTCTAACTATTACGGTTCATGAGATACAGCCTGGTGACTGACGGACGGACAGCGAAGTCTACCCTTTAGGTACGGAACCCTAAAAACTAGTAGAATATATTTAAGTATTTAATGTCCTAGATAAACGAAGAAATGTAGACTAATTAGTCTGCTAAGACTATAATTTGAAGGAATTTCAAGATGCCCTAATTAATATTACCTACAGAGTAATAATATTAGACAGAAAACATTATGTTTGAAATAAACCTAAAGGAAAATTGGAACATTTGAAACTTATACTTAAACTTTTAACTTTCATGTAACTCTTATAATAACAAACATTTTATCAGTTTGTTAATGATTTTGCATCCGACGTTAAAGTAGCTACGTAAATAGAAGTACTTACCAATTTGATTGGTAAAGAACAACTAATTTAAGATATTTATTCTTGCCTACAGTTTAATTTTCTTGTGAAAATGTATATAGTATTTCGAATGCAAGAGGCAACACTGATATGTTGTAAAGAATTACTAAATAACACCCATGCAGAAACATCTACCAGGATGAACAATAATAATATAACAAACTACAAAATCAATTCTAAACCTAGATCATCGTTAATTCGATATATTATGACCGCTTTAGCTTAGTTGGTAGTGACCCTGCCTACGAAGCTGGAGGTCCCGGGTTCGAATCCCGGCCGGGGCATTTATTCGTGTGATGAACACGAATATTTGTTCTTGGGTCTTGGATGTTTTCTATGCATTTAAGTATTTATTTATCTATATAAGTATGTATATCGTAGCTACCCATAGTACAAGCTTTGCTTAGTTTGGGACTAGGTTGATTTGTGTGAGATTGTCCCCAAATATATATGTATATATATTTTTAATATTTATTATGTATCATCCATCGTCTTCAAAATGTACAGTTGTTGTACACCATCCAATAAATTTTCGAAGCGTTTGTTCAGTAAACAACTTCCGGTTAGAACTTATTCCATTCACTTCTTATTTGGAGCGGAAGAAAATTATGTACATACGAAATTTATCGTACTTTTTTGCGTAAAGTAAGAAGATCGCGTTAAGGATTTCCTCCTAAAAATAAAGCAGGGTGAATTAACCTAGGGAGTTGTGCTAAAGTGGTTTGTTTTGGCTTCAATCCAGGTGAGATGGATTAAGTGGCAGCTGGGTTTGTTTAACCGGATGAACCTTGTGTTTACTTAATTTTGGCCTTAGTAAATTATACTACTTATCAAGCAATAAGGTACAAAAGGTTGTATTTAATGAAACCGAAATAAGTTGAATTTAGAAAAAATAAACAAAAATATGTTTTCGTCTAGGGTAATTTCTTAACTTTTAGAAGTCCGTTCGTATTCGAGTGTAATGTAATGAGTCGGTAATGCGTTTATTATGCCTCTGACGTTGCTGATATATACATTAAGGTTTAATTTAGAATAAAATTGGTAGAACCGATACAGAATATAGTGATAAAGTTTTTGTTCGTGTCTACACCAATTACTTATCTAATATCTTAGGTATTGAAATATTTTGATTGGATTTTGCGAGGAAAGTAGTTCTAGTCTCGATTTTTAGCTTTACCTACTAATTAATTCTTATTGTTACTAGCATGTTTTAATCAATTTTGCTGTATGGGAGGCTTTCTTAAAAATAAAATGAAAAAAATGTGAGTCAACAAGATCTGTGACAAGATGCTTGTACTACGAAAATTTGAAGATTGTAGCTCCAATCATTTGGCTGTTTATGTTTAACTGTCGATGGACTAACGGACTGACTGACGCGTGAGTGATAGCAACAGGGCTCCGTTTGGACCCTGCGGGTACGGAACCCTAAAAAGACAGGCACGAAGACAAAGTAGGCGACGTGACTGTCTTTGGCACTTGTTATACACGGTTGGCTCCGTCACGTGTATCGTGTTTCCAGATTTGGCTAGACGTCGCTTTATAGGGAGAATCCTTCTTGTAAGTAAAAGTTATCTATAAAGTAGGTTCATCATCATCATCAATTTAAGAGCCAAGCTCTTGTCGGTGGAGCAATTTCCATGTACTTGAATTTAAACTTTCGTGAGTCATGTTATAACTTTATTTTAACTTTTTTTGTGACAATTAATACATGAGTTTTAACCGTTTAGTAAAATAAAATTTCCATGTATCTCTTTCTTGAGCCTTTCGTTTGACCGCCTGATACGACACGACGTTTACTTTTTCCTTAAGTTGGTCCATGTACGTTCTTCTTGGTCTCTCTCTCTTCCGCCTTCCTTCTACCTTCCCTTCAACAATATGCTAAAAGTATAAAATAGGTTGAAGATGTTGTTAATTCCACCGCACATATCCAAACTATTAGGTCTCCAAGGATATAAGATTTTAAGCTCACATGGTCATTTACAGGCATCCTTCAGGATGCAACTGTACTGGGATAACGCTAGGAGGATGATGATGGTCATTAACATTAGAACGGGATATTTACCATGTATATGTGTATATCATGTCACTCACATATACAAATATACATTGTAAATATCCCGTTATTAATCGTAAGTCTACCAAGGATACCCAATATGTTATGTGAGTCACAAACAAACTACAAAGTAATTATAACTATTAGGTTAGTCAACAACACAAATTGAACAAAATTGGCTGTTGGCCCAATTTTGTAAAACTGATAAATTGCTGGTAATATTAAGAAATGAATTATAGGTTATCAAAACAATAACGATGTTACTTTTATTGATCGAAGCAAGTTTGGTTCTATTTATAGAAGAAGGAAAACATTTATTTGTGTATAGTACAACAAACTGAAAGATTTTTTTTTGCCTTAATGAAGATCTTGTTTAACGCATCTTGACTGCATAATGAGCGTAATAAGATCTTGTCTACTGAAGCTAAGAGCACTAAACTTAGTTTATCTTAGTTCTGTGTACTGTATGTAATTATTGTATTGATTTACACAAGGCTAGTTGTTTAGTGTATTCATATTCATATTCATTTATTTATAATAATTCATATTACATGTCAGTTTAATCAGATACAATTCACAATTAAAATAATAATATACATTAAAAAAATCGAGCTACAAACAAAAGTTGTAGAACAATACACAAAATAATATCAATTTCAAATAATCAAAAAATAATAATAATTATAATAAATGTCAAAATACATTACGTACGAGTGTCGTACGTAATAAATTCATTAAAATTATAAAAAGTGTGCTCGATAAGCCATCTTTTTAATGATGATTTGAAACTGGCTAGTGACAGTGCTTCTCTAACATGTGCCGGCAGTCGATTATACACAGTCGGGCCCATCACGTGGGTGAGTTTGGCAGATTTTGCCAGTTTATGTTTGACACCCACGAGTCTGTGGCCATACCGCAAGTTAGGACCGTGGCCGTCCGCCCGAGTAATGTACTCGTCAAGGTGGCATCGCACATACACCGCGACTTGATATATGACCACGGAAGGAAGAGTGAGTATCCGCAGTTCCTTAAAATACGGTCTAACGGACGTGCGCTGACCCACGTGTACAATCGCTCGGAGGGCTCTTTTCTGCATGCGAAAGACTCGCTCCCATTCAGCGGAGCGGCCCCACAGCTCTGCGCCATATTGTAGGAGCGAATGTACAGTGGCAAAGTAGCACGAGCGCACCACACCTCTGGGTACGACTCTTGACAGGCGGCGCAGCGCGAAGCAGGCGCTTCCTAGCTTCTGGCACACCTTCAGAGCGTGTTCGCCCCATTGGAGGCCTCTGTCCAGTTCGAAGCCCAGAAATGTGGTGGTTTGCACTTGCTTTATTTCGTTACCGTCCACACGAACCGTTATATTTCTCGGAGTCCTGCCCCCTAGATGAAGATGGAGAAAATGAGTTTTATTTAAGTTCAGGACCAAACCATTCCTGCGGAAATATTGCGCTGCCTGAGTTGCAACTTCATTGAGACGCTGCTCGAGACCGTCAATGTCGGGTGCACTAACCACGGCGGCGACATCGTCGGCATACATATATATGTCTCCCGCTGGAATCGCCTCCGGAAGGTCATTAAGAAGAAGCGAAAATAGTATGTTTGACACTGAAGAGCCTTGCGCAACTCCCATTACAGTTGATATCGGCTCAGACTTAACTGCTCCTCCTGCACTCACACAATCTGCGATCTATCGTGGAGGATATTGGTTATCAGAGCATGCGCTTTGCCATCAATGCCGTAGTGTCGCAGTTTTAAAGCGATGACGTCATGGTCGGCCACATCGAACGCCTTCGAGAGGTCGCAGCACAGTACCGCGACCTGCTGACCGCTCTCGCGAGCGCCCATCATCTGGCGCACCAGCTTGCGGGCCATGGCGCTCGTCGAGTGCCCTGCCCGGTAGGCATATTGCCGCTCGGACAGGGCATCGGTAGCCGCCAGGAAATCGGCCAAGCGCGAACTGAGGCCGTTCTCCAGAACCTTCGCCACCGCCGGTATGATGGAGACGGGTCTGTAACTATCAATGTCTTCCCTTTTTCCCTTTCCCTTAAAGAGAGGAGCAATCTTGCTTACTTTTAGAGGGGAAGGGTACATTCCCTCGAAAATACACTGATTATACAGATCCGCCAACACCGGTGACAGTGGAGCGGCGGCGAGGTGAAGCAGCTCCATGGAGACTCCATAGAGGTCTTCGGTCGGCTTGTGTGCGATATTTTTTGTGATAATTCGAAAGACCTCAGTTGCGGAAAACGGACGCAGGCGCAAACTGCGATCAGCTGGCGCACGAGCAATATTAAGCTCAGAATGTACTCGCGCCAAGTCAGCTCTCGGCGCGCCGCACGCTGCCGCAGCACATGCGAAATGGTGGTTTATGGCGTTAGCGGCGTTCTGCTTCGATTCGAACCTAGTCCCATTCGAATCAACAACGATATCTGCAACGTCAGTCAACGGCCGTGTAGCACAGATCTTGCCCAAACTAATAGTAGTTTATGCAACTGCTACATAATGAGACTCGTGCGATCTTATATAATATTATCAAAACTACACTCGCGTTTTAATACCTAATTATGTACAGTTTGTATACACAATAAATAACCGTTTCTTGTTGTAAACATGAGTGCTTCGTTTTACTTACATCCTTAATTATCCCTAGTAATTTCCATGTCACTTCAATGTACTTCAATTACAGTTCGCTGCAATTACACTTCAATTACAGTTAATTCCAGAATTTTATTTAAGCACCAACATCAGCTTGCTGATAGGGATACCTGGCGTCTAATTTTAAATACATTCTTGGTACCCCTCTGTCACTCCAAGCGCGGAAGAACTACGCCCTAAATCTTTCTCATGTTCGGTTATAGCCGGTAGCAAAATTTTTACTTTTACACCCAAGCTGGGAATATTACAACTTTATCTACATCCATATATTAAATAAAAGCGAGTTGATTCGGCGTGCAATCTAAAAGACAGAGGGAATTTGAAATTATTACCTAATTTTCTTATTTGGTATCAACAACCGTTAAACAGATCTTTGTTAAAATCCAACCTAAACGTACATATAGACATATACTCGTACATACATACTTAATGATAACAATTGTTCATTTCAGAGTAAAAAGCGAGCTAAATATGGCATGGTATTAAAATGTACGTAAAAATCAATACGCTGTTCGTAACGCCAATAACCTAGTTATCAATATATCTCATGCCAGCATTGGAATATTAAAATACGCATTGGTTTTTCATTGTTACAGCCGCTATGCATGTTTAAAATCTTACATTGTCTATGATTTCACTATTGTACGTAATAGTATGCAGGTTATCAAAAATGCAAAAGGTTTTTTTTTCAGGCAAAGTCAGAAAACGGTGTCTGAAAACTCTGAAATCATACAAAATTAATGCTCTGCGATTTCAGCCTTTTTCAGTGTCGGTTTCTACTGCGTTAGTTCTGTCAAGCGCGCGCTGCGTTGCCATACCGTAGACCATTTATTGTCAGTGCCGCTATAAAAAACCTCATTGATTGGGGTAACCGCACGCTCCGTATCACCCTATCAATATTCAAATTGAAGGTTCTCGCTGAAAGATCTCAGACACAGAAGACCATTATACGATGATAGGCAAAGAATGCCTCACTTAGGGACCCCGGTCGACCCTTTTATCTGGAAATAAGCTTATCATGTTTATGGAAGAGCGTATACATATATAGGCGGGAAAGGTACAAACTTCCATTATAGAGTCTCAGGTCGTGGAGATGTATTTTTCTATGTGTCACTCGCTGTGACGTATTGTGTATAGATGAAACAAGCTGAGGGGTATTTTAGTAAGCGTGTTGAGTTGGAAATGTTGGAATAGGACCGCCTGTTGTTTTCCTCCACTTATTGTGATTTCTTACTGCACTGTGTCCTTTAATTGAGGTGTCAAATACTTAAAGAGTAATTTGTATTTTATTGTATTGAACTGTTATTCAAGCCAATCAACTTCTTTCCGTCTCCGGGATCACTTTTTAAATTGCGACTCTATGGGTTTAAATTGTGTTGAAATTTTTTATATAATGTTTTTAAAATAAGTCTAATATATTAAAAAAAACATGTTGGAATAAGTTTTCTAACTAAGGTATACGTCTAAAATATACAAATCTCGTTATTAATCGTGATTCTTATGTAAATGACCGTGTGAGCTTGAAAGCTTATATTTAACATAAATCATACGGTCTACGTAACGGCTATACCGTAGGCTTCAGAGTATATAGGGCTTGTAGTACTGGTACCATACAAAATCCCGGGAATTCCTGGGAAATTGCATGCCCTACTTCAGAACGCAGATCAGAGAGCACCGTCAGATAAGTACGAATCCCGGTACCACTCCGCACCCTGCTCACGCCCCGCTCTGCGCTGAGCGGAGCGGGGGCGGAGGTAAATACATCACCAGTAGGCCTAGCAACGAAGGTTTAAAACGAAGAAGAAGATTGGCTACGACTGGATTGGTTACTCGTCGTATTGGTATAAGGCGACCTTGATAATATTTGACGATGTCGCTGAGGACACAGTAAATATTATTCGTAAGCAATTATTTAAAAAAAACGGTTAGTATTTTTTATTCTGCATTGGTCTTTAAGGGCAACACCGGTCAGAGAGCTGGGGGTGGAGAGGAGCACTGGACTTTAAACATATATATAGCCAACTCGCCACTTAGGTGACCATATCCACCCTCGAGCGACAGCTCTTGCGACTCTATTCTGGACGGCGAGGGGCCCGTCCAACCAACCAACCTATCAGTACAGTAAGGTATGTTGGGATAAGATCGTTTGAAAAAATAATCCGTTCTTTCCTGTGAAAACTACAAAAAAACACTAATTTTATATTTCACGATGTCACAGACAATGTCGCTTTAAATCAACGCGACTGACTGAGGTGTGGGGCGTAACAAAAATGGGGTAGGCAGGTGTGTTGTCAATTCAAAAATCTCTTCTAGTTTAGAAGAAAATTGAATTATCCGATCTTCACCCGATCCGGTCTTATCCCAACATACCTTACCTAAAAACAATATTACACTTTTCTTGAACGTATAATATAATTTATGATATTTTTTTCAGATCGTACATAGTTGTAGAGTGTTTTAACAATTGCGTCGCGACCGAGTCCCTGGTTGAAACCAGCAGCAGCAGGTGAATCGAAATTCAGATGACATTTTAGTAAATATTATTATGATAAAAACGATTATATAAACGATAACTTTATAACAAAAAAAAAACATAACCAAAATAAAATGAAATACGATGTGAATGCACTAACAAATATAAAAAGCAATCGTACAAAAACTGATAAAGAATATATAGGCTCGATAATCGATTCGATCAACCATCCGTTAATAATCGCTAGATTTGACAAACCATACGTCTTACCCTCATCACTACAAACATCATCAGAAAAATGTCACAAGTTGGAAATAAGAAATTACAAAGTTTAAGGACCTATGTGTATCATAGATATAGTATATACAAGTAGTTATAGATGCGCTACCCAGCGACCCAGCGACCCAGGGGTTAGAGAAAAAATATTCATATAAAATTTATAAAATATATTGATTTAAACTTCCACGATTTTCACACATTATTATTGGGGAACGGGACTTTGTTAGTGTTGTGTGTCGTGCGAGTGACAACCCTAGTGAGAATGTAATTAATAAAGACCAAGTGCGGATAGTTCGGAAAACCCGTGCGGCTAGAAGATGTTGATACCCGCTCACGCCAGTCAGCTCGCTCTATTTTAATGATTTGCCGATTCTTCATCACCTCAATAGATCTCATTGGGTTGAAGTGCAGCATCTTGATTTATGACCTCATCATAATACGATAATGTTATGATTATTACTTACCTGGGAGGGTCTGGAGCATATTTGGCGACGCAGGTCAAGTTGATGTCAGAGCCTGCTCGCACAAACAGCTCTGGTCCGGACAGAATCTCCGCCTTTGACACTGGAACAAATTAATTTAATTAAAAGAAAACCTTGACAAAAAACATAACAAAGTACCATATCCATCGTTAAAGCTTTCGATTGAAAAAAAAACCTATTCAAAGCTCATTCGTCAGGCAGTTACATTGCCTCAGGAAT
Organism: Cenopis cana; assembly: GCA_951800055.1. Classification (NCBI taxonomy): domain Eukaryota; kingdom Metazoa; phylum Arthropoda; class Insecta; order Lepidoptera; family Tortricidae; genus Cenopis; species Cenopis cana. Next base: position 14,278,786 of record OX637489.1, read on the forward strand.
CATATAGTATAGATATGCTGAACTTGTATATCCCCTCTTTTAGCGTTACACGTCGGAGGTTAAAAGTTAAACTTGTAGTGGTAGCCTAGACATTATTTTTTTAAATGATACGTGATATCCTCATATCTAACCTCAAAAAAGCAATTTACAAAAGATGTTCATTAAGTTTTTTTTTTAATTTTTCAATATTACTAAGTGACACAGTTCTACTTCAATACCTATTTTACGTAACTATATGAAACTTAAGAAGAAAGAAGATAACACGATAGGTTTCCGAAAAAAAAAATGTTTTTTTTTCCATACAAAAAAAAGAATGACTCAGCACTCCCCCCCTAAGGAATTTTTTTTAGGAAATGCGGGTCAAAAAAGTGGTTTTGTGCTCTAGTATGCGTGTGCCAAACGGCAAAACTGTACATCGATTTGCGGTTTTTTTAATCGTACGGCTTACACTATAAAGCGGTTATTACACTGTCCTGAACTCAGCATCCTGAATGAGTTAGGAAGCAGATTCAAGAACGTTTAATCGCATTCGGGAACGAGGTTGCCGGTAACGCACTGTATACGAAATACAATTTAATATTTAACATTCAATTTTCAAAACCGATCTACAAGAATCCCAAGAATGTCTAGTGTTCCCTCAGGGCTAAAAGGTCTTATGGCAAAAAAAATACATTGAAAATTTAAAGAGCAAAACCACGGGGCACATGGCCCCGAAAACCCTTCCTGTTCTTACCCATTAATAACATTTTATTCACCAATGCAAGCCCCATTTAGAAGTTCGGGTGAGCTTATACTGTAATAGAAACTCCATTAAAAGGATCCACCACAAAACCTTTTACGAACATTATCTAATAACAATTCAGGTAACCTTATAATAAAACGTTTGTGTTCATATGATACTTAGATTTAACGGGCCGTAACTTTAACAAGACAATAATATTCTATTGTACAAGACTCGTAGAACTGCTACGAGCTCGTAACTCTCGTAGCGGCTTACGTAGCAAGCTACGGTTATCAGAGGTAGCGAACTAAAGGCAATAACTTTGAAACAATAGTGATAACAGACCGTTGGTATCAGATATTGATTGCGGTATGATACAGGGGTTCATAACATGCTTGTATACGCCAACCGTATTTTTATCCATGCGCTCTCTTTCTTGTAAACCCAAAACCAAGTGTGTGAACGAGACATCTGATATAGAAAATGTAATTGGAATGAAATTGACTGATCTTTAACTTTTATGATATTTGATGTTATGACTACGGTGCGGTCGTAAGTCGTAACTTTGTGGAGTCGTAAAATTGATATTAGTTCTTCTATCGTTTATTCTAGACATCGCATTTCTATTTATTGTCATTGAATACAATTTTTTATTAGATTTAGGCTGGGTTGCACCAAACCGTCTGTAGTCATAAGCGGTATTCGTCAAATCTGATTGTATGGAAAGTTTGACAAGTTTCTATGGGATGACAGCTGCCGGCGCCATATTTGACGATGAATGAATGAATGAATGAATGAATAATAATTTATTCAAAGCACTTCAAAAATAAACATGTATACGCTACCTTATAACAAAACAAATAAGAGTTTAAATTACACAAAATATTAAGAATAAAACAGGTAACACGGAAGTGCCACGAAATGGTCCCGACTCAGCATGGTGTCAACCTAACTCGTCAACGCTGGTCTTTCGTCGGGGCCAATTAGTGACTTCACGGCTTGCAACACATAAAAACAAAAAAAAAAAAAACGAATAAATCGAGACACAGTATAACAAACAATTAAACAAAACTATTTCCAGTACTAAAATTAATAAGAATACAAATAAGATCGTATACAGAATAAAATGTTAGTTTTTTTTTTTACGTTACATTACCGTGAACGCGACTGTAAAGATAACATAACGATGACCGGCCTGTGTTCGTATGTTGGTGCAACTGACCCTTATCCTTTCTATATTCGTTTTTATAAAATATTCAGTATGCTTATTTTCTTATTAATATTTTGTAAAATCTAGCGGATGCATTAACGAAATTATAATTTTCATTCAAAGTGATTTTTTTAAACTAATCGCCACAGGTAGGATTGGAACTTTTCGAAATCTGTCCTTCGCTCAATGTTAATGATTTGAACCCACATGATACAGTCATTTATTAATTTAATTTAATGTAACTGTTACGATGTTTTACATTGACGTGTTCCATGTTGTTACTGCTTTCGCCGGATATTCGGAAATCTGTACAATTTTAACACACCAGATAACATTTAACATTAAAATTGAAATTTAATTATGTTACAGCCGATAACTGAGCTTAAACACGGGACTTGATTAAAACATTACCTACCTACGTGATTTAATTATGGTATAATATTGTTTCATGTCTTTATATAGAATGGTAATCAAGAACATACAACCCATTTTAATTAAACATTTAGGTATTTTTCTCTGATTACTGAGCTTAAACACGGGGCTTCATTAAAACATTACCTACGTAATTTAATTATGTTTTATAATATTGTTTCATGAGTTTATATACGTAGGTAGGATGGTAATCAAGAACAAATTTATAAACATTCAATTAAATAAGATTTAGGTAAATTCCTCTGATTAATATTTATTACAACATGCACTTTTTACGTTATGTTACTACACCAATATTAGGTTATATGGCAAGGGTTTAAAATAAGTAAAACATTACAGCGAGATGTTTATTTTACCGAACGAGGTGAGGGTGAAGTGGTAATATGGCTTTTAGACCAGAATTACACTCTACTTTTCACTTCATTGCGAGAAAATAAATAAACAATGATCATGACCCCGCAATTAATAATAAATTACAATGAGAACATGGCGGTATGTTTTGAACTGCTTTGACATAAATACAGTAGTAGAAATAGGGCGGGAAAAAAATCCAATGTTTTTAAGACTTATATTAGTCGAGCAGTTTACGTACCAAATAAGAACACAACATTCCTATTGTCTGTCAATGTGTTTTGTGATTGGTGGATTTATTATGGTGAAATATTTTGACTCGTCAAATTAAAATCTTTTTATAAATGATTATTAATTATGTATATTTATATTTTCCATAGGGGGTACTATTTCAAATGGACTACTTTAGCCCCGCTTGATAAAATCCTAATAAAAAAACTTTTCGAGCGTGAGAAGTGAAAAAAAGCAAGCCGGCTTCTCTTTAAGTTGGGTATTTAAACTAAACATAGTTTCTTAACCTAACCATGTGCTTAAATTTATTATTAAACCCAAACTTTTATTTATTTTATTTAAGCACTTTTATTATTCCAAACTTGTGAACATTATAATTATTTGGTAATACTATAACTAGTTTTATCTCTAAGTATACATTGCCTACACGAATTATTTTACATTTCATTTACTATGTTCTTAATTATTATACCATGCAATGTCTAATTATTATTTATGTTCAAAGTTAATCAAATTGTTAAATTTAGTCATGCACATTTTTCAAACAGGTAAAACTTATTTAACCCAAACTTTGACTTCACTAAATTTCTAACAAAATTTTAACTGTCTGCAATGTACTACAAAGTAAATTGACAACTCACTAAAATGACAGCCCTTAGTGGTTCTGTTTACTATGACGTCATCTTAAGCAGTGCACGTCTGCACATTGTGCATTGAAGGTGCGGAATTGGAAAATTTAATTTTGCAGTTAGTTCACTAAATTATGATTTGCTGATACAGGGAAATAATTGCTAATTGACCATATTAATACCAGTTTCAGTTAATGCCCGCTTGCCGGTAACGCACTGTATATTTAGGTTGGTTAAGTAATTTAAGTATGAGAAAGATCTCCGGTTGACACTTTTCTTTGAAAATTTAACAAATCTTCATCGGAAAATGGATCGCAGTAATTTATCTGAAACGTCATAAAGTTCAAATAAAACAATTGCATTTTATCTTTAGCTGTCAACTTAGCGAATATTCGAACAATAAACTGTCGTTACGTAACAGGTATTTCACAAGTGTCCATAGGCTGTGGTGGACGCTCCACTTCAGCCGGGCTGTATGATTTATTGCCACTGTTATTTATAGTATAATAAACTAAAACCAATATTTTAAAAGGATCAACTGTAAAATTTAAAGAAAACGTATCTCTTTTGTTTTAATTTCTCCACAGTCTTTCTGACGTTTTGACTTAGATTCGGTTCAGCCAGCGGAATGATTCCAATAAAATATATTTGGGTCAGGAATTTAAATTGTGACCTTATTTCATTCCGAGGGCTTTTAATGTGTACTAGAAGATCCATTTCCTTTTAATTGTCAATTGTTTTTGTTTATAAATTGAGGTTAAATGGTGAATTGAGGATAAAATTGAGGTTTACCTGACACGAGTACACGATGTTTGGAAACGATATCAAAAATACATACATCTACCTGTTGATTTAAAAGGAAGAAAGTAGATATAGATAAATAAATATATTACTAGATATATATTGCAATTTAAGAACGTTATCAGCTGTGAACTAAGGACTTCTGAAAGAACGTGGTTAGATCTCACTTCTTTTCTTTTTAGCTTTACTGTTTACGAACTTGGCATTTATTCACAATTATTGGTACCTTTTTGTGTATTTATTAGTGTATTCCTTGTAATCTATTTGTTCTGAGTTCTCTTGTTTGTCTTGAGTTCTGTATTTGTTCTGTGTGATCGAGTCACACAGAACAAATACTCGCGCTCATTATAAAAGACAAATTCCCCTTATTTTTGAACTGTGAACTGTCATATTGGCAGAATAATGCTCTACCTACAGCGCTTTAAAATAGGTGGCAGCATGATAAAATTATATACTATTACATACTATTATTAGGTTAGCTGGAAGAGACCCCTTAGAGGGATGTTCGCCTTTGTACTTTCTTATTTTATTTTGTTTTTGTAAATGTTTTCTTATGTGCAATAAAGTGTCATACATACATACATACATATACTACGCCAGGTATGGTATTCCGATACATCGGTTAAGCAGTGTGGGTGACACAAGGTAAATCATCACACTCACACGATCTGCTATCGAGCCTATCGATGGTATGCGATCGTGTGAGTGTGGCGTCGACAGTGAAGTCACGATTTGGACTGGGAGACCGTTTTTTTAAGAACTTGCGTGCAAATTTCAGTGAATTTTCATTACATTGCAGGGTTTGATCGTATTCACCTTACCCCCGGTAGCCTGCAGCCCCGCAATGTTAAGAAACTTGCATGCTTCTTGCCAATGTAAATCGGCCTTTAGGCCATGTTTGGCAGGGGCGCTTGTCATGTTTTTGTTAATCCCTTTAGAACAGTGACCTAGTGACATAATTTGTACTGGCATCATATTTGCCATCGTACTCGAAGTATGTATTTTAAAAGGACAATAAATACCTCTACTTACTACACTTTTCATTAAGAGCGAACTGAAAACCAGCGCTGTATCATGCAGCTAGTCTATTGTCAAACTATAATGTGCGTGTTCTTATTTTTATAATCATTAGTAGTAGTAAACACTTTATTGCACAAATCAATTACATACAAGGAAAATATTTTTTATTTTATGCAGAATAAATAAATAAATTTATTTATTTATAAACTCAATAGTAGACATTTGTACAAAGGCGATTAATATTTAAATATGTGTATTGTTTATGTAGGTTTATATATCTATGTATTTATGTACTCGTTAGTCTAATCTTTCTTATGATTCAGTTGTTTATACAGCTTAATATCTTTGTCTGTCACCTACTCATGTCAAATTTATCTGTTGTGTTTCCACCACCCAAAGGTTGTCTGGAAGTGATCGCTTGTCTGGAAGTTGTCTACCATCAACATGTTCAATTTTAAGCTGGATTTCTATGTAATTTTTGGTGAACAATAAAGAATATTGTATTGTATTGTTTCCGATCTGAGCATTATAATATTGTGTAACAGTAAACGTCTATTGTATTCTGAATTGGCCGGTTGACGTGAAATAATACTTACCACAAAGTCAATTGAGACTTTACTGTTTATGATAAATTCGGAAATACTTCCTAAAATATACAATGATAATGTCAAGTTATTTGTTCCATCAATCGCTTCAATCTTGGGCGTGGGAGTGACGTAAAATAATCGCTTCTCAATTGTGGGCGTAAATTAATTAACTGTCAAATATATAAATATAACTGAAATATTGCTGCGTATTTTTGTTGTAGGTGTAGTAACTAATGTAATATTTAGGATATTTATAGTAATGATACGTTTAACCTTTTCAGCGCTCTGTCAAATACAATCGCTGTCACTCATAAGCCATGACATAGGAATGTCAAAAGCGGAGTTGAACCTCATAGAAACGTAGACAACTGTGATAGTGTGGTGGTCGCATTTTGTCTTACCTACGACAGTCAGTCGGAACGACAGACTAATCTTCGGGTCCTTAGACACCTGGCACTTGTACGCGCCAGAGTCGCGCGGCTGTGCGGGCGCCACCCGCAGCGTCCACTCGTCCGAGCCGTCGGCGTGGAGAGCGGCGAAGCGCGCGTCACTACTGTACGTGTGGACTCCAACAGTGAGGATGTGAAGGTCGCGTTTTGTCTTACCTACAACAGTGAGTCGGAACGACAGACTGATCTTCGGCTCTGTAGACACCTGGCACTCGTACGCGCCAGAGTCGCGCGGCTGTGCGGGCGCCACCCGCAGCGTCCACTCGTCCGAGCCGTCGGCGTGGAGAGCGGCGAAGCGCGCGTCACTACTGTACGTGTGGACGCCAACAGTGAGGATATGAAGGTCGCGTTTTGTCTTACCTACAACAGTGAGTCGGAACGACAGACTGATCTTCGGCTCGGTGGACACCTGGCACTCGTACGCGCCAGAGTCGCGCGGCTGTGCGGGCGCCACCCGCAGCGTCCACTCGTCCGAGCCGTCGGCGTGGAGAGCGGCGAAGCGCGCGTCACTACTGTACGTGTGGACTCCAACAGTGAGGATGTGGAGGTCGCGTTTTGTCTTACCTACAACAGTGAGTCGGAACGACAGACTGATCTTCGGCTCGGTGGACACCTGGCACTTGTACGCGCCAGAGTCGCGCGGCTGTGCGGGCGCCACCCGCAGCGTCCACTCGTCCGAGCCGTCGGCGTGGAGAGCGGCGAAGCGCGCGTCACTACTGTACGTGTGGACGCCAACAGTGAGGATGTGGAGGTCGCGTTTTGTCTTACCTACAACAGTGAGTCGGAACGATAGACTGATCTTCGGCTCGGTGGACACCTGGCACTCGTACGCGCCAGAGTCGCGCGGCTGTGCGGGCGCCACCCGCAGCGTCCACTCGTCCGAGCCGTCGGCGTGGAGAGCGGCGAAGCGCGCGTCACTACTGTACGTGTGGACTCCAACAGTGAGGATGTGTAGGTCGCGTTTGCGGATCCAGGATACCTGCAACAAGTATATAAATCGCTTCTAGTACAAGTTTTAAGACCAAAGTTGTCACGAAAGCTGTTAATTTCTTATTGATTGTGGAGTGTTTTCCCGAGGGACTACAGTCTGGGGCTCTTCAAGAAAGGAGTTTATAAATTTTTAACAGGACGGCAACACGCATGTTACGCTGCGGAGTTACAAGCGTCTATAGGCTCATCAGGCGGGCCGTACGCTTGTTTGCCGACGACGTGGTATAAAAAATAATAATTGCGTGACATTGTTGTCAATTCAAACTTCCGAACCTTTGTAGTGGAGTGTCAGTTGTTCCAACATGTTTCCATTGCATCCGATCCCATTATCATTCAGTGTTATGATAAAAAAAATCGAGAATTCACATCATATACTACCCCTGCAAGGAGTCTTAAAACAAGGAAAAAATAAGTTATTACGACTTATCAACGGAATAATAAGAGTAAATTTACAGTGAAAAGTATATCAAAATAATTGAAAACCTAGCTGGTACATTTTGCTATGCACTCGCGTAAGAGACGCGCATGAACCCAAATATGTAGAATTTACAAATAAAATTGGACTGTCCGTAAACTTCAAACTTCTTAAATCTGAATATTACTTATATTCACAGTTCGCACCGCGTATTCTCAACTCTTAAAACACTAATTATTTATTCATCACAAAAAGTGCTAGGAAATATCCCAAATTTAATTATATGTCACAGGATTAAGGGACTAATTAAAGTGCAAAGTGACGAGGAGTGTAAAAGCTTTCAGAGCTTTACGTGCGGTCGCAAGTTCTATCAGAATTACAGTTAATTCATCTTTTTTAAACCTTGTTGCAATGAGATGCGACAGTCTACTGGTTTACCAAAATGGTTGCCTAACTTTTATTTATTTTATGTGTTTTATTGTGGGCATTAACTGCAATATAAGGCGACTTCCTGACTTGGCGGGGCGGGATCGATATGTGACAAATTTATTCTTTGACGTAAACTTACTGACGTCGCAAAGATTCTCACTTGACATAATACTGTCAGTATTACGTTTGCGCAGTAGTAATATCATGCGCAGAAGCGAAGCAGTACCGCCTTCGCATCGTCCCGCTACCGCGCATCCCGCGCCAGTCAGGAAGCACTCATTTAAATGTAGGGGCGTAGTAAAAAATGATATCGCGTCGACTGACAGCTGACACTGACATTTGACACTTTTCTCATATCGTACTGCCTCCGCACCGACAAATCAGGAAGTCGCCTAACACAAAGATACCAAACTTAAAGAACTAAATCAATATCGAATGACAGATGTCCACAAAATATAAGATTACAAACTCATATGTCAATAAGAATTACGCGGCTAGTAGAGGCAAGGCCTGCTCCGTACAAACTCTGTGCAAGTTTTATTCGTCGGTTTTGGCACTCCTGCATGTATTTTGTTTTTGCTTGTTAATATTGGATATACGAAGAATGCCAAGAAAAAGAATTCAAAAATTAAAAAAAAAAAAAATTAAAAAAATACAAAAAATGGTATTGGAGAGTGCTTGCCTCTACAGGCGCCTTAATAACGGAATATTTACCATATATGTATATTTGAGGAGTTATGTATATTTAAGCATTCAGAGATATCATGTAATTAAAGTATACCTGGTGTACCCTGAAAACTAGTGCCTTTAGCATATATTGCTACGGACATGTATACGGAGTTTCATTTATTCGAGGATTTACCGTGTCGATTAGCATTTAGGCCAAAGCCTTCTTCATAGCCTACTATGCGATTAGCGTGCTAAACAATAAATACATTTTCTTTTCTCCCTCGTGTAATCAGGGCAACGTTACTGCAAGCACGCCTAACTATTTAACGCTCACCAGTGAAGCAGTAAACCGAAATGATTTCCCAAAATTTGGCGCTCGACTAGGCGGAGTAAGCTTGCAATACATTTGATTAACGTATATCGACGTATTAACCGGTCAGAAGATCTGTGCAAATCGCCGCGTGACATCATTAGGGAATTTGCACGGTTTTACATAAACGTGGAGGTGCACAAAATTTGTGACCTAGTAGCCAAATTACAATCCCTTGAGTCAAAGTAAGAACTGAACTTCTTTGCTTTTCTTTAGACAAAATCTTGAATCCCTAATTTTGCGTCCGCTAGCGAAATTACAATTTTTATCCCACCTGTGGCGTTTAATTTTTCAATTTCCATTTTTAATTAAAAATACTTGAATCTCTGATCTGTTATAGTACAGAATTCGACTGAAATCGCGTAGACTTTGTTAATAAATTTTCAAGTTATGTTCAAGTTGCAATGTCAGTAAACGTACTTAACAAAGTCTACGCAATTTCAATGCATTTAGTACTATAACAGATTAGGGTATTGTCAAGTTTATAAACCTAAACAAAAGCTAATCGAGTTCACTTCTCACTTTGAGTCAAATAGTATAGTTATTGTAAATTCGCGACCGGGTAATACGCATAGTTTACGTTGCGCGCTGCGTTCGTTCAGTAAACATACTAGAGTTATGTTTGATTTGTCGGAAACGGCTGTGTTTGGCACACCAGGGAATGTATGATTCACACGAGTGCTCTAGTGCAACAGAAGTCAACGAAGGTGTAGGTATTGGGGTACCGTGCAGCTGCAGAGAAACCAAACCCCCCGTTCATACTAACTTCTATGCCGTTGGCAGTTGGCTGTATCTATTGTTATTAAGATTTTTTTAGACGCCATTAAATTTATTTTAGTTGTAGTCATCACAATACATAACACATACATTATTGTGAAATGGTAAACTGTAGTAAAATAAAAACATGAATAACAGTAAAAATACAAATCAGCTTACGAACTAGGAACGATCACAAAAACATTAAAATTAAAAGTGTTATTGGACTAGGGTTTCTTACAACAGGAAAATACTGGATAGAAACGGTACACTAGTTGATCTGTTAAAATCGAAATGTAAATAAAATTAGTTTAGGCACACTCCCGCCTGTCAGCGATTAGGGACAAATTTTTTATCTTTAGTTTTAGTTTATTTTTAGCTTAGTTTTAGTTTAGTTTTAATTTAGATTGTATTCCATTTTAGGTCTAGTTTTAGTTGATAATTTTTATTGCATTTTTCTATTCCTGTACTGAATATATGATCAACTAGCGGTTGCCCGCAACTTCGTCTGCGTAGAGCTCGGTTTTTAGTAAAAACATCTTAATAGCCAGGAAACGGTATAATAATTGTGGTACTTTTACCCGGTGAGACCAAATTATTAATATGCTGTACAGATATAAATCGGTCTACCCAAATTCTCAACCCCTCTAAAAATCCCTTTAGGTACCTACTTATCAGTTAAAAACTCTCATTTACTTAGGCTATTTTTTGTGTGAGTTGACACGTATCTTGTCGTTTTCTCTTAGTTACTGTACGTATTTAATTATGGACCTGTAGAAATTTCCTTTCAAACATCTATCCAAATCCACAAATCCTGAAATCATCATTTAAATAGTCTTTTTGTGAAATGAAAGTCTCTCAATTAAAATAATGTTGCTCCCCATACAAACTTTGAACCCCTTTTTAACCCATTGAGGGGATGAATTAAAAAAAAAACGCCGGAATTTGTTTTGTTGTATTTAAACAAAGACTCTGTAAAAAATTTGAAGTCTCTCTATTAAAAAAATGTTGCTCTCCATACAAACTTTGAGCCCCTTTTTAACCCCTTGAGAGGATGAATTAAAAAAAAACGCTGAAATTAGTTTTGTAGTATTTAATTTAAACAGTTACTGTAAGAAAATTTAAGTCCTTCACTCAAAAAATTTTTGCTTCCAATATAAACTTTGAATCCCTTTTTAACCCCTTTAGGGGTTGAATTTCAAAAAACGCAGAAATTAGTTTTGTTTTATTTAAACAGAGAGTCTCTGTAAGAAACTTGAAGTAGCTCACTTTAAAAAAAATTTGCTCCCCATACAAACTTTGAACCTTGGAAATTAAATTTCTAAGACCGGCAGTTTCGGCGGGGCGGTGATTAATCAGTCACCCATCAACTTTATATATATAGATAAAAGTAATTTTATAATCCGATGCTTATTTTTGACATTCTTATCCGTATCCATATTTAGGCCGATTAAATTATTGCTGTAGCAAGTCATATGAAGGAAATGAAGATACGAAAACAAAAAAAAAACATTAATTTATGTCGCAGACAGTGTCAAAGTTTGGTATACTATTCTAATTATCGAACAAAGCAAATTGTGTACCTGTCTAGTTTTGGAATATTGGAATATAAACGTGGGATGCAGAGTAGAACGAGCACTTTAGTTAATTAGTGTTCATCTAATCAACTAATTAATATTTACCTAATTGCATCAGCTTCTAGTAATGAGTTGCTAGTACATGTTTTCTTATATAATAAGTAATTAAGTGGAAACACGTAGCGTTTCATGGTGTTGCATAAATTTACGAGCGGACGGATAAATCATAAGAAATAATTATATCCTCATTATCCGGGGAATAGCAACATTGGAATGTAAAATGTCACATATGTTCGCATATTTTACGGTACCACACCTTTAAATAGTAATTTTAGATTCAAGTGTAATAGTTAAAACGAATCCTTGGTGAGGCCATATCAAAGAAGATATATACTAACGTAACAAGAAGCGACACCGAAGCATGTGTGCTGTAAACCCGTGTCGCGGCTATGTGTGCGTGTCCGGACGCGAGCGGGGGCGCGTGAGGGTGGCGCGGTGTGTGGAAATCACTCCTCGGACGGGCAAAGTATAGAACCGTAGCGTTCCAAGGTCACCAACACTCGGTTCACACCGATAGACCCCTGTCGAGCCTTTGGCCATATTGAAACAAAAAAAAAGATGTCACCATTGAGCAAAACCTCCTATCTTCAATGTTAAAGGTTCTATAGTACCTGCGGTCTCAGTTATTGTCGCATTAAATATCATTAGTCGAGTCAAAGCTCTCATTAAAACCTTGAATAGCGGCCAACATCACCAGTCTGCCGCCATTGATTAAAAATTAAAATAGTGACGACTCCGTTTGGTTTTATTTCACAATGAATTCAATCCGGTTTGATCTGGGCTTGACCCATAAAAACTTGAGCGCCGGGAAATAATGGGATATCCAGTTATATCCAGTTAGTTCCGTCTCTGCTTTAAACCGTGGCTGAAGAAAGTTTTAAAACCTCGAACGAGACGTACCGAATACAAATTCAGAGAGCTCGTGATCCAACCACATTAAATGGAAGTGTCAAAGTGTACCCTCGTTCTTTGTAATGCTGCTCGATCGTAAATTAAAAATGGCGTCTTTTATGGTTCGAGGCGCTGTCGCCCGATTGAAATTATAATTGGTTTTGAATGATTTACTACCTAGTTATTTCAAATTAACGCAATCAATTAAAGATTTTATTAATTTCTTGATATGGTTTCCAGCCTTTTGTGAAATTAAAAATGTTTATGAGACAAGATTTTACCGTTATCAAAAATAATACATTTAGGTCTAACATAGGTATCTTTACAAAAGCTGACCTTATTAAAACAAAGATAATGTGAGATTTTTTTCTTGTCACATCATTATGATATTGTGGTAAATAATTGATTGTAGAGAACATTATTCTCTAAAACAAAGAATGTTCTAAAAAATCAGTTCTCAGGTATTTGACTACTGAGTTACTGCACACCTCAATATAAATACAAAAAAGTACAGAGCAAAACGTGGCAAGATATAAGCAGAGGTACACAACAAATATGCAATCTAAAACTTTCCACCTCCGGTGGTAAGTACAAAATTGTATGTATCCTGATCAGGAAGCAGGATTTCCCGTAGCGTGCCATAAATGCCACTTTACACTATTAGATTAACTTTCTTAGCAGTCATAAAATGCTAAACAATAATATTTTAACGGGTTTCTTGTACATAATTATTTAAGGACCACCACTGTAATTTAAAAAGAAAAATAAACGCATTTGTATTTGTAAGGATTTGCAGATTAACAATCTCATCTGCTTCCACAAGGTCACTAAATGTCGGTTCAAATTTAATTTTTATGATTTCCATAATTTGAATTGTAAGATGTAACGTGTCAATAAAAAATTAAGGACTAGAACAGAACCAAAAATGTTTTCAAAAATAATACACTAAAATCCCCTGGCCGGAAAGATACTGACAGCAAATGCTGTATAGCAATACTTATGCAATGAATGAGGAAGCTGCCAGGTATACGGTCTTCAGTAGTGTCCGTCAGGTTTAGATACGTATACAAAATAGTGAGATTTATTATAAACTTCTACATTTTATATCCCAACGATAAAAAATACAACCGTCACACTCGTCTTGGAGTATTTTCAAGAGCGAGGTTTGTTTGAAAGAGCAGTTAAGTAAGCACCAAGAACTCGTAGCTAATGCTATGTTACTTCCGAATCTCAAAATAGCTACCGCTGCAAGTGACGTAAACGTAAATATCGGAGGGAAATACTGTTTTCACTGTATAAACTTGAATTATAGGAGTTAGTGGTATGAGATTTTATGTGACTTAACAAGTTATATTGAAGACATATCCATGTCAGTTGAAAATACAATGAAGCGGGCCACTTAAGTCTTTAAGGCCATATACAGCCTTGGCCAAAAGTGTTGAGCACCCTTTATTTTCCTATGTAACTTATAAAAACCTATTATTTTTTAATTACAAATATGCACATTGACATAAAAGGTATATACTAAAGCACATCTAGAGAACTTTAGATAATAATATTTCGAAGTAGCTATTGCTAACTGAAGACTAAAAATAGACGGGTTTGCAATGAAAGGACAAATTGCATTTATATCCGTGCAATTATCTTTAACGTCAACGAAAGTAGCTAGTTTTTGAAAGATATTTAATTTTCTTTAATAAAAGGATTTGAAATGCTTGATTGAAAGATTAACTTTTATATGGAAAACGTGTGAGTGCTCAACACTTTTGGCTAAGGCTGTATATCGCTCAACACCAAAGCGTATCAAATGTTTGGTTTTGTGTTAAGGACTGTGAAACTTCTACTTATCTTCTATTATATAAACCCCTTGTTCGACCCCAACTGGAATACGCCTCAGTTATTTGGAACCCATTTTAATATAAATACTGGAATGCTATAGAAACGGTTCAAAGTTCTTGCGTGCAATGCACAGACGCTTAACATGCAAATACATGTCTTACTATAATACCTTTTAAGCCATTATAAACTTTCATCTTAAGAATCCAGACGCAAATGCTCCAACATGATGATACTCTTCAAAATATGCAGAGGTCATTATAACTCATTCACATTATGACAGGGGAAAGGGTCGACTCCTCCTATTTGCTGAATTGTGGTAGGTTGTATATTATCGCCATGACCCATCTGTATTTGTTTTTTTTAACATGACTATGGACCATGGACCCCGAAGAAGCCCTTGACTGATTACCCTAACTCATATCCGAATTTATAGGAACCATTCATTTTGGCACATTTGAATTAAATATTTGGAAATCTTTGTAAATCAGAAAACGGAAATCAAATCGCAAAGATAATAAAAAAACAGGTACTCCAACCTGTCAAAAACCTAAAAAAATGTCACATGCACTTAACGCTCAAAAACCCCAAATAAATTGATAAACTCGCTCCAGAAATAAATTCCGTACGAATGCTTTTTATGTGATTTTTTGTCGCGGTAAATGAAATCGGCAGGTCAAAGGTGAATCGATGCAATCTAGAGGGAATGAGTCGGCCTCTTCACTAGCAATTTGGCCACTATTCACTCGCCGTTCGCATCGGAAACCACATAAAAGGTTACCCACTCCTGAATAGTGCTTTACTGCTAAAAAGCCAATCTTTTTATCCCACCATTAGGTATCTAACGAAAGTGTTATTTAGAAAAGGTTTAGCATGAAAGGAACTCTAGTACGTTATACAATTAGGTCAAGTCCCCGGTGTTTGTTGCTTGAGCCGAAGACGACGACGATAATATTGTTTACGCTGACGAATTCGCCAGCAAAAACAAGTTGGTTATAAATCTATTGAATTATGTATTCATAACTATTTGCAATGTTTGTGTTAACTTATCTAGAATAAAACCATTAAAACCTTTCTAGTTGACTATCGATGCATCGGTGCTGCAAATCAAACGGTTGTTGTCTCATCGAGCCATCAGGTATTGCGATTGTTATCAAACAAGAATAGACCTCATCATGTCCCTCTATATATTATATATTTATATAAACATAAACACTAAACGAAGGCGTTTGCATTTAATATTAATTTCTAAGGCAACGCAAACAGCGCCTATGGTGGCCTTTGATGGTATGTATGTATGTAAGCATTTTATTGTACACAAAACAGGTTAAAACAATATACATGTCACATTAAGATGGTAACTATTAGTTGGCATACAAATTGAGGCTAAAAGCGTTCGTTTGTGTTTGTTTCGAAAAGAAAATATTCTATAGGTACGGTCTACGGGGACACAACACACAAATAGAAACAATCTTTTATATTCGAGCCTGTCGGTGGACCGAATATCCATAGTTACTCAAGCTTTGTAGTCAAACGCCAAACAAAACGGTCAGAGAGTCTATTTGCCGGAAAAAATTGGATTGAAATCAAAACATTTGTAGTGCGCAATCGTTTGGTATTCGTTTTGGTGCGCGTGAAAGCGAGAGCTTGTAAATAAGTAATTCTAAATTATTGAGAGATAAACTATTACGTGGTAATACTATAGGCGCGTAAGAGCCGACATAGTCGGAAGGATGCCACTATCCTACCGCGCACTCCTATCTCTTTAGATATTGAGCCCGACCGGAGTTAACCCCAAGGTATATAGGTATTAAAGCCGAAAACGAATACCAATTCTCAGGTTCCAACAACCTCCAAATGAAGTGACTGAATTCAATTGATTAAATTATAATAATGATGACTATCGCATTAGAGTTTTGAGGACTTTCCAACATTGTCAAAGTGTCATGAGTACAATTTAAATTACAGAGGAAATGATTAATGGCGGTATTCAACAATCATTTTAAAATTAGTAGCCATTATGCCAATAGATAGATAAATACAATTTATTAAACAAAATCAATTTGCTTGAAATTTAAAAAGTGGCAGGTTATGTAAGGGTTACAAATTTGCAAACAAAAAGTACCTATAGTCAAATCGAGATCTTGAACATGCACTGTCAAAAGTCAGTCAATTGTGGAAGGCGCAGGGTGATTACGTAACGATTGAGCTGCAGAGAAAAGGTACCCCTCCTGCATAGAAGAAGGGGGTCTGGTTTCTCTGCAACTGACCGTACGTAAGGTTGATCTAATGCTATTTTTAGGGTTCCGTATTAAACAAGGAACCCTTATAGTATCGCCATGTCCGTCCGTCCGTCCGTCTGTCGCCCGTTTTTCTCAGTAACCGTTAGTACTAGAAATCTGTAATTTGGCATGAGTATACATATTAATGACGCCGACAAAACGGTACAATAAAATCTTTAAAAAAAATTTTTTCTTCCAAATCCCATCGTGTGTGGTGTCATTGAATAGCACTTTCAAAAATATTATAAGGTTTCTACAAGCATTTTTTGATTCAAGAATCGGTTGGCGTGATATTAAGCTTTGAAGTGATAATTTTTGTTATGTCAAGTGTCCCCCCCCCCCCCTGCGCTAGACATGTGAAAAAAATCATGGTAGTAGTATATAAAAAGGAAAACTATCACATCTAAGTAGACATTACTAGTTAACAAGTAATAGTCGAACTTAAGAAATGTACTTTAGTACAATTTCCATTCATTCCTTAGATAATGTTGTTAATTCTGTCAAAAACATAGTAAATATAAGTTTGCAAACGTTTTAGTCTACATAATATAACGGGTGGACAATTACGGAACCCTACATTGTGCGTGGACCGATACGCACTTGGCCGCTTTTCATACTAAACATGACTTATATATTACTAGCTTTTGCCCGCAACTTTGTCCGCGTGGAACTCGTATATAGCGTCAGAATTAAATTGCTTTTCTTTTAGTTTAGGCGCTTTCCTAGTTATCGATCTTCCATATAAACTTCAACCCTCAAGGGATTAATGCCGGGATAAAGAATATTATATGTCCTTCTCCGGGACTTAAGTTATATCTTTAACAAACATCTAAATCGGCTCATAGATTTATGCGTGAGGAGCTTACAGACATAATAACAGTATGGATATGAATCGATACGGCAGTCAGTTGTTTGCACGGTGTCCCCTTACGTACAGTTAAAATGCAATTTTGTAGAAACCAATTAGATCTACCAGAAAAGTAGGTTAGGTTAGGTTAGAACCTTGCGACCCTTTTGTAAAAAAAATGTTTTCTATGAACTGAAAATTCTGCGAAACAATACGTCTTTGAAACTTCTGTCTGCGAAACAAAGTACAACCTGTTTGCACCATGAAGTTAGTATAAGATGGAGCTGGTGATACACACATACAAAGCTGTGTGAAAGAGATGTAAGCATAGACAATAACACACGTGGGAGCGAGAAACAATGACATATCTCCTGTCCCTCATCGCGTATAAGGCAGCCATTGTCTGCCACCGGCCTATGCCACCAAAGTGTCATCGATAAACCAGTGGCCAGCGTGTAAGAAACTATGCTACCCATAATATTGGGTAAACCAGACCGGCTCGAACGTTAAAAATAACTGATTAAAAATTTAATTGCGACGTGATTAGAATACTATTGTGAATTTCATTATTATAATGGCTGAATAACTAAGACGTTTTAACCTAATCGTGATTTTATTAACTTTAATGTAGGTATTAAATTAGTACACATTTATATCGTAATTTGGAGGACATCGGATGTTTTGTGTTTGCCCGCTAATATTTACTACGAGTATATTTTGAAGATTCTCAATAATTAAAAACCTACTTGTCAGTAAAAATGGGGAGATTATTCTTTTTGTGGTAACCCCAGAAAAAACTGTCACAATATCTCCGTCCCTGTGTGTGATTCGCTAACCCTCCTTCTATAGATCCTCTTTCTACGGTTTGCACACATACGCAAATATCCTGTATTTGCGTATATGTGTAAAATATGTGGCTGTGGACGCTGTACCGTTTCGGGTAACAAGGTATATTTCAAAAGCCATATTTTATTTTTGTGAAGGCTTCCCAATTGAGGTTGGGTTAGGTTCGGACACCTTGCATGTCGGACTAGGGTGACATAAATCCTGGATCGAGATATTCGAGATACCAACTGACGTATTGAAAACGGAAGTTTAATTGGCTGTTTCCTACTTTTTATTTGTAATGCCGCGTGCCGTTTGAAAACGGGTTTCGTAAACTAACCAATTACTTTTAGAAAAATATCTAAAACCGTAGATGAGAAATTCAGGTTGCTTTTAATAGTAGTGTCTATTTTTTTGACAAATAAGGCGACTTCCTGATTTGTCGGTGCGGAGGCGGTACGATATGAGAAAAGTGTCAAATGTCAGTGTCATCTGTCAGTCGAGTCAGTACCATTTTCTACTGCGCCCCTACATTTAAATGAGTGCTTCCTGACTGGCGCGGGATGCGCGGTAGCGGGACGATGCGAAAGCGGTACTGCTTCGCTTCTGCGCATGATATTACTACTGCGCAAACGTAATACTGACAGTATTGTGTCAAGTGAGAATCTTTGCGACGTCAGTAAGTTTACGTCAAAGAAGAAAATGTCACATATCGATCCCGCCCCGCCAAGTCAGGAAGTCGCCTAAATGTTAGCAGTTGTAGCATTTTTTGAAGCCTGAGACTCGGTTACATGACTGCCGCAGACAACAACTGAGATCAACGGCAAATTATGCATAAAATCACCAAAGAGTTCATTCCTCAAAGCACCCCTGAGGACCAGACTGTGCCATTAGTGCCATTTGCTTAGCGGCATAATTATTTATTGCATGATAATTATATTTTCTATTCTAATTTATCAAGGCCTCTGTGAGCCATTATTAGATACATACTCGTATATTCGCACAAAACAACAACATTTTAGTCCCATTCACTTGATAATGCCTAATTACTAATTTTAATAAGGTCAGAGGATTTTTTTCCGTTTCGACGTACGTCAAGGTGTACCCAGGGCTCTTTACAAAGTCGGGAAAATGCTAGGAGCATGATGATGGGTTTTATATCATCATCCTCCTAGCGTTATCCCAGTACAGTTGCAGTAGGTTTTATAATTGTACAAAATTAACTGCTTACTCATACAAAAACACTCCACGAACCCCAAACCCCAAGTCGTGTTTGGTCAGACCACGACCCAACACCCGCGAGAGCCGGTTGTACATTGCATTATTAATGATATATGAGACGTTCCATTTTCTGGAGAAGATATAAATGGGCCGTCCAAAAAATTATGACTGTGGTTGTTTTCAAAATGGCAAGAAACATAATACTGGATATTTTCTGCTACATATTTGATGTTGTGGAAGATGAATATGTCAAATAGTGTGCGTGTCAGTTTGGGAGTACAGTCGGCCATAAATGTAATCTACAACCCTAAGGTTGACGTTTATTTTAACGTTATGAAACAATAAGGTTGATTTCTCCTTGCAATCATCTTATGACAGTGACAATTACTCTCTATTTCAACTAACAGCTAAGCATTATTTTATTTGTTGGCCTTATCATATAGCTTCTCTATCTTCATTTGCCACAAACTATCTGATATGACTTTGTGGCTGACAAACGATTACCCGCCAAAGTTAAGGAGGTTATTGATATTAAACCGTCGGCCATTTTAAACAAGTTCTCCGTTTATCCGCATAACAACTTTCCGTCCCTCTTGGTAGCACGTGTCTAGGGGTATCTATAGAAATCTTTACATTGTGGAATAAGGGATACCCGAGAAAACACTAATTGAATGACGAATGAGTAATAATAATAATCATGGTCTAAGAAAATAATGTCTCCCCATCAGGGTCGTGTCCTAAGCGACGTCACCTGTCGACGACACACACGGCCGCATACCATCGATTGGCTCGATATTAGTGATGACGTCACTTAAGACACCCACACTACTCGGATGGCCATACCTGGCGCAGTATATTATAGTATCATGGTAATAATAAATTATTTATTTCAGGCAACAAGGGCCCATAGATTAGGGTTTATGTACACATTTGACCGCTATCAGCGATGGCAGCCAACTGAAGCTCCTGTCACGCGCCGCCGCCGCGCGCATACTTCATACCGCCCTCGCTGTCTTTCGTCCCCCGCTACCCGCGTGGAACATGGGAGTGTCGTGAAAGAAATTACGAAGCTTATAGTTTAGTCACACCTGTGACACGCGAAGGAACGTAAGCGCTGCGGGTAGTGCGTGCGCTGTCGGTACACGCGTCAATTGTTTGGGCGGGTGCATTTATTTTCTTGGTGTATTACTAACAAATTGTATGGATTATATATTATCTGAAATAAAATGATTGAATTGAATTGAATTGAATAGCGCGTGGCGCGGACGAATCGCGAGGCGCGACGGCACCCGATCGACACCAGGCGGGTCTCTCAGGGACGAGGTAACTGACCTCGGTGCGAGGGGTTCATGTCCTTGCTGTATGTAATACTATTATACTATTCTGTGGTTTAGTTACTCACCGCTCTATCCGCCAAGTTCCTCACTCGACAATGCAGGTAAGCCGGCTGGCCGACCGCGGCGGTGGCTTCCCTCTTCGTGCTGTTGTCAAAGTATGGCTGCCCGAGCGGCTCCCAGCCCCCGCCGTCCGCTGATACCCCTGGTGAAAAAGAAAATTAAAATTTGTGACATTATTTAACAAATAGGGACAAGTGAAAAGAGAACAGTTTGAAAGGTAGGGCACAGCAAAATGTGATCTTGCTCGAATTTGGAGCAACCCAACTGGGGAAGTACCTCTGCCTTGCAGAAGACCACTGCCATAATAACATTATCAACTATACAGTACGTAGTGTTGTGTTCCTGGAAGTGAGAAAGGTAGACCAGAGCTCCCGAGGATGCATTGTGTTGAGAGCGAGGGTTAGGAACCTCTGCTGTCAACACAGTGAATCCTCAATTTTATAAAGGGTCGGAAACGCGCAATTGACTACTTTGGAGTTGCGGGCCTCTGTAGGCTGCGGTGTCCACTTACCATCAGGTGGACTGTACGCTTGTTTGGCACCGTCGTTGTATAAAATAGAAAAAAAAGAGAATGAGCATTTAATTATTGTAAATTATTTAGGCTCTAAAATTGAAGGTTAGTTCATTCAATGTCTGTGGTTGAGGAAAAGTGTAGACGTATGCAATATCGAAGTATGTAGAACTAACGGTGCCTTTCCGTCAGAGCTGTGCTATTTATGCTAGGTTGCTATGGATGTATTGATATCCATCAATTATATTCATTGGTTCACCTAGCATAGCACTAGTGGAAACTGAAAGCTATCACATTGTCGCAGTATAGCTGCATAGCATAGCTCTTGATGGAAAGGCATCCCAAAAAAGGGCTTACTTCAATTCTATACATCACGGAAACAGTAATTTAGTACTTACGAGGTAACTTAGGTGATTTTATTATTTGGCGAACATATTCAATAGATATTCCGTTATTTTTGTAGGAGAAAATGACAGTAAGATCTACATTACTTACTTTTCATCATTAGATCTGTAATTTTCCCATAGAGGTACATAAAAAATGACAAAATAATCTACCTTACGTACATTTGAACCGTTATGAAATCTAATCGTCCACCATCCGACATGACACCGGACTCTGGATATGACCCGTACAAATAGCGATGGATTGACACCACTTAACCGTAGACACAGTACAACCGCGGCTTTTACCTAATTTCGGAATCATCCCGACCGCTCCCGAAGCATTCCGATTTCGTCCGATTACGTCCAACCGGTTCCATTAGAACGATCCTTTCCCACGATAAAAACGTACTTTGTTTCCCGTCACGTGCCGTTATTTTTTATACCCCACTTTTTGGACATTAACCGGGCCGTTTTGTAAATATTTCATTTTGTATTCAGCTTATTGAAAAGGGAATTTTTGCTGGAGATAAAAGAGTTTCATTTGTCTGGATTTGTAGTGAAATTGCGTTTAGGCATGACTGTTGGGGTTAAAAGCAACAATGCTATTTTGCGTGATTAACACCCGGCCATTGTGTCAGGGCAGCGGCTGGTATTGTGCTGAGCTAATATCTCAGTTTTTATAAAGGTACTGTCGCAAAAAACCTGAAAACATTACACTCCTTTTTTTGGGCAGTCGTGTAAAAAAGGCATTATGCTTTTTTAACTTGCAGCGCAGCTTCAATGCTGAGTTGTTGTTGAACCAATTTTTATTCTCAGTTGATAAACCTTGTTGTTTATTACAGAATAAAGTTTATAAACATAATTTATTTAGAGAATCAAAATGTAACTTCGTGGGAACTGAAGGTTTTGCGTATGGAATTGCGAACGAAGTTATCAAGATGAAAAGCTATTTGAAGCATGTCCTGAGGGAAGGTACGGTTCATATTTGTCGGGTATGCCACCGCCCCTAAAGAGTTACTCACGCACAAGTAAACAGCTACGTCCGCCAATTCTCAAAAATGGTCGCTGAAACAGTGAAAAGCCTGATATTGTGCTGACACATCGATCAAAGCACCAGGCAGTCAGTGCTCGGCAAAATCACCATTCCCCATGACGAAAACCTCTTGAAAATTGAGAAGAACAAAGCCAATATCAACATGACGTTTACCTGGAACACAAGGTAAACGTCATGTTGATATTGATTTGACGATAAACATCCCACAGTCGATATTCATTACCAATAATTGTCTCTGTGAATAGTTTGGAAATGGCGAAGAGCCTCGACCTCAAGAAGACGGTAATCCTGGATACGGCTTGAATTCAGAAGGTTTCTCTTTCCGTCGCCCTAACTACTGGTAGCTTAGACTCCGCCTCGCTGCGCGTCACCTTAGGTTAGTTATTTTTGTATCGTTATTTTACTTTTATACAAATAATTGAACCATCATTGGCAAATGGATTCATAATAAATCAAGTGGGACAACTATAGATGCACAACTCTGACCCAATTGGACGAATCACACCCCTAACAC
Organism: Cenopis cana; assembly: GCA_951800055.1. Lineage (NCBI taxonomy): Eukaryota > Metazoa > Arthropoda > Insecta > Lepidoptera > Tortricidae > Cenopis > Cenopis cana. The sequence goes on from OX637489.1 coordinate 14,302,247, forward strand.
GCACAGCCTAATAAATGCCATTGCAGTGAAATCAACTGCATTCACGAGTTCGCACTAACGCGGATTGTGTTAGACAATGCTTGTCATCAACGAGTTAAATTTGTTCACAATTTTATAACGAGGCTAAGCAACGTCGCCCGGGGTCAGTTCTTGGATGGGTGACCGCTTTGAGAGAGTGGTTACTAATTGAGCGCACCCATGCTTTGGAAGGCACACTAAACCGTTTGTGCCGGCTGCTGTCTATGGCGGCAGTCGTTAAGCCAAGTTGGAGGCCTTGGGGGGCTTGAGAACTTCTAAGCCGGGAGATGATGACACAAAATTTCGAAGCATTTGTAACAGTATGGCGATCCTTCAGATGTCTAAGTACGGAGAGTAAAAGGAAATTTCATAACATAGCGCTGGTACCGGCGGCCAATCGCGCGGGCGTTAATCGAATGTGTCGGTTTTTTTTTACATATACCATGGTTAAAAACTTGTAGAAAAATCTAGTTTCACCATGGTTGAAATCCATCGCAAATACAAGTTGTATCCGGTGCGGTGGTGCGCTTTTTTGAATGAACTAATCTGGAATAGACACCGCATGCTAATGAAAGTGCAAACTCTGAAACTCACCAAACAGTATTATAATACAGCTTAGTTCAGCCGTCCACATCGTGTCCGCTTCACATGTTCCGCGACACTTCACTGCAGTTCACTGCACATGTGCACACACTCACTCCACTTCACCGCGCGGTACATTTTAACTTTTACTGCCTCATTGTTTAGGTATCAGCAAAATTTGGAAGCTCTTGAAGCATTCTGAAACAATATCGAAAGCATATTATAGCACAAAAGACTACATGAATGATAAAACACCGTGGGTATAATTGTGGTGGAAATACTAATAATATGACATTATTGATTTTAGATTTTCCTCTTAACATTCAGATTTTATTCTAGAAACTGTCTAGATTATTCTATCTTCTTCTTCTTTATATATATAATTCTTCTGTACGTGTGTTAGTTTCATATCTCCTCCTAAACGGCTGCACCGATTGGGATGAAATTTTGTGTGTATATTTGTGTTGGTCCCGGAAAGGTCAGTTGAGACAATTGGACCCGGCAGGGGGCGTCGTTTTCGTGTTTTCGTTAAAAAACGGATCTGCTGAACATTTGTGTATCATAGATAGCGTAGAACAAACTCTTTGGCATTTGACGGACGGTGCTCAATAAGACATGCGAAGTCACTTGCGTCACTGACATATTTCCATAAGTAAGCGAGATTTATTTACAAGATTGAATTGAATTGAATTGAGATTTATTTATTATTGTAAAATTATGGTAGAGTGGACGTAAGGCAATTTAATATATAAATAACTCTTTAATTATAAAATCAGTAAAAAGCTTCAATACATAAACATAAAACGTAATATGTTGTGGAAATATTGGTCGTCACACACGAAACTCGAATTGTAAGCAGTTTACACGCGGCGAACAAATATGAATGCAGAAAAAATGTTTACGGGAAAATGCAAGTGTAAGTGACCCAAATTACCACACAATCCACACAACGGCTTAAATACATTACGTATTACATACGGCCTTCTTCGGCCTAACACTTTAAGGCAAAGACAGGTGCGCCAGAGAATCAGAAATCTGGCACAGTCTTCAAATTATTGAGCACTGACTACCACAAGGCGGAGTGGAAGATACAGTCGAGTTCATTGATATAAAGGTAAGTATACACTTTTTTACCTAATCAAATGCGGTCGCCTACAATTTGAAAGCAAAAGCATTCGATTAGGTAAAAAAGTGTATACACATAAATGAACTCGACTGTGCCTAGAGCTACACAGGCGCTTCAACGGGGCCCGTACAGGGCCCGACATAGACTGCTCGCGTCTTTGAACTGGGTACGTTGTCGACATTTGTCGGGCATGCCGCCGTCCAGGAGTGCCACTCAGGCATATCATTTTCGGTTGTGGTCATCATCCTAACGGCAAGTACTTGGACAAAGACAAACAGTGTCCTTTTTTAACCTGACTTTGGCTTTATAGGCCGGGCCCAAGAGAGTGATAGGGGCGCGCGCTAGGTGAGTGGCCTAGGGAAAATCCAGAGGAAACCTCCAACACGACCACGCCAGAAATACCCTAAGAGTTTGCGCTTCAGTGAGATTGGTTGAGCGGCTTCCAGCTTTATGAATAACAGCCCAGTATTTTTATCTCACGAGCGCATTTAAATCCTGCATGGTTTGAAAATACAATTCGACCAGGTAGGTGGCACTGCTTTTCCGGGCAGGACGACGTCTGCCGGGTCCGCTAGTTTTTTATATGTTTTTATTTTACTTATTGACGATCTTTTTGTGAATTTGTTATATTTTGTTTGACATAGATTACAGCAATTCAACTTTTTTTTAAATTATAATTGCATCAATAAATTGCTCTGAATAATTCAATTCAAACTATGTAATATAAAACTGGCGATTTAAAAGTGCTTGTTGCTAGGCCTATTTGAATAAAGAATATGTTGAGTTTGAGTTTTGAGTTTGAATAGAATTGCAAATTTAAGGCGCATGGTAGGGCAAGGCCTTCCCCATGCAAACTTTGTGCACGTTTTATTCGTCAGTTTTGGCACTAACAAATATAATATTTTTTTTTGGTTGTAAATATTAGATATGCGAAGATCATGATGTGAAAATTTTCAAATATTTCAAAAAAAATAAAAAATTAAAAACAATATTTAACAAAAAAAATTACATCACGAAATAGCTATCAGAAAAATAAGCTTACTGACCAAAAATCATAACTTATAATTTTCAAATATTTCAAAAAAAATAAAAAATTAAAAACAATATTTAACAAAAAAAATTACATCACGAAATAGCTATCAGAAAAATAAGCTTACTGACCAAAAATCATAACTTACCACAAACGAAGTAAATCCTGCACAAAGTTTGTATGGAGAGAGCTTGCCCTACCCCTCCTCTTAAGTTAATTTCCAATAATGTGGCAATAAATAAGAACCATAATATAATCTTAATACTTATAAAAAAGGACATCCAGAATAGAGAACTATATAAAGGCTGTTGTATTTTGTCTTTGCCTACTGCAATGGAATACGGGCGTGAGTATAGGCACGTATGTATAAATGTATGTGTAAAAATAATTCAAGTAGATATTTAATTGGAAACTGGATTCTGGTTATAACGGGACCAACCTGAGAGCATATGCATTCAAACAAAGAATTGATTGATTGAAAGAATTGAGCTGGGATTCGAACCCACGACCGCCGCTTGACAGCCGCATGCTTGAACCTGGGCTACCGTAGCTTTTTACGATATGTAGGAGAAATTTCTCTTTAGTTAGATTGGACGACAAAATCTGTTAGTTATGGATAAGGCCCTGAGGGTTAATCGTAGACATCTGTTTGGGGAGTCGCGAAGAAATTTTGATATGATTAAGGGCCGTGACACCAAAAAGTTTGAAAAACACTGAGATATTATAACTAACTACGTAGAAAGCAGTTATCGTGTAGTGGCGGCTATTACATTGGACCAACACTCTAAAGACAGCTGTTCAATACCAAACAGTAGGGTAATTGCATAACTTTCCGAACACGAGTTAAGACGTTATAACTTCACACTCCAATTTAATATCAATTTATTTTGTTGTGCATGTTGCTCAGCTCGTGCTGCAGATTAAAATCGAATTGGAATGCCAAATATAACATTAATTCTGGATTGAAATTAAATAGTCACTGCGCACACTCGTAACGTACCAATCGTACGAATTGTTCGACGCATTTGTTGATCAATTAAGCTGTTAAGTTTGGTTGGTCATTGCGTACGAATGGTCCATAATAATACGAATATTGGAATTACTTGATCGTCAACTTTCGATTTCATCTCAATTTAATTGGTGCTAAATTGAAAATGTATGGATGGATATCGAATATAATATTTTAATGTGAACGTCCCAGTGACACATGTCCAGTATAACATGACTTTCAATCCTATGGCATACTAGCTGTTGACCGCAACTTCGTCTGCGTAGATAGAGCTCGGTCATCGCGTTAGAATTTTATCGCTTAGTATTCTTTTATTTCAGGCGGTTACCTAGTTATCTCAGTTCCATACAAACTTCCACTTCCTTAAGGGATGGGATGAAAACTATCCTATGTCCTTTCCTCGGACTCGAACTATATTCACACCAAATTTCATCTAAATCGGTTCAGCAGTTTAACCGTGAAGGGGTTACAGACAGACAGACTTTAGCATTTCTAACCCGCCACAACTTAGTACGGGTAGGTCAGTTTTTAATATATTTATCTATTTTATATTACTAAAACCGAAATTTCTAGTGGCTTACTTCGAATTTATTACTTACTCTTTTTCCATACTAACATTCAACCCCCTTTTTACACCCTTAAGGGATACATTTTCAAAAAACTGCAATTACTTTTCCTACTTCCTACTACGTTTTAATAGTCTACAAAAACTCTGAAATTTGTTGTGTTGTATTTAAACAGACATTCTGTAAAAAATTTGAAGTATCTCACTTAAAAAAATACAAACTTTGAACCCCTTTTTAACCCCTTAAGGGAATGAATTAAAAAAAACCGCTGAAATTAGTTTTGTTGTATTTAATTCAAACAGAGTAGCTGTAAGAAATTTTGTCATTCACTCAAAAAAAAATTGCAACCAATACAAACTTTGAACCCCTCTTTAACCCCTTTAGGGTATGAATTTCAAAAAACGCTGAAATTAATTTTGTTGTATTTAAACAGAGAGTCTCTGTAAAAAAATTGATGTATCTCACTTAAAAAAAAATTGCTCCCCATACAAACTTTGAACCCCTCTTTAACCCCTTTAGGGGATGAATTTCGAAAAACACTGAAATTACTTTTTTTTCTATTATTATAAGGAACTTTCATACAAAGTTAGAAGACTCTCACTTTAAAAAAAATTGCTCACTATACAATATTTCACCCCCATTTTCAACCCTTTAAGAGACGAAAATTTATAAACCCTCTTAAATCAAAATGTACTAGATTTGATAACACCTTGCCCCAACATAGAAGTTAATAAAACCTACAATGAGCGAAAAAATACTAATTATTAGTAAGTATTAGTGAATCCCAAGACAAGTAGATTTTATATACTAACGGTTATAAAACAGTTTAGTAGTTACAAGGACACATTTTTTGGTATTAGTAAATAACTACTATTATCAAAAACTGGTTTGTAGCCGTCAGTATACCTATAATCTCCTTGTCCTGGGATTCACTAAAACTTACTAATAATAAGTATTTTTTTTCACTCAGTGTACACCGTTTGAAGCGGCGTCGATAAACGTTGGTAAAAGTGATGGAGTTTGTTCTCTTTAAACCACCTTTAACCTCACTTCGAATTCTACGTTTGTACGTTGTGTGTGTGTGTTGTGTTTGCTGTTTGTTTGTAGTGCGGGAAATTCGAATAGTCGTTCACGTTTGAAGGGAAATAAAGCGTTTTGATATAGTTTACTTTTGAAAAATAGGTTAATACAAAAATCGTTAAATGGTTGCTAGTAGTGTTTTGTAGCTTGGGTAAGTTTGTTTCTTCGTGGTATGCTTACAAGTCTTGAGTCCACGAAATTACAAAAGCAAAGGACAGGAAAAGAAATAACGTAGTTTACAGAAATATTAAATGAAATTATATCTCGCGTTCAATATTATGCCTATCAATCATTAATTACTTTAATACTGGTTGTATGAGATTACTTCTGTTTTCCCATCAAAATCACTAGTCTGTTTTTAGGGTTCCGTACCCAAATGGTAAAACGGGACCCTATTACTGAGACTCCGCTGTCCGTCTGTCCGTCTGTTACCAGGCTGTATCTCAAAAACCGTAATAGTTAGTTGAAATTTTCACAGATGATGTATTTCTGTTGCCGCTATAACAACAAATACTAAAAAATAGAATAAAATAAGTATTTCAGGGGGCTCCCATACAACAAACGTGATTTTTTGCCGTTTTTAAAGATAATGGGACGGAACCCTTCGTACGCGAGTCCGACTCGCATTTGGCCGGTTTTTTATTATTGAAATAATAAGGAGATTGGATGAAAAATAATCTTCCAAAATAACACATTTCTAGCAGACGAAGTCGCGGGCAAAAGCCAGTAATTACTTTATTTTGACAATATTAAATTACAATGGCAAAAAAGTAATTTGATTCAGGATGTTCTTTTTTTTTCTTTTTCATCGATACTCGACGCGTTTACTTCCATCGCTCATTCTCACCAAGCAAACTGCTTGTACAAACAGCCGAGTGGAAGTGCCACTTAAAACCCTAGGGTGGAAAGCAATTTAAAAATTTACCAATGTCTAATCCCGTTTAGGGCTAAGAATGGAAAATAAATTTTGTTGTTACAAATACGTAACGTAAGTATATTGTTAATCGAATTCGATTGAATAGGTTTCTAAATAAAAATAAGTTTATTTTTTTCAAATCTATCTACTACGTAGTGGCTCCTGTGAGGCTGTATGTAATAAATAATAATAAATATTTGTGGACAATCTTACACAAATCAACCTAGTCCCAAACTAAGCAAAGCTTGTATTATGGGTAGGTACTAAGCGACGATATACATACTTATATAGATAAATAAATACTTAAATACATCCAAGACCCAAGAACAAATATTCGTGCTCATCACACAAAGAAATGCCCTGGCCGGGATTTGAACCCGGGACCTCAAGCTTCGTAGGCAGGGTCACTACCAACTAAGCTAAAGCGGTCGTCGAAAGAAGAATTGCGATGACATGTGATTTATATGGAAACTGTCAAATGTAATTTGCCACTTTTGGACTTTTGAAACTGTCAAAAAGTGACAAATTACACTTGACAGTTTCCATTTAAAAGCAGGTGAAGTGATAGGTGACAGGTGAGGGCTTAAGTAAATCGCATACATGTAGTGGGGAACATCCGGATATACGAAAGCATATTTGTCGAAATTGAAACGGAGACCTTCGTTTCACTCGGTCAAGTACATAGCTATCAGCTTTTAGAAGCCGCGTTTGTTCATTATAATTATGTAATACGAAAGTTGTACATCAACTTGGAAATAAATATTTTTTATTATATACCTATATTTTTTGTACTCTGACAGGATATATATTCCTCTTTAACAACTGGTTCAATTGGCACTTTGTCAAGTAGCCAATTTTGCATTGTTATCTGATTTACTAAAGTGTGCTTTCAACTTCAGTGAGATTGCAAAACTTTAATTAAAAATTATAGGAGTTCAATTAAAGCATTTATTTATTGACTATACATAATTTGGGAAATAGATAGTCTAATAAATGAAATAGTCATCTTAGATTTTACTCGTAGAATAACAGTCGAAACGAAGAAAACACGGCCTATTTTCGGTTACATTCATTTTCCTATTGTTCATATGGACTTCAAAGCGCGTATCATTATTTGTTTGTAAACTTAATTTCCTATTCAATCACGAGTTTTGAACTTTGATTTTCAAGTTGACCAGGCGTAAAGCACCGTCGTTGCATAACCGTAATTGAATAATCGCTGCCCTAATTTGAAGGTAAGTACTAGGTACTTATACACAAGGCTCTTTGTTTGTTTGTGTTTTCATAGAACGATGGTGGCAAGTAATTTTACTTTGAGTTCGTTGTTTTGACAGCTAAAGACAGTATGTAGGTCTCTACGTACATAGATACCGTCTCTCTAGAGAGCAAATAGTGGTGATTATTGTTGCGGTCTTCTGTAAGGAGAAGGTACTTCCCCAGTAGGGCTGTTCCCAATATGAAGGATATGACGTTTCTACAAAGAATTAATGAAATGATGAATGAATGAGAAATGTGTGTCTTTTTGAGAGAACTATAACACAGGCTTTACTGTTTTTTTTTCTTTATAAAGTATCTGTGTAGGAATAATTATGTCTACGTAGTTACCCATATTGTGTTTTACATTAATTTTTTTTTTGTTAAAAATGGGAATGTGGTTGGGGTCGCCAGTGAAGTGAGCTCACCCAGAAGATGCCCATTCACTGGTGCCTTAAAAAGGTCTAGGTTATATGAACTCAGAAATACAGACGCCGGCAGGGAATTCCAATCCTCAGCAGTGAGCATTATAAATGATGATGAAAAGCCTTATTAACCTTCAGTAGAACGCAATTGATCCCCCGAGATTGAACTTCCCAGTTTATTCAGTTACAAGTTTCAAGTACTTATCAAGCGTACGGAACGCTAAAAATCATTACAGAGATGGATTGAGCTGCGGTCGTGTGTAAATATTTTGCGGGTAACGAGGCGGGGCGACCGCGCAAGGATCGCTTGGCGGTAGTCAACATGTTGAGGGTGAAATGGTGCTTTGTGAAGCCTTATTGGTTGCGTTTTTCCTTTACTAGTATAGTATATTCGGATTTTGCCCGTCGCCGCGTTGGTGAACACACGTGCTCTTCGCGACGACGGGCTGAATTCACTACCGAACAAAACCAGTTGCGTAGAATGTCATGGCCTCGTTACCGAACAACGTCTTTGTGTGGTGTAGTCACACCCTAATAACTCAGCTGATCACAGCTGATACACATCTGATGGAAACTTAACTAATATTAACCTTTGTACCTTTTCTCAGAACAAAGGAATGCGAGAGACCTTGATATTGATTCCAAGAAGATAGTATTACCATATGTTCTATTTCGCATACCAAACTGTTAGTATAAAAGCAGTGTAATTGTTACTCAATAAATCAGTGTTAAATCAGTATTTCCTCGAGTCTCGTCTTATCATTATAACCCGTAACGCTCCACATCTCATGGCTACCCTGCCAGGCGGGCTGCCACAGGCAGCCCTGAATTAGTGAACAAGTGCCAGAACCAAGATCCTGAGAGCAGGTCACTTCATCAGCGACCTTGCCAGAGCACCGCACATCTCATGGCGACCCTTCGAATGCCGAACAACTAAGTGGAGGGCGCCTCTCATGGCGACCCTTCCAGTCCAGCCCTGATATAGTCACCAACGTCAGCCGCTTCAGCACCGCATTGCCAACGTTATTAGAGGAAGAACCAAGTGTCAGTGCGGCTTTGTGCCGTACTGGCGGCGCACTGCGCCAGCCATCCAGCTCCACTACGCTACGCCAGCCAGTCAGATCCACTGCGCCAGCCAGCCAGCTCTACTGAAGCCGAACAAGCCAGAGCAGAGCGTCGCCAACACCAGCCGCGCCGCCGCTCAACAGCCCAGCTGTTCAACAGCTGATACCACACAGATGACTTCAGGTCCATAAAAGCCAGACAGCTGATCACCAGCTGACCATCAATCCACGTGAAGAAGTAATTAATTAAGGTACTTATAAAGCTTTTACTACAATGTAAGTAGTATGTTTAAAAAAAAATTAACTATTGAGTGACGTAGATTTTTTTAAAGTAAAATTTTAATTAATAATAAAGAACGATAATAATTAATTTTATCAAATTGTTAATAATATTTTTTATAAATCTAATAATGTGTAAACTTTATGGTATTAAACCAATTTATGTTATAAATAATTAAGTAAATAAGAAATAATGCCGCTTGATGACGAGGTAATAATTATGATTAAGATTTACAAATTTAAAAATAGCAACTAAAACAGTCCACCTGTACAACAACATCTGGACTTCTCGAGTTACAATACGTTCACGATACACACAGACGTATCGAGCAAAAATATAGGATCAGTTTTATCAAAATAAAAATAGATTCCCAGAATATAAAAATAAAATATTAAAATAATATACTAGAATGTTGAATAGTTTTAAAATAATGACAATAAGGATTCCAACTATGACAGGTCTGATCAACCAAGAATAGTGGAAATTCTTAAAAACCAAATAATTTACCTGAATTAAGTAAGTTTCAATAAACGAGATTATGACAAAATAATGAAACAGACTGTATTACCAGTCAGAATAATATAATTTTATAGGTACTCGCCATCCTTACTAATAGTGTGTCGAATCTAGTACTCAATCGCGTACGGAACGAGCTTTCCCCGCGAGAGAATTAGGTATGATTTGCAAGGCACAATAAATAAAAATGTATGCATATTGCATACTATATAATGACGACACCGCGTGTATTATTAGCTACGAGTATAGCTCAATATATAAATAAATGTAAAACCGGGTACTGCAGATCCCGAGTATGTATAATTAAAGGTGTCTCAAAATTAAGTGATAACGATGATAGGCGAGTATTAGAGTCATATTAAACAACTTTCATTATTTGTCTTTGAGTGCTCATTAACTGAGCGCTCCCGTGCTTTGGTATGCACGTTAAGCCATTGATGACTAGGATTAAATAAATATATAAATCGTGTCCCGCCGCAATCAGTGGTAAACCCGAGAGGTGCCATTGAGCGAGTAGATACATAATTATTAGCAAGGTACACCAGAAATACAAGGCAGGCAGCAAATCCTTGAAACCTTGAACATGATTCGATCGAGCATCAATCGTGCAAGTTCTTGGACACATAGTATAATGTAGTGTTAAAAGCACTGTCTGAAAGGTATATACCTACCTCTAAATGGTATTTACGCGCGCTTATGTATACAATTTATGTATAAAATCCTTGTATTACTGAGTTATAATTAAGGGTCGGCCGACCATAAAATAATGCATGCCGTGTACCTTAGCAAGCTTAGCAAGCTTAGCAAGCTTAGCAAAAAGTGATGCAAAAATTGCACACTTTATGTCACAAGTAAAATACTAAGTCACAAATAAAAATACATATATATAATTATGACGTCTAAAAGAGAAAAATGAACTTGCAAGTCACAATGACTATTTTTAAATGGTTTAAAATAAAATAAAAATAATAATAATGACAAATATTGATGTGCACAAAATATTTGTTATTATGTTCACAAACAAGAGAAAAATAACGACATGATATAACGTCGTAAACACAAACTAATAATGGTAGCATAAATGTATGTATACCATAATTTATGTCCCATTTAAAAAATAAATGAAAATATATAACAAACAAGCGTCGTCATCAAAGCGTGCATTTAATTCCAGTTATATTAGTATGGATAAAGAAAATTTTGTATCTTTAGATTTAGTTTAGTTTTTTATTTACTGTATCAGTTTTAATAAATATTTCTCATTTTGTTTGAAAAAGAAATAATGTCAAAAAGTAATATGAGATTTCTTTGATTTCTCGTAAATAATATAAATTTAGAAATAAGTTCATTTATATTTAGTTTTATTATTTTTCCATTACTGTTAGTATAAAAGCAGTGTAATTGTTACTCAATAAATCAGTGTTAAATCAGTATTTCCTCGAGTCTCGTCTTATCATTATAACCCGTAACGCTCCACATCTCATTTGAACAAGTTAGTATTGATTGGCGAAATAATCATAATTTTGATGGAAAGCCTTTTTTAAAGTGTGAAGTGTGAAGTATAGTATATTCGGTGGTCCGAGTTCAGAGCCATAAAACTTTAAGCAATACAATTGATAATGCAAAAATAGCACTTTGTGTTTTGATTGTTCAATGTTCACAAGTCGTAACACAAACTTTTTATTTGCAACATAAGCGTAGCTTATTTAAAGCTTAAAATACCTTGTGTCTTCCGTAAACAGAGATTATCTCAGCAACTACCGTCAAATTTTTTTGTAGTATTACAATTCGTATTGGTGTCATTTGACATTGATCTTTAGTGCAAACTATAACGTTAGCTTTTGCTATGCGTAAGAAATCGATTACTATCTTTTACAATAGATTAGGTTTATCTTTATGGCTTATCTTTATGGCTGTTTAGCCGTACATCACCGAACAAACTACAAGTAAGTGGCTCCTGCAGGGCAAGCACAGTTGCACCTAGATCGTAATCAGAAATATTTTTATAGATCATAACAACGAAGCCTTATTGGTTACGTTTTTAGGGCTCCGTACCTAAATGGTAAAACGGGACCCTATTACTAAGACTCCACTGCCCGTCTGACATCAGGCCGTATATATCTCAAAAACCGCGATAGTTGGACAGTTGAAATTTTCAAATATGATTTATTTCTGTTGCCGCTATAACAACGAATACCTACTAAAAACAGAATAAAATAAATATTTAAGGGTTTTTAAAGATAATGGGACGGAACGCTTCGTTCGCTAGTCCGACTCGCAATAGGCCGGTTTTTCCTTTACCAGTAAGTGGCACTGCGGGACTAACAAAACTGCTATTGCCGTGGATGGTGATCATAAAAAGATGATAATATACCATTCGTCCTTAAGCTCCCAGATCCAACCGATACGATAATTAAAATTGAATTGCATTAATTGGCTCGCGTGCGTTTCACACTTGCGGCCTGTACACACGGCAAAAACAAGCATTTGTTTGTTAAACCAGAAGCTGAATAATAATTGTGTTGTAAAATACTAGTTGCCCTGTGTACTCCGGCATTTACAAAAAAGAAGAAGTTCATAACAATTAGGTATCGAATCTGCTCACAAAATTTCATGAGAATCGGTTGAGACATGCGACCTGTAGAGTACAACAGCCGGATAATCGCCGGACATTCGGAGATACAAGATCAATTTTAGGTGCGACAGATCGCCTATGCGATGGGCTGACCAAATCAGGGCCGCGGTAAACGTACCCTTGCTTTTGTGCAGTAGGAAAGCGGCCTTGAGAGACGAATGGCGACGGATTGTCAAGTTTGCCACGACGACGAATGAAGCGACTAATAAGAAGATCCGAGGTTCAAACCCCAGTCATCCAGATCGAAAGTAGACTACTACAGTGCCTACTAGGTAGGTATCTTCAAGCGCCCTGTAGCCCGTGCATAGAATTCGGCTACGGTATCCTCTGCCTAGGCGACTAAAAGGGGGTCCTCGGGGTCGTAGACGATCGTAGTTGGGGGCTGCGATTGTCCATTAAATAAAAAAACATGGCGGGACCCATAAAGACGAACTCTAGGGCGGCACTAGAGCGTTCCATGGGAGAGCCCTCAGGAATGGGTTGAGGAGGATAATCGGGGGGTTTTTAGTCGGTGCAAGTCCGACATAACCTACGCGCTGCCCCCGCGGTGCGGAGGTATCCATAACTGATTTTCCCCACGTAATAATAATAAGTTGTTACTGAACCAGTGAGCTTCATCTTATATGACGACATCAGCATAACTTACCATCTGGCCCCGTATTATGACATGAGCATGTGTCACTTTCTCATACATACGGTCTAATACGCGATAGAAAGTGACAGATGCTTTATCTTGTCGTTTATCCCGCTATCGCGTGACCGTCACAGACCCCTAGGTGAGACTGCGGTCAATGAATAAAATTAATAAATGAATAAAAATGCATTTTAATGATAATGTAGTTACTGAACTTTAAATACCTGGACGACATATGCTGGCAACTTTGGAACTGCGAGGTTGAATGAATCGTTTATTAAAACAAATGACACTTGATAATATGTCGTAACATGAGTCCAAAACATTAAGTAATTGCCCTATTAATAATCCCTTTTCGATCGTGTAAATTTTTAAAAACCGTTCATATGAAAAGCGTCTCCACAAAATGTAACCGACCTACAATACGTTTATAATGACAGCTGTTTAAATAACCATAAGCCAAAAATTTGTTGTTTCCAACTCAAACTGAGTTATAATGATGCTCGTATTTTCATTTTATAGGTTACATGTAAAGTTCATACGGTCATGTCATGTCATGAGGCGGGTCGAGGGGCGCTATTTAGACAAGAACTATAATTAATATTGAACGACCTAATAGGCACCCTGTCCGACCGCCGACAATTTGGATGTGAACCAATTTTTTTTAACCTGACTGTGGATTTATAGGTCGGACCGTACGCTTGTTTGCCACCGTCGTCGTATAAAAAAATCCCAATGAAGCTATCGCTGCGGAGTGCGCACTTGGAAAATAGACAGGAGATAATCCAGGGGAAACATCCGATACGATCACGCAGGCGGTTTAAACACTGGAATACTCTGAAAGGTACCTTATTATGTATGCATGACATTACAATGAATAAATGAAATGAAATGAAGGTCGCGCTCCAGTGTGATTGGTTGAGCGGCTTTAACTGAATCTGAGGAGTGAATGGAATGAAGCTACTGGGAGTTTCGCTGGTTTACTTTTTTTTTTATACTACTTCGGAGGCAAACAAGCTGACAGCCCACCTGATGGTAAGTGATTACTGCCGCCTATAGACGCTTGCAACACCAGAGGCGTCACTCACGCGTTGCTGACCCATAAGAACCCTTTTCACGCCTTTTTTGAAGAGCCCCATGCTGTAGCCCATTGGGAATACCTCGGCAGGAAGCTCATTCCACAACCTGAGTGTTCTCGGTATAAAGCACCTGTTGAATCGCACTGTACGAGAACGCAGTGGCTCTAAGGTGTGGGGATGAGCTCGCTGCCGATGGCGAGCGGTGCGGTGATGAAAGGTGGCCGTGGGCATCATGTCAAACAGTTCCTCTGAGCACACCCCGTTATACAGGCGGTAGAACACGCACAAGGAGGCAAAGTCCCTCCTGAGATCAAGCGGTTCAAGGTCGCCTGTCACACTGGGATCGGATTACTAAACCTAGCCTAGCTGAGAAGAGACTAACAAGAAACTCAGCTAGGCGCGACCTGGGTCGGGCCGACTCTAGACCGTCCGAAGTCTCTCACATTCAACTTTTTTAATTTTTCGTTGACCTATGAACTTGAAATTTGGTGATAATGTTTATTTATTAGGTATAGTCTACCAACAAATACCAATATATTGATAAATCGTATTTTTTATTTGATATCTATTTTTTATAATAAAACCAACTTAATTTTGCGGTTCGGGACCCTAAATCTACGAAATCGGACAAGTCGTCCTGTTTTTTTAATACGAGAGTGTATGCAGTTCTTCATATCCATGTGTAGTAAAGTAAAATCAGCTAAATCATAAACCCAGCGAACCTTTTATAAGACCATGACGTCTCGCGTGCTCGCGTGATATGAAAATATACTTTGCAAATATGATATTCGCTCCAAAGGTTAGATGGAAAATATTGAAAACAATATGAAGCTTTATGCGTTCGAGTACCATTACTGTCTGTGTAAATTTCAGCCGCCATGTTTTTCTATTGTGTCTTTGAAAGAATTGGGCCATTAAATTCGTCTGGGCAAATAGAAAAAGAAAAACCCTTTATCGAGTGCCAGTAGTTATTTCAAATTAATGGTTTCGAAAACTCACACGCACAACGCATAAAAGTTAAACACTTTTCGTCAAGAAAATCTATTATGTAAATATAATTATATAAAATGGGGTCGTGCATAATCGAGTGTTTTATGTGAGCGGCCGTAAAAAATGCCCTTTTGTGTGGAATGAAAAAGTAATAATTATCAGTCACCAGAGCGCAAACGCGCCGTTATGTGGGAACGTGTGTGGACTGGTACAGTTTTGCAGATGTTTTATCTTCCTGCAGTGCCGTCAAAAAAGTTTCTGTATAAAATAATGATTTTTATGTCACACCTACCCATAAAGTGGCCATTATCGCACGCTCCGCGCGCGAAAAAACCCACTTCCTGGCCAGGGGGTGACATAAAATTTTGTACTTACCACGGGCGATAATAAAGAAAGCCTCAGATCGCATATTTATCGCCCTTGCCTTTGGCTCGGGCGTAAAATACCTGCGATCTGAGACATTCTTTGTTTTA
The DNA here is from genome assembly GCA_951800055.1 of Cenopis cana. Lineage (NCBI taxonomy): Eukaryota > Metazoa > Arthropoda > Insecta > Lepidoptera > Tortricidae > Cenopis > Cenopis cana. The sequence continues at coordinate 14,317,924 of OX637489.1, forward strand.
TCGCCCTTGGTAAGTAATGTACTATTATGTCACACCTGGCCATAAAGCGGCCATTATCGCACGCTCCGCGCGAGAAAAAACCCACTTCCTGGCCAGGGGGTGACATAAAATTTTGTACTTAACACGGGCGGTAATAAAGAAAGTCTCAGATCGCATATTTATCGCCCTTGCCTTCGGCTCGGGCGTCAAATACCTGCAATCTGAGACATTCTTTGTTTTACCGCCCTTGTTAAGTAATGTACTATTTCAACACACTTGCTCGTAAATATTCTGATTGTACGAGTGGTCCTTATTTTTGGAATTAAAAAGTATAGAAATATACGTAAGTATTTGTTTTTATCTCAGATTTTCCTTCGTCGGTTAGCACCCCTAAAAGTAGAATAAAAATTCTGAAATAAATACAGTAGTATTTTTTACGCCACTTAACGAATGGAACAGGTGACCCAGGAAAAAAAAGGACCACCCTATGCATGCAGTAGGTACTGAAGGACAATGGCCAAAATTAATTCCTCGAGAATAACCGATAAATACTGGCTGTACCTATGAGCTTTGGCGTTACGTGATTCTAAACGCATTTTTGATCAGTATTTGTGGAGATCTCCACTGAAAAAGTTGATGGTCTATTGTAGGTATCTTTACTATTTTTTTATTGCAAATTTATTTCTTTATTATATTATAATGAAATTTAAATCTTACGTCATAGTAATATTGTCATCTACTGGGTGTTAAGGTTTGACACCTTTATATTGGAGCGTTTAACATGAGTATTGTTTTTGTAAACTAAGGTTTTTTTAAATCCTGTGAGGTACCTAAATATATACGTACCTAGTTCAAACTAAAGTTGTTACCTATGACTGTGAAGTAAGCCATTCAACTTTAATGGCTATATATTTTTTAAACTAGGTGCGATTCGAAGTCATGGTCTCCTAATTAGGTAGAAATTCGTGCCTTACTGATCATACACAATTGCGTATTCTCTCTTAACTTTTCCGACTGTATGTAATTATAAGTGTAGCAAAACATGCAACTAACTTAGCCATTACTAACAAACTCGGACTACAAAAGTCTCATTCAACTGTCTAGTGACTTATTTTAAGAAATACAAGTCCCATTCAAGCGACTTTGCGACGCTTAGCTGTCGCTACTTTTAAATGAGGTCACGGAAGAGCTATTTGTAACGAAAACTCCCATTTGTTTGACACGTGACGCATTTCCACGTCTTTAAACATTTTAAAGTCATTTTGTAGGCTCGATGGATGTGATTGTTGATAAGTTTAAGTTGTTTTAAACACGTTTTGATACTTATGACTTGGAACTTAAATTGGTTTGCGAATGAGTTTTACATTTTCTTAAACGACGTGATTGGAGTGTAATTGACCTCGCTCCCCGTCAATTGCCGATTTGCAGTACAAAGGGTTTAGCATGCTAAGCGAACAACAATGGCCCCCTATCCATGCTATCCATACAAATATTATAAATGCGAAAGGATAAGCAGATCGTTTGAGTTCCAGGGAAGGGCAAAGGATACTTTTTATTACCGGAAATCATCCCTTATGTGGGTGGAAGGTTGTATGGAAAGGCGATAACTAGGTAAGTGGCTGAAAATGAAATTCTAACGTGATGAACGAGTTCTGCGCGGACGAAGTCGCGGGAAAAAGCTAGTAGTGAGCGTCAGCGTAGGATGCTATGAGTTCATGTTATCAGTTCATGCTGTCGTGATACAAAAGAACTATACCTTATATCTTTAAACGAGCAATTCTTGTATATTATATATATATATATATATATATACCTATATATACGCCGCCCAGATATTATTATTATAAATTGGAAAGTAACTGTTTGTTTGTTACCTCATCACGCTTAAACCACTGAACGGTACTTCGGTGAGTGCGCTCAGGAGCTCCATGAGCTCATACCGCCTTCCCCCTTCTTCCATCGGACATCCAGACGTACGGCTGGCTACCATCCTTACCTGGTCGAAATTCCTCTTATTCGAACCAAGCGTTCTTTGCATCATCTTTTAATAATGCGCACTTTTAAGGTATGGAATTCTCTGCCGGCGTTTGTATTTCCGGGTTCATATAACCTTGTTATGCTGGAAACCATCGCCTGATCGGTTTAATTGGGAAAGTTTGTATGAAGGTACGATAAACAATTTCCACGCCAAGAGTTTGTTTTTAATAATCGTCATTTTGATAAATACCCAATATTGATTAGTGCACAAACACGCAAGACATCAGAAAGCCATTACTGGAAGTTGACTTCATAACGTACGTGTTGACATGCATGTACATTAATATGAATGACGTATATGTATTTCATAAATCCATTACTAATGTAGATTGACAGCTTAGTAAGTTCTACGCTAACGTAATTGACTAGTAAATGGTATTAAGGCGGAAAATGGTGGGAGGCGTACAGGCGACATAGCTACCGTGAAGATTCGGCTTCATTGACGGCACTAATGTCTCAATTTATGTTGTTTTTTTCAATTCAATTCTTAATTCTTTTCAATTTTTCTTTTATTTCAGAATCAGAATATATTTATTGCCTCAAATTAATATAGATAGATACAAACTCTTTACAGACTAAACATAAGTACTAAACAGTTATCTAAAGTTAAAAATTAAAAACAAAACATTGGTCGGGCAAAGGGCTTCAGTCTGAGCTTGTGCCAAGCACAGGGCTTGACGCTGGTTTTCAGAAAGGACCCTAGAGAGATCGGTCGGTCGATCACAGGTTAACAAATTACCTATTATTTTTAAAATTTGTAGTTGGATAACGGTAGATGTCGCCTGTACACCTCCCTTAAGGCGTTTGGTATAAATGAAGGAACGGTTGAAAAATTTGGGAGCCGGGTGTGGGTTGCACCTATAGCTCAGTTGGCTAGAGCGACTGGCCACGAATGACTGGACGTAGGTTCGAATCCTGCTCGGTGCCTAAATTTTTCCTTTATTCGTAAAATTTGTAAAATAAGTTTTGACAATTTTTATAAGATACATAGAGGTACTGTGAACATTTTAAGACTAGCTCCAACCGTTTGGCTGTACGCGTGTGTCACAGACGACGGACAGACGGGCGGACGGACGCGTGAGTGAGAGAAATAGGGTTCCGTTTTGACCCTTCGGGTACGGAACCCTAAAAACGAGCGGTTTGGATAGCAACGGTGTGCAAAGCGATGACCATCAGAAATGAGAATGCGACGAAGAAGAAAATAACGAAAGTAAAGTTGTGTCACTTATATCGTACCTATCTACTTGAAACTTTACAAATATAATATATAGATATTATATAGACGATAATATATTATAATTTGAGGCCATCAAATTTCTCAAAATATAAAAGATGGAGCTTGAATGTGGATACCTCTAGTATAATGGTTTTTTTTTTACCCTGAATGTGTATTTATAGGCCGGGCCCAATAAAGCGATAGTGTAATAGTAATTTCTTTCATAGTAAGGAATAAATATCTTCATCCTGAATGCATGAAAAAACTCCTAATCTCATTCATGGATCAATAAAGTTATTAAAATCATTGATGTGATGGACGAGAGCGTCTCCACACTACGGTAGCTTGGTCGAGGTTTCATTCATTGATCAATAAACCTATTATAGTCATTGATGTGGGGGACGAGAGCGTCTCCACACTACAGTCGCTTGTTCAGGTTCAGGTTCCTTTTCGTGTGCACTGTATACCTAGGTGATTCAGATGGATCTCTTAGCCTACGATTTACATTTTAGTCTCGCGTATCGTTCCGTCGTACACAATTGAAATATAACGACATAATTCATGTTCCTTTACCCGTTTGTGAAATGAAATTTAAATTTCAAACCAAAGAGAAAATTAATTAGGTATTTAGTAACAATAATTTTCATACTGATATCTGTTTTGGAATTGTGTCAGATATCCCTGAAGGGGATTACTAATTAAATAACTTAAATACGGACCGTTTAAATTCATAATTTATTACAAAAAGACTAGGTACTGCCTCGACCCAAAAGCCGACTTTCAAAATTAGCTTGAATTAGATTACTTTTAAGCAACGTGGAATTTGTAGTGATTCCCCAGCGGGGTCTCACTCCGTCAGTTCGCCGCGCCGCTGCATGTTCCTACATCTTTAGATGGTACCATTCAGTGGCTACACTAGATAAGGGTGTAATGTGGCTACCGCATATTGTTACCGGACGGTCGCGTCGTTGCGTCATTCGGTTGGTGTGCTCAAAGTTTGTTATTTGCCTATTATAATTTGGGGTTGTAAATTGGGGATTTGTTAACAGTGGGACTTCTGTACGTAGTACTATTACTTATTCTGTGGTGATTCTTAGAATCAAAACAATCTGTGCCCCAAAGAGACAGCGGCAGCGGCACAAGAAATATTGACGTTACGTTCGTTATAACAGGCTGCGAAGTATCACGTTGCGTGCGGGGAAACGAGCGGCCCATAATGGAATTTCATACAACTTTGACGGCCAAGGCCGGCAAAGTGACCGTCTTTTGTTTAAGGGCAGGGGAAGGGGGGGGGAGTTGGTACGATATGGAGGAAGGGGTAGGGATGGTAAGGTATGAAGATGTTAGTGGTTAAGGGGGAGAGTGGGGGTAGGGTTGGGGGAAGTAGGAATGTGGGAGTGGGGAGTAGGGGTGTGAGGGTTTATTGGGTATGGGAGGAATGGGGGAGAGGAAGGGAGCTGGGTTTGGTGTGTAAGGGCGGGTAGGGCAGTGAGGGTGGGGGGAGAGATTTGGGTTCAGGGGAAGGGGAGAGAGTGTATTTATTTATTTCGCGGCCTCTGCAGTAGTGTACTATTTAGTAAGTAGAGGTTTGTTAAGTTTTACGAATAAGGGGGTTAGTATTCTTTTGACATCAAATTAAGGCTCGGCCGTTGCCTAATCGTGGGACCTAATATTTTGGTTTTACTTCAATGAAGTAGGTCCCCCGACTGCAAACAAAAGATAATTGAGTTCTTTATTAGGAAACTTGTTCTTATCGTTTTTGCAGTCGTTTTTTTTAATTTTTAATAATTATTATTTTATTTCGAACACATACATTATATATATTTTTGGAATCGTCTCTTCAAATGCTTCATTTTGATACCTCACTTGCTAGGATAAGATAAAAAAATTAAGGAACACTCAAAATGGGGTCTACCGTCCGCCATATTGTTTTTATTGCAACGTCACATATCCTATGTTACCCGGGATGACGTAAGGATTCCAATGATACCTGACACATCTAAATCGGATAAGTCGTTGAGAAGTTCTGGGGGAATAAAAAAAATCACATACATAGGTACATACATACATACATAAAACCTTTGGGCAGTCGTGTAAATAAACTAAACTAAAACCTAAATAAATGTATTTATTTCCTCTTATTAATTTTTGTTACTATGGATTTTGCGGAAAATTACGTTACTATTTTATGCCCTGCAGATGATGATTAAGGCATTATGTTTGTGTTGTTAAAATAAAAATATCCACTTATACTCAAGTTGACAACAATTTATCAATGATGAGCGTTATCCTTTGTTGTGCTTAGGTACTCGATCTCACACGAGCGTACAATAAAAATAAATTTATATGTAAAACCTTAGGTTCAGTCACATTTTTCCTTCTAAGCTATATAAGCCCCCAAGCGAGCTATTAGGAACAAAACAAAAGTATCGTGCCAAAGGTAAATCAAATATTGAAGAAAAACCTTTGATTCTGGGAATACTATGGCAATTCGCTGTGAGTCGACGCGTTGAAACCTTTACTTTTCACGCGGACAGAAGTGGATTTGGTTTGGCATTTCTGGAGTCAGTCGAAAATAATCCTAGAAATTCTCTTTTAATTTTGATAGTATTTTTAAAACAGACACACTATTCAACTAGTTCATTTCAGAACAAGAAGCTTGTAAAAATTGTGCCACATAAATGAAGTAAAATTTGCTTTTGCTTATGCCATTCTAGGGTTCGGAAGTAGACAAGGAATCTTCATAGTTTCGCCATGTCCGTCAGGCTCATTACTTACCGTACCTTTACTACTAGAAAACTGTAATTTGGCATAAGTATATCTACATTTCATGCACGCGGATAAAACGGTACAAAAAAGCTTGAGAACAACAAATACCTACTAGGGTAAAGTGAGGTAGAATTTTTTTTCTTTCCAACCACCTGAATTTTAAAGCAGTTACTTATCCGCAAGAAAGTGAGGTGAAGTTTTGCATACTTATGTAAGTTTGCTGACAATTAAATATTGTGGTACCTACCACTGAGCGGATCTGCTGATGGAGACAAAAGGTACACAATATATAAACCATTCCTGTTTGGGCTTATTGGCACGGCCATCTCAACGATTGTATAAAAAAACTACTTAAACTAATCAGAAATAAGAGCTTATACAACAAAAATAATGTACTACAAACTCTTATTTCCTTATGCACTTTGTGATAATGCACATGCAAAATAACTAGTAGAGAGTGTAGTTTCTACTTGAATTACTTGCATTTTTAGACATAAATCATTTTTGTTGTTCCCATATCGTGTGAAATGAAAATACTTGTTTTTTAAATAAAATAAAAATAATTTAATAATAAGATGCGAAAATTTGACGATTGTATTGCGGGATTTACATTACGAAACTAGTTTCATGCATTTTTGATTACCTACATTGCGGGCTTTGATCGCCCTCGTCTTACCTCGGCATTCCGCAGCCCGCAATGTAATCAAAAATGCATGAAACTAGTTTCGTAATGTAAATCCCGCATTACATTGGTGATAGGTAGGCAGTTATAGGTATAATGATACAACACCACTAAGATAAATGAATTCAAGAAAGCCGTTTCTACCATGATAAATCGTACAAAGTTATTAAAGAGTGACAAAATTTACGCAATGACAAAATGATAACAAGTAGATTATCACATTTGTGATCAAACCCTTGTTCAAATTCTCATTTTAAAATCATATGTTTACCTTTTTAGGGTTCCGTAGTAAACAAGGAACCCTTATAGTTTCGCCATGTCCGTCCGTCCGTCCGTCCGTCTGTCCCCCGTTTTTCTCAGTAACCGTTAGTACTAGAAAGCTGTAATTTGGCATGAGTTCACATCAATGACGCCGACAAAACTATGGAATATTTTTTTTTTTTTTTATGGTACCACCCCTACATGTAAAGTGGTGGTGCAATTTGTTTTACTTCCAAATCCCATCGCGTGGGCTATCGTTGGATAGATCTTTCAAAAATATTGTAAGGTTTCTAAAAGCATTTTTTGATTCAAGAATCGGTTAGGGTTATATTAAGCTTTGAAGTGATAATTTTTATTATGGTCAAGTGTCCCCCCCCCCCCCCCCCCTGCCAGCTAAACGGTGGCTCAGTGGCATCACAGCTAAGTAGACATTACTAGTAAACGAGTAATAGTCGAACTCAAGAAATGTAGTAAATGTACTTTGCAAAAGCAAACTTTCGTACAAGTTCCATTGATACCTTAGATAATGTTGTTAATTCTGCCAAAAACATACTTAGTAAATATACGGCTACGGAACCCTACCTTGCGCGTGGCCCGACACGCCCTTGGCCGGTTTTTTAATAATTCACTTAGCAACAGTCTATTACGAAGATACTGAAACTCTGAATATTTTATAGACGAAAATCTTCGAGACGCCAACTGAACGGGCTTCAAATAAGATTGTGAAAGGTTCACTTAATATTTTCCTCCTGAAGAATACAAACACTTTGACACATCTGCGATGCGAAATAAAAGCCGACAAAATACTTTTCATCTTTTTTCTCGTGTCACGATAAAATTTCTTGTATAATTCCAGTAACATGGAAGTATTTAATAAGTGATTCTAAATGTAAAGAGTTGTTAAACGAGTAAGTACATCACATCAATAATGGATAACATGGGTAATAATATTTATAACAGTATTTCATCGAATTGTTGAGACAAGTCCACCCCAGTAGGCCCAGCACGTGATGCGCTCGAGAGTATGTCGGCGTATCTTGAGCTATCCGTCACTTTCTAATAGCGTCAATCAGAAAAACTGATGAGGCCCTATAGAGAGGCAAAACACTTGTCCACGATTTTTTCATTATTGGTGGACATTTTCGTTTTACGCGTGCGACAACATAAGACCAATACGTTCTCCGCTTCAGCTTCGACAAAATTGCCTTCATATGCCCGGCGGATTTCCGAATATTCATCCCGAAGTTCTCTACAGGTGGCATTTCTCGAATGTGTGTAGCGGAATTTTATCAGAAGGATCGATAGTTACTAATATCTTTTATCCAGTCAGTTTTTGGAAAATTTTGAATAGTCGGAGCCAATAAATGTCGCAGTTATTGAAATCTAATAAACGGCTTACTCACGTCTGTATCGTCGAATATCGCTCGACATGTTACAGACGATAATGATAGACGATGTTCGACGATACAGACGTGAGTAACCCGTTTATTAGATTTCAATATGTCTGAGGCTCACGGAAGTTTTCTATTTAAAATGTCGGAGTTGTAAACGTAAAATTTGCTCGCGAGCCAAAATATGGCGCTACACTGAGAAATTTGGAGACTTTGAAACGCTCTCCTGCCCAGACGAGCAAACAGTAGGGGCTGATTTTCAGATATATGATTCTTGACTATATGATTGTGGTACTTACAATAACGAAACATGATTGCTTAAAATTTTCTCGATAGAAAATAAATCCAAAGTCGAGTCTATATTTTCCTTTTTTTCCTCAGCCTACTAAAACAACGCATTATTAAAAGACACGATTAAGTTTGTGACGGTTAGCGTCAACACAAATATAGGTAGATTGTAGCCGGTTGAAAAATCAAACTACCCGGAATACAATTAACAATAAGTTTATTTTAAAAACTAAGATAGAACCGACTAGGTCGCGGGTTTACTACTGGCTGGCAAATCGTAGGGGAAACAAGTCCTTGCGATTGGGGTCACTTCCCTGCACCGTCTATCGGCACGCGTCACGGCAGTCTTCGGGGTTCAGGGTCTGGAACCCGCTGCGCAGACATCACCAGGGACGCTCAGGATCATGCGCCAAAAGGTTGGTGAACTCCAAATTAAGTCCCGGACTTAGTCCCTGGAATTCCCGGAAAATAGCCATTTCACAAAAAGTCCAATTTCATACAAGTGACTGCGACATCGGGATTTTCGGTATTAATTCGGTCCTGTTTTCTTTGTTGTCAGGTTTAGTGAACCCCAAAGTATTAAAAGGTGATCAATGATGTGGCAGTCACAAGCAAAATCAACATTTTTATTAACTAAAGAAGCAGTGAAATTAAATTAACAAAATTTTATAATAAAATGCGTCCCACTAACTAAATATGATCAAAAGCGTTATGGTTGCATTTTAATTATGATTGTTGATTAAATTATGATGTAATTAACTAGAAATAAGTACAATTTTATGTAATTATATTAGTCTTTTTACAAAGCGGGTAGATTATGATTTCTAGAAGCGCTTAGAAGCATGATATCACCAGCGTTATTCACAATAGGCATATTACTGATGCTAAAATGATTTAATGTACAATGAGAACTAGTTATTTTTACGTCTACAAAAGGAAGAATAATTGATAGCTAGCTACAACCTTAATCTAAGTAGTATTAATATTCACAACACTCACCCGATTCGGGGAAACACTGAAATTTAACTATACCACATTGGTGAAATGTATTTATCACTCCCAAGTATCCGTCACACCACAATTTAGAAAAGTTAGATATTCATTTTGAAATAAATGTTCAGTTTATAGTGGTTGACCTGTCGCGGTCCTGGCCGCTATGCAAATGTAATGACCGTATGTGTCTTGTCCGCTGGGCGCAGAGCTGCAGCGCTTATCGCTAACCGTGACGTAGTCCATTGTATTTGCAACTAGTTCGTCCAATAGTAAGACGCGTAGTCGACTCTGTTTGTGTGTAACTTTATTTTATGTTGCTTTAGTTTTATAGTTGTAATAAGTGTAAGTGTGTTGTAATTATGTCTATAAATTATATTTTGGATTTTTAAGGCTATTAAAACTTACCTATTTTAATAGAATTAACGGTAAACCGTTACATACCCCCTTTTTTAGGTTAGGATTTTTGCTAAGAAAATCCGCTATCTTTGCATGCAGCTCAATAGGTATACTTATTCTCATTCAGGCCTCTCTCAACATAACTCCCCTATTCATTCATACGTCACGCTAACAAACAGGCAATAGACACGTAGAAAATGTGTTATTGCGTCCGTACAGATTGAGTATTTCACCGTAGTACGTTGGTAAGATACTCTTATATAGCTATTGATGGTTGTAAGGTCGGTCTAAACATTGCTTATATTATTAAAGCCTTATAACATGCATGTTTATTTTGTAGTTAGTCTATGTAGTAGACTTGAAATCCTAATTACTATAGGAAGATAGTTTGATATCCGGTAGGGGATACCAAAGTTTATTTTTTTAACGTAATTATTTAGCCTAGACACTAACAACTCTACAACTAGTAGTAGATTCTTAAACTATAAAACTAGTAGGCTTTTGGCTTAACTCAGACCGTGTGCGTAGGGATAATAGTGCGGAATTCTTGTTTATGCACTAATCTTTGTAGTTTGTTAATTTAAAATCTTTAACATGCCAGTCTCCGATATTATTTCCGTTCATATCTTCAAGTTCGTATACTAAACTTGATTTTTTGTTTATTATTTTACATTTAATATACTTCGGAGCAAGCTTCTTAGAAAACATTTTGTTTTTGTTACTTAGGTAAAATGTCTTCTTCCAAATAATGTCACCTACTTTAAAGTGAGCGTCCTTGCGACGTAGGTTATAGTAAGCACTATTTCTAGAGTGTGCTTTTGCTAGGCAAGTCTGAACTTTTTCGAATACTTTTCTCAAATTACCCAGGTTTTCAGCATATTCGTCCCTAGGAGTAAAAATTATGTCGTTACTGATATCTGCGTCGATATAATGCAAACCAGTGGTGACTAGTTCACGCCCATATACTAAAAATGCCGGCGTATAACCAGTTACCTCATTTACCGATGAATTCATGGCAAACTGAATTTTAGATAGGTTACAGTCCCATAACCTATGGTCATTTTCAATGTAGGTAGAAACTGCTATCATTAGGGACTTATTATATCTTTCGACGCTGTTTACCTGGGCCGTGTATTTAGGTGTATACTTGACATTAGGGATATCGTATTTCTTAAATAGTTGCTTAAGAGTGTTACCTATAAATTGTTTCCCGTTGTCCATTAAAACCGTACTGGGTACACCGTGAACAAGGAACACTTCTTCTTCGAGTAACTTAGCTATTATCTCGGAGGTAGCACGACGAATAGGGAATAGTAAACAGTATTTCGAAAAGCAGCAAGATACAACAAAAACAAATGTGTTTTGTTTTCGTGATGGTGGTAACGGACCTATTAAATCCATGCTCAACATTTGGAATGGGCGTGAGCAGTCTTTAGGACGACCCATGACACCCAGAGTCGCGTGAGTAGCATGTTTGTGAGCACAGCAAGTGTCGCAATTGGTTACAAATTTAGAAACTTCGCGATGCATATCAGGCCAAAAATAATTTAAAGAAAGACGTTTGTATGTTTTATAAATGCCGAAGTGGCCTGAAGTAGGATCCGAGTGGTTTTTAGTGATTAAATCTAGTCTGAACTCAAGAGGAATAACTTCTTTCCACTCAAACTCACGAGTTAAAGGGTTCAAAGACTTTTTATACCTATAGAGTTTACCGTGCGATACTTTATAGTTTAGGAAGGAAGTTGGAGTGTTTTGGCATCCGTGATAGACGTTAAGGTACCAGGGGTCCTTAGTAGTGTAGAACATGTCGCGTTTCGAAGAGTCCTGGTCAATTACGGCTATTGGTACAGAGCGAGATAAGCTGTCAGGGACTACATTCTCTGACCCTCGACGATGTTTGATATCGAAGTTAAACGATGACATGCGGACACCCCAACGAGCTAAACGACCTGTTGGATTGTTTAAATTTAAAAACCATCTTAGAGATGAGTGGTCAGTAAATACGGTGAACGTTTTGCCGTTTTCCAAGTAGCATCGCCAGTGTTCGATGGCTGTCAAAACCGATAATGCTTCTCTCTCTGTTGCGCTGTAATTACGTTCTTTGCTAGAGAGCGACCTACTCATATAGGCTATGACTTTCTCCTCATCGTTAATAATTTGAGTTAGAACGGCACCGACACCGTAGTCACTTGCATCCGTATGCACTTGGAAAGGTTGAGAAAAATCTGGACAAGATAGAATAGGTGAAGATATTAAAGCTTCTTTTAAAGTGCGGAAGGCTTTATCAGCATCTGAAGACCAATTAAATGGGGGAGTGTTTTTGGCTTGCGAAGTTAATTTATTTAGAGGTGCAGCTATTGTGCTAAAATTTGGGATAAATCGGCGATACCACGATGCTGTACCAATGAATCGTCGAACCTCTTTACGGTTAGAAGGAGTAGGGTAGTTAACGATGGCTTCTACTTTTTCAGGATCTGGCTGTAGTCCGTTATGATCTACCACGTAGCCCAAATATTTTAGTTTTTTTCTAAAAAATTGACACTTTTTGTAGCTGATAGTTAAGTTAGCCATTTTTAGCCTTTCTAGAACGCGAACTAGTAAGGAGATATGTTGTTCGAAGGTCTGTGAAACAATGATAATGTCATCAATATAGACGAATACTTTATGTTCGAACTCAGGACCATAAAACAACATGTCAACCAATCGCTGTTGCGTTGCAGGGGCGTTAGTGAGACCGAAGGCCATTGAAGTAAATTGGAAGGTACCTTTAGAAGGAATATAGAACGCAGTTTTACACCGGTCTTCTTCTCTTATAGGGATCTGCCAGAAGCTTTTTGACAGATCTAGACTAGAGAGGTATTTGGCGTCACGTAAGTTGTCGAGTATTTCTGAAATGTAGGGAATACTATAGGCATCTTTCACAGTAACTGCATTAAGCTTACGACTGTCTAAGCATAACCTTAACTCTCCATTCTTTTTAGGCGTCAATAAAACAGGAGACGACCAAGGGCTTTCGCAAGGTTCTACCACATTTTCACGTAGCATTTCATCGACCTGGTTACATAGTATTCTCTGTTTTTCCGGTGACATTCTGTAGTACCTCTGACGTATTGGAGCAGCATCTCCAGTGTCGATACTGTGGGTAATTAAAGTTGTGCGACCAAGACCACGTTCTTCATAAGAGATGTCACGAAACTGTGCCGTGATATGATCAGCTGTAACTTTTTGTTCAGGAGAAAGGTGGTCGTAATCACATACATGTGTAGGTTTTTCAATTGTTAGAATACCTCGACTATCAGTATCTTGACTAATCATGACCGAGTCCAGATGTTTAGGGAACAAATTGAAAAGTCGCCAGAAATCCATGCCTAAAATCAATGGATTTTGAATTTCTGGTACAACGTAGACTTTTAGAATATGTAGTTGGTCCAAAAACGAGATAGGTAAATTTATTACGCCCACATTATTTAGATTTTGTCCACCTGCAGCAACAAAATTCAAAGTTTCCGTAGTGTTTAGTTTGAAGCCAGCATCTAGGAAATGCTCATGATAGTTTTGTCCGAGAATTGTGACACCACAACCAGTGTCCAACAAACCATTAGTAGTGATCCCATTTATATTAACAGCGACATAAGGTCTACCATTAACACTTTCCGTACTGTTTTTCGAATCGTGGATTGAAGTGACAGAATAGCAGGAGAAAAATTTTGATATAAAATCTAGCCAAGATTTCCATTCTGCTTTATCAAAGTTACCATTAGATTTATTATCAGCTTCACGGTCACTACAATCCACTGCATTTAGTTTTTTGAATGACCAGGTTTAGGATTGCAGGTTGTACAGTCCGGAAAACGAACGTCTTTTTTACCGCACTTAAAACAGATATCGAAATGCGGCTGCTTGCATTCTTTTAGAGAATGAGTATCGCTGCGACACCTTGGACAATACCTGCGTGATGTAGGAGTATACTTAGAGCTGCTAGGAGTCACATGTACAGCATTGGTATTTGTAGGCCTTTCTTGTGTCGTTTTAGGTTTATTATTGTAGTTGTTATTATTTGTGTAGTTAGGGTATTTGTTATACGTAGTAAAACTCTTATATTTTTCATTATTATATGTATTTTGGTAGTTTTTATTAGGATAGTAGTTATGTGTGTTTTTTTGTTTAGTGTACGCAAATTCCGGTGCTACTGTTTCTGCAGTCACCCTAGGAGGTTCATGAAAGAAGGATAAGCGTGATTGTATATTCTCGTAGTTAAAGCATACACTTTTCAAGGACTGTAGGTCTTTGATCTCTGGAGAAGCTGCTAGGGTGCTTGCATAACATGGTCTGATATTATGTAGTATAATCTCTAATTTATCAACTTCAGACAGGGGTTTGCTTAGCCTCGAAAACATGCCATGCATAATTGACAAATAGACAGATATGTTTTCGAGCTCACCCTGCGTACGAGCCCTTATTTCAGCCAGTAGGCGATAGTCATAGTCCTTTTGACTAAAATCTTGTTTTAGTTGTACGACAAGGTCGTCCCAAGTTTCTACATTTTGTCTGACACACCGGAACCAATGTAATGCGTCATCAGTAAAGATTTCGTACGCGAACTTCAGCAACCGGTCTTTAGGTATATTCCTAGCGTCTACAAACTCGTCGACTCTTTGTATGAAAGAGAAAACACAGGATTTGCCGGAATATTTTAATTTAGCCAAATCAGAGGTCAGGCTGCGTTCGCAAGTAGTCACGATTGTAGGTTCAGGTTCTAAGCTCGTCCCTGCGCTTGAAGTTGAAGCTGGCCTCAATCCTGTGATTTCCTTGTAGTAGTTATTAAATGTAGTGCAGTTCGCTTTGTGCTGGTCGACTAACTGGGCACTGACATTAGTAATGCGTCTTAGTCTGTGGTAAATGTGATGCAGTAGATTCTCAGCGCGCAAGAACAAGGTTTTGTCAAATTTAGTCTTTAGCGATAGTAGCAAAGCTTGAGATTTTGCTAAGCTCTCTTTGACCGCGTCAGAGTCAACCACAGGCTCTAGGTGAGATTCCAATATGTCCTCAGGAGGTATGGCTAATTTTACAATTTGACTGCGGAGCTCTTGTACAGAGCCGGCTGTACCACCTCTAAGAACGACCTCATATTCGAGCTCAGCCTTTTGGAGTGACAGATACTTGATCGGATACGACATTTTATTTTCCTTAGAATGGGTGATTGTTGGGATTACAATAGATTGAAAAGCAGTAGTTATATAGTTGCTAAGTATGTGGAATAGTAGTAAATTACAATTGTATAGATTATTTTAATTTAATTAGTTTTATAATTTAAGTATTGTGGGTAGACACGTTTAAAAATTGCAATTAACTGTAGTAGAATTTTACCACGTACCAAACAACTGCTAAAATCAACCTTAAAATTAGATTTAATAACACCAAACCAATTTAAAACTAGAAATAAGACTATTTATTACAAGTGTTATATTTTTATTATTTATTGCCAACACCAATGAAAACCCAAAGAGAAAAGAGATGCGAAGGACCTGTTTCGTTAATGCTCAGCTCAGAAAATACCTAGATTGGGCGCCATTATGTGACGGTTAGCGTCAACACAAATATAGGTAGATTGTAGCCGGTTGAAAAATCAAACTACCCGGAATACAATTAACAATAAGTTTATTTTAAAAACTAAGATAGAACCGACTAGGTCGCGGGTTTACTACTGGCTGGCAAATCGTAGGGGAAACAAGTCCTTGCGATTGGGGTCACTTCCCTGCACCGTCTATCGGCACGCGTCACGGCAGTCTTCGGGGTTCAGGGTCTGGAACCCGCTGCGCAGACATCACCAGGGACGCTCAGGATCATGCGCCAAAAGGTTGGTGAACTCCAAATTAAGTCCCGGACTTAGTCCCTGGAATTCCCGGAAAATAGCCATTTCACAAAAAGTCCAATTTCATACAAGTGACTGCGACATCGGGATTTTCGGTATTAATTCGGTCCTGTTTTCTTTGTTGTCAGGTTTAGTGAACCCCAAAGTATTAAAAGGTGATCAATGATGTGGCAGTCACAAGCAAAATCAACATTTTTATTAACTAAAGAAGCAGTGAAATTAAATTAACAAAATTTTATAATAAAATGCGTCCCACTAACTAAATATGATCAAAAGCGTTATGGTTGCATTTTAATTATGATTGTTGATTAAATTATGATGTAATTAACTAGAAATAAGTACAATTTTATGTAATTATATTAGTCTTTTTACAAAGCGGGTAGATTATGATTTCTAGAAGCGCTTAGAAGCATGATATCACCAGCGTTATTCACAATAGGCATATTACTGATGCTAAAATGATTTAATGTACAATGAGAACTAGTTATTTTTACGTCTACAAAAGGAAGAATAATTGATAGCTAGCTACAACCTTAATCTAAGTAGTATTAATATTCACAACACTCACCCGATTCGGGGAAACACTGAAATTTAACTATACCACATTGGTGAAATGTATTTATCACTCCCAAGTATCCGTCACACCACAATTTAGAAAAGTTAGATATTCATTTTGAAATAAATGTTCAG
The DNA here is from genome assembly GCA_951800055.1 of Cenopis cana. NCBI lineage: Eukaryota > Metazoa > Arthropoda > Insecta > Lepidoptera > Tortricidae > Cenopis > Cenopis cana. The sequence continues at coordinate 14,334,498 of OX637489.1, forward strand.
TTTATAGTGGTTGACCTGTCGCGGTCCTGGCCGCTATGCAAATGTAATGACCGTATGTGTCTTGTCCGCTGGGCGCAGAGCTGCAGCGCTTATCGCTAACCGTGACGTAGTCCATTGTATTTGCAACTAGTTCGTCCAATAGTAAGACGCGTAGTCGACTCTGTTTGTGTGTAACTTTATTTTATGTTGCTTTAGTTTTATAGTTGTAATAAGTGTAAGTGTGTTGTAATTATGTCTATAAATTATATTTTGGATTTTTAAGGCTATTAAAACTTACCTATTTTAATAGAATTAACGGTAAACCGTTACAAGTTAATATGATGGTATTTTACCTCATCTAGGTACTGACAAGAGGAAATTTAATAAACCTGCACACAGTCAGATATTTAACGAGATTTGTCCAAAAACCCATTCCCGGAGAGGGTTGCATCCCGTTTTGTCGTGAGCGAAAAACAAAGGGTGTCTCTTTTAATCGATATATCGCCTTAAATGGGCAATAAGTAAAGCCCAATTTGTAGGACTCATCATCAATTACTCAATACATTCACACTTTATGAAACAAACAGTTTCACAGACTTTGTTCATGTTAAAAAACAAAAGAATATTCGAGAATATTATGCGCATGTTAGGCGAAATTATACAACGTTATTGGCCGTCCGCGAATGCCTTAAAAACCCTTCACTGAAAACCTTTCAATATTTTCTTGTTTGCCTTTTTCATCTCACGTTCAAAAGGCTTGGCTTTCTAAAGCAGTAGGAAGTTCGGCTCAAGCATTGATAAATCATTTTGCCAATATTGTTGGCGTCGACGTTTTGATGCGAATGTGAAGTTAGGGTCGCCAATTGTGCTGAATTATTGTTACATTGTTTGGTCTGGGAAAATCCGCGGACTAAACTGAAATGAAATATTGATTATGTATGCACAAATCCAATTAACCACACACATGCATTGGGCAACCAAAGTTGCCAAATGTGCGCAAACGTTAGGTAGAATAGAATTATATATTTTTTACCTGTGTAGGTAGTTTTCTATGGGCCAATTTAGTCCATGTTTTCTAAATAGTAAAAGCAAGCAAGCATAAATGAATACCTATCTGGTTGCTGTACTTAATTAAGCCAGCAAGAAAAATGTGTAACTTTTTTTGAAAGAACATTAAGACCTGTCAAGTATCCTTTATAAATACTTTTACGCCCATCCTATTGGCGTAGGCAAATCCTTAAAATAAAATAAAATAAAATACACTTTATTCTGTAAGTAGGCCGCAATGGCACTTTTACAATTCACATCTACTACCTCGATGAGGACCAATGATTCCTTTCTACCGAGCTAACGTAGGTATCTATCCTAACACGTGCACGAAAAGTTACGCTATTATGCCCTGTAGGTAACAAATGATCACAGTCAAACGAGTTGAGAAAGACCGATGGAAGTAAATTAGAAAATGATTGTCCTGAACCACTGAACAGAATTGAACAAACCCTGAACAGAATTCCAGATGTAATAAAAGACCTACCTTTTATAAAATTTAAAAAGGCTTTAAAGAAATGGCTGATAGACAAATGCTTCTATAGCGTACAAGAATTCCTAGATTATAAGTAAGCATACCTAGATTTAAGTTGCCTATTAATTTTAGTGATACCTGTTTTATTAGTACCTATTTGTTATCTTACTTGACCTAAAATCGTGCAAATAAAGATTATGATTATGATCATGATGATGATGACTAATCTAGTCGTTTTCGTCAATCGGTCTGATCGACATAAAAATGTTATCACGGTATATGCTAGTGCCGGATATCGGTTATTCCTTCCTTTTTCTTTTTACAAAATTCTGCTGCAATCGGGATACGTAAATATCGGGGATGGTGGTTCTCTCCTCACGTACCTAAAGCCATTTCACAATAACCATTGGACTATCATTTCCAATTACAAGTAGGTACTCTCAGAATACCTAGTGTGGGATTAAATTGGCGCGGTACCGTAAACCGGGGTATCAATGACGTGTACTCGTTTTTAATTAGAGGCCAAGACACAATTTGGGTTGCTGGGCCAGCGGAGTAAGTAAGTGTATAAACAAACCATCACTAACAATTTCTAGTTTGACTCAGTTTATTAAATAATTAGAAAATTTACGAAGGTGTACCACTGACCCGAGGCTAACCAAATCAAAACTAACACGGCATAAAAACCTGGATTTTTACATTTAATAGAAATAGAATAGAAATAGAATTTGCCCATTTGCCCCTCAATTTTAAAGTTATCCCAGTTCCCTGTATGATTTTGTTTTGGATTTCTCAATGCGTGTAAACCATGCGTTCACGTAAGAAACACGTTTGTCTTCCTTGTATACATACGAGGAAACACACTTAATAAAAACCGGCCGTGCGAGTCGGACGCGAGTGAAATCTGATTGTTTGGAAAGTTTGACAAGTTTCTATAGGATGACAGCCGGCGCCATATTTGACGATGACCGGCCTGTGTTCGTATGTTGGTGCAACTGACCCTTAGTGTTCCGAACCGACCGCAAAGTTACGTTGGTTTTTATAGAAAAAATAAGGAAATTTCAAAGAAAGAAACCTAAATTATCAATATATTAGTATTTGTTAGTAAAATATACGTAATAACATACATTATTACCAAATTTAAAGTTTATAGGTATTTGGGAAGTTAAAAAATTCTTCGGAACAAAATTTCGTAAAAAAAGCTGACTTTGGTGGCTTCTCATTCCTTTGTTTTCCAATATTTTTTAAATTAGAAATATAGTAAGTATCTACTCAATGAGTTCTAAACAATGATACCCCACTCGATAGGGTAGGATTTTTTTTTTTCGCACCCCCCTTTGGCTGTATGGGAGCCCCCTTAAAAACATTTAAAAATAAGTTTGGCTATTTGTTTGGCTTCGGGCCAACAAGAAGCTCCAACCGTTTGGCTGTAAAACCTGTGTGACAGACGATGGACGGACGTCTGGGCGTTACCAATAGGGTTCCTTTTTGACCCTTCGGGTACGGAACCCTAAAAAAGAACATTCAACCTAATTGAGATCCTTCTAGCTTTTTTTGAAGTCGGTTAAAAATTAAACGCAACACTCTTCGGGAATGGCTTTTTTGACTAGGAATTATTAGGTAATATGTAACTTTTTGAATCATTTTATCCTAATTGTGTCATTTAAAATAGTAGTTTATGCAACTGGTACATAATGAGGGGCATTAAAACACGAGTGTGTTTTATGAAACGAGCCGAAGGCGAGTTTCATAATAAGGTCACACGAGTGTTTTAATGCCTAATTATGTACAGTTGCATACATTACTTTATCTACACACATATTATAACTACTCTAAGATGGGTTCAGAAACCGTAGTAAATAAATACAATAATTGTGTTAATACAACCTTTTTTGCACGGTTGCGGAAATATCGAAATCAGAACTGGCAACCGATACCTGAATGTTATTTTAAAAAGTAAAGAGTCCCTATTCTGATGTGATCATGTGGTTCTAGCTCAAATTTCGTGCGATATATACTAAAAAAACATCGAGCTGACATTTCGCATCAACTGAATTTGAATTTTCAGTGATACTAGAATAGGGACATGTCAACTTTGACATTTAAATTTTGACAGTTTTGTTTGACGTTTAATATTTTAACATCATATATGAGATTAAAATTAAAAATTATATTACTGCTGTAGCCTTAGCCACAGATAAGAAAATTGCCATAAATTCATTGAATGTTGAAATGAGAGTCATTTTCTACGGTTTCCGAACGCATATTAGAGGATTTATGATATGTGTGTAGATAAAAGTCTATTTGAGTGGGTTGAAGTAAAAAAAACTTGCTGATGTGTTACGAGTATATATCTTTTTGGTACGAAACCCTTAACAAAAAAACTTAGAATTTTATTAAAGAGAAAATGTTAAGACATCATATTATGTCGGCTACAACTGATTGTAGACGAAATATAATCTAAAAAATCTTTGGTTTATTACACGTTTATATAAGGTTTTGAAGGCACTTAAACAGTATCGTTGTATCAATTGGCGATCAACAATCATAAAGTCAAGAATTATATATCTAATCACATTCATACATACATGAATCCTGAAAACATTACACTCTTTTTTTTGGGCAGTCGTGTAAAAAAATCAGTCCGTATTTATTGACGACCGCTTTAGTTTAGTTGGTAGTGACCCTGCCTACGAAGCTGGAGGTCTCGGGTTCGAATCCCGGCCGGGGCATTTATTTGTGTGATGAGCACGAATATTTGTTCTTGGGTCTTGGATGTTTTCTATGTATATAAGCATCTATTTATCTATATAAGTATATATATCGTCGCTTAGTACCCATAGTACAAGCTTTGCTTAGTTTGGGACTAGGTTGATTTGTGTGAGATTGTCCACAAATATTTATTTATTTTATTTATTTATTTATCTTGTCGCCTATCACGATAAACGTGATCATAATTTCCTATAACTTATCAAATGGATGCTACAACAATGCAGTTTAAGTATCGTGCCTTCGAAGCGTTATCTAAACGTGTAATAAACCAAGATTTATGGCAACCAGCGATAAAAATACGCTACTCCTATTAATGTTTCTGAGCGAGTGACAAACGCGATAAAATTAACAAACGAGCATCGCCGAAGAACCAGCTCGCGTGATAACTGCTGATTAATGTTGGCTTTCCATTATTCCACGTAGTTTTTGGTCTATTCTACGGTTTTTTGCCATTTTTTGAATGTCACTGAAGTAGTATTAGTATATTAAGAACATTTAATTAAGAAATATATTATAAATCTGATTAGCTTCGTATTTATCGTCGAATTTAACTCGCAAAGTTTCTAATATGCCTTAGGGCCGATCCAATCCCCAGATAAAAGTATCTGCCAGGTAAATATTTAGCTGTCATTTTCTTTCAATTTACCTCAGAAAAAGAACATTATATTAACCGACCAACAATTTATCCGGAGATTGAAAAAACGTCCCTTACTTTTTTTATTGTTGGGTCTAGTAAACGTTGTAAATTTTAAGAAAAGTTATGATGTAAAATGTCTCCTCAGATTAGTAAAGTATTTTTATAAATTTTTAATCGATTGTTTTTTAATATCGTCAAATAAACTACTTAAGCATAAGTCGTTGCAAGCAACAAAACACTGTAAAAGAGACCTTACAAAACAACACCTCGATTTTAAAAGCATCAAAATTCATCCTTTAACTCTGTTACACTTAACATGAACCGTACGCACCGTGAGCTCCTTTTAACTTTTTGCACCAGTCACTTCGCACTTTTAGGTTAAACTGTTTACATTACGGGACGTGGAGGCGTGACGCGTGCCGTGATCGCGGGAATACTGGCGTCGGCGGCCGCGGCGGCGGGCGTACATGCGCCTTGCGAGTTACGAACAATCGCTTACCATTGTGGAAGGCGCCTTAGTGAAGCTATTGAAAAAGGTCCGGGATTACGTCGGTCGCGTTGTGGACAAGGTCTTATGACTGTCTGAAGGAATGATTGCTCGGGCAAGCGATGCGAATACGTTTAAGCTTGGACGTGCTTTCGTATGTCCATCTGTTCTACTCTGCAGGTCGTAGTTTTCAACAGATTCTCGTGAAATGTTGTGAGCAGGATCGATAATTATATATTTTTTTATCAACTCAGTTTTTGAAAATGTAGCGAAGAATAAAATAATAATTGAAAAAAATTAACAATGACTACACTGGAAATTGGTAAACAAAAATATCTCGTTAAGTTCTTTATGTATGTAATAAATTAAGTTAAGAAGTTAAAATAAGTACACAAGTTAATTAAGACTTAACGGCGATAAAATATTAATATGAATGCTGATTCAAGAAAGCTCAAGAGGTGCCTATCGCACAACTAATTTACAGAATGAAATTGGAGAATCTCGGATTCGAAATTGAGTGAAAATAGTTTTAGTTTGGGTTTGGGTTTAGATTAATATCTCTAACTTACAGGCCAAAACTAGTCGAAGTGATTTACTTTTACGAATTGTAAACACATCAGTACCCTTACCATAAGTTTGCAATGTTTGCATTACCGTACTCGCTAGCGACTGCGTAAACGATTTAGTATGGCGATTCTTAGTTCTATTGCGTAACCGCCAGAGCCGCTGCAGGTACTTTTTAGTCCATACTAAATCGTTTACGCAGTCACTAGCGAGTATGGTTCGCATTTGTATCGCAATCGTTAGCCATCATGGTGAAAGGATTCGCCAATCTGCATAGGTTTCGCTGATTGCCCAGGGTGCGCAGGGTGGGCCAGCACAATCTAGCCATCGACACAATAAGAAGAAGAAGCGAGTATGGTAATGCAAACATTGCAAACTCATGGTAAGGGTACTGAAATACTTGAACGAAGAGGCCAATATGACACTGACGATTAGCATTAAAATTTGAAATTAATGTGATTCGAGTGCTCTAAAGGTTGGGATAGGGGCGCGACAACACATATTAACCCGTATTCGTCCCGGTACCGTCGCATACCTGGTAGAGTCAGTCCGACCCAGGTCGGGCCTAGCTGAGTTTCTTGCTGGACTCTGCTCAGCTAGGCTAGGTTTAGTGAACCAGCGACAAAACTCCCAGTAGCTCGATTCCGCTCACACCTCAGATTCGGTTGAAGTCGCTCAAACAATCTCACTGAAGCAAACTCTTATTTTTTATTTATTTATCGTATGGCATTTATTTCGAACCGTGAGATCTTCGAGAAGACAGTACGGTTGCCAGTTTTTGTTGCACTTTTAGAACCACCCAGGGGTCACGTGTAGGGTAGCGGTGGGTACTTTCCCTACGGACGTGGTGCAACTTCGACCCCCCTTTGTCAAGTGAGTGGGCAACTTGACTGTTAGAAGTTTTCAAGCCGCCCGAAGGCCTCCAACTTGGCTTAACGACTGCTGCCATAGACAGCAGCCGGGATCAACGGCTTAACGTGCCTTCCAAAGCACGGGAGCGCTCAGTTAGTAACCACTCAAAGCGGTCACCCATCCATGTACTGACCGCGGCCCACGTTGCTTAACTTTGTATAACGCTTGCGGCACGCAGGCGCCGCTGAGCCACGAGCGCTCCTAGAGCAAACTCTTAGAGTACCAGATATTCCAGTCTTTCAACCGCCCACGTCGTCGTGTCGGAGGCGCCCCTGGATTATACATAGGCCACTCTCCAACCGCGCACTCCTATCACTTTATTGGCCAGCCTATAAAGCCACAGTTATTCGTAAATGCGCATTTAGAAATCCTTCGTCTGCTTCGTTTTGTTGATAATCAATTTGATTTGATTGTTCCACCATGTTCTTAATTTGAATTACTTTCTATTCTATGACTGCTGATCCGCCACTAGGGAATTGCCACTCGAATCGGTTATAGTTAGTCAACTAAGTCTATGTCTAAGAAAGTGGTTCATATTTAATCACTCATCAATCATTTTTTAGTCTATCATTTGTGTATTAAGGTCCAAAATAGGTAGAACACTTTTTTTGGCAACCCTACTTTTTTTAAATTATAAATAAGATTGGTCTTGGCCAGCATTTTAACCAGGGGGCAACGATGAGGGCGAAGAGGGAGCGAGCTCACCCAGAAGATGCCTAATATTCACTCGTGCCTTAAAAAGGTTCAGGTTATATCAACCCTACTTAAAGTCAACGGCTAATTAAATGGTTATCCTGTAAGTAGGCCTCAAGAGCTCTTTAATAAGTCATACAGCAATTATACAATATGGCATTTCGATATGACAATACCTAGCAGTAATGAACAACAGACTAATATCTGGGTACTTACCTACTGCCATGTCACGATCTGTCATTAAAACGTCGTGAATACAGTCAATATTGTCATAATCCACATTAAAAGGGACCTTAAGGCGGCCGGCACTTACGCCTGCATTGCCGTTTTCGAATATAATATTGAATCGGTGCGACGTAACCGCCTGCCGCCATAAGGTCGTTTTCAATGTGGATTATTACATATTGTGATGAAGTTGTCGCTTGTCAGTTAGACGGCGGGGCCACGCCCATTAATTACAGTGTCAATAAAAAGAGACGAAGAGAACCTAAAATAAACCAATTCAGAGAACTGGTTGCCCAGAATTGGATTTTCGCAGGTGCTGGCAAATTTTATTTAAAACATACAATTTATCTTTAGAAACTTTTCGCTGAAGCAAACACAATTTTGATTTCTTCAAATAATTCTAAAAATCTTTATTCTGAAATTGTTGAGTAATTTTAAAAGACTTGCGCCAGAGAATAAATAAAAGTGAAGGTACACACAATTATCTACTAAGTTATTCCCTTAATCAATTTATTTCTTAAAAAACCCGCCAAGTGCTTGTTAGGCTACGCGCAATTTAAGGTTCCGTAGTTGTCCACTCGTTACATTATGCGGACTTGAAAGTTGGCAAAGTTATACCTATTATTTGTTTGACACAAATAAGAAGATTTGAAAGTCTCGTTAACTAGTAATGACTGTGTACCTACATAAGTAGCTGTTATAAGTTACATTTTAAATAAATTGTAAATATACTTTCTACTTCTAAATAGACTACCTGAATTAATAAGTACAGGTTGGATCGGCGGCCATAGGAGCGAAACCAACGGCAAAATATCATACCAATTTAATATCAGTACGTTAAGTACAATATGCCTTTAGTACGGTCACTTACTTGATTAACTATTTCATAAAATGACGCATTTTTGACGTTTCCATAATTTCAATTTTTTTTTTTTTTATTAAAAATGGGATCGCTCTTGGCCAGCATCTAGCCAGGGGGCAAAGATGAGGCCGACGATGAAGCGAGCTCACCCAGAAGATGCCTATTCACTCGTGCCTTAAAATGGTCTAGGTTATATGAGCTCGGAAACACAAACGCCGGCAGAGAATTCCAAACCTTAGAAGTGCGCATTATAAAAGATGATGCAAAGCGCTTGGTTCGAATAAGAGGAATTTCGACCAAGTAAGGATGGTATCCAGCCGTACGTCTGGATGTCCGATGGAAGAAGGGGGAAGGCGGTATGAGCTCATGGAGCTCCTGAGCACACTCTCCGAAGTACAATTTGTAGAAGACGCACAGACATGCTACTTTGCGTCTATGTGCTAGGCTCTGTAGCTTGTTTCCTACTACCTGACCGTCGCCAATGAGCCTCCTGGCTCTGCGGTCCACCGAGTCGAGAGTTGGTACTTAGCCGAGCCATCCCAAAGGTGACTACAATACTCCATGCAAGATCGGACTTGGGCTTTGTATAAAGAAAGAAGCTGCCCAGGCGTGAAGTATCGTTTGACCTTATTTAGGATGCTCAACTTTTTGGCCGCTGTTCCGGCTTTGGACTCGATGGCAGTGCCGAAGTTAAGGTTTGAGCTTAACCTCATGCCAAGCAGCTCGAGATCGTTGGCTACAGGTACGGTTGTACCTCGGAAAGTAGGAGCCAGATTGAATGAGCTCCTTTTTGCGGTAAACAGACACGCTTGCGTTTTGGTGGCGTTGAAACTAACCAGATTGTTGTCACCCCATTGGGAGACAAGACTTAAGGTTGAGTTCATTCGCTCTACCATTGTCTCTCTCTCAGATCGAATTTCGTCACGACCAGCCCCTGCGCTAGACAAATATCTCTCCATGACCGTACTGTCATCTGCGTATGCGACCACTCCTGGTAGAAGAAGGTCGTTAATATGAAGCAGGAAAAGGGTCGCGGAGAGAACAGATCCCTGAGGAACACCGGCATCAATAGCCATGAGGTCCGACGAGCAGCCGTCGATGACTACTCGGATCGACCGCTCACTCAGGAAATCAGATATCCAGCTACAGAGGCCAGAAGGGATACCGTATGCAGGAAGCTTGCGAAGCAGACTAGCATGCCAAACCCTGTCAAAGGCCTTCGAGATGTCAAGAGACACGGCAAGAGCCTCACCGTGTTTCTCGATGGCCTCGCCCCAGTAGTGCGTGACATACACAAGAAGATCCCCAGTGGAACGGCCCCGGCGAAACCCATATTGCCGATCACTGAGAAGGTCGTTAGCTTCAAGGTATGTCAGCAGCTTACTATTCAGAACTCTCTCCATAACCTTACAGAGTATGGAGGTGATGGCGATGGGTCGATAATTGCAGGGATCGGCACGACTACCTTTTTTGGGCACAGGTTGCACATTGGCAAGCTTCCAGGATGCCGGTACGGTATTCATCTTGAGAGAGAGACGATACAAGCGTGTAAGAACAGGAGACAACTCGGGACCACAGTGCTTCAGAACCCTTGCAGGTATACCATCAGGCCCACTAGCTTTGTTCACGTCTAGACTCTGCAGTGCTCTACGGACCTCTTTGTTATGAATCGTGACCTCCGACATTGAGAGCCACATTGAGGTATTGATGGTGGCAGATGAGAGCCAGTGTCCAGACGCGAATTACTAGCAAACAGAGAGGCAAAGAGATTGGCCTTCTCTAATGCCGTGAAAGCTAGCGAGCCATCAGACTTCTGCATGGGAGGAAGCATCGGACGACAGAAATTAGTTTCGATCGATTTAGATAAGGACCAGAATTGCTTACTACCAGGATCAATTGGATTTTTAAGACCAATTTTTATTGTACATGTTCCACTGCTAGGCAAAAGCTTCTGTTTTTCATTTGACTCACATTATTACTATTTACATTATACTCTTACCTATAAGTAAGTAGTACTGACTTTTTTAATACGACTATACTGCCGTCCTATGTCTAAAACCGAACTAAGCTGCTTTTTAGCAGTTTTCGATAGTTTACATGGGCTAAAATAGGAAGAACAGCTCTACCGAATGGTCTTGGAATCATATTTTTATCATTTTTAGTTGCCAAGATCTGCCGTCCTATGTCTAAAACCGAACTAAGCTGCTTTTTAGCAGTTTTCGATAGTTCACATGGGCTAAAATAGAAAAAACAGCTCTACCGACTGGTCTTGGAATCATATTTTTATCATTTGTAGTTGCGAAGATATGGAGTCGACCTACCACGTTAAGTGCATGATAATATGACACTTTACAATACTATAAAATCGCTAAGCAACATTACTACACTATAAGCAATATAAAAGCCCTTAGCTGTTGTTTTATTGAGTAAATCACTTGCATGATTCATAGCTAAAAAACGGTTATTCGACAAAAACACCGTTAAAGTCCTTTTACGTTTTTCTTAACTTTTTTTATACATATACTTTTTTATCAAATACTATACAAGAAAACAGTTACTACGCTTAAACACGGCTAAATATCCATAGCCCTATTTTTGTCAGTATTTGCTTGAGATTCCTATTGAAAATACAACACTAAAACCTAGTAACTGTGATTAAGCCATGAATAATTACATTAAAAACAGAAGAATGCAACACTTAAACCCGGATAACCAGCAATGCTACACTAAAATGTAGCTAGGTGCAAAACATTATCCTCCCGATTTTACTTCATAGGGCCAGTCAGCCGAGCAACGCGTGCGCTTGAAGTTGTGTCTAGTGGTGTAGTGAGTGATTGATGCATATTTCTCATCTCAAAATGTCTGGAAACCGGAGGAAAGTATATAATATATCTCGCTATACATTTTTTGTGCACTTTACTCAGGATATTGTGTACATTAGAAGTGGTGTAGGAAGATTTTTATGTACTTACCCAGATATTAACATTCAACCTTGAATAAATATCATTTATATAGTTACCAATACTACCTACGTAATTGGTGGGATAAAATAAGCAGTATAGGACCATCCTTTGGATACTTCCCGCAAGCTAAGAAAACATTGCTCATTGTATCCGAAAGAGATAAGCAAACAGCTTACCAGATCTTCAGGGGCACCAATCTAAGCATTATGACTGGATATCGCTTTTTGGGAAGCTACATTGGTGAAGTTTCCTTCAGAAGATTTAATAAAAAAATAATTCAAATTATTTTCGACAGTAGAAAAAAAAACTCAGAAATCTCCAAAAACTCCTCTAAAGCGGACTACAACTATACAGCCCTAACAAAAGAAATTCAATTCCAATGGACATTCTTACTACGATTCCTGAAAAACTCCCATGAATTTTTGAACCACTGACACAATGCACTACGCATGATCTTCCTGCCAGCACTCTTTGGTAGTAATAAAATACACATAAAAGCAAAATCCGACCCACACGCCACAAGCTTAAAATACGAAAATTCCAAGAAAGGTTGCACAGCTCTCACGGATGCCTTATTACCTACTCTTATTAGAGAAGAAACAAATTGTCCTATCCGACTATAATATATTTCTAAAAGATGCATGCAAAGAAGGCCGTAAAGAAAAATATGCCCACAGTGACAAACTTTTAGAAACCATCCCTAGCAAAATTCACCACTAACAAGAAAAGAGCGATTGAAACATCCATCGCATTCAAGATGAAAACGAAGTCCTCAAACCGGCTCTCAGTTATTCCTACAAAAAACGATCACTTTGACCTATCCCCACTAGAATTCAGATATGCGCTATCAATACGATTCGTACAATAGAATATCAAACTCCATGACAGTCATAATTATGCGATGGCTGCGGAAACAGCCAATTCAATACTGATCACGCGCTCTGTTATAAAACCGGAGGCCTAATCACTAGGCGACATATATTCTGCCTTGGCGTATGGGATGTTCAATGTTCAGGGGAAGGCGTTACTGTGTTGTTAATAGACACCGACGCTCCTTCCTACCTCTCACGTCCAGTCACATCGCTCCATTATCAGCCGAAGATAAAAACAGAAATTACTCTAATACCTGCGAAATACGACATGCTACTTTCACCCCACTTGTAACATCAGGTGATGGCGTCGTCTGTCTTTCATAAAAGACATGAGTGAAACCATATCTGAACTCTGGAATTGCTGTCTAAGTACCATACTGAGCTGGCTCAGAGCAAGAATCAGCGTCGCTGTGATATGTGCCACCAGTACGTGGATCCGCAGCACGAGGCACCGATCCCTCAGCCAGGTGGCCCTCCCGCGCATCGATTAAAACCATTTTTTATTTAATAATTTAAATATCATACTGTGCGAATATTATTAATAATTTGTAAGTTATTGAATAAAGATTTCACATTAAGCTTAATGAAGACTGATTTGTCAGTATTTTTCCCAAAGAGATTTTTTTATGTAAACAAATACAATAAATAAATATGCATCTGAAACTATCCACGGTAACTAGTTAGTACCAAAAATGTGTGAAAGCACGCAAATGGTAACGACTGTACATAGGATGGCTTTACATGGCAGCCAAAGTTCAGTTAACATCTGTCTTTCGTACGGTGCAGACGCTTATGCTCTATTTAGATCAGCTACTTTCAACGATAATAATTTGCTTAATGGATGGTTATTTTCTGCATATTTCATGACTCTGCTTTTTTACTATTTCCCACTTACTCTGCGTTTCGGTTTGTGTACCCAGTAACGTAAATCAAATAATAAAATTATTCAAATTCTGTAAGTCGCGCCGGTATGTAAGCCTGCTGTGCCATTCAGGTGCAATGGTTTACGCCCACCGACATTCTTTTGTCCCTTCCGTTTACATACAAAAGTGCAATACTAACTATACGTGGATACAGTGTATACAGTTTTGTTTTATTTATTTAAACAATTCAATTATTTTAATAACTTACTTGTATAATAGTGCAACTAACGAGGTTTTTTGCCAAAAGCACTAAAACAATTTCAGCAGGATTACATGACTAAAACACAGTTAGAGGCGATGGTTCATCATTTAACGTGTTTTTAAATTAGGAACGCATACAGCTTGCTTGAATGTTTGCAGTTATTGCATAGCTACAAAACGGTTAAAGTCCAATAACGTGCTTATTTAAAGTTTTTCAGTGTAATCTTTTCCCAATAACAAATACTATAAACTCGTTAAGTGACTTAGCCGTTATTTAGCTATGTTTGGTTTATTATGCGATGTTAAAGAATGGCTAAGGTATACTTAACGGTGTTTTAAGTGTAATATCGTTGATAGTTTAGTAATTATTTGCAACACTAAAACACAAAAACCTTTCTGTAAAAAAACCTTTTCATTATTTTACGAAGTAGTGCAAAAACAATGGAAGCACAAATTTAGTTTTAATTTTTATATAACAGAAATCTGGAATAAATGTACACATTTCCTAGAAATTTTGGTTTTAACGTTTTTTGCTCATATCTCAAAACTATAATTTGTGGGTTAGTTTGGTTTTAGAAATAGGACGGCAGAGATATGGAGTCGACCTACCACGTTAAGTGCATGATAATTTGACACTTTACAATACTATAAAGTCGCTAACCAACATTACTACACTATAAGCAATATAAAAGCCCTTAGCTGTTGTTTAATTGAATAAATCACTGGCATGATTCATAGCTAAAAAACGGTTATTCGACAAAAACACCGTTAAAGTCCTTTTACGTTTTTCTTAACTTTTTTTATGCATATACTTTTTTATCAAATACTATACAAGAAAACAGTTACTACGCTTAAACACGGCTAAATACCCTTAGCCCTATATTTGTAAGTATTTGCTTGTGATTCCTATTGAAAATACAACACTAAAACCTAGTAACTGTGATTAAGCCATGAAAAATTACATTAAAAACAGAAGAATGCAACACTTAAACCCGGATAACCAGCAATGCTACACTAAAATGTAGCTAGGCGCAAAACATTATCCTCCCGATTTTACTTCATAGGGCCAGTCAGCCGAGCGACGCGTGCGCTTGAGGTTGTGTGTAATGGTGTAGTGTGTGATGGATGCATATTTCTCGTCTAAAAATGTCTGGAAACCGAAGGAAAGTATTATAATATATCTCGCTATACATTTTTTGTGCACTATACTTAGGATATTGTCTACATTAGAAGTGGCGTAGGAAGATTTTTATGTACTTACCCAGATATTAACATTCAACCTTGAATAAATATCATTTATATAGTTACCAATACTACCTACGTAATTGGTGGGATAAAATAAGCAGTATAGGACCATCCTTTGGATACTTCCCGCAAGCTAAGAAAACATTGCTCATTGTATCCGAAACAGACAAGCAAACAGCTTACCAGATCTTCAGGGTCACCAATATAAGCATTATGACTGGATCTCGCTTTTTGGGAAGCTACATTGGTGAAGTTTCCTTCAGAAGATTTCATAAAAAAATATTTTATCAAATTCTTTTCCACAGTAGCAAAATATCTCAGAAATCTCCAAAAACTCCCCTAAAGCGGATTACACAGACCTAACCAAAAAAAAATCCAATGGTTATTCTTACTACGAGTCCTGAAAAACTCTTATGAATTTTTGAACCACTGACACCATGCACTACGCATGATCTTCCTGCCAGCACTCTTTGTAGTAATAAAATACACATAAAGGCAAAATTCGACCCACACGCCACTAACTTAAAATACGAAAATTCCAAGAAAGGTTGCACAGCTCTCACGGATGCCTTGTTACTCTTATTAGAGAAGAAACAAATTGTCCTATCCGACTATAATATACCTCTAAAAGATGCACGCAAAGCCGTAAAGAAAAATATACCCTCAGTGACAAACTTTTAGAAACCATCCTAGCAAAATTCACCACTAACAAGAAAAGAGCGATTGAAAGATCCATCGCATCCAAGATGAAAACGAAGTCCTCAAACCGGCTCTCAGTTATTCCTGTCACTTTGACCTATCCCCACTAGAATTCAGATATGCGCCATCTATAAGATACAACAGAATATCAAACTCCATGACACAATCATAATTATGCGATGGCTGCGGCAACAGCCAATTCAACACTGATCACGCGCTCTGTTATAAAACCGGAGGCCTAATCACTAGGCGACATATATTCTGCCTTGGCGTATGGGTTGCTCAGAGGAAGGCGTTATTCGATAACAGTGTTTTTAATTGACACTGACGCTCTTTCCTACCTCTCACGCCCAGTCACATCTCTCCATAATCAGCCGAAGATAAAAACAGAAAATACTCTAATGCCTGCGAAATACGACATGCTACTTTCACCCCACTTGTAACATCAGGTGATGGCGTTGTTGCACCCCAAATGTTTTTCTAAAAGACATGAGTGAAACCATATCTGAACTATAAAATTGCTCTCTAAGTACCATACTGGGCTGGCTCAGAGCAAAAATCAGCGTCGCAGCACGAGGCACCGATCCCTCTGCCAGATGGCTCGGGTTCAACGACGGCGCGGCCCTTCCGCGCATCGATTAAAACCATTTTTTATAATGTATATATCCAACTGTATGAATATTATTAATAATTTGTAAGTTATTGAATAAAGATTTCACATTAAGTTTAATGAGTATTTTTCCCAAGATGGATTTTTTCTGTAAACAAATACAATAAATAAATATGCATCTGCAACTCTGTATCCACGGTAACTAGTTAGTACCAGAAATCTGAGAAAGCCCGCAAATGGTAAAGACTGTACATAGCCGAAAATAAAATGATTTGATTTGATTTGATAGGATGGCTTTACATGGCAGCCAAAGTTCAGTTAACATCATCTGTCTTTCGTACGGCGCAGACGCTTATGCTCTATTTAGATCAGCTACTTTCAACGATAATAATTTCCTTAATGGATGGTTATTTTCTGCATATTTCATGACTTTGCTTTTTTACTATTTCCCACTTACTCTGTAACGTAAATCAAAAATAAAATTATTAAAATTCTGTAAGTCGCGCCGGTATGTAAGCCTGCTCTGCCATTCAGGTGCAATGGTTTACGCCCACCGACATTCTTTTGTCCCTTCCGTTTACATACAAAAGTGCAATACTAACTATACGTGTGTGGTGCGGGCGTTCATGATTAAAACACCACATATAACAGAGATATAAAGTTTATTCTAATTTAGATACACTTTGCCAAATTGTAGAAACGATTCACAGAAGAAGAAAGTTCACAGTGCACAAGCAGAAAGGAAAGCGAAGCAAAAACAATTAAATTATTAATTCGCGTAAGCGGTGACGTATGTCGTCAGGAGGATGTGCGCGCAGCCATCGTTGCGTAAATAGACGTGCGAAGATGTCGCCAAGTCTTTATGCACAAAAACGTTTTGCGAGCCATGACGGACGACAGGGGCAGGGGTCAGTTTGTGCATCTGAAGGCGCAAACGGGTGAGGAAGTCTGTGTAGTCAGTTGGTCTGTCTTGACCTGAGGATTTGAAGAAATCCCCAGGCAAGCGCAACTGCTCGCCGTAGACTAACTCCGCGGTGGAAGCGGTAAGGTCTTCTTTCCATGCCGTTCTGATTCCTAATAGAACCAGAGGCAGGACTTCCACCCAATCCTCACTCCCGTGGCATTTGATGGCAGCCTTCATCTGCCTGTGGAATCTTTCCACCAGGCCGTTCGCCGCAGGGTGGTAAGCTGTCGTCTGCACGTGCTCGGCTCCTATGGTCTCCGCAAACCTTCGAAACGTGTCTGAAATAAACTGACGACCTCTATCGGTCGTAATTCGCCTGGGACAACCGAATCGCGACACCCAGCCAGAAACAAAAGCTTGCGTGACAGTTTCTGCCTTGATGTCAGCGATAGGTATAACCTCTGGCCATCTGGTAAAGCGGTCCACCGCCGTCAGGCAATATTGATAACCACGTGAAATCGGCAACGGGCCGACCAGGTCAATATGCACGTGTGCGAATCGCTCTGATGGCGGTGTGAAAGCCATTACAGGTGATCGCACGTGCCTTGACACCTTGCAACGCTGACAATGCTGACATGCTCCAGCCCACAAACGGCAATCTTTCCTGATCCCAGGCCAAACGTACCGCTGCGTCAGAAGCTTCACGGAAGCCCTGGCACCAGGATGGCTGAGACCATGAACAGTGTCGAAAGCGTGACGACGGAACCCTGAGGTTAAGTATGGGCGAGCTACTGGGCCAGACGTGTCGCAATAGATTGCCACGTTGCCCGAGGTGTCAGGAACGACCAGTTTTTTAAGTTGCAGCGACGATCCGTTCTTGATCAGCTGCAGCAACTCATCGTCGGACTCCTGAGCAGAAGCCAAAGACCTATAATTAATACTGCTGATCGCTTCGACTGGACGAGACAGGGCGTCAGCAACGACATTATCTTCGCCAGATATGTGACGAATGTCCGTTGAAAACTGCCCAACATAATCTAAGTAGCGGAACTGACGGGGTGTGCATTTGTCCAGTGGCTTACTAAATGCGTACACGATGGGCTTGTGATCGGTGTAAATCACGAAAGGCTTAAGTTCCAGCATGTGGCGGAAGTATTTGACGCCTTCGTAGATCGCCAGTAGTTCCCGATCGTAGGGGCTATACTTACGCTGGGCGGGGTTTAACTTTTGTGAGAAGAAACCCAAGGGCTCCCACGTGTCATTTACCCGCTGCTGGACAACGGCCGCGATCGCCACATCTGAGGCGTCCGTCACTAACGCAACGTCTGCGTTTGGACGTGGATGGACGAGCAGCGTTGCTTCGCCTAGGCTTACCTTGCAGTCCGTAAAAGCAGCGTCAAGGTCATCGCTCCAGTCTATCTTCGCTGAGCTTTTGCCGTGGTGACCAGCCAGTAGACCATTTAGTGGTGCTTGTTTCTGGGCAGCGTGCGGCAGAAATCTCCGATAAAAGTTGAGCATGCCCAAGAAACGTCGAAGCTCCTTAATATTGGTTGGCCGCGGAAAGTCAGTGATGGCTTTGACCTTCTCCGGCAGCGGTACTGTACCTTCATGGGAAATTTTATGCCCGAGAAAGGTAACTGCTGACTCACCAAACACGCATTTGCTAGTGTTTATAACGACACCATGCTCGCGAAGTCGCTCAAACACCAGCTGGAGATGACGCATGTGCTCGCTCGTATTGGACGACGCGACGAGGATGTCATCCAGATACGGAAAACAAAACTCCAGGTCACCTAAGATCTCGTCAATAAATCGCTGGAACGTTTGCGCTGCGTTCCTCAAGCCAAATCCCATGAATCCAAATTCAAAGAGACCAAAAGGCGTTGTGATGGCCGTCTTCGGAACGTCGTCTTTGAATACTGGAATCTGGTTATACGCGCGAACTAAGTCTAGGGTGCTAAATACCTGACAACCGTGAAGATTGTGAGAGAAGTCAGCCAGATGCCTAACAGGGTACCTATCCGGGATGGTGCGGGCGTTTAACGCGCGATAATCGCCGCATGGTCGCCAGCCGTTATTCTTCTTAGGCACCAAGTGGAGCGGTGAAGACCATGGGCTGTCAGATCGGCGAGCGATACCCGAACGCACCATATCCTCAAACTCCTGTTTGGCTAACTTGAGGCGGTCGGCATCCAATCGTCTCGGACGGCAATACACGGGGGGGCCAGGGGTAGTACGGATATAGTGAAGTGTACTGTGCTTCACCTCACGCTCCGCGGGGTCGCCGGCTGGCCTAGTGATCTCGGGGAACTGCTGTAGCAAACTATGATACGGCGTGCTGCCTGAAATAACTTTTACATGGCATACAGAGCAAGAAGCGGCAGAATAAGCAGTAGTAGACATCGCGGTACAATTATCGATTAAGCGCTTATTTCTAATGTCTACAAGTAAGCCATAAAAGGAGAGAAAGTCTACACCTATGATAGGCTTCGTAACATCCGCCACTACAAACTTCCAGCTAAATGCACGTCGCAAGCCAAGATTAAGCGTAACACTAATCGAGCCGTAAGTAGCGATAGCAGTCCCGTTAGCGGCGAAAAGCTCGTATTTGTCCTTTTTTCGACGATGATCGCGCACGAACTTCACAGGCCAAACGCATAAGTCCGAACCGCTGTCCACTAAAAATTGTATCCGCGTAGTTTTGTCCGTAACGAAGAGGCGGCCGGGGGACTCTGGCCAGTCGCTAGCCGCCATCAGCGACTGCCGTTGGCATTTCCCTCCGTCCAGCTGCATGGCGCGCGGCACTTGCTAGCTCGCGAGCCAAACCTCTCGTGGTACCAACACCTCCCGCTACC
Organism: Cenopis cana; assembly: GCA_951800055.1. Classification (NCBI taxonomy): domain Eukaryota; kingdom Metazoa; phylum Arthropoda; class Insecta; order Lepidoptera; family Tortricidae; genus Cenopis; species Cenopis cana. The sequence continues at coordinate 14,354,423 of OX637489.1, forward strand.
GTTGTTGCGAGAGCGACTCCTTGAACGGGAGCTACCTCGATGTCCTCTGGAACGAGAGTGAGCACGGCCGCGCGAATTATTCATCGACAACGCAGCCACTTGCTTCATCAGGTCGTCGATGCGACGATTGAGCCTCTCCTCCATAGTACTCGGTGCACCAGACGTCGACGTAGAAGCAGCAGCAACCACTGGAGGGCCACCATGGACCTCCGCTACGTTAGGTATGTGCGCCACGATGTCGTAGACCTTGTCCGCCAGGGTAGCTACTTTGTCCAAGCCGTCGTCCGCCATTGTCGCGATGACAGTCTGCACATGAGTTGGCAAACGTTTGGCCCACATACTGCGTAGGAAACTTTCCGATAAATCAGTACCGGCCAAGTCGCGGAGATGTCGAAGAAACTGGGAGGGCTTGCGGTCACCCAATTCAGCCTGCGAGATCAGCTCCTCGACGCGCCTGTCTTTGGACACTGACAATCGACGCACCAGCTCCGACTTCAGTCGATCATATTTTCCGGTTGCCGGCGGCTTGGTTATCACGTCCTTGACCTCGGCGGCATATTTGTGTTCAAGGTTACTGACGACGTGATAAAATTTCGTCGAGTCGTTAACCACATTCGCCAACAAAAACTGTCCCTCAAGCTGCGCGAACCACAAAGCCGGCTCCTCCGCCCAAAATGGCGGAACCTTAACACCGACCGCACTTATAACTGTTTGCGTCGTACTCGGCTGTGTACTGGTAGTAGGCGTACCACCAGCAGTAGTAACAGGATCCGGCGTCATAGTCCTTTAATCTGCACTTGCACTTAACGAGCAAAACAAAGTTCACGCGCCCGCTATTATTCCGCACTGCACTGCACTAAGTTCGAACGTCGATAGGTCACCAAATTATGTGGTGCGGGCGTTCATGATTAAAACACCACATATAACAGAGATATAAAGTTTATTCTAATTTAGATACACTTTGCCAAATTGTAGAAACGATTCACAGAAGAAGAAAGTTCACAGTGCACAAGCAGAAAGGAAAGCGAAGCAAAAACAATTAAATTATTAATTCGCGTAAGCGGTGACGTATGTCGTCAGGAGGATGTGCGCGCAGCCTCTCGGCGTGGGACATGCGAAACGACTGACTTAAGCGGGAAATCCGAAGGCACACGAAATTATGTGGTGCGGGCGTTCATGATTAAAACACCACATATAACAGAGATATAAAGTTTATTCTAATTTAGATACACTTTGCCAAATTGTAGAAACGATTCACAGAAGAAGAAAGTTCACAGTGCACAAGCAGAAAGGAAAGCGAAGCAAAAACAATTAAATTATTAATTCGCGTAAGCGGTGACGTATGTCGTCAGGAGGATGTGCGCGCAGCCTCTCGGCGTGGGACATGCGAAACGACTGACTTAAGCGGGAAATCCGAAGGCACACGAATGCGCCCGAGCATGTTACCGTTAGACGATGAGGTCACGGTCGGCAGCTGCGCCGGAGGGATGCGCGCATCTCCATAGCAACAAGAATTACACATATAATATTTAAACTATTTAAAACTTAATAACTAATGTCGCTACACGTGGATACACTACCTATTGTTAAGTTGTTTTCACGAAATAAATGATTTATGATTTATGATTTATGATACAGTGTATACAGTTTTGTTTTATTTATTTAAATTATATTTATTTATTATAAAAACTTACTTGTATAATAGTACAACTAACGAGGTTTTTGCCAAAAACACTAAAACAATTTCAGCAGGATTACATGACTAAAACACAGTTACAGGCAATGGTTCATCATTTAACGTGTTTTTAAATTAGGAACGCCTACAGCTTGCTTGAATGTTTGCAGTTATTGCATAGCTACAAAACGGTTATAGTCCAATAACGTGCTTATTCAAAGTTTTTCAGTGTAATCTTTTCCCAATAACAAATACTATAAACTCGTTAAGTGACTTAGCCGTTATTTAGCTATGTTTTGTTTATTATGCGATGTTAAAGAACGGCTAAGGTATACTTAACGGTGTTTTAAGTGTAAAATCGTTGATAGTTTAGTAATTATTTGCAACACTAAAACACAAAAACCTTTCTGTAAAAAAACCTATTCATTATTTTACGAAGTAGTGTAATAACAATGGAAGCACAAATTTAGTTTTAATTTTTATATAAAAGAAATCTGGAATAAATGTACACATTTCCTAGAAATTTTGGTTTTAACGTTTTTTGCTCATATCTCAAAACTATAATTTGTGGGTTAGTTTGGTTTTAGAAATAGGACGGCAGTATAGTTGTAGACAAGCATACCAGCCCGGCTGAATAAACTCTATAGCTTTTTTTGTAATTACTAACCTACTAGTTTTGTTTGTAATTATCACTAAATTATGGTGGAATAAAGAATAATAATAATTATTCGCTTTATTTATTTTTCTACTAAGGATAGGTTTGTATAATCCACGATTCCACACTCCCAGACTAATATTATAAATGTGATAGTGTATCCGTCTGTCTGTCTGGTATGTCTGTCTGTTAACTCTTCACGCTTAAACCGCTGCGCTGAACCGATTTAGATGAAATTTGGATACTTTTTATCCCGGAAATTATCCCTTAAGGGAGTGGAAGTTTGTATGGAAGAGCGATAACTATAAAAATGAAATTGAATTAAATTCCACGCGGACGAAGTCGCGGGCAAAAACTAGTATTTCTGTAAATAGGTAGTAAAAATACACTTACAAAACATAAAAACATTTTTTAAAAACCTAACCTAGAGTGCCGCCGGCAGTGAGGCAGGGCCTAAGTTACGGCTACGTACCGGTGGTTAGGGCAACAGAGAGAGGATCCTGACTATACGCGACGTGTTCAGGAGTACCGCCTTCTGTATCTGACTCTTGACCTAGCCATCTAGCTAGAGTTTCTTGAGGCCTTGTTTATTATTATTTGTATGTCTTTCCCGCTCACGGGACAATGACGTCCTGGACCTTTGGGAGGCGTGCACTGATCCGAAGTACCGATGTTCCAAAGTACCACCGAGTACCTCACAACCAACATGTAGTTAGAGGCCCTTTTGAAAATTTAATGAAATGCAACCAACCAACCCCTAAGAGCCCGCCTTACGTTGACTGATTGCACTGGAGAACCAGTGGGTGATGGGGCCGTCACATCCCTACGCCATTTTATTAAACGCAAACGCGTTCATTTGTGTTTTCTTTTCGAAAAAAACTTATACTGGAGGTTCTGATAGCTTGATAAATAATGCAGACTTTAGGTATACATCACCGCATACTTTCAAAGTAAGTAATGATGTTATTGAGTTTTGAATAGAATAGAATTGTTTTTTTGCTAGAATACTAAAAAAATATATGGCAGGATGTTAAGGTACAACAATACAGTAATGGAACAACATGCATACTGTTACCCTAGAGAAATATTTATACACTAACATAATTATAGTTATGTTATGTCATTAATGATTATTAGAATATTACATTTTTGGAAAGCCGTGTGAAAATAGAGAGTTCAAGTCAGATGGTTGAAAATATAATAAAATAAATAAATAATTCACGCAATTTTAAAAACATTTGTCAGACAGCCATGTCATAATACTTTGAGCAAGTGAAGGCCCTCCATTTATCTAAGTCCCCTGACTGACGTTAATTCAAAGAGAATATTTTATTATTAAAACCCCTGAGCCAGAAACCACGTAGAAACCTAAGTGCATAAAAAAAACTTAAAATAATCATTCATATTTGCTTGCTTTCGCTATAGATTTATTTGACGCCGCACCACTGTATGGCCATTAATAATAGAATTGTTTTGAAAAGGTTATAAAAAGCATGGGATTGTACGTTACTTATGTCATTTTGTTAAGAGGACATAAGAGTGAATAAAACCAGTTTAAGAGCTTAGTTTCACGACTGGCTTCGAAGAGTATTCATATTTTTACAAGTTTTAATTTAACTTCACCTGAACGTCTGTCGTAAAGTTTTGCAACAGTAATTTTACGTCACTGCGCGCATTCTCGATGCAATCGCGCTGTTTTGCATGCCGAGTTGGTTATTGGACATTATTAAAATTTGTATGTGAGGTGTTGCAGAGTTACCGGAAATATTACCGATTTGTAAAAGAAATCATCATCCTCCTAGCGTACTGTGAATGTAGCTTTTTAGGGTTCCGTAGCCCTTATAGTTTCGATCTGTCTGTCTGTCTGTCCGTATGTCACAGCCGATTTACTCGGAGACTATAAGAACTACAATTATGAAATTTGGTAGGCAGATGTATCCTATAAACCGCTACATAAAAGTAATGTGAAAATAGGAATAAAAAATTTTTTGGGTGGCACCCCATACACGTAACCGGGGGATCAAAAATTTGTTTTCATTGCTTGTAGTAGTGAGGTGTATTTTTTGGATAGGCCTTTAAAAATAATATCGAGGTTACTAAGAAAGTTTTCCATTTAAGTCAATCGTTGATGAGATATTAGCTTCCAAAGTTGTACAAAATGTGTCCCCCCCCCTCTAATTTCCAAACTACGAAGATTAAAACTCTGAAAAATGTTCAGGTGGTGTACAATAATAAATACTTTCAACGAATTTTGGTTTGAACAAGATGGGATTAAGGGTTTTTGAGTTTCACTGAAAAACTGTCTTGCCCAAACAAAAGGACGTAAGTGCAGTGGCTTCCCTATGAAGACACGACCTTTTTAGATTCAAGGTATTAAATAGTGTTTTGAAAAGTGGACTGCTAGGTGTCGGGTACTGAACCCTTCGTTGTGCGTGATCCGACACGCACTTGGCCGGTTTTTCTGCTTTATGTTATGGTTTATGTATATTACGATATGCAAAGCAAAATGTCATCTTGCTCGAATTTGTAGCAGCCCAACTGGGGAAGTACCTCCGCCTTGCAGAAGACCACCAGCCATAATAATATTATTTACTATACAGGATATGTAGTGTTGTGCTCCTGGTGTACGAGTAGGTGAGCAAGGTTGCCAGAGCTCCCGAGGTTGCACTGTGTTGAGAGTTTGAGAGCGAAGGACCTAAATTTGTCCCTTCTGCTGTCAATACAGTGAATACTCAAATTTTACAAAGGGTCGGCAACGTGCGTGTTGTTGTTGGAGTTGCGGCGGTGTCCACTTACCATTAGTACGTTTGTTTGCCACTGTCCTTGCATACTACACTCTTTTTTTTTATCTGTATGTCTGAGATTAACAAGATGAAACTTTGAAGATTGTAGCTCCAACTGTTTGTCTGTAAAACCGATGGAACGGCAGCTCAGCTCCGTCTGGAAGTCTAAAAAGTCATCTAGCCTATTAACGATCCCCACTTAATCTCTGTCATAAAGTTTCAAAATATCACTACAAAACACTACTACTTAATTAGATTTCTATCAGCCTATCGAATGAATTAATTAAAATTTAGAAGCATTACAATTTCTAGGCTATTAGAGTTACTAAGAAAAACATGACCTAAAATGTTTTAATTAATTAAAACGGCCGATTACTTTTCATTTATTAATATTTTACGAGGATTCTTTTCAATTAAACTTTAAGGCATTGATTGGTAACAGCAAATATTTAAGTACCAAAGTAATACACGCCTTTAACTAGTTTGTTGACAACAAATTAAAATTACCCGCCTTATGTGAACGGGAATATACAACATAATATTAATGATACCTCAGTAATTTCAATTTCGTAAATGCGTCTAATTATAATATTTTGTATTGAAAATGAAGAGTACAATTCACACTTGTCATGTGGTTCTGGTTGTCGTGTGGTTGTGGTACAGTGGGCCATGGGCCAACGAAAATGTTGAGCACTTTAGTGCTTTGTCAAATTAAAGAGGTTTCAAATTTTATGACGTTTCAGTCTAAATATTTCTTAGATTACGATGTGACAAGGTTCTAAGTATGCTCAACATTTTCATGGGGTGACTGTACGTGTGAAACAACCCTATGAGTATACATACTATTTCGTAGAATCGGATTTCACGGTGGCTATAAATTATCGGTGATAAGTGTTGGGCGTAATTAATTACTTTACTGATATAATATAAATATATGTAATTGCAATTACATATAATTGAATTAACTAAATATTTTGTTATTGAAATACCATTAATTAGTAATTAAATCGCTCAATTACTTTCTGTTAACCTTTTTTTAGGAGACAAAGAGAGTGAATTTATTTGGAGGTATTTCAAAGAAATATATACCTACAGCATGCTAGAAGTAGTATAGAAATATCAAGTTTTCAAAACAAAATAAAAAATCATACCTACATTGTAGGATTTAAATCATTAAGTTTCAGAGGATCATTTTTTATGCTGATTTGAGTAACAAAAATGGTCAAACATATTTTAATAAATAAAAGTAATTTGTAAATGAATAAAGTATTATAATTACAAAATGTAATTATATATTGGATTGCCAATTTCATTTTGTAATAATAATTGTTAATTTAAAAGCAATAAAAATTAGATTTTGTTATTTTATTTGTTGATTTGTAGTTCATTACTTTTTGCCCAACACTGTCGGTGATGTTGTATATACTGTCGGACTCACAATGGTCTTAACACCATTGCACCGTTTCGCAATGACGTTGTGTTTAAACTGTCATACTAAATTTCCAACGTGTGAAAGCGACAAAGTACCAAAGTTTACACTACTTTTATCTCACGAGCGCGGGTTGGCCATTGTTGTAGTTGTGACACATACGAACACATAGACAACGTCAACACATAGCTCCTACGCTGATGCACACATAGACAATCTGCATGTATAACTCTACCCACAACCATGGCTCACTCCCGGAACAAAATAGATTTATTTAAGTTCTTTATTTTGAAACTTGTATTTATCTAACGTCGTGTTTATTATTTGTCAATTTGATCGTGGTAACTTCCGCGTTAAATTAAGAGAAATCAAAAACAATGAAATAATAGTGGAATATATTTTGTCCAAAATTATTTTCAACGCAACTGTGGCCATGTCGTATTCGCTTGTTTGTTATTTCCTTTTATGCTTCTGGCATTTGTATATAAATAAAATAAAATAAATGAATACTTGTGGACAATCTTACACAAATCAACCTAGTCCCAAACTAAGCAAAGCTTGGTACTATGGGTACTAAAGTACTAAGTGCCGATATACATACTTATATAGATAAATAGATACTTAATTACATAGAAAACATCCAAGACCCAAGAACAAATATTCGTGCTCATCACACAAATAAATGCCCTGGCCGGGATTCGAACCCGGGACCTCCAGCTTCGTAGGCAGGGTCACTCCCAACTAAGCTAAAGCGGTCGGTATTTTGTTTTATTGTCTGTTTGCCTCACTCGCAAACTCAGACAATGACTTTGTTACCACTGATATCATATTTGGTTTGGAAAGCCATCTCGAAATAGCAGGTAGGTAACTCTACAATAGATCAGACGTCAATATACGCCCACATAGAAGTTGTCAATTTGTACGCTTCGTATACATCTGGAAACAATAGTTAACTTGCCTTTTGTATTCAAGTTCAGTTCAACATCCGAAGACTATCATTTACTTAGTTTAGAACATCAATAGCATTCAAACGTCAGTTTTGAAAATCCCAACTTTTAATTTATTTGAACTTGAAGAAAATACCTTTGTCTGATGTCATGTAATTAGTGTATAAATTTGATTAACACACCATGTTAGAAGTGCTGAATGAACACATTGGGAGAAATTTTAGTACAAAGACAATGAATCAATAATTTACAATGCGAACATTTCATCATCCGTCTCCTAAAGGCATATTATAAGACATTTATCACGCACTGTAAGAAGCACTGAAACCCTTATAGCAATATAAACGAGCGAAGGAGGGTTGCTATTTTCATTAGAGCATTAACTCAAGCTGGCAAGGGGAAACATTAATCTGTTTACGGGATATCAAGTTATGTAACCAGCTACCTGGTAAAAGTTATTACCCGGAGATATATCGCTCAAGGACAACATATGTACGGTGTTGGATAATTAAATTATTTAATAGGGAGGAGTATTGTTTTCGCATTACCTGATTTCGGTTATTGTACACTTACAGACAGCATCAAAAGTAACTACGCATATTACGAAGAGTTTAAAAAAAGACCTTTTGATCGTTACTTTGGTCGTTGAAAAAGACCTTTTGATCGTTACTTTGGTCGTTGAAAAAGACCTTTTGATCGTTACTTTGGTCGTTGAAAAAGACCTTTTGATCGTTGGTTTGGGTCGTTACTTTTGATGCTGTTGCTGACTGTATTCCGGCGTTTGTCGTTGGGTAGTACAGTACTTACCAAGCGATGCGATCTGAGGCTTTCTTTATTACCACCCGTGGTAAGTAAAAAAAAAAACAATGACACCCCTAGCCAGGAAGTGGGATATTGCGGGTGCGGAGCATGAGGTAAGTAATTGCCACTTTATGGCCAGGTATGACAAAAATATTTCCATAAATAGTAGTTTATGCAACTGGTACATAATGAGGGGCATTAAAACACGAGTGTGTTTTATGAAACGAGCCGAAGGCGAGTTTCATAATAAGGTCACACGAGTGTTTTAATGCCTAATTATGTACAGTTGCATACATTACTTTATCTACACACATATTATAATTACTCTAAGATGGGTTCAGAAACCGTAGTAAATAAATACAATAATTGTGTTAATACAACCTTTTTTGCACGGTTGCGGAAATATCGAAATCAGAACTGGCAACCGATACCTGAATGTTATTTTAAAAAGTAAAGAGTCCTTATTCTGATGTGATCATGTCGTTCTAGCTCAAATTTCGTGCGATATATACTAAAAAAACATCGAGCTGACATTTCGCATCGACTGAATTTGAATTTTCTGTGATACTAGAATAGGGACATGTCAACTTTGACATTTAAATTTTGACAGTTTTGTTTGACGTAATATTTTAACATCATATATGAGATTAAAATGAAATATTTTATTACTGCTGTAGCCTTAGCCACAGATAAGAAAATTGCCATAAATTCATTGAATGTTGAAATGAGAGTCATTTTCTACGGTTTCCGAACGCATATTAGAGGATTTATGATATGTGTGTAGATAAAGTTAATTTGTATTGCCGTGAAAGAGAAAATAACACTGAGATTAATTATCTTATTGGGCGCGAAAGTGAAATATAAAGAAGCAAAGTTCTGTACAAAGAAGGTGATAAGTGATTACAATTTCCGGAAAAGATACTTTTTGTGAGAGCGGTTCCGAGTCGAGGGCATTAGCGAAGTTTCTTGAGGCATTACCCAGCTTATTGGGAAGTAGTTTTAGTACAAAACGACATGAATTTGTAAAAGAATAGTGTCGCTTACGCTTTTGGATGTTAAACGACAGTTTAGGCTCTAAAAGTAATAATTTACGCCTCTTTAGGCGTTAGAAGTTTAGCGTGCTATTTTTAATGTAATTTTTGAGAAAAGCCTAAATTTTAAGGCGAGGGGTAGGGTAAGCTCTCTCCATACAAACTTGGTGCAAGTTTTTCTTCGTTTGTGTTTTCACTACAGTTATTATTTTTGGTCAGTATGCTTATTTTTATGTTAGCCATAACCTGTAGGTTTATTTTTATTTTCTTTCTATTTTGTGTATTTTTTCAGTTTTTCTTTTCAGGTTCTTTGTATATCCAATATTTACAACCCAAAAAATAATAATATTCGAGAGTGCCTAAGCTAAGTCAACGAATAAAATGTGCACAATATTTCTATGGTTTTTCAATTAGGTATGAATATATTAATTATAATTTTCTATTACGTTTTTAGTTAAGGCAAATATCCTGAGAATCCTTTCATACCCAAATAAAAGCTTTCATACGAAAGCCAAATTCCAAAAGTATAATAAAACATTCTCAATCTGCAGTGAGTCAGAGACAAGCATGGGGACTACAGCTATATTAATTTCCTTTCATTGATGAGAAAGCGTTTGCTATCATAAGTAAGAAGCCATTTGTAATGATGAAACGCAAGGAATACAAATTATTAGGCACTGGTAAAAATAATCTGTATTTTTTAAATTCATTTAAAGCAGTAGCTGTGAACAGGACCATAAATCGTTTAAGAACGTTTCTCACTAATCTTGTTAAACTTTAAATTCACCTAAGTCTACTGAAATGTTTGCTAATCATATTTTTGAGGTTGTTTCGGAACCCTAAATATACGAAGTCCGCCTCGCACTTGGCCGGTATTTCCTTTGTATTTGCTCTCTGTATAAAATATTTGGAAATTTGATCAGGGTAACTTCCACGTTAAAACAAAATAATTAAATTCGTAACAATAGTAGTTTCAGGTCTCCTGAAACTATGTGTTTTGTATGTACAGGATACTAAAAAATATCAAAAAGTGTCAATTATTACATTATATTAGGCTCGAAGAGTAAAAAATTAACTACACAGTTAGCTACATTTCGGTAATAAACCTCTTATATAGTCCTCCTCGCCATGTCCAGCGACAGCGACTCCTTCAGTTTTTAGATAAGATAAGATAAGATAAGATAATTTATTCCATAACAATTTTTCAATCATGTCGGAAATATGATATTAATATTATGCTCAAATGTCACATATTCAAAATTAACTAAGATAAAAGAGATACAATTAAATTAAATCAAATCAAATTAAATTAAATTAAATCAAATCAAGTTAAATTAAATCAGGCTTAAATTAGGCTTATGGAATGCTCTTATGTGACTCGCAAAACCAAATTTCGTTTTGAACATTCGGTCACAGGGTGCGCAGTGGAGCTGTCCTGCGAAGTTGTAGGTTTACGTGTAGGCTTTGGCAGAGTCTTGCGTATACGACGTTTCGCGTCCAGGGGACCGATTTTTGAGTGTCGAACGCTCGATTTTTCACTCGACATCTGTCAAAACGTCATACATTTTTGACAGATCTCGAGGGAAAAGTCGAGCGTTCGACACTCAAAAATCGGCCCCCAGGTCTTCCAAACGTCGCTGTTCAAAAATGCTCACTTTTGTATGAACAATAGAGCGCCATTCCGTTCGACGCTGCGCACTTTCCTCCCAGTAGTCAGTTGGTAATAAACCTCTTAGTTATGTGTCGTATTACAATTTCTTTCAAAGTGTCTTCCATGCTCGCTTCCCAGAAGATGTATTTTCATTCTTCATTAGAATATTTTCTATGCACGCCGAGCAAATATTTCAATGCGTGAAACACAATTACCGTAGGTCGCAGATTGACGATGACAGGGAAAGAAAGTATTAGTCCCCTACACGATATAAAACATACAAAACAACTTCCCGTCCTCATTACGCCGTAAGGAAAGTTAGGGAAGTTTTGACGGACGGTGTATTAATGTTGCCCGAGACTAAACTTGCCAACATATTAAGCACACGTGTTACGGTTCCCTTGTTATCATAGTTTATGGGTAGTAAGTACATAGTTACAGACGCAGTTTTTCCTTTTATGGGTAGGTATTTGACTTGATTAATATATTGAAAAAGTCAGGAAATCGTCTTATAGGTATTTTATACAGGGTGGATTTTCTTTTTGGGTCAGTGATAGCAGCTACCAGATCCCGTGCTGCTACGCGAAAATGGTCTTCGAAGACCTTCCCTCGATTGTAAAGGAAAATACACAACAGGATTATACAAGGTAAAGAAAAAAATACTAACAGATAATGTCATCATCAGGTACAAAAGCGAACTTACATTGTAAGGTAGGATGCTATAGATATACTAGTCAGTTAGCCTTTGACTTTGAGCAATTTACTAGTGTACCTGTACCTAGTCTGCCTAAAGGGTCGGTCGGATAATTATGTTCCCATTACAATTTGACATGTGCATGCTTGCGTGCTGTGAACGATTAAACACGTTAGTTTTACCTGTTCAATTTGCTTCCGATCTGTACCCTTACCATGAGTTTGCAATGTTTGAATTACAGTTAACGGTAGCGACTGCGTAAACGATTTAGTATGGACAAAAGTACAGCGCCGCGCCCATAAAGTAACTTACTTATGCCGCGCCGAACTAAGAATCGTCATACTAAATTGTTAATGCAAAGCATTGTTAGTAAGGTAATGCAATGATTGCAAACTCATAATAAGGTACGGTTTAATCGCATCGATGAAAATAAAAATATTGTACCTACGTATCTATACTAATATTATAAATGCGAAAGTGTGTCTGTCCGTCTGTCTATCTGTATTTCTGTATGTTCACGCTTTAATCGCTGAACCGATTTAAATGAGATTTGGTATAGAGATAGTTTGAGTCCTGAGGAAGGACATAGGATTCTTTTTATCCCGGTCATCATCGATAGGTAAGCCTCCCTGCCTAGAGCCTGATATAAAAAGGCAATTAAATTCTAACGCGATGAACGAGTTCAACGCAGACGAAGTTGCGGGCAAAAGCTATAGTACTATTTATAAAACATCTCCATCTACAGTGCCTATGTTTGGCCTATTCGTACTTATCATGAGATAAATTATGATCATGGAATACACTTTTAAAAGAGAAAACTACTTTGATGTTTATCAGTTTCTTTGAAATTTATTTCTTGAAAATTCTGCCCTTGAAGTTTCAAATAGGTCAAGCCGACTTTTACGTAGATTTTAGCATTCAGAAATATTTTGATGGATCGTTCAAGAAATCCGGAATGATAATTTTGTATCATATAAATCATGAAAGGAGGTCTCCTTGAAGAAAAAAAGAAAGCTAGATCTATTTTTACCCGCTTGTGATATTTACACAAGACATGTTGTAAATATCATTGAAATTGTTGGAGCCGTATTTGAGGACCCATCATGTACAATAAATAAGTTTCCTAACTTCACTTCACACGCGCTTCTTTAATTGCAGTTTGTTGTGGCAACAGTCCACTACTACATGCCCGTAAGGAACTCTCTGATACCACTAAACTATGTTTTGACTACAAATGCAATTACACAGTACACACCCATTTCTGTATGCAAGTACACCTTCCAGGACGGTACTTACTTAAAAACGTATAAATATACTGCACTAAACTCTAGACTCAGCTGAAATTTATAGCGTAATCGTGTGGTTTAATATTGGGTTCCTGTGTATCACATCCTGGGGGCGCTAACTCCGCTTCGCCTATATGGAGCCTGTAATTTGCATTTTGAGTAAACGGTACGCAGTTAAAACTTTCGCTGGTAAAAGCCGCAACGTCTGCAGCTATTATATAAAGTTCGTCTTGTCGTAGCCAGCTTTTTAGACGCTTAATAAGACTAGACGATGGTGAATGGTGATTAATTTAATATTCTGAATTAGAAGGCAGCGTGACGTGCAGATATGGGAATGGAAATTAGGGATGTGTTTAGAGCATACGCTTTCCTGAGTTATGTGCATGTGCCAGTTATTTTGTTGACTTTTAGGATAGCTATCAACACAAATTAAAAGGACACAACAAAAGCATTACGAAACTTAATGAAAGTGAGTCCCACCGTGATACAGTTCAAACCAATACTGGAGCCAGTTGTCACTTATTTTGGTTTTCACAGTATTTTAAAAAACATTATACATATAAATAGTGTACAATTACGATACAATACAATACAAATACTCTTTATTGCATAACCTCAACAAAAGTAACACATAACAGTACATAATGACAGTGAGTAGAGGCAAACAACAGGCGGTCTTACTTGCTAATATAATAAATATTTATTCATCACGCAAGCGAAGAAGTGCCTGTCGAAACTAAATTGACCGTCCTACATACTAGTCAAGTGGTAAATTGATATATTTTGCTCAATATAAACTCCTATTTCACCCTACTCATTAAATAGTTAATAGTATTTACATACGGAAAGTTTTCTGTCTAACAAAAACGATGTTTGACAGATAATCACGGCAATCCTTTTCGGACGCGCTCGCAACGTAGAAAGTGTTGTTTCGTTCGTAGCGCGATAGGGTATCGGGACATCATGAAGGTGTGCCAGAGGCGAGTTGTATTTTTATTGAGGTGTGCAATAAAAAAAAATTAAATTCTCAAGCAACGGTCCCTATTTTTCGAATCGCGTCAGTGAGAAAATGCCGCCTTACTGACTGCACCTACAGGGGGACTCGAATAACACAAATATTGACACAAGGTGTCTGTAACGTGTGAGCATGTTTAGCTACGGCCGCAAATATACAAACATCTACTAGACTGGAATACGATCTACACAACAAATATAAACTTCATGCGTAGGCAACAATAAGTAAATTAGAGCCATGTTCGCCAACGCTCCGTAAACGAAGTTTCGCGGTCTGTACGTGGCTTTATTTCAGCTACGGTTTTATGGCACGCGCTCCCAAGCCGAAAGGAAATAAGTGTCTTAAAGGCTTGTGTCAAGATACGACCTTTTTACTTAGATCAGCTGCGTAGCTTATGGCTGCACCATATCGGGCAGTATTGTGCGGTCGTGCGTACTGAAACATGTTTCCGTGCTATTGTAGTCGCATGAAACAGAGATAGCCTTGTTTGGACATTCCGAATATCTTAAAAGTTGATCGGAAATAAAAATGGAGCGAGCGTTGTACTACGGCATACAGTCGATGCTAGGGACGCCGTTATCTGCTAGAAAACAAGCCATATAGAGTTAGACAATTAAAGGTAAATTACCTTTTAGTTTGACACTGACATATGCAGAATTCAAAGTAGAATATCTAATAGTAGGTTATAATCAGAAGATTGCATGTTCACATCACGTCGGGGTCACCAGTTGTAGGAAACTTTTAAAATGATAAGTATAACACATTCACTTTCAAATAAAGATATTTAATTACTTACATACATTTTACAACACACCAAAATATCATGTTCAATGTTCATCAGCATCACCTAGAAGATGCCTATTTACTTGTACTTTAAAAGGGTCCAGGTTATATGAACTCGGAAATACAGATACATACAGACTATAATTATACATGGTCTTCAGATTTGCTGGTTGGTTAAAAAAGGCAGATGCTATGAGAAATTGGCTGCGCGCAGTCGCCCGTCTGAGCCACCTTTCACAAGTGTAGGTACGTCGAGTCACGATGTCAGTAGATCACAATTACCCAGTCTAAGCCTACCGCTAAGAATATCTTCATTAAACACAATAACGTAATCCCATTGAACTTCAAAGGAATATTAGACAACCCACACATAACCACTATAGTCTTCCCAAAGGAATAAGCTATGTTATAATGAGGCTCATCCGGAGATACAACTTTTCAAAGTTACAGAAGTATGAGTAGATAGCGCGTAAAATACCAAACGAACATCGTAAACGTGTGTTAGTGTGTATATGGTTTTCACATTAGGAAACGTCTTACCCACGTCACTGTTTGAAGTTTATTAACACAATCAATGCGAGGTGAGGCGCACATAATTTGTACTTTTGTAACTGTCATAAAGTGAAAATTCAGCGCCGAGGATCCGATAGTTGGGATCTCAGTTTGTAGACAGTTTTCGCTAACAAGCGGAAAACTATGTTCTCGGCTACGAGACCAGACGTAGCACTGTCTGCAATGAATGTGTTAATAGGGATGTTGACACCAAATAAGAAGATCAATGAATCCGAATTTTCTCGAAAAAGGATCAAATTCTCAATCAGATAGTGAAAAAAGTAATCCAAAAGAATAAATAATTACATAATTATAAGTCTTCAAAGTTTTAGGAGGCGGCATTTTCTGTCCCTTTTCCGCAAAACGCCCCGTTGTATTGAACGATCGTCATTTACTATGGCGCTCTAGGTCAGTGACGTCACTGACCTGCAGCGTTTTCTCTCTCTAACTAAAAACATTCTAACGGTTGTAGTTTCGTTATTTTTTGAGGTATTTGAATAGGATTTTCACTTTTTGGCATAGTTTTATGTATTCTTTCGTATGGAGAAATAATAAATTTTGAGTCACCATCCCTATTAAGCATTACTTTTTAAGGTCCCGTAGAACTTATAGTTTCTAAAACACTGTCACTGAAAGAAGTTTCTAACAAGGTAGGCCTAACGGTTTTTGAGTTATTGCTGTACTGCCATGCCCAAACAAAAGGACGTAAGGGCCATGAGATTTTAAATGTGGACTAGATACTTTTGATGTGGAAACCTTTATTGTGGATAGTCCGACACGCGCTTGGCCGAGACACTAGTAAATAGGCATCTTCTGAGTGAGCTCGGCCTCATCTTTGCCTCCTGGCTGGCTGGACAAGAACAACCCCATTTTTAAAAATGTCTAAAAATCCTTTTTTTTAGAGCTTTATAGCTTTGGAATTCTTACTCTTGTAATAGAAACTATAGTCATAACGGAAGACCAGCGCTGGCTCTGCCAGGGTAACGCTGAGTTGTGAATATTTCGTGGCAAAAGTCGGTTTTGTAATGTCCTGTTTATAAGTGTTTTGTTTGTCACGAATAAATGTTTCTTTTCTTTTTTTTAATACATTAGCGTGAAAAGAAGACTATCCAATGGAATTAGATCGTAAGTGAATATTAAATCGCACTGTACATAAGTTCGTTAAATATTACCGTGACCTCGTACTACGTAAGCTTTAGGGCTTATGATATATTAGTTTTCGTATCACCTATTAATCACACCTACTCGGACGTTCGTGGCAGCCCTAAAAGCTCATTAGGGTTGGCACGTCATATCCACAAAATTTAACGTGGCGGGGGCTGTAAAACTTGAAAAGAGCCTATTGAAGCATCTTTCGGAGTTGTGACAGCGGTGTCTGGAACAGACGAGCCAACGGGTCTATCTTGCTGAGCATATTTATTTCAGACCAATCTTACATTAAAACGGGTGTGTTTCCTTTATCTCACGAGCGCGGGAGAGCCATGGTTGTGTGTTGAGCTATACATGCATATTGTCTATGCGTACGTCAGCGTAGGAGCTATGAGTTGATGTTGTCTAGACTTGTCTATGTGTCCGTCTTGTGTGTGTGGACGTTTTCCATCCATTGTGGCTCGCAGTCGCATGGTACACTGTACCTATGGTATACTGTAACTATTTTGTACCTACATTCAATTATTAACTAACTTGCAGAATATGATAATTTGTAGATCACATTGAAAGTTATAGGCACAGGTCAAAAACTAAGTTTAGTACTATTGACATTTGCTCTTAATGTCATCTAATTGGGTACCTATTCTAGTTTACCACGAATGTGATAGAGCGTCTATTAAAAATCGTATTTTAGTATTAAATTATTGCATGTGAGGTCAAAATTTTGTCATCGGACTGTACTATCTTTGAGTTAAATACTCAGGCTTTGCGACATTTAATAACTCGCCAACAAACTGTTATCGCAGTTTGGCGAACAACATAAATTACTTTTATAGTTATGTACTTTTTGATTCTTAAAAAAATGTGAATTTAATTTGAAACCAATATGTTACGTCAGATAGACTTCCAAAGCTTTACTGTGGAAGTTTGGAGCAGACATCATAATATGTTTCGAGGCCACCTTACTAAAATTTATATCGCAGTTGTGACGGTGGTAGTGTTGGTTAACTCAAGTTTTTGAAGTCTTCATTGCAAGAACTCGAGCCATATTTACGAGACTACGAGCAAAAAGACTTTAGAGTCTTTTAAAGGATGATTCACGCTAGACCGTTCCGTGTCCGGGCCGGCCCATTTTCTAGTACAAGAAATCGATGGCCGTCGCGCGTCCTGTATTAAAAACGGGCCGGCCCGGACACGGAACGGTCTACTGTGAATCATCCTTAAGTCGTAAGTTGAGTCCTTTTTCAAGTCTTATCGAGTTCTGTAGTCACAACTCAGTCTTTAGAAAAGACTCAAGCCATATCCATTGAGCAAAACCATATAATTAGACAGAATTAAAAACCAAAAAATATACTGATTGCTAAATACACTACTGAGTGAGTTGCGTAATCTCAAGTGTTCCCACAAAACCAGTTGAGTTTTAATAATAACTCAGTTGTTCCAAAAGCCTTAAACGTAAACAAAACACTCGAGTCTATATAGATGACTGCAGTCTTTATAAAAGACTACTCAAGACTCAAGTGCAACATTATATACCCGAGTACCTAATTCATTTAGTCCCCGGGCAGGGTCCACGATGAAATAACAAAATTTTTACTTGTAAAAGCTTTTTTATTTATTAGCAGTATAGAAATATTTAAGATATTCGGCTTAGGTCGTCTTAGGCCGGGCCGGATAATTATGCCCTCGGCGCTTAGTGATAGAATGCTAGCGATATCATGGTGCCCCCTTGCACGGCAGAGAGTGTTAACGCCGCAGAGGTTTTAGTGGGTATTTCCTTCCCCTATGGAACGGCAAATCCCACATACCCCCGACTATAAGTCTCCCTGGGCCCGGGGGAGACGTACTTGGTGATAAAAAACTGTGTCCTTTAATTGAGCCGTGTAATAAAGAGTATTTGTATTGTACTAATTTAACAGTTGTTAGAATAGGTACTAATGATTAGTTTTAAGTAACACTAACAACATATGGATGTAAATAAAATATATCCGAAATAAAAGTTATCATTCATTCATTCATTGTAATGTATTGTATTGGATTGGCTGTGTCGGATTGTATTAAGGGTCCTTATAAGGTAAAAAATGCTCATCGATTTAGCCCATTTTCAGTTTAACTGCTAAGTTTCTTGACATTTTATCAATATATATCTAGAACAGGACTATTGTGAAGAAATACATTTAAAAGTTATGTTATTAGGTAATTTAACTTGAATTTCTCATTAAGATATTTTGTTTCAAACATCACTCCTAATCGACCATTTTCGAGCTAAAAACTGCTTTATCGTGCTTAAATTCTAGATTCTTAAATACTACACACAGTTAAATAAAAAAAGGGCAATGTTACTATCTAAAACTTTAATATAATCATCGTATCTTATAATCATTTTATTTGTATTAACAATACTATTGTCAAAAAATAAAAATCATAAATTTTTTAAACTTGTAATGCCTCTTAAGTTCCGTAGTTAGACCGAATTCCGTTAGATCAATTATGTTTTAGAAAATGGTCTAGTTTTAACCGTTGCTCTGGATTTTGTAAATTATAATAGTTTTAACATGACTCACGAAAGTTTAAGGTCAGAGATCAAATATTGTTACGCAGTACCCAATTTATTTGGCAAAACTCAAACTATCAAACTTGTAAGATTAGTCTACCGGAACATTTAAAAACTGAGGCTTGCACAACTCAATCATGCGTCAACTAATTCATAACGATAACACGTCAAACCACTTTAAATCATGAGGTATTCCCGCTCGGTTGGTGTATCCTTTTACAGTTTAGAGTAAATTTGAAAAAAAAAAATTGGTTATTTACACATTAGCTATTTTGTACTAAAAGCAGAAGAGGAAAATTTACCATATTTACCATGTTAATTTTTTTTGTGTTGGTATTTAACTTTCAAGTTACTCTAATTCATAGCTTGTGCTTTCTTCCAATTGAAAAATTAAAAGACGTAAAAGATCGTGTGGTCTATTTGAACGGTAAAGTTTCGTGCAAATAAAATGTGTGAAATTGGGAATGAAGCACAATATTCAGTAGGTACTTTAACTAATGAGATGGCAAACAAGCGCACCCACCAAAATGCTAAGTAGATTGAGGTTCATTAGGTTGCACGATGTATTAAAAAATAAAGTGGAATGGAATGAATTAAAAGGCACGACAGTCAACAACAGCGTAACCCTAGGTTACAATTAGAAATTAAATATATTTATTTCGAGCCAAAAAAACTACTAACATAAACTTATAAAAAATAGACTTAAATATAAACTTAAAAATAGACTTATAAATAAAATATGTGCCCCAGGTCACCTTCGTGGGTTATGGTGCCCAGAAGGCTGGCAGCGTTGCCCCTTTGGATGGCCAGACTTAATCTCTGGCCGAAGTAGCTGCCAGCCCTCTGGTCACCCGAGGCATCTGTGAGGCTCTGGGAGATTAAAAGGTATAGTTCAACTTATACGTGTCACATAAAATTTCACTTTGAACATGTTATCTACTCATAAAGAACAGTTTAACTAATGAAGTTAGTTTTCGGGCGGGTAATTTTTTCTGTTTATTGTTTTTTGTTTATGGTGCCATTAATACATTTTGGTTTTTCTTATCAAAGGATTTTTTCTTGTGATTCCTTTTCCAAAAGTTGTAACGCAACGTTCACCACTGTGTGCAGTTCAATCTCCCAATTATAATTTATGAATTTTTTTTTGTATAAAATTAAATACAGTGCCATAAAAATATGCCTCTTTTCAACATAACAATTACTACTACTTCTAAACTCCATGATATATTTTTTCTAAAAATATTTCTTAATTCACACTCTTATTAAGTCTGAAGACGTTGAAATTCCGATGCAATCATTTGTTTTGCAAATACAAACTTTTATTAAAATTTTGCAAGTTGGTCCATGCGAGAGCGCAAAGCGCGACATATTGAGCTACCATTAGCGAGCGAGCAAGACAAAAATTTGGGAACACCACTAGCATTAATTAAACAAAAGGTTTAACCCTAGCCCTGAAGAGGGCTTCGTCTGCAAAACCTCCATACAGAACTAATCATCCAAGTTAACATTAAATATTCAACGAAGCAGAACGTTAAAGCAATTTAACTTTGGTAATCCATTTTATTTCAATTCTATTAACTCAAGTAATCGAGTAGGAGTGGAATAGTGGCCTGAAAGCAATTAAAGGGCTATACGCAACGTTCATCATTGTGTGTATGATTTTGTAATAATTTATGTACAGTCAGCAGCAGTGGTTGCTACGCGGGCGAGGTGCTCACAATGATGTTCACACATCTTTATTATAACGGAATAAGAGCGTGTGAAGATCATTTTGTACACCTCGACCGCGTAGCAACCATTGCTGCTGACTGTACATGACACTTTCACACGTATATCAAACGACATTTTTAATACAGTTGCGAAAAAATATCAAAGAAACTAAAATAAAAAAGTAATTAAAAGAGACAAAACACAATACTTTTACTCACCTTTATGGGATTTGTGTACCACCTGGTGGACCAGGATGGATCCTGGCGCAGTTCACATACATTTTATATCAATCGTATAAATCACACATTTCACAAAAATACTATTAAGACAAATAATCGGGAATTAAAAAGGGTACCAGCCAACAAGTTTTATTGCTGGGTCACTTCGTACCTTGTCAGAGTGAAAATCTATATGAAAGAGATCTCACTGTCACTGTGACAAGGTACGAAGTGGTCCCAGTAGACAAATTCGACTAAATTTACAAGAAAATTTATATAAATTGTACGCCGTTGAACAGGACACAGTAGAAAGAGGAGGGAGGGTAGATTTTCGCATCAATTTAATATAAGCTCGTACGTCGTTTACTTTACGCCGTGACGTCATGGATCACATGAGACTGATGTTGCATACGCGTTCAACCTACACAAAGCTCACGCATTTTTCCTTATAAACATACCCCAGGGGACTATTTGAGTCAAAACATTGGCATAATATCGTTGTGATGTTTATCGCCCACACCTTGGATCGACTCGCGTCCAGTAGGCCAACGAAAATGTTGAGCACATTAGTACTTTGTCAAATTAAAGAGGTTTCAAATTTTATGACGTTTCAGTCCAAATATTTCTTAGATTTCGATGTGACAAGGTTCTAAGTATGCTCAACATTTTCATAGGCTGACTGTACCTATGCCAAGTGGGGAAGGCTGAAATGTCATATAACTACAATATTCTATACACCGAGAGAAATGGAAGTCATGGCTGGCTTACTCCCGGTGTTTTATAAATCCAGCGGAGGACTAAATGGGCCATTCTGCCGCTGCGGATTCCAACCGAATTAGCTTTAATAGCTCCCACTTCTTTAATTCACATTATATTTACATTTGGCGTAATTTTTATTGATGATCAATTTATTTAAAATGCGCTCTAACGATGCTCAAACGCATTTAATGTTGAGAAAAATCTTTATTGTGCAGTGGGCCTAGTGATACCGCGTTACGAGATTTCAGGGAATATTTCCGTGGTTGGGTTATATGTACCTAATGAATCAAAGGTAAGTCGAGTTTGTATTTAGTTTTTTATATATATTAGGACATTAAACAACAATGTATACTAATTGATTGGAATGTATTTTCGCAACTCCTTAACTTAAAAAATCTTTTGTTATTTAAGATTAATAGTTAAGTAAGAGATACAAACTATGTTACTTTTTACTGAAATAAACAGTGTTTTTTTTTTTTATTTACGGCTCAGCCACAATTTTGCGCGGAACGCGGCACTTCAAGTATTTTATCTGTTCATTTCACGGTTGAGACACGTAACGCATGCTGCCTGTAAACTCACAAGTGAGGAGATCTGTAAGATCTCGGTAAATTATTATACAGTATGCAGATTCCGGCCCGGAATATCAGGAAGTAGTTTTAATTTTTCAAGATGTACTGTTGTCGGCTAGCTACGAGTACATAGTGGCGGCTTCCCACCCAGCCAACACTAAATCAAGCTGCTAGAATTACTATGTCATAAAAACCGGCCAAGTGCTTGTAGAACTACTCCGCACATTTAGGGTTCTAAGCCAATCGCAAAATTCTCTCTCTTCTTTTTAGTCGTTCCTTCATGACTGAAGATCGTGATCATCTGTAGTCTTCCTGGACAGCACGACTTGCTTCCATCGGCTTCTATTGGTGGCCATCCGCACCACATCGTAGAACTTGCTGGTCTTATCCTTGATGGTCGGTTCATCGCGTCGGAGATCTACCACGGGCTCGTTTACCTTACACGTTTCCAACTATGAATCGCAAAATTAAGGCGACTTCCTGATTTGTCGGTGCGGAGGCGGTACGATATGAGAAAACTGTCAAATGTCAGTGTCAACTATCAGTCAACTCAGTATCGCTTTTTACTACGCCCCTACATTTAAATGTGTGCTTCCTGACTGGCGCGGGATGCGCGGTAGCGGGACGATATGAAGGCAGTACTGGTTCGCTTCTGCGCATGATATTACTACTGCCTCAATTACATGTATGCGTCCCTGCTGAATACGCAACTCGTAGTTTTTGCTGACGATACAAATACCATTATATCTGCAGAAAACATTAAGCTACTGAATGATATAGTTAATGATGCATTGTTTGCCTTTGAGACATGGTTCAATGAGAATAATCTTAAGTTAAATTGTGATAAAACTTACGCATTACTTTTTAGGACTACTGTTAGTAATAAAGATGTGTTACATGTTTCTACAGATAAAGCCAGTATAAGTCAAGTAGATTCTGTGAAATTTCTGGGCGTTCAAATAGATTCATGGCTTAACTGGAAAAACGAAGTAGTAGCAATCGTCAACTCGGTTAGTTCGTCCTGCTATGCCCTTAGAAGCCTCAGAGATGAAGTAAATTTGGTGCAACTAAAAATGGTATATTACGCGTTGATAGAATCACGGATCCGTTACAGTATAAAGTTCTGGGGGAATAGTTATAAATATAACATACAATCTGCTTTTGTGGCCCAGAAGAGGGCTATTAGAATTATGGCTAGAATACCACAAACTGTTTCTTGTTTTCAGTATTTCTTGGAGTTTGAGATTCTTACCGTTCCCTGCCTATACATTCTCGTAGTCCCAACTGACTTGATTAAGCACCTTACGCAACTCGAAACAACTGATGAAAGACAAAAGCGTCTGGCCACTAGAAGAAAGGACCTACCTCAGGCTACCCAGGCTAAACTTAAAGTGGTCAGACACTCCGCCGGTTACCAGGCGATCAACCTCTACAATAAGTTGCCAGTAGAGTTGAAATTATTCACGAGTATAAACTTATTCAAAAACTACTAAGTACTACTATGTTTCTATACAGTCAAGGAATATTTAATAGGAAATTGGGCAAAATTGTAATTATAATAGAATATATATTATTGTACCTGACTTGTAATAACTGTAGTATTGTAAGATTGAAATTTACATAATTAATTAATGCCTGCAATATGATTGACATTATTATTATTATTTAAATTTCTGATTATTGATTTTATTTATTATTATTGTTGTATTTTTTAATTTAACTATTTTTTTATTTCAAATGCAATGTATATTGTTTATTGAATAAATGAACTATGAACTTTGAACTATGAGCTGCGCAAAAGTAATGCTGACAGTATTCCGTCAAGTGGGAATCTTTGCAGGAAGTCGCCTAAGTAGTTTTTAATGGGAAATAAATGAAGAACCAAAAAACGAAAAAAACTCTGATTTATCCATATTTATTTTTCGTAAAATGTACGCGATAATAACCAAATTTTAAGTTCATGGGTCAATGGGAAGTTACAAATTCTTCGGAATAAAATTTTGTGACAGGCGACGGACGGGCGGACGGACGGACGCGTGAGTGGCAGCAACAGGGTTCCGTTTGAACCCTTCGGGTACGGAACCAGAAAAGCGATGAACGCCCTGCCAATGAGATGTCTATTTTTAAATATCTCGCCTCATTTGCAGCGTCGGACGGTGACGCACCAGGCTGAGAGCAAACTCAACAAGGGCATCATTAGACAGTCCGTAATGAGGCTGTGCCCCAGCTAACTGCCCGGTACTCCGTTTTTTTATGTATATAGTACAAGTTGAGCTTAATAACGAGATATTTATCATGTATATTTGTATTTGTTTATTATGTATGCTTGAAATCTTATTGTGTAATAGTTTTTTGTTCAGTTATGTTTTGACGGTGATACCCTTCCAGAATGTATCCGTCAACGGACATCATCCAGACAAATTAATGGTTTTTCACATGATCCTGTTTTTGATTCGACTCATACCAATAACTTTTTCCAAAACTAAGCGGTAAAAATAAAATTCAATTCAAGTGTCGTTTGATATAATTTACCGTTCGCTTAGGATACCTGTATATATATACACAACGTTTGTAACTTTTTAAATATCAGATATGTCGATGACAATGCTATCAAACTCCTAACATCATAGGTCACCAGTGAGGTATATAATCTGTGCACTATTTCAGCTATATTAAAGTACATCTGGCACATATTAGATTACCGATCGCACGTGTATCGACATAATCCCGTTTAGATGGCAGATGCCAAATTTGCGAGCAGACCGCTTCACCTATGTATTTCAAGTTTATAACCTATATCGACTTGCCTCATCATTCACACCTAGCATATCTTGACCCTGAGATTTATAACCACTACATAAAATCGGAGGTAAGATGTAAACTTGTTTGTTCGACGCGAGTAAGCAAGCTTTATGAATAGCAGCCCATATCAATGTCGCCACAATGTAAGCCGGATGCAACTATTGATCCAACTGCTGTGAGATTAATAGATTATTGATATATCATTAGACACTGCGGTAATTTAATTTAATTTTCCGTTTACGGATTTTCCGGTGTTTTTACGACTTTTGCTGGGTAGCTCAACATAACCGAATTAAAATATCGTACTCGGGTAAATCGATGTTTATGACTGTAATCGATTAAAAGAGGTTAAATGAGTTTGATCTCGGCTAAAAAGTTCTTATGACTTTGTACTCATTAAAATGAAATTTAAATAATTTATTACAGAACATGTCCATATAAGAAAAAAAAATATTCAAAATAATGTATAAAAAAAATTACTTTAATATAAATTAAAATACAATAATAATAAAATAACAATAAATTAACTTAAGATAAACCTAATCGAAAAGTCCCCCTCGAGTTGTCCCTGGTGCAAAGGTGCCCATCACACTGGCCGCGTTGCCACGTTGAATGGCGATCGACAAAATAATTTGATTAAATCAAAATAATAATAAATCATTGTACCTAGATACGGCCGTAACCCCCCCCCTTCCTCGTTTCTTTTCTTCGGCCGTGTACGTAACCGACCTTTCGTAACTGGTAACGAAGGAAGAAAAAATGATCTTTGTAGTACGATAATGGTTTCGAATAAGGCGTTTATTAATCAGTTCATGAGCTCTTGCATTCCCGAATTGATAAAATATGTATTTGATCCTACGCTCGTGTCTCTAATGTAATCTTTCGGCGTATTTATTGTTCGTTAATTTAAAAAAATCGAATAGGTATTTTATCACCAAAGTACGTATATATATTTTCGAAAAGGAGGCTAGAAAGTATGCAATAGATGGACGAGTTAGTTCGAGGGCCGGCGCGCAGCGTCGCCCGAAGTGACAATTAATACGTGAGTTTTAACCGTTTAGTAAAATAAAGTAATTTTTACGAGTTGTGATTGGTTGATTTTGTGTCATATGAAGTACGGGCGTATTCTGATTGGACGATAGCACTACTATAACCGCTACAACAATATAACATTGTTGTAGCGGTTTAGGTGTGGTTTAGATGTGGTTTAGGTGCATAGTTGTCCTGTTCATGAGTCTACTACTATTGACAATTTTGACGCCCCAATTCCCGCCATCTATAGCCATATTTCCGAGCAGTGGCGTGAAAAGAATATTACTACTGCCATCAACAGACCATCGATGCAGTGATCGTTGTGATGACGTGGGTTGAGTCACCCACACTACTGGATTTCCCCGGAATGCCATAAAGTATTGGTCCCGATGGTATCACCCTCTTCATGTGATTCATTCAAGTCAGCCCACCTTTCATTCTTCCATTAATATAACATTTAAAAAATAACTAACTGCCGAACTCGGAGTTTTAGGAACACGGTTCAAATTAATACAAAATCAAATTTGCAACTTCTATAATTAACGGAAGTCCACAAGTTAGAGTCAAAGTTGCCTAACTTATTCTACAATTAACTGGCTCTGAGTACAAACTTTCATATTTTAATATAGGTGAGCGCCTAGTTTCTAATATGCCACTAAATATATGGATACCGTTTTCCTAGAGAGAGTTTTAGGAGGGAACTTGCAACGAGGCCCCAGGGTGCTATCAACAACAGTTACTCTTGGGTTATCTGTGGTGTCAAGGTTCCATGAAATTTCACTTATAAATTACCTGACTGGGAAACTTTTAATTTTGAATAAATGCTGCGGAGGTAAAAGAGGTGAGGTTTATTTTGTTTAAATATACGTAATTGTTGCTCGCTTGGCAAATATTCAGCCAAATTGCATATTGAAAACCTTGGAAACCCAGGGCTGGTGTGTGGATAGGAATACAGTCGAGTATTAAGCATTCCCAAAGGTTAAAAAATATCTGATCAACCTTATGCCCTTAACAATAAAGCCGTTTTTAGATATTGTTGATCACTGCCCGCGTACCTACACTTACTTTTGAACTTGACTGTACAAATATTTTAGTTGGTTTATTGATGAGCGAAATGACCTCTCGGATTAATTTACCTTTTCATTCTCTAGAGACAGAATTGTCGCTAGTCCGTTTATAATCCAATCTACAGCTAGTTACAAGTTTTCACATATTAGTTTGGCTGCTATCGTCTGTCTACAGAAATTGCAGGATTTTAGTCAAAATCCTCAAAGAATTAAATTGAATATCGGTTGAAATTCTTTAACTTTGTTGTTTCAAAGTTTCAGCAGCCATGAGTTAGTTCGATAATATGAAATCGAAGAATTTTTTGATACCGCTTTAGCTTCAGTTGGTAGTGACCCTGCCTACGAATCTGGCTTTTCCGGGTTCGAATCCCGGCCAGGGCATTTATTTGTGTGATGAGCACGAATATTTTTTCCTGGGTCTTGGATGTTTTCTATGTACTCAAGTATCTATTTATCTTTATAAGCATGTATATTGTTGCCTAAGTACCCATACAAGCTTTGCTCATAGGACTAGGTTGATTTGTGAAAGATTGTCCAAAATTATTTATTTATTTAGTTATGAATTGCACCAATCATTATAGGGTGTTAGTTTAATTTAATATTACTTTGCTCTCTTGAGACTCAACCTTCTATTTAATTAAAGTTGAAATAAAACCTTGATAATTTTCGATTTTTATTACGAAAGCCTTCTCAAAATTCCACTAAATTCTAGTGCCCGATATTAAAAAGATGAAAGCATTCAAAATTTCTTTGATCATAATGTTTCAATAGACTAAGATAATGTTACTAAAATAAACAAAGTTTGGAACAATAATTACGTATGTTAATACCATCAAAGCCTCAATGAAAATATTTAAATATAGATCGGTTTGAAATACTAATAAGGTGGCCAAGGTATGAGTAAAAAGCCCTTGATTTAGAATCACCAAACATCAAAGTCATCTAACAGCAATAACATATAAGATATAGTAATAACATATAAAATTAGTCTCTCCATTAATAAAAGAGACCATTTTATCATTGCCCGGAATGTTAATCGCGACATTAAAATATTCACGTAGGTTCCACCGCCATTCGAGCGTAAATCTTTGAGTCGATCGTAAAAACAGTCCCAAGAGTGGGAAGTAACTCTGTTTCATTGGAATCGATCCATACCATTGTCCTCATACGCACTCCGAGAAAAAGACCAATTTCTGAGATTTCCGAAGGGCTTAGCTTCATTTCCTTTTATATCTCCCCAGATACTAAATTCGTTCAGCCTATAATAAAAAATCGTCGGGGACAGTCGGAATGGACTTGACGTGGAATTTACTTTCTGTCCCGGGAGCAAATTGGACATTACAACGCACTTAAATCTCGTATTTCGTTCAGGTAGTCTATTACTTAGCCGTAACTGAACACTTAAGTCACCCATTACGATGATTTGATGCGAAAAATTGAAGTTGATAAAACACTTTATGTAAAGACCAGTTATTGTAACAGACTTTCTTATTGTTTACGTTGTATTGATAGCTAAAAAGTTTTTCATCATCATCATTTTCAGCCCGTGATCGCCCACTGCCGAGCATACCACTCATCACACACACCAAAAGTTTTTACAGAACCAAATTATCTCAAAATTAAAATATCGGATGGCATGATTATTCAATTAATTTTGTACGAGTAAGCAATGATTCAATTTAAGGGGAAAATTAGGATTATTCATATAATATTAATTCTAAATTCATTCCGGTTATAAGATTACTCTCCAACTCTTTGTGGAATTTTATATTGTTTCAAGAGTTGTATGAATTGTTAAAATAGAACAACATTTCAAGTGTCTCACAAAATTTTAAGTTTGTTGAACTCATATTGTGCCAAAAGTATTAATAATTTCATTGATGTGTATTATGTGATAGTGTATATGGCAATTATTTCGAACCTTGAGATTCCAATGATTAAAGGACAGGATGCTCTTAGTAAAGTTTTAAACAATCAAGAGTACATTTTTTCTTTCATTGTGTGTAGTAAAAACAACAACACAAGGAAAAACGGTTCATAGCTTGGAGTTTTTCAATTTGGAGTGGTATCTGAAATGTTATTTCTCATTATTGGAAACACCAAAAAATACATGTACGAGTAAAAACTAAGATACTATACTCTGTTTTTTTTATTTAAAAAGTACTATTAATACAAGATCTTACAATAATTGGTGTTGAATCAATTCAACATTGAGTTCAGACTGAATTACATTGTAGGTAACTTCATTCATACCAACATAATGTTGGCTAAGTCATGGCCACTAGCGCCACCTAGCGAGTCTGTATGTGTTTCTACGTGTGGCTATCTGTCTAGGATTGACAGAACGAGATTGAATTCACGATTGCGATTCAGGAACGCAAAGGCGACAAGGATCCGCCATTAAAACTATTCAGTATCAGTTTATTGTATATTTCACATTATCAGGACATTAAAGTCAGTAAATTCGAGTCAGTTGTTCATATTTCACCATATCCTACATCCTCGGCGAGGCATCGAGGGTCAAGGAGAAGCATCACATGTGGCCGCAGCGACCACATCAGACGCCGAGGTTCAGCGCTTGTAATCTGCAATCATCCTAGCCGAGGGACGCTCGGGACGGTTGTATATTTGGAGAGTTACAGATCGAGGATAAGTATCTCGCCTGGTGGCTCTATATGTATGCTTCGAGACTGAAAGCATATATACATAATTTATCTGGTTTCCCATGAAGACGGAACCCAGACCTATTTTACATGTGGATGCCTACAATCTTTCTGCTTAGCCTGGAGGTTGACTGGTAGAGAATGCCTCATGGCATTAAGTCCGCCTTTTGTACTTGAATTTATTTTGTGCAATAAAGATTAAATAAATAAATAAATAAATGTACCATATATCCATCAATTGGCAAGAAACAAATGAACGCGCCACACATTTTACCATGGCAGTACTTTAACAGATAAAAAAACAAGCTATACGCCACGTCAAAATAATATAATTAATTACTTACATAATTTTACACACATTAGGTAAATCTGCATGAATTACATTTTTACTCACGCCCGGCGAAAACGTAACGTAACCACTCCTAGAGCAAAAAACATTTATTTTATATAAAAACTCGAGTAAGTCAATATTTCTCAAATAGGTATGTACCTATAATTTCCGGTAAACATTCCCTTTACTAAAGTAGAATCCAGAATTTATTGTTTTCCCAGTACAGTTTCTCAACTCAAAGTGGGTTTGAGGATCACTTAATTGGTTTAACTCATACTCAAATCATTCAACAGATTCCAAGTTTCAACGGAAGAGGTAAGCGAGAGCAATAAATTAATAAACTTTTAATGAGAATTTAGATTGAGATGTTTACCTACCAATTTGTCTTTAAATACGGGAGACAGTCTTGGCCTGAAATATCCGAGCTTAGTTTTTCACCTATAAATATGAAATTCTCAAGTAAAATAACCCTCTTTGACGATGTCAATAATGACTATTTCTAATTACGTCAGTAAACAGATGTCGTCTTATCAATAAGCCAACAACAACAATACTTACAACAATAACAACAATATGTCATCAACGCCGCCAAAAGTTACCGTTTTCGCGTTATAAAGCTAATATGCGTACTAACTTAATACAATATTCCTATACGACGAAAGTCTCATATCGTGTATTATTAATATCTAACAATACGGGTCTATTGTAAAAATAGTCCCCATATTAAGTTTAAATCATAGAACACCGATTAAATATTACAAGAGAATTTGTTTTAACCGAAACCAAGCATCTACAACTTATTTGGTTAGCGACAATTCGAAGCATAAATAAGTTTCGTTCGTCGTTTATTCTATTACAGTTTTCACAGTTGGCAGACAATTCTGGTAAAAGTTTTGGAACTACAAGTTTGAGAACGGCTGGAGGAAACAGATAACTAGGTATGTTCGTCGCTGGCCTCAATTTTCATTATGTACGCTTTCGCAGTCTCCATAGAAAATACGTTATGTATTCACTAAGTATATTTAAATAGGTTTGTTAACTCAAAATTTATTATTACTCCAAAAGAACCAAGGCAAAAAATATGCCAAGGGATGAACATCTGGTGAAAAAACAGTAGCTACAACTGTTTAACTGTTGCTAGTTAAAGAAAGAAAAGCTCCTCGAGCGGCATAGTAAATGACGATCGTTTCAATACAAAGGACATTTGCACAGACGCAAAGGACTTGTTCATCATACAAAAGAAATGTATTCGGATCCTAGCAAACATAAAAATCCCGGAAAGTTGTATAAATCATTTTAGGAAATTGAAAATACTAACATTGACTTCGATATATATATATATTTGAAATGTGTATGTTTATAAGAAAAAAACCCACAACTATATACATCTGTCCATGAACAACCACGTCGCTTCCATCTAGATCAAAAAATAACCTGGTAACAATGCCTGGATCAAAATTAAAACTACACAGCGAGAGCCCGCACGCAATGTCAATAAAAATCTATAATAAATTAGGTAAAAATCTCAAAAGCAGAAACAGGGAAACAGCATTTAGTAAACAATTTAAAAAAATCCTAGTTGAGAAAAGTTACTACTCTTTAGAAGACTTTTTATCCGATAAAGAAATATAAAATTATGTGTCAAGAATTTGCAGTGTATATTAGTTAATAACCAAATAACTTAAAATTTGTAACCTAGCTAATAAAGATAGTAGTAAGATTTTTTAGTTTCTAAGTTTTTGTATGCTGTGCCCTAACGGGGTATCATGTAACATAACATGTATATATATGTAACTTGATAGCATTGATAAAGAATACTGAAAGAATAGTGAATACAGAATGTATCAATTGAGGAAAAGAGATTTTAAGCTAATAAAAATTACGACTGTTAAGGAGCAATGCTGTCAAACATTGGTAATTCGTGAAAATTACGTCTTAATTCACTTAAGATTCGCTACTTTTAAATTAGATATTTTTGAATGAAAATTAGGATTTCGGGAGAAATAAAAAAACACGTGGACATTAAAATTTCATTTTCTATCGATCTGCTTTACTGAAGTTGTAATACTACTCGTACTAGTGGGTCTGTGAGCTGTAGACTTCGTGAGTGTTTTTTTAATTTATTAATGTTAGATATAACCTGCTTACAAAATTTCACGAGAATCGGTTGAGAAACGCTGTAGAGGCGACAAACCATTGATTTATTTTTTATATTACTCGACATACCTAAATATTCTATGTAATCAACCAACCTGCTCACAATACTTCACGACAACCGGTTGTGAAACTCGGCCGGAGAAACACAAACACATTGATAATAAAAATGTTTTTAAAATTTCCAAAATCTGACTCGTCAAAAAAAAATATTTTTATTTTCGAACCTGCTCACCCACGAGAATCGGTTAAGAAATGCGACCTGTAGAGGAAGACAACTGGAAATCCAGACATACGAAAGATTATTACGAGACATTTTTCTCGAAGCTTAAAAAGAGACCTTCGTTTCACTCGGTCAATTATACTCGTACTTCTATGCTGAGGCATCAAACACTGTTCCCAATTCAGTTTCCAGACCCTCTAGTAAAAAATGTGGTAAAAAAAATAGTGGAGATAATTTGAAACATATGGAAACAGACTTTCATTCAATTTCTCAATCCTTCTGACACGTATAGAAGGCGCGTGTCCGAGCGGAGCGTGTTAATGCTAATGATTTTATGATATTAATATTAAAAGGCAATACCAAATTCATTAATGTCCCACATTGGCCCTCCGGAAGGTTTGTGTTAAGCGGATTACAAAAGCAAACTGATGTTTTCTATATCTAATTCGTTGGGATAAGTCGCCAGCCACATGTGGCAATTATAGACAACGGTGTTCAGTGACAGTTCTTTAGAGTTCTATATCTGAATCTTATATCTTTAAACGAGCAATTCTTGTATATTTATTTATTTATTTATATGTATATTTGACCGGTCTTGCGCCACCCGCATCCAGCGGACTCCCGCGACCTTTACCAGGTCATCAGTCCACCTTGACCGGTCATTGTGGCACTCTTTGGGGAGGCCTATATCCAGCAGTGGACGTCTTTCGGCTGACATGATGATGATGATGATGATGATGTATATTTATTTCGGGGATCTCGGAAACGGCTCTAACGATTTTGATGAAATTTGGTATGTGGGGGTTTTCGGGGACGAGCAATCGATCTAGCTAGGTCTCATGCCCGGGTAAACGCCGAGCTAGGCTCGGTCGCCCAGACATTGGTAATAAAGGAGCCAAAACTGTGCAGCCGAGTGAAAGGAAAAAAATATAAGCGTAAAATTCCAATGAAACAAAAATAGGGAGAACTTTTTTAGATGGAAGTTTTCACCATTGTCATGACAACTAGTGTAATTAGATGGATGGAATTGAATGGATGTTAGCGAATGGTTTTAATAGAAATAGAGGAAAAAATTATAAATAGACAGTTAATGTTTTGAGTTTTTACCGTTTAGTAAAATAAAATAAATAGATAATAGTCATGATCAAAGGTTCAATGTACTTGTAATTTTGTCCCCATTTCCAACTCATTAAACTACTCATTAAATATGTAAAAAAAACTTTTAAATGTTCATACTAATAGACTACTGATTAAATATTATGTAAAAAAAAACTTTTAAATTTTCATACCCAAAAAAAACTCTCCTTTCTTTTGGGCGACTGCCCAAAAACTTACCCATCCAGCTACAGCTTTCCCATCGTAAATTTAAAAGGTGTAAGAAGATATCAAGAACCCTACTTATCACTTGGTTAAATAAAAATAGATAACAAGCAATAAAACTCAAACCCCAGTAAAACATCTGATTCGCATTATCCTTAGGAAAGGAAATTAAAAGTATCTTCGGAGCAAAATATTCAGGGCCCATTTTAACTGAACTTATCGGAATGAAATCATATTGCATTCGAATATACTTTTTTTAAATAATGGGATTGCTCTTGGCCACCATTTAGCCAGGGGGCAAACTTGAGACACTTAAGAGGAGGGGTAGGGCAAGCTTTCTCCATACAAACTTTGTGCAGGATTTACTTCGTTTGTGTTTGCATTAAAGTTATGGTCTTTGGTCAGTATGTTTATTTTTCTCATAGCTATTTCGTGATGTAATTTTTTTTTTAATTTTTTTGAAATATTTGAAAATTTTCACATCACGATCTTCGCATATCTAATATTTACAACCAAAAAAAAATTATATTTGTTAGTGCCAAAACCGACGAATAAAACCTGCACAAAGTTTGTATGGGGAAGGCCTTGCCCTACCCTGCGCCTTAATCGGGTACTTAATCACATATCAAATATGTTTCTGTTAAAAAGTGCATTAATAACACCGTATTTACATAATTATACTAAATTTCAGCTCAATCGGATACCGGCAAGTGATTAAAAATTGAATTGCAGGATTCCACCCTAACAATAGTACATTACTGCAGAGACCAGTAAGTAAGCCATCCTGGACGAGTATGAGTTAGCCGGCCGAGCCGAAGGCGAGGATGACACTTATGGTCGAAGCGTGTATAGTGCTTTTCTCAAAAATAAAACAAGTTGTATAAATAGCGGTAAAAATCATATTTTTCGCCAATTCCACCTCGTTTGTTCTAAAACCGTGGAGTCGGACTAGCTTTGGTTTGTGCGGGCGCGGGCGCCCCCGCAGTAATGGCCACTTTATGGCTAGGTGTGACATAATACATATTTACATACATTGCGAATTAAATAAAAGATTTTAATAAAATACTGACTCCGTATCAACAAATTACTGATTTATACAACTATAATATTAATAGACGAATATTATTTATTAATAAAATAAGGATATTAAACACAGATAAATCCAAATCCGCTACGCAGGCTTCGTCAGGTGGGTACAACTATAAATCAGCCACAGGTTTCGTCATATATACGAGTGAGATACGCACACAACAATAAAACAATCCGCAACAGGCTTCGACAGTCAACAGTAATCAGTCAGTCAGTAATATTAATTGCACAACAAAGTACGCACTAGTATTTCAGTTGCCAAATAATCAGTTTAGGGCGCTACACTGAGAAATTTGGAGACTTTGAAACGCTGTCCTGCCCAGACTAGCAAACAGTAGGGGCGGATTTTCAGATATATGATTCCTGACTATATGATTGTGGTACTGACAATAGCGACACATGATTGCTTAAAATTTTCTCGATAGAAAATAAATCCAAAGTTGGGTCTTATATTTTCCTTTTTTTCCTGAGCCTACTAAAACAACGCATTATTAAAAGACACGATTAAGTTAATATGATGGTATTTTACCTCATCTAGGTACTGATAAGAAGAAATAAACCTGCACACAGTCAGATATTTATCGAGATTTGTCTAAAAAGCCATTCTCGGAGAGGGTTGCATCCCGTTTTGTCGTGAGCGAAAAACAAAGGGTGTCTCTTTCTATCGATATATCGCCTTAAATTAGGTTGTTAGGTTTTTGGATGTGCCTTCAAATATACCATTTACATTTAGCGCGCGCCTCCTTCCGCACGCGTATGCGCCAAGACTAAGAACAAACGAGTGCGTGGTAAATATGGAGCTGATTTCAATTCAATGTGTTTATTCGAATTGGTCCTAAGGACGCTTGCGTTAATAACTGCGAAAAGTTGGGGGCTTATCGACTCGTTGCCTCTTTATGCACGTATACCCCAATCAATGAGGAGATTTAATAGCTTTGAGCTACCAAGAGGGTTAGAAATAGTAGTTTATGCAACTGGTACATAATGAGGGGCATTAAAACACGAGTGTGTTTTATGAAACGAGCCGAAGGCGAGTTTCATAATAAGGTCACACGAGTGTTTTAATGCCTAATTATGTACAGTTGCATACATTACTTTATCTACACACATATTATAATTACTCTAAGATGGGTTCAGAAACCGTAGCAAATAAATACAATAATTGTGTTAATACAACCTTTTTTGCACGGTTGCGGAAATATCGAAATCAGAACTGGCAACCGATACCTAAATGTTATTTTAAAAAGTAAAGAGTCCTTATTCTGATGTGATCATGTCGTTCTAGCTCAAATTTCGTGCGATATATACTAAAAAAACATCGAGCTGACATTTCGCATCGACTGAATTTGAATTTTCAGTGATACTAGAATAGGGACATGTCAACTTTGACATTTAAATTTTGACAGTTTTGTTTGACGTAATATTTTAACATCATATATGAGATTAAAATGAAATATTTTATTACTGCTGTAGCCTTAGCCACAGATAAGAAAATTGCCATAAATTCATTGAATGTTGAAATGAGAGTCATTTTCTACGGTTTCCGAACGCATATTAGAGGATTTATGATATGTGTGTAGATAAAGGATTTTTTTTAATACAACCACGAGGCCAAACAAGCTTTCGGCCTTCCTGCCACTAATTTTATAGTGACACTTTTCTACTAACATTGCTGTCAAATTATTTTTAAATTGTTTCGTAGTCAGCGCCTTCATACCATCGGGAAGTTTATTATATATTCTAGTGGCCATTCCAAAGATACTTTTTTTCATAGTGCCGTATTACTTTGCTCGTTTTGTAATTTTTTGTCATATTGTGATCGCGTTGGAAATTTTCGATAATGGGAAACTTTCGAAAATAGATGTGGGTTGCGTTTAACAAATAAAGCTATTTCCAGGATATAGAGACATGGCACTGTTAAAATGTTCATTGATTTGAAAAAGGGAACGCAGCTTTCTCTTGCACTTATGCTACACATTGCTCTTACACACCTCTTTTGCCCTGTAAGTACAATGTCTCTATCAACTGAGTTACCCCAGAATATAATGCCATATCGAAGTCTTGAAACTACAAGTCCATGGTAGGCGGATAAGACTGTTTCTCGACTTACTATTTTTGACATTTTGAATAGAGCATATGCAGATTTATTTAAATGTTTAGATATTTCGGCAATGTGTGGTTTCCAAGTAAGCTGACTGTCTATTAATATGCCTTAAAATCGTGTAGTGTCTACATTCTCTATTTTATTAAATCTATAGCTAATGTCAATTATGTCATTATTAATTAGTTTGTTCTGTTTATAGAAGTGCATTACATTAGTTTTCTTGAGATTAATTAAATTATAAAATGTAGTGTTAAGTACAGTTGGAATCATGCCGTTTAAAGTGCGTACATTTTACTTAAAAAAACATGCTAATTTTGACTTGTTTACTATGACTTCATACCCCATTCAAGGCCCATGACGATACAACTGCGTCATGCCTCTACGTAAGATACTACTACTACTACGCGCTACGGCGTAGCACCTACGCGCTACGGCGTAGCACACGTAGCTTTTGTGGGGCCGCGAATGGTTAAGTGGGTATAGGGTAAGCTATGATTGTTCAGATATCCTGAAGTAAAATTAAAATTAATCTATCTAGCTAAAATAATTGTTTATGGCCATAAACTATCCAAGTACCTACGTTATTAAACATGAGAATAAATGTTAAAGCTAAACCTTAATCACTTAAAAGTGTGGGTGGGAAGGAGCACAGCGCGTGTATTATTTAATATCAAATAAGTTTATTCTTGTCTACTTTATTATAAAATCCGGTACGAAGGACTATACACTTTCTATATATACCAACCCTAAATGTGCAACGTCTGACCCGCACTTGGCCGGTTTCTTTAATTTTATTTCATCTTGATTCTTTCATAAATTCAATATCTTATTTCCAAAGTTTCAGTCCCTTCAATGATACTGAAATACGAGTCAAAAATTGAGTGGCCGCATTTATGGCATTTGAATTTAAACAGAGCTGTTTTAAGAGATTGTTCTGGGAATTTTAGTTTTCTATTTTAGTTTTATTGTCTTTTTATTTTACTAGTTCGTAACAATAGTCTTTGCCTGTGTCCTTTTTAAATCTGACTACATTTCTAAAGAAGTAAAATGTATTCCAGGGGTTAACGTAGGTATCCAGGGATCTAGGGGTTAATGTATTAAAGGGTGAGTGGTCAGGGGGGATCATGTCGAAGTTAAGACTGCTTTATTACGATATATTAGTGATATAAACTTTTTTTTTACCACATTGGTGTCAAACAAGCGTATCCTGATCAAAGTTTACTTTTATCCACAAACCTTCCGAAACCTAAACGCGTGAACTCCCATTTCGATTTCAACCTGCTATTTATTCAATTTCAACAACAAAAGCATTACGCCCCGGCACTCACGGTACACCGCAATTGCATTATAAAATTAACTCTATCCAATTTGGCCCCGGAGTTTTCTTATCTGAATCCTAATTAGCGAACACAAATAATCTCCACCCACTTCCGTCGAGACAAGAGCAACAATATATGCAATTATATATTCCGGCAATGCGGGGCAATTAACATGGAAATTCTCGTTAGCTCGCAAAAGGGAAACTTTTGATGTTAAAGGAAGAGGGAAAAAATTCAAGAACGGCACCGACCGGCCTCATTAAAGGCCTTTAACACTAGCGAGATGCTTCCGGGAAGTGGCTACGTAAGAATTTTAAACCAGTTGCTGGGAAAAAACGAATTTATATTAGCCGGTGGTGCGCTGTTGTTAATGGTATAATTGTAGGTTTTTACAGTTCTGCGTGTAACATGTTTGTGTCTCATAATAATTAAGGTTGTCTGAAAGAGATCGCTCTTTATCAATATGACAACCTGTTGTCTACTTTTACCTACATGTTATTGTTTTGATCATTTATGTAACTTATTAATTTGTGTGTGGTGTGCAAAAAAGAGTATAATATGTATTTTATTTGTTATTCGTATTTTTGGATACGGTCAAGGAAGCAGTCTTAGTAGTAAAACTGTTTATTGTACACAACAACAAAAGAGCAGGTACAAAGAAACTTGTCCTTTTGAGAGATCTCTTCCAGTTGACGTTTGGGTAGATGAGAAAGAAAACAAGTCGACAAAGAAAAATGTGAAGAAAGGCACATTAATTTTGTGCCATGGACCGCGTTACCGATGTCACTTTTTAAACATTTTGATAAAATCATGCTTCTACATTTGCCGCATTAGCAAACAGAAAGCCTGCCACAGCCCACCGGCGTTAGTCACCGCGCGATGTGTGTTTAAACATATAGCCGGTACTGTCAATCAATTTGATTTCTGGGCCACTTCACTCCAGTGACATTAATATGAGATCTCTAAAGGCTTTCAATTAGATTGTCACTGTAAAAACGTACAAAGTGTCCCAGAAATCAAATTGGTTGACCGTACTGAACGCGGCCTAGAGTAGTAGTTGATAAGATGTCATGTCCGAAGTTTTTTGTCATATACCGTGTACAGTTCAAATGCTATTGTGTAGAACCCAATTAGATCTATCTACATAACAAGGTTTAACCAAGGTGTCGTGAACAGCTTTGGTTGACACAACTGTTGGCTACAATGGAGTGAAATCGAAAAAAATATCTTTATCATATTCACCGTAAAAAATCTATTCAGTTATTTAATGGTGCATGTGATATCTTCAACGCGCATTGGGCAACGAGAGCTGTGGAACGAATATCAGCTGATGATGAAATAATCAGCATCTTCCGATATTTTCCCCGTTAATTCAAAATTAATGAAAATTACCTCGCTTTCGTTAAATCACTCGCAGACAAATTAAACTGATATTGAGTTGTCTGCAAGTGATTCGTTATTTTAGCATACACGCTAACCAGCAAACTTGATTGCCACCACGGCAATTAATTCTCTAAGCTCAGTGTAAAAAGGCGAGTGAAATCAATTCAAAGGTGCGGTTTAAATGGGTACGCTCGAGGCTAAATTTCTCGGCAGATCTATTGAATGCAATAAAATTTTCTGCACAATTGAAACCATTAAAAGCCGTCTCGGCGCTCTGAATGTTAATCATGGACTAGTGAATAGAACAATCACAATGTGGAGAAACCTCGGAGCAAACGTTTAGTTTACAAAACGAAACTCATTATTATGTTAGAGTCAATGTACAAATTCATCGAAATAGAGAAGATAATAAGCGGAAAAATATATCAGATAGAGTCTGGCTAACCAATTTTTTTTGACAGATATTTCCTTGCGGTATCACAAATTGTCTATGATTTTAAATGTCAGTTGTCAATTTATTTCATTCATTCAAATTTTCCACGATTTATTAAGGGTTTATTTTCGACAAGAGCAATTAATATTTCTGACCGTGTTTTTGGTAATAAGCTTATAACCTGAAACCCTGTTTTGTAATCCGGTACATAAATGTTATATTTCCGTTTGGTATTAAACCAAAACTGAATGAGTTTAGTCAGAAGAAACACTTGTTTGATCATTTGACAATTGTCGTTTGTTTACTACGGGATTACAGAGGGTCAATCTGTCAGTCAATCACATTTAATAATATCAATGAATAATGTCACTGTCATCATAAAATAATGACCAGAAAAAGCAAGTACAACTTTTCGAAATGAAAATAGAATTCGAAGTGTAGATTGCAAAGAACTCAAAGGGGAAAGCTTATAGAGAACAGCACATTAACAACCAAAATTCTCCGTAATCTTGTTACATCCGAGAGTCAAAAGTTGACGAACATATTTACCAACCAAGCCAAACCTCGTCTACGTTGAAATCAGAAATCACGTTTATCTCCCTTGTAGCCAGAACAAAGATATGTATACACTCTTCGTCTTATTACAAAGATATACGGTGCAAACTTGTAAACATAATTTTGACGCCGATTGCAAAAGATTTAATCTACAGTTCAAAAGCATTCACAGCAATTTCCCTTGCAAGAAGCAAAAACTTATTTGCCACGAGTTCCTCTGTCATTAGCCGGGTAAATTGTTTTTTCCTGCAGCCTTCTTTAGATCTAGATTAAGTGGTAAACTGAGCTAATACTCCACCACTGCTAAAGCTTATTAAAGCCTTAAGGAGTTACAAGTACCATTTTATGAACAGTGTACTTGATGTTTAACAATTTAAAGTTTAATTTTATTTTCGTTTCTTGCCACTCAAGTTGCGTAGGTTAATGTGAATATGAACGATAATTGAGCCATTTTTTGGTATTGACCACATAAGATGTATTACATATTATAGAACTGAGAATTTCTATATTATAAGTCAATGATTGACGAATTTTATTTTGTGATAGTATTGGATGAAAAAGGTAGGTTGGAAGTGTTCCTGATTCTGTACAAAGTACATTATAAAATCAAAATACCTATGTTCCCTAAATTTTTTTTTTTCAGGACTCAATGGAAAAAATTTAGGACACTGTAAGAAATTATGCAAATATTATTCACAATGAAGAACACAATCTATCTACCAATTTTTACCGTAATCAAAAAAAAAGTAAATAAAAGTTGGCCCAATTATCAGGATGTTTTCTACACTATTTAATTACGTGGTTGGTAGTTACGTTGTTACTATTGGTGTCATTTTATTCATTAGTATACCCGTTAGAATAATTGATACCCGTGGCCTTGGCTATAGGCTTCGGTGACCAAACGTAAACTGTTTTGCCACTTGAATTTATTTGATTTTTTATTTATTTTTGAATTTATTTTGTTAATTATCTGCAGTCTCAACTAATACTCTCAAATGATTTCGAAACGCAATAGGTATATGACGACCGTAATATCTCCATTCTCAAAAACCGATTTCATGCCTCCAATTTCAGTTTTATTCAGTCTGTTATAGCGCTTACAAACAAATCTGGGATTCGCAGGGTGGAGCTGACAGCGTCGGCTGTAACAAGATAAGCGGCGGGTCGCACGCGACCCGTCCGTCGGACCGCCGCGTCCGACCGTGTCCGCCCTAATCTCCTCAAGAGACAATGCCGCTACTGTCAGAGTATTAAGAGTAGATTCTGTTTAAAAAGAACGTGGTTCAGTTTTTGCGCAGTTAGAAAGAAGCGTATAGTCGGCATCGCAAGTAGCTGCGCACATAAAGTCTTTATTATAAGGGAATGTAATTTTAACGCTAAAACGTTAAAAAAAAACTATAAGTATTATTGCAATTGAAAATGTTAATCATATTCATTATGTTTCTCTAAATAACTATTTAACAAAAGGAAGACCATGATTTTTTTTGACGGTTCGATTCCTGGTACAAGCATGTAACGTTTCTCAAACTTGTGAATGCAGTTCTAATTATTATTTAAGCGGGTGCAGCGGCGGAAAACGCTGAAATTCTAAAGCGTAATAAATATAAGGGCCTTGGAAGAGAGTACAATTTTGTACCTTTTGGCGTCGAAACTCTAGGTCCATGGGGTCCCAGCGCGCACAAGTTATTTAGTGAAATCGCGAAGTATTGCTGGACATAAGCCTCCCCCAAACATAGGCCTCCCCATGCTTATCCATATAAACAACACAAACTAAATAGTACGTCAAATTTCAGACCAATTAAATATTAAAAAAATTAAACAGCAGCTATTAACAAGGGAAGTAATGATAAACTTAATTTTTATTCACACTGAACTCGCAAATAATCTCGTCGAAGCACAAACAAATTACTCGAATTGTTGTAAATACAAATATATGTTTTAAGTAAACATAAGCCGGTGTACAAAACGCTGGCGTTTAAATATTAAATGTATAAACGTCACTGAAACATCAAAGACAACGGTGTGCGGTGAATGGTAAATACCATATAAAAATGTACGGGTTTTTGTTAAAAAATGGGACTGTCAAGTTCGTTTCTGCTGTGGATTTTGTTGTACATATTTGAGAGCGATGTTTGTGAGTGTTAAACAAAAGAAGTAGGTTTATTTATGTTCATTTATTAATGTAAAACAAGGCACCATCACTGGCAACTATGAGGTGATAAACAAACAGTTATTTAAGGTTGGAGTGGACTCGGGAACTTTATATACTATCTCTCGGAAAATATCTGCCCTAGGCAAATCAATTCGTAATAATAACACGTAGCCAGACTTATAATTACGTGTTTTATTATTACGATTCGCAGCGTCAATATTTACTAAGGGACACTTAGCATGGCTGATAACAATTCTCTAGGTGTTGTATCAATGTTGTGTATTGAAAATGTTGAGTCTTGAACCTTGTCCCATCGCAATCAAAGAAATTTCGTTTAGACTGAAATGTAATAGGTATTAAAACTTTAAACTTGCTTTCAATAATCTTGTTTTCAGATAAGGTGATTGATAAAAGTCATCAGTGACATTTGACATAAAATTTTCAAAGATATTCATTTATAAATTTGCTGGCGCTACTGTCAAGATGTTAAAAGAAAATTTTTTTTTAGGGTACCTCCCCTACATGTAAAGTGGTGGTGCATTTTTTTTTTCTGCCAAACCCCATCGTGTGGGGTATCGTTGGATAGCTCTTTTAAATATTATAAGTTTTCTAAAAGCATTTTTTGATTAAAGGATTGGTTAGCGTGATATTAAGCTTAGAAGTGATAATTTTTGCTATGGTCAAGTGTCCCCCCCCCCCCCCCCCTGCCAGCTAAACGGTGGCTACTAGGCATGTGAAAAAAATCATGGTAGTAGTATATACGATGAATTTAAAAGGAAAACTATCACAGCTAAGTAGACATTACTAGTTAACGAGTAATAGTCGAACTTCAGAAATGTACTTTGCAAAAGCAAACTTTCGTAAAATTTCCATTGGTACCTTAGATAATGTTGTTAATTCTTTCAAAAACATAGTAAATATAAGTTTGCGAACTTTTTAGTCCATATAATGTAACGGGTGGACGACTACGGAACCCTACCTTGCGCGTGGCCCGACACGCACTTGGCCGGTTTTTTTATACAATGAAGGTGGCAAACAATCGTACGGTCTACCTTATGGTAAGCGGACACCGCAGCCTATAGACGCTCGCAACTGCAAAGGAGTCACGTCAATCAATACTCCAGACAATAGACAAACAAATGATTAAAACAAATGATCGTTTAGATAATTATATCCAGTTTTATTTTTTTATTATATCCAATATCCAATTACATAGGTGTTAGGGATGTTCCCACTATGCTTACAAATACTTCGCGCAATTGTTACAGTGATGTAAAATGGTTTTAGTAATACGAAATTGTTTCAGTGTGTCCTAAATTCAGATCGGCTTAGCGCGACAGAGGCTCTGTTATCAGCTGAAAAGCCTTAACTCAGTATTAGATACGTATCAAGATAGGACCTTTTGTATTGAGACGGTACTCTGTGTGTCACGCTGGGAGCGGATTGAGGGATTTTGCAACATTGCGCCAC
The DNA here is from genome assembly GCA_951800055.1 of Cenopis cana. Classification (NCBI taxonomy): domain Eukaryota; kingdom Metazoa; phylum Arthropoda; class Insecta; order Lepidoptera; family Tortricidae; genus Cenopis; species Cenopis cana. The sequence goes on from OX637489.1 coordinate 14,398,784, forward strand.
CGCTGTCTTGATTTTCCGTCTTGAGACCGTACTCCAAGGTTGTGCTGGGCAGAATCGAGAAATTGAGATGTTTTATAACAACTAACAAAGTCTTGAACAAATATGGTGGGCGTAACGAGTATTTTTCCAAGAAAATTGTAAGCCATAAATAATATCTAAATATTACATTAATTTTGGGCTTAGGTAATAATTCTTCTCTCGTATGTACCAGGATAATCCTTATTTTTACTTTTTAGGGGTCCGTAGCAAACAAACATAGTAAACACAATAGGCACAAAACATAAAGGTTAAAGCAGAGGTGCACAACATGCGATCTTATCGCTAAAGAGCAATTTCTTCCAGCCAACATTTGGGACAACACTCGTACCTATCTACCTTTGTGACAATTTAACTTCATTGGCATGCACTTAACTCATCGTAGGATGCAGGTTGAAATTCAAAGATGAAGTTGGGAACTATTGCAGTGACGATATAATACTATTACAAATTGGCATAGTTTAATTACTTGAGGTCAGGAGGCTCTCAGTTAATTATTGTAGGCGAATATGAGGTGACTAATTATGCAACTAATTGGAAGCCATAGTACAGGCGGCCCACGAAAATGTTGTACTTTGTCAAATTAAACCAGAATAAGGCATAGTTAAGATTGTTATGACATTCACGCAAAAGAGTGCGAACTTGTCATTGCCTGTCATTGCATATCTCTGTCTATATTCTGCGATTTTAACATGCTTTTCTTAATTAATATTTCAATTATTTTAACTCTTGACAGTAGCACCAGAAAATTCATAAAAGGATATCTTTTGAAAATTTACTGTCACTGGTGACTTTTATCAGTCACCTTATAAATAATTAACAAAAGAGACTAAATAATAACTAACTATAAAAAGAGATTGTTGAAAGCAAGGTAGTTTTAACATTTTAAACATGCTCAACATTTTCATGAGCCGACTGTACATATAACTCGTTAATACCTAATTGATAAATTTGGTTATTGATGCATTAAGCTTTAATCAATATATGAATATTAAAGACGGACTGGGATTTAAGAAGCGATTCCATCTATGGAAGGGAATGTCCATAAGATATCGCTCTCATATCATGTCTTTCTTTTTTTCTGCCTAGCGTTATCCAGGTTTTTTCCAGGATCCGCTTTCCTGCTTGCTTTTTTCCACTTTACGCGATCCTGGGCGTCCTCTTTAGGGAGCCCATTCTTGCTCGTATCGGCCTTCACTTCATCGCTTCTTAGGTCTGTATCGTCAACTAATAAATATTCCTATGCCCGGATAAATTGAGCTCCTGATTTCATAATGTGTTTTTGACGTGAGGAAATGTTGTGTTAATATTACAAAGTTTATGCAAGCGCGACAATATGATGGAACTAGAAAGAATTAAATGAAATATTGCGTGTCTAGTGAAAGCAACTGTCATTGTCTAGCACAAACGGCAGTTAGCTTAATTCAGAACAGCAAGCCGGCACAAAGAAAGGAGTTTTGTCTTGTCCAAACGACGCCGACAGCGTGTCATTTTTGTGTCAGCGTTTGGACACAAAAATGACACGTTATGATTTCTTGCGATTATACGGTAGACCAGTAGCTCTAGTATAAGTTTTTTCGAAACATTAACTAATTCGAACGCGTTTGCGTTTCGTCTCAAAATGTATGAAAACGCTCTCACCGAGTTTGAAATACGCGCGTTCATCGGTTAGCAACAAATGTTATACTCGCTGTTTTAGTTTCCACTAGTGACCACCAGAGGCGCTGTTCACGTTTTCATACCACTTTCATACATTTTGAGACAAAACGCAAACGCGTTCGAATTAGTTAATGTTTCGAAAAAACTTATACTAGAGCTACTGTCTTGGTCTAATTCTTTTTTCTTCACCTACCCAGGGAGGTAGCGCAAAATACCTGGGATGTCCGACAGGTCCCCTCCCGACTGGAAGGCTCCGATAGACTAGTTTGGCACCCCGATCCTCTCCCCCCGGAGCTGGAGGGAGGTGACGCTAGATATCTGGGACGTCCGACGGGTCCCCTCCCGACTGGAAGACTCAGATGGGCTAGTTTGGCGCCCCGAACCTCTCCCCCCGGAACTGGAGGGAGGTGGCGCAAGATACTCTGGGATGTCCGACGGGTCCCCTCCCGACTGGAAGACTCAGATAGGCTAGTTTGGCGCCCCGATCCTCATTTAAAACCGATACAAACTAATTCATATAAGTTAAATGAAAATAGTTGTGAGATTTTTCTCATAGATTTTAACAGTCTTCTTACATTTTAAATGTTTCTCTTGCAAGTCACTGAATGTAAAATAGCGAGATGGGAACAATGCGGCCGCTATTATGAATAAAGGTTTGCAAACGTGTACTTAATTCATTACTTTCTACGCAATATCGAATCGCCTTCACAATAACCGTATAGCCGATTCAAAACATGTTAAAAGCCGGCGCCAGCACCAATTTATTAAAAGCCAAAACCTTACAAAGGAACTATTATTGAACAATGAAAACGGAATAGCGTGAACGAGAGTAAACAAAACAATGGTACCGAATAGGGTAATATTTTCCTTACAGACGAATTTACCACAGCGTAGGAAATTAACAGTTAGTGGCCCCATAAACCGACCTCCGCGACTTCGTAAGCATTGAGTGCTTTCAGCTATTAGGTTAACTTGTCCATTAACTACTGGGATTCGTTGGGTGCGTTGACATCCCTTGAATTCATGGCTACTTATTTTATTAGCCTGACTGTGGCCAAAACCCATTCATGAGGATAATGAGATGGAACTTAACAGTCAATGGCGATACGTTCTGAGGAAGTCCAATAATTATGTCCATTTGTTTTAACAAAACGTTTAGTTATTTGAGTTAAATTAAACTTATCTTCGGTAGCATGAGTTAGTGTGAAAACAACATAGGTAGGTACTTACTATAATTATTTTATGAAAGTAAACACGAAATTTAAATATACAATTCGCACATCTCATTTTACCGAAAGCCGTTTAATTCCTTTTTCCTAAAAAAAGCCTTCGACCTGTCCAGACAGCAAAATAGAAAAAAAATCCAGTCAAAAAGCAAGGAAACATCTATGATTTGTCCAAATTTATCCATCTCCATTGCACAAGTGGAGTTCCGGACGTCAAGATGTTTGTTCGGGCTGAACAAGATAAATATTTTGTATGGAGAGTCAACAGTCTACCAAAACATTCGTATCAAAAGCTCAAGTTAGTGAGAACGGGAGAATAAATAAAGACGGCATGCAAAACAGATCCGGCTACTTACAGTACGAGTTATACCATCAGTATATTGATTGTGTAGAATAAATGCCTCATTATACGAGGCAAGCATGATTTCACGTGTAAAGCAAGCGGCAAAAAAATCGCCAGAAATTTAAAAATAGTACATATTTTTAGGTGAGCATCCTTTGTAACATTTGCCCCCCCCATGATGTGGGCTGATGACCTGGTTAAGGTCGCGGGGGTCCGCTGGATGCGGCCAGCCCATGACCTATCGTTGTGGTGCTCTCTGTCCAGCAGTGGGGCGTCTTTCGGCTGATGATGATGATAATAATGATGAACCTTTTCTAATAATAATGGTAAAGATAAATCTATTCCATTAAACTTATTCTGATTTGCTTTTATACTCTGAAGTCCATAGAACAATATTTGAAATATATTGTATTTACCCACTTGATAACTTCAACAGAGATGTATCTATTGGTATACAATACTCCTATACAATATTGTTAACTGCCTGACTCTTCTTTCCAGTCGCCGTGGTCGAAATCAGCCAGGATAATGATGATGATGATGAAATGCCTCAAATTATAACAGACGTTTAAGAAAAAAAAAACCTTTACAATCAAAATTACCTAGTACGAATTGATATGCATAAAACACACCAATGTCAATGTTAACTCAACAGAATATTGGTTTTAGACAACACTTTATATTTCGTAAAGCCTCTGCAGATTTTATTTTTATGCTATAGGCGGCAAACGAGCAGACGGATCACCTGATAGTAAGCGATTACTGTCGCCCATAGACAGTGCAAAACCAAAGAAGTTACAAGTGCATTTCCGGCCTTTCATAAAGGAGTACGCTATCGTCTTGAAGGTTTGTAGTTCACATGCATCGGTCCGGAAATACCTCAGGCGACAGTTCATTCCATAGTTTGGTTCTGCGAGTCAGGAAATTTCTTAAATAACGCATAGAGTTGTGGACTGCCAACCATCTAAATAGTGAAGATAGAAATGCTGACGCGTAGAGCGATGGCGAAAATATGCGGAAGAGATCAGTCCAAACAATTCATCCGAGCACTCCCCGTGATACAGGTGTGATTTTGCAACAATCACGCAAAAAATCAAGTACTTTTTTACAATAAATAGAAACCTAAATCTTGTTCAAATGCTGTCATTTATTATTAGATTGTGTAGCTGGCCCCGCCAAACCTAGTGTTGTGACAGCTTGGATTTATTCGAATAAATATCAATATCGATTCCAGTTGAATGTTGTTTCAAACAAAGCTCAGCGTTTATAAACTATGTTAGCTTTATAAACGGATTGCATTGATTAACGGTTTAGATACATGGTAGACAGTATTTTAAGCGTTAATAGACGTTTGAAAAAACATAATATTACAAAAGAAATTTTACCTAGTCTTTACAGTTTAAAACATGTTACCGTACACCGTGTCAGGAGCCAAGCGATGGCGATTTACTTAACCTTTATGCACTTGGGTGCCACTCACTGTTAACCAACATTAAATTGTTTAAATCGTGCCAAGATGTTATTATTTTAGAGATGTCCCGTTTGCAGGACCAAGACTTTCCTCCGCCGTAATCGAGGTATTCCGACGCCAGATTCGATTTTATAAGACCAATTAATAGTTATTTTAAACTCCAGCATGATGCGTTTTCTACTATATTTTAAATGCATAGAAATGTTTTGATCAGATAAGCAGTATTTACTTTTAATTTTCACCTTAGTAGTCGTTTTTCATAATGCCATTTGGACCAGTTTTAGAGATGAGATAGTTTCAGGTAAAAACTGAGATTGAATTTCGAATCATGAATCCATGGGCAGATTTGGTACTTCATTTTATAACTTGTTCCCTTTCGTAAATGTGGTCATTATTGGATACCTCCTCATTTGATCTTCACTTCTAGAACAATTTCGTTCTTGAATCTATACTATGAATTTCAGGAAACAAAGTTACATTTTTTTTCTCTGGCCATATACTAGCAAATTATTAGCTTAACGAATTATTTTTTGAGTATATCAAAGGTGAGAACTTCCATACAAAGGCTGTTCCGTTTAGGTACAGCAAGTGTCGATGATCATTTTAGTATTTACCCTGTCACTTTCATTACTTTGACGCATCTCAACTGTCGTAGTATTTTAGGTGACTTCCTGATTTGTCGGTGTGGTGGCGGTACGATATGAGAAAACTGTCAAATGTCAGTGTCAACTGTCAGTCGACTCAGTACTACTTTTTACTGCGCCCCTACAATTAAATGAGTGCTTCCTGACAGGCGCGGGATCCGCGGAAGCGGGACGATGCGAAGGCAGTACTGGTCTGCTTCTGCGCATAATATTACTACTGCGCAAATGTAATACTGACAGTATTCTGTCAAGTGGGAATCTTTGCGATGTCAGTAAGTATACATCAAAGAAGAAAATGACACATATCGATCCCGCCCCGCCAAGTCAGTAAGTCGCCTTACGTTCAGTCGACAAAGCGCTAAAGTGATCATCTACATTTTCTGTTGACAGTACAATGGATGCTAATCAAACCAGTACAATTCGTCTTATCTATCAGTTTTAATTTTAACAGCTATAATCCCTTAAATTGATATTATCATAACAAGCAAAATTTAACTCCAGAATTACACTGCTTGGAGTATGGATTATCTCGCTACAAATGTTTTAAACCCAAATTCGAAGCTCATGTCGTACAACCTTGGCAATTTACTCGCATCCAAGTGTTTGCAGACGCAAATTTAAGTCGCCAAAGATTGGATTTCGAATTATGTAAGCCGCTGAGTGCCGCTTATTAATAATGAGCTCATGAAGAGATTAGGTGCTTCATTTTGAGACTTGGCTGTCATATGTTACCAAGCCACACATTGTATTATAGCATTTAATAATACAAATAAGATTTATCGATACTATTTCTGATCCTGTCAGTTTATACACATTTGTTATAAACATTGTTTATACTATATAGGACGTATAGGGTACGCTGTTTGACCAAGACCATACGAGTACAAATAACAGCTTTATTAGTTAATGTACCTATGTACCTATGTAGACGCATTTAAATTTAATTTGGATGTAGAATCACTGACAGGATCAGAAATAGTATCGATAAATCTTATTTGTATTATTAAATGCTATAATACATATCTGACTCTGATCTTAAACTTCATGAACAGTTACAACAGAATAAGTTAGAGAACCTAACCTTACTCGTACCTAATTCTTGAATTTATAGCAATATTTATGATTTTGAAACCCAATGAATATCAATACTGACCTCGAAAACGACTTTTAATTTTTGAGTTGCATGTCAAGATAGCGTTTTGTTTGAATAAATTCAATAATTGACCAGCTATCTTCCACTATGTGGAAGATTACATGTATGCACCTGCATGCACACTACATGTTATTGTTTACCTACAACTAATATTGGTTGGGTCAGATCAGAACCCTAAATGTGCGAAGACTAAATGTGAATAATAAATAATAATAAAAAAAAAAATATTTGTGGACAATCTTACACAAATCAACCTAGTCCCAAACTAAGCAAAGCTTGTACTATGGGTACTAAGCGACGATATACATACTTATATAGATAAATAAATACTTAAATACATAGAAAACATCCAAGACCCAAGAACAAATATTCGTGCTCATCACACAAATAAATGCCCCGGCCGGGATTCGAACCCGGGACCTCCAGCTTCGTAGTCACTACCAACTAAGCTAAAGCGGTCGTCGTGAATGACACACACTTAGCCGGTTTTTTTATTTAGCACAACATCCTTTAAACCTAAATCTTAAACTCTGTAGGGTATTGACATGTCTCCTCGGCGTTCGGCGTCAGTCTATATTTATGTATAACTAACATTTGTGTGGGATTTCATTTCCTCGCGTATTTGTATCAGAAATGGATGAATAGGCAGGAAATGAATAACGAGATGACGGTCAACTGAATGCCATGGAATAAATACATGCTGTGCCAAGTACACCAAGTAAATAAGATAACGGCATGTCATTTTTTAGGGTTCCGTACCCAAAGCGTAAACGGGACCTTATTACTAAGGCTCCGCTGTCCGTCTGTCCGTTTGTCCGTCTGTCACCAGGCTGTATCTCAAAAACCGTGATAGTTAGACAGTTGAAATTTTCACAGATGATGTATTTCTGTTGCCGCTATATATGATGTATTTCTGTTACCGCTATACATGATGTATTTCTGTTGCCGCTATACATGATGTATTTCTGTTACCGCTATACTAAAAAAACAGAATAAAATAAATATATAAGGGGGCTCCCATACAACAAACATGATTTTTTTGCCATTTTTATCGAAGGTTACTCGCACTTGGCCGGTTTTTTAATACAACGATGGTGGCAAACAAGCGTAGGGACCACCTGATGGTAAGCGGACACCGCAGCCTATAGACGCACGCAATTCCAAAGGAGTCACGTGCGCGTTGCTTACCCTTTATAACATTTGAGGTTTGACTGTGTTGACAGCAGAAGGGACAAATTTAGGTCCCTCGCTCTCAACATAGTGCATCCATGGGAGCTCTGGCAACCTTTTCCCACCTGTAGGAACACAGCACTACAACTTGTATAGTAAATAATGTTATTGGGCCTTTTTTTTAATTGCATGAAAATTTGTAGGTTGGAAGAGCTCCTGATTCTGAACAGTGGATAAAATGTATGGGAAAAAAATTTTTTTCGGCGCCATATTGTATTTTTTTTTACTTGTACAGAATCAGGAGCTCTGCCAGCCTAACAATTTTCATGCAATTCCAACGAAAAAAAAAACTACAACGTCAAAAAAATTGGCCCTATTATGGCTGTGGTGGCTGTGGCGTATCTGCAAGGCCAAGTACCTACTACCCCAGTTGGCCTGCTCCAAATTCGAGCAAGATGACATTTTGCTGTGCCCTACCTCTCGTAAAAAGCCGAAATTCAGTTTCGAAAAATTGGTTTTTATACTCACAATACTCACATTTACAAAAATTTTTTTCAAAGCTTAAAAACATAGTTTAGAAAATGAGTATTTTCCCTGGAAATAATTATCCGCTTCTATTAAAAATCGTTAGTCTGCTCATTGTTTTACAACGCCAATAGAAAAACACAATTACCTATAGTTCTCTCATTCTTTTGTTTCTTCGTTAACGACCGCATCCAACCACTAACTCAGGCTCAGTTTACATTGAACTCAGCAATGAAATAGTTGAGTCTGAGTCTTATCACGCGGCCGCTGGCACGTCCCACCAAAAGCATTCCTTAGCTGCCGCCTCGGGGCTTAAGGCGCTATAATAAACTCTTACGCCACTGCATTTTGTCGCCAAGAAAATACATCTAGTTTATGATTGAGTTACCCTTTGAACATGTTTGCTTCGTTAGACGAGTAACGGTAGCCAGCAGGTTATATTACTTTGAAGCCTGGCCCCGTATTATGGTCGCACGATAGCGTAATAAACGACAAGATAAATCATCTGTCACTTTCTATCGAGTGGTATCAGAAAGTGACAGATGCTTTATCTCGTCGTTTATCACGCGAACATCATAGACCAAGTCCCTATTTCACCAACTTGACAATTTGTCACCTTACATTGCTGGGCCGGTAAGTATCGATGCGATTTTGCTCGTCGCCGCGTTGGTGAACACACGTGCCCGGAGCGACGACGAGCAGAATCCACTACCGTACACTGTCTTTGTTGCCTACTGTCATGGCGTCGTTACCGAACAACGTCACTGAACAAGTATTAATTGGCAAAATCATCATAAATTTGATGGAAAGCCATTTTTAAAAGAAGAAGATGTATCGATGCTATCCAACAACCATCTTTACGTAACGACTCAGAAGTGTACTTGAAATTGTCATTGGTGAAATAAGGGCCAGGGGGTCTGTGATGGTCGCGTGATACCATGATAAACACACGCATAATGACGTATGTTGTAAGCCCTGACGTGGTTTACCACAATATGCGCGGCTTAGAAAGATCGCCGGAAAAATTATCCAAACGTTCTAATTTAACAGTTTCATCCGACGCCTTGAATTGTACGCCGTTTTGTCTTGGGGTCTCATTTAAATCTGTTGAAGCGAGGGCGCTTAGCGAATACCTGTTTTCGTAAACAACATTAAACTCAGACGTAGTAAAACCTTTTGAGGGCCTCCTTTCAAGTATTTTTAAGGTCTCGATATCTTGTATTCGGAAAAGTTAAACTGCTAATTCGGTCTCGCTTGCACTCACGTATAAATTTTCACTACTGACGACATGGTAATCAGTTTCATTCTTATTCACATGACTCGCCATGCTTTTAAAACTGAAGATTAATTACTAACTCTGAAAATCTGAAAATTTGTAGCGAAAGAATCATATATCGATATTTGAATAATTGTAATAAAATTATTAAAGACACATGGATGTTGATTGGATACATAAAATTCTGTACCATGTCAAAATCTGATTGCTCCACAATCTTGAATTGACATTCAAAGAGAAGATTTTCAAGTCGCACGATCTTTTTACTAAATAATATATTATTTATGCTCATAAAGATTACACCGAGCTACGATCATCTTCAATCCAGAATAGAAATTAGACTACTAGAGTTTTGTGTTTCAGAGGAGCTTAGGTATCTGAGAATAGACTTTAATTAACATTTCAAACTCTCGCGCTCTGATGTTGTTTGTTATACGTGTCTATACTAAGGCGACTTACTGACTTGGCGGGGCGGGATCGATATGTGTCATTTTCTTCTTTGACGTAAACTTACTGACGTCGCAAAGATTGCAACTTGACAGAATATTGTCAGTATTACATTTGCGCAGCAGTAATATTATGCGCAGAGTATTGCCCAGCCTTCTTCGCATCGTCCCGCTTCCGCGCATCCCGCGCCAGTCAGGAAGCACTCATTTAAATGTAGGGGCGCAGTAAAAAGTAGTACTGAGTTGACTGACAGTTGACACTGATTTTTTTTTTCGTTTCTATGCTTAATCGGCGATCAGTCCAAGGACTATAAGTCGGTGTGTTGATTGGCAGTCTGGCTTGTCGAGTGTGCTCTCCAGCGAGAGCATCCACTCATTTTTGGAGTCTGGTGCTATTCTCCATTTAGTAGCTCCAAGATGTTATGCCTTTTCAGTCGTCTTATGTGGTTCTGGACGGTCAGTTGTCATGTTAGTTTATTTTGATGATTCCCTGATATGTCTCGGATTCCTTCCTTTACTGTGCGTATGGACAGGTGTTGATGAACTGACATTTGACAGTTTTCTCATATCGTACCGCCTCCGCACCGACAAATCAGGAAGTTGCCTAAGGATATCAAAACTTTTAGAACTAAGTGCTTGTGCGAAACCGGGGCGTGTCGCAAATTTTTGTTATAAAACGTCGATGATTTCACAGATATGTTTTTAAGCCGTGTTTTAAACATATTCATGGAATTTAGAGTTTTTATTTCTAGTGGCAGATTATTATAAAGTTTTACTCCTCCGTGCGTTAAAAATATACTATACTTTACCTTGGAATTATCCCAAGCAGTTAAGGTTTTATAAAACACAGATTTTATCTCAATTACCTACAGACAGTTTGGTATGACCCACCGTACTGTAACACAACTCCCTAATGACATATTGACTCGTGTCGAAACATGTGCTTATAATTAATTCAGTTCCCCCTCCGTTAATTAGAATGCTACAGAATAATAATTAACGGAGGGAACCTGAATAAGGTATTAATATTTTAATACGTTATTAATATAACAAGACTTCGTCAGCGTGGTTTACCAATATGCCATACATATCGAATTCCTAAAACATTTCTAGCAAAACTAGGTTCGTTCAAAGTTTTTCGAATTACGAAATCAATTAACAATAATTGTGAAAAACAATTTATATTCAAATACTGTCAACCGATTTTCAACTTTGTGGTAACCGTCACACAGTTCATAGCTGGCGTGGTCTTATCGTGTGTCAATTAATTCGACCAATTAATTCGATTGTGCCAAGACGAAGAAATCTACAATTGTGTTATTTTTTTTCGAATTGTCTATAACTATTCTTTTTTTGTTATTTTTCATAACGATATCACGTAACTAAAAATAAGTAAGCTACATAAGTTAAATCCAAGAAGTATCTCAATTAGTTGCATGTTTTTACGGTGGGGGAAGGTAATATCTCCAACGAACGGAGATAAACTCGAGTAACTCGATAGAACCTTGTTTTTATCTTGGCCACAATGTCCATTATTTATTAAAATAGCCACAAAACCCTTTATCAGATACAAGTATCTAACATACTTGTGTCTAGCGTGGATTCTGAGGTATAATTATTTTTTAATTACCAAACTAAAGTCTATTTTCAGCCACAGGCCATGATGGCTTCAGTTTACAAGCGATTTAATAATTCAGGTTATTAGAACGAAATATTACCTACAAGAATGTTAAAAAGAAATATTTATAATACGTTTTAATTTTAAATAGAAAACTTCCGTGAGTCTCAGACATATTGAAATCTAATATACGGGTTACTCAGGTTACGACGACGATACAGACGTGAGTAACCAGTTTATTAGATTTATAATACGTTGTTTACTTTTTAAATAATAAACTTTTAAATGTAATAATCTCTTTTCGCTCTCATGTAATCTCCCTCAATTTACTAAAACGTTCTTACTTGTTTTTAATTTTAAGCAGCCGAAATAAATGAATAAATATTAAATAAATATTTGTGGACAATCTTACACAAATCAACCTAGTCCCAAACTAAGCAAAGCTTGTACTATGGGTACTAAGCGACGATATATATACTTCTATAGATAAATAGATACTTAAATACATAGAAAACATCCAAGACCCAAGAACAAATATTCGTGCTCATACACAAATAAATACCCCGGCCGGGATTCGAACCCGGGACCTCCAGCTTCGTAGGCCTACTTTACATACAAGTAACACCAAAATAATGGGTCCCACGACTGCAAACAAAATATATTTCCTTGAGTTCTTTATTAGGAAACTTGTTTTTCTCTTTTTAATGCAGTCGTGTTTTTAATTTTTATAATTATTCCTTGGTTTGAGTTAGGCAACGTAAATACATGGCTTTCACTGTTCAATGTGCATGCCTGAATACAACATTTTTGGTTAACATTTTCCTCGTATCACGGTGGGTACAAGTTTAGTTATATTGTAAGTGAAAAGAAACAAGGATTCGGCCATAATGCATTTATTTTCTATCTCATTTCTTACTAACTAAACTATCCTATGTCTCTTTCACTCATTACGTTCATTCATCCCTTTCTTTTTCATGTTCTTCTCTCATTCTGTCTCTGTCGCTCATTACGTTTCATTTTACCAAATGTATGCACCTTAAATGCCCTCTGAAATATACATATACAAAGACAAAAGTTTTGTATATGAATATTTCACACCTTACAATATAGTTCAGATAATTTAAACGTGCCTTTTAATAACCGTTAAGAGTTGTGCTATTATAACTAAAAAATTCAGAAGACAGGTAATAGTACATTACTTAACAAGGGCGGTAAAACAAAGAATGTCTCAGATCGCGGGTATTTGACGCCCGAGCCGAAGGCAAGGGCGATAAATATGCGATCTGAGGCTTGAGCGTGCGGTAATTGCCACTTTATGGCCAGGTGTGGCATAAAATATTTATTGCAGTCTGCCTTTCAGGTTTTTAAAATTTCACCCGGTTGAAAACTCAAGATACTTATACAACTCTTATTAATTAAAAGGATAACCTTTCACCCATGCGGTATCAAACGTTTGAGTCATCAAATATTAAATTCAATAAATATATTACTAGTTCTTGTACGTCGTTATGAGCATGCTTTTCTCTGAGTATAAAATATATTTTATTATTAAAGTTTTATTGAAGACAGAGAGAACTTTAAAAAAAACCTCCGAAATAATTTATTTTTATTTTTAGCATGTTATAGAAAACTAGCGATTTTGTATACTTGCATAGCATCTGTTTATTTCATTTTAGAAAGAATACCACTTGGCTTGCAATAATGATAATGACCTGACCAGCGCGGTAATCACGTAACGTTTTCGACCGTTAGTACGATAGATTTAAATGTCAAATCCCATACTAAAACTGACATTAAATATGTACCAACGGTAGTACATATCGTTACGTGATTACCCCGCGGGTGTAAGTTTTTGGTACGATGTTACGAGACTCACGCTCTATAATAATGCAACTTATCCTAAATTAAATATAGATTTTAGTCCTGCAGCAAAAGTAGAGCAAAAAGACACGCATGTTGAATAATGAATCGTGTAGATTAGGTATTCATACAAGAAGGTAGAAACACAGGAGTCAGGTAAGATTAGTGGCTCCGTCGTAATCCGCTATACGTACGAAGTTCATTTATCTACCGCGCAACAATAGAATCGCCTAGAAATTACGTAATCCCATAATTATGTTGGAAAACTGTTTTTTATTTTAGCGAGCTTTGGAAAAGAAATATGCCTTAGATTCACACAAGACTCATTTTAAGGAATTCTTTTAATTTATGATTATTATATTTGTACTATTAAAAATTGCACCAGTATTTTTTTCTTTAGTATTTTTGAAAACATTTTCAAAGTTTTTTTATAAATCAATACGGATTTCATTTACCCGTAAATCAATTCCATATCCTTTCGTTAACTCATTGATCTTACGTGTATGCCTGATTTCATAATGCTGTTTAAATTATAGGTACTGTAGGGGGGTTCAGAGCTCTGGTAAAGAGTCATTCAATGGAACTTAAAAAAATAGTTAAAATATTAATCCGGTAAAATCAATGAGTTAAACCAAACCTTTAAATGTTGTGCACGGTTGTTATCGATGTACAAATTTACCATGATAATTTTGTTATCTCTGTCCTTGTATACTTTTTAAAGACGTAACTTAGTTTCATCACTGTTTCTCCTTGAATTTTCACACCACCTCATCAAACACCATTCAAACCATACACTATTGAAACGGTAGTTACCGTAAAATACAAAATCATAATATATACTGACGAGCAAAAATAACGGGTACATTTTGTATGGAAGTTCCATAGAAAGTGTACATATAACACACATGGTGTGTGTGTAAGTGTATATATAACTGTATCTTGGATATTTCATTAAAAGTTTAAAATGGTTTCATAAGTTAGGTTATTTTTTCAATATGGCAGTTTGTTTACATAGCAAGTTCCATTGAATAACACTTAAGAGGAATACACGTATAGAACTCAAACTTGTTTTATTTACTGCGAGAGGTACTATAACAGGGAGTGGCGTGGTTCAGAGGCAAAAGCCTCGAGGGCGACTGCTTGATGTGCCTAGCAGCATTCATAACTTAATTTGTGAACTTACCTTACGTGCAAACCGTATTAGAGGAGGAACAGAATTGGAAAAGGCGTCTCTAAACAATGCAAGCGGCAAGTCATGTAACAGTTGGGGTGACAACGTTATCAGAGGGTTTGGACCCTGCAGAATACGGATCTGCCTGTCGCCATCTCGAAATTTGAGCCGGAAGTAATGTATACCGGAAAAGGTGCAGCCCATACAAAAAAATTCGTAGTACATTTAGTAAATTGTTGCTCTGGTACTCTAAAAGAGGTCCGATTGATATGGTTTTTTGGTATGTTGTGAAGGACAATATTAGCCATGGTAACCTAAAAATTTCGGCCCTCCAGCTCCATAACTTTGGCCGCCATCTTGGAAATAGTGTCATTTTTTTCAGTTCTTTGCTTTTACTGTCGTCAAAGTTCATTCCAGTGCTAAACATAGTTCTACAATATTGTAGAATACAAAATTTTCTAAAACTTTTGGGTACAAAGATTTTTTCCATGACCCCTAGGGACGAAGATATGACAGGATATATCATTAAAAATTGCCACTTTTTTCTAGTTTTCCGTTCATGTTTACATTTTAAGTGCATTTTAGCACTAACTATAGTTCGGCAATATTGTAGATCACGAAATTTGCTACAACTTTTGTATTGAAATATTTTTTCCACGACCATTAGGAAAGAAGATATGAAGTCATCTATGGAGTAGCACCGTTGAAATTTGCTACTTTTGCAGTTTTCTTCTCATATTTAGGTTTGAGTGCATTTAATCGCAATCTGTAGGGGATCTATCAATGATGGTCGAGTGATAGCGGGATAGACGACAAGATAAAGCATCTGTCACTTTCCGATCTGTACCACTTCAATCCCTCAGAAGACAAAATCGTCTGTTTCCACGATACCTAGAAGATCGTAGGTACTTTGAATTTGCATATAATTTTGTCTTCTATAATATTGCTGACCGAGAAATGCACTAAAACGAAAATATGTGAAGAAAACTGGAAAAGTAGTAAATATCGACGGTAGTACCCCATAGGTGACATCGTATCTTCTTTCCTGATGATCGTGGAAAAATATTTCAATACAAAAGTTGTAGCCAATTTTGTAATCTACAATATTGCTGAACTATAGTTAACGCTAAAATGCACTTTAAACGTAAACATGAGAGGAAAACTAGAAAAAAGTGGTAATTTATAATGATATCTCCTGTCATATCTTCGTCCCTAGGGTTCATGGAAAAAATCTTTGTACCCAAAAGTTTCAGCAAATTTTGTGTTTTACAATATTGCCAAACCATGTTTAGCACTAAAATGAACTATAACGACAGTACAAGCAAAAAACTGAAAAAAGTGACAGATTTTCCAAGATGGCCGAGAAAGACGTGGAGCTGGAGTGTCAAAAATTTCGGGATACGATGACAAATATTGTTATTTACGGCATATCAAAAAACCATAACAATTGGACCATAGTTAGGGTACCGGAACAACGATTTACCAAATGTACAACGAAAAAATTTGTATGGGCTGCACCTTTTCCGATATAACATTCTTCCGGCTCAAATTTGGGGATGGAGACAGGCAGATCCGTATTCTGCAGGGTCTAAACCCTCTGATTACGTTGTCACCCCAACTGTTACACGATTTGCTTCTTGTATTCTACTTCTTCAAAAATGGGCCTACTCTATATGTATAACCATCTTTAATATGATGAAACGGACCGTTGATAAATTCGTTTATCTTGTTATGTATGTACTCGTACTAACTAAAATTAAATGAAACTGACATAGAAATAATATCCGTACCTGACATGTAAGTAATATTATCAATAAATGAGTATTTGTATGAGTAACAATCGCGAATTCTATTACCCCTGGCTCGAAGCCGGCGTTTCGTGTCATGTAATTTAACTATTCCGCGATTTCTGGTTAACCGGAATTTTAATAAAATGCATTTATATCAGTGTCAGAGATATTAACGCAAAATCGGCTGTAGTGAACTGCCTGCCAACAATCTTTTGTGTTCAGTTTATTTTTCCTAGTAAATCCTACGCTTCATTATGTTTGCAGATAAATGTAATTATTTGTATTTCAATCACTATATCACTGTATCACATTTCATCCAAGAAACATAGTCAATTTATAATTTAAAGTTAAATAATTTCAAGTTCAAGTTGATATTGTTCTATTGTCAACAACAGAAAACAGGCAAAGAAAATAATAATATAAAAACTTATAAATAAACTTCAGTATAACTTATAATTTTAATTGTAGTGCCCAAAACTTTCGATTAAACACAAATTCTTATTACAATTTAAATCAATGTTGACTGCAAAACTAATTCAGAAGTATTCAAACAGAGTTGTAAAGCTTAGTATTAGAACATAATAATAATGGTATAACAAAACCAAGCGAAGCAAAAAATCATAATTATCCCTTCTCCGTACCTTCGCACATCAAAGCCGAGACGCGTTTGCGAGTTTTACGACTTGTAATATTAGGGATACGTTTAATAAATTTCACCGCCTCGCCTAAAGCTCCCACATAAATTAAAATGTAATGACATGAATGCTAATGTTGTTTTCTGACTCACTTAATGCCTTTTGAGGTACCAATTTGTTCCAAACGACAACTCAAGTTCGGTCCTTTCATCTCATGTGGCTTGACGAAGTTATAATTAATTTTAGAATCATTTAATAATTCTTGTTTTAATATTATGTTTAGGTATTTTTAAGTTGAACAAGAATTACGACTGATTGACGCTTTTGCGTATTAATCATTGGGTAACATTTTTAGTATGATTTTTCGTTCAGCTATACTGTAGAGATACATTCCACATTTTAAGCGTAATTTTTTTCGCTCAATTGTTTTATCGAGTTTTAATTTACAAACGAGTATGACTGTGTGTTGAGTTTGTTTCGGCGTTACTTCTTGAGTGGTATTTCTTTTCAGAAACTCTACTCGATTTGGATACCATTGCAGAAGAATATTTATTTAATTCATTTTTTTCTACATTTAATCTATTTCATAATTAGAGTTAACAGTTTATCTTTGCCTATACGTTTTTCTGTATAATAATCTGTATAAGTTTAAATGGCTGCCGCGATTGCATAAGCCAAATAGACGTCCAGTTGGAATTACAAATTTTACTTTATAAATAATATATTATATTTACCAGTTCCGTTGTATAATTCCGCCCCTGTTCCCCGTCTGAGTAGCCTACTGATGCGAGGGTAAGTGGTAAAGTTTCCTACGTATCTCTCTCAGGGGCAGCGTTCGTGGAATTCTTCATGAGCTTATTCTTATACCTTTTTTATTCTGTCGAACGTATACACTTTCACTTTCTTATGCCAGGATACGGTATCTTTTAGTTTTCTTTTCACTGGGGCACGGGCGGTTCGCTGTCAGAAAACAGCAACAAAAAATCTGATCTGTTAAGAGGAAGAAAATGAAAATATAATAATTTTAAACCTTATACTACAAAGTATTGTTATAAATGCTAATATAAACATTTATTTTTTTCACTGCGATGATATTTCACAGATAATCGACAAACATTAAATTAATGATATCATACTTATTGATCTGAATTTACCCATATCAAATTATTCACCAAACCGATACCGATTGAACCGCCTGATCAAAATTTTTTTAATCGAAAATTCCTGTTACTTGTTTTTTTTCGAATAAATATGTTGTATTTTTTTAATAATGTTTATTTTGATTAAGACGGTGACATACATATTATGTTACACGATATTATCGAATAACTGGGAAAATAAAAAAATACCTTGGATAACAAAAAATATTTTGATGAAAACGATACGCTACATACGCTACAAGATTTAATTTTTAATCTACGAGTAGAAATCATATGTGTAAAAGAGTTTTAAATCTACTGAAAAACGTCTAATTGATTCTAAGACATTATTGTTATGTAACGACTTATGTTTTTAACCAACTTCATTAATATGGTGCAATAAATGGTTATCTATGATACAGGTATCATAGATAACTATTACTTTACACTTTGGGTTTCGGTTTGATTTCCTGCAGAAAGATTTTGAAGTAATCAATTTCTTTTCATACAAAATATACATCATAGCTGGAAAATTCAACTTCGAAAAATATGCGTCGGGACGAAACAAGGTCTCCTTTTTCACCTTTCACAAAATCTCTATATTATGGACTTCCCTACACAACAGTTACCTATAAATAGCCAGGTTCTGGACTATAGGTATTTATTAATGCGCGCGACTGATGTCACCTCAGCAGGAAATAATGCAGGCCTCAGTTATAACTTACATAAAACTAAAGTTTTCGATTTAGGTACGGGTCTATCTCAGAAGAACCGTATATCCGCACTAGGTATGCGATGCTGTCGAAAAGATTACAACCTTACGGCATACCTAGTCCTATTTGAAAACCACTTCACGGATAATATTATCCCCTCGCAAATTTTGTCTCGAACCGCCATAAACCAGAGTGAATTACTCACTCTAACGCCCTAAATTATAGATATGCTATTAAACTTCATCATGGAAATACGCTTCACGGATTATGAGTCCAAATTTATTAAGTCAAGAAACAAAATAGCGGGAGCGCCGTTCAGCAAATTGGTTAATAAATTAAAAGCGGTAGTCCCGACGCCGTCGTCGACAGATGGCGCCTGAAATACGACAGGTATTTAGCGTGTTGCAACACCGTCCGCCGCGATCCGTGTTTTAATTTTATGCTTTATGAGCAATTTTTGTATCAATTTTCCCTGGTCGTACTTTACATAATTCACCCGCTTTTGACGACCATGCGGCAATTTGCGAAGGTCGTTACTGTACTCTGTTATTTACTGTTGCTTTGCACAAGTTCGATTTAAGTACAAAAAAAGGTTATGGAAATCTTGCTTTAATGATTTCTAGGCTACATTTATTCACTTGGTGGTGAACTGAGAGAAAGTCATCTAGCGGTATGATTATTGAATTGGTAGCAATTGGTTCATACGGAGTTAATACAGGATGATGATATGATTGCGGAATACGACGTTGTTAAAATATGAACGCAATAACGTAACGTAAAATTGCTTAGACTGATGGCTCCCTCACCTAGAGCAAATGGAGGTAATTAGGGCATATGCTCTCTATAACGTCTAGGCAAACCAGGAAGGCCAGATCAACAAGACCAACCAGGCAAGCCAGGCAAACCAGGAAGCCCAGATCAACCAGACCGATCAGGCACACCAGGAAAACCAGGAAGCCCAGACCAACCTGACTAACCAGGCAAACCGGGAAAACCAGGAAGCCAAAATCAACCTCACCAACCAGGCCAACCAGGAAGCCCAGACCAACCTGACAAACCAGGCAAGCCGGAAAAACCAGGAAGCCTAGATCAACCAGACCAACCAGGTAAACCAGGCAAATCTAGAACCCCAGGTCAACCAGGAAGCTCAGACCAACCTGACCGAGCAGGCAAACCAGGAAGCCCAGATCAACCAGACCAACCAGGCAAACCAGGAAGCCCAGGCAAACAAGGAAGCCCAGGAAGCTCAGACCAACATGACCAACCAGGCAAGCCAGGTAAATTCGATAATATCTATGATTATAATGATGAAATTCATTATAAAGATCAGAGCACTTGCTCTGTTTACCGTCCAAGGGTAAACCTACAGGAAAATTCCTAGTCGGTTGCCCCATACATGCTTGGGCTGATGTCGTTGGCACAGATTTGCGCGAGATCCAAGCAGGCAACCAACTCCCGCCAAAGGCGAGGAACTACAGAATGTCTCGAGCAATTGCGGGCACTCTTATTGGAGGCTAAGACACACTTCGGGTCGTTGCGCCAGAGAAACCGTAGTATTTTTTTGTTTCAAGCAACATTATGTGCATGTGTGTACGTTATCCGCAGGACGACATATGGAGCGCGCTAATATTACGTCGCTACTAGCACTCCTATGCAGAAAAATAATTTCAAATCTACCTGCAGACTTTTTGTTGTGTAACCGCAATTTTACCAAGTGATATTAATTAGCTGGCCGTTTATGTGTTCTTTGCTTACATCATTTAGAAACCGCGTTTTTTACATTAAGTGTTAGCATTACAGCGAACAATTCGCAATCGTTAGGCGGCCGCGCTACGTGACCGCAGGACGCTCCTGATTTACGAGCGAAAGACAACAATGATAACCTCCGAGTTACGTGGAACGAGCCACTTGAAACACTTTGCAGAATATTGTTCGTAGGTTCGCAACTTTAAACACTCATTGTACGTTTAGAACAACGATCAATAAAACGTATTATTATTAACTGGATGACTGTGCATGAGCAATCCTGATCATTTCGAGTTTTACAAACTTTACACAAAAGTTCCATAATAATTAATAATAAAACTGTTTGATAATATTCTGATTCTGTTCCATAATAATTATTAATAAAAATATGCATACCCGACGAACAAATATTTTCATTTCATTTCATTTTATAAAATTGAGGTTTTCCTGTGTTGACTCATTAAATAGGATAACCAAAATTGCCCTTCTATACAGACTTCCACCCAGTTAAGGGATTTCCGTAATAAAAAGTATCCTTTTCCCTCCTGTGGGGGGGGGGGGGGGGGCTCAAACTTTACTATCCTCACACCAAATTTCATTTAAATTGGTTCAGCTGTGTAAGCGTGAAGTGGTAACAGACAGACAACAGACACACTTATAACTCACACTTATAACATTAGTATGGGTTTTTTAATTCAATCTAATCACCATCTTCCACACAACGCTCGCATAAGTGTTTTATCACGTCTGTCCCGGACACATCGACTACTCGACGTGACGTCACGTGCACTGATTTATGAAAGGAAACTTGGAGCAGGCTCTGGGAAAATGTTTCGTCCGATAGCCTTTACGGGACGTGCGCTATCCCACTCCGTATTATTCAGTTAGCTGGATGAGACAGTTATCGTGTCATGTGAAGATTTACGCTGGTTGGACACGGCGTGTGGAATTCGCAGATAGAAGATCTTTTAATGCACGTGGTGATTTGAAAACTTCACTTGTCATGGCACAATTTATGGTGATTCGTAGGTTTAGAATACTTCGGAAGATTTAAGGGTTCGTATCTGTTAAAAAGGCTCAATTATTTGTAAATTGAAGCGTATAAATATCAAAAAATTATTTTGGTAACTTTAAAGTGCACGACTTTTGCGACTTAACGTCAAGTATGAAAATATCGTTTCAAGCATAACTCCAAATGGACAAATAATAATCTATAATCTTTTATGTAAAGTGAGTGGGCAATTAGTCTGTTAGAAGCTATAATTACTTTTTTTCGCTTAAATTTTACTAAAAGATTTTAAATAAAAATTTAAATTTCAAACACGACGAGCTTTTATGAGGAGATTGTATGGATGTGATTGAAGCAAAAGACGCGGAATGAAGTATTCTTCACTTTTTGGATTTTAATGACATTAAAATAAAGTCTAAAACTGGCGAACATTTTTAAGTCATTTACCTACTATACACAATGCGGGTATAATTTGATGCCATTAAGCTTTCTCCTTTTGAAGAACTACACATTGAATTATTAGGTGGGATTAGCAGGTGAGCTGTTACAACGCTTCTTGACTGGATATTATTTAATCTCACATTAGGAAGGGATACATGAGAGATGCATGTATCTTTGTTAACACACGTCTAAGTGATTTCCGAATACGAGGTGAGGCATAGACAGACCAGAAAAAGAATCATAGACCTGCTGTACAGACCTCGCGTTAGCAAGGCAATATATGGTAAAAATGTGGCCAACATATGCATTAAATTATATAATAACTTGCCTGAGGACATTAAGGTCCTCCGGGGAAACAGTTTTAAAAATAAGTTGACGAGTTGGCTTCTCGACAGATGTTTTTATAGTGTTAAGCGTTATTTATAGTATAAGTGACATAAATTGTATTTTTTTTAATGTATATTAATTTTTTAATTCATTTTATTGATAATTTGTATTATAACTAAATTCATCGCCTCTCAGGAAAATATTTGCACGCCTGCATGCAGGCTGAATACACTGTCATGTTTAATTATGTAAGTCCTTGCTGTACTGTATTCTCGTAAATAAATACTTTTGACTTTTTGACTTTTGAGGGTTTTCATCAGACATATACTTTGATATTTTAGGTGCACCCGTCCCGGGTATAGTAAAACAGGAAAGTTGGTAGCGTTTGTCAGCGTAATCGTTTTCCGATTCCATTTCCTTGCAGCTTCAGCTCCCATTGTTTTTCTTTTATCAACGTAGAACCCAGTTTTGTGTAGCAAACGTTTACGTTCAAACTTAAAAATACCTAAATATTGCATTCTGTACTTGCCATAATATATTTACTACAAACATATTTTTTGTGGTTACGGGGGATGTATCAATATGTTCGTTAGGTTCATCGGTACCTACTCTTTCGCTACCATAATCTATACTCGAATTTTTAATTCAAGACAAAAAAAACTACGACAGATCTGTCACTGTGGTGTGTATTACATCAAACAATGTCAATGTCACTTATGGTCATTGCCAACCACTTGTCAACCGGATATTTCATATCTAGCCAACCTTTGTTACCTTGTTTGATGTAAAAAAAATACACCACAGTGACAGATACAGATCTGTCACTGTGGTGTAGTTATTTTCACTTTAACAAGGCCAGCCCATGTACAACGAGTCGACGACTCACTGCAGTTAAGTAGATTTTCTTTAGCCAATTTTGTCATCGGCATCTTAGGTACAAAATTGATAGTATGATACTTGTCGAAGCCTTTGGCATTTTATTTCTACGTAACCAGTACACTTGCAGTGTACAGGTGCAACGATTTGATCACATCATTGCGTTGGTTATTTTAGCCTAAGTCCGCTAATAACCGTCCCTTGTACGACCAATGGGCTGGGAAACCACCTTGCATAGGACGACCACCGTTGGCGCGCCCTCTTGGCGGCAGAGAAAGGAAAACGCCGATGTAGTTTTAGTGGATAGGTACTCCATTCTTTTACTTAGTACCTACCGAAGTCATATCCACCGACCGGACCGACCACGGACCGGAAGGCGCAGCGTGGGTAGACCCCCCACAAGGTGGACTGATGACCTGGTAAAGGTCGCGGGAGTCCGCTGGATGCGGGTGGCGCAAGACCGGTCATTGTGGCACTCTTTGGGGGAGGCCTATGTCCAGCAGTGGACGTCTTTCGGCTGATATGATGATGATGATGATGATGAAGTCATATCTGGGCTTCCCAGACTGGCAGGAATGCGAAACGAATTTCCAAATCGAGATATTATTATGTGACCCAAGTGAAGAACTGAAGTGCATCCTTCACTGTTTAAAAATGGCTTTCCATCAAACTTATGATGATTTCGCCAATAAATACTTGTTCAAAGACGTTGTTCGTTAACGAAGCCATGACAGTAGGCAACTGGTTTTGTTCGGTAGTGGATTCAGCCCATCGTCCCGAAGAGCACGTGTGTTCACCAACGCGGCGACGGGCAAAATCGAAGTACGTTCTTAGGCGATTTCTTGATTTGTTGGTGCGGGGGCTGTCAGTGTCGACTGTCAGTCGAGTCAGTAACGCTTTTTTTACCGAACTCCTTCATTTAAATTACTGCTTCGCTGTCGCGGGATGTGAAGAAGCAGGGCGATAAGTAGTCCGTACTGCGCAAATGTAATACAATACCGACCGCTTTAGCTTAGTTGATCAGTGACCCTGCCTGCGAAGCTGGAGGTCCCGGGTTCGAATCCCGGCCGGGGCATATATTTGTGTGATGAGCACGAATATTTGTTCCTGGGTCTTGGATGTTTTCTATGTATTTAAGTATCTATTTATCTATATAAGTATGTATATCGTCGCTTAGTACCCATAGTACAAGCTTTGCTTAGTTTGGGACTAGGCTGATTGTAAGATTGTCCACTTTTTTTTTATCCCGTCAAGTGCGGAATTCTCTCTGACATTCTGTTGGCTCACTTCAAAGAACAAAAATAGCACAGTATACTCGTAATATGTCGGTCCCTTCCCGACAAGTTGTTGAGTTGGATGTTGCTGTAAGGTAAAGGCTCGGCACCAGACCGGCGCCGCCAGATATGTTGCCGAGGTGTCCACTGGTTGACAGCTTTTTTACGTTTGAACACAACTTTTAGGGTTTAAAAGTTCAAAAAGGCATCAAAGCAACCTGTTAAATGTCCAAAAGTTCTGCATTACATTTCATTTCCATAAATTGACCCGAACACCTGTAAAATCCTAAATGTTACGGTGTCATCTCCATTAATGATGTCCCTAACGAAATAAATCTTCCACTTTAACAAATTTAATTTGTCGACACTGACAATTTTGAGACAAGGCAAGTCAACTCAGGTTATTTCAAAAGGAAAGCATTTCCGAGGTACTGGGTGTCGAATATTCCGTTTAAAATTTTATAATACCTATTAGGTATTGTATCTATGTTACGAAAGGCATTACGGCTAAAAATTACATAACTTCTTGCTTGATATTGATTAAATTAATATTTTTTTGTTCAGTTAAAGTTTTATGAATGATATGCCAGTCTCTGGATGCGGGTGGCGCAGGAGCATTCATTGTGGCACTCTTTGGAGGAGGCCTAGTGGACGTTTTTGACTGATAGGATGATGATGACATGTCAGAGTAAAACTAACCCGTTACTGCATATGAAGCCATATACGGCAGATATCATTGTAGACCTTATTGCATCATGTACAGGTTCAAATTTAATACGTCATACAGCAAAGAAACTGACCAGCAGCACTTCAGTACATATTCCTGCTCACATCTGACGTCATATAGACGCAACACATAGAAGTAAAAATAAACTTATAGGAGAATGACATCCCTTTTAAAAATGATTTTACTCTAAACATCAATTCACCGTCTCTTTCAGGCTGGGTTTTATAAGTAATCAATAGGCAATAGGGGGGAAATTTTGGAAAATTAGTAGGAAAAAAATGGAATGAAATGTTAAATAGACTTAAATAGGTAGATAAAGGTGGCACGTAAAGTGTATCATTTTTTTAAACAATAAAACTTTTCATAAAATAACGACTTTAAGATATTATTGGTATCATCGTATGTTACAATGGTTCTAACTTCAAACGAAAATGTTGAGTGCCAAATAAACGCCAACATATTTCATGCATTTTTCTGACAAAGCAACTCTGCGTTTACACTTTAAACGACTCACATGGGGACAAACAATATTTTGTCAAACAGGCGTATTTTAATACACATTTTACGTCGCTTCCGTCCTTTTACGATCTTTACATACCGTAAAGTTGGAAAACTTTCATTTACGTCTAGGTAAAGGGTCGACTTGTAGCCGAGATTCATGAATATTAACACAAATTTAAGGATAGCGCTGCCGTATCTGGACTAGGCCGGAAAGTTGTATCTCCATACGTGTTCTATTTTGATTTTAGACTTTTTAGAATGCAATAGTATATTGTACGTTCCTGAATATTTAATAGTTACCTGTAGCGGCGAATTTAAGGCGTTTTTGTTCTAACTTATGGATTTTATTTCGGTAAAATAACTGGAATTTGCCGGATACTCTAAAAACGTAAAGGGATATTAAATAACTAAACAAGATCTGACCTATATATTGCAACATATAAGTAGAAACATAATAAAATAACATAAGAAAAACAACAAATATAATGTTAACCTAATAAGTACAAACAGTACAAGTAAGTAGAACTTAGTTATAATAGGTAACAATATTAAAACTGTCACTGGAAAGACCTTCCTTCAACTTTAAATGTGTATTAGTAGATTGTTAACCAAGGGCTGAAAGCCACTCATTTCTGCCGAGATATTTTGGCGCTCGAAAAAAGTGAGAGCGCCAATAGTTCGAGGCTGAAATGGGTGGTCTCACCCGAGTTAAACACTCTGCTTTTCATTTCGAATACGAGGAAAGTAAAATATTAAAATATATATATTTGTGGACAAATTTACACTAAAATCGACCTAGTCCCAAACCAAGCAAAGCTTGTAGTACCAGCCTGTACTAACGCGACGATATACATAAATGGATAAATGCATACCTTATTCATAGAAATCACCCACAACAATTAAATACGTGTTCAGCACACAAATAAATGCCCTGACCGGGAATCGAATCCGGGACCTCCAGTTTCGTAGACAAAAAAATCAAATATGCACATTTTCATTTCATTTTTCACAAAAGACAAGATGTAAAACAATATTGACATGATCTAAAAATTAGGAACTTTGTTATTTGCAACGCGAAATACTTGTTAAATTCAATAACATTTCTGAATCAGTGAAACAAACATTTTGGCGGGAACTGTTGACTGACGTTAATGGTGTTTGTGTATGGACCATTTTATTTCATTAATGTTTAATAAAAAAATAATCGGCTCACGCTCAGACTAATTAGACTCGACATCAAATAATATTACCAACTGAACGAGATGGTCATATACAACTTTATATAAGAGCGACAGAGAGAGACATATGATTAGTTGATCCTTGTCATAGTAAAGTTTCCCTTTTTTAACTGCCACAAACTATTGATATTACTTTCGACTGTGGCAAAAAAAAACAAACAAATTAATTAGGAGGTTGTTTATGGTAAGCAGTCAGGCATTTGAAAAAGTAGGTATAGGATCTCTGTAGAGTCTGTACATGTGGCTGTATAGGTAAGTGCCGTTGCTCAATTTAACTCCGATTCACCATACATTTTTTTTTAATACTTTTCTGCTCTAGAGCAGGTATGGACCACTTTCAGCATGCTACTTAGATAAACAATGACCCACTTTCAGAGTATGAGAAATGAATAATATTTTGATGATGCGGCATTATCGTTGACGCACATTGTCAATCTTGTGAGACACAATTCACTAGATATCAAGCTAGAATTTCGCCAACACAACGTTTTGGACAGAATATAATTCACTAGCACTCCGTGCAGTTCCATTTTTTTTTTACTGGTTTGCGAACGGTTGGATCCCCGCAAACGAAACTAACACCTTTATACGGAATGCCCCTCGGCTATGCGCCCTCATTACAAACGGGAGTTTTATTTTTATTTGAATCCTTTATAACTAAGCGCCGCGATAAAATATAGTATTTGTAGATCCAGAAGGGTAATTTAGCCATACTGATTTAGATACCAACTAGTCAAAAAAAGTCAACGAGCACCTACTTCCAGAGAAATTAAACGCAGACAAGGTCCTAGAAAAATGGTTGATAAACATTGAATTTTCTTCAAACCTCGACACTTGATGCTATTATGACGTTTGGGTACTAAGACCCCGGCCACACACACTCGACGAGTGGTATGGGAAGAAGCGAGGGAAGAAGGAAGAGACGTAGTGTGACCACGTTACTCGTCACGCCGCTCGCCATGCTCCTCGTCATGCCCACGCTCCCTACGAGTATATGTTGTCGGTTTTTTGGCGCGAATCAAAGGGCCGCATATCATAATCGCGCAAGTAAGGCTGGGTTTCCACTAGAGCTATGCTGCGAGGATGCGCTACGAGCTATGCGACCGTTTCCACTAAAGCTACGCTACGTAGCTGTGCTAGGAAGATGCGCAGCTCGAGCTATGCGGGGAGCGGCAGTGCGGTGAGGGGGGAAGCGCTCACGCATCCGTAGCGCGCATCCGTAGCACGCATCCATAGCACGCATCACGCACACGCACATAGCACGCTGTTTGTCACGAATAAATTATTTTCAATTTCAATTTTCAATTTCAATTTCGATTTCAATTTGCATCCGCAGCTCGCATCTTTCCATATAAAAAACATAGCTTAGCTGAACCCTTTTCCACCAGAGCTATGCTATGTGAATGAAAGAATGTGATTGGTGGCTTTCAAACGCATGCATAGCAACGTAGCATAGCACATCTCTAGTGGAAAACCAGCCTAAGGCCGGAGTGGGCAACATGGCGGAAGCGAGAGGAGCATAGTGTGGCTGTAGTATATGGTGTGGGTGTGTGGACGTCCCTTTCCGGGGAGTTATTATCATGATCAGAGGGGTCACTTTTATCACGTGATAGACTACAAGATAAAGCATCTGTCATTATCTGATACCATAAAGTGACCCAAGTGAGCTGGCCCAAGTGGTACAGATTCGGAACAATGGAAGTCACTCCTCCTTCGGTTTGGAATATAGCTCCGAATTAAGGGAATCAATCGCAGCACTGACCAGAAAACTTAGCAGTGAAATTGTCGAATGGGATTGCATTAGAACTTTACTAGCAAGAAGGGATAGCACTGAATAAATGCCCTGGTGTTCGCCCAATCGGCATCGGCGAAATATTACAACGCATCATTGCTAAAGCCATGGCCACCGCAACAGGGCTAGACGTTCAACAAGCGTGCGGATCCGATCAGCTCTGTGCGGGAATAAAATCAGGCATTGAGGGAGGAATCCATGCTATGACCAAATGTTTTAACGAAGGTGAAGATGATGAAGGCCTCCTTTTAATAGATGCAGCAAACGCCTTCAATGCACTGAGCCGTCCTATCGCTCTTTGGAATGCTAGAATATACTGGCCACGTTGTGCAATATTTCTTTTCAACACTTACAGAGGATATGCAGTCATTTGTTTATCGGGCTCCAATGATTTCATCTTAAGTAAGGAAGGAACCACACAAGGTGACCCATTGGCAATGTTAATGTATGCAGTTGGGATTTTACCACTAATTCAAAGTTGCAAAGACCCTGGAAAATACATACAAAATTGGTACGCCAATGACTCAGCTTGTTTTGGTAAACTAACTAATATAAAGGGCTGGTTAAAGAAACTGATAGAACAAGGGCCAAAATATGGCTACTTCCCGGAACCTTCAAAAAGCTATATTATAGTTAAAAATAATTCGAGTGAAGAGGCTAAGAGACTCTTTGGGGATCTAGGCGTGAAGACTGTACTCTCTCACCGATTTCTGGGTGGTGTCATAGGCGATGAGGATGGGAAAATGGAATACATCAAAGGAAAAGTTAATGAATGGACAAACTGTATTACACATTTATCAAAAGCCAGCAAAAAGCATCCACAACTTGTACATACAGCCTTTACAAAGTCACTACAATGTGAGTGGAGATACTTACAAACAGTAATGGATGAAGCTCATGAAGAATTCTACTCCTTAAAACAAACAATCATAACATCACTAACACCATATATTTTAGACAGAGAAATAACCTCACTTGAGCATGAACTGTTCTTTCTACCAGTGAAACTCGGCGGCCTCGGCATTAATGATCCAGATAAAAATAAAGAATGCTACAAAACATCGTTAGAATCAAACAGGTTACTAATTAACGCTATCAAAAATGCTGAAAACCTAGACCTACTGGCACACCAAATTCATGCTACAGAAACTATAAAAAAAGAAAAATTGGCAAGACAAATAAGAGACATCGAAACCAGCAAAGACATAATATCTAAACTACCAGATAAAATGAAAAGATGTGTTCAAAGAGTCATTGAGACGAATTCGTCACAATGGCTGACAATTATCCCTACTACCGCCAATAATACCGATCTCACAGCCACTCAGTTTAAGGATGCCCTAGCCATTCGATATGCTCATGAACCTACCAGCCTCCCTCAAGCCTGCGATGGTTGCGGAGAGAATAACTTCGATCTAAACCACGCACTAAATTGCAAAAAAGGTGGTCTAATAAAACAAGGTCATGATCAACATAGAGATGACTGTAAACAATGGGCTGAACTAGCCTGGGGAACAGGTACAACAGAACCCATAATGCGTGACGCAAGTAATACTCAACCGGCCCTCATAGGAGACTTGTTACTAAACAGTGTTTGGGAACCTGCAAGGAAAGCGTTCTTCGATGTTCGCATAATAAATGCCGACGCTTCTTTTTACAGCAACCTCACATGGCAACAAACAGCACAGAGACATAGCCGAGAGAAACACACCAAATATGACCGAGCAGCAGAAGATTTAAGAGCCTCCTTTACTCCACTTGTCATCTCATGCGATGGAGCATTAGGGACAGAATATAACAACTTTATAAAAAAACCGCATCAAAATTAAATACGAAATGGGGAAATGCATATTCACAAGTAATGTATTGGTTGAAAGTAAAAGTACAGATTTCAATTATAAGAGCGGTCTCAATAAGGGTGAGAGGCTCGAGAAGACATATAAGACCATTTGGATGTGAAGATGGAGCAGGAATCCTATGAAGACCGGATCCTCTAAATGCCAACGCCAGAGCAGCAAAAGTTTTACAATCAGCTAAGGTGCAACTAAAATGGTCGCTGCTGAAATAAAAAACGAGAAACATTGTATAAATTTATTTTGATCTACGTAAGTTCAATTACTGTACACATGTTTTACCATAAAGTGACAGATGTTTTATTGCGCTTTGTTGTTTAATTGCGCGTCTGTCACTCAGTCTGGGAGTACTTGACAATCTTCAGATTCGGATGAAATCTTTTATTTCAGTATAAGAACACGTCAGAATAAGCGAGAGAAATGCTATGTTCTCACAGATTGTAATACCTCCAATCGACTATCATCAGATTATATTGATCACATAAAGATTTACTCTCCCAAACTTTATAATGAATCCCTGAAAATTTTAACCACCCGCTAAATTAACGTCAACCCTGTTTGTTTAAATGCTCATGTAGACAATAGGATATTAAATTTTGTTTTCCTAACCAAACAGATGGACCCTTGTCATCCGCGGTCTCATGTGTACACGCCGACACTTGGTCAAATAAAGCTCTATTTAAATGTTATTTATGTAGGTACCAATTCGCCAACAAAGTTTTCTTTTTAGTATGTAGTTGCAAAACAAACGAACTCTAATGCCGCCGTGACAGTTCTGACGTGGTTTATGTGCCGTGCGTCTTTTGTTTGACGCTCAGTTGTTTTTAAATTGCACAGTTAAATTGTAACCAAGCCTGTTTTGTCGTAGTCTGAACTAGTTTTAAGTTACGATTTGCAACGGGTATGTACAGTTGAAACAATAACAACTGAGCTTGTCTATTTAAGACCACAAATTAGCACAACAAAAGATAATGACACTTGAATTTTACAACCGCCAGTCGCCCGCCACCCAACAAGAACTACGGACTCAAAAGGACTACGGTATACCAAGTGATTTCGTTGGATTATCGACTCTATAGCTTTGACATAAGAATAAAAATGCGTTTAAAGAAAAAAAACATTTCGCACGTTTTGCATTTACGCCTTTACAGATACCGGGCGTGGCGCGTGCGCTTAAATCTCTTTCTTAAGAAATACACAAGTGTTGAAAGTGCTTTTTTCCTCTTAGGCCATTTTAAACCTTCTAAACAAGGTATAAGGTTGAAAATTCTGTATACATGAAATGTAGTTCCAACCTTTTTTGTTAGGTCACTAATTAGCGGCTACCTGAACTAAGACACTATATTCTTTGTATCTATTGTTACTATTCATCGGCTCAGTTCAAATTGTTTCATCTATATGCGGTTCTGCGTTCCTGGTTATGATTAAAGCCTCCTGAAGATGCGACGTATTAAATTAAGGAACCTGCTGGTTTTTTATCTAGCTGTCGACACTAACTAGTCTCAAGCATCCAGAGGCTAGGGTATCTGCGTACTATTCGCAGGTATTAATTAGAGGTAGGTACTAACCGTCCTAGTAACCGTTCTCATCTTAAAAAAACCGGTCAAGTGCGAATCCGACTCGCGCACCGAGGGTTCCGTACCTACACAGTCCGTGTACCCGTCCCGAACCCGAGGAGAAAAATCTTAAATGCATGTTGTAATTTAAAAACTAAATACCGTGGGTACAGCGCCATCTATCAGCGGGTTATGTTATTAATTTGCGCGACTGAATAAATCTGTACGTATATTGGTTTTTCAAGGATAATTCTTTATGACATCAACCGATTTCAATAATTGATTTTTTATTTGAAAGAAGGTATTTTCAACGTAATTATGTAAATTTAAATATAAAACAAAAATATATACAAAGGCGATTAAATTACAAACTAAGTATAGAAGAGTTTTTTGATGATTAAAAAAAAGAAAAACTAGGTAGGGCTATGGCTATATTTTTCCTGTAAAATATATACATGCATATTACTGTTGTGTAATAATTTCAAATTTTTTTCTTCGTAAACTTCGGAGATAAGCGGGGGGAATGGTATTTTTTTTTTACATTTTCCCTCGTAAATCGAAATTTTCCCAACGAAAAAAAAACTAAAAATTGTTTCAGAATATACAAGTCAAGCCCTTTCATATGATACCCCACTTGACATAGTTGCCAGACTTTAAAATTTTGAACCCCCTTTTATTAGCGATGTGACAGACAGACAGACAGACAGACAGACAGACAGACAGACAGACAGACAGACAGACAGACAGACAGACAGACAGACAAAGTGAGACCATAAGGGTTCCTTTTTTACCTTTTTGGTACGGAACCCTAAAATAGTAGTTTATGCAACTGGTACATAACACTCGTGTGACCTTATTATGAAACTCGCCTTCGGCTCGTTTCATAAAACACACTCGTGTTTTAATGCCTAATTATGTACAGTTGCATACATTACTTTATCTACACACATATTATAACTACTCTAAGATGGGTTCAGAAACCGTAGTAAATAAATACAATAATTGTGTTAATACAACCTTTTTTGCACGGTTGCCGAAATATCGAAATCAGAACTGGCAACCGATACCTGAATGTTATTTTAAAAAGTAAAGAGTCCCTATTCTGATGTGATCATGTCGTTCTAGCTCAAATTTCGTGCGATATATACTAAAAAAACATCGAGCTGACATTTCGCATCAACTGAATTTGAATTTTCAGTGATACTAGAATAGGGACATGTCAACTTTGACATTTAAATTTTGACAGTTTTGTTTGACGTTTAATATTTTAACATCATATAATATATGAGATTAAAATTAAATATTATATTACTGCTGTAGCCTTAGCCACAGATAAGAAAATTGCCATAAATTCATTGAATGTTGAAATGAGAGTCATTGTCTACGGTTTCCGAACGCATATTAGAGGATTTATGATATGTGTGTAGATAAATGTATTATCATTCCCAGATGATGAGTTTTTTCTCCGTTTTAAATACCAACATAACTCATTGAGGCAAAAGATAATAAAATAGGCTTACAAATAGTTACTATTACATTCTAAGTTTTAATTTTAGAATAGATCCGAACTCTGACTCAAAGTTCCTGATGCAGTAAAAAGTACAAATCAGATTATTAGATTTAAAAAAAGTTGTAAAAAGCCATTAAAATTATGAACGCAACTTTTATCGTAGTAATAAAGTGAGTCGTTAAAAGTCACACAATAAACTTTGTTAAAAGGGTGGTATTTACATAAAGTGGCCACTTTATTAAGACTACTAACTAGCTTTATTTTTTTTATTATAGTTAATGGTTTTTTTCATATAATTATAATTATAATTGTTATTATACCGACCGCTTTAGCTTAGTTGGTAGTGACCCTGCCTACGAAGCTGGAGGTCCCGGGTTCGAATCCCGGCCAGGGCATTTATTTGTGTGATGAGCACGAATATTTGTTCTTGGGTCTTGGATGTTTTCTATGTATTTAAGTATCTATTTATCTATATAAGTATATATATCGTCGCTTAGCTTGGGACCAGGTTGATTTGTGTAAGATTGTCCACAAATATTTCTTTTTTGTTATTTGTTGTTCGCGACTTACACGGTTTAACTGAGTATGAAATACATTACTTACCTAAAATTCACTTTTCTAGTTTTTTAAATTGAACTTTTATTAATAGGTACCTACTTTCTAGAGTACGTTTTATTTCACCTGCGCGGGTGAGCCATGGTTGTGTGTGTGTGCACTATGCACATTGTCTATGTGTGTGTCAGCGTAGGTGCTATGAATTCACGTTGTCTATGTGTTCGTATACGTGTCACAACTACAACAATGGCCAACCCGCGCACGTGAGATGAAAGTACTAAGCATACAATATCACAA
Organism: Cenopis cana; assembly: GCA_951800055.1. Classification (NCBI taxonomy): domain Eukaryota; kingdom Metazoa; phylum Arthropoda; class Insecta; order Lepidoptera; family Tortricidae; genus Cenopis; species Cenopis cana. Next base: position 14,433,361 of record OX637489.1, read on the forward strand.
CATTGTACTGCATGGTACAAAGAAGAACCATAAACATTAATATGTTTGATAAGCGGATGCGTCCGCTAGCGAAAATCTGAATGGACGGATTCCAGAGGTCGTGGGTTCAAATCCCACCTGTGAATTTTTCAATTTTCACTTTGATTAAAAAATTGAACCATAAACATGTTTTTCTGGTCGCAGCGATACATAAAGTCGGCAAAAAGCTAATAAATAATAGTAATCTAGACAATTCAACTGGGATATCAAATGTTGACAGACAAATAGCACCCTCCACACTACGACTATCGCTATATATAAATACATCGTTATAAATCATAAATACAAATTCTTCTTCTTCTTTTCGTGTGAAGGGATCAAATAACTTAAAATTAAATTATATTAAAAAAAAAATGCCAATATTTGCCACCTCTATCCCTCGGGGTGTGTCTTTCATGAGGTCTTCCTAGAATTAGAATTTACAAATTGTCTACTACGGAAGTACGGCTATGGTCACTGGAAATACTTCAACAAACACAACTGAAAATTAAAATGTAACACACTCGAAGTCACTCGTGATAAAGTTAATCCTTATCAAACCACTAGCCTTTTGCACTAGCCACGAAACTGACCCGATACTTGCCACATTCAATCTTATGTAATATTGATAGGTGAACGATAGTTGTCTACTATTGGACAATAAGGTTTCGAATATTGGGACGTTTAAGTACCTTATCTGTTTAATGATCAAATTTTACAATTTGGCTACAAGTAATAAATGTAATAATCCTTTCCACGCGCTAAAACTTTCAACGCAAATAACGTATAATCCGTACATCTGACACGTGCGAGCTTTGTACGTCGTACAGAATCTAATCCAAAAGTTGGCTCCCTTTACACCCAGCATAATACTCTACTAAATTAACACTTCTATATATACTTCGAACTGGTTTTGGCTGGGAGAATACTAACAATATTCCTCGCTCGTTATCTTGTGTTTTTCAACTGTAAATAGGTCACACGTTTATCTTTGATGTACGATGCGAAAAGGCTCGTGTTTGTATTTATTATGTTCATTCCGAAGTAAGATGTAGCAAAGATCAGGTAACATGAATAATTATCAGTCTAGCAGAACGCGAACATGGACCTTTTTTGACCTGTCTGTTGTTTAATAGGTCATGACCATTAAAGCGATAGGAGTGCGCAGTTAGAGAAGGGAAACCTCCAACACGATAACTGCGATTTAAACACTGGAATACTCTTAGGCCGGTCGCATATTGGACACGTTTTCGTACGAAATTACTCGTCCGAACACGCACGACGCCGCGCGAACGATCCCGACCTTGAAAGTACTATGGGAGCGCGCTCACTGGATACGAATTGGTCGTATTCGTATCCAGTGAGCGCGGTTCCATAGTATAATACTTTCAAGGTTGGGATCGTTCGCGCGGCTTCGTGCGTGTTCGGACTTGTAATTACGTATGAAAACGTGTCCAAATGTGCGACCGGCCTTATAGTTTGCGCTACAGTGGAATTGGTTGAACGGCTTCATCCGAATCTGAAATAGACGATTATGCATATCCAATTTAACCATGCCCCGAACTCTTCAGTATGTTTCTCGGACAGGAGTTCCTTACCTGTTTTGTGTACAATAAAGTGCTTACATACTTACATACATACATACATACTAACTCACAGGTCCAGTCCTACATCTACCTACAATCCAATCAGTCGGTCCCTGAATGCTGAGGATCCTGACTGCTATGTCACTGGCAGGGAGTGCAGATGGCTCACCAATATGATTCCGATGATGAGCTGCAAGCAGTGGGTCTGCCGCCCGCGAGTTTCCTTCCAATCGCATGCCGGTCCAAATCCCAACATTACCGGTCCAAATATATCTCGACTACCTAATGCCCTTTATAATAAGGCCGTGGTCTCATTCACATATTTATGATCACTCTGTCCGGGCACATTAATCTAACTCAAACAAATAATAATAGTAATACAGGTGGAATTACGAGTAAGTATACCGATTTACTGACGCATCTGAAATTGTGAACAATACCAATAGGAACTCAATCACTTCCCCCTTTCCAAATTACGTTTGATCTAATACACACTTCAAGTGATCCGGGGCAGGTTTTTAACGGGCTGAAATTATATGTCCATTTTCTTGGTGCATGCGTGCTTTTTGTTTGTACATTATATTTTTTTTAAACCAAATGGCCGGACCATTCGCTACCTCCAGATTGAACGTACACTTACCTGACTCCTGTGGAGTCGAAATCATCATATCTAGGCTTCGATGTCCGGTTTCTATTGGGCCGTATGCTTGTTTATCTACACCAGTCGTGTTACAAAATATACTAACGAGCAAAAATAACAGGTACACTTTCTATGGAAATTAAATACAAAGTATACCCGTTATTTTCGCTCGTTAGTATAGTTGTGATCGTAATGAATTTAGTTTGAAAATAGAGGCCCAGGTAAACAGCACGTAAGAGAAACTTAATCCAATGATTAGTGGGGCCAAATTCATTGGGATATCTCGTCACGTATTGCGCAATCTGCTTAGTAGGACACCTTTGGACCCTTTTATTTGGGTCGCTCTTAGTTACGTAGAAACAGATCCAGAGATAAACACTTCGTTACTTGGTGAACTAACGTCTTAAGTCACTGGGCGTATCCACGGCAGATGTCTTCCTTTTATCATAGTGACTTTTCTTTGTACAAGATGGCTTAACAATTCAGTATTTTCCTTGTAAATTGTTCTACTTTACCCCTTTGTGGAGAAAGCGTAAATTATGATTTGTGAGATAGGAAATAGGGTTTAACTTGTTTTTGCCGGGAGAGAAGGGATCATTGATGAGTCTATATACCTATAGTATGTCTGTGTTTGCTATGTAGCATTAATTCCTTGTCATACTTTGAAATAAGTGCCTACTGAAGTAAACTTTTAATTGTGTTAACTGATAAAAACAAAACATTGTAAAAACATTATTAATTAGTTTACTTAGGCGACTTCCTGATTTGTCGGTGCGGAGGCAGTACGATATGAGAAAAGTGTCAAATGTCAGTGTCAGCTGTCAGTCGACGCGATACCATTTTTTACTACGCCCCTACTTTTAAATGAGTGCTTCCTGATTGACGCGGGAAGCGCGGTAGCGGGACGATGCGAAAGCGGTACTGCTCCGCTTCTGCGCATGCTATTACTACCGCGCAAACGTAATACTGACAGTATTATGTCAAGTGAGAACACAAGTGAGAATCTTTGCGACGTCAGTAAGTTTACGTCAAAGAAGAAAATGTCACGTATCGATCCTGCCCCGCCAAGTCAGGAAGTGGCCTAAAAGTTTTTGTCACATAACCGAGAGATTTGTCATATATATTCATTCGTTATACTTTTAGAACAAACATCACCTTGAGTCAGATGCGTAGTCTTAATGCTAGACGCGAGTTCGAGACTTCACGTACGTCACCTTTGAATTTTCTTCGCAAATGTATGCAGGACTTGAAGTTTTCATTCACTGGGAGCCAACAATAAATATCAAATAATATTCCATACATATACGTTCACAAAAACCCATTTGAATTATCGAGGATTCGAATCTACGACTGAATAGAAAAGAATCACACTTATTTAGGTAAAAGAAAAAAAAAAGCATTTTAAAAAAGACATCAAGGCAGTAACTGCCCCTTGACAGACACAAACGCTTGAACCACTATACGCCTGCTCCACCATTCTCCACCTACACAATAATTTACTGTGAATTTACCTGAACCAATGTTAAGTTCGATTTATTTGAATAAAAATAACTTAAATAATATTACAACTAATTTAAATATAAAACTTCCGTGATTTGAGACTTCAATATAATAAACGGGTCACTCACGTCTTTTATTTATCGTCGTTCAATATTAAAACTAACTTAAATCTAAAGTACGGGATGCTGGCGGCAATTCCCCGCTGCCACAGTATTGCAATGCTGATACGTTGTGCGAGGAAGTCACCAGCTCTTCGGTCGCCAGTTACGTCAACCAGACGCTTCGAAATTGAAGGGATTAACTTGAAAATGTTGATCCAGCAACATTCTCAATACTCCAAAATGGACAGCAATTTAAAATTACAAGTCCATTCCTATTTTCCGACACAGGAAACGTCCACGGATGAATTAATCACGTGTCCGGGCGAATTTCGGTGGCTCTAGGGTGTAAAGAGTTTAATTTCTATACAAGTGTACGGGACTTGTAACATTTGTCACTGCAGTTCGGGCGCAATTATTAAGAGGCTTTGCAAATTTTATGTTATGAAATGAAAATATGACAGGAGTATTGATGATTCCAATACATTTATGGATGCAATGGTTTTTCACACAATAAAAACAAAAAAAATCGTACATCAAATCTATTTTGGTTGACATTTATATTTGATGAACGATTTTTTTTTGCTTTTATTGTGTATAGTATAATTAAAGCTTTAGTTTTCATTTCCCAAAAACATTACTTAAGGCGAGGTTCTTCCATTGTAAATGTCCCGCTCTAACACGCGTGAGTTTGCAATTGACCATCCCACTCTCTACGGAACTGTGCGCGTAATTTTCGTAAATTTTTAGTACATTTTTGGGTGAGAAAAATACATGGCTTACTATATTAACAATATTAATCCCGACATCCCTCATACCATCAAATACGTTTATTTTAGTATTATTTTCTACTCATCATGTTACCTAAGATTGAAATAAAATGAGTTTTAAGATAGAAAATAGAGGTATGTTTGGAATTTTTTTCTATCGAACAAAGTTTTGCAAGTTATGTAACGGACATCCGACGGCACTAGATAAAGGTCTCAAATATAACATCGTATTTTTTTTACATTTGTAATATGTAGTATTTCGAAATAAAACCGTTTACCAAATCAGATTTTTACTATAACCCGGCCACTTAGGATCACTTGAAGTTTTTTTTAAATTAAAAATGGGATTACTATTGGCCAGCATCTAGCCAGGGGACAAAGTTTACTTTTCATTTTGCAACCTAGCATCATTTCTAACAAACATTAGATATTGACCGTAAATATCTGAAGCCTACTTTCAAGGGATCTTTCCAGGCCGCAGGGACTTCCGCGGATTAACTCACAATAAACCAATATGCCATCGCCAACTGTGTACAAAGAACCACAAAGCAGATTGCCGAGCCTGTCTGGATATCTAACGGGAAAAGACTACTGTATTTGGCACTCCTTTTGTGCTTGTCAGTATGATAATCGGTAAAATATTAGTTTCATTATGAGTACAGTTTAGACATGTTTCCTTGCGAAAATACACATCGTACCTACTTTTTGTCTCGTTTTTATTATTTATTGTGTTGTTTTATATAGGTACGAGCGGTCCACAGACGCGAGCCCGTGTTCGGCCTCGGGTTACATAAGAAAATAGTAGTTTATTCAACTGGTACATAATGAGGGGCATTAATACACGAGTGTTTTAATGCCTAATTATGTACAGTTGCATACACTACTTTATCTACATCCATATATTAAATCCTCTTTCATGTGTTTCGTGTGGGCACGTCTCGCCGGCGTGCGCCATGTTTGCCTCGACAGGCCGGCCCGCGCCCCGCCGCCAGCCCGCAGCTGTGTCCTTATATTGTACGTGATCTCATAAGAGTGTTCTATTTGGTGATCTTATAGGGGACTCGCGCAACACCCGCACAGTATATTATAAAGCGGGGTCTTATCTACGGTTATTGAACTTATTAAAGAGGATTTGGTATATGGGTGCAGATAAAGAATTTAATATATGGATTTAGCTAAACTAGTAGTTATTATGAAATTATAATTAGGCCTTAAAACACTCGTATGACCTTGTAATGAAACACGCTCGTGAAAGGTATTAACTTTCATTATGTAGCAGTTGTAGAAACTGCTATTAAATGTTTTGAGAATCAATTTTGTGGAATTATTACTAAACCCAATATCACTGGGTACTATTGTGAGCCTATGAAGAAAATACAGAGAGGTCGCTACTAGTGGCTTAAGAATGCAAGGCAAAGATTCGCTGGATGACGTAGTGATCTCGTTGGTGTAAAGGTAAGCACGCTGTGGGGCTAGCATAACATGCATCTCGTCTCTACTCGCGCGCGAGATAGGCTACCTGTCACTGTTTGATTAATGCTGTCAAAAAGTGACAGGTAGCTTATCTCGCGCGCGAGTAGATACGGAATGCATGTTGTGCTAGAGGGGCTGGTCTGCAAACCAGAAGCATGGGTTCAATTCCCGTCTGAGGCTGCGTGCGTGATCACGGTTAATTTTTCCTTTGTTTTTGTTCTTTGTATCAAATAATTAAACCCAGTATCGTTATCATTTTGTATTAATCTATATTTGTATCCAATGACATCAACTTTATTAGTTCAAATCAAATATAACGCCTTATCCGCCTCTACGTTTTGATTGAATATTGCTTGACATTTGTAGTTCGCTCATTCCACCACATTAAGCTTACACGCCCGGAAACCAAGAGTTTCTCTACTAGTAGTAATTCAGCAATTAAGATACTTGCCCCGATAACGGACCCAATACAACCATTATTGTCTTTAACGGCCTATAATTGCCAGTAGAACCATTACGAGAGCTTTGCGGGAAAAATATAACGTTATTCCAAAATATTGCTTTTGTTCGAATGTAGATAAAGGTTTTGTATTAAGTAAGGATTAATTGTTCTTTTGAATGTGCTCTGGTAATTATTAGACATTTACTATATTAAATTCACGATCTTCATGTAATATTAGTGTATTATTGAACTAATGTTGTTCTGATCTAATAGTTATCATCATCATCATCATCCTCCTATAGCGTTATCCCAGTACAGTTGCATCCTGAAGGATGCCTGGGGTCCGCTACCTAATCCCAAGATTTGGCGTAGGCACTAGTTTTTACGGAAGCGACTGCCATCTGACCTTCCAACCTCGAGGGGAAACTAGACCTTATTGGGATTAGGCTTTGTCAAGTTGTAACAGCTTTTGCTCCGGGCATGAGACTAAGGGCGTGGGATGAGGGGTACCCGTGGCCAGGCCTGGATCATATGTGGAACAAAAGGGGTAGAGAAAATGTTGGGCGCCTTGAATTTTTTATTAAACTTATGACACAGGCCCCGCACAAACGATGCCCTGGTGGTGTATGGAGTCCCCAAAAACAAACCAGTTTGAATGTTTACTTATACATTTATTTGAAAGGATTTTACACCCAGGCGTCCCCAGGTTACAAGTATTCAAACCAAATAACGCTAATGCTTATCTAAATATATATCTAATTTGCCTATGTCGCAATTTATACTAAAATGTTAAAGAAAACAACTATAAAACGATATTTATGGAGGACGGAATTCAACTAAAACCTACGGGTGTGTGTGTGTGTACCTCTAAATGTCTTTGAAGCTGGCTAAAGCAGTATGGAACGGACTCACATTTGCAATGCCTGCCTAACCGCTTGCTCTAAAAAGGAACCGTCGTCTTTCCCGTCTCCCGGGGAAAATCCAAAGACCTCGCAGGAAACCGCACTCCATTCGGGACTGGTTCCTGAACTTAGGCACTGTGCCCGTGCCTAGGAGCCCTGGAAACCAAACAAGATTATCATTAATACACTACCACAAGCTACACCTAACCGCACTTTGTATGGAGACAGAACGGTCAAATATTACTGCCTATAGAGTAATTCCGCATACCGAACTTACCATTAAGGGCTTGAGATCAAGCGAGTAGTCGCTTTATACTCGGGCATGACTAGCGGAGTTGATGGCATCGCCGAACAATGGGCCGGAAGGGTGGCCGATGCCTAGAATTTCATAAATCTGCAACAAAGACGATAGATTCAATGCTCACGCCGAGCTTCATGGTTTGCGTCGAAACAACCAAAAGCTGATGGTATTCAATGAGAAACAACTTACATGAGAGGGCGTCCGAAATCTCCGAGCCAGCCGCCAACATTCTGGGGCGCGATCATACACGAAATTGCTACTTCGCGTGCCGGCGGGGCGAACAAATCCTTCCACAAAACGAGGACAATCAGGCTTACTGGCCCATATCTCTTACACTTCCACCGAGCCTCATGGAGAAAAATAACCTCTTCTCTTGCCGTGAACGAAATCGAAAATCATCCTCATTCAGTTGACAGCTCAGATTAACAAGGAAAAAAAAACTGTCTATGGTAATTTCGACTTGTTGACCTGAAAATTCTGATCTCGAAGTAAATACTGAATTGTAGACTAAAAAGAAATAAAAATTAATCTGAACGAGAAAAACTATGCCTGACATCAAAACAAAATAATGATTTCCAAATTTAGAAAACCGATGATTAATTTCATGTAACAAAATGTAGTCTAAACTTGCTATAACGGAACGCAAACCGGTGAGTGTTGCTACATCAAAAAGAACAACTATGAGACAAATGTTGCTAGTATAGAAACGAAGCTGTTTAGGGTAAAGTTAAAAAATCCGGCGTTACAAAGTGAGTGGGCAACTTGACTGTTAGAAGTTCTCAAGCCGCCCGAAGGCCTCAAACTTGGCTTAACGACTGCTGCCATAGACAGCAACCGGGATCAACGGCTTAACGTGCCTTCCAAAGCACGGGAGCGCTCAGTTAGTAACCACTCAAAGCGGTCACCCATCCAAGTCCTGACCGCTGCCCACGTTGCTTAACCTTAGCTACCCCGCAAGCGGTACGCAGGCGCCGCTGGGCCACGAGCGCTTCTGATCTAATAGTTATATATTTTATGTCACACCTAGCCATAAAGTGGCCATTATCGCACGCTCCGCGCGCGAAAAAACCCACTTCCTGGCCAGGGGGTGACATAAAATTTTGTACTTACCACGGGCGATAATAAAGAAAGCCTCAGATCGCATATTTATCGCCCTTGCCTTCGGCTCGGGCGTAAAATACCTGCGATCTAAGACATTCTTTGTTTTATCGCCCTTGGTAAGTAATGTACTAATGTTATTATGTTAATCGCATTTCTATAATATAGAAATTTTTTGGTATCCCGACAAAATGACTTTTCACCAAATTTAACATATTATGTTAAATTTGGTGAAAAGTCATTTTGTCGGGATACCAAAAAATATGCAAAGGTACGTAGTACGTCTCCTAACGCGCACTTCTATCGCTTTATTGTGCCTGGTCTAAAAGACACACACAGTCAGGTAAACAAAATGTACCTCATTATATTTTATGTCACACCTGGCCATAAAGTGGCCATTATCGCACGCTCCGCGCGCGAAAAAACCCACTTCCTGGCCAGGGGGTGACATAAAATTTTGTACTTACCACGGGCGATAATAAAGAAAGCCTCAGATCGCATATTTATCGCCCTTGCCTTCGGCTCGGGCGTAAAATACTTGCGATCTGAGACATTCTTTGTTTTATCGCCCTTGGTAAGTAATGTATACTATTCCTCATCATGTAATGACTTATTATGACTTATTACAATGGTAGAAATGTATTGATTAAAACAATTACATAATTATACAAGAAAAACCTAAATGAATTATTTCAATTTTCAATTAAATAAGCGGTACCTACTTATAAATATGTAAATGAGATAGGGACGAATGCTATATAATATAATAGTGTGTGTAGGTTGACTTATAAATTAACTCATAATGTTAAATCGAAATAAAATCTTCGGCCATTCTATACAAAAGGATTTAAAGTTCAACATTACCTTAAGCACTTAATAGATTGTTTTGAACAAGAATCCCCTAAACATATTGTCCCACTCAGACAATATCTTTGAAGAGGATACATTATCTCCGACGGCTTACTTACAAAAGAACTTTACTAATGAAACTATCCTAATCAGATAAGCTTTTTCCTAATACCCGTACCTACCTGTCTGCAGAATCCTTTTGTTGAGCTGCCAAGAGGTTGTTTGTACGGGAGCCACTTGGAAATGAGTGAGCAAATTTCCATTAAGGCATAAGTGTGTAGGAACTGTCGAATGATTTTGTTCCCTCTCATCTTGTATGAAATCCTACTTCCTAAATGCTAAGTTCGTATTATAATTATGTATGTGGGATTGGCATATGTAGCATGTAGGTTGTGTAGGTAAGTTACTGGCTGCTAGATGATTAATTAGGAATGATCGAATGTAGTTTGAATTGTTCTCGGCAAACGAATAAGTTAATGTATCATTCAGTACGAAAGACTAAAATAAGTGTATTATTTCAACGTCCACATATAACAGCCAACCATTTATAACGATCCTGAAAACCTCATTGATTGTATTCTGAATACGAGGGGTGATCCAAAAGTAATGATAATGAAATACTTTCGGTGGCTGAAAAAAGCAAAAAGAGGATTTTTTAAGGCAGTTCTTGGCCAGTAAATTAAAAAAATATATGTAAAAAAATTGATATCTGTCACTGAAATAAATTTATTTATTCGTGAGTTGTCGGAATAAATGCGTGGAAATGGAAAAATCTGAAGTGAGAGCCGTTATTAAGTACTTCTGTTTGAAAAAAATGTGTACTAAAGATATACACGTTGAATTGGTGGGAACATTAGGGGACTCTGCTCCTCCGTATTCTACAGTTGCACACTGGTGCAAGGAGTTTAACTTGGGTAGAACATCTTGTAAAGACGAACACCGCGAGGGCTGGCCTTCCATCGTCCGCACTGAGAAGAATGTCAAAAAAATAGAAGATTTAGTTTAACTGATAGAAGAGTGACAATCAGACATTTAAATGAGGTCACAGGGATCTCGTATGGCAGCATTCAAAGAATCTTAACCCAAGAATTGCACATGAATAAAGTATCCGCTCGTTGGGTGCCTAGAATGTTCCACCCAGACAACAACGGACCTCCTCATAAGGCCAGGTGTTGCAATGGCTGCAATCCGGGATGCGGGTTTCGAATTGGTGGAACACCCCCCTATTCGCCAGACCTAACCCCCAGCTACTTTTATCTGTTTCCACGGCTGAAGGAAAATCTCAGAGTCAAAATTTTTTTGAATGACAGTGAGGTTATGGCCGCTGTGGAGGCTTATTTGGAGAGTCCAAACAAAGATTTTTTTTTAAATGGAATTCGTAGTCTGGAGAAAAGATGGCATAGGTGTGTAGACTTGTTAGGAGACTACGTTAAGAAATAAATTTAGTTTTTGAACACATGTGTTGTTTTACATACTCGTTATCATTACTTTTGGATCACCCCTCGTATAGGGGCCGGACTTAAAATGATATTCCGGTTCCAAATGAAAATGAAATTAAAACTTTTATTTCAGATCTTTATCAACCCATATTTTATATTAGTAACATTGTAACTTGGGTTAGTAGACATTTAGGAGTTAATTTATTTTTCTTAGCTTTTACTATAATTTCATTAGGAATTGTTACCTAATATACTTGGCAACAGATTTGACTTGCCTAATCCAGTACTGAAATAATGAGCAGACCTTCAGAATTACGCAATCTAATTTAATTCTCACACTCATCATGACAAAATCTTAAAGTCATAAAGGATCATATCAAAGAGGAAAGTAGGTGTACGTGTACACTCATGAATATTCGTTTACATGCTTCATTAACATATTTGTAATGGATGCATGTAATGCTCTGTTATGTGCTTGTCTGGTGCACTTGTAACGCGTGTTTGATGCTTGGCATGCATACATTATATTGTAATATAGGGGATAGACGGGCTAGAAAGATCCTTGACGGCTTTGACAGCTGAACTAAGCTGAAATATACGGTGAAGCGACCTCATACAGAAGATGCCTTAAAGGTTATATGATCTCGGAAATACAGACGCCATCAGGGAATTCCAAACCTTAGCAGTGCGCATTATAAAAAAAAATTAAAAGCGCTTGGTTCGAGTAAGAGGAATTTCGACCATGTGAGGATAGTGAATGGTGAAGGATGGAGGGAATAAGCTGGACGGAAAAGGTCACCAATGAGGAGGTATTGGAAAGGGTAAAGGAAAAGAGACATATGCTACGTACAATAGAAACTCGAAGAGGGAAAATGATAGGTCATTTGATACGACACGACGATCTAATACGAAAGATAATGGGGGGTAAAATTGAGTGAAGAAGAGGAAGAGGAAGGCCGAGGATTAAAAAACATGGACCAAATAAAGAAAAAGATGAACGTCGTGTCGTATAGAGAAGCCAAAGAACTGGCGTTAAGTAGAACTGACTGGAGAGAACTGCACCGACAAGAGTGAAACTCTTAAATAATAATGAATGAAGGATAGTAGCCAGCACGCCTGGATTTCCGATGGAAGAAGGGGGAAGGCGGTATGAGCTCATGGATGTAGCTCCTGAGCACACTCACCGAAGTACAGCATTCTGAACATTTTGAGGGATTTAATGGATTGAATTCTTAATTTATAAAAGTGAAAAAAAATACATTTATAGCCATGTCAGAACTGAATTCTGGATATGAATCATAATGACGGAAACTTTATAATTTTAAAATCGTCCTTCATATGACCTGTCGTAACTTTAAGAATTATCACATTGTTTTATATCTCTGACCTATATTTTTTATATCCGAGAATTTTAACCTAAAACTAAAAGTTTATTAAGATTTTGTCAGTTTTGCGATGCTGTTATGAAGAAAACTTAAAACGAAATCTATAAAATTTAAAAACAGCGAGCGTTAACTTTGATAACAGTCCAGTCTCAGCTCGCTCATTTTAACGCACTTTACTACAAAATAAAATAATTAAGAATTTCACGAAGTTCGGGCCTTGCACTTCGTAAGGCCCGAGGCGGTTTTTCCAAGAAACGGCTTGCTTTAGTCGAATAACGGTGTATCTGACAATGATGCTCATAGTTACATGAGTCCTTGTTAAATCAAGAGTACGATTAATGCTCAGTAAGATGCTGAAAAATGCTTCGGGCTACTTATCTACATCGTTTTGCACTCCGCTTATTTTTAATCCTTCTTAAGGGCGCTGTTTAAAGTATTTATCTATATGTGTATATTTTGTATTGACTTACTGTTAAGCCTATCATTAAGCACAGATCGTTTTAATAGCGTATATAGAAGAGGATTTAAGTTCGTATAGAGAATGGAATTGCAAATACCTTCAATCGTGTTTGTGTACAGTTCGCCAAATTAAATGTTTTGTATCTTCACTTATGCATAATGTTGTGGTTTTTATTCATTCTACGGTGCATTTAGAGTATACATTCAGGACATTTACGAAATAAGATCAGTTACTGACTAAAACCTCTTTACTTCTTAAAGAATCGATAGCACTTCATAAAGCGATATCGCGGCGTCAGAATCATTGAGCCTATTCACCATGCTTAACAATCGCACCGAACAGACGATCCAATATAACTCTGGTCCGACTACGCCCAATTATTGCGAAGTGAGGGGTCAAAATATTATTGACAAATTGGTAGACGAGTATCAAAATATTTTATGATTAGTCAGGCAGGTGACAAGGCGGATATTAATTCGTGATCGATCGCTACAACCCCATTTTGTTCGGGAGTTTTCGCCAGATGGCGAAATGGTTCGGTCCATAATTGATGCGGAGGATTAGTGCGAGTGTGATTTGGACTGGGACCGGATTAAAGCCGACCACATTATTCATTCAGTTTCGGCAATTACGACTTTGTCCATGGGTTACGGTTTAGTAGCTATAATTGCTTTAGTTTTTGGGGAAAAACGACTTTTAAACTTGTTCATTGGGTGAAAAAAAGACCTTATTGAAAGAAACAGCAAGGTCGCTTTTCGTACATTGGTGTATTGTGTACTAAGGTATATTTTCCTTGAGCACGACAAATATTACATGCTATAGTTTGGCAGGTTGCTAAAGTAGAATTTGGTAAAATCGTTAGATGTAGGATCTATTTTTACTCGATATCGACGATTAGAGATTATTGGACTTATGGAACTTATTGATAGAATCGTTTCTTTTCCTTTCAGAAAATAAAATAATATATTTGCATATTGGAGAAGGCTTCTATTAATTTTAACAAATTTCTTACTCATATTGATAGAATCGTTTCTTTTCCTTTCAGAAAATAAAATAATATATTTGCATATTGGAGAAGGCTTCTATTAATTTTAACAAATTTCTTACTCATTCCCAAGGAATAATTATGTTGTCGGCAAGGGATTTGCATTAGTCCTTTAACGGAATCCTCATAGGTTCATTATGCCTGTCTGTGTCAGTCTGTCCATATTATCATGTCAACTATTCGGTGTATTATAATTAAATTTGAAACATGGGCGTAGGTAGTAGGTATGTGGGTGTAGTTATGTAGTCAAGGTTCAAAAAAAGTTTTATAAGGGGGCTCTCCATGATATAACAGAAAGACAAAAATGTCTTTAAAACTGTAATGTAATGTATTCGGCGATAATACACAATTAAAAAATAAAGTCACCAAATAATAATTAATTTGGAGTTTTGGAGCCTCCAGGGCTACGTATCGATGGCAAACGACCCGACGCTCTGACTTGGTTCCATGGCTTCCTGTGCTTCCCAACTGAGTGGTACCTCTAGGCCTGCTAGGTCAGTCGAAAACTTTGCTGCCAAGCTAAAGTATGGACTTAGTACTCTGCCTTGGAACCAAAGTATGTCTTTGTTCCGGTCGCGGTTTAGACGGCCGGACCTTCGGGTTCGGAAGCAAACGAATTTGTAAAGGACCTGGGTCGATGGCTGAGGGATAGGGGTTGCAATTCTCGTTCCGGATCATTTATGGTGCAGCGTACTTCCGGTTCGAAGGACCATATGTACAGTCACAAACTGGATAATGTAAGTACCCCTGGATGGGGCTGTAAGTAAATGTAGGTTATTTAATGGAGGTAAATTGTAGTTTCCCTTGGATCGGGATTTGGTTTATCCAGTGTGCGGCTGCACAGACTGCGTATAGTTAAGGGGTGGGCTTATGCAAGGGAGCCTAACATCCTAGGAAAAGAAATAAGAAAATGTCTCCAAACTTAACCACCCACAAAACTATGTTAGAAATATCTTAAATATAAATGTAGATGAAATAAGCAAACAAATCCATGTACACATTCAGCGAGGAAAGAAATAAAATATTTGACTCCAAATTATTTCCACCCTCGAAACGACACTGGAAAAATAAATAAATGAATAAAATATGAGAAGGTAGGAGAATAGGTATAAAAATGGGAATCCCCATATTAAAAGAGCGAAAGAAGACGAATGCAAGAAAGACACAGTATGTAGAATGAAAGTACGAGAAGAGCAAAAGCGAGAACTGGCACGAAAGACTATCAGATTAGAATAGACTCCGATCATGTTGGAGGACAAGCGAAAAAAAAAAAAAAAAAAAACATCCTACGTCCCTAAGTCCATATCAACATTGATGTGTGTAGGTGACGAAGCATGTTGCTTATTTGTTTTTGTACCCCCCGTGACGAAGCTTGCGTTGCGGATTATGACAAATTTATGCTTTAGTTACAAATATTAAAGAAACCTCAATTTTGGAATATGGAGTTGCAAGTGTCCCGATGCTAAAGTTCCCCACAAGCGCGCACAATACCTACATTAATTAATAATATCATATTTGCATGTGACCAATCGAATAAGATACACTTCCAGACTTAACTTATTCTCGAATTTCATTGATTTGTATTCAGAATTTTACTGACCTCAATTTTCGACCGATCATCCATACCTACAATCCACTCCACCAACAAACGGAACGACCAAAGCTCAAAGACCTATTTCGAGGACTGTTATACATCTTTGAGAAACACCAATAGGATGCTTAATCCTGTTCAATTGCATAAAAAGTCTTCAAGTGGACGTGCACTTAACACAAGAACCCACTTAAATACTCCAAGAAGAAGGTTCAAAGAAGTTCAGAGCTCGGTCGAATTCTTTTGCTTTTGGTACTGCCGCTTTTAACTTTTTGCCGTTAATTATACAACGACTCAACTCAGAAATCTCTTTGTTTGAAATTATATCATAATGGAATATGTTTACAGTTGAAAATAGCTCAATGTATTTTTAATAAGTAACTACTATTTAACCTCCTCAAAAAAAAATCACCTCCGTTGAATTGGTTGTTTTCACTTGGGACTTTTTTAATCTTCCGTCGTCATTATGTATTTGGGTTAGGTACTCAGTTTTATGAGTTATCAGAAAAAAAATAAAAACACTTTCGTTTAGTCAAGGACAGAAATATATGTCACCACGCAATCCACCACAAAACCACCACATCACTCTACGTACATCACAAAATCTCAGCTTGTTCCGCGCTCGCTAAGTCAATAACTCGGTCCACAGCAATAAATTCCACGTGACCCGGTCTTCGATACATCTCGAGTACGTTCAGAATTCATAGGTTTCATTACATCTCTGAGTTCGTTAACTATTGCAAATGGGAATTAAGGCCATACGTGCTTAAACTGGAACAAGCCAGACGAAGACTTACGTGATAGTGATAACTTGAATAAGGTATGTAGGTAACATCTACCTAGCCGCGATTAGAATGGAATTAGAGGTGACAGTTTTTTCATAATATTACGTCAAAATGTATATTAATTGACAGCTATCCCATTCCTTATGTAAACGCGGTCTATAATATTACATTCAATCAATCAATGGCCTTCGAGTCTATTACAGACTATACAAGCAGTGTCATGCAGGTAGACAACGTCTTTTGTGGCTGTGTAAGCCGATGCGAGAGCGGCATACACGACCACAGCCCTGGCAAGTAAAGTTCGCCCGTGGCAAACAGGTCTCCGGTCGATGTCTCTTGGCTCGCTTTTCTGCAAGCGTCGCAAACCATGCTTTATCGTGGACTTTGAGCCCATCGAGCACCAGTTTGCACCATTTGTCCCTGTCCTCGGCAAGCTCCTCCCATTTGTGAACCGGGATGTTGAATGCGTGCATGTCTCGCTTGGCGCAGTCCTTATGGCGCAGCATCGGCCTGCCGACACTTCTTTTGGCATCAGCTATGGCGCCAAGCAAAACACGCCGCGGCAAACGTGACGGTTGCATTCGATGCACATGCCCCAACCAGCGTAAGCGTCTCTGCTTTAGCAACGCAAAGAGACTGGGCAGCTGTGCAATCTCGAGCACCCTCTCGTTTGTGACTCTATCCTTCCAGTGTATCCCCAAGATGTTTCTGATGCAGCGCATGTGGAAGGTATTAAGGCGACTTTCGTGTTTGGCGTACGATGTCCAGGTCTCAGCTCCGTACAAGATTATACATTACAATATGACGAATAGATAATCTTTATGACAAATTAATCACCAATTTGGTACATAAATTCAGTTCTACAGTAGGGAATAAGTATACAAGTAGGCTTTTATTGCATATAAGATAAAAGGTGAGATATTTTATTAACAAATTCTACTCGTCATTGTAGCGAATATAACAAATTAAAATCTTAACACTCTTGAATTACACATTTCGTTAACACACTTAATGTCAAAAACAATTGGTAATATAACTTTGTACATATAAGTAGAAGTTCAATACAAAGCGAACGCACGTTATTTGTTCCTCAGTTTATACCTCAATTATATTGTTTTATAGACCAATTTACAACCAAATTAACATTTCTCCGTTGTAAATAACTTTATAATGCCAACGTTCATGTCAACAAACATTAAAACGTTGGAATGAGGTGCTGATTTAGAGGTACATATTCAGACTTAAACACAGTAATTATAACAATTATATTTCTTTGCACAAATGTACAAACGTTATAAGCTTTGGCGATTAGCCTCTAAATTACTATGTTCCACGCTAGTTTGTACGTGGGCGTATGAAAAACAAAACAAATTTTAATTGTAGGTAACTATACTTACAATTAAAAATTGTTTTTTCTCAAAAATAATATGTAATGTTCTCATAACATCTGTGAAGATAGTATTCGAAAGTGGCTCATCCTGGACAGTTTCCAGAAGTGTCCAGGAAGTAACACCTACTGTCCAGGAAGTAAGTATGTAAATCCCATTACATATCATAATATTTGAATTTAGAACTAGAAAATAAAGTTGGCAGTTTTTGACATTTAAAACAAATGTACCATGGAGGTTGACGTGTCCGTATTGCACGATGTGAATTGGCGGGAAATACAGTTCAATCATGTTTTTAACTATTTCGAGACTAATTTAGAAATTAACATGAATAGATTAAATAAATTAAATACTAATAGTAAACATAAAATAAATACGATTCTATTTACGATTAATTAAATACGATTTTATAAATCTATTCTATTGGGGTTGTGGCATAATATCAGTGTCTTAACACAAAATCTAGCTAAAAAAAGTTCACTTGTATTTTGAGTAAGAAGTATAATTGATAAAAATGAGTTTATGTAGATGAATCAGATTGCAATACATACACAGATATCACTAGGTACTGAAAAAAAAACTTCCATCCAAGTCTAAGGTGGTATTTGACCATTTATAAAAAGTTCATCAAGTGCAAAGCGGAACATGAAAGTACTAGTTGGTCAGAATGCAGGTACTATTAACCGTTATTCATACAATTTGTTTTATTTTTGAGAAAAGCACTATACAAGCTTCGACCGTAAGTGCCATCCCGGCCTCGTATTATAGCCGGACCTCGCCTGCGGCTCGGCCGGCTAACTCATACTCGTCCAGGATGGCTTACTTACTGGTCTCTGCAGTAATGTACTATTCTACGAATTATACATATATTACCTTCCGCAATTTTGTGGTTCCATTAAGTTCCAAACACTTTTCCCTAGGTATAAAGTACATAACAGCTGGATTATATGTTATATATTTTCATAATCCTCCTAGCGTTATGCCTGGGGTCCGCCACCTAATCCCAAAATTTGGCGTAGGCACTAGTTTTTACGAAAGCGACTGCCATATGACCTTCCAACCCCCTGGGGAAACTAGACCTTATTGGTATTAGGCTTTGTCACGTGAGTGGGCAACTTGACTGTTAGAAGTTCTCAAGCCGCCCGAAGGCCTCCAACTTGGCTTAACGACTGCTGCCATAGACAGCAACTGGGATCAACGGCTTAGCGTGCCTTCCAAATCACGGGAGCGCTCAGTTAGTAACCACTCAAAGCGGTCACCCATCCAAGTCCTGACCGCTGCCCACGTTGCTTAACCTTAGATACCATAAGCGGTATGCAGGTGCCGCTGGACCACGAGCGCTGTTTTATATTTTATAGGGTGCAAATTATTAGAAAGGCTGTATTAACAACACGAAATTTTCTGTCAGTGCGAAAAAAATGTACAGCGTATTTACAATCATACTGCCCAGTGGTACCAAGACATCAAAATTGTGAACAAATCGAATAGTTCTTCGGAGCACAAGCCATTTTACGAGCGATAATGGAACATTTACATGGTCATAATTATAACCGAACCAATCTTTATCTGTGTGTTACAAAAACAAATTGCGATTAAAAATTCAAATATTAAATTCAAATATCGATGCTATTTATAAATCTAGAGAGTTAGACTCTGATCTTCGTATTCTAAACGTCATATATCTCTACAAAGTCTCTAAGCCTCATATCTTATACATCAGCAAAAGGTATTTGTCGTCTATCGCCGTCTATCGATTTAATAAAGCGACTCTGTGGCATTCGCACGAAGGTTAATCTATATGATAATGAACGAGGCATATTAGATCTGTATCGTGGCGGCCAAAGGGATATTTTTTTATTAACTCAGTATGCACATATTCAACGATATGCGATGAGATGACCTAAGTGAATATGTTAATGCTTTTTTGTTTCTTATAGGTGCTCTGAAAAAGATATTTTAGTGCAAAAAAATATTGAATATTAAGTAAAAGTGTCAACAAACGCTCGAACTCACAAGCGGCTTAACATCTTTGTACCTAGTCGTTTTAAGGTCATATTTAAACTGCCATAACAAATTTATGATATTTAGATAATTGACCGAGTGAAACGAAGGTCTTAGTTTTAGCTTCGACAAAAATGCTTTCGTATGTCCGGGTTTCCGGTTGTTCTCCTCTACAGGTCGCATTTCTTAACCGATTCTCGTGAAATTTTGTGAGCAGGTACGAAAATTAAAAGAACGTTTTTTGTCGAGTCAATTTTTGGAAATTTAAAAAGACAAACTTTTTATCAATGATTTCGTATCTTTCTGCGGCCGTTTTTTCCTCTACAGGTAGCATTTCTAACCGATTCTCGTGAAATTTAGTGAGCAGGTTCGGCAACTCCATCGAATTATTTTATCGAGTCACTTTTTGGAAATTTAAAAAATAACTTTTTTATCAATGATTTTGTGATTCTCCGGCCGAATTTCGATTTGTTCACCTCTAAGGGTCGCGTTTCACAACCGATTCTTGTGAAGTATTGTGAGCAGGTTGTTTGATTACATACACATAGAATATTTATTCGTGTCGAGTAATTAAAAAAAATTAAAAAATTCAATGGTTTGTCCTATTCTGCAGTATTTCTCAACCGATTCAAGTGAAATTTTGTAAGCAGGTTCAATAATTAACATAGTTTTTGGAAATTAAAAAAAAAAAACACTCACGAGGTCTACAGCTCACAGAGCCACTAGTAGTTACATCATATCCGAATATACCAAATTTTGATATACCAAATTACATACATCCTTTAATCGCTATATCGACCAATAATATAATATCAAAAGTTGTTATATCGGCCGTTACGCACCCCCAAATTTCCAACGGGTGAAAGTGACAAAGTAGGTACCAAAGTGTCCAGCAATTACTCGCATATCGCCATACCGGAAACGCGATGGAGGCAATGTACGGTGTATTAGCTACAAAAGCTGCGTATGTCCGTTTATAAAATCGTTAGTGCCAACACACTGGCGTAATGCGCTAACCGCGGAATGTACACCCGTAAGCGGCTTGCAGTGTACAAATACGTAAACGTTAACGTATTGTGACAAAAGCTGGGCGTTTTATGATTATCATCATCCTCCTAGCGTTATCCCAGTAAGGTTGCATCCTGAAGGATGCCTGGGGTCCGCTACCTAATCCCAAGATTTGGCGTAGGCACTAGTTTTTACGGAAGCGACTGCCATCTGACCTTCCAACCCCGAGGGGAAACTAGACCTTATTGGGATAAGGCTTTGTCATGTGAGTGGGCAACTTGACTGTTAGAATTTCTCAAACCGCCCGAAGGGCTCCAACTTGGCTTAACGACTGCTGCCATAGACAGCAACCGGGATCAACGGCTTAACGTGCCTTCCAAAGCACGGGAGCGCTCAGTTAGTAACCACTCAAAGCGGTCACCCATCCAAGGCCTGACCGCTGCCCACGTTGCTTAACCTTAGATACCGCAAGCGGTACCCGGCGCCGCTGGGCCACGAGCGCGTTTTATGATTACAACTCACATTAATTAAGTAAGCCAGATTCATAATGGTCTCAAAGTTTGGCCACAGTGACGCAGCTCAAAACGCAGTGACGCACCGTAAAATGCAGTGACGCGTCTCATGCGTGACGTTTCTAACTCATAACTGTCGCCATTTCGTTACAGTTACAGCGTATTTTGAGTTGCGGTGTGGGGGCCCATTTCCCAAAGCTACAAGTTACAAATTACGAGCGGAAATCTCTTTCTATTAAAAGTTATTGAAAAAGACTTCCGCTTGTGATTTTTAACTTGTGACTTCGAAAAATAGGCCCGTCGTCGAATGTTCACGTGATACTTGCCGATAAACTCTGACGCCCTGTCTTGCGGTCCTCGGTGTTCAATCCTATTGGTTTGTTTTATCTTGTGTTTTAAGTAGTTTTTCTCTCTTCAGTCGGTCCCTCGTTGCTGAGGATCGTGATCACTTGGGGATTTCACCGCCCTGATGACTTGTCTCCATAGGTCTCGATCCATTGTGGCCCTAGCCGTGGCCAAGTAGTTTAACTATATTATTATAACATACCATAATTCGGCGCTAATTCTCGTTTTATAACGAGAGAGACTGAAGGATGTATCCCACAGTAGGTATATGTATATCTTGAAGGTAGGTACTGCAGAGAATCATAACGTATACAAATATACATTGGAATTATTCTAGAATGCCTGTCAATAAGGCATTCTTCTGGAAATATTTGGTTTTCCAGTAAGTCGTTCAGGACTCGCTCGGAGTCACATCTGCTATGATTTAGTTAAGGTTGAGATTGTGAATGTATTTTTCTTAAAGCATAAATACATTACCGTTATTATGTGAAGTAAGTATTTCCTTTCAGCTATAAATTTTCTAACTAATAGATCCCTTAACCCGTATCTCTACGCAGAGCCCCTACAGTACACAGTCGCTGTTTAGGAAATAACTTCTAAGACGTCACTTTGCGGTTTTTGTGGTCTTTGGCAATTAAAAAGTCACGACCTTCCACACTACCGCGGGATTTAGTCTCTTTTACACCTTATTATGAACTAGAGCTGAGCGTTTTTTTCAATAAGCGTTTCGTAAAACGCTTTCGCTTACAGTAACTGAATAACAGTTTCTTATGAGAACAAAAAAAATGTTTTTATAAAAACGACCACCAAAGCTGCAATGCAACGCAACAATGAAACTACACTACATGAAAATAGAAACGAAACTCATAACTGACATAACTCAAACTATAACCTATAACTGTTTCATTGATGTAGCGATCGAAACGACGAAACGAAACAAAACTTAGCATTGTTCGGGTGGGCGCGCTTTGTGCCAAAAAAGTTTTGTATTGATGATTGTCAAAAATGCGCTCTATTCGGAAGATATTAAGGCTTCATTTCGAAAATTCATTCATAAATATTTCTTTCGTTCGTTTCGTTTTGTCGGGCGCCGTAGTGAAAAAAACTAGTTACTTTTGAAACTGTTTCGTGAAACGGTTTCCAGATAATGAAAAGCTAAAGCTAAAAGTCGCAACGACCCAGCTCTATTATGAACATTATTATTCAAGTCGGCTTGCGACCAAAAATGCTAGCTTCGTTCGTCTTTCAAAACGTCGGGTAACCTCTAAAAGGTAATAATCGCTTGTGCTTGTTTGTATGCCCTCACCCTTAGGTAAAACGGTCTCTCACTTTCAGATTAGAGCTATTTAATGATACCAGGTGTTTTTTACATTTTTAGTACTGCAGATGATATATTTTATCAAAAACCTACAAAGGATTAAAGTACCGAGTGTAACAAAAATTAATAGTTTATAAAAAAGAGAAATAAAAACTGAATGGTAAGTTAATGTTTAAGGAAATGTTTTTTTTAGGCTTCGAGCAGGATCTGAACTTGCGACCTTTTGGCATACGCCGTCAATCCCTCTAGCCACTGAGCTACGGGATCAATCGCTCGGTCCACGGATTCCTCATCCGTTCCTGCCTACGACGCCTTACAGCGACATCTACCTAGAAGACGCAGGCTTTCTTAACAGCATTATTAACTTCTCAAATTATGTTGAGAAATTGTCAGTGACTATGCGCCATCCCATACTAAATTAATTTTGTATCAAGCAGCCAAATAAACTTAGTGAAAACGTCGACCATCGTAAGGATAACCCATTAGGAGCTCCAGGCAATGCATGAACCAATCAGATTTACGGAGAGAAGGTCCATCGGTGTGGGTTCACAGGACGAGGATACGAATGTTGAATTTGCTATCGTACATATATGCCTTACAAACTTGACAATCGGCTAAGAACCTGGCAACATCCCGGTACATATAAGGCCAATAATATAAGTCCCTGGCCTTCAGGTACGTCTTCATGACTCCTGGATGCACGTTTGGAAAACCGTTGTGAATCTCAGCGATCGCGGTCTTTGAAGTTTGAAGCAGGAAGTACGATACAAATATCTAATTAAAGGAAATAACCGGCCAAGTGCGAGTCGCGTGTACCTACCATTATCTATAAAAACGTCAAAAAGGGCGGCAACCGAAATACATCATTTGTGAAAATTTCAGCTGTCTATCACAGTTCATGAGATATACAGCCCGGTGACAGACGGACGGACAGACGGACATCGGAGTCTTAGTAAATAGGGCCCGTTTTACCCTATGGGTACAGAACCCTAAAAATGAGAAATTTAGGCTCCAAGCAAGAGTCGTTCCTGCAATCTTCTGGCATACGCTGCCAATCGCTTTAGCCACTGAGCTATGGGAGCAATCGCGCTCGGACGCCAATGAAGTTCGGCAAAGGAGTTGTTGTGATCCTTCTGAAGTAGCAAGCGTCCATAGGCCGCGGTATCTGCCATTTCATGCTCATCGTCAAGCGAACCGTATGCTCGTTTACTACCGTCATTGTATAAATGTCAAATAAGGGATCAGTTCCTCGGTTTGATTGGACTATATTCAAAACTCAACTACTGGTAAATTACTTTAAGGCGATATATCGATTGAAAGAGACGCCCTTATGTTTTTCGCTCACGACAAAACGGGATGCAACACTCCGAGAACACGCGAGATATCCAGTCCAATCGGGTGGGTAGAAGAGGAAACCATCCCAACAGAGGAAGGATGGCGACTGGCCAATGAGGTAATTACAACCCAAAGGACACAGTGGGCCATTGACAGCTTTGACTCATACAAATCACCAGGACCAGACGGTATATTCCCCGCCCTTATGAAGTGGGGCGGGGAGAGACTAACCCGGAGGATCACTACCGTCCTGAGTGCCTGTCTGGCGCATATGTATGTGCCAAGACTATGGAGAGAGGTCAAAGTCATCTTCATACCAAAACCAGGTAAAGGAGACTACACGGACCCTAAGTCCTTCAGACCAATAAGCCTCACCTCCTTTCTGCTAAAGACGTTGGAGAGGCTATGCGACAGGTACCTAAGGGAGAAGGCGCTAGCCCATCTTCCGTTTCACCCAAACCAACATGCCTACAGTTCAGGTAAATCAACAGAATCAGCACTTCACGCGGTGGTCACCAAAATTGAAGTAGCGATTAAAAACAAGACTATGTGCCTGGGCACCTTCATCGACATCGAAGGGGCCTTCGACAAGACTAAATTCACCAGCATAACGGCAGCACTGGTAAGACACGGAGTGAATGCAGTTATGATCAACTGGATAAATAACATGTTGAGTCAGAGAGTCATAAGACTTGGGGAGGACGAAACAAGGCAAGCACGAGTGGCAAAAGGATGCCCCCAAGGTGGTGTCCTTTCACCACTCCTCTGGAACATGGTGGTCAACGACCTGATCACCAAGTTAAACAATAGTCGCCACTACGCCGTTGGATATGCGGATGACATAGCGATACTCACAAGCGGCATCCACGCTGGAACGGTGTGCGAAGTCTCCCGCGCTGCACTTTCCATCGTGGAACGCTGGTGCAACGACAACGAACTATCAGTCAACCCAAGGAAGACTGAAATGGTAATGCTCACTAACAAACGGAACCTGGGAAACTACCGACTGCCCAGGCTGTTCAATACAGAGCTCCAACTAGCACCCGAGGTGAAGTATCTAGGTGTAATACTTGACAGCAAGTTGAACTGGAGCAGCCATCTAAACAACAAAACCGAAAAAGCTACAGTCGCCTTCTGGCAGTGCCGTAGAATGGTAGGTAGAACATGGGGGCTCAACCCCCAAATCACTCTATGGCTCTATCAGGCAGTAATTCGACGAATTGTAAGCTACGGCGCCGTAGTGTGGTGGCCTCGCGTCACCCTAACGACAGTCGAAGCTAAGTTACAGCGTCTCCAGAGATTGGCGTGCATGGCGGCCACGGGCTGCATGAGGACTACACCGACTGCAGCCCTGGAAGCCATAGTAGGCCTACCGCCGCTACACCTCTTCATCAAGCAAGAAGCTTTAGCCTCCGCCATACGGCTTAAAAAACAGCGGCTCTGGAGACTGCCAAGAGTACCTCACACCGAAATACTATACGAGGCAATCGGTAAGGAACCTCTCATAGAGGCGATAAGCGACATGATACCCAGGCAATTTGTCTTTGACAAGAAGTACAAAATTCAACTGCACGAATCCCCCCGAGAAGGCCTTAACCCCAGGGAGTTGAGAATCTTCACGGATGGGTCCAAAACAAGGTCAGGCACTGGATCGGGAGTATTCTCGGAGGACCTGAACATACATATCTCGACACCATTAGGAGCCCACAGCACAGTCTTCCAGGCAGAGTGTATGGGCATAATAATGGCTGCTCACGCAATCGTCTCCAGGGAGGTAAGAGGATATCCCATCCGCATACTCTCTGACAGCCGATCAGTGCTACAAGCCCTACAAAACCACACAACAACATCAGGGCTGTTACATGAGTGCCACAAGATCCTGACGGAGGTATGTACCGATAACGGCATAACCCTGCAGTGGATCAAAGGCCACAGCAATTCACGCGGTAACGACGCAGCGGATGCACTAGCCAGAGAGGGTTCAGACTCTAGGGTGGAGGGACCAGAACCTATAATACCTCTACCTCCTGCATGGCTGCGGAGTACACTGCGACAGCACACTAAGGTAGAACACCAAAAATACTGGCATAACCTAAGTACCTGCAGGCAAACCAAGGAGGCCCTCCCGACGATCAACCCCGGATTGTCAAGGAAGCTGATGCAGCTAAGAAGGCCAGCACTCCGTCTCCTAACGGGGGCCATTACTGGTCATGCCTTACTAAACAAGCACCTCTTCACTTTAGGTGTTACAGATAGCCCTCTCTGCAGAGCCTGTATGGAGGGTGAAGAGACAGCCGCCCACGTCATCCTGTCATGCCCTGGGGTGGCAGCATACCGGGCAAAACACCTCGGATCACCGAGGTCCCTATCAGAAGTCGTCGGCAACGTCAAGGGTCTGCTAGGCTTTCTGGTAGAATTGGGTTGGCACGAGTAACGTTGTCAACCCACCACGCAAAATAGGCGCGTTCGACGTCGAGTTGCGGAAAACTAGCCCGCGCAAACCTATAACCTATATGTATAACCTAACACTCTCCGAGAATGGCTATTTTAGACAAATCTCGTTAAATATCTAATTGTGTGCAGGTTTATTAAATTTCCTCTTGACAGAGTTTAGATGACGTAAAATACCATCATGTTTGCATGGAAATGGGTATCTGTGTGCTGCGAATATCTGAGGTTCTGCGAGTTGGTGGATGATAGGAATATGAGTACTTGTATATGATATGTTGCATTATTAATTAGTTTAGTTTCTCGGTGTATTGGTGTAATACTGTCATGCCGTGTAAACATATTTGTAATAATAAAAAAAAAACATATTAACTTAATCGTATCTTTTAATAATGCGTTGTTTTAGTAGGCTGAGTAAAAAAAGGAAAATATGTATAGACTCAACTTTAGATTTTTTCTATCGAGAAAATTTTAAGCAATCATGTTTCGGCTATTGTCAGTACCACAATCACATAGTCAAGAATCATATATTTATCTGAAAATCAGCCCCTATTGTTTGCTAGTCTGGGCAGGACAGCGTTTCAAAGTTTCAAAATTTCTCGTTGTAGCGCCTTAAGTATGACTTATATCACTTTACTGACATTACAGGCATTAGAACCCTGCCCTTGAAGGGTCAAAACAAAATATCAGACTTTGAAGTAATCGCTATTTTGCCCTCGTTAAATCCTATGCTGCAATTAAGGAGGCACTTCTACGTGGCACCCGTAAACTGATTACTTAAAATGAAGCGGTAACACCCGGCATTACGCCCCGCATTTGCATAAATAAATGTTATTTCGGTACGAAAACGCTTACTTTCTGTACCGGCCAAGAAACCCAATGTTGCCGTTATAACATTTTCTTTTCCCTTTATACTACTTTAAAGCTTAACGCCGGTTTGCATCGCTGTAACTGCCGCGATGAAAAAGGTGAATTTTCGTTACCAGTTAGATAATGTCCCAGTGCTCGACACCTTAACGCCCATTAGATGACACATTAAAGTGTCATTTATTGGGTCAGTGTCGAGTACAGGGTTGAGGCTGCGTTTCCACCAGAGATGTGCGAGGATGTGTTTTCATATATTTGACACCTCGCTCGGCGCGTTGCGAGGTGTCAAATGTATGAAAACGCATCCTCGCACATCTCTGATGGAAACGCAGCCTACATTTTGAAGTGGATTTAATTGGTAACGAATAGGTACTTCTGAGTAAAAAATGTCAGTTCACCATTTTTAACATTTGAAGCTTATAAGGTATGTAGGTACCTATAGTAATTTAAACACAGCTTAGGTAACTAAACTTTAACTGTCACCTCAGTACAAAACGTCACACCTTTGACGCAGTAATTTGTATTTGTACAGCGATCTCGGCTCTGAATACTTGTTCACCCTTTTCGGCGTCGAGACACTCGGTCTGTGAGGTCCTGGCATTCTAAGCCTCTGCAAAGGATTGTCGTAGAGGCTTATTGATACCTTAGCTTAGTAACTACCAGTATCTTCGGCGTAATGCCGCAGCAGCGGCCATTTTTAAAATTTAATTTATTTAGGTTTGTTTTTAGGGTTTTACTAGTAAAATGTAAATAACACAAACTGGTAACCGTACTGTCTTCTCGAAGATCTCACAGTACGAAATAATTACCATACGATAAATAAATGTGAATACTTACCAAAAAACAGTACGTAATAATTAACAGAATTTAAAGTGGTGATTATAAATAAGTAAACTGATTGAACCTAAAACTCTTCGATTGGAGGTATGGGTTGGTCAAACAGTAAATTAAATAAAATGGAAATACTACAAAGCACTATATGCGAGAAATCCAACTTTGCGCACGGTAAACAGCTACATAAAGTGGACACTTTTTGAGCAACTGTAAAACCGTATTTTTTACTTAGTTTTAGTTTTTTTTGTAGGTAAAATATGTTTTAATGTTTGATGACAGCAGTCACCGACCGTACCAAAGCTGTATTAAAAGCACTTTATTAGAGTATTTTACGACCGGCCCGAAACGAGATGGTGGAGGGTCGGTAAATACCAGTAATATACACGATGTTTACCCTTCTCTGCCGTATTTGAGGGATGTAAATACCGAGAATACACTTCTCTACAACGACACATGCCTTTCTGGAGCCTGTGGCAAAGAGGTGTATGTGTTTATGCCAGTTTTTTATAAATGCTATGTTTACGGAACCAGTCCTCGCAACGGTTACGGGCGACTGAATTCGCGAATCCTTTATTGAATGTTTTTTAAATTAGGTAGTTGAAGATTCTGTGCTTATGTGAAATGAGTGGTAGGTGAGAAATAAGCGATATCAGAATGGACTATCTACCGTATAGCGTTTTTTAGGCTATTTGAACAATGTTAGGTATAAAAGATTGCCTAAAGAAAGTGACGAAATTGCACCGACTGAAAAAATAAAATACCTACAATGTTCAATAAGAAATACATCAAATTAAGCTGTTAGGAAGTTAGCCACTTATTTCTTACTTTTCAGTGTTTATTAGTCGTTTTTATTTTTTATAAAAAATATTTATGTCGTGTCCAGTGTGCATCACATGACGATTCCAATAAGTTCAAACACGGCTACACTACACTGTTCTATAACGGAATTCCGTTGCCTACCTTCCGGCTTCAATTACCAGATCAGGTTGATGGTAACATTACATCAGTAATCACGTAACTTTTCGAAGGTACGGTAGGCATATTTTAATGTCATTTTTAGTATGGGCTTTGACATTTAAATCCATCGTACTAACGGTCGAAAACGTTACGTGTTTACCCCGCAGGACGATAATTTGAACAGGTCATAATTGCTTTCAGAATCTTGATCGAAATATCCAAGCGCCACCCATGAAACGGGATTCGAGAGCATAATATGCTTTCAAACAAAAAAAATGTTCCAAATTGTTTCATAAACGACGGAGTTCTGAGGTTTTAACAGACATAAAAAAAGAACTTACAACCGAATTAAGAATCTCCTCCTTTTTTGAAGTAGGCTAAAAAGCGGTACTGACTCGACTGACAAGCCTGACGCCGACTAGTCATGAAACCGCCTAAAGGTCTTGAATCTTACGAGAAAATATTCTTACTTATAATCATGGAACGGGACCAATTAGTCACAAAGGCTAAACCGTCCTCGGAGCAACCGAGAAACATCGCGCCTTCAAAGGTTGCAAAAACAATGACGGCAGAGCAATTTATCGATGGCTTCTGTGCATAGAGACTTAACTAAAATTTTGAACGAAAATATTGATACAGTAGTTGTGTGTTGACCTATTTAAGTATACATGCACATTGCCTAATGAAAATATAGGTAGGAATATAAATAAAATAAAAATAAAACTCTGAGTTATTTGAATCCACAATGTACCTCAAATATATCGGTTTTCACTCCCTCCCGGCGTGGAGGTCCTTGGTCGGTATAGTGTGTGGTATCGCCCTGCACGCTTGCCGACGCGTGGGGGGACTTGCGTCAGATGAGAGGAAACAACAGCTTTGGCTTTATAGCAGGTGATGTTCGCGGTGAAATGTTCACGATCCCGTGTCACCGCTACCTAATGCTGAACGGGAATACCCTGGTGGTTTTAGACGGTAGTCCGGGCGGTTCCCGGGAGCCCGTCGTACCCGCCCTAGTTCCAGGGGCGTATTTTGAAATTTGGCGCCCGGGCCAGAAGTCAAGAAAAGGCGCCCAAAAAAATGCTGTGAAGGTGCTGTGAAGGGCGGCTTGTCCGCCCCTCTCAGCCTGCCGCCCTGGGCCATGGCCCCCTTGGCCATAGGGTAAATACGCCTCTGGCTAGTTCCCCGGCTAAGCGGGATGCGTAAGGGTATTTCCCCAGGTACAGAAACTGGCCTGATTTGGGTTGGACTGCCTCTAGCCGATACGGCGGTACAGGGACGAATGATGTGTCTATGTTGTCGTGATCGCGCGGTGAACGTCCTTACCAGTGGAAATGCCTAAGATGTACGCGTCGCGTCTGAGTTGGAGGCCCTTAGCTTTCCATATTTCGATGGATGCTGTAATTACGTCGTCCGAGTCCGTGAGTGTGTGCCTAGGACGACGAGTTACGACAGGTTTATGTTAAAAATTACAGTTAAGCTTTTACACTCGATACATGTTATAGAGCATTAAAAGTGTAAAATAGGTTTTTAATAAAGGCTTGCCAACGACAAAGCCGCGGGCGCATTGTTCCCGCAGTTCCCCTTAACCTTTTATTTTTGCGCTGTTTATATAAATGCAGTCTTAAAATATCTAAACAATACCCATCCTTACTCCCTAGACTTAAGGTCGTCAATCTATCTCCAAGCAGCATTTTATTTTAAAGGAAATTCTTTCATAAACACTTTTGCTCGCTTAGCGAAAGTTAACACTTTGTTTCGAAAACTTCAGGCGTAGGTATTGTTCAACAATGATTATTTTAGTGATAATTATTATGCGTGCATTCGAATTCTTATTTGTACATGTACTCGACACTTAATTACTCAACACATCGAAACGCTTACACGGTAATAATGTATATTACATATTCTAAAATGCATATCATTATACAACAATACACAACGATCAACAAGATAAAACAACAACAAACCAAGAATTACACTAGGAGGTGAGATCCATATGAGGATTTCTTCCAGCTAACCTTGGAACCATTGGGTGGTAATGAATGTTTATAGTCAAACCAGAACATTATACTAGGCTTATATATTTTTATATATGACAAGATTTCAGATAATTTTCTCATAAAAGGATACCAAGATGAAGAAGACAAAGATTTTGATTAACATAAAAACAGACTTTATTTAAGTTAAATGTAAACCCTAATTCGTAAAGAATCTTGCAGCAATTTACCGTACCACAATTCCAATAAATGAGTTAGTCAGAATTCGATTTCCCGTCAAAACAACGTCAGTTATTCAGTGTTTACCTGAAAACTATTCCAGCTTACCTCTAATACTATATATACAGCTTTAGAAACCTGTTTCCCACATATTGCGAAGTGTACCTATTCGTAGCAATCTTTGTTCACAAGCATCCCGTATTTTATGCCCGGAAGCCATCGCTGGGGAGCTAAAATCTCTAGCTAGAATAGCATACTAGTAAAATACGGGTTGGAACAAAGACCTATCGAACTTTGGAACTTTGGTTAATCGGTTTATCTAGGGTTAGTATTTGCTTACCTAGTTCATGTTGTAGGTTTTTTTGAGCACCAAAACCTAAAATAGTAATTAAAATAACAATGCTATGAATGTCTTGTCTGAAATAAAATGATAAGTAAATAAATAAAACCGGACCAGTTGCGAGCGTATCGCGCGATCGTAAACGTGGTCATACAATTATGACCGCGCTTATGATTACGTACTTTAAATGGAGATAATATTTTTTATGATTTAATTACAGATGTATTTGTATAAGTTTTCAGTATTTTCCCTGTACTTGTAGTACTAGATATTACTTGCCAAATTTCATAGTTCTAGGTCAACAGAAAGTACTCTATTTTGTAATCGCTTGAGAGTGTCGATATATACGATTTTTGTGGCATGGCCGTATCTTTCTTTTACGTTAACTTATTAGTTTGATTTTTTCACAGCTTCAAGGGGCTTCGGATTGATGCGTTTGAGATGTGGTGCTGGCGACGAATGCTTAAAATACCATGGACTGCATTTCGCACGAACGCATCTATCCTTAAAGAGCTCGGCCTAGACAAGAAACAACGTCTGTCGTCTGTCTGCCTTCACCGTATCCTCCAGTATTTTGGCCACATAGCGCGCAAGAATTCTGAAAATTTAGAGAAACTGATGGTCACAGGTACAGAGGAAGGCAAGAGACCAAGAGGCCGGAGCCCCAAACGTTGGCTAAACCAGGTGTCGGAGTATCTCAATGTGCCGGTGAATGAAGCGCTCCATCACGCAGCCGACCGAAACTCCTGGAGAAGAATACTGGCTATGCTACGTCGGCAGAGTCACGATCCTCAGCCATGAGGGACCGATTGAGGAGAAGGAGGGCAAGGGACTATTTGTAGACTTGAGTATATGTTTTTAATTTCAACTCAATACCTCCACGCGCTCCTAGGATAAGTCTTGACAGACAGACAGGCGGACAACAAAGTGATTGCCTTTTGAAGTACGGAACCCTAACAAACCCCTGAGCAAGACTTCCTATTGCAAACAGACATTTGAAATGGTTTTTTGTAAATGCTACTGCGGCCAAGTTGTTCAATCATGGGGCTGTCAAGCGTTGGTCATGGTTTCAAATCCTGGCTATTTATTAAACCTGAGGGCCTACTCCGAACATCGAAATCAAAAATTCGTATCGTACCGTCCCCTTCGTTCTATGAGAGTAGGTAAAAGGGATGGCACTATGATTTCGATGTTAGTACAGGCCCTGGTCGAAAAATTTCACGACAATCGATTCAGAAACGCGATCTGTAGAGGAGAACAGAAATTAAAAAAATACACAGAAAATCTAAATGTAGGTATTTAGATATTAAATTGAACGCTGTTAACCAAATAGAACTCTTATTGTATCCGATATAACAAAAACCGGCCAAGTGCGACTTAGGCTTCGCATATTTAGGATTCGGAACCAACCGCAAAATGAAGTTAGTTTGACATAGGATATAGTAACTACTTTAATACTAGTGTCTTCTCTTGGAGATTGACGAGAGACATCACCCTGTTATGGATTAGTTTTTGTTGACATTGACTCTGAGAGACACCTCTATATTAAATTGTTTTTTTTTTTCCTTTTATATTTAAAACTTATTATTTTTATTTTGACGCTTTGAGACCATGTACATCTCAAAGCACGTTAGAATAGTCATTATTAAGAATATTTTGACGCTCAGAGACCATTTACAGCTTTGAGATATTATATTAAATTTTGTTATTCAGACATTTACTATTATTGTAATGTTTGTAATAGATAATTAATATTTTGACATGAAAAATGTATTAAATTCTTATTGATATATTTCTTAAATTGTAAATTAATATTTTCTCATGAAAAACCTATCATATTGTAAGACTTTTTTAAATTGTACATTAACATTATGACATGTGAAAGTGCCCTTGTGGCCTATTTGCAGAATAAATGTTTGAATTTTGAATTTTGAAAATTAAAATATATGTTTTGACTATTTATATGTCTTGGGGCCACCAAGATACTCATACTGGAAAAATTTGAAGATTGCAGCTTGGCTGTAAACCTCTGTGACAGATGACGGACGGGCGGACGCGTGAGTGACAGCATTAGGGTTCCGTTTCGACCCTTCGGGTACGGAACCTTATAAAATTTACAGGAAATGCATATTACAGCAAACGTAGCCATGGATATTTGTATTCGTTAAGGGTAAATCGAGTTAATCTATATGATAATAGCGGCAGTGAGAACATAATTGCGACACGATTGCTTGCGAAATCTACATTTACTCAGGAATTGTGCTATCAGATTGTAAAATTGTTTAGCTTGGACGTCTATTTAGGAATACAGAGCATACTTCAGACCTTGAAAGAAAGAAATTAAATGCATTTATAGACCTGACCTGACCCCTAAAATAGGTAATTGAAAGCAGAAAGGAGGCAACAAGAGATGTTACATTACATTGTGTTCAACTATGAAGAACGTTACTATGAGAACAAGAGATTGTGTTCAACTTTTATAGATTTTTGAAACAAAATTATTCAACCGACCACAGCAAGTTGACACCCATTTATTTTTGCAAGATACCGCTGCTCTAAAAAAATAATCACAACGTAATTCGATTATAATCTGCGTACCATTGCATGACGTTCACACTATATTTCAATCCACAAACAATTTCAATACGTCCACAACACAATGCGTTCCCAAATTGAGAACTTATACGCAATTTTTCACGCAAAATTTCATAGTTACTTTTACTAAAGTAACTATGCTAGTTTCATATAATAGTTATTAAAACGTAAAATAAAATTGCGTAAAGTTCTCCCGGTCGAACGCCAAAATCACGGTTAACTCATAAGACATTTGCTATATTTTCTCTCAGCAATGCAGAAGTAAGTACGCAATGAGGCAGTATAGGATCTTTTAAGCGGCCAGTCGATTTGCGGAACCACGCCGTAATCAAGCCCGTCTTTATAACATACGCTTTAAACACCCAGTGGTCTATTTGAACCGACATCTCGATATTTTGGTATGAAAATCAAATACTGTCATACAAGTCGATACAAGTTGAAGAAAACGATAGTGCCACAACGGAAGGAACGGAATGTTAGTAAACACTAACCATATCTATGTAAAGTTAATCGAAATAAATTATTTATGATAGTTGCTAAGTCCCACTGCTGCGCGTTAGAAAAATGCTTCCATATTTTTATTTATAATAATTCCACGACTCGTAGGTAATGAAATTTGGGCACTGATTTAAAAGATATTTTATCTACACACATATCATAAATCCTCTAATATGCGTTCGGAAACCGTAGAAAATGACTCTCATTTCAACATTCAATGAATTTATGGCAATTTTCTTATCTGTGGCTAAGGCTACAGCAGTAATAAAATATTTCATTTTAATCTCATATATGATGTTAAAATATTACGTCAAACAAAACTGTCAAAATTTAAATGTCAAAGTTGACATGTCCCTATTCTAGTATCACTGAAAATTCAAATTCAGTCGATGCGAAATGTCAGCTCGATGTTTTTTTAGTATATATCGCACGAAATTTGAGCTAGAACGACATGATCACATCAGAATAAGGACTCTTTACTTTTTAAAATAACATTCAGGTATCTGTTGCCAGTTCTGATTTCGATATTTCCGCAACCGTGCAAAAAAGGTTGTATTAACACAATTATTGTATTTATTTACTACGGTTTCTGAACCCATCTTAGAGTAATTATAATATGTGTGTAGATAAAGTAATGTATGCAACTGTACATAATTAGGCATTAAAACACTCGTGTGACCTTATTATGAAACTCGCCTTCGGCTCGTTTCATAAAACACACTCGTGTTTTAATGCCCCTCATTATGTACCAGTTGCATAAACTACTATTTTAGTTATAGGTTTTTTAATTATAAATATAATATTTGCTTAAAATTGTTAATTAAGAACAAAATATTATGAGCATAGACTCATTTGTCATAATGAATTCTCTCATACGTACATTACATATCATATTCATTAGTCGAATAAGCGTTAGATATTTCTAGTTTTATTGGTGTGATGTTACCTACTTATTGGTTAACGTTGATTCGATTTTTTTTTATATCTGTTATATTTACGGAATAATCGCCTGGTTATACATAAAGATAACACCCTGTATCTTCTATAAATACATAATGTGTCATCCTAAGCCGATAGAGACCTACCAACTTCTTAGCATGTATCTATCGCTATCACTCTCACTCTTGCATCAAAAGAATATTTGCAGAAAAAAAAGTAAAATATCAAATTAAGTTTTTGTGATTTTAATTTTTGGTACTATATTTTATTGCCGGTTGTTTTTTTTCCCGACATCAATGTACTACTCGCGGAGATGGTTCCAATGAGCCCAAACACGACGGGTTAATCTTGTGTAGTTTAGAAGTTGCTAAGGTCACCATCTATCTCCATCATCAGATCAGATCAGCGGACGGTACCATAATATTTTACTGTCACCATTACATAGAGGTAAGTATGCCAAATTTCATCTCAATAAATAAATAAATATTTGTGGACAATCTTACACCAATCGACCTAAGTCCCAAATTAAGCAAAGCTTGTAATATGGGTATAATATCTGAGTAGATTAAGGAAATAGTGCCAGTACTTCTTCTGGACATTGAAAAGTGGTCCGCAGTAGGCTCAAGTCTATCCAATTTAAGTGTGAGCGACATATTTCGTACCAATATAAAAATAGATATGTAGAGTGAAATAGACCTCTCGCTACTCGTTGAAATGTTGTTTACGCCCCTTTACGCCACTTTCAAGACTCGTTGGAATGTGTTTACGCCCCTACACGCCACTTTATAAAAACGTTTATATAATATTCGCGTTGCTTTGTGATCGTTTTTTTGTCTAGTTTACCAGTTTATTGATGATTTTACTGTTAAGTTTCGCGTATCGTATTAGCCGTGGTAAACACTTGTTTTATAAAATGGCACCGTTGCTGCTCACTGAACCAAACGGCCAAATTGATGTCCATATCCCGTGAAAGTGTTCCGATAAAATAATTACGAGAGTTAATAACATTTCATTGCAATTTAATTCCGGCATCGAGTGCGCAACCGGGCAATAAATGTTTGTGCCTCTTTAAATCGAGTTTTATCCATTCTTGATAAGTTTCCGGCTGGCTATAACAGTATATTTGTGGAAACTGAAAAATAAATAAGTCTTGTACAAAAAAATAAAAACATTTTTGGTTCTGCTACGGATGGGCTCATTTCTGATGTGATCGTGCAGATAAACTCCCAGCATTGCCTTCTGAGTGACTTTGAGCCTACTTTTGAGGTAAACGACCACGTTTCGGTGCCATAATATGGCATATTATGTCATTAATGGCAACACACTCTTTCCATCAAATTTATGATGATTTCGCCAAAAAATACTTGTTCAAAGACGTTGTTCGGTAACGACGCCATGACAGTAGACAAGACAACTGGTTTTGTTCGGTAGTGGATTCAGCTCCTCGTCGCGCCGACCATGTGTGTTCACCAATGCGGCGACGAGCTGACCTCCACACACTGGTCAAAGACTCTCATGACAGACGTGACAGTCACTGCGGAATATCACCATCACCCATTCGTTGAATCATTCATTCGTGAGCTACTCTTGTCTAGGCAACAAAGTCATGGTGGCAAAATAGTGTCGAGGGATCAATGGCTTGTGAACTTACTGCGATTTATATTATTTTCTAAGAAACCAGTTTTAATTGTTGAAAGTTATATGATACCGTCGAAAGGTATCTGGCGGGTATTGTTAGGCGTGAACTGTGGTGGTTTTACAGCGTTTTACCCGTTCATTGCACGGTCGAGACGCGCAGCGCACTATGGTTAGTTAGGATCACACGCAATGTATTAGGTAAATCGCTGCCGCTGCCGCCGCCGCTCCAAGTTGCGGCCGAGTCGTTAATAATCTCGTTTAGTAATATGAACTATGTTGAACTAAGGTTAATGTTCACGTCATAAGAAACTCGAAGAGAAGTTACGGTCACCTTCATCTAACATTTACGTAGCATTGAGTAAATAATGTGATATCTGCTTTGATGTTGAAAACCATTTTAATTAAACTAGATTGTCAGACACGACGCGTACACTTAGGCGTTCCCGCCGGCGGGGACGTTCACCGCGTGATCGCGACAACACAGACACATATAGTCCCTATTCGTCCCGGTACCGCCGCATACCGGGTAGAGTCAGTCCGACCCAGGTCGGGCCTAGCTGAGTTTCCTGCTGGACTTTTCTCAGCTAGGCTAGGTTTACTGAACCAGCGACAAAACTCCCAGTAGCTCGATTCCACTAACACACTTCAGTTCGGTTGAAACCGCTCAACCACCCACCGCCCACTGGAGCGCAAACTCTTAGAGTATTCCAGTGTTTAAACCGCCCGTGTGGCGTTTTAAAATATTCACCATATTTAATTTAAAAAAAA
Organism: Cenopis cana; assembly: GCA_951800055.1. Lineage (NCBI taxonomy): Eukaryota > Metazoa > Arthropoda > Insecta > Lepidoptera > Tortricidae > Cenopis > Cenopis cana. The sequence goes on from OX637489.1 coordinate 14,471,750, forward strand.
TCAATAGGTAACGTGGCTTTTTTAATCATGATTCGTTTAAAAATAAAGCTTGTTTTATGCCTAATTTCGTAATTTCCGTGCGCGGACGTCGAGTATTTATAGCATGTGGAGGTAACAATAATGAACGAGGAAGACAAATTAAATTATTAATAAAAAGCTCTTTAAGTATAGTGCGTGTCATCCACGAGGGCGCACCCCTCGACAGCCCAATTCGTACACAGTGTAAACACTGTAATAGAAACTCTATTAAATTAGTCTCAAAGCAGAATATCTAATGGAACCTATTCCATAATAAGCATAATAGTGTCTTACTTACCTGTACGGTCACCTTGATGTAATATTTATGTAGCATTGAGTAAATAATTGTGATATCTGCTTTTGATATTGTAACCCGTAATTTATACAGAATAGTAATTTACCCCAACTAGTTTCAAATCATGCTTTGCCTTATAGCAGGAGGGGCTTACTACCGTGACGTCATCGCGCCGCGCAAAGTACATGCGGCCGCCGGCTCACACATTGTGTGACTATTCAATGGCTGCGGAGCAGCGTTACGGATCGCACGCGCACGCGCTTGTACGATCATAAAAAATAATTCTTTTCGTGTAGTTTCGTGTTAAATAATAATGTCAAAACCACAGCATTATTGTATTGCAGCAGGTTGCACCAATAATAATAAGAACGTAGACGTAAGAACGGTCATTGAGTTTGGTATTCACCAACGGTTGACATAAATGAAAACGTTGGTTCTAAGAAACCTCTTTTATTTTTTAAAGTGATGCCTTTAAAAATTATTTAAACTTTGTATCCCCTGGTTACATGTATGGAGTGCCCCCTCCCCCTACTTTAATATTTTTTCGTCATTTCACATCACTTTTACGTAGCGGTTCATACGAGTAGAACACACCTTCCTGCTAAATGTTTTAATTGTATTTGTAGTGCTTATAGTCTCCGAGTACATCGGCTGTCACATACAGACGAAAAGACGGACGGACGGGTTCTATTTTCACCATTTTGGCTACGGAACCTTAAAAGTACTATTCGTAAGTGTATTGTAAACAACACTACTAATAATAAAGTACATATATTAAAATAGGTTCTCGCTGGTGGTAACCCTAGCGCTGAGGGCGGGGCCTCGAAAGAGCGCGTTGCGTACGATAGAAAGAGATGGCCACGTTTAGGCACGTTTGGCATACCTAAACGGGGAATTTGTTAGCAGAGAAACTTCTGTACTTGTACTATTACTTATTCTGTGCTTATAGCACACTGCGGCTACTATACAAATGGTACTGGATCATTCAGTTATAAACTATGGTATCTCAAGCTATGGCAGAACCTATAAGACATACTTACAGCGTATATATAACTTACAATTAAGATTACTAAAAACAATAGTACCACTAAAAATTAAATACAAGCATAGGCATGATTATGTGAAATTGTTCAAATACTGCAGAGCTTTAAATGTATACGATCAAGTCAAATTAGCCATAATACTAGAATATAAGGACAGAATGGGAAAATTAAATAGGTATAAGAGGTCAACCGGCTTGCGGTGTTTAACTAACAAAAAAACTTACATCTTACCAGGAAATATTAATAACATATATGGCAGGAGAGTATGGTCCTACTACCTACCCCATACACTAAATGATTTTCCCATACATGTCATCAATAAAATAGAGAATAATCCAAAGCAAACTAAAAATGCTATAAAAAGAATATTAATGTATAAGCCAATTTAACTTAAGAAGACTAAAAATAATGTGCTTAGCATTACAATCTTAAAATATAAAGATTTAGCTAAGTAAATGACAATTATTTGTAATATTTCTTTTTTTCTCGAAATAAACAGTTCAAAATTTAAAAAAAACTAAAAATTTTTTTTTATCAATGTGCTTAGCATTACACATTATAAAATTATAAATGTTTGATTGGTTTATGGAGTGTCTATGTATTAATGCGTTATGTTTAAGTGACATGTATTAATATCATTAGTATCATTACGCAGTAACCCCATTTTGAAAATGAACGCCACTACTGTTATGATAACCTTTTAGATTATTCTTTATGATTTGTATTGTATTCTTTTTTAACCTTTTCACTGCCACAGTAGTTTCTGTAATTTGTGCCTCACACGCCAAAGTCTTCGTAGCAAAAGACTGAAAACGTATACTTGTATGGGTGCCCCCTTAAATATTTATTTTATTCTGTTTTTTAGTATTTAGTTGTTATAGCGGCAAGAGTAATAAACCATCTGTGAAAATTTCAACTGTCTAACTATAACGGTTCATGAGATACAGCCTGGTGACAGACAGAAAGATGGAGGGACAGCGGAGTCTTAGTAATAGGGTCCCGTTTTACCCTTTGGGTACGGAACCCTAAAAACTTAAAATGTAGTAGCTTATTTTTCATTACATACTGATGACAAAATAAACATTGTACCATTTTAACAACCCTCAAAATCAATACTCATGAAAGTTATAAAGTAACAGCGGAGCGAGGAACTTATAATTATATATGTAGCAAAGATATAATTAACAATGTCAAATTATGTTGAGCGTCGCACATTTGTTATCGCGGGGTAATCTTCCGGGGCGAGGGGCTTTAAGCTGATTACGAGTCCAAATTAAGTCGTAAACTCGTTACACTCAACTTACAGCGCATTAGCGTAGACATTGTTTTTCAGGCTGTGTTTAATCTCTCGAGTGCGTACCTATCTGATTAATTCTACTTGGGCACAGAATAAGTAATAGTACTACGTACAGAAGGCCCACCGTTAACAAATCCCTCGTTTAGGTATGCTAAACGTACCTAAACGTGGGCATATCTTTCGCTCCTATACCTATCAATCAATTCTTTAAAAAATGGCTTCCATCAAATTTATGATGATTTCGCCAATGTCACGTGTTCAATGACGTTGTTCTGTAACGACGCCATAACAGTAGATAAAGTTTTGTACCGTAAATGGATTCTGCTCGTCGTCGCCCCGGGCACGTGTGCTCACCAACGCGGCGACGATCAAAATCCGCTCCTATACCTACTGTATTTGCGTGCTATATTGACATTCTAACCTAACTCGTTCATCAATTTGAATACGTCTGACACGACACTTGAAAAATATTAGTAACCTACACTATATTAATAAATACGAACCAATTATCCAAAGAAAAAAAAAATGCCACATACATATAACGCAATGAAATAGGAAAGCGATTTATTAGAAGAGCTTCTAATAAAATCTTGTTTATATCGAACAATGGGACGGCTGTTGCTCATACAGAATCATAAAGTTGTATAACTATAGGAGTCTCGTAGCAACGTATGACTTTGTCGCACTGAGAACTGAGTGTATTGTGTGCCCGGGGCGGCGGTTTTCGCCCCGCCAGCTATTGCGGTGCGGAAAGTATTCTACTCAAATTAAATAGTATTTATAGGTCACGATTTTATACAGGTATTTTTATTTAAAAATTGAATTTAAATGAGGGAGAAAATGCGCAAATGTTTGGTGCAAACGTGGCTGTATATTAAGGTGAAACGTTACGGGTTCCTGTCGATGTTCTGTCAATAGATGGCAGCACGTTGGAATTTAGGGGGTTTTTCAGGGTTTTCTGCGAAACCGCTAAAGTACATATGATGATTTTCAAACTGCGGATGAAGCAAAAAATCGTACGTATGAATCGAGATCTACCTGCACTAAACAGTGCTTATTTTTTACGTGTATTCGACCGAAAGCGAAATATTTGCAATTTCGTCCATTCACGCACACGTGCGTACCTAATGTCACAGGGAATGTCAGTCATTGTCAAGCAGTACGCAAGTTGAATATAGAGGGCGTAATAATAAATCAAGGAAGTAGCTCACATTTACAAAATTACAAATGTGCGACGAACGTAAATAAGGCGGACATCAATAGAACTACATTTTCGCACTCTTCTTGAAGACATGGGATAGTCCTGTGGTTTACGCTTTTGCAAATTTATTCGCAGTATCGCTAGAGAACCACGTTCGAGCCTTGGTCGGGTACCATAGTCTTTTTGTATTTTTATTTTTCTTCGAAGTTCATTTATTATTTTTTAATATAGTTATAGTTAGTTAGTTGTTATTACGTTATACAGCATTTTTTTAAAAGATCGCGATGTAAATTCTATTAGACGCAAAATTGTACTGCAATTATCATACATTTTTAAAGATCACGATGTAAATTCTTATAAACACAAAATTGTACTGCAATTTATTTATATCATACATAATCTAATCTATCGTTTTGCGTTTTCTTATATTTTATTATATAGGTACTGGCTAGGTGAAGTATAATACGAACGCTCATATATATGAATATATATCCTACTACGAAATAAATGTACAGATATTATGTACTGAACGACTGAAGCGTTTTCAGTCAAGCATGTTTCTTTTATTAATAAATACTACAGTGGCCGAATTATTTTATGAAATTCCGTAGGAAATAAATAATATCAAAGCACATAATATCTGTACAAATTCACTAAGAAGAGTGGCATGGAATCGTCAACCAAAAATGAAATGATTTTCACAACATATTTTGTATAATGCCCGTGAGCCCTTGAAAATTCTTGAATGCGTTCGTGCATCGTTGTCAGGTCGCACTTGGGACAGTATGGCAACGTCGCTATGCCATGTTGGTTCTTCTTATTACATTTATATAAATACCGTCGTCTATAGCACAAGCTTTAGGTACTATCGAACCAACTGAATCGTGACCCACCGTGGAACCTTGTCACAGAAAGTGTCATAATGATTTTCGTTGTCAGGCAGTACGATGTCACTATGACATTTTCTGTGACAAGGTTCCACGGTGGGTCACGCACGATTCAGTTGGTTCGATAGTACATACATGCTTATTTTGGGTCTAGGTCGATTTTTAAAGATTGGCGTCAAATATTTATTTATACAGGGTGGTTTTTATTTTCCGGTCAGTGATGGCAATGGCAGCTACCAGATCCCGTGCTGCTACGCGAAAATGATCTAAGAAGACTTTCCTTTGATTTTGAATTAATGAAGTTTGACCTTTTCAGATTTTGAAAAATAAAACATGGGAGAAAAAGGTCATTTTGGACAAACTTTTTTTTGATGCCAATCGATCCCATTTCTATCCAGGATCAAAAGTTTGTATGATCATGATGATGATAAGTACCTAGTATACAGGGTGGATTTTTCTTTTATTTTTCACTTACTATTTTTTTATGCCCATCGATTCCATTCCTATCCAGTATCACAAAGTAAATAGCGGCGGCGCGCGCCGGAGCAGAGAGTCCACTCAGTACAAAGTGCCATTTTCGCCGCACGCACACAGACGTAACATTTACAGGCATTCTCGGTTGATCTCGGCAATGCTTAGTCGCGACTGTCGCTTATAGTTGTGCGCACGTTGATCACTTGACGTCCCCGCCCCTACGTAGGTACTTTGCCTGTACTTTGTGTCAGTGTCACGTACGTCATAATGAATAACCAATATTATTACAGTTGGAATGTATTTTATTGTTTAAATACAACAAAAAACTGTGCCTACACTTTCTTCAAATTTTCAAACGATATTGAAAGGTAAATAAAACGGTTTTCTCATTTTGGTAGTTACAATACCTAGGTAGGTAGGTAATTTTTGAAACTAGCCGCTTCGATAACGACGATCAACCATTACACATTCATCTTATCGTTCGCTGGTAAAACGCCAGTATTTAAGTACGATGGTTTAGTTAAGTAGGTACCTAATTAATTAGGTATTATTCTTTGTTGGCGCTCTCGACCGCCGCCGGTCACAAGACTCACAAGTCACAACTCGCAGCGGGTCACGCATCAATTTATTAGGGTTCCGTACCCGAAGGGTCAAAACGGAACCCTATTGGTGTCGCCTAGACGTCCGTCCGTCGTCTGTCACAAAATTTTTAATATACCTACTCCTTTTTAAAATTCTGAATCAATACAGAAGCAACCCTGTGAGTCGGGCAAGTTTAGGTATGTATTTTCAAGAACGGCGGGAACGGACCTTCTGTATATTTTTTATTTTGTGCCAGTATCAATAATTTCTTAAGGTAAATGTACTAAAAAGACACTAATTAAAGAAAACTTTTGCCATACAACGTTTTTGACAGAATTAACAATATTATCTAATATGTCAATGGAAATTGTACGAAAGTTTGTTTTTGCAAAGTACTTTTGTTAAGTTCTAGTTCTAGTAATGTCTGCGTGTCTGTGTATCTACGTAGTGAAATTCATTATATTATACAGGTTGAATTTTTTTTGGGTCAGCGAGCCCTCAGCAGTAGCTGCCCAGCTACTAGATCCCGTGTTGCTACGTGAAAATGGTCTTAGAAAACCTTCCCTCGATTTCAAATTAATTAAGATTGGCGTTTTCAGATTTTGGAAAAAACATACAGGGTGCGAGAAAAAGGTCATTTTTGATAAACTTTTTTGAAGTTAAAACTTCTTTAGCGGCGCTGAGCACTTTTTGTGATGGGAGAAAATAGTTAAACTCGCGACGATTCGTAAGACTAGCTAGTTGACCCCTCCTAGTATCGTGATTGCGATGTTAGGAGGGGTCTACTCAGCTAAACTCAGCTGGTTACACGATGCGTAAGACACAATGATACTCGGGATATTTATGTATATGTAAATGGATTATGCGAATATGAGTATGAATATGAGTGAATACGGATACGGATACCGATACCGATACGGATTCGGATGTGAATATCTTTGTTATTTTACTTCCTTTATTGAGTTTTCACTTCTGCCGGCACTTCCGGAGTGCAACGCGTTGTTTTTTTTATGTCATTAAGAAAGTAAATAACAAAGATATTCATATCCGTATCCGTATCCGTATCGGTATCCGTATCGGTATCGGTATCCGTATCGGTATCCGTATTCATATTCGTATTCGTATTCGTATCCATATCTATATCCATATCCATATCCATATCCATATCCATAACCATATCCATATCCATATTCATATTCATATTCATATTCATATTCATATTCATATTCATATTCATATTCATATTCATATTCATATTCATATTCATATTCATATTCATATTCATATTCATATTCATATTCATATTCTTATTCTTATTCATATTCATATTCATATTCATATTCATATTCATATTCATATTCATATTCATATTCATATTCATATTCATATTCATATTCATATTCATATTCATATTCATATTCATATTCATATTCATATTCATATTCATATTCATATTCATATTCATATTCATATTCATATTCATATTCATATTCATATTCATATTCATATTCATATTCATATTCATATTCATATTCATATTCATATTCATATTCATATTCATATTCATATTCATATTCATATTCATATTCATATTCATATTCATATTCATATTCATATTCATATTCATATTCATATTCATATTCATATTCATATTCATATTCATATTCATATTCATATTCATATTCATATTCATATTCATATTCATATTCATATTCATATTCATATTCATATTCATATTCATATTCATATTCATATTCATATTAATATCCATATTCATATTCATATTCATATTCATATTCGCATAATCCATTTACATCCTAATTCCTAATATCCTAATCCTAATCCTAATAATATTATAAACGTGTAAGTTTGTGCGGATGTATGGATGTACGTTCCGTTTAATCTCAAAAACTACTGAACGGATCTCTATGAAACTTTAGACATCAGAATAGGGCATAGGCTATAATTTGTTTCAAAATTCAAAAAATTAGGTAGCATAACTAGATTTGGTCCCATACAAGATACAAGCTTTGATCCTGGTTAGGACTCGAGGGGATCGAGTGGCATAAAAAAAGTTAGTGAAAAATGACATTTTTCTCGCATCCTGTATGTTTTTTTTTTCAAAATCTGTAAACGCCAATCTTCATTGATTAAAAATTAAGGGAGGGTCTTCTGAGACCATTTTCGCGTAGCAGCACGGGATCTGGTAGCTGTCCTAACTGACGCATAAAGAAAATCCACCCTGTATATTCCCAAAATGCATGCTTGGATGAGAATGACGACACTGATTTCAGATCTCGAAAGTACAACACACTAAGAAGGACACCACGACGAGTTCTGTAGATCTAAAAAATGGGTCGCACAAACCGCTATCGAATATTTTGTTGAGTCACAATCGTCCATAGGCTATGCTGTCTACTTACGATGGTAACAAACCATAAGGTTGATTGCCACCGCCGTGGTATTAAAAAAAATGCTAATTCATCAACTCGTGGCACGGTGGGATGTACCGGCAACCAATTTTGATTTCTGGGCCACTTCTTACCTTGTTACAGTGAAAATCTATATGAAAGCCGCTAGAAATCTCGTATTGATGTTACTGTGACAAGGTACGAAGTTGCCCAGAAATCAAATTGGTTGACCTAACGTCCACAGAAGCTTCAGACTTAGTAATAACGGGATTACAAAAGTAGTTACTGATGTTGTTATATATCCAATTATCACCATAGCCTATGGACCCTCTTACATCCTATTAACACCGTAGCCCATTAGACTATTCCGTTTAACTTCGTAGCCTATCGTCTCTGTTGATTTTCAATAAACACCGTAGCCTATGGTCGTTCTTAATATTCGATTGACACCGTAGAGCTATTTTTTATCAATGGACAACCGTAGCCCATGGACGCTTTTAATTTGCATGTGGGCAGATAGTTGTCCGAGTACAAATGGTTGTGTTTCATCTTGAGCAAAAATACATGTCATTTATGCAGGTCGGTAATAAATTTATTTTAGGAGATTCGCCTCCATAGAACTCCATACATTACCTTGCAAAAGGTGGAGATGAAAAAGTTTTGATTATTTGAAGTGAATAGGTACTTCGTTGTCGGGGTTTTGTATTCACTTCAAAAATATTAATTATCCATATAATCCAATCATACGTATACTCGTACGGAGTAGGCGCCTTACTTCTTTAAAACTGTATTAAAACACAAATCGTAAAACTTCTCAATTATAATCTCAAAAGAAACTCAATAATCTATAATATAATATAATAATAATGTGTGTTACTGTTACATGACTGTTATAGACATTTTCGCAATTTTTCTGCACCTTATTCCTTTGTAATAAAGCGTTACCTTTCACGTCGAGTCTTACTACTGTGCCTTATAAGGCAATCCCAATAAAGTGTTCAGTTTCGTTTCATCTTCATTAACAGTTTGAAATTCGTTCTATCAGAAAACAAATGACATGGCTGTTACGTCACTACCAAAATGAAGAGCGCAGTATGATAAAATGAATGCCTTCTCTTTCATCACAAAATAAAAGTGTTTGCAAAGAAAGTGTCGCCACCTGTAAAGTCAATAAGTACTACCTACTGTTATAGCTAACTGTCAACGACAGCTTAAAATTGACATCCGAGCCATCTATTGGAGGTTTTGGACAACGATCTGTCATAAACCGCGGCCATTTTCTTTACATGGACGGTATAAAACTCACTCACACATACATGACACCGAGTGAAAATTTATGATTTTTTAAACGGTTATATTTAAATAATTAGACGTTATTACGTCTTATTTTTCAAACTGCGGGAGAAGAGGGTCGTATATTATCTAAAAATTACAATTTCAAGTCCGTGACATCAATAGATTTCGCATGTAGTCGACCGGAAAATTGTATGAAAATCGTACGTGACGTTTCACCTTAACATATTTGACTAAGCCATATTTATGTTTGATGTCTGCTATTTTTTTAAATACCGTCAAAACGCTGCCGGGTCAGGTCAAACAGGTCGCTCTTAAGCGATATGATCGCCTGTTGTTTACCTTCACGTATCATTGATTATGCTTATTTTCACTTGTATGTATTATCCGGTGTGCATAAGAGAATATACCGAGGAACTAAATTTCGATTAATTATAGGAGTAGCTGTCGCATTACATATGTGTACGAATTATCTTATCGACGAGACAGAGAGCGAAATACTGACCATAAAGTAACTTACTTATATACTGAGATAGAGGCATCAGCTTCTTTATGTACCATTGCCATCTAGTACGCGATTTACTAACTATAAGAATCATTTGCCACACAGCACACATAGGGTACGTACACACATATAAACAAACACATACATAACACACTCACACATAGCTATCATTTTGGGGTTTGTATTTTCAGTACTAATAACTTTATTAAAACAACTGGATTTACGTATATGGTTCAAGAATTTATTTCTACAAAATAACACAATTCACGTAAACTAGAGGACAATAATAATACCGCAAAACACCACTCAAAACTTCAAACCACCTTCAAACAGTTTTCTGTCATGTCACTGCAAACTGTTCAATTTCTATTTCCATTATTCACTTCCGCACTTGCGGAAGGCTCCATATTTCTAATTACTCTTTAAAAAACCAATAAGTATTTAAAATCCGCACACGAGAAGCTTCATTTTCACATTTTTCATATAATAACAAAACTGACAAGACACGACAGTCAACAACAGCGTAACCCTAGGTTACAATTAGAAATTGAAATCGCTGCCATCTATAATCGCAGGTGAGAATTATTTTGACAAGTGTTTTTTCCATACAAAAGTGAATGTTCAAAGTGATAATGCCCTGATAATGACTGTCATTTTAGCATAGAAACCGTCCAATTAAGTGCGTGTCGGGCCACGCGCAATGTAGGGTTCCGTAGTGGTCCACCCGTTACATTATTTGGACTAAGTAGTTTGCAAATTTATATTTACTATGTTTTTGATAGAATTAACAACATTATCTAAGGTATCAATGGAAACGGTACGAAAGTTTGTTTGAAAGTACATTTTTTGTTTACTACGGAACTCTAAAAATTACATTTAGACCTAACGCATGCTAGAAAACATGACATTATCACCTCTTTGTTCCCACACCCAGAGCGTATGCTTGTAACTACTACTTACATATAAACATTAAAAACTACTGATTGTTACGAGCAAAATGTTGAAGTGAAAGCGTCTTTTTTCAGTAATGAGCTAATTTTCCTTGAGACAGCGGCCAACTCGGCAACTTCGAAAAGATCCCTGTGAGTTAGATGAACAAATGCAGAAGACTGTCGCGTGCCTACGGACTGCATAATGTATGTGCACTAACGACGAACTGTATTCAAGTTTTAAGTACTTCGTGGCCTCATTCATAATGCACCGCCTCGCTTCAAGCAAACCAGTTTAAGGTGATTTCCTGACGGGATCGTTATGTGTTTCTTTGGAGTGAGCCGCGCCAGCCAGGAAGCACTCATTTAAATGTAGGTGCGTGGTAAATAAACGGTTTCAACTTGAATGACGGACGCGTTCTAATATCGTACCGCCTCTGCACCGATAAGTTACCTTAACCTGACCTAATCATCAGCCTAATCACGTATACGATAAGTGCCTATATTTTAATGGCACCAAGGCATGACACCCCACTTGACATAGTTAGTAGACTTTTGAATTTTGAAACCCAAGTAATCCCATCTATCTGTAATTTTTTACAGAAAATAAAAAAAAAGTATTTTAAATAATCATGCCCTATGCAAGTGGATTACCCTTGTTTATAAATATTTCAAATTTAAAATTGATAGCATAAGTTTTTTTTTTTTTTTTTTATTTATTTATTACAATAAAGAGTAACATAATTACATTTTTACTGATCTGCCAAACTGTATGACAGTTTGTTGGCAGAAAACATTTATATACCCTCACACACTATTTATATTTATGTACTTATGCAAGTTAGTAGATTCTTGAGATATTTAGCAATGTGACAGACAAAGTGAAACCATGGGGGTTCCTTTTTTACCTTTTTGGTACGGAATCCTATACAATATGCCTAGAGCATACTAATGCTCTAGGCATATTGTATAGGATTCCGCAGATTCCGCGTAATTGGAGGTCTGCAGGGTTATCATATAACTTTATGTACTAACATAAAGTTATATGATAACCCTGCAGACCTCCAATTACGCGTTGTCATTAGGAATTCCAGCGCTGCGTCTATATACTGGAGAGCGGAGAGGCGAGGTGAAACAAATTATGAATAGCATAGCAAAGCTAAGTTAAGTTTCGCTTGACAGACTTACCAACATTGCCTTGAACATACGCATTACTATACTTGGAGCTAAGTGGTTGATCAACTTGTGAACTAAGATCCTAATTTGCAGGAATCACAGTGGGAAGTTTTATTAAACTGTCTCAGCTGGAAGATATACAGGTATGAGTAGGAATAAAGTTTTTTTTCAGGACACTGTGGCGGCGTACGTTTTTTTTTACACTAATCCAGTTGATATGTCCTAATCTTAACAAGGTGGGGGTAGGTTTTTTTTTATGTATGACTGAACAGCGATTGACCTTAGTCTCACCTGATGGAAAGCGACGACAAGGCCTAAGATGTAGCTCACTGGTTCAGTAATAGCCTATTCACTCTTGCCTTGAAGAGGCCTAGATTATAATTGTCCGGAAATACATAAGACGGGAGCAAGTTCCACTTCTTTGCTGTTCGCATTAGAATAGAGGAAGCAAATCGCTTCGTGCGAATAAACGGAATATTAACAACATAAGGATGACACCGCACCCCTCGTCTGGTCGTCCGCTGATGGAACGGAGAAGGCGGAATTAAATCGTGTAATTCCTGTGCACACTCCCCAAAATGTATCCGATAAAATACTGATAGGCAAGCGACTCGACGGCCGTGTTGACGGCTTTGCAATATAGACTCAACGGACGGATCGTCCTCAAAAAATTTACGAGCTCGGCGCTCGATTGAATCCAACGCTGCTAACCGATTCTTGGCAGAACCGTCCCCACAGGTGGCAGCAGTACTCCATACACGACCGAATTCCACACCCAAACGAGGTGAAAAGCGCTCGGAACTGAATGAATTTTATGGGGTTATTATAGGGGGTACACTAGGGGCTACACCTCTCAGGGCCTTGAAATGTTCATTCTTTGACCCGCATAAGGTTATGAGTCTAGGTCACGACATTCCCAACTAAGTTTAATTATATTCAATGTAAAATATAAAGTTGCTAAACACGGGTGCAGCGGTGGCTTTCGCTTGCATGCTAAATCCGCTTTTTAGTGAGTTCGAGAATGTTCCTAGCTGGATACGTGCTGGCATGACATCCTTTGTACTTGTCTATTCCATAGACTGATTGTTAAAAGTTTAATACCTAATCAAATGAGGTTATGAAAAGCTTTCGACTTTAGGAGATATGGAGCATATTATACAACTTTCTTTTTCTAATTTAAATTTAAATAAAATTCTTCACAATGACATGATACCACTTTTCTTAAATATTATTAATGCGAAAGTTTAGAAGTTTGGATGTTTAGATCTTTGGATGTTTCTTACTCAATCACGCAAAAATGGGTGAACGGATTAAAATGAAACTTGGTATTCAACGAGTCTATGGCATGGTTTAACATAAAGATACTATTTATCATTTATCGATCGTAAATCGAGTGAGGACTATCGGGAGATAGTTCTCACTCGATTTACGCTAAAGAAGGCGATGGCAGAAAAGCTACAGTCCACGCCACGCCACGTTTAATTAATGTAATACTAGCACATTAATTAAACGTGGCAACATCGCTAATAGTTAAACATTCTTTTCCACTAAACCACGAGAAAATATTCGACGTAATAATAGTAACAAATACATTGAGAACAAAATTAACTCATTCAATAGTGAATCGCAGACCACCTGTGTAATATTGGCAAAGTTATGTTTTATAGTTTAAGATGGTCGTGGTCGCCGATATTCGAAGCGCAGTGTAGCTATTAGCTTATCGACATTGCTAGCGAAGCATTGAGGAAATTGAATCGAGATAAAGGTATTTGAAATCGATGCTATGCTTTTGAAAGAGCAATATTATACACGTGTTGTTAGTGGCTGATGGGCGCTAGCTACTCGGCATAAGTGCTGTTTTCGGATCTTCACTATTAATAGTCTAATAGTGTTAGAACCTTTTGCATGTGTGTGTAGTGGTAGACTTCTGTTTATATTTAGTAGTTCGGAGATAGTTTCTTTATTATATGAAATTATTTTACAAAACATAATACAATATGTGAACAAACAATAAAATAAAAACTTAACCAGGCAAAAACATAAATGTCCCAAGGTGCCGTCATTGGGCAGGGTGCCCAGAAGGCCGGCCGCATTGCTGCGCTGAATGGCAATGCTTATTCTTTGTGCGAAATATTGGCCACCCATCTGGTCACCACCAGTCTCTATTAGGCGCGCCGACAAATCTTTGTATTAGAATAGACGCGCACTTGGTTTCCATGGTCCCAGTGTTTTGACCCCAAACGCCTGAAATAAATATCCACTTTGACTATATTACTTTTCTGGTTGTGTCATCCTACCAGTTGGTGACAGGATAGTACGTCACACTCAAATCTCTCAAAGTCTCTCATAGGGTCTCATCACCGTGTGACATCTATTGTAAACACTGACAACGCTTAATTTAAACGCGCTAGAATAGAAAGTGCATCAACACGCAAGAAATGTGCAAACATAGTCGGAATATGCATGTGTTTTAATATTCATGCCAACGGTTGGCGCTTCAGTTAAGGATCCAGGTGCACTTCCACATTCTCACCTCGAACTTTGCATAACTGTAACTGTGGACTAATTCTATTAAGGCGCTGACTGTTAAGAGGGTGTTTGGATTTTAAACAGGGTTTCTCGTCCTTTTTTATTTTTGATATTTTAAAGACCGCCTTAATTCAGTCAGTCAGTCATTTTCCTGTAACATCTATAAAAGATGATATAAGTAGCGCCAATTGAATTGCGGCACTTGCGTACATGTCTAGCAAAGCCAATAAGAGAACGATAGCTACGTCCGCATATATGGCAAGGGAATGTCATGCTCGACGCTGTATGAGGCGTATCAGCGCGCTGGTGTCTCAGCTCTTGATTATGGGACAAGAGATCGAACCATGCGCTATTTATGTAGCCTTAATTCAGCTAATATCCATACTCTCCATACTTAATATTATAAATGCGAAAGTGTGGCATTCAATACACGGATTCGAAGGCCCTACCGGTCCATGGACCACAGTTTAAGAAACTCTGATTTAAAAGATGCCTTTCAATGTTTTCTTGGTCAACATTATGTTTAGTTTGTTTTTTTGGTTTTTTAGCTCTGGACCGAGCCTCCATTTGCTAATAATCTGACGCCGCAGGGGGGATTATTTTTAGATCTTTATCTATTTGAGATTATTTATCCTCACATTGTAATAATACATTTCGTGAGATTTTAGAACAGACTTTGTGTTAGGATAAAAAATTTGGAATAAGTACCTTTACGAACTAGCAAAAGAGTGAATGAAATACGGAACCGACGTTTGCTTTAAGTAATCAGATCGAGTAATATATAATGTTTTAAATTACCTTAAAAAAGGGGTTGCTCTTGGCCAGGACAGGGAGCAAAGATGAGGCCGCCGGTGAAGCGAGCTCACCCAGAAGATGCCTAGGTATTTACCAAGTAGAAGTAAACAATAAGCATTATACTTTCCTTATTAAAAACTATTCATCACATCGGAGTTTGAGCCCGCGACCTTTGCATTCCACTATCAAATAAAATTATATAGAGAATCATTAGTAACACGATTACGACATTTACTATTTCAGGCAATAAAAATAGACGAAGGAATAACTATGTTTACATTGAGGATCATTAGTAATACATTACGACATTTACTATTTGAGACTATAAAAATAGACGAATCAATAACTATGTTTCTTATGTTTGTTAGTCAATTTATTACGAGTTGCAAGTCTGAGACACATCGAAAGAATCTACAGTTTATAAACATTTCTACACTGAGCGAAAAAAAACACTAATTATTAGTAAGTTTTAGTGAATCCCAGGATAAGGAGATTATATACTGACGGTTACAAACCAGTTTTTGATAATAGTAGTTATTTACTAATACTAAAAAAATTGTCCTTGTAACTACTAAGCTGTTTTGTAACCGTTAGTGTATAATCTCCTTGTCTTGGGATTCACTAAAACTTACTAATAATTAGAAAATAAAGAGAATAAAGAATAAATAAAGTTACTAATAATTAGTATTTTTTTCGCTTAGTGTATAGCGTAACTTACATATCGACTGGTAAATTGATCCGTTTTACTCGTATACTAATCATAAAAACTTGTCCTTCCGGCATAGTGCCAAATATAGCTGGCAGCATTCCCTCACTATACTATATATTCGGCGAAGCTTTGTGCACATGGCAGTTGATATTTCCGTAGTACTGAGATAACGGTTATCGGATACGTACTTACATATATTGGTGGGAATCCCGCTGCAAATACACTATACTATAGTGTAGTGTGTATAGTGTAGTGACACTATACTACACTGTACGTGTACATTCGCAGGGTGCTACGTTTAAGCTAAGACGCGCGACGCAACTGCCACACCCCTGGTCCATGACGCTAATTCGGGGCTGACGCCGACGCAACCACAGTCTTGTCGGCCGGCAATTTTCACCAGACGATCCAGCGGCCCCAGCGATCTTCTCTCCACTGCGCAGACCAGCAGCGCACGCCAGGGCGGTACCGATTTACGGAAGTGATATCAGACGGGCTTTCTATCCACGACCTTTTCTTTTAAAATAAATTGTGTTAATACTCGGTGGGCGTTTTCTTCCAAATTAAAAGTAAAGGCACAACGCCTCCCCCACAGAGAGTGTCACACTGGCTGGTATATAGTATAGTGTAGTGACACTATACTATATTATACCAAATTAATTGCAGGTTCCGGTCAAACCAGCTTTCGCGGATTCAAAGCCAGTCCATCTCTATCTGCATAGCTAGATGATGATGATGATAGTATTTATGTCACACATAAATATAGCTTTTTCATTATTGCTCTTTACTTTTGCTAGTAAAGTAAGTAAGTAATTTATTTGCATAAAATAGTGTACAATAAGATGGTCAACATATATATTTTAGCTCAACTATTTTGCCTCACAGACATGCAAATCTAGATATAAATAATGTCACTTTCAGAAATGACTTACATTCAAAACTATTATTATTTCATTAATTATCATAATTATAGATTAGATAAGATTCGATTGATTTATTTCTTATTGTCATTTTACAAAATTAAAATAGCATGAATTCACAAAAATATCGTCTGAGTGTATATAAATAATAAACAATAATAAAAATTAAAAAATTAAATACAAATGACTCATTAAAAAAAGAATATTACAATTTTTACAATGTCAAAAATTTCAAAATGCGTATAAATGTCAAAATTATTATATATTATACATAAAAAGAAAACATGTCATGGATCATTCATTCGGTATGTCAAGAATTCTTTAATATTATTAAATTTCCTTTGAAGTAGCCAGTTGTGCAGCATATGTATACAAGCTTTATATGGCAAGCATTTTATGTTGTGTGGGATATGATTAAATAATTTGACTGCCATGCAATAGCAATTATTGTTGCAGAGCTTGGTGTATGTTTTTGGTTTTACCAAGCTTGAAGGGTACCTCGTGTTAAATTTACATGTTTCTTTTAATTTTTGGAATAGAGTGGGATTTGATTTAACAAATTTGGTAACTTCTAATATATATAATGATGGCAAAGTAAGTAAAGGGACGAATGCTATATGCCTGACATAAACCCGGGACCCGAACTGTTGTTTAGGTAATTCGTTGTAATTATTAACATAGGTACCGTCCGTTGTTATGTCCTATGAACCTATTTTTTCCATTGTATGGATCGCACAATGCCTTAAGATAATCAGTAATACTGTGTTATTGATTACATGAATAATGAAAACATTACACTCCTCTTCTTGGACAGTCGTGTAAAAATAATATAAATTAATACCTAAACATGATCATGCTAGCGTGGCTAAAGCTAGACTGATCACAGCTGTCAACATTAAAACTAGAAAAGTTCAATACCATTTCAGCCGTTATAAAACGTACATTCTACCTTTAAGACGTAACATTTCAATAAGGCCGTAAATGAGTTTTAAAACCATATGCGAAGGTATTGCATATGTTGCCTTCGCAATAAATCGCATTTTATGGGCAGTTAAACGCTTGTTATTACGTAAACAAGGCATCTATGATACATGCGGCGACAAATAAAAGGAAAGTAAATATTTTTTTGTGCGTACGTAATGGGTTTTTGCCATGTGTCAAGATTTGTTGCTAGCCGTGCGTTAATGTGCAGTTCTACGTAGAACTAGACTTTAATATTATCGACTTCCCATAGACAAGAAATTATGTTATAAATGTACTCGTACTCATTTACTCGTATTCGTAAAACAATACAAATAAAAACAGTGACAATAATTAAAAACTAAACTCTAAAATTATAAACTAACTTACTACTATGTTATAAATTAGTTTGTGTAAGTAGTGTTCATTACCAATAAATCATGTTTATAATGCCATGTTTTTGTGTCGCTTCTTAAATTCACTACACAATAGTCACACACAACATTACTTAACAAGGGCGGTAAAACAAAGAATGTCTCAGATCGCAGGTATTTGACGCCCGATCCGAAGGCAAGGGAGATAAATATGCGATCTGAGGCTTTCTCTATTGCCGCCCGTGTTAAGTACAAAATTTTATGTCACCCCCTGGCCAGGAAGTGGGATTTCCCGCGCGCGGAGCGTGCGGTAATTGCCGCTTTATGGCCAGGTGTGACATAAATACTCTAACGACTCTGATACATAACTTTATTATATTCTTGATGTCTTTGCACTGCATTTTGCAAATTGGAATACACTGCAAACTGTAAATCTATAGGTATACTTTCTAATTAAAAAAAAATACCACTATGGAACCATTGTCCAAAATAATTCCATAACACAATTTCAGTATCAATACACCATTACTTATACACTGTTTAAGTAACATAATAAAAATTGTAAAAATGAAGAATATCAGTAATAAATCTAATTAAATACATTATAATTTATAACTCACAATCTAAGGCAATTTACCTTGAGCATTGCCGAATTCTTCTTAGAATAAAAACCCTTTATCAAGTTAAGCAAAGGTAAGCAGTCAGCCAGGTTATTTTCAGTAAGCACCGAAGAATACCTGCGGCAAAAGGCAAAGAGCAAAGCTGCCATCCTATGACAAAACACTGTAACTCGAATTATAGTGTTTCGTGGTAATATCAATAAATATGTATTACCAAAATGAATAGTACGGTTTTCCTGCAATAGCTTCTGTTATGACAAACACTGTTAGTATTGTGTTACATCGTTTTGTTATAACTAATGTTGTATAACATGTTATAAATAACAAAACATGTTTTGGTTTATAAATGGATGAAAAAATAAAATCTGTTTCATTTTTGTAGTTGTTGTAAATGGATGCATATGCCCAGAAAATTTGTAATCTGCCCACCACTTTATTGAAGACACAGCTTAATGTATGATTCACCCTAGACCGTTCCGTGTCCGGGCCGGCCCGTTTTTGTAGTACAAGAAATCGTCGGACGCGCGACGGCCGCCGAATTTTTAGGGTTCCGTAGTAAACAAGGAACCCTTATAGTTTCGCCATGTCCGTCCGTCCGTCCGTCCGTCCGTCCGACCCCCGTTTTTCTCAGTAACTGTTAGTACTAGAAAGCTGTAATTTGGCATGAGTATACATATCAATGACGCCGACAAAACGGTAGAATAAAATGTTTAAAAAAATTTTTTTTTTAGGGTACCTCCCCTACACGTAAAGTGGTGGTGCAATTTTTTTTATTTATAAGGTTTCTACAAGCATTTTTTGATTAAAGAATTGGTTAGCGTGATATTAAGCTTTGAAGTGATAATTTTAGCTATGGTCAAGTGTCCCCCCCCCCCCCCCTGCCAGCTAAACGGTGGCTACTAGGCATGTGAAAAAAATCATGGTAGTAGTAAATACGATGAATTTAAAAGGAAAACTATCACAGCTAAGTAGACATTACTAGTTAACGAGTAATAGTCGAACTTCAGGAATGTACTTTGCAAAAGCAAACTTTCGTACAATTTCCATTGATACCTTAGATAATGTTGTTAATTCTGTCAAAAACATAGTAAATATAAGTTTGCGAACTTTTTAGTCCATATAATGTAACGGGTAGACGACTACGGAACCCTACCTTGCGCGTGGCCCGACACGCACTTGGCCGGTTTTTGTACTAGAAAACGGGCCGGCCCGGACACGGTCTAGCGTGTATCATATCTAAAACTATATACATGTCACATAAGATTACGAACTTACCTTTTTGGGTGTCACTTGTAGGCGGGTCATTATCAGATTTAGGTGCGCATCTTTTTGGTGGACATATCAAAAGTTAAGGGCTACAAATCTTAATTTTGGATTGGTCTATTAACTCGCTTAATCTGTGTAATAAAAACATAACTTACATAAGCTAACTGCAAATACATGTTAGGTATCAAAAACTAAACTAAAATTAAAACATAAGCAAACATAAGTTGTTAACTATTGACCACCGAATGGACAACTTTTGTTTTTTCAACTGATAATGACCCAGGCCCAGTATATTTGCGGGTTTTCTTATCAAATTTCCTAAAAATCAGTTTTTCGCGATTATGGTAAATTACCAAATTTTAAGCTTACAGTGTTTTGTTACGGCACGGCAGAAAAGCATTGGTAGGCTGCTCATTGGCCCGAACAGAAAGCTAAGGGCGAGGGTCAGAACCATTCGTCGGGTTGTGTACAAGCTTCAAACGTATTTACCGGCTATTTCTTGAGCTGTCTCAGTCAACAGGGCTTAGTTTTAAACTTGGCTAAACAGTGTGCGTCTTCCGTACGAACTTATAAATAAATATTTATGGGCATTAAGGACGGGCAAATCGACCGAGGCCCAAACTAATCAAACCTTTGTACTACAGATTTAGCGACGATACACATATTTAAATTAAATAAATAGATACTTAAAAACATAGAAAACGTGCAAGAGTCACGATCAAAATATTAGTGTACAGTGAGCCAACGAAAATGTTGAGCACTTTAGTACTTTGTCAAATTAAAGAGGTTTCAAATTTTATGACGTTTTAGTCTTAATATTTCTTAGATTTCGATGTGACAAGGTTCTAAGTATGCTCAACATTTTCATAGGCTGACTGTACAATGTACATCACACAAGCAAAACTGTCCGGGATGCAAACTCGGGATCTCCAGGCAGAGTCATTAACAACTAGGCTACGTGATCGTCGGACATATTTACATCTGCACAAACTCACGTTTTTAGGGTTCCGTAGTAAACAAGGAACCCTTATAGTTTCGCCATGTCCGTCCGTTTGTCCCCCGTTTATCTCAGTAACCGTTAGTACTAGAAAGCTGTATTTAGGCATGAGTTCAGATATTGATGACGCCGACAAAACGGTAGAATAAAATCTTGAAAAAAAGTTTTTTTTAGGGTACCTCCCCTACGTGTAAAATGGTGGTGCAATTTTTTTTTCCAAACCCCATCAGTGAGGTATCGTTGGATAGCGCTTTTAAAGGTAAAAATAAGGTTTCTAAGAGCATTTTTTGATTCAAGAATCGGTTGGCGTGATTTTAAGCTTTGAAGTGATAATTTTTGTTATTGTCAAGTGTGTGGTATGGTCAAACTGACATTTGAAGACCCATAACTTTTTTGTGTATGCTTTAAATGCGTCATTTATTTAAATGTCTTTCGTGTACGTTTGGTGCTTAAAAAATAATAATTTCTTGATACGAATAATACCACAAAATGAACACATGGGCCTTTTTAGTAACAAATCAAATGAATTTTCGAAAAAATATTTAATTCTAAATTCCATTTAAAAAGAAGTAGCAGCAATATTAATCTAATTAATACATAAATAAATTACGTCCCTTTGGTTGATGAATTCCAGAATAACAAGACAGTATACTATTTAAATTAGACAAGATTTCTTCTAAAACCATTCAGCCAGTTTTTGTGATTGATTAACAAACATCCAGACTTATTCTATGTAAACAATTAAACATCCAATTATTTATACACACTTAGATACGGTAAACTATCAATAAATAAATGTGAATGTGTGTGTATGAAACACACTTAGGGACACTTAGTGACTTTTTCGTGTAGTAAAACCTTCATATTACCTTTGGAACTTCTTAATAGACTCACGTACCAAGATACTTTAGGCGCGCCCTTTTCTCTTTCATTTTTAGACCAGGTTCGTGACTTAATAACACCCGTTACTGTGTCAAGGTAGGTAATACAATATAAAAATATTCTTTAGCACTTACCAAAAGTTACCATATAATTAAAATCCATAAGCAACTGGTAACAACGGGTGAGTCTCATCACTAAATAGCTACTAGAATCGATTCAGTGCCTCTAGTTTAAAATTTATTTCGAAACAAAACACAAACGAAGTGCGTTTGCGTTTAGTCTCAATTTGTATTCCTTTCGGTTTTGTTTCGAAAAAACATACATAGACTAGAGGTAACTACTGAATAGAATTATATAGATTATAGGTACATAAAAATCTTATCTAAAGGAACGATCATATACTTGAACACTTATACGTCTATAACTGTCATAGACGAAGAAGTGAATATTAATGAAATACGATTACTATCAACACAGACAAAAAGCACACACACAGTCGGTGGGCATAATTTAAGAAGCATATTATAATTATTTTTTTAATAATATTTTAAACACCGCTACCACCGCTGACGACCGCTGTAGCTTAGTTAGTAGTGACCCTGCCTACGAAGTTGCAGGTCCCGGGTTCGAAACCCGGTCAGGATATTCATTTGTGTGATGAGCACGAATATTTGTTCCTGGGTCTTGGATTTCTATGTATTTAAGTACCTATCTATTTATCTATATAAATATGTATACCGTCGCTTAGTACCTATAGTACTAGCTTTGCTTAATTTGGGACTAGGTTGATTTGTGTAAGATTGTCCACAAAACCACATAGCAAGGGGCCTAGCACGTCTATGACTATAACTTTTTTTTAAAAGGAAATGGACTTCATATTGTAAACCAAAACCTTATCCAGAATGTAACAAATGCTTTACTGAAAACCGCATCAAAATCGGTTAAACATAAACATACATACAAACAAACATACAGGTCAAACTGAGAACCTCCTTTTTTTAAGTCGGTTAAAAAGGCAAAGAATGCCACAATCCAACAACAATACGGAAGGTAGAAATAAACATAATCTCAATGTTATCTCAAATGTTTTGAAAGTATCTTACATCACAAGATATAACCATCGCGTTCCCTAAAAAATATTCCACGATTATACCAATGAATAGAATATAATATTGTGAAAGACCTTTTATCCCATTATTGTATCCCTAGGTTGTATCCTTTCTTGCAATTTCACCGTTTTCTCTTCCACTTACCGTAAAAACTGTACAATGAAAGAGAAAATATTATGCAGTGCTTTAGGACCGCCGCGCCGGGGGCTGGGTTAGTTCTGTGATATTATATAATGAACTAAGACTTGTGAGCGTGAAACGGAGTGGAAATATCAGTCCTTGATATAAATGGCTTTTAAATAAAATTGTCTGTGAAGTTTCACACGGTACAGATTGTGGTGGTATTATAATTTACACAAATTTACGTAGATAGTCACTAGAATGTTTTTGTTTATTTAAGCAGCACCCAAAGAAACTAAGTATACATAAATTTGCATAGAAATGGGAATGAAACACTTATTATCTTGAATCATATCATTTTGTGAGAAAACTCACTCGCTCCCACGTGCACCAAACTAAAATGCTTTAAAACCAATACCTACGTGAATACATTAAATTTATGTCAATAATTAGGTGCCTATATTTTGTCTATTTGTGACAGCGAGTTGAGTAGTCTAAAACATTTTTTTAAACCTGAGTGTGGCTTTAGCCCGGGCCCAATAAAGCGACAGGAGTGCGCGGTTGGAGAGTGGCCTGGGGAAAATCCAAGGGAAACCTCCGACACGACCGCGCGGGCGGTTTAAACACTGGAATACTCTACGAGTTAGCGCTCCAGTGAGATTGGTTGAGCGGATTCAACCGAATCTGAGGTGTCAGTGGAATCCAGCTACTGGGAGTTTAGTCGCTGGTTCACTAAACCTAGCCTAGCTGAGAAGAGTCCAGCAAGAAACTCAGCTAGGCCCGACCTGGGTCTGACTGTTCTATACTTATGTTGGAGTACGTTACATATAGCCTGTTTAACATCAACCGCTCGACAATTTTATCCTGCTTTCGTGATATAAATAATAGTATTAGCAGCACCGTTAATATACTAATCTTAAATATATAAAGCTGCTGTTTTCGTCCTAACAAAATACAAGCCTGTTTATAATTGATATTGAAATATCACGATATTGTGCAGTTGTATTGGCAACGTATCAAATGTTCAGTTGAAATTGATATTTTGACATATTCACAAAAGATAGCTGTAGCTCTAGTATAAGTTTTTTCGAAACATTAACTAATTCGAACGCGTTTGCGTTTTGTCTCAAAATGTATGAAATCGCTCTCACCGAGTTTGAATTGAAATACGCGCGTTCATCGGTTAGCAACAAATGTTATACTCGCTGTTTTAGTTTCCACTAGTGACCACCAGAGGCGCTGTTCACGTTTTCATACCACTTTCATACATTTTGAGACAAAACGCAAACGCGTTCGAATTAGTTAATGTATCGAAAAAACTTAAACTAGAGCTACTGATACACAGACTCGTGGGTGTCAAACATAAACTGGCAAAATCTGCCAAACTCACCCACGTGATGGGCCCGACTGTGTATAATCGACTGCCGGCACATGTTAGAGAAGCACTGTCACTAGCCAGTTTCAAATCATCATTTAAAAGATGGCTTATCGAGCACACTTTTTATAATTTTAATGAATTTATTACGTACGACACTCGTACGTAATGTATTTTGACATTTATTATAATAATTATTATTTTTTGATTATTTGAAATTGATATTATTTTGTGTATTGTTCTACAACTTTTGCTTGTAGCTCGATTTTTTTATTGTATATTATTATTTTAATTGTGAATTGTATCTGATTAAACTGACATTTACCTAATATGAATTATTATAAATAAATAAATGAATATGAATATGAATATGATATGCAATAACATTGATGTACATAAACGCGCTATAGTAGTAGCCATGATAATTACAGTGTGAATTATTTAAGTTAATAAAAATATAAATATGGAAATCAAATTAACGTCTTTGTATTGACGAGCCGGTTACCTCTAAGCTTGATTGTATTAATCGACTTCAAAATAATTAGGAGGTTTATGTGCCCACAATATTTTTTGGTATATTTGTCGCGATCACTCCGCCAATTGAAATTTCAAAATGTTTAATGATACCTAATATAAATCGAAAACGAATTGATTTTGATGTAATTTATTTTTATTGTGTAGGTCATAATATATATACAATATTTATAAAAATGTTTGCTTTTTATGGGACAATCTTACAAAAATCATGCTATCACAATAAAATATTATTTTAAAACAGTTAATATTGTACTGGAATGAAAGAATGTTCAAATGCAATGCTTCAAAATAAAACCAATTCGCGTTTACGGATTTTCAACGATTTCCGGACAGAACACGCCAGTTGATGGACACAGTAAAGATAATTATTTAACGAATACGAACGAAATATTTACACTTAAGCGTAAAATGTGTTAAAGCCTGCTCGGCTCAGAGGAGCTATTAAAATGATGAGATTGGCCTAAAGCCAAATCGATTTGTAACTGCCGCAGAAAAAGCAATAAAGCTGAACGTTTATATATCATAGTGAATATTATGTCGTTATGTGGAAGATTAATATTGAGCAGGCCAGAGGAGGTCCTCATGTTAAAAATTATATGCATGTCAAAATGTAATAAGGTATTACCATTTTACTTCCAAGTCAAAACTGTCATAAATTAAATTTATCTACACGCATATCATAAATCCTCTAATATGCGTTCGGAAACCGTAGAAAATGACTCTCATTTCAACATTCAATGAATTTATGGCAATTTTCTTATTTGTGGCTAAGGCTACAGCAGTAATATAATTTTCATTTTAATCTCATATATGGTGTCTCATATATGGTGTTATATGAAATTAAACGCCTAACAAAACTGTCAAAATTTAAATGTCAAAGTTGACATGTCCCTATTCTAGTATCACTGAAAATTCAAATTCAGTCGATGCGAAATGTCAGCTCGATGTTTTTTTAGTATATATCGCACGAAATTTGAGCTAGAACGACATGATCACATCAGAATAGGGACTCTTTACTTTTTAAAATAACATTCAGGTATCGGTTGCCAGTTCTGATTTCGATATTTCCGCAACCGTGCAAAAAAGGTTGTATTAACACAATTATTGTATTTATTTACTACGGATTCTGATGAACCCATCTTAGAGTAGTTATAATATGTGTGTAGATAAAGTAATGTATGCAACTGTACATAATTAGGCATTAAAACACTCGTGTGACCTTATTATGAAACTCGCCTTGAGGCTCGTTTCATAAAACACACTCGTGTTTTAATGCCCCTCATTATGTACCAGTTGCATAAACTACTATTGTCAAGCGGATGCGTCCGCTAACGAAATTACAATTTCCAATTAAAGTAAAAATTTAAAAAATTAACGCCGCAGGTGGGATTTGAACCCACGACCTCCGTCCATTGCTCTACCAACTGAGCCACCGTGGTAATCCCTTGTGACGGTGAATATTTCAATCATTACACTCTGTTCATTAAGCATTAGGGAGGCTCGTAGCGACGTAGGACTGTAGGATCTTGCACTCCGAAACGAGATCACGCCACTTTACCCAATCCTACGCCACTACCTGCCAGTTTTCAACAGGACTATTGTGACACAGCTTTTATGATTTGTATTCTTCGATCCTTTATTAAGAAGTACATTAAAAGCAATGGCTTCGTTATTATCTTAAACCTTAATGAAATCATCGTGTTCTTTAATCAGTTTATTAAAATTATCAATACTTTTGTCATAAATAACAATTAATAATTTGCAATTATTCCTAAACAAACGTGAACAAACACACATATCTAAACAAACACATAGACTATACGTTACGGCCAATATTGGTTCTGTTCTGAATGTAGTTAATTGAAAATGCAACAATCATCTAATCTAAATATTTAACTGTGGCCAATGAATACAATAAATTAATTCAATTTTGTACCTATCTAACCTAACCAGATGTTATATTTCAAGATAAACATTTTTATTTTTATGTAATTAATGCCACTAAAGTGTGTTAAGAGGCCTTACAAAGTTTAAAATGTTTAGAACTCAAATTGTGATAAGCAAAGGTATTGATACTATTTATAGATCCAATAAAGCTTTTAAATAATAAAGCTTCGATAGTAACAAGGCCATTTTTGGCTTCGAATTGCTTTTAATAAAGTTTCATTACTACAAGAACAATTGTGCAACAGAAACGTAATGAACATAAACAATGAATACATTTTTTCACCTTGTGCCCATGTGATGGTAGCGAATAGCAAATAGGTTAAGATTCATAGGCCACAACCTCTGCGTACCACCAGGCAGGCCATATACTACTATACCACTGTCGTAGTATAAAAAAAATCCATGCACTAAACACTCATAATCGCTAAAACAGCATGCACCGTAGGCTCTAAAACGCTAAGTAGCAGGCCATATACGAGTATGCCACCGTCGTAGTATAAAAAAGCTGCATGCATTAAACACTCATAATCGCTAAACCAGCATGCACCGTAGGCCCTAAATCGCTAAGAAGCAAGCTACTACTATGCCACCGTCGTGGTATAAAAAAGCTGCATGCACTAAACACTCATAATCGCTAAACCAGCATGCACCGTAGGCTCTAAATCGCTAAGAAGCAGGCTATATACTACTATGCCACCGTCGTAGTATAAAAAAGCTGCATGCACTAAACACTCATAATCGCTAAACCAGCATGCACCGTAGGCCCTAAATCGCTAAGAAGCAAGCTACTACTATGCCACCGTCGTAGTATAAAAAAGCTGTGTGCACTAAACACTCATAATTGCTAAACCAGCATGCACCGTAGGTCCTAAATCGCTAAGAAGCAAGCTACTTCTATGCCACCGTCGTAGTATAAAAAAGCTGCATGCACTAAACACTCATAATCGCTAAACCAGCATGCACCGTAGGCCCTAAATCGCTAAGTACATGCACCACGTCAGCCGCACCTGCCCATAGATCATGCCCCGCAATAGAATGCCCCGTGCATCCGGCCCGGCGCTATTTATCAAGCTGGAGGCCATTAGGGACCCCCAACACGCCAGATTAAAATGTTAACTAACCACCCTTTGTCTTCGCTGCATTTACAATGGGTTACGGGTGTTAAGGGTGATTTTATCCAATGCCTGTTACTTGATAAGTGGGAATCGTTAGGGATGGGTTTATATGCAAATTAAGTTGAAAACGGTAAGGCGTTAATACAATTCGCTATTTGACATAATGGTGCTATTTGAACCAGTTTTAGAGACGATCAAATGTTGACCAACTACAATTAGAGCAATACAAAAGACGAAATTGAGACGCAAAGTACAGGATAGCTGCCGAGCACTGAAAACGCTCCAAGCTGATTGACAGCAAAATGTGACTTACACTACCGTTGTATGGGAAAACGTGTAATTTGCCGTTTAGGTCGTGAAATATTGCGTTTATGGACATAGTTGCCGTACAATTTCTGAAACATGAGAATTCTATTGGTAACTTTCAATTTACATTTGAAATATAAAAGAACCAACTGGTTTGTTATACTGTCTAATTTACTATTTATTGTGATAATTTGATGGTTCTCTATCCATATAGCGACACCTTGCTATAAATTTTAACATATATGGGACCATAAGATGTTAATATGACATCAATATACCCATCCAAAATTAACCGTATGCGGTAGCCCTATCGTTGCATTCAATTACGTCATCACGCGTTGAACATGTTTGGACATACTGATTGAGTAATAGCGTAGTCGCAGTGTAGCGTAGAATGCATCCAATCGATAGCCTATTAAGCTCAAACACATTTTGATTTCAGTGTCGGCGTTTAAAATAAATTCTGTTTTCTAGAACATTATTTTCCCATTATTCACCCTGTTGAGAAATGCAGCACGAATATTATATTGTAGTTTTGTTTTGTTAGTTCGAAGCGAAACACAAGCAACTCCTTAAGCATTTCTGAAAGCAATTGTAACCGTTCATTCAACACAGGAACTCGCGTACGTACGAGTATTACGTCTAAACATTTTACATACCTACATACGAGTAGGTAGGTATTTCACGTAATTTCAGGAACTGTATGGCTGCTATATTATTAGGAGAAATAGGGCACAGCCATATTACAGCTTGGCAAAAATGAGTAGTATAAAAGTATTCATATCTATTAAATATATCGTCATCTAGCAAGCCTTATTGAGCTTATTATGGGGCTAGTTCGATTTGTGTAAGAGATCTTTGATCTGATCGAATGTAGGTACTAATAAATTGTAGGACGTACCTTTGGTATAATACCATTAAATTTTGGATTATTTTGCAAAAAAATCCAATGTTCCAAGGACCATACTGGCACAAAGTGTTGTTTAAAGCCCTCTTTATGTTTACTAACCTGTTACTAACACATTTTCTCTAGACAGCTACATTTACAATCAACATAAATTTATGTACGTTCCCAAAGGTTTCAAAAATATCCGATTAATATCCGTAACAATAATTATTGTCATTGTCAATCAACTCAATTATTGATTTATTCATATTTATACCAATTCATTATAGGGCATTTTATTTGCAACATTCTTACGGAATAGACAATTTATCACTGCTCGTGCACATATTTTCGAACTGTACAGTCGAGGGCATAAATATGTATACATTTTTGGACCTTATTTCAATGGAATAAAGTGAAAAAGTGTATACATATTGATTGGTGCCCTTGACTGTACATCAAAACTTTTGTAACCGAACCCGACAATTAACTCACGTCTAGTAAAGTTGAGCGTTTTGTCGGTCTTTGAAACTCGAATTGATTTCAGATAAAACATCGGCATCACATCGAGTTTGAGAAGTTCGTAAAAGTTGGGCTGAGCTGTGGCCGGGAAATAGATTTAGGTACCTAACCAGCGGCTGAAGAAGTACGAGTAGTTTTGAACAGAAATCGCTCTTAGACGAAGTTTAGACGGCTATAGAATATGAGGGAGTGGTGGTTCTTGTGAAATAAAAGATGATGAAGTATTATTTTGATAGTTTTTAGGATTCCGTACCCGAAGGGTCAAAACGGACCCCTATTGGTGACGCCCAGACTTCCGTCCGTCGTCCGTCGTCTGTCACACAGGTTTTACAGCCAAACGGTTGGAGCTACAGGCTTCAAATTTACACAGTATAAGCATCTTGTTGGCCCGAAGCCACACAAATAGTCAAAACTTATTTCAAATTTTTTTAAGGGGGGCTCCCATTCAGCTAAAGGGGGGAGCGAAAACTTTTTGTTATCCTACCCTATTGAGTGGGATATCGTTGTTTAGAGCTCATTGAGTAGATACTTACTATATTTTTAATTAAAAAAAAAATTGGAAAACAAAGGAATGAGAAGAGCCACCAAACTTAGTTTTTTTTCGAAATTTTGTTCCGAAGAATTTTTTAACTTCCCAAATACCTATAAACTTAAAATTGGGTAATAATGTTTGTTATTACGTATATTTTACCAACAAATACTAATATATTGATAATTTAGATTATTTTCTTTAAAATTTCCTTATTTTTCCTATAAAAACCAACTTAACTTTGCGGTCGGTTCGGAACCCTAAATGTGTGAAGTCCGACTCGCACTTGGCCGGTTTTTGATCTTTATGCAATTAATAATCTTCAAAATAGGAATAGTACATTAGGTACTGCAGACGCCGGGAAAGAAGGGCTTGCCGGGTGAGTAGTATAGACGGCCGACCGTAGGGAGGCTGGATAGTGATACGAAGCCGGCAAGCTCTTTTCACGGCCAGGCATGAGTGCTTTTATCAAACATAATAATATGCAATGAATTAAAAATACACCTCTCAAAAAAAAATATAATTCAGCTGTTTAGCCTGGGGCGCTACCGCGAAAGCACTATCGTATTTTCTCTTTCTATCGCTCCAATGAGAAATGTAATTTAAGCGACAGAGAGAAAAAATACGATACTGCCTAGGCCTTCAATTTTGTATGAAATTTCTTTACAGTACTCTCGAGTTGTTCTGCCCGAAACGTGATACTTTGAAGCCTGTTATAACGCACGTAATGACGACATTTCATTGCAAGTTGGAGAAAAATAAGTTACGGCGTAATATTTTCATCAGAGTATTCGAGTTTTTAGCAGTGTAAGGAAAATAATAGTGTTGTCAAATGACATGTAAAAAAAAGACATGTAAAATGTTTTTGTTTTAAAAATGAATATATTATGGCAGTCGCTTTCATAAAATGGGTACAGTCCGTGATCTTTTAGAAGTTTTCCGATTTGGGTAAAATCATTTATATACAGTACGTAAAATATGTCAAGGAATTTTCGCTAATTTTCAACTTTGTTTGAATGATCATTAAAGCCAGAAAAGTGACAAACGTTTCATCCTGTGGCCGTATTTACTGGTCAGCTACTACGTACTACGTATAGTACGTATAGACTGGTCAGCTAAAATAATTTTCATAACGTTTCCCGCCGGCCGCCATTTTGTGACGTCATTAAAGGTAATCACTAATCAGAGTACGAAAGTGCAGGAGATCCGACACTTTTCTAAACTCGAATTCAGAAATAGACATAGTGTGACTTAATACAACAAAGATAGATACTTAAATCGTGTGTATTGAAATAAAGACACACGGTTTTCTCCTCAAGACTGACAAAAAACTCTTACTGCTAATTTGGCGCTAAAATACGCACTTTAAATTGTCACAGTTTGTTAAATTTAATGATACTGTAGCACGACCGAGATCTATTTAATAAGTCATTATTTAATCATATTATGAAATTGTCACTTCTACATTTCGTAGGTAATCTTTGGAACCACAGGGCGGTCATCATGACGCGCGTCGTCATTTTTGAAAACAAGTTGAATAATTTGAATAAAACATATTTTTGTCAATATTCGTCATCTTACTGGTGAAAATTGATTCCCGTTCACTTATTATCTTTTTTGGAGTGGCTGGTGCAATTAGCGAAGTGGAAAATATGGCATTTCTTAAACCTAAAGTTTAAAATTGCACCCACCGACCGGCATCAGTGCCCTCCGTAAACTAAACAAAGATATGCGACTTGGCATATGTTGAGATGCGCAAACTTGTGCTAGAGGATGTCTGCTCTATACATATAACTCAATGGTATAGTGCAAATATTAGCAGAAAAGCAGATGATTGTTAATGCTCATGAACTGCAAATAAAAGCGCAAATACGTACAATACGAGTAAGTACGGTTCCCTTTTAAACTGAAGGGGACATCACGCACGGGTAAGCAATATTGAATGCTTGCCTACTTAGTCCTGCGTGTACGTCATAATGTAATATAGCACTTTGTATTTCGGAAATAAGGTCGAAAAATGTGTATGTCTGGAGCAATTCCAATGAGTAACGAATTGACCCGTTGGAGGAAATTCGATACAAAGAGGTTTCACAAACAATAATATTAACAAAATAGAAACCATACAATGAATACCTGCGTAAGTCGGAGCCCTTGTATGATAACAATAGGTACTTATACAATATTAATAGCTAGGTGCTTTGAAAACAGACACTATTTTTAAATTAAATAACAAAGTTCAAGTTCATGAATTTAGAATGAAATTAGTTTTCAAGTGTTAGCACGACTGAAGTAAAATTTTCCATCAGAAAAAACAAGCCACGGCCGTGAAAAATATTTTCTTCTTTTTTTACCAGCCAGTGCGGCGCAGTGGATGCACCGCGGAGGTTTTACCGTGTACAATAACATCGAATTGGTATACCTACAGAATTTTAAATACTACATATTTACATGCGATAATTCCGTAAATGTAACAGATTACAGAATATTATATAAAAAAAAAATCTGACATTTGAATAACATCCAATATAAGTACTTAACTGATGTACAGTTACTTTTTTTAAATAAAACTAAAAAAATCCAAAATATTAAGTTTAAACGGCCCCATACATTTAGTAAGACGTCCGTTAAGTGGTTTAATTGTCTACTTAACTGTTTACATGATGTAGTTACGAGTAATAAATAAATAAAATAAAATAAAAAATATTTATTTCGGAGTTATCATCCATAATTGGTTAGTACAAATAAACTTAAAAATAGTGTTAGTAATACTTAAAAAAAAACTAAAGCCATAAAACATAAGTTATTTTATTAAAAAATATTTACTGACGTATTTGATTTTGTTTACAGTTGCTCGAAGTGACACATATATACATTGGTACTAAATTGGACCATTTAATCTTAATATTCTGAATTATGAAAAAGTTATTGATATGGGTTTACCCGTCGGGTAACGTACCTACTTTCGATATTAATTGAACTTTTTTTGATATCTTTTCTATTTATGGAATATTTAATCGCCTGTAAACACTTAAAGATTACACCCTGTATACAATAGGATGAATAGAATACAATAATTTAGTATAAAATCCTCATTTTTTATCACACTGCTGTCCTTGTAATTCTACATACATATTTCATACATTATAACCGAGTCTAAACAAGGATTATATTGCTTTATCTTAGGCAACAACAGACAAAGCAATAAATACAGACGGCAAAAAATATATCCAGTATAAAGGTTTTAGAGTATATATCAGGAAAATATCCACTCGCGACTCTCAAATGGAATCGAATCTCTTTGTTTTTGCCAAAAAAAGTAAACTTTTTCTATTTTCGATCCTTTAGACCCATGTGTGGAGTGAACCATAAATCAAAGGCATCCCAATAAATCTTGACTCCGTGAGAATCTGGCTGAGACGTAATGTATTTGTGGCGTTTATCATACTTAATATTATATACTCTGTGAATAAGATTATATTTGAAAAAACCGGCCAAGTGCGAGTCGGACTCGCGCACTGAAGGGTTCCGTACCATTATCTATAAAAACGGCAAAACAATCACGTTTGTTGTATGGGAGCCCCCTTAAATATTTATTTTATTCTGTTTTTTAGTATTTGTTGTTATAGCAGCAACCGAAATATATCATCTGTGAAAATTTCAACCGTCTAACTATCACGGTTCATGAGATACAGCCTGGTGACAGACGGACAGACAGGCAGACGGACAGCGGAGTCTTAGTAATTAGGGTCCCGTTTTACCCTTTGGGTACACAACCCTATAAAAGAACATATTGAGCCATTCGTTACGAGTCCAGCCTAATCAAATTTTAAAACCTTCACACTGTAAAAACACTTCGTCAGCTTTGTCTTGTTTGGTGTTGTGTTTCCTGTTGATCTCCAGAGTTCCCGAGAACACGCTGTGGTGAGAGTTGGGGTTTTTCAATGTCTCTAGCTGTCAAAATAACGAGGCATATCAAGCAGGATCGGCAGCGCCTTTGTGATGGTTCTGTTCACTTGACAAAGGGGGAGTCTAAGTTGCACCACGTCCGTAGGCAGTACCCACCGCTATCCTACACGTGACCCCTGGGTAGTGCTAAAATTGCTACAAACTGCCAACCATACTGTCCTCTCAAAGATCTCAATTCGATACAAGTAATTCCCACAGGTACCACAAATAAATAATGTAAGTCCTTAGGTCCTTTGTATTGGTTCTCTGTATCATATAATTGAATATAATTTTATCGTGGTAACATCCACATTCAATTAACACGAATCAAAACAATTTAACAAAAATAATTAGATTCGGCTCTGCATGTTGGCCCAACGTCGGCCAATCTGCGGGAATTATTAGATTTTTAATACGATAGAATTAGGAGATGGTAATACACCATGCTCCCGCTATCGTATAGCTGCGTCCCGTAGATTGGCCGACATTGGGCCAAGATTTAGAGCGGGCGTAACAAAAGTAATGTAAAAAAGTAAAAAAGGTCGTTCTAATTTCCTGTGAAGGGATTCTTTTGCACCTAAATTAAACCATTTGTAAACGATAGAGTACTTAAATCAATCTAAACAATGAATTAGTGGATGTTGAACGGGCGATTTCGGTCATATTTTAGAGGGAAGGCGATAGAATGCCGTATTTTGCACCCGAAACACGTCCTCGCCTATTCATCAAGTTGCCGACACCATTACGACCCGCCACCTGCACAGCCCTAGTTCGTATTATGCTGTAAGTGTAAGTATTCTCGCCTTTCATTCACTGGCTAATAACTTATTGAAACAGTAATACGAATGTGCATTCGCTTTCGTTTAGGTGAAATGGACGCGTTTTCCTTTCTCAATTCTGTCAACTCTTAATTTTTGTGAAAAACAGTTAACTTTCACTTCTAAGAATGTATATAATTATTTTCAGTTTTAATTAGGTAGCTTTTTAGTCTTAGATTAGTGTTTTTGTAATGTTTTTAATTTTTTTTAATAAACTTCTAAGAATTGGGCTTAATTGTGTCACTAATCTATGAACCACACAGGAATACAAATAAAATACTTTGTGCGTATCGTGCGTAGCTTCAAAAACTATCATAATCATAACTAATGCTACCTTTTTAAGAACTCGGTTTAAACTGGGCAACCTATTATACGCCGCGTCCTTCTTTATATAACTTTATTGTCATTCCCGCAGGCACTCAGGGATTCATAATTTTCGTAGACCTATAAAGAGCCTCAGGTAAATAGGCTAGACTTTTCCCAGGACGCGGAATGCTGCTCATACATTCACAAATCATTGTATTGATAGATAGATAGATATCATTTATTGTATTGATCATACATTGTCAAGAACATTATCAAATTATAAATAACTTAGAATAAATTTACAATATAAATTAATCAATAGGAACAATTGCGAAAAATAAATTAGATTTAAATAATTTAATGAATGTCAAATACATATCATGTTTTGATACATTCATTCACTAATCGTTATTCGTCCAGAAACTCTTTGACAGAATAATAGGCTTTCCTCGTGCAATGCGCTCTAAGTCTACGAGTAAAAGCGCTTTCCGTGCCAGCAATTCTGATTTGTTCAGGTATTTTGTTGTAGATCTTAGGACCCATTACACCGAGGAATCTGATAGATAGATAGATAGAAAATAGATGCCTGTTTTCTTTAACCTGTGTACTGGGACGGGCAGTGATTGATGATTTTCAGATATTATGATTGTGTTTTTGACAATAGCCGAAACATGATTCCTTAAAATTTTCTCGATAGAAAAAAAATCCAAAGTTTGGTCTTTATTTTCCTTTTTTTACTCAGCCTACAACACATTATTTAGTGACACAAATAAGTTAATATGATGGCATTTTACCACATCTAAACTCTGTCAAGAGGAAATTTCATAAAAATATGCACAGACAGAGCAAATCAATTCTTGGTATTTCTGCAATTAAATAAATACTACTAAAATAATTGGGTTCAGAGCTGACTTCATGTATTTTATTAAAGGCATTATTCGCTGCAAAAATTTGGGGGCTAGTAAGACCAGAATGTATTTTTTTTAAGTGGCCAGTTACTGGCGATTTACTCTACCTCTTTTATTCGTGACGACTAATCGATATAGCAGGTCAGACTTGAACTGAATACTCTGAGGCGATGGTATCGTTGTGTGGTGAATCGAAACCGGGCCCGGTGCCACGGAGACAATTTATCATTCTATTTTATCATTTAGTTTGACCCGTGAGTATTAATCTTTTCGTTAATGTTACCACTGTTTTCGAGTATTATATAAGTGTTTTATTTTTCTATCTAATAAATCAATGTGAAGGTCGCGAGTTGTCCCGGCTCGTACCATTGGGTTTTAAAAAATCTTAGGGACTAAAAATATCTTATATTTAACATGCTTGGGTTGGAAGGTCAGATGGTAGCCGCTTCGGTAAAAACTAGAGCCTAAGGAAAATCTTGGTATTAGGTAACGGACCCCGGGCATCCATCAGGATGCAACTGTACTGGAATAACGCTAGGAGAATGGATTTAGCAGAGGCTCTTAGTGAAGGAAAACATCGTTAGGTACCTAACAGATTTAATCCTTAAGGCCTAGTTTAAACAGGGCGGAAATTCAGATGGCAGGAGCTTTCGAAAACTAATACCAACGCCACTTTTAGGGGGCTAGGTGCGAAAGAGGACCACATTTTTTTTAAGTACCATTTTTATCAGTGTTGTATATTTTCATAATACAGTAGCATTAACATTTATATTTCACTGTTATATAATTCTTACATAGATACTTACAATTACAAATCTCTTTGTCATTCTTTACATAAACAAATTCAACTCTCAAACAATTATTTACCTCGGTACCATAAAGCACTAATGCTCCGCAATTCCACGCTATTCTAGGTTATAAACTCTCAGCCGTTAGAAGCAAAATAGCTTGAGTGTTATAATGGGGTTAAGTCTGTATGGTTTTCAAAGAGTTACGGAAGCTAGTAGTCTTTCATGAGCTAACAAGGCTGCCTGCAGCGTCACTGCGGCTAACGGTGTTATGCAAAACGAACCACGACGCAAATCTGTTTAGCATTGGCGATATTACTTCATTGCAATATAGAACATAATGTCTTTAAATAGATACTATAAGGCGAGTTCTTGACTTGGCGGGGCGGGATCGATATGTGACATTTTTTTCTTTGACGTTAACTTACTGACGTCGCAAAGATTCCAACTTGACTGTCAGTATTACATTTGCGCAGTAGTAATATCATGCGCAGAAGTGGATCAGTACTGTCTTCGTATCGTCCCGCTACCGGCGCTACCGCGCATCCCGCGCCAGTCAGGATGCACACATTTATAGTACATTACTTACCAAGGGCGATAAAACAAAGAATGTCTCAGATCGCAGGTATTTTACGCCCGAGCCGAAGGCAAGGGCGATAAATATGCGATTTGAGGCTTTCTTTATTATCGCCCGTGGTAAGTATAAAATTTTATGTCACCGCCTGGCCAGGAAGTGGGTTTTTTCGCGCGCGGAGCGTGCGATAATGGCCACTTTATGGCCAGGTGTGACATAAAATATATAGGGGCGTAGTAAAAACCGGTACTGAGTTGACTGACAGTTGACACTGACATTTGACAGTTTTCTCATATCGTAACGCCTCCGCACACCGACAAATCAGGAAGTCGCCTAAGAAAACCAAAATAAATGTAAAATAGCGGATACCAAGGTAAGTAGCGATAGCACAAGGATTAACACGCATCAAAAAGTAATAGTAGATTGTTTGACAAGGGTCTAAAGTAAGCCCGAACGTAGTGAGGGGAAATTGTTCGAGTGGTAATATGGCTTTTAGGCCCGAGTTATACAGTCTACTTTTCACTTCGATTGCGAGAAAACACATAAACACAACCTTAAATGAATAATTTAACTCTTGGCGGGCGTATGTCTAATTTGACAGCTTGTTTTTTTTTTCTAAGGCCAGCACCATGCCTCGCTATGCGTGTTCGCTTTGCGTATTCGCCTCCCTTTCTTTTGGTATATTAAAGAAAGAGATGCAACATGCGCTTTTTTTTTCTTTTAAGAGGAGTAATTGCTTTGACCATAGACACCGCTTAATCTTTAGAGAACTGAAAAACGTCTTTCCTGATTGGTCGATTTTAGTACAGCTGTGTTCTGGTTGGTTGATATTTTTACCAAATAATTTTTAATCTGTCAAATAACTGTTCTGTGATTGGCGGATTTAATAGGTGAAGTATTTTGATTGGTCAAATTAAAATGTTTTGTAAATCATAAATATGTAAAAAAAAAAAGTAATATGTATACATATTTACCCTAGGGCTTAAATGTACTACTTTAGCCCCGCTTCACAAGTCTAATATGACGCACTTTTCGAGCATGAGAAGTGAAATAGTACATTACTTAACAAGGGCGGTAAAACAAAGAATGTCTCAGATCGCAGGTATTTGACGCCCGAGCCGAAGGCAAGGGCAATAAATATGCGATCTGAGGCTTTCTTTATTACCGCCCGTGTTAAGTACAAAATTTTATGTCACCCCCTGGCCAGGAAGTGGGATTTCCCGCGCGCGGAGCGTGCGGTAATTGCCGCTTTATGGCCAGGTGTGACATAAAATATATTATTCAAAATGAGTGTTATTGAAAATAATAGTGACTACTACAATTGGGTCTTTTTAGGGGTCCGTAGTAAAAAAAGAACCTTTTAATTTCGCCATGTCCGTCCGTACGTCCGCAGCTGTCTGCTTAGCTCAGTAACCGCTAGTCAGGGACCGGAACCGGTAAGCCTAATCAGGGTTTTCGATAGGCTTATTTTAACGGTGGTTTTAAAAACCCTATCGATATTGGTAACCATGTAAAACGGTAACCCTATCGATAGGGTACCGTATCAATCGGGTTAACCCAACAAACCGCTAACCAAAATCAAAACCCTATCAATACGGTAACCGTATCAATAGGGTTTTTAACCAGTTTTTAACAAATGTAATCTTTACGCACCTTTCAATTAGACTCATTTTTAGATAACCGTGGCTCGCACGGACGATGTGCTCGCCGGCTCGCCGTGGGGCCCGCTCTCAGTACAAACAAACTGGTTTGATCTACCGAAACGCTCCTTATTTTTAATGCAAACAACTTTGTACTTTGAGTCCTTAGGCTTGAATCGTATTTACTTTATCGTGCGTGCAAGTGTAGATTTGTAGCTCACGCTCGGGCGATTGTTTGTTTATTTCACATTTTAACTTTTGCGCCTATATTTTTATCTAACTTTCTGTGCAATGTCAGCAACAACTACCTAATAATCTGAAGGTCGGTTTGTCGAACATTAAATATCCAATAAAAAAATGCAACTTTATCAAGATCACAATTGTCGCATTTTGACGGTTCATTCGAACGCTAATGTATTTATTTTAATATTTTGAATTATCAGTCGTTTTCATAGTACTGATCATAATCTATAATTAAATTTTATTTTGAAATAAACACCAGCCTCCTTGACTGACAATATGTGAACCTTATTGTAACGAGATAAGGTCTACAAACGAATCAACAGTGTAACGTGTTACCTTCTTTTGTTAGTATACTACCAACCTAAACAATAGGCAAAGGTCGCCGGTCGTCGCAAGTGCTGACCACCTGTGGATGTACCCAACAAATCTTTTATATTTAAGATTAGCAATTAAGGTGAAAAATGTAATTATTGGATATAATATGAAATAAACAGTATAATTTTTTTTTTTTTTAGTTGTATAAAAAAACTTCATTGGCTTTAAGTCGAATAAATTTGTAGGCCAACTGGGGTCGCAACATCAGTATGGGATTTCTAGGAATTTGTTGATAAACACTCGATAAAATCAGTCGCTACATCCAAAATCGGAGTTTCTACCGGAGTCGCTATAGCCAGTGGGAATTTCATATAAAGTATGTTCTAAGTACAAGGGACTTAGGTGTAGAGTTGCTACAACCGAAATGTCGTTACAACCAAGGTCGCTAAAAATGAAATCCACTGTAATTGATTGTCCTCCATGACCTGAGGTAAAAGCAAGTGCGCACGACCATAGAGTTGTTAAATCGCCCAATTCCGGGATTGTAAAAATGTTTTAAATAAATCCGGGATTTTAGTAGTAGGTTAATACACGTATTGCAGTCAGTATATTAATTCCGCATTTTTATGTGTGGGATTTCATTACATTAAGTATTGGGCTGATAACTACCAAGTTGTTAAAACGTTTATCTATTTAAACCAGCACGGCAAGATACAGACGAGCCGAAAGCTGATAGGACTTGCTGTTTTCCATTGTCTTAGGAATAACGAGATTGCGGCGACAGTTTCAATGGCAAAAATAACCTTTCTTACACTATAAAGACATTTATGCCGATGTTGTTATCTTTTCACAACATTAATACAATAGGTACACAAGTGCCTAAATGTCGTGGTATTTATCTTTTTTTTTCCAGGTAAACCTACACACGCACACAATAAAAACAAATAATTACGTTTAGTTCGTTAGTTACTTTACGTAAAT
Source organism: Cenopis cana (assembly GCA_951800055.1). Taxonomy (NCBI): domain Eukaryota; kingdom Metazoa; phylum Arthropoda; class Insecta; order Lepidoptera; family Tortricidae; genus Cenopis; species Cenopis cana. The sequence continues at coordinate 14,512,877 of OX637489.1, forward strand.
CTGCAGGTTCAGTAGCAGTGCACTGCTTGCAGTCTGAAGTGCATTCTCGTAACGTAACCATCTAGTTGAGTACGCGTGACCATAGAAGTGGACTTTGTTATTATTATTGTTTCTGTTATTTTTGTTATTATAGATATGGGTATTTGAATATAGGCGTGTATTTATGGACACTGATTAGTGATTTTGATTGGATTGTGAAGTTAAGTGGGTGTTATAAGAAAGGTGAGTGTGTTACTTTGCATTATTTTTTATACTAATTATAAGTAGAGTTCAAATTTTTGAAAGATAGGGAAGGTTGTCATACAGTTCATAATATACGTAATTGTCGTGTAACAAAAGTATCAATACAATTATAAACAATTAAAATATACATATTTATGCATATGATTGTTCCAAAAATTTGAACTTTACCCAAGTAAGACCAAATATTTAAGGTAATAATGAAATTGTATTAGTACCCGTTGATTTTATGCCGTTGACGCAGGAATAACGTATTGTCACATACAGGGAGCTATTTTATAATACTACCTACATGTAAATTAACTAATCTACTAGCGCATATTAAAATAAATAAATACTTGATACGTAAAACATAAATCAAACAATTTTTTTTGTATTTTATTTCTATACGTTATTTCATTTTATTAAAAATGTTGTTACCCTATCAAGTAATCCACCAAATTGTTCATTTGCTAGAAGACAGTAAATATATATTAATACAGTATTTAGTTTAAAAGTGTATTCAGCCCGGATATGGGCATGAAAATATTATATAAAAATACAATAAAAATGGACATTATTTTACGATAATCAGAACTTTAAATATCCTGTTTATTTAATAAATGAAAAATAAAATATAAATAACATTATAAACTTTAAATATTAAATATAGTCGGGTTTTTTTTTTAATAAATACGTAAAATAAATTCATGATTAAAAAATCATCACTTAAACAAATATGCAGCGTAGCGTATTCAAGATTTGTATAAAATGTCTTGCATGTCAGGAATTCAAAAACATGTCTATTGAATGTTGAAATGTTCGATTCTTTAAAAAATAATGTTCGATTAAAAAGTACACAACGACGGTAAAGAAAACTATTATCTAAACTCTAAATAATAACAAAGCTCAAGATTTCTTGATTTCTCTCGCTAAAACTTGTATTTTCATTCACCCATTCATCGCTACGTCCTAATTCGAGCAGTATGTACGGCGCGCTGTCATATATTTGAACTAGCTGTCTCGGAGTCACGACATCGTGTCGTTACTCATTGGCTTACCGGCGCGCAGTATTGTGCGGATGGCGTAATGCATAATTTCTATTTAACCATTTATGTAATTGTTTGAATATAATAAATGTTGTTATTATTGTATATAAATAACACGCTAACTGTACAAAAGCGCGGCCTTCTCTGCAATCTCAAAAACAAAAGATATTCCAGGTAAAAGCCAAGCCCAAAACTAATAATCAGTTTTTTTATTTCATCGCCACATACAATTATTATCTTTATCTGCACGAGCAACACTAATCCTACGGCCTAGGTATCTACAAAAGGGCCGCCTTGGTAGGTAATGACTCTAACGTAAACAAAAGGCAAAACAATAAACAATCGGCAACTCAAAGTTAGCGAACAGTTGCAGGTGTGCCATATCTGTCATCGCCGTCGAGTATATGATACATGAATGGAAAGCACGTGCAATATTTAATGAAACGAAAACAGATAGCTCCCACCCCATGCTGTAATTAAGTATTTAAGTCTATGTAGAACAAATATCATGTTCAGTACGTCTCGCATATCTCGCGACGCACCATTAGTATTTTTAAGTCATAAATAATTACTTAGTACCCATAACATGGCTTTATTTGATCTGGAAGAATTTAGGAGCTGGAAGAGGGAGTACGAGGCTGAAGCACAACGAGAAAGTAAGTTAATTTATATGTATAACTACTATAACTACTACTACTATGTGTAACTACTTTTAGTTATTTATAATATAATTTTCAGTAACATGAAAATATATCATATCATTACAGGAGAACACCGGCGATTAGCCGAAGAAAATAAAGCGACATCGTTGATGAAGGCAAAGGAGATAAACAACAGGAAGTGTAAGCATTCTAGGATTAATTTGTTACCTTTTACCTACGACATTATAAGAAATAAGGAATTAATTCAGTAAGACTAATGGAATTTGTGTTTTCAGATAATCAGTTCGACAAGAGAGAGTTATGGTCCAAAAAAATCAAGGAGCTATTGCAAAACGTTCCCGATGAGAAAGTGGAGCAAGTTTTCGACGAAGTAAAAGTTTTGATCGAGCAACCCGACCCAAAGCAGCAAATCGAAAAGATTTCGGCTTCATTTTGAATGTTTCTCTTTTTTTATAGTCGTATTTTTTATGTTTTCAATATTTAAATAAGTAATTGATATCTATTGTTTTTAATATTTAGTAGATTTTTGTTATGTAGCTAATGTTGATTTTTATATTGCTGATTTAATAACTTGTTTATTAAAACAAATACTCTATTTGATACTATTTTTTATTTTTAATCACCTATCTTTGAGGTGCCAATTTAGGTAACTTCTCACAGTACTAACCTATGTCATTGTATAGTACAATAAACAATTGTCAACTAATATTAATTACCTTTCGTCGCCGATCGCGTCGTCGGCAGGGTCGATGGTTAGATACAGAATAGAATAACACCATTCGCATTCATTACTCACAAAGGAGCAAAAAAATATGTAACTGTTCGTCGATTTAAACATAAATAAAGTGTGTGCGTACGGGTTAAGGTCTATTTTAGACTATACTACGACGGTGGCAAATAAACATACGGTCCACCTGATGGTAAGCGGACACCGCAGCCTATAGCATATGGACCAAGTTTAAAGTTTAGTCACTATTAGCAGTGATAAAAATACATCATTCGCCGCAAGCTGTATCATAACATTCACAACACGCTGTCGTGTTGCTTAAAAGCTATACATAAATAATGCACTTTTTTACGTACTGTGAAAGTATGCAATGAATAAAATTGCTAAAGCTAGATATGTTAGACATAAAAAAAAAACCAGAATGCTTATTGAACGCCACTAATATTATCTAAATAAGTATCAGTTTTTATCAACATAGCCTTTAAATATGCAAAATTAAGAATACAGTTAAAAAACATACTAATCAAAAAGTGTTAACGACACAATGTCGTGGCTAGCGCGCGAACACGGTTCCGAAATCACGACAACGTAGTAAATCGGTTAAAATAAACGATATATACCTCCACATCATACTTATCATTCCCGCGGGTTCGAAACTTACTTTTAATTTGTAACCTTCATAATCCCGCAATTGGGCGGTTTAACAACTCTATATTGTATGAGCACGCGCAGTCGCCTCAAAGATAACCGTGCCGAACCGTGCTTTTGTTCTAATATTCTCTTATCTTTTTCTCAAATGAAATAAACTAAAGTATGTACCTATTTATCCTACTAATATTACAAATGCAGGATGTTTGTGACTCAATCACGCAAAAACGGCTGAACCGATTATGATGAAACTTAGTATACACCGAGATTATAGCCTGGATATATGTTAATATAGGATACTTTTTATCGCTGAAATCATCCCTCAAATACAAGGTCGCGCGGACGAAGTCGCGGGCAAAAGCTAGTTTATTATGAATCTGTGTAATGTGACAGACTTACGTGTGACCTCCAATAAAAAAAAATTCAACACACCATTGCAATTAATTGAAATGGAAAATAATCGTAAGTAGGTTGTATTTTTTACACTCGGGGACTTATGTCTTTGCAACTGCAAGCGTAATGTACTTGTAGAAATAATAAAAAAAGTTAGAACAAGTCCCAGAAGAGAAATTTCTTAATTGTCTAATAGAAAAGCAAATGTAATTAAAAAATGTTATTAACATCATATGTATATGATTTGTCAAGCCTTTTTGTAATACCTAATATAATTTAATATGTATTATAAAGATTTCACTTAGTGAACTAATTGTCATATATGTTTACATACGATGCATAATTAAAATAACATAAACATTATTGAATATTAATTGTTAATTAATTCATAAATTATTTAGCCACACACAATACCAGCCGCAAATTCATGTATATTTAAGTAACATAGGTAATTGTATATTTTGTATAATGCATATTAATAATTCTTTCATTTATTACAATACAATACTCTTTATTGCACACCTCAGTTTTAATTATTATAAAGGACACAGGACACAGAATTATTATTTAACGGATCAGTCTAAAATTCATTTTAACCCAAAGCATCAGCATCTGGCGATAGGGTTTCATTGGGTTAACCAAAACCCTATGAAAACCCTATCCAAAAACCCTATCCGATAGGGTTTTAAGCTTAACCCTATTGAGGGTTATGGTTACCGCATCGATAGGGTTAACCCTATCATACGGTAACCTCATGATAGGGTTAACCCTATCATACGGTTAGCAAAATGATTGGGTTACCGAATGGATAGGCTTAAGCCTGAAGAGGGGTTTTCCGGTCCCTGCCGCTAGTACGTATAAGAAAGCTGTAATTTAGCGATATACATTGTCAATTACGCCGACAAAACGGCACAAAAATTGTAATGTGAATTGGGTTTTGAAATATTTGACGCTGAATGAAGATCTACTACAACTGTAAGAGCTTCCGTGGAAAGGAAAACCATAAAACAATACAAATGGGACGTGCGATCCTTAGCGAGACTGCACTCTTATCTACTAAATCTAGTTAGTATTTAGTGCAGTTTCGAAAACTTGACGGGAAATCTCAAGAGAGATTATAAATACCTATACAAATTAACAATAATTTAAGCAGGCAAACATTTAAAAATTAAAATCCTACATTAGGTATTTCAAATACATAAAACTTAATAAGGTAATACATAGGCCAGTATTGAATTTCGTTACAAATTAAGTATTCGCAAAATGCATAATAAATGTATGCCACACCTGGTCATAGAGTGGCAAATACCGCACGCTCCGCGCGCGGAAAATCCCAGCTTCTGGCCAGGGAGTCACATACAATTTTGTACTTACTGTGGTAAGGTTTAAAGTGGTAATAATGAGAGCCTCAGATCGCATATTTGTCGCCCTTGCGGCTGGGGCGTCAAGTGTCTGCGATCTGAGACATTCTTTGTTTTACCGCCCTTGGTACTATTAAGTCATGTCAAAGCACCTAAGTACTTAGTATCACGCTAGAGCATGAGTACTACCAAGCACATTTGCACGACGTCCAACCAAATTTGTACCCAACTTTAATGGAATCCCGTCGTAAAACTCGCGTTTTACGTCATTACTCTCATCATGCATTCAACAATGGTCTCCGCTGTCCCCGATGTGCCTTAATGAAGTGGAAACGGGATCAAATGCGGTCTTTCGGGGACCTAAGTGGCTTTGAGAGCTTACACCTTTGCTGGAAAAGGATTAGATTTCAGAACCTTTGTTTAACATTCTGATTACGACTCAATTTTGGAAGACTGGTAGTATTGTTTGATTAAATTAAATGACCAAAACAATTGCTATTCCCTTTAATAAAATGTCCAGAATTAAGGGGCCTTACAAGTTTCAAACTGTTTTAATTTCAGATTAAGACAAAGTATTGGTAATGCCAATAAAGTGAGTCAAGGATATGATGATTTTAAGTTTCGGATAGTAACATTGCCCTTTTTTGGGGTTCCGTAGTAAACAAGGTACCCTTATAGTTTCGCCATGTCCGTTCGTCCGTCCGTCCGTCCATCCGTCCGTCCGACCCCCGTTTTTCTCAGTAACCGTTAGTACTAGAAAGCTGTAATTTGGCATGAGTATAGATATTGATGACGCCGACAAAACGGTAGAATAAAATAGTGGTGGTGCAATTTTTTTTTCCAAACCCCATCGTGTGGGGTATCGTTGGATAGCTCTTTTAAAAATATTATAAGATTTCTAGGAGTATTTTTTGATTCAAGAATCGGTTGGCGTGATATTAAGCTTTGAAGTGATAATTTTCGTTATGGTCAAGTGTCCCCCCCCCCCCCCCCCCTGCCAGCTAAACGGTGGCACCTAGGCATGTGAAAAAAATCAAGGTAGTAGGATATACGATGAATTTAAAAGGAAAACTATCACAGCTAAGTAGACATTACTAGTTAACGAGTAATAGTCGAACTTCAGAAATGTACTTTAGAACAATTTCCATTGATACCTTAGATAATGTTGTTAATTCTGTCAAAAACATAGTAAATATAAGTTTGCGAACTTTTTAGTCCACATAATGTAACGGGTAGATGACTACGGAACCCTACCTTGCGCGTGGCCCGACACGCACTTGGCCGGTTTTTATTTTATTGTGTGTAGTAAAAACTAAGCGGAAAAAAGTAGTGTTGAGCTACATGTTTCATACAATATTTCTTAATGAAAAATCCAACAAATACATTAAAAATTGAAGACAAAATGGTGAATATGATGAATGTAGGAACAATTTTAATAGGTATATCCTAATCATCATCCTCCGAGCGTTATCCCAGTCAGCTGCGTCCTGAAAGATGCCTGGGGTCCGCTACCTAAACCCAATGTTTGGTGTACACACTAGTTTTTATGAAAGCAACTACCAACTGACCTCCCAACCCGACCTTATTGGGATTAGGCTTTGTCAAGTGAGCTATCCTAATATTTATCCTTGGCAGTAAAAAGGATCAAGACAAGAACAACAAGATCAACACAAAAAGGAAAACAAGAAGAAAAACGAAAAGAGGAAGAAAACAAGAAGAGGAAAAATGATAGGCCACCCACTACGACACGCCAACTACATCAGAAACATTATAGAAGGGAAAATAAATGGGAAAAGAGGAAGAGGAAGACCAAGGAAAAGTTATATAAACCAGATAAAGGAAGATGTGGATGTCGTGTCGTATCAGGACGTCAAGAGGCTGGCCTCGGACCGGCAAAGATGGAGAGAACTGCATCAAGCTGCACCGACAAGAGCCCGGCTCTTAAGATGATGATGATGATGAGTTAAAGGATCAGCATTATCCTATAGTTGAAACTTGCTAAGTAATCAGACTAAATAAGCTCACAGATCTTGATAAACCTGTGTACCTTCTGGAGGTACATTCAACTTAACATATTATTGTAACATTTGTTTGTCACTGGATTTCAAGGTTGCTTTCCATCAGTTCGGGACAAAGTCCAATCACTGTCATTCATAAAAAAAGGTTTATTCTTTAATATCCCGATGGACAAAGAACCTAACAGCCCGCTAAGAGTGAGCAGATACCGTGACCCATGTACGTACGCTCCAGAGGGGGCTGCTTCCCGGGTTCGAATCAGGGCATTAATTTGTATGATGAGCACGAATATTTGTTCACGAGTCTCGGATGTTTTCTATGTATTTAAGTATCTATTTATCTATATACCATGTACATCATCGTTTTGTACCCATTGTGCAAGGTTTGCTTAGTTTGCGACTAAGTAAACGTCCCCGTGCTCGACACTGACCCAATACATGGCACTTTCAGTCTTATAAATTTATAACTACGTGATTAATAAGTGCCATCTATCGGGGCATTAAGTTGTCGACCACTGGGACGTTTACCTTATTTATTTATCATATCAATAAGTGTACATCGTTATAATATAGTTGTATAATACATCGATCCAGGTGGGCCTCCAAATGGAAGGAAGGATTAAAGATCCACTAATTTGTCATGCGCGTGTATTTTGGTAATCCCGCAACTACAATCAATATTATATTATAAGCTGTGGCTTCGTTGACAATGTCTTGGATATAATTTAGGCTACCCTCACACTGTCAACTGACGGATAGTTTTTATTCAGTATGCTACGAAGATAATGTTTTTGACACACATTTTTTTACATTTATTACTAAAAGAAAACAAACAGTTTTACACACCATACTGATAAGTAAGGTAATCTGAAGTAGAGAAAGTTGGAAATCCTACTTTATATTAAAAACTAGCGACCCGCCCCGACTTCGCACGGGTGCAATGTATGTACATATAAACCTTCCTCTTAATCGCTCTATCTATTAAAAAAAAACGCATCAAAATCCGTTGCGTAGTTTTAAAGATCTAAGCATACAACGGAACAGACAGAAGTCTTCTGTCTGTCCGTCAGAAGGAAGCGACTTTGTTTTATTGACCGACTGAAAAGAAGGTCTGTTTTAGATTCGACAAAAATGCTTTTTTTTTTCCTATACAGGTCGCATTTACCAACAGATTCTCGTGAAATTTTGTGAGCAGGTTTTATGACTACATAGAACTTTTTAGTTGAGTAAATTATTATAAATTTTCAAAAAAAAATTTTTTGACAATGTATGGGTATGGTGTGTAATGGTATGTTCTCCTCTACAGGTCGCATTTCTAAACCGATTCTCGTGAAATTTTGTGAGCAGGTTTGGTAACTCAATAGATTTTTTTTATCGAGTCACTTTTTGGAGATTTAATAAAACAATTCTTTTATCAATGATTTTGTGTTTTTCCGGCCGAATTTCGATTTGTTCTCCTTCCACAACCGGTTCTCGTGAAGTATTGTGAGCAGGTTGTTTGATTACATAGAATATATATGTCATGTAATTGAAAAAAAAAAGAAAATTCAATGGTTTGTCCTCCTGTACAGCGTTTCTCAACCGATTCTAAGTTCGATATTATTTCTATTTTATATTTTTTTCAATATATTTTTTTTGCGTTGCGGCCGAGCGTCCATACTATTTGTGCGGCGGCTACTCAGGACACCAGTATGAGTTTCAATTGTTTGACATGCACGCCCCGCTGAACGCAACGCTGGACGCAACGCTCGAGCGTCCACTCAGGTTCTACACTTACTCAATCACGTACAAAACAGCTCGATGGGTTATGATGAAACTTGGTATATACCAGGAGTTTACTCATACTCATACTCATCATCCATCATCCTCCTAGCGTTATCCCAGTGCAGTTGCATCCTGAAGGATGCCTGGGGTCCGCTACCTAATCCCAAGATTTGGCGTAGGCACTAGTTTTTACGGAAGCGACTGCCATCTGACCTTCCAACCCCGAGGGGAAACTAGATCTTATTGGGATTAGGGTTTGTCAAGTGAGTGGGCAACTTGACTGTTAGAAGTTCTCAAGCCGCCCGAAGGCCTCCAACTTGGCTTAACGACTGCTGCCATAGACAGCAACCGGGATCAAAGGCTTAACGTGCCTTCCAAAGCACGGGAGCCCTCAGTTAGTAACCACTCAAAGCGGTCACCCATCCAAGTCCTGACCGCTGCCCACGTTGCTTAACCTTAGATACCGCAAGCGGTACGCAGGCGCCGCTGGGCCATGAGCGCTCCACTCATACTCATTTATTTATAAAATGTGAAATTTTACATGTCAAATAGATAAAGTTTACAATATTAAGTTTAGTTTTTATTTATATCCTGGATTTACATGAGGATACATTTTATCCCGAAAATCATCCATGGAAAGGCTAAAATAGGGAGTGGAAATTTACGCAGACGAAGACGCGGGCATAAGCTACTACTCTACTACATAAATGTTCCGTCCCGCTAAGTCACAGAGTCGCCTAAGTGTAAGGCCTGAGTGGACGCTCGAGTTAGGCGTGCAGCGGGGCGTACAGCGGAGCGTGCATGTTAAACAATGGAACTCATACTGTTGTCCTGAGTCGCCGCTGCACAAATAGTATGCATGCTCGCCCGCCCCGCTGCATGCTCCGCCGAACGCTCCGCTCCGAGCGTCCACTCAGGCCTTACACTTAGGAAAGTAATTGACAAAATTAATTTCCGTCACTTTTTGTATCAGACACTCCGTAAATTGAAGCGACGATCTATCATGGCGGACGCTAATAAATTACGGGCGAAGAAAATAATGCGTTTTTTTTATAATGCTGTCATTATAGTACTTTCCGTTACGTGTATAATTATATTACGAGGTGATTAAAATGGATGTCATTGTAACGAATATTAGGCTGACGACAAAACACGAAAACTGCACGGCTACATGAAAAAAATCATCGGCTTGCATTGGTCAATGACTTTTTTGGAGCTTATGTATAGAATATTATTTGATGTATACCGTTAGTTTTTCGGTAATCCAACTATAGTTTTTAACATGGAAAATGGCATTTAAATCTACCTTACGCCCGCTCATCCTTATGCCTCTGTGCACACATCTTTCAAGAAATTCATAGATGTATTGTGAAACCTTTATCGTTTTTTGTTACTAATTTAGTAGAATTTACTACTTTACACGATAAAAGCAAAAAAATGGCTCTGAGACTATATAAATAAAACTTGGATAAAAACTTCGAATCATTTAATCAGTTTACTGGACTTATCAATACTTTTGTCATAATCCGAGTTAAAAAATATTTTGATATTTATAAGGCCTCTTAAATAAGGCGAACAATTTGGATCATCGCTTCGTGAAGCATTCTTATTTCAATTTGGTTTTGGCACTAACACTACATAATCTGTGCACGTGGAAGTGAAAGTTTTGTACCTTCGTGCCAGTGTTGGGCAAAAAGTAATTGAATTACAAACTAACAATTAAAATTACAAAATGTAATTTCAATTACAAATTAAAATTACATAACAAGGAAAATGTAACTGCACCTTCAATTAACAATTACAATTGCAAAATTTAATTGTTAATTACTAATTACATTTGTAATTAATTACTTTGTTCAATCACAAATTTCATTTATAAATCATCTTTATTTCTCTGATCAGCTTTGAAACTTCTTCTTCGACTTTGAAACAGATAAAAAATATGTTATTCTAATCTTATCAACGATATGAGCAACTTTTAAAAAAAACTTACCTACTGTACTTTCATATATAATTGATTATACACTTCTTAACTACTTCCTAATTTGTAATTATTTGTTTGTATAATATTCATACAGTCTTGAATAAATAAGTAATTGAGTAATTGAATTACCAATTAATGTAATTGCAATTACAAATTACATAGCAATTTCAATTACATGTAATTCCAATTACATTAAATTCAGTTACAAGTAATTCAATTAGAAATTAAATTACAGAAGTAATTAAATACGCCCCGCCCAACTCTGCCTAACGTGCCACATATTGAAATAAAACTGGAATGCGTCACGTATACCTCAAATCGACCTTGTCTACGTGTATTCGTAGCACGTCTACGTTCGTAACACTTCGTAGCACACAATAATGATTGTTATTATAGGTCCTTTCGAAGCTATGGAATCGCTCTGACACGTTAAGCTTGGTAACGCTTGTACGCAAAGGCGACGTATACCTATTTTAAGAAACTGTTATTGCATTTTGAGCCTTGTAGTATACCGAATTAAGTCGTTTTTGTACGGATTACTGTAACCACAATGGTTACAGTACCCGATTATTGTTTTATATACTTATTCATATTATTCAATACACATGCCTAAAAAAATGTTCCCACGACAAGCTTTCTTTAAAATATAATAACGTAAACACTGTGGCAATAAATTTCATAGTTTATGTTTGGACTGAAGTGGTTAGGCTGAAGGACTTGATATACGTTTCTCACATTGCTAAGCTCGGCGTGCCCACTTGACAAAAATAGGGCTTTAAACACAAAAAGAGCCTATGTTAACCGTTGATAATATAACACTTACGCTCATTAGTTAAAATTATTAATAATTTGGAAGCCAGAATGACGTATCTTAATATGAAATATAAGGTAATTACTACATTTGAATATGCATGTAAATTCATGTTATAAATTGTTTTAAAAATTCATGGCAGTCGAGTTACGGGAGGCCTAGCGACAGGTCGAAAATCAGTCCGATAGAATCTCCTTTAAGATTAATTAAATAATTGATATTTATTTAAAATTATGTGTGCGCGTTCGCGGTTTTAATTATAAATTAGTGGTCCATTAATTCAGTTTTTATGTGTTATTTATACAAAGACATTCTGACTTTTGTAGTGAACAATTAAGTAGTTTTATTGTAGGGAAATACGTAGTTATAGTGAAAATTGACAATGAACGATATGTGTAATGACTCTAAGTGTTTAATTATTATTATTTTTAATTTATTAAGTGTAAATTATAATTGTTAATAGAGTCAGTGTAACAGGTAGTACAATAAAATTATTATGTATTACAAATGATAGGTATTAAGGTTGTTCCTTCATATTTTTAGGTCATCTCGACGGGCATTTCACTGATCTAGAGTTCTGCAAGCAGTTTAAAAAAAATCGTTGTTGTTTTTCATGGCATCATACATTATTGGCTATGTTAGATCGTTTCTGCATATCAATTGAGCTGATGGAGCGTTCCAGAGAAGATTTATTAGGGACCACTAGGGTCAACATTAAATTCTTTATACACATTATATCTTTATTACGTCATGGAATGAAAGTGCATTTAAAATAGTAGTTTTATTTTCATGAACATTATTTTTAAATTAAACTTGCATGAATTAAGTGTTGACATTGCAAAGTACTTGATTTTCAGGAGAGAGTTATTAACACACACATCTAATATTTTTATTAACTCTTTTCAACATTTTGAGGGCGTTGCAGTGTCAAACATTTGATTGCTTTTGATCCTATTATTTGTGACAAGATAGTGAACTTACAACAAAAAACTATTACACACAACCATTGTATTCCATGGCATAGCCTGGCTATAATGAGCACACTCTCTCGTACACACCACACACACACTAACACACACTAGCTGACACACCACATGATTAGTCAATTTGCATACACACATTTAGGTACACTCGGCAGAAGGTATCTTGGCTGATATTAGATCCTGGGATTACTGGAGCTGAATCAGGCTCTTACCTAAAGAATCTGACGGGTCAGTTCTTTAGAAGTTAGGAGCCGTTACACTACACGTTAGGTACTCAAGCAAGGCCTGAGTCGTTCATATGACTGTAACATAATCTCTGCATTCTCTGGGGCGTAATCTCTCGACATAAGCTAACCCCTGGTATCGGAGCCGTGTGTGAAGGCAGAGAGCTCTGCGTCGCATTTTAAGGAGTTTGCAGTACAGAGTGTGTTGTAGCATATAAATGATATTCAGATTACCTTGTACATAATCGACAACAATCACTAACTTTGTCACAAATACCGCGGCTGCATGACGGATTAGGGAAGCGTAAATTCAGCAGCGCGTAAAGCTTAGCGTAACTTTAAATAAAATAAATAAAACTAGTTATTTGGCATTCTGCGTAAAGTACTTTCTATTAAAAAAATGTACGAGAGATTGATGAGGAATGAATAAATAGGAGGGATGGTTTGAACTGTGTAGTTAAGGGATAGATAGGTTGTTCATGACGGATTTGCTGGATGGTAGGGGGTGTAGGGTGTAGGGAGCCCCCTCAATGTCAAAGATATAACATAGGATTAGGTCCCCTTTTAAGACCTAAAGGTCTGATTTCCTAAGGTCCCCTTGTAGTCTGGTTTTACAGGTCGTCGTTGTTATGCATCGTGTTGGAGCATATATTATCATAGTATAACTTTATTTAGTTTTAAGCGAAACATGTTTGTATTTTTTATTTATTAATAATAATTCACATATTGTAATTAATTAATTGAATCAATTATCTTTGTTCGAGCTGTTGCTGAATCGGGTGAGTCGCATGTTCACTTATGTAGTTAGATTATTATTGCTTTGACGAATGCAGATTATTCTGATTTAATTCTTCATTATTGTTTTATTGCGGATTGAATTAATCATTGCGGATTACTATGATTTTTATCACTTGATTAAAATTGCGGGCGAAAAAAAATTTATTCTCGGTCATTATTTTAATATATTTGTTTTAAGTATCGACATTTATTTGATACTTGTTTTATTATCGTTTTTTTTTTATTAATTGCGTTAATTGTGTTTTTATTATAAACACAAATTAAGAGTTATTATTTTAACGGTTTATTTTCATTACGATTTTAACACAACGTAAAGGGTCCTATTCGTATTGTTTGAACTAGACGATCACAAAATTTATTGATGGCCAATGTTTTCGATAACGTATTAAATTATATTTAATTTAGGTAGGGTCAGTTGAGTCTTTCTACAGTGGTGCCGTGACCTCCGATTCAAGTCATTAAAAATTAAATCAATTTTATTGACTTAATTACTTGATTACGAATCTGAGTTACCGTATACTTCATATGTTTTCATACTGGAGTTTGATATGAAAAAATTATGAATGAGATTAGTAGTCTTTCTAAGATTAACAACAACTGTTAATATTAATTAGGATTATGTTTTCGTTTTGAGTAAAATGATAAATAAATCGCATCATTGCGTAGTATAATATCGATGCGAGGGCGTAACTTCAGTCACTTCATATTTCATTGCTTAACGGGAAAATCAAGATTAATAATGAAATTTATCAATGTTATTATCAGTCTTAGAAAAGTGAGGGCGCAGGTAATTGCTTAGTGCATATGCTAACAAAAATTTAGTTGATTCTTCTATTTAGATAGCCTCACAATTTTAGAATCGAAGATTATAAAATTGTATCGTCTATCTGAGGGCGCTCTGTAACCACAATGGTTACAGTACCCGATTATTGTTTTATATACTTATTCATATTATTCAATACACATGCCTAAAAAAATGTTCCCACGACAAGCTTTCTTTAAAATATAATAACGTAAACACTGTGGCAATAAATTTCATAGTTTATGTTTGGACTGAAGTGGTTAGGCTGAAGGACTTGATATACGTTTCTCACATTGCTAAGCTCGGCGTGCCCACTTGACAAAAATAGGGCTTTAAACACAAAAAGAGCCTATGTTAACCGTTGATAATATAACACTTACGCTCATTAGTTAAAATTATTAATAATTTGGAAGCCAGAATGACGTATCTTAATATGAAATATAAGGTAATTACTACATTTGAATATGCATGTAAATTCATGTTATAAATTGTTTTAAAAATTCATGGCAGTCGAGTTACGGGAGGCCTAGCGACAGGTCGAAAATCAGTCCGATAGAATCTCCTTTAAGATTAATTAAATAATTGATATTTATTTAAAATTATGTGTGCGCGTTCGCGGTTTTAATTATAAATTAGTGGTCCATTAATTCAGTTTTTATGTGTTATTTATACAAAGACATTCTGACTTTTGTAGTGAACAATTAAGTAGTTTTATTGTAGGGAAATACGTAGTTATAGTGAAAATTGACAATGAACGATATGTGTAATGACTCTAAGTGTTTAATTATTATTATTTTTAATTTATTAAGTGTAAATTATAATTGTTAATAGAGTCAGTGTAACAGGTAGTACAATAAAATTATTATGTATTACAAATGATAGGTATTAAGGTTGTTCCTTCATATTTTTAGGTCATCTCGACGGGCATTTCACTGATCTAGAGTTCTGCAAGCAGTTTAAAAAAAATCGTTGTTGTTTTTCATGGCATCATACATTATTGGCTATGTTAGATCGTTTCTGCATATCAATTGAGCTGATGGAGCGTTCCAGAGAAGATTTATTAGGGACCACTAGGGTCAACATTAAATTCTTTATACACATTATATCTTTATTACGTCATGGAATGAAAGTGCATTTAAAATAGTAGTTTTATTTTCATGAACATTATTTTTAAATTAAACTTGCATGAATTAAGTGTTGACATTGCAAAGTACTTGATTTTCAGGAGAGAGTTATTAACACACACATCTAATATTTTTATTAACTCTTTTCAACATTTTGAGGGCGTTGCAGTGTCAAACATTTGATTGCTTTTGATCCTATTATTTGTGACAAGATAGTGAACTTACAACAAAAAACTATTACACACAACCATTGTATTCCATGGCATAGCCTGGCTATAATGAGCACACTCTCTCGTACACACCACACACACACTAACACACACTAGCTGACACACCACATGATTAGTCAATTTGCATACACACATTTAGGTACACTCGGCAGAAGGTATCTTGGCTGATATTAGATCCTGGGATTACTGGAGCTGAATCAGGCTCTTACCTAAAGAATCTGACGGGTCAGTTCTTTAGAAGTTAGGAGCCGTTACACTACACGTTAGGTACTCAAGCAAGGCCTGAGTCGTTCATATGACTGTAACATAATCTCTGCATTCTCTGGGGCGTAATCTCTCGACATAAGCTAACCCCTGGTATCGGAGCCGTGTGTGAAGGCAGAGAGCTCTGCGTCGCATTTTAAGGAGTTTGCAGTACAGAGTGTGTTGTAGCATATAAATGATATTCAGATTACCTTGTACATAATCGACAACAATCACTAACTTTGTCACAAATACCGCGGCTGCATGACGGATTAGGGAAGCGTAAATTCAGCAGCGCGTAAAGCTTAGCGTAACTTTAAATAAAATAAATAAAACTAGTTATTTGGCATTCTGCGTAAAGTACTTTCTATTAAAAAAATGTACGAGAGATTGATGAGGAATGAATAAATAGGAGGGATGGTTTGAACTGTGTAGTTAAGGGATAGATAGGTTGTTCATGACGGATTTGCTGGATGGTAGGGGGTGTAGGGTGTAGGGAGCCCCCTCAATGTCAAAGATATAACATAGGATTAGGTCCCCTTTTAAGACCTAAAGGTCTGATTTCCTAAGGTCCCCTTGTAGTCTGGTTTTACAGGTCGTCGTTGTTATGCATCGTGTTGGAGCATATATTATCATAGTATAACTTTATTTAGTTTTAAGCGAAACATGTTTGTATTTTTTATTTATTAATAATAATTCACATATTGTAATTAATTAATTGAATCAATTATCTTTGTTCGAGCTGTTGCTGAATCGGGTGAGTCGCATGTTCACTTATGTAGTTAGATTATTATTGCTTTGACGAATGCAGATTATTCTGATTTAATTCTTCATTATTGTTTTATTGCGGATTGAATTAATCATTGCGGATTACTATGATTTTTATCACTTGATTAAAATTGCGGGCGAAAAAAAATTTATTCTCGGTCATTATTTTAATATATTTGTTTTAAGTATCGACATTTATTTGATACTTGTTTTATTATCGTTTTTTTTTTATTAATTGCGTTAATTGTGTTTTTATTATAAACACAAATTAAGAGTTATTATTTTAACGGTTTATTTTCATTACGATTTTAACACAACGTAAAGGGTCCTATTCGTATTGTTTGAACTAGACGATCACAAAATTTATTGATGGCCAATGTTTTCGATAACGTATTAAATTATATTTAATTTAGGTAGGGTCAGTTGAGTCTTTCTACAGTGGTGCCGTGACCTCCGATTCAAGTCATTAAAAATTAAATCAATTTTATTGACTTAATTACTTGATTACGAATCTGAGTTACCGTATACTTCATATGTTTTCATACTGGAGTTTGATATGAAAAAATTATGAATGAGATTAGTAGTCTTTCTAAGATTAACAACAACTGTTAATATTAATTAGGATTATGTTTTCGTTTTGAGTAAAATGATAAATAAATCGCATCATTGCGTAGTATAATATCGATGCGAGGGCGTAACTTCAGTCACTTCATATTTCATTGCTTAACGGGAAAATCAAGATTAATAATGAAATTTATCAATGTTATTATCAGTCTTAGAAAAGTGAGGGCGCAGGTAATTGCTTAGTGCATATGCTAACAAAAATTTAGTTGATTCTTCTATTTAGATAGCCTCACAATTTTAGAATCGAAGATTATAAAATTGTATCGTCTATCTGAGGGCGCTCTGTAACCACAATGGTTACAGTACCCGATTATTGTTTTATATACTTATTCATATTATTCAATACACATGCCTAAAAAAATGTTCCCACGACAAGCTTTCTTTAAAATATAATAACGTAAACACTGTGGCAATAAATTTCATAGTTTATGTTTGGACTGAAGTGGTTAGGCTGAAGGACTTGATATACGTTTCTCACATTGCTAAGCTCGGCGTGCCCACTTGACAAAAATAGGGCTTTAAACACAAAAAGAGCCTATGTTAACCGTTGATAATATAACACTTACGCTCATTAGTTAAAATTATTAATAATTTGGAAGCCAGAATGACGTATCTTAATATGAAATATAAGGTAATTACTACATTTGAATATGCATGTAAATTCATGTTATAAATTGTTTTAAAAATTCATGGCAGTCGAGTTACGGGAGGCCTAGCGACAGGTCGAAAATCAGTCCGATAGAATCTCCTTTAAGATTAATTAAATAATTGATATTTATTTAAAATTATGTGTGCGCGTTCGCGGTTTTAATTATAAATTAGTGGTCCATTAATTCAGTTTTTATGTGTTATTTATACAAAGACATTCTGACTTTTGTAGTGAACAATTAAGTAGTTTTATTGTAGGGAAATACGTAGTTATAGTGAAAATTGACAATGAACGATATGTGTAATGACTCTAAGTGTTTAATTATTATTATTTTTAATTTATTAAGTGTAAATTATAATTGTTAATAGAGTCAGTGTAACAGGTAGTACAATAAAATTATTATGTATTACAAATGATAGGTATTAAGGTTGTTCCTTCATATTTTTAGGTCATCTCGACGGGCATTTCACTGATCTAGAGTTCTGCAAGCAGTTTAAAAAAAATCGTTGTTGTTTTTCATGGCATCATACATTATTGGCTATGTTAGATCGTTTCTGCATATCAATTGAGCTGATGGAGCGTTCCAGAGAAGATTTATTAGGGACCACTAGGGTCAACATTAAATTCTTTATACACATTATATCTTTATTACGTCATGGAATGAAAGTGCATTTAAAATAGTAGTTTTATTTTCATGAACATTATTTTTAAATTAAACTTGCATGAATTAAGTGTTGACATTGCAAAGTACTTGATTTTCAGGAGAGAGTTATTAACACACACATCTAATATTTTTATTAACTCTTTTCAACATTTTGAGGGCGTTGCAGTGTCAAACATTTGATTGCTTTTGATCCTATTATTTGTGACAAGATAGTGAACTTACAACAAAAAACTATTACACACAACCATTGTATTCCATGGCATAGCCTGGCTATAATGAGCACACTCTCTCGTACACACCACACACACACTAACACACACTAGCTGACACACCACATGATTAGTCAATTTGCATACACACATTTAGGTACACTCGGCAGAAGGTATCTTGGCTGATATTAGATCCTGGGATTACTGGAGCTGAATCAGGCTCTTACCTAAAGAATCTGACGGGTCAGTTCTTTAGAAGTTAGGAGCCGTTACACTACACGTTAGGTACTCAAGCAAGGCCTGAGTCGTTCATATGACTGTAACATAATCTCTGCATTCTCTGGGGCGTAATCTCTCGACATAAGCTAACCCCTGGTATCGGAGCCGTGTGTGAAGGCAGAGAGCTCTGCGTCGCATTTTAAGGAGTTTGCAGTACAGAGTGTGTTGTAGCATATAAATGATATTCAGATTACCTTGTACATAATCGACAACAATCACTAACTTTGTCACAAATACCGCGGCTGCATGACGGATTAGGGAAGCGTAAATTCAGCAGCGCGTAAAGCTTAGCGTAACTTTAAATAAAATAAATAAAACTAGTTATTTGGCATTCTGCGTAAAGTACTTTCTATTAAAAAAATGTACGAGAGATTGATGAGGAATGAATAAATAGGAGGGATGGTTTGAACTGTGTAGTTAAGGGATAGATAGGTTGTTCATGACGGATTTGCTGGATGGTAGGGGGTGTAGGGTGTAGGGAGCCCCCTCAATGTCAAAGATATAACATAGGATTAGGTCCCCTTTTAAGACCTAAAGGTCTGATTTCCTAAGGTCCCCTTGTAGTCTGGTTTTACAGGTCGTCGTTGTTATGCATCGTGTTGGAGCATATATTATCATAGTATAACTTTATTTAGTTTTAAGCGAAACATGTTTGTATTTTTTATTTATTAATAATAATTCACATATTGTAATTAATTAATTGAATCAATTATCTTTGTTCGAGCTGTTGCTGAATCGGGTGAGTCGCATGTTCACTTATGTAGTTAGATTATTATTGCTTTGACGAATGCAGATTATTCTGATTTAATTCTTCATTATTGTTTTATTGCGGATTGAATTAATCATTGCGGATTACTATGATTTTTATCACTTGATTAAAATTGCGGGCGAAAAAAAATTTATTCTCGGTCATTATTTTAATATATTTGTTTTAAGTATCGACATTTATTTGATACTTGTTTTATTATCGTTTTTTTTTTATTAATTGCGTTAATTGTGTTTTTATTATAAACACAAATTAAGAGTTATTATTTTAACGGTTTATTTTCATTACGATTTTAACACAACGTAAAGGGTCCTATTCGTATTGTTTGAACTAGACGATCACAAAATTTATTGATGGCCAATGTTTTCGATAACGTATTAAATTATATTTAATTTAGGTAGGGTCAGTTGAGTCTTTCTACATTACTATGACACATCTTAGCCAACACAAATTATGTAAAGTACTTCTAAGTGGTGTGTTTGGCGCGACGTACTGATATAATATTATTTTTGACCGAGTGAAAGGAAGGTCTCTGCTTGTGGTTCTACAAAAATGCTTTCGTATGTAATTCCGCTTGTTCTCCTCTACAGGTTGCATTTCTCAACCGATTCTCGTGAAATTTTGTGATCAGGGAACCGATTTTTGAGTGTCGAACGCTCGAGTTTTCACTCGACATCTGTCAAAACGTCATAGTTTTTTGACGGATCTCGAGTGAAAATTCGAGCGTTCGACTCTCAAAAATCGGTCCCCAGGTTCGCAACTTAAAGGATAGCTTTTAATTGAGTCAGTTTTTGTAAATTAAAATCAATGATTTCGTGTTACTGCGGCTGGATTTTGGTTTGTTCTCCTCTACATTACATGTCGCATTTCTCAACCGGTTCTCGTGAAATTTTGTGAGCAAGTTCTATGATTACATAGATTTCTTTTGCCGAGTAATTTTTTTTTTTAATTCATTGGTTTGTTCTCTTCTACTGAATGGATTCTCGTGTAATTTTGTAGGCAAGCTCGAAAATATAGTATTCGGAAAGAAACACTCACGTGGCCTACAGCTTACAGGGTCACTAATGATATTTGTTGCGACTGGAAGAAGAGGTGAGTGGTAGCGGTATGAGAGGTAGGGTACAGCAAAATGTTATCTTACATGTGAGCATCTTGCTCGAATTTGGAGCAGCCCAACTGTTGAAGTGCCTCCGCCCTGCAGAAGACAGCCATAACAATGTTATTTATTATACAAGTATGTGTTGAGTTGCCAGAGCTCCCGCGGATGCACTGTCTTGAGAGCGAGAGGCCTAAATTTGTCCCTGCCGCTGTCAAAACAGTGAATCCTCAAATTTTATAAAGGGTCGGCAATGCGCACGTGACACCTGTGGAGTTGCGAGCGTCTGTAGGCTGCAGTGTCCTATTACCATTCGGTGAACCGTACGCTCGTTTGCCACCGTCTTTGTATAAACTGACTGTTTTGTCTTTCTATGTATTTATATGAATTTATATAATTATAACGTCGTCTAGTACAAGCCTAACATTGAGCCTACATTTTTATTATATATAAGAAATCAATTAAATGCCCCATCGATCTCAGGATCACATTACTGGCGCCATCTCTTGAAATTGGACCACATAATAAAGATTCATTTCCGCGAACAAATTGTAAGAACTGTAAGACGCTCGGAGCGAGCACTTTACTGCCCATAACCATTTCCGACACGTTCCGCGGACGGTTCCAAGTACGCTATTAAATTATTGTACTTCACTGAAAAGATTTGTGATTGCATAGTAGAATTTTAGTAAAGTCCGATCGCGGGGATAGAAATAATTTCTGACATTGATTCTAGCCCGCTGCTAAAGCCCGCACACTTCATCATTAGAGCCCGGTCGCAGGACAGAAAGAATTTCGGACATTGACTCATCCATTAACGACCGCTTTAGCTTAGTTGTTAGTGACCCTGCCTACGAAGCTGGAGATCCCGGGTTCGAATCCTGGCCGGGGCATTTATTTGTGTGATGAGCACGAATATTTGTTCTTGGGTCTTGGATGTTTTCTATGTATTTAAGTATCTATTTATCTATATAAGTATGTATATCGTCGCTTAGTACCCATAGTACGAGCTTTGCTTAGTTTGGGACTAGGTTGATTTGTGTAAGATTGTCCACAAATATTTATATTTGTCTCTGTTGCACTACGCTTGCACACTTCATATTAAGACCAATCGTAGACAATATCGGACACTGACTCATCTATATTTATCTTTATCGCACGCACGCTGTAATATTACCGTCATGCTCACACACAGAGAAGCGTTCAGCAGAAAGAATATCGGTCATTGACTCCATATTGGTCTCTGTCGCGTGCGAGCTGTGTAATTATGCCCTTTTTACGCATTCTCTATAAGAAGATATCTTGAAGGTTTTGGAAGCAAGCATGCAAAAATGTAGCAAGTCGAAATTATGAAGGCAAATTCACCTCGTTGGCATCGAATCCACTTGTCTCAGATTAAGTTTGTAATATCTCTCGTGCATCGTGCGGTTGCATTCCATTCGCAATATTTTACTCGAGGATACATGTCCACGTTTTCATGTCCGTGTCTTTTAAATTTGGAATGACGAAGACCAAAGTGGGGATGTCCATTTTTACCAAATATCACGGATGGAATGTTTGCTGTATTGTTAAAGAAATTACAGTGGTGATAAGTTTGATATTGCTGAGCACGTCACATTTTAATTCTTGAATCAGTTTAATTGTTGAGTATTTTAGATAGAATATATTATTAATTGTTGTGTATCTGTGTCAAGATAATTACTGCACCACCCACTGCATAATTAATGTTCCTTTTCCCGCTACCCGGAGGTTGTCTGGAAGAGATCTCTCTTTAGCGATAAGACCGCCTGTTGTCTACCTCTACCTACATGTTGCTATTTTGTTTCTGTATGTAACTGATTAATTTGTACAATAAAGAGTACTTTGTATAGTATTGTATATTATAGTTCAAACGCAATATTTCTACGTTTCTAACACAAAGCACTTTAATTTTACATAACTTGGTTAAGTTTATTTTGTTTCGCCGCTGGCCGAATCGCTAAATGTAAACATCACGGTTACGAGTGTCGCTCTGTTAATGAGGGTTCTCTGCCTCTTCTGATTCAATTACTCTCGGAATGAAATAGATCTAGTTATTATTTATAACGAATTTAAATGGGGACGAGGACTTGTTACAAAACGAGACTGCTTGTTGTTGCCTTTATGAATTTGTATATCACAATACTACAAACAAACTGAAAACCCACGTCGCCTAAAGACGTTTGCAACACCAGAGGGAACACTCGCGACTCGCACTCACTCGTACTTGATATTTTTATTCGATTAGGACTAGGACTCTTTCGCCACGCGAAACGCTGAATATTAATAGTTTTAGCATATTAAGCCCGGAAGACTTAGTTGAGAGTAGTTTACCAAATAAGTGGCTGGCCAGGAGGCCTGACTGTTAAGTAAAATAAAAAGACCTTGAACAATTGCCGGCAGCCGCACGACGAAGTATGTCACTGTCAAGTTGTCAACTATTATATCGTCAGGTAACAACGCTAAAATATTTATCAATACCCACTTGATACGTATTGTGTTATGAGTGTATCGCCTGATAATAATCACCGTGTAACCCATGCCATTGTGATATGGTGAATAGTTATCTCGGACGTATACGAAAGTCTAGCTTAGCCTCAGAGGAAAGTTAGACAGACCTAGTACAGTCGTACAGATACAACTGTAAACTTGTTTGTTCAATGATATTTGAACATGCACTTTATCACCTTGGCAATAAAGCCGTGGTTAAATGTTTACGAGCACCTTGTTCGTTCGCTCTAATGTATGTGATGGCTGTACAATAACGCTTAACGAGCTTTTTGACGACGTGAAATTTGAGTAGACAGCAAATAGCGCAAGAAGCATCAACATCTGTGACTAGGCGGGAATCAGCTTAATCTACAGATATAGTAGATGCATAAGCAGTTATAGATACGCCACCGAGCGACTGGCGATAAGAGAAAGAATATTCATATAAAATGTATAAAACGCAATTTGGCCGGTTTACGTGTTCAGTGTCTTACTTATGGAAGTGTGCCTGTGCCTATAACCAGATCGTGAAAAAATGCTCGGTCGGTGATAGTGACAAAACATGGTACCTACTCTTTTCTTTTTCCTATTATAGGAATCGCAATAAGGCTTTCTCTGTCAAAGCGTGTCAGGCCCTTGGCTTAATCGGATTAATAATGACATATCCGTGTCCCTGAAGCTGTACGATATATTGCAACGATATTGAATTTCCTCCGACATCGCATCGCATGTAGTACCTACCTATGCAAAATCATATGCAAAGATATTGGTGCATACAATTTACTCAAAAATAAGTCACATGACTCTCATGTCGTTGAATTAAGGCTCCACATACATATTTTATGAGATGATTTATACAATTATATACATACACTTGCAATGACTGTACGATTCATCATCATCATCATATCACCCCAAAAGACGTCGACTGCTGGACATAGGCCTCCCCCAGAGTGCCACAATGACCGGTCCTGCGCCACCCGCACCCAGCGGACTCCCGCGACCTTTACCAGGTCATCAGTTCACCTTGTGAGGGGTCTATCCACGCTGCGCCTTCCTCAAATCCTCAATACAGGTGGTGGATGTATTCCGTGTATTTCTGTGCATGCAAGAGTTTTCGATTATTTGACAAAAACTACACTCCAAACCGTACCTGTACCCCAACCCAACCCCAACCCCCTTACTTTAACCATAGTTTCGGTAGTTTAAATTTAGCTTATTACCCCTAACTCTTCAATGAAAGTTGCTAACAACGTATACAATTCCTCGAAGCATGTTGAGCGTGGGAAATGGGCGGTTATGCGGCGTAAACACAATATTAGCGCGATATAACAACTTTATGTTTGGGGTGAAATAAACTTGGAAACATCAGTAGACTAAGGTCCCGTGAGACAAATATGACGTCGTTTAATACACACCTCAAGATAGGTTTTACGAAAGTAGCCACTTCTTTTCAATGCGCACTATTTGTTGTGACATAGCTAGTAAGGAACTTTTTTTATGAATTGATATATGTATACCTGAGTACGTATTGTTCAATCAGACTAGATCGAATTTGAAAAAGAGAACTATTAAGTACCTAGCAAATAACATAAGGAAAGGAGCTTGAAATAAACTTGGTTTCCAGTTAGATTAAACTCCTTTTATTAGCGAAACCGTTTAAGAACATTTGATTTTTCCATATTAATGTGATTGATGGGTTACAACACACCAAAGTCCACTATTCATCTGTAGGTATTTAAATCATTTCTTGCAACGGGAACCTAGCCCATATCCATGAAAGAAAGACGTGTTCGTTGTCAAAGTTCCTAAGTTCTGACTCTGTATACTGGAAAATTAATTTAAATGGTAAGTAAGCGAATGCTACTGTACTGGGATAACGCTAGGAGGATGATGAGGATGATGATAAGTAAGCCAATAAGTATCTGTCATAGTTATGTTATTTCCTTTCGTTCAAGTCGCTATAGGTAAAATGAAAGAAATAGAACGCCGAAATAAACTCGACAGTCGGTATTTTGTTCCAAAAAATATGCTTATTACAATGATAATCCATACTAATATTATAAATGCGAAAGTGTGTCTGTCTGTCTGTCTGTTACCTCTTCACGCTTAAACTGCTGAACCGATTTACATGAAATTTGGTATGGAGATAGATTGAGTCCGGGGAAGGACATAAATAGGAAATAACTATAAATGAATATATTGACATAATTAAATAAGAAAATACAATAATAATAAAATAACAATAAATTAACTTAGTTAAGATAAACCTAATCGAAAAGTCCCCCTCGAGTTGTCCCTGGTGCGAAGGTGCCCATCACACTGGCCGCGTTGCCACGTTGAATGGCGATCGACAACCTTTGCACCAGGTACGAACCCGCGCGGGCGTCAGACCCCCTCTCCCTAATGCGACGTCCCAGTTCCTTGACAAACGTCATCGCGTCCGAGCCCCAGCATCCAGTCGACATAAATAGGATACTTTTTATCCCGGAAATCATCCCTTGAGAGGATGGAAGTTTGTATGAAAGCGGGATGAGTAGGTAAGCGCCTTATCAGCAAAGTAAATAGCAATCACTTCAATTCTATCGCGATATAAATGAGTTCCACGCGGGCGAAGTCGCGGGCAATAACTAGTACTTTCATCATAATATTTAAGAGCTTGGCTCTTGTCGGTGGAGTAATTGCCAGCTTATTAGAATGTGCACTAGTACTTTATATTTATAAAAAGTTAATTTAATTAATCTGATATAATTATTTTGTTACTAATTGCGTACACGCTGCTAGGCCTACTTTTATTCACGTTTAGACCCATCAAAACGATTCGTGAACATTGAACAATAACGTTGCTCATAGCAAAAGTGAGTGTGACGTAGTTTTTACTACTAATGTTCAGATGGGATAGCATGGAAATTATAGGTAAGTAGTACCTTGTACATACTCGTACTATCAACAAAACAAAACACTATAAAAGCTGAACAATATATAAAATAAAGATTAAACGTAACATTAACAGAACAATATTGCAATTTAATCACTCGACACACTCGAGTAATTTGATTGATTCATTTGCAGCATGCATGCACCCGCGTGTTCGGAGATCTCTGCCATATTGCGCCAAAATTAATATCTGGAGCAATTCCAAGCGCACTTAAACAGTTACGTATGCGATATTGGTAATTTCGGTTAAAGGTATTCATCTACCTATAAGCCACTACTTACTTTGTATGGTATTGTGCTGTGTAATCATGTGGCTGGTGGTGAATAAAGTTGCTAAAAGCTCCTCAGGATGCGCTGAGTTAGGCGAGGGAGACCGGCATTTGTCTCTGATATAATTTGTTTAAACAGCCAGGAGGCTCATTGGTGCCAGTACGGTAGTAGGAAGTAAGCTGCGGAGCCCAGCATATAGACGCAAAGTTGCCTGTCTGTGCGTCTTCTACATAACAAGTTGTACTTCGGTGCTCAGGAGCTCCAAGAGCTCATACCGCCTTCGCCCTTTTTTCATCGGACATCCAGACGTACGGCTAGCTACCATCCTTACCTGGTCTAAATTCCTCTTTTACGAACCAGGCGCTTTTCATCATCATTTGTAATGCGCACTGCAAAAGTTTGGAATTCCCTGCGGGCGTCTGTATTTACGAGTTAATATAACCAAGACCGTTTTAAGACACGAGTCGTCCGCCTCATCTTTGCCCCCTGGCTAGACGCTGGTCAAGAGTCAAGAGCAATCCCATTGTAATAAAAAGAACCTACACATATTCATGCTTTTATTCCTGAAAGAAAGAAAAAGAAATTCCATTTTTTTTCGCCTGACTGTGTATCTAGTTCTTTTATAGTACATCTATGCTCTGAGCAGATTTTTTTCTGAATCCTGTGTGTATTTTAGTGTTTATTCTATAGCTAATTAAATATATCGGCACATCTAAGACACCATATGTGTTGAGTTTACTATGGGCCTAGTTCCTTTATGTAAAGTTGTCCCTTAACAATCCTCTGACAATACAGATAAATCGAAAAATTTGTTCATATTCAGAACTTCATGGAACGATAAACAAAACAAAAACTTTTCCGGGCAATCGTGAAAAACAATTAAATTGATAATCGTTCAAATTTTCCCTTTTGAATAGTAAAATAGAAAATTTAGTTCACTTTGAACACCAAAGCACAATTATAACACAATTCAAACAAAGTTATGCCTACAAAACAAAAACTTTTCCAAGCAATGACGAAAAACATTTAACTTGCTAAACGTTCGACCATTAGAACACGATTATTTTATTTTCTGGAAAGATAATATTCCCATACATCTTAAGAGGAGCCACCACCACTCACTTCTTTCACAAGTTTGTTCCACTTCTAATTTATTACGAAAAGTTTTCCTAGTTCTGTGCCAAAGTATAACTAAAATGTAGGTAACTTATGTAGGTATAACTTATTTAGTATTGGGTTGGGCCATCATGACCTTAAGAATAACTATAAATGAATATCATATACAATATTTCAGGCGCTTGCTTACCTAGCTATCGCTCTTCTATACAAACTTCCACGCCTAGTGATGATTTTCGGGATGAAAAAAAATCTTTTGTCCTTCCCCGGGACTCAAACTATCTATCTACATACCAAACTTCATCTCAATTGGTTCAGCGGTTTAAGCGTGAAGATGTAACGACGAACCCACTTTCTCATTTATAATAAGTATTACTATAGATTTAATCGTAGGGCCCTCACTCACAGAATAATTAATATTACTGCGTTCTAAAATCCCACTGTTAACAAAATCCTCCATTGACAACTCCAAATTATAATAGGTAAATAACAAACTTTGACCACATCAAGCGAATGACGCGACGATGCGACTGGCGGTAGGAATGCGCGGCAGCCACTTAATGGTACCACCTACGGATGTACTTGCAGCAGCGCGGCGAACTGACGGAGTGAGACCCCCCTGCCTCACTCTGAACACAACTCATCATCGGGGGGTCTGGCGACTTTACAAGGAAGAAGTATCATGCCATTTTGACGACCGCTTTAGCTCAGTTGGTAGTGAACCTGCCTACGAAGCTGGAGGTCCCGGGTTCGAATCCCGGCCGGGGCATTTATTTGTGTGATGAGCATGAATATTTGTTCTTGGGTCTTGGATGTTTTCTATGTATTTAAGTATATATTTATCTATATAAGTATGTATATCGTCGCTTAGTACCCATAGTACAAGCTTTGCTTAGTTTGGGACTAGGTTGATTTGTGTAAGATTGTCCACAAATATTTATTTATTTATTTATTTATTTATTCCTGTGCTTCCTACCTCTCATTCATGCTCTTCCTTATACAAAAGTATATCTTTCATTAAAATTTTCAAAGCTTTTCTACATCGGAACCGCTTTAAAAGCATCCGGCAGGTACATCTTAGTTTTCTGCTTTAGTTGAGCTGGAGGTATATATTTGTTCAACGCATCCGATCCCCAAAATAGTCGGAAGATATCTACAGACGTTGAGCGTGACAGACACGTGCCGTGGCATACAAAACAATAATCTTTTATTCAGTATCTGTTAACGTATTTATATCTATCGTTTCACGGCCGCGCAGACACCAACAGGCGATAGATACGTATAAACACTGTAAGAAATAATAATATTTTTTTCTGTCACGGCACGTGTCTGGCACGTTTCAACGTCTGAGATGTAAACTGACCTTAATATTTTGTTTCAAATTTGTTTTGTGCGCTTCTATGCGCGCAGACCAAACGTGTCAAATGATCTTAAATACACCTCAACATACATACGGGGAAGGGAAATTTGAATTACACAACCATAAATTATATTAACATTTGAATTTCTCAGAGTGTAGGGTAAACAGTTTTCTTTGATCTATGCCCAAACATAGATTTAATTTATTTATCATGAGCCAATGTCAGAGTGAAAAGTTTTGCAAACGAACTAGAACCTCGTCAATTAGTATGATTTAACATATATCAAAACTAGTTCACAGTCACAGCATTTAGTTAACAAATTTCACAAAATTTAATTAAGTAGTTCACAAGTTTCTATTGAATATTTAATTTTGCGCAACGGGGCGTCGTATTAAATAGCCCAACTTTAATTTCAACATTGCACTAAATGTTTGGTTTGTGTACATTAAAATGAACAATTGGATTGTAATTCGATATAACCTGTTGTTTTTTTTTCAATACCACGTCGGTGGCATACTAGTATACGGCCCACCTGATGGTAAGCGGTCACCGCAGCCTATAGACAACATCAACATCAGTGGTATCACTCTTTTCTCTCTCGTACGCCAGCCCTTTGACTTCTTGATACAACACGACGCCAACTATTTTTATTTGGTCCATTTAACTGCGCCTTGGTCTTCCCCTGCTTCGCCTTCCTTCAAAAATGGTCTGTTGTCGAGAGAAACTTTCATGCCGTATTAAATATCCAATCATTTACCCTCTTCTATTGTCACATTGTGTAGTGTTTAACAACGTCCATCGTGATGTGAACTAAAAATTTCCAAACCATATTTTAAAATGGATACAGCAATTTCAATAAGAACAATATTTCAAATTGAAACCTAACTCGCTCGTATTTTGTTTAGCGTGCTGACACGTCGCGGATGTCGCCGTGGCGAAAACAATAAAACAAATGGGAAACATTTTATTTTATAAAATGGAACGCTAGCGGACGCCTAGCTTACCTAAAAATATAAGGTCACAAGTCGTTCAAACCCCTCACTAGTTACACTCTTTCAAAATGAACTAGTAAAGGCATACGTTCGAGGATTATCCTCGGGTATAAATTAGGCGCGCTTGCACTAGCTCGCACTAGCTCAAAATAGACTTGCTGTTTTATTCGTTTGTCGGACAGGATAAACGTCACATATGTACTGAAAAAGGTTGATTTCATAAACATTTTACAAGCGTATCTCAAGTCTGTTCACAGACCGTGCCTGCTGTCAGAGCTGTAAAATTTGGAATATATTTTGCGAACAAATAAGGATCACGTTTACTGTAGTTATTTTTGTGAGTAAAAAAACGTAAAACGTCGTCTGGAAATGTATTATTAGTATTTTAATGTAAAGCTTAAAAAATAGTTTAGAACTACTTTCTTTTAAAAATAATACTATGAATGTGTTGTAGTTCTTATCAATAAAATGAACAACAAATCCGAGGTGGCTATTTCAATGACTCTTTTATACACCTTCACGACTTTAACGCATTAGGTGTAGTTTAGTTTTATTGTAAGTAAGCACTCGTTTTCCAATTAAGTTTTTCCAATTACCTCTTATTTTGCGTTCTCTTCATATGAATACATAGAAAGTTATTGCGCTAGTGGCTATTTAATACATTCTTTATAAAACTTGCCAAAAGCGGTTCGTGACGTTTCTAAGTGCTGACCACTTTGCAAAGTATTAATAAAACATTTTAGTTTAAACGTCAAGGCCAATCATGGTCACATATACACCAGTTTTGACCTTATCCCCTTGGTTTAAGGTTGAAGAACGTATACACACATATTTCTTCGTTATACTCTCTGTACACGTTAGTAATTACCATGTCCCGGACCTCGTTGCTCGGTCCAATTTCACAAAATTTCAGTTTATAGTGTAGTAAAATTTGCACCGCCATTTAAATTGGACTTTCAAGTTATAATAGCCTCGAGTTACCCAGAGGTTTATGAAATTCTATAAAGTACTAGTGTTGGTTCATTGTTGTTGTGTGGCAAAATTATTTAAGTACAGTACCCGGCAATAAATATTGCACGTCGGTCTTTGGAAAGAGACAATTAGCTGTTTATGACGATTTACGAACACTGGCGAACGTCCATCAAACATCTTGTTTTCTAATTGACGTTTCATATCAAATAAATACTTTACACCTTATGGACTTTATTAGTTTACGTCAAATCGATGACAGGTAAACTTTGGATGCGATAGTTATGACAAACGTCACATAGGTCGTGTGAGACAACGTCACAACGCTCTATAAAACCGAAATTAGTCGAGTTTCTTTCCAAAGGTCGATGTGCAATCTTTATTGCCGGGTTTTAGGACCACTTGCCTATTTCTGTTTTATTGTTAATTATTACACAGAAACTAATTAATAAGTGGCTAATTCTCACATTTATTCTGTATCCAATCTCTTTCATGCTGTTGTTTAAGCTGCATAAAATATATAATATTACTGTTTAATTTTACACAGAAAACTACCGTGTATCTCAGACATATGTAAGGACGCTCGACGCCGAACAGTTTGTGCTGAAATTTAGTATCGCGAAAAATCTAATATTTTTTCATAGAACATCGCGTGACA
This sequence comes from Cenopis cana, assembly GCA_951800055.1. Classification (NCBI taxonomy): domain Eukaryota; kingdom Metazoa; phylum Arthropoda; class Insecta; order Lepidoptera; family Tortricidae; genus Cenopis; species Cenopis cana. Next base: position 14,544,780 of record OX637489.1, read on the forward strand.
ATTAAGTACATCAAGCACCCAATGTTTCAGTCTTAAAAAATAAAATATAATGTTATCCTTAGCGTACGTGATTAAAAAATACGGCATTATGCACTGGTCAAATAAAGCGATTAGCATAGCGAGTCTCGAGTCAGATAGGAGCGTAGACTCGCGTGTTCATTATCTTATATGGTATCCACCGCACGCTTCACCTCAACTCACCCCTCACCCACAGTATTCCTTAAACCTGGGACTCGTAACAACACCGTTAGCCGAGGTGCGTCTAACACTGGTTCACCTAAGACGAGGTGATGTGTTGTGAATAACTTGGTGGCTCGTAACTCCAGAATAAACACTTATCTTTACTTGCCTTGCTACAACAAGCGTTAATATAACTTATTGTGTCTGCTTATTTATTTATCGTATGGCAATTATTTCGAACCGTGAGATCTTTGAGAAGACAGTACGGTAACCAGTTTTGTTGTATGCCTTACCTTTGTTATGATGAACAGTGGTGAAGCTATGAGCGGTCCTTGATGGAAGGCGACGCCATTTGCAGCATTATATTAATATGAACTACAATTATTACATTATTATAATCATAACTACAATTTTTAAAAACTGGAGTTATAAAATAATCGGAATAAATGTTGCTTTGCTCCAGGATAATTTACTAGACAAAAATGTTCTTTGCTATTCCGTTTATAATGGATGAAAGTTCATAAGCAGACTAGCTATGAAAAAAAAATTATATGTTAATAGTACTTTTAAAGGGGACACCACAAAAGTGAAAAGGGAATCAGGACATTACGAGTATTTGTTGGAAATAATACAATCTTTTAATTTAAACAACGAGGCGTAAATTAATCCATTTTTCCCCCTTACCCAAATCGCATGTAGAGCAAAGAATATTACCATGTCTTTGTAAGTCATCGACCCCAGAATTTAATTAAAATATGTGTCACCCTCCGGACCGACACAGTAAAAGCATCCTAACCAGTACTTAAACTGCACAAAGAGTAAGTTTGGCCGTGGTAAAGTTTTGCTGTTAGTTGGACCAGCTCTTCCACGGAAGTGATAAGTTGCCGTGTCCACGAAGTTAAGATAGATAAAAAGGTAAAAGTAGCTTTTACAAATGTGAATACTTATAAAATTCAGTTTTTAAGAAGAAATTTGATAATCTGGCATTCGTCTATATTTCAAAAAATGTGTCTAAAACTACTCATGTCGAAAGGATTTTTTAAATTACGCCATTCAATCAATCAAATCGTTTGTTTGCGTCTAAGTTGTATATCTCCTGTATTATATTTAAAAAAACTGTCCAAATCCACATCAGATATTGGAAACTAAAGTATCCGAAAAAACAAGATTGGGCAAACAAGTATGTATTGCATGCAATGATAATTATAACCACACATTTAAATAAATTATTTAAGAATGTCCATTTGGGCTAACTGCCCTTAAATCATATTTATGTCCAAGTACTGTAACCATATCTAATAAGTTATGCAAATAAAGCTAAGGTATTTTAATCCACATAAATGGTTTTACTACCAAGTAATACCCGTATGTGTCTGATGTTGCAGAAACAAAGATTAATTATACTGTAACAGACAGGCTATTCAGTTTAACTTGGAGATGACTGTAAGTTGGGAACTACCTGCGCTGTATTCACAATGCTTCACACCTCAGACCAACCAGTGTTGCGCGTGATTACGCTTTGGGTCATAAACACTTGAAAAAACAAATAGTCGTCCCTCCTGTTGTCAACAGTTAACGGCTTATGAGCGCGTAAGTTATGATTTTATTACATAGATTTATAGAAACGGAGCCACCGATGCGCGTTACTAGACCAATCTAAAATTAAACTTTGTAGCCTTACTTAAGTCGCTCCGGAGTCCGGGCACGTGTGTTCACCAACGCGGCGACGACCAAATCCTAGATCCTCTTTACGAACGGTAGAAATGTTCCGTAATCGCACCGCTGCGCTGGGCCGAATTTAGTCGAAGTGGCAAAAGGCACAGACCTGCCCGGGTTCATGGTTCAAGATGTGTTAGGTGCAAGGTGTGAGTTGAGGTGAATTAGGTTGTGAACAGCATAGCTTTAGACTGGGGCAAGTTGTTCCGTTAATTCCACGCTGCGTCTGTTGTGTTGTGGCTGTAGTACACGGTAAGTTGTACGTGCAAGTTTGATAATACGTGGAGGTTGAAAAAGTATTAGTTCTACGTAAGGTAAACGTGCCAAATCTCTATACCTTAATGTCCAATAGCAGCTATTAGCAGGTATAGAGATTTGGCATATAGCTATTGAATAGCTGATAAGGCTGCTAAGGGGTTGAAAATGGGGGTGAAATATTGTATAGGGAGCATTTTTTTTTAAAGTGAGTGGCTTCAAACTTTATATGAAAGTTCCTTATAATAATAGAAAAAAAGTGATTTCAGCGTTTTTCAAAATTCATCCCCTAAAGGGGATAAAAAGGGATTCAAAGTTGGTATGGGGAGCAATTTTTTTTTAAGTGAGGTAGACTTCAAATTTCTCACAGAGACTCTCTGTTTAAATAAAACAAAATTAATTTCAGCGTTTTTTGAAATTCATCCCCTAAAGGGGTTAAAAAGGGGTTCAAAGTTTGTATTGGAAGCAAATTTTTTTTGAGTGGAAGACTTAACATTTCTTACAGAAACTATATTTAAATTAAATACAACAAAGCTAATTTCGTGGGAAAAGTAATTTCAAAGTAAATGTATCCCTAAGGCGACTTCCTGATTTGTCGGTGCGGAGGCGGTACGATATGAGAAAAGTGTCAAATGTCAGTGTTAGCTGTCGACTCGGTACCATTTTTTACTGCGCCCCTACATTTAAATGAGTGCTTCCTGACTGGCGCGGGATGCGCGGAAGCGGGACGATATGAAGGCAGTACTGGTCCGCTTCTGCGCATAATATTACTACTGCGCAAATGTTATACTGACAGTAATCTGTCAAGTGGGAATTTTTGCGACGTCAGTAAGTTTACGTCAAGGAAGAAAATGTCACATATCGATCCCGCCCCGCCAAGTCAGGAAGTCGCCTTAAGGGTGTAAAAAGGGAGTTGAATGTTAGTATGGAAAAAGAGTAAGTAATAAATTCGAAAAGCCACTAGAAATTTCGGTTTTAGTAATATAATACAGAAGATAAATATATTAAAAACTGACCTACCCGTACTAAGTCGTGGCAGGTTAGAAATGCTAAAGCATGTGTGTCTGTCTGTCTGTAACCCCTTCACGCTTAAACTGCTGAACCGATTTAGATGAAATTTAGTGTGAATATAGTTCGAGTCCGAGGAAAGGACATAGGATAGTATTCAGCCCATCCTTTAAGGAAGAGGAAGTTTGTATAGAACAGAGATAACCGCCTGAAATAAAAGAATAGCGATAAAACGCGATGACCGGGCTCTATGCAGACGAAGTTGCGGGCAACAGCTAGTTACGACATAAGATGGATAGTGCTCTTCTCAGCTAGGCTAGTTTAGTGAACTAGCGACAAAACTCCCAGTAAATCGATTAAACTCAGACACCTCAGGGATCGTCCTAATAGGCGCGCGACTACGCGATGATCGCGCGATCGCGCGACTTTTACTCAGAATATTTACTAGTGAAAGTCGCGAGTTCGCGCGATAATCGCGTAGTCGCGTTTGTTTTAGGACGATCCCTTTAGGACACCTATTCGAGTTCAATTTATTCGCGAATTTCACTCGCGCGATTGCGCGATCTTCGCGTAATCACGTTGTATTAGGACGATCCCTCAGATTCGGTTGAAGCTGCTATTCCAGTGTTTAATCCGTCCACATGGTCGCGTCGGAAGTTTTCCCTAAATATTCCCCAGGCCACTATCCAACCGCGCACTCTTATCGCTTTATTGGGAACGGCCTATAAAGCCACACTCAGGTTCAAAAAAAAGATGGATAGTGCCGTATTGGGTCAATGTCGACTACTGTATTTCTACCATTACTATTGGGAAACTACTGGAAAGAAGAAATAAATCAATTATAATTCTTTTTTTTCTATTTGGGTATGTTGATATAGTTTAGTTTTAGTTTTTAGTTTATTATATCTCATATATAATTGTATATTTTGTATATTCAAGTGTTACTTCGACATAAGTTACATGTAAAATACATAAACCTTAAAAATTACAATCATGTTAAAATAAAATAAAAATCATAAGCTTGGAAAGTTATGACGATATTTTTCTAAAAAAAAGTTCAAAAATTTCATAAAAATCGCGTATCCGCTTCGGTAGGGGTACACTTTGAGCATAAGTAAAATTTAAAAAAACTATATAGTTGTATGTGATTAACTCCCGTTTCCCAATAATAATGTGTGAAAATCGTGTACGTATAAATCGATATAAACCGTGAAAAGGCTAGGAGAATGATAAGATTATATAGTTCTTCAGTTACCTACCGTCTCATAATATCTAGGTAAGTGTTCTTTGTACAAATTTTTGAGAGAGTAGTTTAAAAAGAAACTTGTCTCTAACGGGAGAAGTTTGCGTCCGCATGGGAAACTACAGCGCTAATAAGTCAACATTATTAGTAAAGTTGAGCAGGTGAGCATCTGGGGAACATTATTATTTTTGATGGCGGTTAATTTTTTTATTAATGTAAATACCGCCAGGCTGAAATGGGACTGGGCCGGCCACGTCTGCCGTATGCATCCACAGAGGTGGGAAAAGTTAGCAACGGAGTGGATGCCGCAAGATGCTCGGCGACGACGTGGCAGGCTGAGGCGGAGATGGCGGGATGACCTGGACACATTTCTAAACGACTGGCCCGAAACAGCCCAAAGACGGGACGAGTGGAAGTCAAGTTGGGAGGCCTTTGCCCAGCGGTGGGACACCTTATATACTTGAAAAAAAAAATTGTGACGAAGCAAAGTGGTCAATCCGAGACGCTCGTTTAGGTCTCATGGCAGTGTCTTTCGTAAAACGAGTGCCTACGCTACTCTACTACTACTCTACTCTCGGTCAGGATACAACCGAGAGAATTCTAGGTGTCTGTATTTATTATTCTATCTATTATTATAATTAGTACCTGGGAGACCGAGCCTTGCTCGGTGTTTTCCCGTAAACAAGGCAGACTAGCTCGACAAACATCTAAATAAAGATATTAAGTAGATAGACAGACCTATATAAAGCTACAACCCAACACATTTCTATTGACAAAATTGTTCTCCTCAGATCTATACGATGTCTGGGAAAAGTGTAGGGGGTGGCTCCGTGACTACCAGAAAAATACCTCTGAAAACCTCTCAATACCTCTTTTATATCTTCTAATGTACACCATGTTTTAATGTAAAATAAATAATTGATAATAATTGATGAACAATTGATTGATTGATTGAAAACCAAAAAGTTGGCCAACGGCCTAGCTAAACGGTAGGTAGGGGGATGCTCGATCAAATGTCATAGAGAACTGCAAGTCATTTGGAGAGGTGACTTTTTTTGGCGATTATTTTTTGGCAAAAATTTCAAATTGGTCTGAGAGAGATAAAATTTGGTATATGGGAAAAATGAGCCCCCCGAAAAAAAAAATTTTGTTGGCAAATTTCAAAATGGGCCTAGTGCGTTGAGATTTGGCATGCGGGGACTCGGGGGGCAAAACAATTTTCGAGCAATTTTTGCGAGCCCGAAGGGCGAGCTTCAGGCTGCCAGGCCGCAGGCATTCAAGTGGCCAGGTGCGTCCCCCCCCCCCTCAAATGTTTGGCGAGGCCGAAGGCCGAGCTGCGGGAGTACCAAACAACCGAAAATCCTATATAAATACAAGGTTTCGCGAGCCCGAAGGGCGAGCTTCAGGCTGCGAGGCCGCAGGCCGAGCTCGGCGGAGTACCGAAGTCCCGGAGCCCCACCCCGAGTGCCCAAGCGTCCCCCCCCCCCCCCCCCCCCCCGTCCCAAGTAATTTTTGCGAGATCGATACGGGAGGAAAGGGTTGCCCAACTATTCATATGCCCCATGTATCTTACAAGCGAACCTGAGGGCCGGAGGCCTGAAGGTGAGCTGCAAGGCCTCGCTTCGCGCAGGGCCGAAGGCCCTAGGTGTCCCAGAGCAGATCAGAGCGCGCTCTCCACGCGAGCCCGAGAGCCGCTTGCGGCCCGAAGGGCGAGCCCACCCAAACACTCACTATTCCTATCATTGTTACAATCGAACCTGAGGCCGAAGGGCGAGCTTCAGGCCGCCAAGCCGCAGGCATTCAAGTGGTCAGGTGCGTCCCCCCCCCCCCCTCAAATCATTGGCGAGGCCGAAGGCCGAGCTGCGGGAGTACCAAACAACCGAAAATCCTATATAAATACAAGGTATCGCGAGCCCGAAGGGCGAGCTGTAGGCTGCGAGGCCGCAGGCCGAGCTCGGCGGAGGGCCGAAGGCCCGGAGCCCCATCCCGAGTGCCCAAGCATCCCCTCCCCTCACTATTTTTTGCGAGATCGATACGGGAGGAAAGGGTTGCCCAACTATTCATATGCCCCATGTATCTTACAAGCGAACCTCAGGGCCGAAGGCCCGAAGGTGAGCTTCAAGGCCTCGCAGGGCCGAAGGCCGAGCTTCGCGTAGGGCCGAAGGCCCGAAGCGTCCCTTAGAGCGCGCTCTCCACGCGAGCCGGAGAGCCGCTTGCGGCCCGAAGGGCGAGCCCACGCAGACACTCACTATTCCTATCATTGTTACAATTGAACCTGAGGGCCGAAGGCCCGAAGGTAAGCGGAAAGGTTTAGCGAGGCCGAAAGCCGGGCTCACGCGGACACTCTAACCTGAGGGCCGATGGCCCGAAGGTGAACGGTAAAGCTAAGCGAGGCCTGAAGGCCGAGCTCACGCGTACACTCGAACCTGAGGGCCGAAGGACCGAAGTTGAGCGATAAGGCTAAGCTAGGCAAGGCCGAGCTCACGCGTACACTCGAAGTTGAGGGCCGAAGGGCAATAAAGGACAACAACAACAACACAAATGTTTTCCGTAGGTCTGCCTTGGATGCGTACATTAAACGTTTTTCTCAAAGGCTTCCTAGGCATTTCAAAGTCCTCACGACACTTGCATAATAGATATACATTTTAAATAAACATTATTATTGAATTCCTGGCTACTCGACTAATTCCTTCTCCGATCTGTTTTAATGCATGCAGTAAATAAATGTCAGTGCGAAATAAAATGTTAACAATTTCGCCATCGAGATTCAAAATATTTTTTTTTTAAACCGCGTTCAAAATAAACTAAAAAAATCTAAATAAACATAAATAAACGTGAAGCCCGACCACATAATGGGCCATGATGGTGCCAGAAAAGGACGCAGCTATGCGGTGGAACGAGACAAATCGTAATTCATTGTATTAAGAATCTTAGGGTTGCGTGCCGAACATTCGTTTGAAGCCAGAAAATATGGCTTTGAATGACGTCACGTTATATCACACGAACATGTCACAAAAGAATATAATGCATCTCTTTCATTCTAATATAAGATGGATCTAATGAAAGAGATGAAATATAACAGTGACGTCATTCAAAGTCATATTTTCTGGCTTCAAAGTTCAAACGAATGTTCGGCACACAACCTCCAGGATGTAGGTATCTAAACTTTTTGATTCATTGAGATTATTTGACACTTACCGCAGAACGTGCCCATAAATATAGTATATACTCTGTAGTTACTCGTATAGATGCGCCAACGAGTAGAGCTGGGTCGTTGCGACTTTTAAGTGTAACGAAACGTAACAGCTTTTCATTATCTGGAAACAGTTTCACGAAACAGTTTCAAAAGTAACTAGTTTTTTTCACTGCGGCGCCCGACAAAACGAAACGAACGAAATAAATATTTATGAATTTTCAAAATTAAGCCTTAACATCTTGCGAATAGAGCGCATTTTGTCAATCATCAATACAAAACGTTTTTGGCATAAAGCGCGCCCACCCGAACAAAGCTAAGTTTTGTTTCGTTTCGTCGTTTCGATCGATGAAAGTTATAGGTTATAGTTTGAGTTATGTCAGTTTTAAGTTTCGTTTCTATTTTCATGTAGTGTAGTTTCATTGTTGCGTTGCGTTGCAGCTTTGGTGGTCGTTTTTATAAAAACTGTTTTTTGTTCTCATAAGAAAGTGTTATTCCGTTACTGTAAGCGAAAGCGTTTTACGAAACGCTTATTGAAAAAAACGCTCAGCTCTACCAACGAGCGACCGGGGCTATGTCTTTCTCATACTTGCTCATATTCATACAAAATTTGTACTACGCAATTTGGCCGGTTTGCATGTCCAATGTATTGCTTATGGAAGTTTACATTTGTCTGTAACCCGACCATGAAAAAATGTTCGTTCGGGGATAGGGACAAAACATGCCACTCTTTTCTATTTCCTCTTATAGGAATCGCAATAAGACTATCTTTCTCTAGCAAAGCGTGTCAGCATGGTGTCAGCCCCTTGAACGTGTCTGATAAAAAACCTCGTAAGGCGTTGTCATGTGTCATTCTTTCTAAATGCTAAACAAAACAAGATTTATACTCGCCTCACCATACGTCCTTATATGTCTTGACCCTGAGATTCGTGACAACTATGTGCATATTCATAGGTCAGGCTTATACTGGTTCTTCTGACACTAATTTTCCGTACGTCAGCAGCCATTGTAAATATCAATCACGAACAAAAGTAAAAACATGAAAACTCGAAAACACGCAATTTCTCAAATATAAGACTGAGCTAGATCGATTGCTCGTCCCCGAAAACCCCCACATACCAAATTTCATCAAAATCGTTAGAGCCGTTTCCGAGATCCCCGAAATAAATATATATACATATATATAAATAAATAAATATACAAGAATTGCTCGTTTAAAGATATAAGATAATATTCTTGGAAATTGGTTTTGCCTGAAATTAGCAGAAATAAATGTCTTATATTGAAACAAAGATTGCATTAATATTATAATGAGATCGATCTTAAATTCCAACGAAAATTTAATTTAATTATAAAAAAATCCGATTTAAAAAAATACAAATAAATGATTTAAAAATGTTATTTAGTTTATGAAAAAATAACAGATGACTCTGAAAAAGGGCCCCACCCACCATAATACCACGGCAAGCGGCGACGCTACTTTTCAGTCGGGCTTTAAAATCTATCGAATAACGACACAGACCCAAACAACATAAAATAAAGAAATAAACATCTACCTACCGCCATATTAATAGTTTGCGTTAAATCAAAATGAAACGTGGCTGCTGTCACTCACGCTTCAGTTTTACCACTACCACCTTTGTGTAGCAAATAGCAACCAAGTTATGAGTCACGTGACTTGAATAAGTGTTTTGTTATTTGCAGTGTGAAAAAAGCGTAAAGAATGACGTTCAGCGTGACTTTCCGTGAGGAAAATAAAGTAATACGTGACTTTAATAATTGTTTTGTTTCCCGCATACATACGCTCCAACTGCGGGAACGCGCCCACAGAAAAATCTTAAGTGCAAACCGCGACCACGAACTAAGCTGTAAATTTAGCGAAAAATATTTCTTCCGAGAAGAAAAACAAAAGACTCCATACCGGTTGAAATTTATGAGATGCGCCGCGGATTAAAAATGTTTGCGTTACCCTCCGGCCTCGGGTTCATTAGGGCGTGCTTCTAGAACATTCTGATTAATATTTACCTTACTCTTCTTGCGGATTGTAGTTCATTTACCTTTCTTGTCAGTGCGAATTACCAGTTTGATTATTATTTTGTATTTTAAACGCGCTGATTAACCGTGTTACCGTTACGTTAAGCTGAATCGTGACCTAAATAAAGCGTTATCTCTTGGGTCACAATTAGAATAACAGTTATACTTAATGCGCTTTGTTTTTTGAGACAGAAATAACATGATGGCGGCTAATTTATATGGGTTGGGCTTGGGAGTACTTACTGTATTAAATCCGGGTAAAATGTACCAACTCGCGTCTAAAAAAACAGGGCAGTCTCTTTTGGGAAGTTAATCCTGCAGATTATTTTATTAAGCGGTGTCAGACTTTAAAATTTTAAAGGCACTGAGCTAATTTGGTGTTTTGTTAGGTTGTTCGGCCTACATCGTATTTATTTTTTAAAGTTATTCCTTATATTAAAATAAACAATTTAATATAAGTAGTTTCTGTAACTGGTAAAAAAATAATGCCCTGAATTATAGGGCTTAGTAGGTTAACAGGTATTTATTACTTTGAGTTTGGCACTGATATGTTTATTCTTTTTGATATTTAACACTAAAATGTTACACTTATCTTATAATACAGAGATGGATATTCTCTGTGGTCAAAATAAGATAATATATGTTAAAATATATATGCAAAGGGTAGCGCATACACTGGCTACTGAATACGCCCAGATATTTGTCGGTTGATTGTTCCTATGTATTCAAGTCACTTAATACAATACAATACAATACAATACAATACAAATACTCTTTATTGCACACCTCAATTAAAGGACACAGTGCAATACAAAAAAACACAATAAGTAGAGGCAAACAACAGGCGGTCATATCGCTAAAGAGCGATTTCTTCCATATTTCCATATTTGGCTTACGCAAATATGTATCCTGTTTCCGTTCTCAGCTCAAGTGGCTCCCTATCCTTTTTCGTCGTAACTCTCATGTCCTATCTCTTTTGTATTCTATTCTCTTAAACCCCGCAACTCCATGCTATCTCAAAGAGCGATTCAGTTATCCTCGTTCTGTTAGGACCTCACCAAATCTGCTTCTTACGGTTCCATCTTCCTCAACAAAATTCTATAATTCTTCCTTTACTTTCCAAGCTGTTCGGCTTTGGAATTCTTTATCTCCTAAATCTCTTGCTGTCTTCAAAAAACAGCTTAACGACCACTACTTGTCTCTCTAATGACACATTTAGACTCTGCTCCTTTTGACTTTGTAGCTGACTGTATATGTTTATGTATGTTTATTTGAATATTGTATTTATGCATGGATATTCTTTTTAATTTAGCAAAATAGTTGTAATTATTAGTAGGTTTCTTATATTAACTCTGCACCACCTACTATCAATTTATTAGATTTCATTTCCGTTACCCTAAAGTTGTCTGGAAGAATATTGGAAATTCTGACATGTGAAAGAGAATATTTACAGAAAAATATTAAATCTAGATTTTCTCAGTACCTATAAAGTAAAAGTACCTATACTTTTGTTACTAACGAAGTGTAGGAGGTTTCCGAAAACCGCTTGAGGTGCCACTAAAAATTAACCCTCACGTTCTCTGGCTCTGGAAAATCTAATCAAACACAGCATATCAGTGAAGTTAACGAGACATAATGTGTTAATATTACTAATGCCTTAGCAGGCAACGCACGTCCTGATCAATTTATCAGCGTCACCAGGGAGCTGGGTTCCCAATTGTCTTAACGAGAGAAGTGATATCAACACATCCCTTCGTTTACTCGTAGAATAGTACTTTTTTATTTACATACTACTACTACTATCTTAATATTTTTATCTCATGAGCGTGGGTGAGCCATGGTTGTGTTGAGCTATACATGCACATTGTCTATGTGTGCGTCAGCGTAGGAGCTATGAGTTCACATTGCCTATAATATGTTCTTAATATGTGTGACAAGTAGAACTATAGTTTGGATGATCAGGATCAAAATATAATAAGCAACTTTAATTCAGATATTGATTAAACTTTTAATCCGTAGGGATTATATAAAACAAGACCCTACTGTTTAAAATTATACTATTTGAAATGGTTAAAGTGACATATTAAAGTGTCGAATGGTTAAAGTGACGTAACTATCGCTACGGGTGACAATGTGTCGATCCTTTCCTTGGCTGCTAGACAATTAATAAGAAAGGCGAGAAAACTCATCATAACACCTTACGTAGCGGGCCAAGCATTTCACATTACAATTTAATTCCGATGTACAATGAACCCACGCACGTAACGTTAAAGACGCTACTTGTCGAAATCAAATTCTCACTAGAACCGTACGTCTCAAATTGACCCCTAACCCTAACCACAATGGAAACCACAAAGAGGGTGGAAACCGAGTTTAAAAATGGAACATTTTGCACGAAGCGGATAAGGATCGCTCATAAAAAGTAAGTAAATACAGAGAAAGCCGCCTTTTGAGTGTGCAATGCATAAATTGCTCGGTATCTGGCCATCGCCTGACCTGTAATGGCCATGAGGTGGGACAGATTGTTATCACGAGGAAATTTCGCTGGTCGCCCACTTTGTCGATACAAATTTCGACGCTCGTTTGGGTTAATGCTGAAAGAATGTGTTTGTGACTGGCGATTTTATAAGGTAGTTCTTGAGTACTTTTTGATGGAGAAGTATTTTTTTTGTAACGCTTTGGTCTAGACTCTAGGTTGTTAGTAACTCTACCACCGAATCCTGTTAACTGTTTTTATATAACTTACCGACAAGTCTAACGGATTTTTATAAAACCTTCAGGCAAATTGTTCCGTAACAAATAAAAAATTAACCATCTTCGAAGGGCATTGTTGTTGCAAATTGAGTTATCTTGAAAAATGTAGCATATTGTGTTGTCGAAAAATGCTCAGTTTATGACCTTTAAAACATAAAGTGAAAAAAGTTTTCACGTGGGGCGCGGCTAGCTCAAGTGTTTGTGTGTGTGTGATGTAGTAAATTTGTATTAATACTACCCCAACTGATCCTTACAATATACTAAAATAAATGAATCGTTTAAAAACACTAGAAAAACACGCTTTGCGTGTTAATTGAAATCTGATCGTGTTCAAAGTCCATTTACGTGACCTTTCTCAAAAGTGCAAACACGACTATGATACGATATTCCATCATGGAATGCCAGTGCCTATCTTTCGGCTTCATCATCAGACCTTAAAACCTAATCGTGGTCAAAGTTCATTACAAGACTTTTCTAACAAATCCAAACACAGCTATGATACGATGTTCCATCATGAAGTTCCAGCTCATATCTTCCGGCTCCATCATCAGATCAGTTCGACAGTACCATATTATTGTATTGTCATCGGAACTACATATACCTGCCAATTTTCATGACGCTACGATCCTCGGAAGATGGTTAAATTAGTTATCTTAGATTCCATTACATAGTTAGTTACATACAGGTCGACCTATCAGACCTTGAAACCTAATCGTGGTCAAAGTTCATTACAAGACTTTTCTAACAAATCCAAACACAGCTATGATACGATGTTCCGTCATGAAGTTCCAGTTCATATCTTGCGGCTCCATCATCAGATCAGTTCGACAGTACCATATTATTGTATTGTCATCAGAACTACATACAGCTGCCAATTTTCATGACGCTACGATCCTTATAAGATGGTTTTATTAGTTACCTTAGATTCCATTACATAGTTACATACAGGTCGACCTAATAAAAGCGTGTTAAAAACAGAACTACATAATGATTTGCAATTTTACTGTCGATTTCTACTGGGCTAGAAAGAAGAATTCCTAAAACAAAGTTCGCCAAACATTTATTTTGTTACTTCCTCCGTTAATAAAGCAGCGCTTATTAGAGCACACTCAATATTAATTGTAATGTAATTAATTATCGCCTGTCCCGAGTAACCTAGTTTGTAGCACGCCATCTTTTCAACATCCTGTTCAGTTGTGAGCATCGTTTGTACGGTTTAACTAGTCACGCAACAGTTATAAGTGGAACATTACTGCACTAGAGCAGACATCCGTACTATAAATACATAGTAAGGTAATAATGATCAGGAAGTTTACAAAGTTGGTAACTGTGAATAAAGTAATCAAGTAATTTATTGTTTTTCATCAAATTTCAGGAATCATGAAAGAAGATCGCATTTTTTTTTTGTGTAATTGTGGCAAACGAGTCTTTTTAACACCTGTTGAATGAGGGATTAAAGTCGAACTTTTCTTCCCTCATCTGAGGCAACAATGACTTTTTTCCTCGTAGAAGGTGTAAAAAGCAGTATATATGCAATTCAGTGGCAAAAATTTTTGTAGGATATTTCTTGTTTTTAGCAGCAGGCCTCATAGACGGTGTGAAAACCAGTATTTGTCACACGGTAGCAAAATGTGTTCGTCTTGAGCGTAAACACTTGAATCCCTCCCTACGCTCAAGATTCTACTTTCGAATTCCTCGCTAAGCTCAGGATTCTATAGTAGAATTTTTTGCTTCACTCAGAATTCAATATACCGCCCTCGCCGTAAATATATAATTTTGCTTCCTTGAGACACAATCTACGATTGTAAGACCCCTGTCGTCATAAATGGATCGGATTGTTGGGCCGCAAAGGTGACGGATTAAACTAGATTGCATGTTACGGAAATGAGAATGTGGAGATGGATGAGTGGCGTGACGAGAATGGATCGAATAAAGAATGAGGCCCAAAAGTAGCATCCATAGTTGATAAATTGAGAGCTAATCGCCTACGGTGGTATGGACATATAATTCGGTATGCGGAGATGAAAATTATATGTGACGTGTGAATGTGGTGAGATGTAAGAGAAAAGTTAGGACAAGGAAAAGGTGGAGTCAAGTTTGTTGCTTTCATTTGTTACATAGATGTCAATTTTTACATTAACTAAAGGTATCAAACATAAATGACTATGTACAAAGACATGATTATTTCAACTCCGTTCCCAAAACAAAAAATATGTCCGGCGACGAAAATGTAATCGACATCTCTTACGATGCGTTAAATTGTTATATTTTAATTACGCAGCAGAAAACGGGTACTTTCGGACGCACCCGTAATTTGGATGTTAATAGCGCATTTTGGGCGCCTGCGTCAATGAATACTGAATATTTCACTTATCGCGGAAAACATAATGAGATAATGATTTGGTAATTCGTTTATAAATTTGGTAAAAGAAACCGTACAAATGATTATTACGTATTGAAATGTTAATAGAGAAAATTACGTAGAAATTTATGATGAATGGAACAATTGATTTAAAAAGAAATCGAAAACGCTTCCGTAGTGTTTGTAACAATATTAAAAAGATTCCTAAACATGACCAACATATTCAGGATAGATAATATTATTTATATTTGCGCCTCACTTTTATTTAAGGTAAACGCGCCTATTACCGTGGGAGTTAAGGAAGTTTTCAAAAGTCTAAAAAATTAAGGGTATCAAAGCACCTTAGCGCCCGAAAATATTTTTTTTATTTAAGAGTGTTTATTGAACTTTCAACGTCGTTACATTTTGCACTCGTTTTAGTTCATTATATGTATATTATAAAATAATTATTGAAACCAAAATACCCAAGTCTTCTATTACCGTGGTAATGGTCAGGCTGTGATTCTATTACTGCGAATTCAGCTTTTATTACCGAGGGTATAAAAAGCAGCAAATTATTACCATCGTTAATAGAAACCCGACTCAGGATTTGGAACTTAATACCGAGGGTTAAAAAAATAATAATGGCTTCGAACCTGTAAATTATTTATTTACATCAAATTTTTTAAAGAATGCTAAATTCCATCAAAGAAATATGCACTTACGGTACCCTTGTGATATGATTTATTTTAATATAAGACTAAATGTCACTCGGTTATAGATACTTCTTTAAGAACCTATTACCGATAGGGCTGCCATCTCGAATTTCGCCAAACCCGGACCAAGATTCAAAAAAACCCGGACATTTGGCGTAAATCGCATTTTTTCCCCGGACGAGTCCGAAAATAATATTTTTAAAAAACAAGACCTTTAAATTCAATGAGGTGCTTCCTTACATGAAAAGTGTCCGGGTTTTCCCCGGACACTTCTTGACACCCCGCCCAGACGGCCCCCGGACGGCCTCCAAACTAGGACAAATCCGGGAAAACCCGGACGGATGGCAGCCCTAATTACCGACCCAAACAAATATCGAATGGGTCGGTATTAGATTTCCATACATTCTATTACCGAGTGTTATTTGATCATACCATCGGTAATAGGCTTAATATATAGTTTTGTAAAATCTATTACCGACCTATAAAAACAAAAGGGATACCATTGTATTTTCGCTACAATTCAAAAATATGTATAACGACCTTAGTATAAAACCAAAATCACATATTATAACTGGTAAGCAAAAATATGATTTTATCTCAATAATTAAACAACTTGACAAAACAAGGGTTTCTATAGAAACAACAAAATCAGTACTGAAGTTCTTGTAAAAAAATAAGGGTTTGTTGAATACTTTCCATGCCACGGAAATAGTTCTTTAAAAGCGTGAATAGATCAAGATTGGAAAAACCGTGAGAAAGTATATAACCGAACATATATAACAAGAATAAAGCATAAATAACTAAACTCACCAATTTAACTATTACCGTGGTATACCTCGGAATTACAACCCACAGTAAAAAAGTGCGCCTATCACCGCTGTTTTTCATTTTCCATTTTAAACGTATTTCCATGCGTAAAAATATATAAAGAGCACTCAGAAGTTGTGTAAAAAACTATAAACCACCATTTAAAAACCCTAACATTAGTTTAATTATCATAACTATTCCGTAAAACACTAAGTAAGATTCGGGTATGCTTACACGTGGCGTCATGCGTTAGTATGGGACGACCTCTTCCTTTTTTAGAAGATCGTACGGTTTTCTTATAAGATAGGATTTTGAAAATACCGCGGCGATGGGCGCTGATTTTGATACCCCCGGTAATAGGCGCTTTTACCTTACGTCCAGTAAAAGCGTAGGTACAACAGGAAAGATACGACATTAATATAAATAACATCAGACCATCATATTAAATTATAATCATGTTTTACGACGCATAAATTGCTATATAATTACACTTCAGTAATCGTATGTTTACCGCCCTAGTAACTAACATTAATGGCGCATTTGGCGAGCAACTGCCGTCAATAAAAGCTGAATATTTCACGTATCGCCGAGCTTCGTATTACCATAAACAATTCCCGATTCAGCAGAAGTATCGATGATTCAATATTTTTGTATTCATCGAATTTGCTGAAAGCCATTCTGCACTTTTAATGTCCATCATTATACAGTGTGCTGCTGAAATAGGTATAATAATGGTTGCTGTTAACAGAATATACTTTTTCAGTTGACACAGAAAATAGCCGCAGGTGTTTTCGTATAAACGATGAAATATATATCCCAGCAAACTTGTAGATTTTACTGGGATGTGACAAATGTGGCCACTTGTTGAGCTTAAGAAAAACCATGTTTGGTGTTGCCAGTGAGTAATCGTGGCAAATCGCAGCGGTGTCCCCTGGAATGGCCCGCACACACTCGATTACCTCACTAATGCAGGCTACGGACTCGCTCGCGTCGCACCAGAGACTAGCTAATGATTAAGACTGCGAATGTCTCCAAAATGTCGTTTATGCAGTTCATAAATGGCGCTATTATGTCCATACATAAATATGTTCAACAGAGGGAGCAGTGCCATACAAACACTGCAGCCGAGCGGTCAGGAACGCGGCTTTCAATCTGTAGTTAATAGTCATTACTTACCGTAAAAGATCCTAAATATAGTCAAATCACCCAATTATAGTCCAAAAGATCTCGTATACTATTACTATTTACGGTAAGGAAATT
The DNA here is from genome assembly GCA_951800055.1 of Cenopis cana. Classification (NCBI taxonomy): domain Eukaryota; kingdom Metazoa; phylum Arthropoda; class Insecta; order Lepidoptera; family Tortricidae; genus Cenopis; species Cenopis cana. The sequence continues at coordinate 14,562,287 of OX637489.1, forward strand.
ATTACGAAAATGCTTTCAAGATGGTGCTTAATTTTAAATTGCTCAAAATCTCACATTTTAGGAGGGACAATAAACTCCTGTCCCTTTTGTGCAAAACGTGCCTTCGTATGGGTTGGAAAGATCGTCAATTACTAACGAACTAGACATTTGTGACGTCACGTCTGTAGCTTTATCTCTCTCTCTCTCTCTCTCTCTCTCGTTTTATTTGAAGTAATTATAAAATTTGAGTCAATAACCGTATTATATCAATTTAAACTTACACGATTTTCACACATTATTATTGGAAAACGGGACTTAATCGCGTACACTTACAATTTATTTACCTTTTGTAAGTGTACGCGATTAAGTCCCGTTTTCCAATAATAATAACCGTATTGACAGTCTTTTAAATTTACTAGTCTCTGCATAGCACATTATGCGACTGGGGCGTCATTTCAATATATTACGCTTACTAGAATGGAAGTCTAGGAATAACCTGCAATGCTACAGAAATATAATGGTGAGCAATTTTATAAGTAATGCATGTGCTTTGTTCATCGTATTGTTTCTCTGCATTTACGTACTAATTTATCTGACTTGAAAGGATGTTAATATACGCTATACCTTTATTTATCATTGTTCTAAATATCCTGGGGTTTTAACTTTATTTAACTATATTGTCCGTAGTACCGAGGAACTACAGAATGGGGTTCTTTAAAAAAACGAGTATACATATACTTATTGAAAAGGTAATGTGACACTCTGGTGGTCTATTGATGTGGTAAACGACAAAATAAAGCATCACTTTCTATCGAATGGTATCAAAAAGTGATGCTGGTCAAAAGCAATACCATCCATACTAATCCATACTATCCATACTAATCCATACTTTACATACTAATATTATAATCAATGGAAATTGTACGACAGTTTGCTTTTAAATTCATTACACCTACCATGAGTTTTTTCACATGCCTAATTATTTTTTCGATTTTATTCTACCGTTTTGTCGGCCTCATTGATATAAATATATGCCAAATTACTCATGCCAAATTACAGCTTTCTAGCACTAACGGTTACTAAGCTGAGCTAGTCCGGGGACGGATGGACGGACGGACACTGCGAAATAAGGGTTCCTTGTGTACTACAGAATCCTACAAAACAGGCTATATAAAAACCGCCCAAGTGCGTGTCGGGCCACGCACAATGTAGGGTTCCGTAGTTGTCCACCCGTTACATTATGTGGACTAAAAAGTTTTCGAATTTATATTTACTATGTGTTTGACAGAATTAACAACATTATCTAAGGTATCAATGGAAATTGTACGAAAGTACATTTCTTAAGCTCAACTAGTAATGTCTACTTAGCTGTGATAGTTTTCCTTTTAAATTCATCGTATATACTACTACCATGATTTTTTTCACATGCCTAGTAGCCACCGTTTAGCTGGCAGGGGGGGGGGGGGTCACTTGACCATAACAAAAATTATCACTTCAAAGCTTAATATCACGCCAACCAAATTCTTGAGTCAAAATATGCTCTTATAAACCTTATAATATTTTTATGTCACACCTGGCCATAATGTGGCCATTATCGCACGCTCCGCGCGCGAAAAAACCCACTTCCTGGCCAGGGGGTGACATAAAATTTTGTACTTACCACGGGCGATAATAAAGAAAGCCTCAGATCGCATATTTATCGCCCTTGCCTTCGGCTCGGGCGTAAAATACCTGCGATCTGAGACATTCTTTGTTTTATCACCCTTGGTAAGTAATGTACTATTAAAAGAGCTATCCAACCATAAAAAAAAATGTATCACCACTTTACATATAGGGGAGGTAACCTAAAAAAAATTTTTTCCAAGATTTTATTCAACCGTTTTGTCGGCGTCATCAATATTTATACTCATGCCAAATTACAGCTTTCTAGTACTAACGGTTACTGAGATAAACGGGGGACAGACGGACGGACGGACGGACGGACGGACGGACATGGCGAAACTATAAGGGTTCCTTGTTTACTACGGAACCCTAAAAAAGGTGTTTCTACGCTAATCCAGTCCTACGGCCGCTAAAACAAAACTGGCCACGTAGTTCGTTAACTTGCTAATCGCTTCCTGAATTAGCTCACAAATGTCCTTCTTAATGGCGTGCTTCAGTGAAATGGGTCGGGCCCATTGATTTACTGTATTTTTGTCATAAAATAAATAGAGGTCGATGAGTTTCGCAAATGTTCGTTTTTAAAACTCCCTCTCTCGCACTTACATACCTATTCAAGGAACAGAGAGGAAATATAGTTACGAATGAACGCTTACGGTTAAAGGTAATTTACAGGGTGGGTTTTGCGTTTTACTAATGTGTCTTACACGAGCGAATATTTAGTACATTTAACTCAAAGCGACAAATAATTGACCTAGATTCGGTATTCAGTACTTTATTCGCTCAAAACATGGTACAATACAAATAGACTCTACATTGTTTCGAATTAGCGTCGTAATACGTGCCACCAGTATCTGCACATGGCATAACTTTATACCCGTTGCTAGATGGCACATTTATTTCATACACAAAATAAATGTGTATTCGAACAGTCCACAACTATAAATGTTTTTTCATCTCTCCTGTTCGGAAAGTTCTATTTTCATGAGTAGATAGCCGGGTTGAAAATCGCATTTCCAACCCTAGGGTGGAAAGTATTTTTTTTTTAATTTTCGTACTCCGGGGCTGCCCGCCAGCCGCGCTTGGGCGCTGCGCGAGCAGCCAGCCGCGGGCGCGCGGCCTAGGCTGGGGACGGGGAGCGGCGGCGCCCGCTGCTGGTGGCTGCAGCGCGTGTTTTTATTACGAAATCCTCAGAATATCATTTACTATTATTTTCCTTCTCAATCATTTTCCTCATAGTCGAAATGAAAAGTAGAGTGTTTAACTCGGGTGAAAGTACCCATTTCACCCTTGAACTATTGGCGCTTTCACTTCGTTCGAGCGCCAAAATATCTCGCGTGAAATGGGTCACTTTCAACCCTCGGTTAACAATCTACTATTACCTATACCTTTTACATAACATCACTTTGTTTTATGGTAGATCTTGTCACGGCCCTATTTTTTACTAGAATTCGAGACACAATCTCAAACTAAGCCCTAGCAATTCCATGACGCGTTAAATACTGCTTAAACAATTTGACGAGGGTATAATGCAGGCTACAGGCTAGTGCTTAAGCCAGAACGAAACTGTTGTTCAAATTGAATTTCCGTTTGCATGGCGTTCGTTCGTGACGGGTACGTAATTTACGTAAATGTCTGTAAAGCCTTAGGTGGCGCAAATCAATTCACCTGCGATAGCGAATAAAAGCAATTGAACATAGTCAAGGAGACGGTCGAGTTAAAGCTAACCTCGTTGAGTACAGCCGTGTAATTTTAATTTACGAAAACAATCAAAGTTATACAACGAGCTCAAAAGAGTCACATTGTGGTACATTGTTGAAAATATGATTGTTAATATAAGTTTTATCAAGTTGACCATTCGAAATATAATGCCAATCACAATACGTCTCTATCGGGACGTATGGTAATTAAGATTAAAAGTGTCAAGTAATGAACCAGTGCCATGTACCTACTGCACTAGTATCAAATACTGAACCAGTGCCAATCACTAAACCAAGTCAAGTGCTGAATCAGTGTCAATCACTGTACCAGTGTCAAGCTTTGAATCGGTGTTAAGTACTCGACCAGAGTGAAGTTATAAAAAAGTGTCAAGTTCTGAACCAATGTCAAGTACTGGATCAGATCAGAAGCACTAAACCAGTGGCAAGCACTATAACGCCACAATGAAGAGACAACGCTGTAATCAATAAGACAAATATTATGCAATCGCCGCTGGCACTATAAGTGCATTTCTACGGGTCTTTTCACGTATGCCTGCAAATCTATTTCCGACGATCGAATGAACCGCCGATTTTGAACAGCTCCATACGAAACGGAACGCATAACTAACGCATATTAATTGAATTTTGAAATTGAAAACTCTTATTTCAGGTCTATATCGACCCATATTTTTATGTTAGTAACATTGTAACTTAAGTATAGGTTAGTAGACAATTGGGTATTATTTTTTTTGTACTTATTATTATTACTTAATATACTTAGCAAAAGATTTAACTTATCCACAACATAATACACATCTGGTTTTTCGAATGGAAATGCATTTTTGCAACCCAAATGGGTTGGGTAGGTAACTCAAATTTCTTTGTTAATTACAATCAAATAACGTACAAGTCTCTTACTGGCAATGAGCTGTACCTACTTGCGTATTTTTCTCCCCACGCTCAAACAGACTTATAAATACAACTAACAAGTCACTACCAATAATGAAAAAAACTCGACACGTGTTTTGCCTTTCTACTGATGAAAGAGTGTTGATTGAAAGGGAGCTAGGACAGATGAAATAAACCAAACGGTTGGCTCATTCCTTCCCGGAAATCATTACGGCGCAATCGGTGTACGGGGAAAATGGGTTATATGTCGTCTTTTCTGGACTGCGATTGATAATGTTTTCTGGAAACTTCGTATATATACGGTTTCAAAACCGTGACATAGGCGACTTTCTTGATTAGGCAGGAAAGGATCGATATGTGGTGTTTTGTTATTTAGTGATTTTCTCGCTCGACGGGATACAGTCAGTATTACATTATCTCAATATATGATTGTAAGACTAAAGTGCATAAATTTTCCAACTGTTCTTACCAGGTAGGAAGCCCGGGCGGCAATTTTACCGGGGCGGATTTTCGACATCTCCTTTTCCGCTCCGTAAAACACTTATCCTCTTTACGTACGTATTGTAAGGTGATCATTTTAACTACCATGTGTCTGGAAGCCCTGTATCTATACTAACCTATCTAACTACCTACTCCTTGCATTTCCTTAAATTAAATGTTTCATCAATGTGTTGGTTATGTCGTTTTTAGGGTTCCGGAGTAAACAAGGAACCCTTATAGTTTCGCCATGTCCGTCCGTCCGTCCGTCCGTCCGTCCGACCCCCGTTTTTCTCAGTAACCGTTAGTACTAGAAAGCTGTAATTTGGCATGAGTATACATATCAATGACGCCGACAAAACGGTAGAATAAAATCTTATAAAAAAATATTTGTAGGGTGCCTCCCCTAGATGTAAAGTGGTGGTGCATTTTTTTTTTTCTGCCAAACCCCGTCATGTGGGGTATCGTTGCAGAGCTCTTTTAAAAATATTATAAGTTTTCTATTAGCATTTTTTGATTAAAGAAAGCTTTGAAGTGATAATTTTTGTTATGGTCAAGTGCCCCCCCCCCCCCCCTGCCAGTTAAACGGTGGCTACTAGGCATGTGAAAAAAAACATGGTAGTAGTATATACGATGAATTTAAAAGGAAAACTATCACAGCTAAGTAGACATTACTAGTTAACGAGTAATAGTCGAACTTCAGAAATGTACTTTGCAAAAGCAAACTTTCGTACAATTTCCATTGATACCTTAGATAATGTTGTTAATTCTGTCAAAAACATAGTAAATATAAGTTTGCGAACTATTTAGTCCACATAATGTAACGGGTGGACGACTACGGAACCCTACCTTGCGCGTGGCCCGACACGCACTTGGCCGGTTTTTGTTTAGTACTTCTACCCCACGCATGCTTCCCAAAGGTCGGGGACACCATTGTGGATTGAAGCGGGAAGGACGTACCTTCTAAAGATAATAAAATGAGGGTACACATACATAATGGATCTTTGGAATAGGTATATGCTATATTTCCGCCCGACATCTTTGATACGGGCGGCAGTATTAAATAAATTAGTAATAATTTTACACGTATTACCTACGGAATTACTTTGTATGACTGTATTTTGTAAAAGCGAAAAGCAGGAAGTGAACGAAACATAGGTTCAGCAGATTGAGCGTGAAAGATAACAGACAGACTCAGTTACTTTGGCATTAACAATAGTACGTGTGGAGTAATAGTAATTACCTTCTTAAATACATAGAACTAGTTTTTACGTTGTTAGAGTTTGAAAATGTTTGTAGTTAAATTTAAATAATAACTATTATTCGCGAGTGACGATAGTGGACCCGTTTGCACGCCTTTATATTAAAAATACGTTAAAAAATCCACTTTCCATTGTAATCTTACTAATAGGTACATTCCAGATATTATTGGATTCCGCAATTGAAAATCTAACTTAAATGCCATCTCGTTGAATGCCTTTAATCGCATAAATTTAATATCGTGACCGTACCCATCCAATAGGACTTTTGTAACAAATTTAATTTATTTTCAGCTCACACAAGAATTTCATAAAATTTTCGTCATGATTTAAAGTTTAATTTTAAATCGTAAGTCACGAAAATCTATCAAGATTTCAATTCAACGATCAGGTTAGAATGATAATAAGACAGAATTTGGGAATTAGCTGCTGCTGCTGGAACTTAAATAGGCAATTTATATTCTTAGACCAGGGGACCGATTTTTGAGTGTCGAACGCTCGAATTTTTACTCGAGATCCGTCAAAAAACTATGACGTTTTGACAGATGTAAAGTGAAAACTCGAGCGTTCGACACTCAAAAATCGGTCCCCAGCTTAGCAATACGCGTTTTAAAAATATTAAAGCTCTTTTGATATATCTACTCGTTTACCTTTGTTTGAAGCACGGATTCCTTAAATAAAGTAATTCTCCACAGAAATATTAAGTAGGTAACTACAAGTTTAAATTAAATACCGTTTTGTGAGTAAGAATCGCTGAAATGATGTTTGCGTGATGGGAACAATAAGGACTAATTTAGACTATTATTTTTAGTGTTTAATCTTAGTTTAGTACAAGTTAATTTTGGCGTCCCCTTCTATTGCAGAAAAATGTTGCGTAGAATGTATTGTTTCGCAGAATTTTCGTTTTACAAAAACGTTTTTTTTTTCAGAAAAATGCCATTATGTGGAACTCAATCACTTAGATCTACCAGAAAAGTGGGTTAGGTTAGGTTAGAACTGCGACCCTTTTGTAAAAAAAAATGTTTTCCATAAAATGAAAATTCTGCGGAACAATAAATCTATGAAATTTCTGTCTGCGAAACAAAGTACAACCGTTAATTATACTTTCATACCCAATCTTTGTTCATAATGTATTATTATTATTAATTCGTAATATTCGAGAAAGTCAAAAATTCTGTTCAGATCAACGCAGAAACCAAAGACAATATTATCTCAAATTAAATTTATTAACCGCAACCACGAGCCATCTCTCATGTCATATCTTCACCACACACGCTCGTCTGTTATATTATCGACAAGAATAATCGGTCTTCTTCATCATAAATCTCTACTGTTATTAATCACTGACCAAGCCTCTAGAGACCACGTTTTTCTCATCCTTTGTCCAATGTCCTTTCTTTTCGAACAATATGATGTATTTTTACAAAAGTAAATGAGTTTTATGGTATAAAACATTAAAAGAACTACAAACAAGAGTTATAAACTACCTTATTATAAGACACCCCACCCAGTTCACCCGCTTGAGGCATGGTCCTTAGGACGCTGGCGGCATTGCGCCACCGCCAAACTTAACCGCTGAGCTAAGAAGAAAAATCGAATTATATATTATATCGTTGTGACCTATATGCACATAATTTGCCCGATATTGAGTGCTACAAATGTCAGAAACTCAGAAAGATTTGGATTTATTCAGACTAATATAGAGAAAAGGAAAGTAACTATCTTTTTCAGGCTTTAAGTGTTAGTGATGAGCTTTTGTTGGTATCTACAATTGTAAATAGTTTGAGACCCGGGAGTTAACACAGGATACTTTATCTGTAAATGGGTTTGAACATTCCACGGAAGTGCCTTAATTGATACCTACTGCGACTATGATAATCAAATTAGAAACTTCCCTTAAGGCGATTAACAATTCTAGGTAAGTAGATCCGAGATATTGGGGTAAGTATGGGAACAGAAATAAGCGTTTTTATCCCGGAATGGTGTTAATTAGGGTGAGAGAGAGGTTCGGTTTATAATGTAATTTGAGACGTCGACGCCGACCAAGAAATTGTAATAACTTTGCGGTAGAGGTCACTACGAACCTTCCAAGGCTTAATCAGAAATGTGAAGTGATTTAAAAATTCCTCCGCATGATAGCTTAATTGGTTAAAAGCGATGCATAGAGCCGAGGTATAATAAGGGTAATGTTCAAATGCCACTCGTGTCGAATAAGATTAAATTTTTATTGGATATCCGCCCTTTACGGCGATTAACGAGCCGCCAGCAAAAGCCAGTATTCGTATAAGTTTGACTGCCATAGATAGGTAACCTTTTTTTGCGGATCCGGAGCCAGCGGCATGCATATATCATGGAAACTGCGATAAATCAAGAATGTGCGATCACTGATCAGAAGTTTGTAAGGCTTTTCTGGGTATAAATCTGTGCTCTCACGTGCGAAATTAATATGGGATCAAGGTAATATAAAATTTATCAAGTTGAACTGGAAGTTTCTCAACTTATGATTTGTGAGTTTTTTAAGATAGATTTTTGATGGTATTTAATCATATTCAGAGCTTTATTCGTGACACCAACACACAAAACGTAGTAGGTATTATAGTAAAAAAATGAAATACGAATGGAATGGAATAGGGGTTTTTAGGGTTCCATACCCGAAGAGTCCAAACGGAACCCTATTACTGTCACTCAGGCGTCCATCCATCCGTCCGTCCGTCCGTCGTCTGTCACAAAATACGATATTTATTTAACCCATTGACCTATAAACTTAAGATTTGGTGATAATGTTTATTATTATCGTACGTAAATACGTATACTTTACAAACAAATACTAATACATTGATAAATGAGACTTCTTTTTCCTATTGTGACACATACGAACACATAGACAAGGTCAACTCATAGCTCCTACATATGTATATAAATAAATAAATATTTTGTGGACAATCTTACACAAATCAACCTAGTCCCAAATTAAGCAAAGCTTGTACTATGGGTATTGGGTACTAAGCGACGATATACATACTTATAAAGATAAATAGATACTTAAATACATAGAAAACATCCAAGACCCAAGAACCAATATTCGTGCTCGTCACACAAATAAATGCCCCGGCCGAGATTCGAACCCGAGACCTCCAGCTTCGTAGGCAGGGTCACTACCAACTAAGCTAAAGCGATCGTCGGATATAGCTCAACAAACAAACATGGCTCACCCGCTAGTGTGATAAGAGGACTCTGCAATATTATGACCCAGCTAAAGTCAAGTCAGTCATATTCTTAATTGCACCAATAATGGATTTTTTACAACATAAAATAATGATTAATGATTGGACATAATGATTTGCTTGTGGTAAGGTTTGCGGATAGGTATATCATGTGGCATTGTCGAGTAGGTGGTGGGAAAAGTTAATTTTTAAGTCTCGCTTAAACCTTTATCGTGGCCGCCAGTAAATGCAGCTGTGACACAGACAGGGCGGTGTGTGCGTGACTCGGCCTTTATCTCTGATGTACTTAAACTGTTCCAATCACACCGAAACACTTAGTAAGTCTAGACTACGTATAATACACTTAATAAAAGACGTCTGTCAAGCTATTTGAAAAAATAAATGTCTATTGGTTTGGCAATGCGGCACATTAGTCTGTTAGTAGAAATAACATAAAGTCGCCAGAGTTGTGATGCGCTGTGTTGAGACTGAGGTAATAAATCCTCAAGTCAAAACGGGTTGCCACCGTATTTGTGAGGCTTCTGGAGTCACAAGCGTCCATAGGTTGCCAGCGCAGACCCTGCTTGGACAAGAGAAAATAAGGTTTAACTATTTGTATGGCTTTGGGACCCCAAGGTGTTCAAATACTGTGAAAATTTTAAGACTGTAGCTCCAACCGTTTGGCTGTAAATCTGTGGGACAGACGGCCGTCAGACGGACGGACGCATAAGTGACAGCAATATGGTAGTGTAGGGTGGGTAGGGTAGTGTAGGTTAGGATAGGGTCAACCCTTCGGGTACGGAACCCTAAAAATTAAGGACACGTGTGATAACTATCAACTCACACGCTTAATAAAAAACGAATGTTCGATAATTAAACATAATAAATTCTCGTTTACTAGCGAGTCGCATGTCGTATATATTCACTACAGACACCAATAACTCGCCTCAAATAAACCAGTGGAAGTTGAACTCTAACTAGGCATTGATTTCTGGACACTATTTTTGGTACCATTTGAAACAGTTTTTGGAGAGGATCAAATTTCTATATTATGGAGCAACTACAATTAGAGCTAATAAAGAGTAAAAACAAGGGACAAGCTCTTTTATAGCAGCAAAACAAAAATAAATAAATGCAGCTTTGGTCGAGAAATACTGCGCTTAAACTAAGTATCTAACATATATTTCATAGCATTATTTTGAATATAGGTAACATAAGGATTCTTAACCTTCTAATTTACTTAAGGTATTAAACGTAGGTTCTTTTTGGATGCATTTTATCAGAAAGTACGGAAACGGCTGGTGATTGCTGCACCGACAATAATAATAGTCAACTCGTAAATAAAAGAAGAAACGATTCCATTGTTCCAGTTCCAAGGATGTTACCATTTAATTAACTCCTGTACGATGAAAAATCAAACATTTATTTATTTATTTATTTCAAGATTACAATTTGCACCTTAACAGCTAAAGCCAACACGGCACAAATTATAAGGTGTTTTTTTTTATAGAAAAAAACATGGAAAATACACATAATTACACTAGATAAGTGGTGAGACGAGTTGAGACAGCTTCTAAATGCCCCAGTTAGTCCTCAGGTGAGTAAGCCGAGATACAGAGTTAACGGCATGTCGTAATCGTAACACTCAAATTTAAGTGTCGCATCCATCACGTACCACTCTTAACTATGCACGAGTAGAATGTACGGTTCACATTTATATTGTGTTAAGGCGCAGGGGTGGCCAAGGCATTCTTCATACAAACTCTGTGCACGTTTTATTCGTAGGTTTTGGCACTAACGAATGTAATATTTCTTTTGGATGTAAATATTAGACATGCGACGAAAGTGATGTGGAAATTTTCAAATATTTCAAAAAAATGAAAAATTTAAAAAATTAAAATAATATCAATGAAAAAAAAAATACACCGCGAAATAGCTAACAGAAAAATAAGCATACTGACCAAAAATCATAACTTTAATGCAAACACAAACGAAGAAAATCCTGCACATAGTTTGTATGGAGAGAGCTTGCCCTACCCCTCCTCTTAAGGGGTGTAATCGCTGTACTAACCTGCCAAAATGGTAAATGTGTAAAGTTATTTAATTTCCAATTAAAGTAAAAAATTGAAAAATTCATGTGGGATTTGAAACCACGACCTCTGGAATCCGTCCATTGCTCTAATCAACTGAGCCACCGTTGGTGTCCCTGTTTATTTTGTTTGGAAAAATTGACACCTCGCCGTGTTTCTTACGCCGGTTCTTCTCGAGGCAGAGGATTACTTTTTACGAACCGGTGGTAGTTTTTTGACATTCATAGAGTTGGGCTACTTTAACTCTACCAAAGCAAATGAACTGTCAAACAAATATTTGGTTTGGCAACACTACCTCACACGTCACATTTCCGTGACATTTCCATAGAAATATGACGTATAATGTGTTGTCAGTTAACAGTGTTGCCAAATTATATTTGTTTGACAGTTCATTTGCTAGGTAGAGTTAACGTAGCCAGACTCTATGTGCATGCAATATGCCTAAATAGAAGAATTAATTAATTTTGTTTTTTTTTTTACTTTCATGTTGATACTTTCAATCATTACACTCAGCTAATTAAACATTAGGGAGGCTCGTAGCGACATCTACCGCGAAGTTATTACAACTTTTAGAAACGGCAGTAACATCTCAAAATGTACCTATTGAGAATCGTTAACCAGTGGGTTGACGGCAAAAAAAACCACAACAAAACAAAGTTTTTGTTTACATGACTTGTAATCGCGTCACCGGTAGACATGAGGTAACAATGTGCTACTTACCACATACTCAATTTATTGTTATCAAGCGGAAAGGTTTTTTAGGCGGTTATAGGGTATTTTGTACTTTCCCGACAGCATACTGACATCGCCTAGATTTGCTTTCTTCTCGGTATACTGTCAGTATTACATTTGGGTAGTAATGGCATCCATGCATCGCGTTTTTTTTTGCGGAATACGGGTTACATAGGCTGTTACAACGTAGATAAGCGCAGTTCTCCGTATTCTACTTATTCAAGCATGCAAATTTTAATATTTTAATTTATTGATGGTAAGGTCCACAAAATAAAGTGATCGTTAATCTACTCTAGAAGTTAAAGCATGAAAGGCACATTTTAAATGTAGCCGCACAATGAATCGGTACTTACTCGTACTTATTATCCAGCATACTGCTATCATACAGTCAGGTAAGTCGCCTTTACGGGGCGCAATTGTACTTAATTATCTTAATAATGGAATAGAATTTTTTTATATCTCTGTTATGCTGATTATGAAAGACAATGAATTAATTTCCAACGACATGCCAGCGATGTCACATTTAGAGCCTCGAATCGCCCCCCTGTGTTTTTCCAGAGATTGTGACGCAAAAGAGCAAGTCGGCAGGGCAGATTTACAAGGTTTATTGCAAGTCTCGCCTGACGAACGACATTTACGGGGGCTCAGAGCTCGATTAAGGCGCAGTTAGTAAATGATTACCAGTATCGTAACTTTAGACTCATTAAATGGGTGTTGACTGCTAGTCAAATCAGCAAATTAGAAAACATCAGTAACGCTCCATTAGAACGAAGTTAGTGGGGAAATTGTAATAAGGAAAGTCTTGATTTTTCAGTGATCATAGAGAGATAAGAGATCAGAGAAACGTTGGCCAAGCTTAGACTCTGGGCTAACAGGACTTTAGCAAACGTGTCAAGCATACCAAGGCGATGAGTCACCTTCTCATTTGTCACCAGTCATATAACAAATGACTGGCCGAAAAAAAGATTAAAAGCACTTCTCGATCAGGAACACGTCATTGTGAAAACCTTTGAGTATATATCATATCTTTTAAACAATCTCCCTTGCCTGAGTACGTCAAATTTAAACGTTTCTAAGTTTTTATAATGCGTCAACAACATGGCATTTCGAGTTTCAAGCATTTAGCTAAAAATGTTGTCTATTTTATGACAAGTGGTTTCTATCATCTTAAAAATAATTGCCTGTTACCGTAGAATCGAGCCTCACATCTATCTGCCAAGCCTTTATACTGCGAACGATAGTTTACTTATGCTTCCGCCGCTCCTCGCAATCATGCTCTATAAAGACTTTATGTGCCTTCTTATATCGATGATATACGCATGTGTGACGCCGAGATGAAGTCAACTTAACGTCAACGTCACCTTTGTCTTAAATTATATAACAGAGATAGGTCTAACACGGCATCATGCATAACTTAGTAAGCGTTAACCTTAATAAGCACACTAATAAAGAGCATGCACTTGTAAATATGTGCATAGGCACATTATTGTATATTTAGGAAAAATGAAGTATCAAAACCATCTGTTTCCTGCACTAGAGCCCTGCTGAAAAATCGCAAAGTGTTATCTGTCGAGGTCATGCCCCCTGGCGTGCCAGGGAAGTGTTAACAGCGGGGCGGGCCTGCCCTATCTTGTATCTCGGCAATTGCACTTGTCAGTTGGTTCCTTATGCACCGCACCCTACTTTGCTGGCCGAGGGAGAAAATGCAGCAAGTGTGTGGAAATGGTGCGTTGTTATTTTCTTTGTGTTCTGCAGTTGAGTTTGCCTGGTGGAAGAGAAATTGTTAGACAACTACTACACGCGTTGCTAAAGTGTAATTATACATTTTATTTACACGTTTCGTAGTGTGAACTCCTTTATAAATTTTGTGGTATTATTTTAAACTAGCCGTGAGCTTATTTTTTTACACTAAAATTCCGACTTCATTTATTTTTCTAACACTAATTAAGTTGTATTACAATTTACAACAGTTCAGAAGATCCTGTATCGAAAAATACCGATGTCTGACTACTAGAAAACATGACAAATATTCCTATTTCCACATTTTTCCGAATTGACTTTTTTTTATTTACGCCCCCTATTCGTAAAACTTAACAAACCTGAGGTGTGATTTACGAAACGTTTTCGACCGTTCTTACGATAGATCTAAATGTCAAATCCCATACTAAGTTTGACATTAAAATATGCCTACCGTACATTCGAAAAGTTACGTGATTACCCCGCTGTGCTAACTAAATTATCTTTTGTCACTCTCTCAAAATATATGTCAAAGTGACAGATAAGGACAAACGAACTATAACTGTTATTTAGCTAAAATGGGTTAGATGGACGTTTATGAATAAGGGGGTTATTAATATTTAATTCACTATAGAACTTATCGTGCAATTGCAACTTTAGTGCCATAAACATTCTACCAGTCAACCTTTGGCAGTTGAATTGTATTGTAAAGTTCTCAAATTAAGCCCTCATTGGAGTTAAGTTAAACCAAGCAATGATATCATTAATATCATAACAATTCCTTGAAACCATTTTGTTCGTTTGGTCGTAACGATGGCTGGAGAAATCAGAGCCCAACGCTAATGGCCACAGCTTCTTTGATAGTAAAAAAGGGATTATATTAATGAGTTTATCCTGTTGCTTATGGCGTTTTAGAAGGCATTTACTTAAGGTGCTACTCGACACTTGCACAAGCGATCTTAAGGTAAGGCCTGAGTGGACGCTCGGAGCGGAGCGCTGCGTCTAGCGGGGCGGGCGAGCGTCCATACTAATTTGTGCGGCGGCGACTCAGGACACCAGTATGAGTTTCAATTGTTTGACATGCACCCCCGCTGCACGCAACGCTGGACGCCCGACTCGAGCGTCCACTCAGGTTCTACACTAAGGCGCTTGGCACACCGGTCTGTATCCGCGATCATGCCGACATGGCCCCGCTCGACACTGCTAAAACCATGCGGAAACAGGATCAGTGTGCCAAGCGCCTTAGATTCGATTTTATTTACATAATTGAGCGAGAACGAGAAAGCGGACTGTAGGACGAAAAAATAGTTTGCTACGTACTTTCCCGTGAGATTATATCGAGTTGTTTTATTTTAAGTTAATAATTACACTTTTGGGAGGCGTTGCGATTTGGCTTACCTGGAGATCTTCGTGGCGATGCTAGGCAGCGAAGCTGCAGTTCCTTAGGCTAGCCCAGTGCTGGATCCAGATTAAGCATTACCCTCAGTCCTACAACTTATGTCGCACAAACAGGTAAATCAGCCAACTCGCAATCTTGATAGTTGTTCTTAGGCGAAATTAGGTATCTTGATATACTGCCCTGGCCCGCGGAGCCCACTCGCGACGAAAATAAGGCGACTTTCGAAGGTTTAACGTGTAACGGACGAGCGATTACGACAAGTTCTTTCGACAATTCTAGACTAACTGTGTTGCCACATTAACGCAGGAAGTTAAGAGGAGGGGTAGGGCAAGCTCTCTCCATACAAACTTTGTGCAGGATTTACTTCGTTTGTGTTTGCATTAAAGTTATGATTTTTGGTCAGTATGCTTATTTTTCTGATAGCTATTTCGTGATGTAATTTTTTTTTTATTAACTTTTTTTTTTTAATTTTGTTTTTTTTTTTTTGAAATATTTGAAAATTTTCACATCACGATCTTCGCATATCTAATATTTACAACCAAAAAAAATAATATATTTGTTAGTGCCAAAACCGACGAATAAAACGTGCACAAAGTTTGTATGGGGAAGGCCTTGCCCTACCCTGCGCCTTAAGGTGACAACCTGGGTTGCTATATCAATAATTTAAATCTACCGATAAATAGGCAATCCTGAACAATAATTAATGCCGTTTTCATCGTCACTAAGATATTATAAACACTTCTGAAAAGGAGAAGGTATGTTCGTCTGTTTGTTTTTTGCTTGCGGAATCGGGCGGGGTTGGGTGGCAGCACGGCGCCGTCGAGGATTTTGAGATTTTGCGCTCCCTGAGGCCGTGGGCGTCGATGTTGTTCGACGCTTAATAATTCAAAAATATGAATTAATAATCGATGCCCATTTATTAAACGCCTTATTTATATGTAAATAAATATTTAAAAAAGCATTGATGAAATTTAAATCATAAATTTTTAATTAGCGGGGTAATTTAATATTTATATACACTCTGACGATCTTTTTGTGAATTCATGCTATTTTAATTTTGTAAAATGACATGTTAATTTTCAATAAGAAATAAATGAATCTAATCTAATCTAATCTAAGATTATTGACTCGGACAACATTGACCGCATTGGCGTTCAACGTGTTAAAATAAATAAAAAATACTTTTTGCATGTTCTAAATTCGTTAAAATATCAGTTGACCGTCAATTATTATTCTCATTTTGAAAAATAGTGATATGAAGAAGGAGGTATGCTAAACATTAGTCACATTTTGAAAGTTATATCTCGCTTATTTTATAGTATTTGGGAGCAATGATAGCTTCAGGTATAGGTCTAGGTCTTATGCTACTTACATATTTGGATGTGGGTTGTCGATGTGATATATGTAAGCTGTCAGATATCAGTTTCAACTGTCAGCTGGATCGGTACAGGTTCTTTACTGCGTGCTACATTCAAATTAGTGGTTCCTGATTAGTCCGGGCCCCGCGGTTGTGGGGCGGTACTACTACTTGCCCAATATAATACTACCAGTGTACCATAAAGTAAGGTCTATTTGACGTCAGTTATAGTCAGTATGCTATCGGGAAAAATACCGCATACAAGTCGCGCCCTGCGAAGCCAGGAAACAGTCTTAAGATCGCAACTTCAACGTCGAATGAGGGCGCTGATAAATGTGGCGCAAAGCTCGCGCGTGTACTTGCAACGGCGGAATTACTGGCGTTTTCTCTAAATCTTCCACAGCAACTGAAAAAAAAAACAAAATCATTAATGCGATTATAATGACGATCATGTTCATGAAACTCTTGAATGCATTTGCTCGTTAGTTTCTTTATATTATATATGATTCACAATGCCGCTCAGCACTCTTAAGGCGACTTCCTGACTTGGCGGGGCGGGATCAATATGTGACATTTTCTTCTTTGACTTAAACTTACTGACGGCGCAAAGATTTCCACTTGACAATACTGTCAGTATTACATTTGCGCAGTAGTAATATTATGCGCAAAAGCGGACCAGTACTGCCTTCACATCGTCCCGCTTCCGCGCATCCCGCGCCAGTCAGGAAGCACTCATTTAAATGTAGGGGCGCAGTTAAAAGTAGTACTGAGTTGACTGACAGTTGACACTGACATTTGACAGTTTTCTCATCCGCACCGACAAATCAGGAAGTCGCCTAAGTCGCATTTACGCGCAGGAGGCGGTATGCTGCGCGGATCACGACGCATACTTGTAAAATGCGTCGGATTTCCATTTAGCGTTTTTTCCAACTACCTCGTCGCGTTCTCGGACTCGGCTCGGTCTAATAAAATATTAAAAAATAAAATGACTGGCCCAACAGTGGCCAAACTTGGTTTTAATTTGAATGCTACGCGCGTTTACGCTTAACATAAAAGCTTCCATATTAAATAGCCAAATTTACAGTATAGCCAGTGGTTGTCTACACTGTTTTAAATCTCTGTTGTCAACCATAGTTTTTAAATAGTGTATTCGACGCTTCTATTGTATCACGTCGGGGTCACCAACATGTTAGCTGAACTACGATGTAGATTGTAGCTTAGAAATGAGTTCAGCCAACTATGTATTAAAATATTTATTAATACTTGAATAACAATAAAATCAAGAATAAATTAAATAGCTTCTAGTTTTGAATAGTCCGGTCGTTGACATGCGCGATGTGCGTTTAGTGTTGCGCTTACAACTTAGTGATGTTCTCCAATCGGTAACACCCCCTATATCAATAAAGTATATATAAGTTTCTGCTACATGCTTTTATTGTCTACTGTACTTTTTTTTTCACAGTCATCAACTACTCGTAGAGACGGTCCCAATAAGCCCTAACACGAAGGGTTTATCTTGTGTAGTTTCGCAGTTGCTATGGCCACCTTCTGTCTCCATCATCAGATCAGTTCGGTGGTACCATAATATTGCATTGTCAATTATGCCAAATTTCAGCTCAATCGGATACCGGCAAGTGTTTGAAAATTGCGTTGCTAGATTCCAAAAACACTTATTTACATAGTTACATACATTGCAAGTTAATATCTGGGCGGCCGGCGTTTTCCCGGGCATGAGACCTAGCTAGATCGATTGCTCGTCCCCGAAAACTCCTACATACCAAATTTCATCAAAATCGTTAGAGCCGTTTCCGAGATCCCGGAAATATAGATATATAGAAATATATATAGATATAAACAAGAATTGCTCGTTTAAAGATATAAGATGTATAAAAGCTTCTAAAAAGCACTACTACTTATACGAGTATTTTCACAATCTCACCGTCTCTTATTATTAATTCCATTTAAACAAACCTATCCAAAATGAAGTTAATATCAACACATTAATAGAACAATAATACTCTCTCCACACGCTGTTTCTTTTCGTTCATACAAAATAAACAGAATAAAATTCAAGCGCGCTCAAAGGTGTATCAGCATAACCATTGTAGTTTAAATTATTTAAAATGGCCGATATTTTGCAAAACTGTCATTACAATATGGACCTTAGGCTTGGACGCTAAAGTCCCTTTTTGAATGGACTATTTTGATACTACTCGGCCAGTTCAAATGCTTTTAAGTATACAGTACTTTCATCGAGCGCGGCTGAGCCATGTTTGTGTGTTGAGCTATACACGCACATTGTCTATGTGTGCATCAGCTTAGAAGCTGAGTTCGCATTGTCTATGTGTTCGTATGTGTCTCAATTACAACTTAAGCCAAGTTGGAGGCCTTCGGGCGGTTTGAGAACTTCTAACAGTCAAGTTGCCCACTCACTTGACAAAGCCTAATCCCAATAAGGTCTAGTTTCCTCTCGGGGTTGGAAGGTCAGATGGCAGTCGCTTCCGTAAAGTGCCTACGCCAAATCTTGGGATTAGGTAGCGGACCCCAGGCATCCTTCAGGATGCAACTTTACTGGGAAAACGCTAGGAGGATGATGATGTATCTCAATTACAACTATGACCAACCCGCGCTCGTGAGATAAAAATATCTGACCATGCGTAGACCTTAATTCGTTGCAATTAGGTTCACAAATGCTCAGTTAACATGATGCTATATTCTATAGGAGCTTAGATAGAGCAATTAATAGTTTGTGGGAAGTTTTATGAAGTAACTTTTTCGGATTAGTCGGAACAATTATGGAGTTAGTTCGCTAATCGGACTCGCACGATAACGAGTAGGCGAGGCGATAAGTTGATGGACGTCTATTTCAGGTTCGAGCTGGCAACGTTGCTAATTCGTTGTTTTTCATTTAGTGCCGATTTTTCAATCCTCGGATAAAAGTATCTGTCAGATAAATGTTAGGTCTGTCGTTTTCTTTCATATGAAATTAGAAAATGACAGCGATAATTTTAACTGACGGATAATGTTAACTGGCGATTGATAAATTGGCCCTTAATAAAGTATGCAACTGTTACATAAGAGAGGCATTTAAAGAAGAGTGTGGTTTTAAGAAACGAGCCGAAGGCTCACACGAGTGTTATAAGGCCTAATTAGGAATGTATGTACCTATAGTTTCATACACTACTTTATCTACGTCCATATCTATATTATAGTATTTTATGCAACTGGTGGTGTTCTTATAGGGGTCGCGCGCAACCGCGAGAAGCTTCCTGCACAGTATATTATAAAGCGGTGTCTTATCTACGGTTTTTGAACTTATTAAAGAGGATTTACTACAATATGGGTGTAGATAATAGTAGTTTATGCAACTGGTACATAATGAGGGGCATTAAAACACGAGTGTGTTTTATGAAACGAGCCGAAGGCGAGTTTCATAATAAGGTCACACGAGTGTTTTAATGCCTAATTATGTACAGTTGCATACATTACTTTATCTACACACATATTATAATTACTCTAAGATGGGTTCAGAAACCGTAGTAAATAAATACAATAATTGTGTTAATACAACCTTTTTTGCACGGTTGCGGAAATATCGAAATCAGAACTGGCAACCGATACCTGAATGTTATTTTAAAAAGTAAAGAGTCCCTATTCTGATGTGATCATGTCGTTCTAGCTCAAATTTCGTGCGATATATACTAAAAAAACAATTAGCTGACATTTCGCATCGACTGAATTTGAATTTTCAGTGATACTAGAATAGGGACATGTCAACTTTGACATTTAAATTTTGACAGTTTTGTTTGACGTAATATTTTAACATCATATATGAGATTAAAATGAAATATTTTATTACTGCTGTAGCCTTAGCCACAGATAAGAAAATTGCCATAAATTCATTGAATGTTGAAATGAGAGTCATTTTCTACGGTTTCCGAACGCATATTAGAGGATTTATGATATGTGTGTAGATAAAAGAATTAATAGGTTAGTGTCCGGTTTTTCTAAACCACTACAATTAGAATTAGAGAAAAACGTAAATGTAGCGTAAAGGCGGTTTTAAAATGTAAGCCCCTACAGCCATTGTTTCAAGGTCTAATTTTTTCCATACTGTCCATTCGAGCTTACGTCAGATCTTAGCGGAATCACATTGAAACGTTCTAATGAAGATTGGTTTTATTCTAATGTGGTATTGTCACCATCATCAGCCTAATATTTCCCACTGCTGGGCAGACCTCGTCTCATATTATGAGAGGAAACGAGCAGTAGTCCCCACGCTTGCCCAGTGCGAAGTGAGTGTGGTGATGGTGCTATATGTATATATGTTATACTGAAACTTTAACTTTTTGTGGTAAACTGTATCTATTACATTTTGACGACCGCTTTATCTTAGTTGGTAGTGCCCCTGCATACGAAGCTGGAGGTCCCGGGTTCGAATACCGGCCAGGGCATTTATCTGTGTGATGAGCATGAATATTTGTTCTTGGGTCTTAGATGTTTTCTATGTATATAAGTATCTATTTATCTATATAAGTATGTATATCGTCGCTTAGAAGCCATAGTACAAGCTTTGCTTAGTTTGGGACTAGGTTGATTTGTGTAAGAATGTCCACAAATATTTATTTATTTATTATTTCAGATTTTTTATGCATGTTGCATGTTGTTGTGGTTTATGTTGTTGGCAATGTTACAAATACTTTACAACATACAGGACAAGATTTTTAGATAGATCTCTCTTGAGCATTTCATTTCGGGATTTATTTCATACACACATTTCGCGTTCCAATACAATTTCAAGTTTCGAGTTGTTTGTCTTATCTAACTTTATCTCAGCAAGCACACGAAGTATGCATACTAATATTATAAATGCAAAAATGCATAGTAATATTTAAATGGGCATGGATTTAATTTGAGAACCTCGTAAAAGAGATAGGATAGGATAGTATAAGGGGGGTTACTTGGGGGAGGGATAAAAAAGCGTGCACCTAATAGTACATTACTTACCAAGGGCGATAAAACAAAGAATGTCTCAGATCGCAGGTATTTTACGCCCGAGCCGAAGGCAAGAGCGATGAATATGCGATCTGAGGCTTTCTTTATTATCGCCCGTGGTAAGTACAAAATTTTATGTCACCGTGTTGTGACATAAAATAATTTATGTCACACCTAGCCATAAAGTGGCCATTATCGCACGCTCCGCGCGCGAAAAATCCCACTTCCTGGCCAGGGGGTGACATAAAATTTTGTACTTACCACGGGCGATAATAAAGAAAGCCTCAGATCGCATATTTATCGCCCTTGCCTTCGGCTCGGGCGTAAAATACCTGCGATCTGAGACATTCTTTGTTTTATCGCCCTTGGTAAGTAATGTACTATTATCACATTGTCTATTACGAGTTCTACTCAGAGTAAGCCACGGAGAAAGTATTGATATAAATTTAGAATGTGAAACGTATGTTCTAAGTTGACCCCCGTCCGCAAACAATTTTATAGTTCCATTTAAGCGGTCGTGTGAAAGTAAACCGAGAGGAACGCGGCCATTCGGAGCCAAATGAGATGTAAAACACAGGGCGGTCTTGTTGTTTTAAGAGGCCTTGCAAATTATTAGGAAATTGTGTCTCAAGGGAGCAAAATGATTTGCAACGAGGTCGGTATATTAAATCCTGAGAGAAAAAAAAATACTAAAATAGAATCCTTAGCGTAGCGAGGGATTCTAAAGAAGAATCTTGAGAGTAGCGAGGGATTCAAGTGTGACAAAAATAATTTTGTTACCGTGCGACACATGTACTGCTTTTCATACCGCTTAATGAGGCTTGCTGCTAAAAACATGAAATATCTTCAAATAATTTTGATACCGACTGGCACATACTGCATTTCATACCTTTTATGAGGAAAAGAGTCATTGTTGTACAATAATGATTATTAAAAGACACGATTAAGTTAATATGATGGTATTTTAACTCATCTAAACTCTGTCAAGAGGAAATTTAATAAACCTGCACACAGTCAGGTATTTAACGAGATTTGTCTAAAAAAGCCATTCTCGGAGAGTGTTGCATCATGTTTTGTCGTATCCTCCTCCGTATGAAAGGAGCAATTTTCACTGTCATAATATTATTGCAAGGGGAAATCGACCTTGTTGTTTCATGACGTTCAAATGAACTTCGACCGTAGGATGGTAGACCACATTTTTTGCTGACTGTACCTGAGAAGTTATACACGCTATTAAAAATGTAAAATGAATACTTACATATTTTCAATTTTTTTTTCATTGATCAACTTGCTCAATCCCATAACTGGTAAACACACATCAACAGTGATGTTCAAAGCTACCAATCGTAAAAAAAATAATCGAAAGCCTCCGTTCAGAAAGCGTGTAACTAGACTTGAATTTAAACTTTCGTGAGACATGTTATAACTTTATTTTACTAAACGGTTAAAACTCACGTATTAATTGTCACTTCGGGCGACATGTTTCGAACTCTTCGGGAGTTCTTCCTCAGGATGAGTGCGTTTGCACACTGTCGAACTACCCGCCGCCCGCCGCAAGGCACGTGACGCACGCGCAGACAGCGCGGGGGCGGGGGCGGGGGGGCAGCTCGGCGCTGAAGGTGTTGTATGAGGTCTTGGTGAGGGATCCTCCCCCCCGATCATCCTGAGGAAGAACTCCCGAAGAGTTCGAAACATGTCGCCCGAAGTGACAATTAATACGTGAGTTTTAACCGTTTAGTAAAATAAAACGTGTAACTAGAGTTTAAACATGAAGTGAAGTTTTTATCAAGTAACCCCACGAATCAAAGTAACCCCATTCCACGGTTATGATTAATATGGTTGACAACATGGAAGGGGTAATCAGGGTAGTTTAGGTATAAAATGGCCTGTAACCGTTGCTCAGGTCCACTTATTCTTCGCGAATTGCTTTGATAACTTGGCGAGTTAATATACCAGCGTCCCTATCAATTTATTTTCTACATGCAAGAATTTCTTCTACCCATCCTGAGGCCCATCACACAAATTAAATAAAAGCTTTAAAAAAAGCGTAATTCCATGAACTTCCAATCAATCCATAAATTAAACACATTAAGTTTACTAAGTGTTTGTACACTGAAAATTCCCAGAAAATTATATTTATATCCAATAAAACATTTTCAATAACCTCTCAGTATTTCGTATTCAAATATTGAGCTAATCATTTTATTGTATGTACACAAACGGGTTCTATGTTGTAAAAAAAGATTTAAAATTGATTGAAATGAATTGGTTTGTTCGCTCGGGAGCGCTATTTTTGTCAGTCGCTTCCAATTCTAATCATACTTCAATTTGTATTCAGTGCTCGTTTCTACAAGCAAACGATTTTTAGACACAGGGCTCGAATGACGTCAAACCATACCTAGGATAATTTTAAATAGTCTTTTCGTAAATACTTACCACATCATCATCATCATCAGCCTATATACGTCCCACCTGCTGGGCACAGGCCTCCTCTCATAGATGAGAGGGATTGGGCAGTAGTCCCCACGCTGGCCCGGAGCGGGTTGGAGACTTCACATACATCTTTGAATTTCTTCGCGGATGTATGCAGGTTTCCTCACGATGTTTTCCTTCACCGAAAAGTTAACGGTAAATATCAAATGATATTCCGTACATAAGTTACGAAAAACTCATTGGTACGAGCTGGGATTCGAACCCACGACCGCCGCTTGACAGCCGCATGCTTGAACCACTGGGCTACCGTAGCTTTCCCTTACCACATATCAACCTGTTTAATTAAACGATATTGACTTTAAATTCAGTACATAAAGACAAAGCTTCGGCTCCACGCACGCCTCCCAAAAGTCCGTTGTTCCGTTAACGGAAAAAAACATACAGATAATAATAAAATAATTGATTACGGAATTAATTGTTTTTTTTTTTTACCAACAGCTCATTGAGATGTCGGAAAGAGCGCAGTAAATTTGTGATTAGTATGTGAAAGAGATGAACTGAAATGACGCCGTTTGTTCCGTGCTAACAGAAAATAGCCTCCCACGCTCATTAAGTACTGCGTATTGTTGAATAATGGTATTAAACTGCGAACATGAAAGGTCAGAAAATTTTAAGGCAAGCGCCAATATAAACTTAGCGAACTAGCGTTTTCAAACGAAACAAATGAAACCCTATCTCTTTCAAATTTGACTTAACATTCCACTGAAACATTTTGTTTTTTTCTTTAAGGAACCTAGGACTAAGGAGGTTATTGGCACATATGAAATAGTAGATTGTTTGACAAGGGTCTAAAGTTAGCCATATTACCACGAGATGGTTATTTTCCCGAACGTAGAGAGGGAAAATTGTTCGAGTGGTAATATGGCTTTTAAGCCCGAGTTATACACTCTACTTTTCACTTCGATTGCGAGAAAACACATAAACACAAATTATCCATCTTATAATTTAACTGTTGGCGGGTGTATGTCTAATTTGACAGCATGTTTTTTTTCTAAGGCCAGCATCATATGCCTCGTTATGCGTGTTTGCTTGGCGTATTCGCCTCCCTTTCTTTTGCTATATCAAATAAAGAGATGCATCATGCGCTTTTTTTTCTTTTAAGAGGAGTAATTGCTTTGACCATAATAGACACCGCTTAATCTTTAAAGAACTGAAAAACGTCTTTCCTGATTGGTCGATTTTAGTACAGCTGTGTTCTGGTTGGTTGATATTTTTACCAAATATGTTTTAATCTGTCAAATTACTTTTCTGTGATTGGTGGATTTAATCGGTGAAGTATTTTGATTGGACAAATTAAAATGTTTTGTAAATGATAAATATGTATACATATTTTCCCTAGGGCTTAAATGTACTACTTTAGCCCCGCTTCACAAGTCTAATATGACACACTTTTCGAGCATGAGAAATGAAAACTCCTTGTTATAACACCCACTAGGTCTGACTGAATATGAGTCGAGGTTCTGCTGTTATTTACTTATGTTTACGAAAATCCTACACTCTAACGTTGAAATTCCTGGAAAAATCGCAGTACACCCTTTTCTTTATCCGTTCGCTTCTCATTTTAATTCAATTTACTGGATGAGGGAGAAAAGTAATCTTCGGGGTTGGGGCACAGAGAGATTGGAAGTCATCGGCACAGTATTGGGACGAACTCATATACTTTTATGACGTCGAAAGTTTTTTTATTCACGCTAAAGAAAAAGGATTCGCGATTCGAGAACCTTTCATGTGAGGGCCGCGTTGAACAGCTGATAATATACATATATCTAGAACATATCTTTAACAACCATGTTAAGGCTAGTGGTCAACATGATTCCCATGGTGGTCGCTGTAGCCCGGAGGTAAAGCACGCGGCTTTTAATCTTGAAGTCGCGATTTTAAACGCCTTCTATTACCACTGGGTTGGTATGAGGAAATAACTCTAATTTGTGGTAGTTTTGTGTTACCTTACCTTTCTCATAATAAAATTATATCGACAAAAACGCACTCGCTTTTAGTTTTGTACGCTATAAAAACGATATTTAAGGTCAAAAATTTGCATGGAGTAGGTATAAAGGAGAGGGCAATTGCACAAAAGATCCCAAGGGCCCTCATCTAGATAAGATACCCGTAAGAAGAAGAGTAAGAGACAAGTACAAAACATAATAATACAGGAAGTATTATTCTGCTTCCTCCTACTATTATTACATAATAGAAGACAACATAATATATGCTCATAATACCATTAAAGCCACAAATCACTACATCAAGTCAGTGTCTATAGGCAATCCTCTAACCGCCTAATTAGGGTAATTACCCTGGTGATTATTTGCGCGACGCTACTGCGGTCCTGTTAATTATCGAAGCGACGCTGAGCCTCATTATCGTGCGATCGATGTGACATATAAATCAATTTATTAATCTGTTTTAATGATATGAAACGTATGCCATGTCATCATTATTGTTTGTAACTCAACCACGTTACTTTATTAAAACTACTGGCGGTGTGATGATGATGATGATGACGTGTCGGCCAACGGCGACATACTGGCAAAATTAAAGGAAAGAAGGAAGGTTTAAGGCCCGGTGACTTCAGGAGCATGGGCTCGAACATGAGAAAAGAATTGTCTCTTTCATTCACCCCTACAAAATTTGAGATGACAAAATATAAAATCAAGAGACTGACAGAGACATGAATCGAAAGCGATATCCTAGAGATGTTCTTCAGTTCATAAAGTCGAATGGAATTTTACTTTCCGTACCGCTAAAACCATAAATAAGTAAAGAAATGTTGATGAGTAATTTTAAAACAGTTCCTTTTTCTGTGTCGGAAATGTAGGAGAAATTGTAAATAAGAAAACTTTGAACCGTACATTGGCAACCTTTTTACACGACTGCCCAAATAAAAAGGAGTGTTTCACTTTAAATATCAATGGGAAAAATACCAGCCGGTCAATCTAAGACGTAAGTGAAGCATTCCATATTTTTCTCCTTTTCTTTTGAAGTGAAGATTTTCTTTTGAAGTGAAGATTTTCCTTTGAATGATTTCTATATTTTCGACGCCTCAATTTCATTCGTTTCTTTCAATTTACAGTTGTATTAAATTTCCTATGTTTAAGTCAAAGTTTTAGTATCGGCGAAGCCAAGTCCCAGTTTAGTCGGGCATGGGGTCGGAACCGAGCCGGCAGTATCCAAGGAGGATTTCCTCCACCCACGAAAAAAAAGAAAACCCTACAAATCAGTCTAAGACCAGATCAAAAATCAGCCATACAGCGATGTCACAACTCCAACAATAGAATTAAAGTTTCTTTGCACCATTTGATGTTGAACTCCCAAACATTTTTGAATATTTGGCGTCGCAAAAGTTGTTTAGATCCGGGATTAGTGTGAACCCTGAGAAATGGGAGGTTGGAATTGGAAAAGTTGAGGCTGGGGAGGATTACTGGGAAACAAATGCGGGTATACGGAAATAGGCTTTAGAGCATAACATGTTGGGTAAACTTAAGGCCTTTGGCATCCGTGTGGAATCAACACAATGCGATGTTCAAATTGATTCTGGAACTAAAGTGCGTTTTTGTTTTGTTTTTAAGTGAGCGTGAACATTTTGGAGACGTATCTATTTTGGTTAGCACAGACTTTGGTATACACAGCGGTGCGTTCGTGGCCCAGCGGCGTCCACATACTCGTACGGTATGCGAGGTGAAACTACGTCGGTACAGGTCCACTCTTGGATGGGTGACCGCTTTGAACGTTTATTAACTAAGCGCTCCCATAGTTTGGAACATGTTTTTTTTTTTGGTCAACAGTATATAATATTTGTATTGTATTGTGGTTTGGAAGGCACGTTCAGCCGTTGATCCCGCTTGCTGTCTGTGATAGCAGTCTTTAAAGTTAGAAGCTTTCGGGCGGCTTGAGAACTTCTAACAGTCAAGATAAGCCCACTCACTCGGCAAGCCTAATTCCAATAAGGCCTAATTTTCCCCTTGTGTTGGAAATTCAGATTGCGGTTCCGTTTTGCTTCCGTAAAAACAAGTACCTACGCCAAATATTGAGATTGGATTACTAATGATATCCATAATTTCATTTGTACTAATCTGATGTGCCGTAATTTCATATGCCATAATTTTTACATGCCATAATAATTTAATATCCATAATCGTCATTGTCCATAATTTTATGTTCCATAATTTTAACGAGCCATAACCACTTATATGACATAAAACTTGTTTTTCCTAATTTCAACTGTCATAATTTTTTTTTTCCATAAAAGAATTATTTTAATCATTTAAACACAACCCAAAGGGAGCTTGAACTATGAGTATTAAGCGACGATATACATACTTATATACATATATACATGTACATCCAAGACTTAGGAACAAATTTTGTGAATGGGATTTGTCGAATTATTAATCTGTTTACAACTTTAACGCGTCAGCGTGTCGACGGCACCACGCTATCGCGGGCTTTACGGGCGGGTTAACATTTTTGGCATATGATATTATGGCAAATAAAATTATGACATTTACCATTATGGCATATGAAAATTATTGCAAGTAAAATTATGGAAATCGAGGGGCACCCATTGGGATTAGGTAGCGGACCCAGAGTGTCTTTCAGGATGCAACTGTACTGAGATAACGTTAGGATGATGAAAGACTTTGGTAGTAGGGTCAAACCACCCCAATCTGAACGCCCCTTCACTGGGTTTGGCATTTATTGAACACTAGCTGTGGCCCGCGACATCGTCCGCGTAGAAGTTCTCTATATATATCGTACGTCCATGTTGATTTTTGACTTTGTAACCACATTTCCCCCTTTAGGGGTTGAATTTTCAAAAACCCTGAAACACGTATTTACTTATTTATTGTTAGAAATGCTCGTGTGAAGTTTAAAATTAAATAGTCGAAACTGATCTGGTTTCCCCATACAAACTTTGGACCCTCATTTAATCCCCCCTAAAGTTTAGTAATATACAATAATCGCCAATGTAAGAGAGTTTTTATTACAAACATAGGATTTTTACACAGTGTCGAACTCAAAGTAATCATACTATTAAGGCGCCTGTAGAGGCAAGGCCTTCTCCATACAAACTCTGTGCAAGTTTTATTCGTCGATTTTGGCACTCCCGCATATATTATTTTTTTGCGTGTTAATATTGGATATACAAAGAATGTCAAGAAAATTTAAAAAAAAAAATGAAAATTAAAAAAATACAAAATGTCAAAATAAATTCATGGGGTTCTGGCTAACAGAAAAATAAGCACACTGACCAAAAATCACAAGTTTAATGCAAACAACACAAGCAAAGAAAAATTTGCACTAAGTTTGTATGGAGAGTGCTTGCCTCTACAGAGGCGCCTTAAGCTGTGAATTATACTGTCAATACCTAATACTAAAACCCTGCCACAAGGCTACTTCACGGCTGTGCGAAATGAAGGAAAAATGGCGTTAAATAGTAAAAAATAATTAGGGTTAAATATAAGACTTAAACGTATAAGACCAAAATAGACTAACAAAAGTTAGTGTGCTCTAACCCCCGCGAAAGATCATTGTAGTGGTACCGGTACAGGCCCAATTTCAATGAAAAACCGCAAATCGATGTACAGTTTAGCCGTTTGGCACACGCATACTAGAGGTGAAAAACAAAATTTTTGACCCGCAGTTCCTAAAAAAAATTCCCTTAGGGGGGGAGTGCTGAGACATTCTTTTTTTGTATGGAAAAAAAATATATTTTTTTTAGAAACCTATCGTGTGTGGTATCATATGAAAGGGCTTTTTGAGACGATTCTAAAAATATACCACATCATTACATTTCAGCTATTTTTTTTAATAAAATCAAAAATAATTTTCGAAACATACCAAGTTTGAGGTCCTCCAGACACGATATGGCTGATTTTTATTTTGTTCAATATACCAGAAATGATACGTTATATCCTCATATCTAACCTCGAAAAAGCAATTTTGAAATGATTTTCATTAAGTATTTTTATTTTATTTTACGTGATTTATGGAACTTTAGTGCAGATACGGTACAGATGTGGTATATTTTTAGAATCGCCTCAAAGAGCCCTTTCATATGATACTACACACGATAGGTTTCCGGAAAAAAAAAATCCATACAAAAATATAAAGAATGTCTCGGCACTTCCCCCCCAAGGGAATTTTTTTTAGGAACTGCGGTTCAAAATTTTTTTTTTGACATTTTATGGTAAATATGTACCGTATCTGCACTAAAGTTCCATAACTCACGTAAAATAGGTATTGAAGTAGAACCGTGTCACTTAGTAATATTGAAAAATTAAAAAAAAAATACTTAATGAAAATCATTTCAAAATTGCTTTTTTGAGGTTAGATATGAGGATATAACGTATCATTTTTGGTATATTGACCAAAATAAAAATCAGCCATATCGTGTCTGGAGGACTTCAAACTTGGTATGTTTCGAAAATTATTTTTGATTTAATTAAAAAAAATGGCTTAAATGTAATGATGTGGTATATTTTTAGAATCGCCTCAAAAAGCCCTTTCATATGATACCACACACGATAGGTTACTAAAAAAAAAAATATTTTTTTTCCATACAAAAAAAAGAATGTCTCGGCACTCCCCCCCTAAGGGAATTTTTTTCAGGAACTGCGGGTCAAAAATTTTGTTTTCACCTCTAGTATGCGTGTGCCAAACGGCTAAACTGTACATTGATTTGCGGTTTTTTTAATCGTACGGCTACCACTATTGTACTGTATGATCTTTGCCTCCGCGCAACTACCAAGAAAATAACTCCCCGGCAACACAATGGCTCCTACAAGTTTCAGTAATAAGTAACCTTATAACATAAGTTCTAATAATACCCCATAATATAAGTTCTAATACAATCTTACGAACGTCGAAAGCCTCGTTTATCTCTTCCAAGAATAATGCCAGCCATTTATCTTACTTGCTATTGCCTCATAATTCCACGAAATTGTATTCATCTTCATCTATCAGTGGCATTACAAAAACATAGATAAGGAAATATTTTGTTCAGTAAATTCCTGATTAATTTTTTTTGGGCACCTGCGCACTTTTAAGTATTATATTTACAGCCTTGTTGCCAGAAATGCATAAAATGTCTAATATCTCGCACTTTTGTGTATCCTATATACACTCTATTTCATTACCTGAGCACTGCCAAAGTATAAAAACAAAGGCTAAGTCTGCACGTATCAGTGCGGACGCGGCACGAATTCAGTAAGCTGACAGTTTTAGTTTAAATTGTCATTTGAGTCAGTATATTTATATTACGATACGAAAATGTAATACTGACAGTAAAGTGATAAACAGGGAATTTAGAAGGTCATCGGTAAGGTATCGGTATAGTAGAAAGTGCCACGTCACGTACAGTAAAGTGCAAAAATATGGGTGCATACAGCTTGCTCAAAAATATGTCCCATAGCTCTTATGTCGGTGAATTAAGGTTTCGGTACATATTTATGAGGGGATTCATTCAATACATATTTTTGCACTTGACCGTAGGTACAGAGTTAATAAGTAGAAGCAGTACAGAATAAAAAAACCAACCGACTAGCTAAAGTACGTGTTGTTTTGTCTATCGTTTGGTTCCTATTCTCCACTCAATAAGGGATAAGTTCGCTTTTGTACATGTATAATCAGTATCGTGTACCGACCCCATTTTTTTCTTGTCTTGTTTACAATAAAGTATTTATTTACATACACACACATACATAATGTAATATCCGTTTTCAAACTTAATTAATTATGAAGATTAATGCAATACTGTTTCATTTAGAGTTAATACAGTCTCATTCAGTATTCAACATCATGTACGAGCAGCCAAGGGAAGTGGAAGCCACAGTAAATAATATGGATAGCTAAACTAAGATTTCTTTAATGGAGATTGACCGCGGTTTAATACAGCCAGTCACAGAGGGAGCTAATAAGTACGAGTATAGATATATTAATATACTAGCTTTTGTTCACGACTTCGTCCGCGTAAACTTCCACTCCTTATTTCACCCTTCCAGTGATGATTTTCGGAATAAAAAGTATTCTACTCGTATATATTAATCCTGGGTATAAACTCGTCGTATTCCAAGTTTCATTATAATCCGTTCATTAATGCAACGTTTTCGTGTGTGGGTAAGGTTGATCCCTATGTCATTTTCAAATACTGATAATCGTAGTTAGATGAGATGTACGTAAAGTTTGACTGGTCATATAATCAATTCACAGTTCTACGCTTTTTTTACCTGACTGTAGCTTTATAATAGGCCAGGCCCAATTAAACGATAGGAGATAGAAGTGCGCGGTAGAGAGTGGCCCAGGGGAAATTCAGGGGAAACCTCCGACACGTCCGTCCACGTGGGCGGTGTAAACAATGGAATACTCTAAGAGTATGCCCTACAGTAAGATTGATTGAGCGGCTTCAATGGATTGAACGAACACGAGTTTTGTAAAGTGTCATCTTATATCTAAATAGCACGAACAAAGGACGGTTTCGCACCTTACTGATATGGCTACGGAGAGTCAGTTTCTGCCAGGCAGTTCTATGTACACAGGCACCACGAGACTTGATGCATAGGTACCGCTGCGCCCTGCAAAGTCTGCTAAGTTTATTGTAGCGATGCGTATCATGTATGAGTGAGTCAAATTCGACGTTCGTAGGGTTTTGTTTTACTGTTTTTAGATAAGTCTACTGTGGCGTGACCTCATTCTAGTGAAACCGTGAAGCAGTGGAAAGGTTACAAGGGTATATTGAATAAGACTGTTATTTCTCTCTAGAATATTACATTTATTGATTTGGTCACTGTGTGTTGATGTGTCTAGACTCATCAGACATATCGTCAGATACATTTCGTTTTCTTAACATATCAATTTAAGCCTTTAACGGTCAAAATTAAACTTAATCCATAATTAAATTCTCTTGCCACCGTATAGATGAGTTTTCTTTGCGTCAGGATAGAAATAAAAAGATTTGGTAATTTTTTCCTCAAGCTTTTGATTTTGCTTTTTAAAGGATTAAGTAACTTCCCAACAGGATCATTTAGACTTTGATTTATACTAGAAAGGTCTTTGAACTTCATAAGTAGTTTAGTTAATAGTGTAGTTTCTGGTATAAATCGAAAGTCACTTACTTTACTTCACTCTTTAAAAAAGGCTTTCCATCAAATTTATGATGATTTCACCAATCAATACTTGTTCAAAGACGTTGTTCGGTAACGCTGCCATGACAGCAGGCAACTGGTTTTGTTCGGCAGTTCAGCCCGTCGTCGCGAAGAGCACGTGTGTTCACCAACGCGGCGACGGCCAAAATCCAAAAATTGAAAGTCAAAAGTCAAAGGCGAAATATTTATTTCTGGACACAGGTTCATAGGTCTTACATATTGTATATCTGTGTTACCATAAAGGCATACAACTATATTGAATCAAGATGGAGCATGCGTAAACAGTGTGTGACTTGATGAAATAACATCTCAAGTGTACTTGTACCCCTATCGCCTATTATAAGCAGTTTCAAAGCAAGTTGATAATGTCTGCATGATTGAATAATAAAGTACCTATACTCTCTTCAATGCTAAGAGTGCTCTTGACATGGATATAATTTTGATATAGGCATTTGTTTCAGACGAGGCGAAAACTTCCACTCATTTAGGATTACTTGATGAATGTGATTATGTTTATGTTGAGACTATATCACCCACTACATGCACAAGCTAGACACTTTTATGTTCTGCTTTTACTTAAAAAGATAAAAGAAAAGAAACATTTTATTCGTGACAAACACAAGACAATTTACAAACAAAACATTACAAAGTTTAACTTGTAAGTTAACGCAGCCAGCCTTCTGGGAACCATTCCCAGCAGCGGTGATTTAGGGGATATTGGTTTTGTAGGTAGCAGTTTACATAGTTTTTAATATTAAGGTGGGACGCTTTCCATACAAAACGTATTTTGACATTCGCAGGCTAACGGCGTGATATTTTAAGAAACTTATGTAACAAACATTCATAAATTGGCTTTCCATTTGCGCGAAATTCTCCCTTTCCTAGAATAAACTTGTATAAACTAGAATAATTTGAGAAATTAGTTTGTCACATGACACCATTTTTTTTTCTAATTACTCACGCCGTTAGCCTGCGAATGTCAAAATACGTTTTGTATGGAAAGCGTCTCACCTTAAGTTTATTTTTACGTTAGTTTTAAGGTTACTGTACTGTTTCAATTATTTAATTTGTTCTAAATAAATACAGAGTTGACAACCTTGTAAGTTGTCTTTTATTTAACTTGCATGTATAGACATCAAATTGATTTGACAAGCGCGCACAGTAGATCATTCATGAGCATGACTAAGGCGACTTCCTAACTAGGCGGGGCGGGATCGATATGTGACATTTTCTTCTTTTAAGTAAACTTACTGACGTCGCGAAGATTCTCACTTGACGGAATACTGTCAGTATTACATTTGCGCAGTAGTAATATCATGCGCGAAAGCTTAGAGTACGCCCCGCTTCCGCGATACCGCGCCAGTCAGGAAGCACTCATTGAAATGTAAGGGCGTAAATACTGACTGGACTGGCAGTTGACATTGACAGCTGACAGATTTATCATATCGTGCCGTCCCCACACCGACAAGTCAGGAATTCTCCTAAGTTCCCAATATCAAACTATGTAAATGCAAATTTGAACAAACATACACCTATTACGCCTTTACTGCGTACTTTTACGACCCCATTACCCTACCCTACGTAAATTAAACCGAATCGCCTTACATTCCAATACGATACCTTGTTGACATTGAAGGTAAGCATATAAAGAGTCGATACCGCGAATAAATGTAACATAATGAAAATATATTACGGCCCTACCCTAGGGTTGTCATAAATATGGGGATGAAGACCGGGACAATTAAAGAAAAGAGAAGGTCAAAGAGAAAAATTCAAAGGACATCAGCGCTTGCCTTATCCACAAAGTCAAAGGGTAGCAGACATGGGAGCGGGGCAGGTCCCTGCCGACAGGCGGCATCCTTCATGTGCTGCACGCCGCGCAAGCACTGTCTGTGTTAAGCGGTAGGCTTATAGTCCTCCGTACTACGTACAGTCAACCAATTTGATTTCTGGTCCACTTTGTACCTGGTCACAGTGAAAATCTATATGAAAGCCACTAAAGATCTCATATCAATGTCATTGTGACAAGGTACGAAGTGGGCCAGAAATCAAATTGGTTGACTGTACTTATTTACCTAGTTAGTCCCTACTAATAAACTATTCTTTACAAACTGGGACAATTTGCTTGCTGGTCGGGACACTGAGACACCACGCTTCAAACCGGGGCATGTCCCCGTGTATAGGGACGTATGGCAACCCTACCCTACCCTCATAAACGACTGTTTGGAACGTTATTCAAATACATAACCGTCGAGTTCGAGAAATCGTTAAATTTATAACTGTTCGTGCAAAAATGCCCGCGTATGGAATGGAAAGGCCAGTGCAAATCGAGTTGGAAAACACTAGAAAGTAATGAAAGCGTAAGGGTCCTTCGGCAGATCGTTTCGTCCTTATAAATGGTACGTTCTTTGAATTGCTATTGTCTGTTAGATAATGAGACTTTCTGGTATAGTTCTATGCGAATTTGAAGATAGACAAAATTTTCATGTTTGTTTATTTGTATTAAAATACAGATATTCCAAATTAAATGTAACTTCAGGTAAATCTGAATGTCGGATAATACTGAACCTTACACATATCTGTCAAAAAGCTTTTTCTATTTGTGTAAAGCCTCACACGATACAAATAACTTTATTGTGTACTAAAAAGAAGCCACTAAAGCAAACAGAAACTAAATTACCTACACATAAACTATGGAAACCTAGTGGAAACTATGCTAGAAAAATATTCAATCAGTCGAGTAGGTAGTAACCTACAGTACTAGGTATGACTATGACTATAAGAAACCTGAGCTTACAGAAATCCATAAATATTAAAAAAAAATAAGATTAAATATGAAGTACAATAACTAAGTACCTAATTAAAGAGGTGGCACCAACAATCTAATGTAAAACACCACCCACAAAGACGTTCACCTACAAGTAATTACTGATGAGATAAATATTACATCTTCAATCTGCTGTTAAATATGGTAAGAGACTATATTTAGAAAGAGATAATTTAATTATTTCAGTGTGTATTGCTATTGGCTATGTGCACGACAGAAGCGCCACCTAGCGTTTGAAACTTTACGGGCTTATGTCAAATTTTGACGTCTACGTATTTTGCTTATTTAAACGAAATAAATTTAATAAAAAGCTAAAAGACGAAGCTAATATCTTGGAGTCCATGGTAAGCAATCAACACTGAAATCATAAAGCACAAATTAGACACGTAATATTAGAAAATCTTCGAATAGTTCAATCGTACTTTATGTTACTGACTTTATTCTCTTCACTGCAGCGATCCATTTATTATATCTCTGATCTAATTTCCAAGGCGCTGTAGGAAAATTGTAGAATAGTACAATCACTATTCCTGCCTGTATTTTTACAATTCACCACACAACAGCTTCTGTGTCCCATTTCAAAATTTAATACAAATTGTATTGAATTGTAGGAAATGACAGATCAATTTTGCCTGACAAGCCCGGTATAGTTCACATTTCTGTCACGGCGTGCGCTGCGGTCGTTTTACTTACGTCACCACGTACTTCGCACATAGCCAATAGAGCAGTGATATTTTTTTTGTATCCATCACAATTAAAAAAAAAATATGCAGAGCGAGCTAAATTGGTTTGACTGGAAATAAGCTTTGCAGTGTAGGTTCGCTGCAACATAACACTGAGTCTAGGCCCCGTCAGTCATAGTTACGTCTTACTGTGTACCTAATGCTAGTTTTTTAATGTTCTCAGTCTTAAGTTTTAACATATACCTTCACTTTGTATAAATGTGGTATTAAATAAAGTGTTTCTTTGTCTAAATAATCTAAGGCATGTAATGCCGCAATGTTCGCTAATATCTATAATATCTAGACTCCCATTAAGATCAGGTGAAAATAGCTTGTACGGCAAACTAATCCAAATGATTGATCAAGAGTGTCTAGTGATCCATCAACCACGGCGTTCTATGTACATACCGATTAATAATATGTACATATATAAAGGTTGTATCAAAAACGCAAGATTTGAATGAAATAGGACACATTTTTTTTTGTTTTTATTGTATTTTTTTTATTTAATCATTAACTACATAGGATGATAGGGTTATGTATGAAATAGCACATCGGGCAAAGTGCACCACGGCTTTGCTGGCACATACGAATGCTTTTCCATGACCAGTTTGCAGAAAATGTGGCTGAAATTCGTGAATGCAGCGTTGAACCTTCTGCTTTAATGCGTTAGTGGTTGTGGGCTTATTAGCATAGACCTTTGACTTGAAATAACCCCATAGAAAGAAATCGAATGGTGTTAAATCACATGACATAGGGGGCCAATTCTGATCACCGAAACGAGACAGTAGGTACACGAAATTTGTACGAACTGTCGCAACCAAATTTTTTTTTATTCGACAACTCGTATGGTGCTCCATTCATAATAACCCTAAACTGTCAGCTGTGAAATTGTTTTTAGTGGTTAGTACTTTTTTGTACAAAAGGAGGCCAATTCAAGTCTTGTATACATTTTGGGTCACCCTATACATAGCCTCAGCCTAACTTAATTAATATATGGATATGGAGACGTACTTCGCGTAATTGGAACGAACGTACGAGCCGTTTTAGAAGGCAGTCGTATGACGAAGTTATTAGTTTACAATTGGATTATACAATATCATTTGCATGTGCTGTGATTTGTTTTTGTTATTGTGTTTGTAAACACAATGCGAACTAGGAAAGACGCCCCATTTAAAAAAATATATATTATTCTATCATACTGGAATGTGATGATAATATTAATTTACTTTTATTACAAAAAAAACACATATATAGAAAAGAAACAAAACAAGAATAGATCTAACAACTACTTAAACCTAACCTAACCTAAATACTTAAATTGTAAGGGCATGCATCGCCCAAGTCGCTGCCACTGGGAAGGGTTCCCATAAGGCTGGCTGCGTTGCCTCGCTGAATGGCAATTCCGATTCGCTGAATATATATTATATTAATTTAATACTTAAATAGATGTTTAGCAGGTAAAATTATTAAATATGTCTTGAATTATGGAGAATCATATGAGACCTAAATGAGGTGAATATTTCTATTGATGGTTTCTACGCAAGAGCGAAATCACGAGCACATGCTATGGTTAGCAATATGCAAATTACAACTTTAATCAGCTTATAGGCAACAACCTGGCAAAAACTCCGCCAAATTGAAACTATTTGAAACGTAGCAAATACCCTCTTTGCTGATAAATTTAATTTGACACACGGGTACCGATTACGTGTCGAACACATAATAACGCCATTTCATTAAGCTCCAGTAAAATGAATAGAATAATTAACACGGTTGACGAAATACAAATGGACGATTCGCATGACGGTTTGTTTTAGAAAGGTTATTACAAAAAGTGTACGAAATTTATTTAGGGCAAGATACTTCAATTATTTGTTTGGCAGGTTTTTATCTATCACGATTGATATGGAAAAATGTGACGATTTATCATTACATTGGGATAACAGGGATGTTCTACGAAGCTGATTGGTCCTAAGTTCGGATCCCATGGGGGCAAACACTTGTTTGATACACAAGAATATTTGTTTGTATTCTATACATATACTTATATATTTGTAAGTCTTGTATGTTTTCTACATGTTGAAGTATTTATATCTATCAAGTATATCGCCGTCACTAGACGGCGACGGGTTACTAAACCACAAACATTTATATTCATAGCGAGCTTACTACGGGGTTAGATTTTTACAAGATTTTCCCCTAATATTAAAAGTATTGATTTTTTTGTCTATTGGAATATTTCCACTTTCACGTCTCTGTTTATCACAATCGGAATGCCAAAGACATAAAACAAAAGCGGCAGCATAATCAATTAATCAATGATGTTAAGGCAAATGGAATTGTGGCCCAGTCACCAATATATCATCTTCACTTCAAGAATCACCTCACGATTGACCTGAAGATCTGAACAAGCTTAGCGTGATTTCTTTTTTGTGGAGCAATTCTTTCCGATGTTTTGTTTAAATGAAAAGGAGAATTCCGGTTGTAATTCAATTAAATAAAATTTATTGTGAGGCTTATGACGAATGTCTTTTTAGATTTTTTATCTATAGGCTTTCATTGAAAAGTAATTCAACTTATGTTACTTTTTAAAGTCTATAAATATCCATCTTTTTAATCTCGAGATGAAAATATCAAAACGATTTAAATACTCGCAAGCTAAGTAATGCCTGTGATAGACAGACAGACACCCAACTGATTATGTAACTACGGTACTTATGAATTTATTATTGGATATATCGGGTAAGATACCTACATAAGAATTAATAACTTGTTAACCATACAAAACATGATGATTACGTCCATCTTTCGTAAAATAAAGTGCTAACAAGCTAACATCCTCCGAAGCAAATTACCCACTCCCTTATTAAGTAACCCACAAACCAATGAATAAGTAAGCAAAAAGATATGTAACGGACTCCAAGGCAATCCTTTAAGATTTCCACGGATTTCTCGCAGTGTAGTGTTTATGCGAGTCACGTCGTGCGGCCTGCCAGGCTATTCGCGATTTATTCCATCCCATCTCACCGCCATTACCCCTAGTATACTAGTATCTTGATGCCGTCGAATACCACGCGTAATCGGGTCGTCTTACACTGGTTTTCGTGAGGTATGGTGAGGCGAAGTGGCGATGCGAATAAAAGTCCTGAACACGTCCGGGAAAGGGTGTAGAATTTGGTCTCGTAATGTCCCTCATCAAACCGTCAGGCCTTGATCACTTCATTATGATTCCGTGGTATTCTAATACGGTATTAGATTATCGGTGGTCAAGCGAGCTAGGGTTGAATTCCTGGGCTACTAATTAATAACTCACTGTATTCCGATTCCGAACGCGGCAGGCGTAGCAAAACACGGGAGTATGATTTTAACACTTTCACTGCCAGACTTAAATCTTGAATGTACCCTAGACACCAATGTAGTGATCTACCTATAACAATAGTACGCATAGCGGACGCTAGAGGGTTGTCCGTCAATCCGTCATCTGAGTGAAGTTACGCAGCGGCCGCTAGGTGGGTTACTGATAACGAAAATGTTAAAATATTTTGAAGCTTATCCAGAAATCACGCGAGGTTTTTTAGGCCACTTTTAGACCACCCCCTTGGTGATATTTTGTGAGTTTTTGGGAGACCCCTCCCCAACAATATCTCACGCGTATTTTTTGATTTTTTTTCTCTATTGAATTTTTAACTGTGTATTTCTATAATCTGTGATGTTATTCTCGGTTTAAAATACACGTGAGGTCACCTTGTACCATTTCTTTTCCTTTTTGCTTTTGTGGCTGGAGTTGTTCTTATAGTTTTTTTTTAAGTAGGTTTAAGTGTTATTATATTTTTTTGGGTATTATTTAATTTATAAGTCGGTAAATTAAAAAATGGAGGCCGTTTTACTATAAAAAAGAGTCGAATTGTAACTCATTTCTGCCCTCAGAATCAGTAACCTGTTGAGATCGCGTTTGTATGTTACATACCCATAATTTTACACGCGCATGGACCTTGAGGTCACCCCATTATCATGACCTGTGTACGCCATGCCATAAAGTTGTATCTTGCCATAACACAACAATACCCCGCGTATGTTAAAGTGCTTTGGGTCGTCAAATTTTTATGCGATACAAAAATAAGTAGTGAGCCAATGCGCTCGACATTTCGCATATTATTATCGATTTGCAACCTCGTAGCATTTTCCCGGTTGAATCTATAAGCAGCCTAAAATTTGCTACTGTTAATTTGGTGTCTCTGTCATTCCGATTCTGACTGACAGACTTAGGTCCTTTTTAGTTAAATACCGTAGATGGTGGCCAAGACACAAAATCAATGTCCCCAAGACACGCTGAGGATATTTTCAATCAAATGTATTTAAGTATGATAAGTATCGATAAAAAGATACTTATCATACTTAAATACATAGAAAACATCCATGACCCACGAACAAATATTCGTGCTCATCACACAAATAAATGCCCTGGCAGGGATTCGAACCCGGGACCTCCAGCTTCGAAGGCAGGGTCACTACCAACTAAGCTAAAGCGGTCTTCTCTGTCACTCGAATAGGTTAAGTAATAAGTGCGATGGAGATAAAGGTTGTTTTTTATCTACCTTCTTTTCAAACTTTATTTCTTTCATATAAATGTCATTTTCAAGGAAAAGTTCCTTGTTTGACTATATCAATTAGTTGGAAGGAAATGACGCCTTGACAAATGGTACCCTCGTTTGGCTGAGAATCAAACATGCATCGAAAAAAATCGTGGTTATATAACCCGAACACGAATACTAAACAAATAGGTTCCAATTTGAGATGCGATATGGCAAATAAAATTGACTTCTGTCTTTCAGATTCGGTCACTCAACTCATTTCAGCAAAGGTCAACATGATTACGATCCTCATACGCTTCGCTTACAACACTGAAATAATCCGATTAGGTCCTACCCAGTCAAGACTTATCGGAGAGAAAGGAAAAATCAAGTACTATTCAACCTGAATATAATATAACTCAAGTCGAAACGTATAGCGAATTAATATTACAAAGGCTTAGGGAAGAAAAACATATTTTATGATACATAACTATGGTGTAATAATATATTTATCTAGAAACGACTGTTTTCCTCAAGGCGATGTAGTGTATTCAGGGCAAGAATAAGCTAATTTCCCGCAGGGTAATCGTGTGTATACATATAACTCCTCGGACGAGAGTTGCAAAACGTCGACTGTCGGCGAAAATGACTGACATGACAGTGTTATGTATTATACAATATTGTATGAGAGTTATATTGATTTAAACTTACACGATTTTCACACATTATTATTGGGGAACGGGACTTAATCGCGTACAATTATAACTAATTTACCTTTTTTAAGGTTTTGCCCGACGTTTCGAATGTATCACAACATCCGTGGTCGCGAGCTGACTGGCGTGAGCGGGTATCAACATCTTCTAGCCGCGCGGATTTTCCGAACTACCCGCACTTGGTCTTTATTAATTACATTCTCACTAGGGTTGTCACTCGCACGACACACAACACTAACAATGTCCGTTGATGTAATGGACGATGTATTTCCACGCTTGCACTTACTAATAACTGGATTCCACGAAGATGAGTCCCGTTCCCCAATAATATTGTATGAGAGTTGTATTAAGATACCATAGGAAAACAAGAACAACATCTTTGTTTTGCCATCTCAGGGGAGTGCAGCGCTTATATTACGATTTGGTATTACTTAATTTAATCTCAGAATGTTTACATACATTGTACAGATATTTTCTGTCAAATAAGTGGCACAATATTGCTCGCGACGTTGCTAGCATTTAAAGGT
This sequence comes from Cenopis cana, assembly GCA_951800055.1. Classification (NCBI taxonomy): domain Eukaryota; kingdom Metazoa; phylum Arthropoda; class Insecta; order Lepidoptera; family Tortricidae; genus Cenopis; species Cenopis cana. The sequence goes on from OX637489.1 coordinate 14,604,782, forward strand.
TAACGTAACAGTAATATAATTATAATATAGTGAAATACATGTACAACAATATAAGCTAGATAGAACCATTTTGAAAGCAACCAACTTGTAGGTTGAAATACTGAATAGGTACCATTATCAATAGAAACCAATTACTAAGATACTGTTTTCATCAAAAAAATATTGAATAAATTGTCAAGAAAATATATACAAGAGTACAACAAAATAATAAATGGAATATAAAACTAAAACTAACTATAATTAAAACTAAAGCTAAAAATTAAAAATACCTATCAAAATTTTGTGCCCTAGGTACCCATCACGCAGGCAGCGTTCCCGCGCTGGATTGCGATTGCAATTCTCAGCGCGAGAAAGCTGCCTGTTTTCATCGGTTATATCCATGGCAAAATGATAACAAACGTGCACACTACTTTTTTATCAAATATTTTATGATGGCGACCGGTTATAGGTGAAATACTTAAGGGATAAATTGAAGAAAACTAATACAGAGGGCTGTGACGTAGAACTCAACACCCGTTACGCATAAATATCTATTTTCTAAAACCTCTTACGCGTCTTATCGTTTGACCGCACAACCGTCGCACGATATTTGAAACCATAACCGAAAAGCAATTTAGGTATAACTGAACTATTACAGCCAAATGGTTCGTTTCCAATATCATTTGACTCTTTAAGTGTGAAGATATTTATAACACCGGCTCCATAAATACGTCGCACATACTCTTAAAACTTATTACTGGGAATATAGACGAGTTTTATGAATAAAGTGAAGCTGGAGTTTATATTCGCAGTTTGATCAAAACTGACTATAAAACGTGGCATTAGTTTTAGACACTTGTGTCAGATCTACCAAAATGACACAGGCACAGATTATGTGAAAATCTTAAACTTCTACCCATTGTCATTATGTACTGTACTGTGTTATTTTTGTGAGGTTATGCAATAAAGAGTATATGTATTGTAAACTTGGAATAATAACACATAGACATAGAGGTAGTGAGTGGGCACCCATAGCAACGGGCTTGTGTTGCCACTCTGAAGTCGCAAGTCGCAAGCGTCCATAGGCAGATCTTTTAATGTCACAACTTTCGTGTATTGTTATAGAAAGAAAAAAACATTTATTCACACATACAGAAGAAACACATGTCAATAGAAGAAAACATATATAATATGTGTGCACTTGCGGCAATGAAATGGACACTGGCTCTGCATTATGCTGAGGTGTCACACACCTACAGCGCTGATTTTTAGCCAGTCCTGTTGGTGCTGTAATCATATGTTATGGTTCATAACATAACACTATTTGTAAATAAAACGTTTCAGTGCCTAACTTCCGGCCGACATCAGCGCTAGAAATTTTATTTTTTTAAATAAATAAATAAATTAATATTTGTTGACAATCTTACACAAATCAACCTAGTTCCAAACTAAGCAAAGCTGATATCCATGGTAACAACCCATATATGATGCAAATTAAATCCGCTATCTAACCGAATCTTAAATTCAATACTCGCATGCCTTACTTTACTTCTTAGCATTAGCGACCTAGGTATTTGCATTTATATAAAGTTCAATTTTGTTTGTCATAATTATATATTTCATGTCTTTGACGAGTTAACCGTTCCTAACTGACCTCGGAATATGGGTATCCGTGCCAACGGCTGTTTGGAACATAAAGTTTGTTCATATTAAGTTTAAGAGGAGAATATCCGTCAGCAACTCAGTTCAATTTTGAACATATTATGGATTCCACTTCACTATACCTACCATAGAATAAATACCCATTAAATGCCCATTCATGTTGCAAAAACTTATCATGTCCAAAAATGACGATTTTCGCGATATCTCGCTTCGTTAACGTTGTTTTTTTCATGGGTTTTTACGAGTCCGATTTAAACCTGGAAACGTTACTTTTTTTGCCTGTTACTTTTGTAGTATAGATGAAAAATGAAATAAAGATAATGACATGATTAAATAAACTTACAACATCGCAGTATTTTAGGAAATATGACGGTTTTTTACCGACCCTTATTCTTTGTCCGTGGGTGTATTACCTACCTTGTATGATTAATTTCACAGAAATAGCCTCTAAAACAATATAGAAACGATGATATTACATCCCTGAGGGTATTATCAGCTTTCATCTCTGTAATGCATTCCTTGTCCAGTAGTTTGGAAGATCCCGTCTTCATAGGATTTTTGCTCGATCGTCACATCCAAATGGTCTTATGTCTTCTCTAGCCTCTCACCCTTATTGATACTTTTGTCATAATTTAAGTTCAAAGTATTTCAAGTATCTTAATGTCTCTTGTAGTTAGCAAGCACCATCTGACGTAAAAGTCTTAGGTCTATACTTACTATACAAGTGTACGTCTAGCCTTGTTTGTATAGTTTACTAACGCCTGGCTAGGCTCGTAAACTCAAAGCGTTTGCTATGTTCTCCTACATCTAGACATCACACGTGCAAATATTTAATATCCAGTTAAAAGGACTAACATGGGATGACATTCGGGATAAAAAGTATCCCATAAGTTAATCTAGGCTATAAACTCTTTGCATAACAAATTTCATAATACAATCAATTCAATTATTATTCATTTAAATTTTTATACACTTGGTAGGGCAAATCAAGGCGGTCGCTCAATTTAGATTTAAGTAATAGTGTTATTAGAATAGGTACTAATGATTAGTTTTAAGTTACACTAACAACATATCCGAAATAAAAGTTATCATTCATTCATTCATAATAACTCGGTCAGCCGTTTTTGCATGATTGGGTAACAAATACCTTAACTTACGCATTCAAAACATTAGTAGGATTAAACGACGATAGTAAATATGTATGTGTGTATGTTGGCAGCCATCTTAATAAAAAAAACTATAAATAGATCGCGTAAGAGCCCTTAAACGCAACATCTCGGACCTTTATGTATGTTTATGTACGAAGATCTCTGTAATATTAATATTACACAGGGACTCGCTAGGTGCTTAATAAGCGTGAGCTTAGCGATGTCCCAATTAAGACCCAACTATCCACTTTAAGACCTTCATTTGAATGGGGCTCGTTAAAATATTCATCAACGCTCCAAACAAAAAAGTTAGCGTGGATTATGTTGACCCAGATCTTTGTTGCGGGAGCTTTGCGTTGTTCGAGTTTTTGCCGAGCATAATTCCCTATGTAAATGGATACTTTTAGGGTTTCGTGTTATTGAAGAGATATTCTCGTCATTTCGCAGTGACGCATACTCACTGCAAACTATAGAATATACACTTACACAATTTTTATTTTATTTGAACCTGACTGTGCCCAATAAAGCTATAAGAGTGCGCGGAGAGTGGCCTGGGTAAAATCCAGGTGAAACCTCGGACACGACCACGCGGTCGGTTTAAATAAGAGTTTGCGCTCTAGTGAGATTGGTTGAGCGCTTTTAACCGAATCTGAGGTTTCAGTGGAATGGAGCTACGGGGAGTTTTGTCGCTGGTTCACTAAACCTAGCCTAGCTGAGAAGAGTCGAGCAAGAAACCCATCTAGGCCCGACCAGTAGGGCTAGCACATAATGGCCTCGAGAGTATCTCGAGTTATGCGTCTTTTTTGATAGGTGCTGTTAGAAAGTAATGGATAGCTCGAGATAAGCCGACAAATGGACGTTGCCATCATGTGCTAGCCATACTGGATCGAACTAACTCTTCCCGGTAGGGTTGGCCTTAACCGCATGGTGGGAGAGCGCCAGCCTTAGCGAACGAGTTTTTTTTTGTTTTTTTATTAATAAAAAAGCTAAGCTGGAATATTTTTATTAATTTAGTGTTCCGAGTTCGAACCCCAGCAATTAACGGACAAAATTTTCTTGCCGGGACGCACGCGGTCGAATGCTAATAGTGATCCTGCGGCGTCCCATTCAACAAGGCCTAGCCGGCACTCGTTGGGGTTTTAAACGGCATCGGCAGTCCAAGGCGTTTGCCGCGGTTAGTCCGTCATACCCGCCCTGCCTGGTCCCCCAACCAGGCGGGATGCATTTCGCCAACGTTAAAAAACCGGCCAAGTGCGTGGCGGATCACGCATAACGAAGGGTTCCGTACCGACACCTAATAGTCCACATTTCAAAACACTGTTTAATACTTGAATCAAGAGAATAAATGTTTGAATTCTGAATTTTGAATTCTATGTGTCTTAGATTTCTTGATCTTAAGTAGGTTAAGTATTATCATTGTAATAAGCATATTTTTGTGAGAAAATGGCTGACTGTCGAGTTTCTTTCGGCGTTTCTTCTCGGCAGTGGCCTCTGTGAAACGCTAGTAGGGTTTGACTTGTAAAAGTGCCATTGCGGCCTACTTACAGAATAAAGTTCATTTATTTCAAGAAAGGTCGTATCTTCATAGGGAAGTCACGGCACTTACATCCTTTTGTTTGGGACAGTTTTTCAGTGATAACTCAAAAAGCCTTAATTCCATCTTATTCAAACTAATTTTCGTTGAAAGTATGTATTATTATACACCACCACATTTTTTTTCAGAATTTTAATCTTCATAGTTTGGAAATTAGAGGGGGGGGACACCTTTTGTACGAATTTGGGAGCTAATATCTCACCAACGATTGACTTAAATGGAAAACTTTCTTAGTCCATTTTTAAAAGCCCTAATATATATATTTTTCCTTATTTCACATCACATTTATATAACGGTTCATAGAATACGTCTTCCTACCAAATTTCATAATTGTAGTACCTACTTATAGTCTCCGAGTAAACCGGCTGTGACATACGGACGGACAGACAGGCAGACAAACAGACATGACGAATCTATAAGGGTTCCGTTTTCGCCATTCTGGCTACGGAACCCTAAAAAAGGCTATAATTGAATTATAACCACGAAACAATTTGTATTCTGTTCCATGCACCTTAACTCCCTAACAGCAACTATAAGCTTAAAACCTTACCAGTTTACTCAAACACTTAATTTGATTAATTAACTCCAACAAACCGAATAACCACTCGAATCAGTACAACTCAAACGATAGCATTTTGAACAGCGAACTTAGTTGTTAATTCACTTCATTTGCTCCACATTATGAAAGTTTGACGGGTGACTGGCTGCGTAATAAAAAGTTTCGGGTCGCCCTGTTAGACATAGAGAAATACAATGTCATAAAATTTGGAGCGCTGTGGGGCAGCCATTTTGCAAAGTGTCACACTGTTGTGAAACTAATGTGTAGTTAGTCAAATGACACGACTGGAGCACAGTTAATGTATTAGCTAAAGCAGTATCTTAACTAGAGCCTCTTAAGACATTTAAGATCTACGTTCATTGAAAATCAGAGGGGTTTGCAAAGTGTCGCAATGATGTGAAACTAATATAATAGTTTAGTCACGTTTAGTCAAATGACACAAACACAACTGGAGCACAGTTAATATATTAGCTAAAGCAGTATCATAACTATACAGCCTCTTTAGACATTTTAGATCTGCGTTCCATTGAAAATCAGAGGGGTTTGTAAAGTGTCGCAATGATGTGAAACTAATATATCCTTTCGTCAAATGACACGACTGGACCACAGTTTATATATTAGCTAAAGCAGTATTGTATACCGCTTTAGCTAATATATATAATATGTCAACTGGAGCCACTTAAGACCTTTTAGACCTGCGACTTTCTTATCATTTTTTTTAATCCGAGATGTCACTACCTGTGTCCATACATTTTTTATTGGCGGGCGCCCTCTTTATAAGTTTCCCCTTATTATAAGTCTTAAAACTTACAGTGCGAATAGTGCGATTAAGATTATAGTGCAGTTAGTAGTTTATTTACCAAGCGTCTTACTTGCTTTGATGTCGTAGGTACAAGCAAGACAAAGAGAAATACTTGATTTAAATTCAAAGCTTCTGTCGTAATATACCTATTTTTGACACAAGCGAAAAAGCGGCAGTTCCCGTTAAGATTACTTTCTTTCTTGCTACTGAATTTTCTTTAATATTACACATTATATTTATAACACGGAGATAATTTCAGACGTATAATTCACATGACAATAGCTCGAACATAATAGACGTCCGTGAGTAAGTAGAATTATATTAAAGGAACATGAACAGAAACCATATATATTCGAATGATAGCTATAATCATATTAATATTGTCATAATGATTCCTATATATCGCTGTAATAATACTAATTGGTAATTTTTTAAATATTGTTTTTTTAGGCGTCAGACAACGTGAGTATGACGAATGTACACAAGTTTAGTGTTCCGTGCCATTATTTCCTAAAGGTTCGCCCATACTGCTAGTCAAAATATGGTGACAATAAGGAATCGCAGCGACAACGTGCCTCATGCGTGACGTTTTTAACACGCTTTTATTAGGTCGACCTGTATGTAACTATGTAATGGAATCTAAGGTTACTAATTTAACCATCTTCCAAGCATCGTAGCGTCATCAAAATTGGCAGCTGTATGTAGTTCTGATGACAATACAATAATATGGTACTGTCGAACTGATCTGATGATGGATCCGGAAGATATGAACTGGAACTTCATGATGGAACATCGTATCATAGCTGTGTTTGGATTTGTTAGAAAAGTCTTGTAATGAACTTTGACCACGATTAGGTTTCAAGGTCTGATAGGTCGACCTGTATGTAACTAACTATGTAATGGAATCTAAGGTAACTAATTTAACCATCTTCCAAGAATCGTAGCGTCATGAAAATTGGCAGCTGTATGTAGTTCTAATGACAATACAATAATATGGTACTGTCGAACTGATCTGATGATGGAGTCGGAAGATATGAACTGAACCTTTACGATGGAACATCGTATCATAGCTGTGTTTGGATTTGTTAGAAAAGTCTTGTAATGAACTTTGACCACGATTAGGATTCAAGGTCTGATGATGAAGCCGGAAGATAGGCACTGGCATTCCATGATGGAATATCGTATCATAGTCGTGTTTGCACTTGTGAGAAAGGTCACGTAATGGACTTTGAACAAGATCAGGTTTCAATTAACACGCGAAGCGTGTTTTTCTAGTGTTTTTAAACTATTAAAAATTTATTAACTCATAAGTCGGTCCCTCTCATCACTGCGTTAACGCACTATCGACGTATTTTAAGCAGCGGTGTGATAGACCCTTAATTGACGAGATTTTGCGCAGTAATTAGTAGTATAGTACTGCATTCGCGTCCCGCACCATTCATGAAGCACTTAGAAAAGTCCGTATAATAACCATATTTAACCATTTATTCAGATAGGTATGAATAGTGTTAAAACTAGTGGCTCTGTGAGTATTTTTATAAATTTCAAAAAACTATAAAATTATCGAACCTGCTCACAAAATTTCACGAGAGTCGATTGAGAAATGCGACCTCTAGAGGAGAACAAACCGAAATTCGGCCGCAGAAACATAATATGATTCCATTGACAAAAAGATTTTTTTTAATTACCAAAAACCGACTTGACATAAAAGAATCTTATAATTTTCGATCCTGCTCACAAAATTTCACGAAGGTTAATTAATGCGACCTGTAGAGTAGAGCAATCGGAAATCCGGATACGAAAGCTGCTGAAGCAGAGACCTTCATTTCACTCAGTCAATAACCAGAAGATAAACATCAAATTACCGATCGAACAGATAAACTCCCAAAAGACGGAATCTTAAGAAATTGGAACATATAAGTTTAGTAAAATTTATTAAATTAGTAAAATGCTCAAGGAAGATAAACAGCAAATGACCGATCCATCAGATAAACTCCAAAAAAAGACGAACTCTTAAGAAATTGGAACATACAAGCTTAGTAAAATTATTAAATTAGTAAAATGCTCAAGAATTTGGAGGCCCGTTTAAATTGGAACATATAAGTTTAGTAAAATTTATTAAATTAGTAAAATGCTCAAGGAAGATAAACAGCAAATGACCGATCCATCAGATAAACTCCAAAAAAAGACGAACTCTTAAGAAATTGGAACATACAAGCTTAGTAAAATTATTAAATTAGTAAAATGCTCAAGAATTTGGAGGCCCGTTTAAAGCTAGTTTGCAAGCCAAATAGCAGCTGATTGGATAGAAGCCTCCACAGGCGGTGTCCATTCCCGAAATCCGCAGCGGCAATAAAGTGGTGTGCAATAAATAACTGATACAACGCGGGCAAGTGGTCTGCAGTTTGCTGCTCTCGGTGCATGGAAGAGTAATGTATGGATAAGGCATGATATTATTAAAGCTACTCGACCCCGCAGCGAAGCTACGTGGGGAATAACTAACCATACCTTGGTTCTTCTGGCGATTTTTACACGGTTTCTTCTATTTCATGTCTGTTTCGTGAAGTTGTAGTCATCATCATCATTTATCAGCCTGTAATCGCCCATTGCTGAGCATAGGCTCTTCGAGAATGCAACTCGCCCCGGTCTTGAGCCAGTCTTATCCAAGAGTGACCAGCGCTTCCTAATATCATCGACCCATCCATGCAAATTCTAGAAGAATGCAATTATTGCAATACAGTACAAATACTTTTTTACTCACTAAATTAAGTAGTAAGTACTCTAAGGAAAAACAACAATTAAATCCAACATAAACAATGATAGACAACTGGCGGTCTTATCGCTAACAAGTGCTCTTCCAGACAAACCTTTAGTTAGTGGAACGACGAGAATCATGACTGTCGTGACATGTTCTTGCCACCCGCAAGAACATGCACATGTTGTTGTTTCTGCATGCATGTGTGGTAAAAGACTAATTTATTGAAATCTAGGCATATCTGCCTACTTAACATTATTATTATCTACTCACAGCCCGCTCAGTTGAGCCATCGACCTATAATTTATTGTACATATTCGTAATTTAATTACAAAAAGAGTTATCCATGTGAATCGTCCCTCCGTGTAAAAGGGAGCCTGGCCACTCGCCAGCGCGGCTGCGGCTTGGGACGACACAAATTGTGGACAACCTAATATCGTTCACGACTCATTTCAATAATATTAAAAGTCACATAATTCTCTATCTTCCTTTCATGGTCGAGATGTTGAAAGTCTTTTGGGCAACTTACCCAGAATTCGTTTATGGAGCGATGAAAAGATCTTTGATGTCTTTTGAGTGTAGATGGTTTTCATGTCAATTAGTAAATGTACGATAATACGGTTAGTCTAATATTGACTGTGCCTATAAAAAATCTATCAAAAAGCTACGGTAACCTATTTGTTCAAGCATGTTAACCTTACGTATAGAACATTATTTGAAATATATACCGTTGGTTTTTCAGAGAAAAAAGGTCGTGGAGAGACTGCATTCATTTGCGAAGAAATTCAAAATGTATAGGTCTACGTATAAAAAAACAAGGTAGGGTTCCGTAGTCGTCCACCCGTTACATTATGTGGGTTAAAAAGTTCGCAAAATTATATTTACTATGCTTTTGACAGAATTAACAACATTATCTAAGGTATCAATGGAAATTGTTCGAAAGTGTGCTTTTGCAAAGTACATTTCTGAAGTTCGACTATTACTCGTTAACTAGTAATGTCTACTTAGCTGTTATAGTTTAGCTGTGTTAGTTTTCCTTTTAGCTGGCAGGGGGGGGGGGGACACTTGACCATAACGAAAATTATCACTTCAAAGCATAATATAACGCTAACCAATTATTGAATCAAAAAATACTCTTAGAAACCTTATAATATTTTTAAAAGAGCTATCCAACGATACCCCACACAATGGGGTTTGGAAGAAAAAAAAAATGCGCCTCCACTTTACATGTAGGGGAGGTACACTAAAAAAATTTTTTTTTCAAGATTTTATTCTACCGTTTTGTCGGCGTCATCAATATCTATACTCGTGCCAAATTACAGCTTTCTAGTACTAACGGTTACTGAGAAAAACGGGGGTCGGACGGACGGACGGACGGGCATGGCGAAACTATAAGGGTTCCTTGTTTACTACGGAACCCTAAAAATAATCTGTTTATTGTCATCGGGTTCCCTCGGGACCCGGCAGCGTAAAAAAAATCGAGCACCGAAGTGTATTATACGTATTTGATGACGACTGTACTTAAAGTAATATAAATATAACAAACAAGGTACTAGTTTTTGCCTTATTAGTGTTGGAAAACTTTGACACTTATTATGTCATTTCAGTCACTTGCCGCGGGTGAAACTTTTCCAGAAAATCACTTTGATTATTATAGGCCAACGCGGTTTTGTAGAAATTATTTTATCTTGGGTTCTGTCTTGAACAATAATTATAATGACAATGTACTTATACCTACGTAGCGTTGTATGAATAATGATCAATTAATCCTTGACCTTCTGACACTTTCTAGCGCTATCCTAGTTATATGCTATAGGGAACGGGACATTATTGGTACCACTTGGTATCATCTAGGTATTACGACCTCAAGATTGAGAGTCAGCCGCTTGAACCACTCTGCTACTGCCGTTTCAATTTTATACCACGTCGGTGGCAAATAAGTGTACCGGGCCCGTCTGATACACCCCTTAAAGTACCCCATACTGCAGTTCCTTGGAAAAACCTGGCAAAGGACCTCATTTCACAGCCAGACCGTTCTCGTTAGTTAATTCTTAATTCTAAAATTAAAATGGCTCAACGACTCAAAGTGAGTCTTGGCCTCCGGACACGAGACCATACGTTGAAAACGAAGAATGATATCAAAAATTTGAAAAAATATCCTTTTGACAATTTAGTCAGCTACAATTTGAGCAAATTTGAGCCTAAAACAAAGACGATCGGGCTAAGGATTTGCCCTGTAGCTTAACCTTTGTGAAACAAGTGAAAAAGTCAGAACGATGTTTTTCACATGGTATTTAGGTAAGGACCACGAGCGTTTGAACTGCTGCACTTATATGTAACGAATTTATTCAAATATAGTTGCGATAAGCCATAAAGTTTGAATGAGAATACGAAGATGGAATGTATATCTTCCTATTTGCATTCAAACTTTATGGATTATCGCAACTATATTTGAATAAATTCGTTACATATAAGTGCAGCGGTTCAAACGCTCGTGGTCCTTACCCATTTATGACTTATGTTTCGTGAACGTAACGAAGGACTTCAGATTTTACTCCCGAGCGTAGCGTGGGTACATACAACATACATAAACTCACGCCTGTATTCCCAAAAGGAGCAGGCAGAGCACATGAAATTAAATTTCTAAAAACTTGTTAAAGTTGTAACACGACATAGGTAGTAAGTAAACATCAGTAAAAAGTTTGCATATTTCATGAATAGTCTATGTCCGTTGCCTATCAACCGTTCTGACTTATATTTGACCACTATTTGACTTATATTATTGATTTCAGGCTCGCGCAACTCAGAACAAATAAATATAATATAGTATGTAATATTCGAGGCGGATAATGGCGGCAGTATTGGATTTACACGGCAATTGCTGTCAATTCGCGTTCATTCCCTATTATGAGTGTCCTATCTCTTAAACCGTCAGTGATTGCATTCTCTTCGATTGATTTGTTGATTCGCTTTGTTGACTTTGTCAAACGATAAAAATATTCTCTGAATACAGAAATTCAAACGAAATGCTAGTGTATAATTGTGTGGTGTTAATTATAAAGTTATTTGGCTACTTCTTGTTTCCTGCCTACATTCCGTAAGAACTGCGCTCTGTCAAACCCAATAAAACTGACTCGACGAAACCATCTAACCTGCTCACAAACTGAGAGACCAGCTGTTCTCCTCTACACGTCGCAACCTGTAGTAGAACAACCGGAAAGCCGGACATGCGAAATCATTTGTATTGAAACTGAAACGGAGACCTTCGATTTACACGGTCAATAATTAATCAAAGCCATCTTACAATGTGAACACAAAACATTTAACATTTTACGGATCCCTGCAACACAAACAATAATAGGTACACCGTTTGACTTACTAAGCGTTGTATAAAGTTACTAAGTACTTAATAATTACGCAAATTGGCTGCAATTTACACAAGAGCGGCCCTTTGTTTGTTCATTATCATTGTTGTAAAAGAAAAAGCTAGTCTACTTTGAAACTATAAAATACAGAAATATGAAAAATTATTACATTCTCAAAAACCTGTGCAGGAAAATTTATCTTGCAGGAGCAGGCGATTTTTGGTTTGAAGAGGGTGAAACTGGCAATGATAGTTTGCGATATAAGTTACTCTGTGCCGTAATGTTTTTTATTTATGTTTTCATGACTGCTTTGGAAATTGTCGGGGCAATTTTCGGAGATTTGCCAAAGGATGAGAAAAGTGACTGCGTGACTTTTGCTGTAAGCCATACTATAGTCATTATCAAGATATTTTCAGTCATGGGTAAAAGGTACATAATTTCTGCTATTTCTTAATATGATCGTCGTTATAATCTTCAACATATATAGAGGTATGCATAGACTCAAACTCACGCATAGAAAACTGTTTGTAATCGGAGAGGGGCGTTTATTTTAAAACTTGTTTTATTATACAACAATTTGAACGGGAGGGAAAACACTCTTAATACATTTTTTTTTTTTTTGGGTAAACAAACAGTCACTACAAAAAGGCTTAGGTATAGTTTGTTGACAGTAAGTTTACAATATGTGTGACCAACACCGTTCACCGCTAATTAAGTAAATGATTAACACGTATTGGTCCGAAACATTTCGAGCGATAATCGACGTTAAAGATGTGAGTGAACCGTTTATTATATTTCAATGTAACTTATCTTTACTTATAATATATAATATTCATCTCATGATTAATAGAAAGCAAGTCAAGGAGTTGAATTACAAATTGGTCCAAATTTGCAAGGACCACGAAGACGAGAAGCGAGTAGCTGAGAATTATAGAATTATGAAGATAAATGTGGTTGCTTACGTTGTGTCTGTTTATGGATCCCTAGCCTGTTTTGTCATTGAAGGCGTTCGGAAGATGATGACAGGTAAAATATTGAATTAAACTTAAGATAAGATAAGATGTTTATTTGTAAAATCATGTACATGAGATGTTACAGTTAACTTTTTGAAATATCAATCAATCAATGGCCTTCGAGTCTATTACAGACTATAGAAGCAGTGTCATGCAGGTAGACAACGTCTTTTGTGGCTGTGTAAGCCGATGCGAGAGCGGCATACACGAAATATACAAGCACGTCAAATAGTTATCTTTTTCAGGATCTCACTTCATAACGATAGTGACGTATTGGCCACACTACGAAGACAATTCCGTCACAGCTGTCTCATTCCGATTCTTCACGACAGCGGTGCTTTCCGCTATGATGGTCACCATGATATCCATAGATTCCTTCGCTATGCTCACTTTGATCATGTACAAGTACAAATTCGTCACGTTGAGACACTATTTGGAGAGTTTGAGGGTTAAGTTTGACCGTAACAACTATGCTGGTAACGAGGTGTATGCTACTGATCAGTTGAAGGCTGGAGTGATTGAAGGAATTGTTATGCACGCGGAACTTATAAGGTACTTTTGAACTTTGAGATGAAGATTTTTTAGTGATACGTAGGTAAATCTTTAAAAAAACTGTCTGTATTTCTGTGAGACGTATCAAGTTTTTATAGATTAATAGGTAAATCTTTAAAAAAAACTGTTTGTGATTCTGTAAGCAAACGTCACATACGTCTGTCTGTAATCAAAAATTAGACATACCACCCCGTCCCAGAACCATATAAAAAAAAATATATATTATACTATTTATTTCATAAAAATATTATGCTTGGCCTAATATAATATTGCCTATGAGATCATCTCGATAGATTGGTAATGACTGACTCAAATGAATGAGAAGAAGGCGTAGGTAGTTTAACTACGAGTACAAGACTAGAAAATAATTAAGACAGAAATTAAGAACATAGTGACCAATTTTTTGGTTTCCCATTTCAAATAATAATGACTAATGATTGTAATGATGTTCTAGGTTATCGAAAGACATTGATCGGTCTTTCGGTACAGTTCTGGCGTTGCAAGTATGCCAGAGTTCTGGCTCCGCCGTGTCTTTGTTGCTTCAAATAGCCGTGAGTGTGCTATATTTGTTTTAATAAAGCTACATGGCTGGCTGGAATCTTTATGCGCAAAGGCGGGTCGATATGAATTCAGTTCTGCATTCCCGGTTCAATAAGAATACACTCAAAATGTAGGATTGCAGGATTATACTAACTCGACTGAAAGTTGATACTGACAGCTGGCTGTTCCAAAGCGTCATCAAAATCAAATATAAGATAAATATTTTTGTGAATTATTTCAGCTTTCAAAGGACTTGACGTTTGGCGCGGGAATGAAAATAATTTTATTTTTAGCGGCCATATTCTTTCTGCTCGCCCTTTTCCTCTGCAACGCAGGTGAAATAACGTACCAGGTAATTTGTTCGTACCAGTAACCAGGTAATGATGCTTTATATATCCGCACGCCGTGGCGTAGGATGACCTCCAACAAGGTGGACCTAAGAAAGGTCAATGAAGCAGTTGGATGAGGGCAGCGCAAAGCCGGTCATTGTGGATATTCTTAGGGAAGGCCTTTGTCCAGCAGTTGCGTTGTCTCGAGATAATGCTAGGCTGGGTATGTAGCGCGACTAGCGCGGTATGTGGCCTGCACGTGACCGTGGCCTTAACAGTTTGGACTTGTTCTGGTGAAAACACTCATTTCGCCATGAGAACGTGAAAAAGCTAGTGAGAGAGAAATTTAGAACCGGTTTTTACGAGCTCACTTCTAGATTCAAGCCGAACTAACGTAATTTTGTGAGCTGTGAGTTATTAATTTGATACATATAGACTTCATTTTCCGTCGCCGGCCGTGTGAATCAAATAGGAGTTTATGATGAAACTGATTACAGCAGAAGTTACGCGACTCACAACTCAATCAATTTTTATACGGTCGTTTAGCTTCACCTTTAGTTTACCAAACCAACTAACATGTCAACTTCCACGTCTTTGTTCAGGCATCGCTGCTATCCGACTCTTACTTCTACTGCGGCTGGCACCTGAGCAGTACGCATAGCGACTTGCGCCGGCTGACGCTACTGGCTTGTATGTTCGCGCAGCGGCCATTGATCATGAAGGCCTTCAAAATGCTGCAGCTCACCTATGGAACTTTTCTTCAGGTTTGTGTGATTATTCGCATTCTGGTTAAGCATTTAATTCCTTTAACAATTTAAAGTAAGAAAAATACATTGCAATAAAAAACTAAAATCTAATAAATAAAAAATATCTTCTAAATCAGTGCCGATGGGCAGCGTGCCCAGAAGGCTGGCCGCATTACCACGTTGTATAGCGACACTAATATGTTGTGCAAAGTATTGGCCAATCCTCTGGTCACTTGTCCTTTTAGGGATAAGTTCGCCTTTGTACCAAAATGTCCTTATTTGTTTGTATTTTTTGTGTTTTTTTGTGTACAATAAAGTTATTACATACATACATACATATACATACTTGTGGTTACGATTAGGCGGGTCGCTAAATATTTGTAAATGCGGCGCGCGCTCGGTCCCCAGCCCCACGGCACCAGAGTCTCTGTCTCTACCCTAAACGCCTAAAATATGTAACCAATGCGGAGTGTTCCATATTTGCGGCATTTGAGGACTTTTGTTTTGGATGCGGCATTGCCAGCATTGTCGCTGTTCCGTTACAAGATATTGAAGCCAATGTATCTGTCTTTAAACAAATTCAAAATAACAATGTACCATTTTCCCCTCCCACCCCTAACTTATTCTCTCTTCTTAATAGGTCTCTTGATATTTCTCAGGTCATTCTATTTTCCTTCATTCCGCTGATCCTCGTATTTCTCTAGCCCTTCTTTATTTAATTTTTTTTATTTATCAAAGTTTCTAATAAAATTAATCCATTCTTTCTAACTTAGGATCTTGGGCTCTCACTCTTGTTTTCTCCTTTCAACTATTTTGTCTGTCATAAGAAACCCTTCTCTACATTATTTCTGAGGCATTCTTTATTTTGCGTTTCAATAATTTTATGTCACACCTGGCCATAAAATGGCCATTATCGCACGCTCCGCGCGCGAAAAAACCCACTTCCTGGCCAGGGGGTGACATAAAATTTTGTACTTACCACGGGCGATAATAAAGAAAGCCTCAGATCGCATATTTATCGCCCTTGCCTTCGGCTCGGGCGTAAAATACCTGCGATCTGAGACATTCTTTGTTTTATCGCCCTTGGTAAGTAATGTACTATTGTATATTACATTTCAGGTCCTCAGGGGGACATATTCAGTCTTCGCCTTATTTTACGCTCAAAATGAATCTTCATAGACAGTTTCATCACGCAATGGCCTCGTAGTGTTCATGTAATCAGTAATCGAGGAAGAAATATTAAACAACACTGAAACCAACCTCACAACGTGTATCTACATGAATAGGTCACTAATACGAGTATACTCTCTAAATTAATTGTATTGGTCACTTCTGTTTTGCACCAAGATTGTTATGTAGTCCTGTTACTCATGTCCTAGGAAAATCAATAAAATAAACATAGATAGCTTTGTTCATTTATTTTTTAACTCTTAGTTATATTTGTGTTAGTTGCTCTTCTATAGCTACGAGTAAGTGTATACGACTTACGAGTACAATATGCGTACTCAACATTCTACGCAATACTTGGGCGAAATGGTAAGATTAAAGTTCCCGCGATATATTAGGTGCGGTGTGTCGCATTCGCTATGCGGGTCCGGCCTAGTATTATTCCCCTTTTCCGAGGCCAAATAAATTCTCACGACGACGGAAATATAAGAAAATGGCGGTACCCCGAGGAATAACCGACGTATACGGTCCCGTTTTTTAATTTCCATGCATGGAACGGTTTTTGTGTCAAGGACGCGAATTTCTCTATCCCCCAAGCCTGTTAAGACGACGATATGAGAAAATTGGTAGCAGGGATTTGCATTTTTCTCAGCAACCAAGCAACTGATGAAGCCGAAATTGACTCACATGATCAATCATATCTTTAGCTTTAATTTGGCCGTTGTATTTACAAGATTGGATAACTTTTGTAACAGACTTTTCTTCGTCAAAAACACCTCTGTTTTAACAGGGATTTGCATTTTACAGACAAACGGCACTTGATAAGGCCTCTTAGTTTTCAATATAGATTCATCTAAACAAACACTTCAAATTGGCCGTCGCATTTTATAAAAATAGCTTATAATTATTATTTAAACCGATAAATACGATTTCGTCGTATACGACCTTATAGTTTAAGACAGCGCGCGCCGTGTTTTCTATACAAAAAGATGACAAGACGTCCCCCCTCTGTCAAGTCTATCGGCCGACGGCCGCTGTCAACGTTGGATCTATGCTCGTCGCGCTCCCGCAAAATTACGCAAATATATGTTTAAAATGTTATTTTATTCGCGTAAAAACACGAGGAAGTACTCAAGACGAAAAAGAAAAGCTTGTTTAATTGATTAATGTAAAAATATGGTTATAAAAGGTAAGTAAAAACGCAAATATGTTTATTTACCAATGTTCCTAAATGTCATTCAATGTTCTAGTTGGAAAAGAACATAATGGCATGGAGTCGTCTCCGGATTTAAACGAAAATGAAAAAATGTCATGTTATACATATAAGTTTTGCGAATGAAATATATTATATGTATTTGAGACATAAAACCGACTTGCCTATAATATAAAATGTTTTAAGTGTATTTTTAACCAATTTCAAAAAACCGGCATAGGGCGACTCGGACGTTTTAATTAACATTATTTTTTTATATTTTGTACAACAGGCTTACAAAATGTGTTGCCAATGTTTGGTTTTATAATTAATTTAATCAGAAGTTCGGGTATTTAACTCAAGTCCCGTGGTGCTCTCAAATGTTTGTCTTGCTCACTCGCTAGTGGCAACTCGATATGCAATGGGTTCTCTGTGGATTACCAGAATTTTATACAAATATATGGGCGGCCGAGCATCATCGCAGATCTGACGAATATTTTAATATTGAATATTTGGAATCAGATTTAGATGAATAGGTAATTATCATAGCTTAACATGTTAACTACGATTCTCTGAAGACGATGTTTTGACATTCTACATTGTTAACATGAAGCCACATTACCAGAATTTTATACAAATATATGGGCGGCCGAGCATCATCGCAGAACTGACGAATATTTTAATATTGAATATTTGGAATCAGATTTAGATGAATAGGTAATTATCATAGCTTAACATGTTAACTTCGATTCTCTGAAGACAATGTTTTGACATTCTACATTGTTAACACTGTACCGACTGTACATGACGTACGCGCATTATTGCCATATGTTAGTTGTTTGTAGCGACTCAATTTCAGGGCCAAATACAATCTTGTCATGTAAACAAGTAGGTACAATATTGGATTTCTTACCTCCTTATCTGACATCGGTAATAATGTCGGCACGAATAGTTTTACATTTATATATTTTTACCCTATACAATTCTTTTTATCAAATACATATATATCTCATTTATTAAGTACACGATCTTCCTTATCGGTATTATAGAATCAAAAAAATATTTAAGAAATGTGGAAAGCATAAATGAATCCTCAAATTTGATAACCTCGGCATCGCGCATGGAATTGCGGGCGTCCCTAGGCTGCGGTATCCGCTGACCATCGGGTGGACCATTTGCTTGTTTGCCACCATCGTATTAAAATAAAAATATATATACTGTATAATAAGTCTCCTTTGATGTCTCTGTTCCGTGCGGCGCTCTGTCTGTCAACTCTGTCATGCGCTACTCGATCCCGAGCCGTGTAAGAAATACCGGGGTGGATGAGGTTGGGGGATTTCGGCACACTATTTGAGTTTCATAGTTTATCAGAGCGTCGCCTTAAAATCTTAAAATAAAATACTTTAAACATTTAATTTGATTCGTTGAAACGTTGAACCGATGACGGGTGTATTTCCAGATCAAAATCCAATATACTGTCTGATATAGGAATAGGATTGTATTAATAGAATTCAATTATTAAAATTAAATTCCGATCGGAACTGAACTGTCGCATTATTTATTACCTACGTGTAATTAAAAGCTTTGGAAATAAATCAAACATTATTTACCACGGATCATCCTACATAAGCCACTAAATTGGATTTCATATCGGCTGGAAATATGGGAACAAGGTAAACGTCCCAATTGTCGACACCTTAGTGCCTAATAGATGAGACAAATTGATCACCTCTGCTATCATGACATGACATAAGATTGAACGTGCCCTGTATTGGGTGAGTGTCGAGCACAGGGACATTTACATTTAGTAGGATGGCCAATTGGAAGAATAGCAACTTTCGTAGGACTGAAAAAGTTCATACCGATAAGTGGTATCGTTGGAATCAGAATATTTTACTGATTATCAAAATGCATATTGTCATTTATTAAAGTGGTGAAATTAGTTTTTAAGTTGTAAGTTGTCACACACACACACATCATCAGCCTACCCACATACAACTTTGAATTTCTTCGCGGATGTATGCAGGTTTCCTCACGATGTTTTCCTTCACCGAAAAGCTAACGGTAAATATCAAATGGTATTCCGTACATAAGTTCCGAAAAACTCATTGGTACGAGCCATTGGTGGTTATACATTTGTAAGTTGTCAAATGTATACATATTAAACATATACAATTCGTTTACAAAAATATCCTCCCTACTCACTTACGAATGATTCACCCTAGACCGTTCCGTGTCCGGGCCGGCCCGTTTTCTAGTACAAGAAATCGA
Organism: Cenopis cana; assembly: GCA_951800055.1. NCBI lineage: Eukaryota > Metazoa > Arthropoda > Insecta > Lepidoptera > Tortricidae > Cenopis > Cenopis cana. Next base: position 14,624,456 of record OX637489.1, read on the forward strand.
CGGCCGTCGCGCGTCCTGCCTGTATTAGAAAACGGGCCGGCCCGGACACGGAACGGTCTACTGTGAATCATCCTTTAATCGATTCGGCGCTCGACTGAAGTTCGCAATCAAAGAGAATATAACCACTACGCGTGTTTAAAACGATAGTACCATTATATTTTATTATAATATCGACCAGAACAATATTTTATTTTAATTTGACAATGTTTGTTTTATTGACAACTGAAAATAATGACAGCCTAAACCAGAGAGTTGGAGTATTGAAGTAAAAACTCCTTTCAACAGAATGGAAATGACAATAAGTGACATTGACATGTGACTGAGATGGATTAACTGAGAGAGCGAGATATCCGTAGCTCTAGTACCTAGTTTTTTTGAAACATTAACTAATTCGAACGCGTTTGCGTTTTGTCTCAAAATGTATGAAAACGCTCTCACCGAGTTTGAAATACGCGCGTTCATCGGTTAGCAACAAATGTTATACTCGCTGTTTTAGTTTCCACTAGCGACCACCAGAGGCGCTGTTCACGTTATCATACCACTTTCATACATTTTGAGACAAAACGCAAACGCGTTCGAATTAGTTAATGTTTCGAAAAAACTTATACTAGACCTACCGTATTCGCCATGTTTTTTTGTGTTTTTCTAAGCCTTAGACCATACTTAGATTGTCAAAGTCACTTCTTCTTCCTAGTTGCGCGAGCCTGTTCGCAATCGGCTGTGCTAAGTAGTTTGAGTTGCTTGCGGTTTTGCGTCTCGGAAGTTGCCAGTGCTTGCGGCCTGCAGTCAAGCGTGGAATCGTATCTTAATATTTTAACCCACCGGCAATTTAAGTAAATGCAAGGCGGTGTGAGAAATGTTATCCGTGTTTCTAAAACAAATAACTGTTGCAAAGTCATATGTGACGAAATTATAAGTACGTTCGTTTATTTTGACACTATAATTTTCGATTTTGATTGATATTATGAAATTTCTTGCATCGTCTCGCTACTCCGCATCGGCTAGTCTCTATTGGTCCCGGTACCGCCGCATACCGGGTAGTCAGTCCGACCCAGGTTGGGCCTAGCTGAGTTTCTTGTTGGACTCTTCTCAGCTAGATAGGCTAGGTTTAGTAAGTGACAAAACTCCCAGTAGCTCGATTCAACTGACACCTCAGATTCGGTTAAAAGCCGCTCAACTAATCTCCCTGGAGCGCAAACTCTTAGAGTATTCTAGGGTTTGAACCGCCCGCGTGGTCGTGTCGGAGGTTGCCCCTGGATTTTCTCCAGGTCATTCTCCAACCGCGCACTCCTATCGCTTTATTGAACCCGGCCTATAAGGGCATTTTCACTTTAAAGTGTACCCCCTACTTTTTTTTGGATCTCGGTGATTTTGGATATTCTGACTCAGAATCACGAGTACTATTGATTTAGATGAAGAAAAATAATGTCCTTGGTATTCCATACAAATTTTCTGTGTCAGTTTTGTGACGAGCCATATATAAACTGTATGAAAAAAGCGTCACAAAACTGACTTTTTAATGCGGGACACTTTATTTCATCGCGGAAATGTATAGTGCTCGTGATTCTGAGTCAGAATACCCAAAATCACCGAGATCCGAAAAAAAAAGTAGGGGGTACACTTTCAAGTGAAAATGCCCATAAAGCCACAGTCAGGTTCAAAAAAAACTCCGCATCGGTAAGAAAATACTCCTCATAGAAAAGTTTGACTTTAAGCACACAAATCTATTATATTCTATTGTATTCTATCTCGATGAATATTCCACACGTGTCTATGTTATTGTATTGTTTTGTAACGAGAATACCGACATCGGTTTTATGAATTATCCCGCTATAACTAACTTGAGTTTTGTGAGATCCTTAAACGACGCCGTATTTTCCACCGTAAAGTTAATTGGGCCTTTTACCTTTGTAGACTCAATCGACCCGGTACGGGAGCGTTTGATAACCCTAATTACATGCTTTCTAACCAGAAATGGTTCGAGTATTATTTGAGTACAAGAAAGGACGTATAAATTATGTATATTTAAACCTTTTGAGCGATTTGTTATAAATTATAATACGTTAATGACTCGTCAAATCGTTTCAGGCGCAAGGGGTGGGCAAGGCATTCACCATACAAACTCTGTGCACGTTTTATTCGTAGGTTTTGGCACTAACGAATAAAATTTTTTTTTGGTTGTCAATATTAGATATGCGAAGAAAGTGATGTCAACATTACCAAATCTTTCAAAAAAAATAAAAAATAAAAATAATTTACATCACGAAATAGCTATCAGAAAAACAAGCATACTGACCAAAAATCATAACTTTAATGCAAACACAAATTAAGTGAATCCTGCACAAAGTTTGTATGGAGAGAGCTTGCCCTACCCCTCCTCTTAATCTTCAAGAAACCACCTCTTTCCTTATTGCGTGCTCGTTTGTGTAAGGGATCTTTGTGGATTGCATGATATATATGTATAGCCAGTTGACATTGTCGATAGGGGTTAAAACGAGGTCCTGTGTGGGTCGCCCCAAGTATCGGTGGAAGCGGACCTGCGTGAGCTCGGAGCTGGTGCAAGCTGGCGAGAAATTGCGCAGGACCGAGAAAAGTGGCGTGCTCTTGTGTTGGAGGCCAAGACTCATTTTGGGTCGTCGCGTCGTGCCAGCCCAGTTAGTTAATGTGTGGTATGCGTGATAACTCCTTTGAACTTGCGGGCGTCTATAGGCTGCGGTGTCCAGTTACAATCATCATCATCATAATCAGCCGAACGACGTCCACTGCTGGACATAGGCCTCCCCCAGAGAGCGCCATAACGATCGGTCATGGGCTGCCCGCATCCAGCGGATCCCCGCTACCTTAACTAGGTTATCAGCCCACCTCGTGGGGGGCCTTCCAACGCTGCGGCGTCCGGTACGTGGTCGCCACTCGAGAACTCGCTGGCCCCACCGGCCATCGGTCCTCCGAGCAATGTGGCCTGCCCACTGCCACTTAAGTTTGGCAATTCTTCGGGCTATGTCAGTTACTTTGGTTCTTCTGCGGATTTCATCATTTCTGATTCGATCTCGCAGAGTAACTCCAATACAATACAATACAAATACTTTTTACTGCACGACCTCACAAAAAATAACATTCAAAACTAAATACAAAACTGGGATTTGGCTCGTCGCCGCGTTGGTGAGCGCACGCGCCCGGAGCAACGACGAGCGGAATCCACAGACCGTACACTGTCTTTGTTGCCTACTGTCATGCCTTCGTTACCGAACAACGTCTTTGAACACGTGGTTGGCGAAATCATCATAAATTTGATGGAAAGCCTTTTTTTTTAAAAGAAGTGAAATACAAAACTGTAATGCCAAATGCTGTCAAATGAACGCAAGCAAGAATCTACCTTACAGTCAGAGCTCTTAGTTGTTTTTTTGCTTGCGTCCGTTTGACAGAATTTGGCCTTAGAATTTTGTACGAACTATACAGTAAATAATGACAATGAGTAGAGGCAAACAACAGGCGGTCCACTTACCATCAGGTGGTACGCTTGTTTGCCATGGACGTTCGTTGTATAAAAAAGTCAGTATACTCGTAGTAGGTTGTCAAAACTTGTAACGTCTAATCTGATACTACGAAGCAAGCAAGACACCCTGGAATCCATGTAAAATTTGTAATGCCTTCAAAAGCTACGAGTCAACACTGTTTCAACTTCACATTAACAACAAAGGGAACAAACATTAGATCTTTAGAGGTACTTTTTTGGTCAATACATCTACCATTCACAACCCCCAACCCCATCGACTTGTTTCACTACTGCCTTAATAAGGCAGTTATGTAGCTTGGCCCCAAAATGCAAAACAAATGCGTAACGCCACGCCAGGGGGGTCTAACTCCGTCAGTTCGCCGCGCCGCTGCAAGTACATCCATAGGTGGTATCATTCAGTGGCTGCCGTGGGCTGCCGTGCATTGCTACCAGACGGTCGCGTCCTCGCGTCATTCGTTTGGTGTGGTCAAAGTTTGTTATTTACATATTATAATTTGTATGTATGTATGTAAGCACTTTATTGCACACAATAACAAGTTAAAACACGTACATGTCACAAAAGATTGAAGTACAAAGGCGAACTTATCCCTATAAGGGATCTCTTCCAGCTAACCTTTGAGCAATAATAATTAAAAAATAACAATATAATAATTTGGGGTTGTAAATTGGGGATTTTTTAACAGTGGGACATCTGTACGTAGTGCTGTTGCTTATTCTGCGGTAACGCGAGATTTTCTTTGTACTGGTTTGATGGAGAGGACTTGTTGGAACGCTTCGTGAATGCACAGCCAGGTCAAAGTGCTCACCGCTGCAATTTTGGTTGGTTCATACACTTTCCAAGCTTGCTGAACAAAACCACTCGTGGTTCGATTCTGAGAACTGTGCTAACTATTATTAGGTACCTACTTATTGAGCAAACGTGATTGAACTAACCTGACTTCGGCTAAATCTACGGTCTAGCTCTAGATCTAGATATTATACACATCGTACTGATGCTTAGTTATAGTTACCTAAGTAACGCTAGCGTCTGTGTAGATCATGCTGCGTTCGACATATATTTGAACTATAAATATTTGTGTATTGTTTAAGACGATATCTCATTTATGTTTTCCACTCGCTAGAAAATAGGAGGCAACACTATTCAAAAATAGCTTAATTTTGATGAAAAGTAAGCCACTGATTGAGTTTTAATTTTAACCAAACCTAAAACTAGTAATTACCTATAGATAGACCTACATAATACCTTTTCAAAGGGTATAACGTCGTTTTTACGTAGTGTCAAACGCTCCTCGACTTTTTTTAATGGATTCGCTACAATTTATTCAGGTTTACCTACGGTGAGTCTAGATTTAATATTTAATTAAACACATGGTTTGAAGATATTAACATACCTACACCAATCGACCAGCACCCCAAACTCTGACCACTCCACGTTTCTATTAAACCATTCCCATAACTCAAGTAAAACAGAATGGATTCAACCTCAATATGTGCTCAAGTGTGTCCGTATTCACTGAAGCAAAGTTAAAGGAGTAAAGTTTCCAAATTCGCCCCGGAGGCCGATCCAACTTCGCTGTAGCAATAAATAAGGATTTTAGCGACAAATTACCGGCGCCCGAACACGTAACACCCTTTTGCGGAGTTCGAAACTACTGGAAAAAGAATACGTCACTGAACAGTTTGGCGCGATGCAAACAAAGGCTCCCAGGCAATATCCTAAAGAGCCCGTAAAGCTATGGACCAGGCTCCCTACGAGGTTTTATCTCAGTCTTGTAGATAGTATTGCGATGCCTACCTCACTTTGCTCTCATTCGTTAGTATTTTATTGTGGAGTGAGAAAATACTGAGCCAAACAACGGGGAACTAGTTACGATAGCAAATTATGTAGCGAATAAAAGTGTTGAGCGGGTTAACCAGTAGTTTTTGTCTCACTTGATACAATTATCATAACAATAAAACAACACACTAATATTTATAAATTCCGCTAGAACTTAATGTTGGTAAGTTCTGCCAAAAAAATTATCAGTTATAACTAACGTTGTTGACGGAATATAATTTGCGCTGATTCGAAACAACTTGTACCTTAACTAAGTATGGCGAATCGGTGCAATAGTAGATTGTTAACCAAGGGCTGAAAGCCACCCATCTCTGCCGAGATATTTTGGCGCTCGAACGAAGTGAGAGCGCCAATAGTTCGAGGCTGAAATGGGTGGTTTCACCCGAGTTAAACACTCTGCTTTTCATTTCGAATACGAGGAAAGTAAAATATTTAAAAATAAATAAATATTTGTGGACAAACTTACACAAATCGACCTAGTCCCAAACAAAGCAAAGCTTGTACTAACGCGACGATATACATACATGGATAAATGCATACTTGAATACATAGAAAACACCCACAACAATTAAACGTGTTCATCACATAAATAAATGCCCTAACCGGGAATCGAACCCGGGACCTCCAGCTTCGTAGACAAAAAAAAACAAATATGCACATTTTCGTTTCATTTTTCACAAAAGACAAGATGTAAAACAATACTGACTTGATCTAAAAATTAGGAACTGTGTTATTTGCAACGCGAAATACTTGTTATTGTTAAATTCAATAACTATTGTTATCATTCACAAACATTTTCTGAATCAGTGAAAAAAACATTTTGGCGGGAACTGTTGACTGACGTTAATGGTGTTTGTGTATGGACCATTTTATTTCAGTTATTTTTAATAAAAAAATAATCGGCTTAAACGCTCAGACTAATTAGACTCGACATCAAATAATAATACCTACTGCGTTCAGTAGGTAGAAAGGGGCGGGCGGGGCGGTAGGGTGGGTACTGGGTTTAGATGGTCGTATACAACTTTATATAAGAGCGACAGAGAGAGACATAGACATATGTTTTGTTGTCCTTGTCATAGTTTCCCTTTTTTATCTGCCACAAACTATTGATATTACTTTCGACTGTGGCAAAAAAAAACAAACAAACAAATTAAGGAGGTTGTTTATGGTAGCAATCAGGCATTTGAACAAGTAGGTAACATAAGATCTCTGTAGAATCTGTACTATGTGGCTTTATAGGTTAGTGCCGTTGCCCAATTTAAAAACTCCGGTTCACCATACAATTTTTTTTAATACTTTTCTGCTCTAGAGCAGAAATGGACCACTTTCAGCACGCTACTTAGATGAACAATGACCCACTTTCAGAGTATGAGAAATGAAAATTATCTTTCATCAACAAAATTAACTTAGTTTTTACGTAGTCATGCAGAGTAGTCTTTTGTTTTTACCAACTTGTATTCCTACTATGTACCTAATATTTTTTATTCATTTCAGTGTTAAAGAAACTTAAGTTTAAGATTAAGTTTCGTAAGTTTAGCATCAGGCCACACAGCCACAGCTATAAAGTGCTCACAACAACAAAACCACTACGGCATCCAGATGAAAGCGATTGAATATCGGTAAGTAATTCAGCATTATAAATGGAGCTTGCCTCGTGTTTCCGTCAATGCGCCAGCTTTGTTCCAAGGGGCATAATAAAGACATTTTCTAGGGTGATAGAGCGTTCGATATCTTATTACAGCGCGCCTGTAAACTGACGAAACGCTCCTCGACTCACTGCCTTTATGGCTCGCGCTCCCGATTTCACCTTCGAGAATTTTTCCACCGAATCTCTCCAACGAAACTCAACTTTATCGTCAATCATTTAAAGGTTATAATTGTGTCCGATAAGAACCAAGGCAATGTACTAGGCTGGGCTAGGATAGGCGGATTTTTTGTCGACTGTGATGGATAAAACGAAAGAGCAGAGGGCGACTTGATTGAAAATCCCCTTAAAGGGGTTCTTGAAAGTTTTCCGTCGCTAAGAGGTCTAGCGTTTGTGTTGTGAGCTCTCTGGTGGGCTTATTGTGCACTATTGGTTTGATTCAGAACGGGCGTAGTAGTAGTAGGCGCGTGTGTTGTGTAGATGTTTAAACTTTTAAAGCCTTATTTATGAATAGGTTCGATAAATGAATTATATTAATGTATTTTTTGTCAATTGAGTACTTGGGCAGTTTTCAAAATACGTACCTAGTCTAGTCATGGGGGTTGAAAACGTCAAAATTATCATTTGCCTATCCCGGGAGTCCTCACTTGACGGCATTCTGTCAGTTCTGTGAGTGTGTGTGTGTGTGTGTGTGTGTGTGTGTGTGTGTGTGTGTGTGTGTGTGTGTGTGTGTGTGTGTGTGTGTGTGTGTGTGTGTGTGTGTGTGTGTGTGTGTGTGTGTGTGTGTGTGTGTGTGTGTGTGTGTGTGTGTGTGTGTGTGTGTGTGTGTGTGTGTGTGTGTGTGTGTGTGTGTGTGTGTGTGTGTGTGTGTGTGTGTGTGTGTGTGTGTGTGTGTGTGTGTGTGTGTGTGTGTGTGTGTGTGTGTGTGTGTGTGTGTGTGTGTGTGTGTGTGTGTGTGTGTGTGTGTCTGATGACAAGAGTGTAATGACTGGCGGTTAAGGCTTGGTCACACTGCGTTGCGCACGTTAGCGCCGCTACCGCCCGCCCGCTCTCTGTGTGGCTTAAGCTTGATGCGGTTTACGCACGACGGTGCGGTGTGTGTGAGCGAGACAGCGTATGTGTATTGTATGTATGTATGTATGTATAGGTACAAAGGCGATGTCCTGCCTGCATACCGCACCGCAATCCGAAAACCGCATCAGTGTGACATGTCAACCGCCTTACATTTGCGCAGTAGGTAGTTAATAATTAATAATGATGTGCAGAAGCGGAGAGGTAAAACAGCAAAATTGGCATGAATGATACGTTATTACTATTAGCTGCAAAAGGGTTTCCCGAGCGGATCGAAATCAGAAACAGTCTGATATGGGAGCTTCTGGGTAGGTATTCAACTATTCATACTTGCTAAGCAGCTTGTATAGATCAGTAATACCCTCCGTTTTCTCTATAGAAAACACACAGTAAATATTTCTATAGAGACGTTTTACGCGTGCCATCTTATAGATAAAGAACGCATAGAGAACTTCACCTACTGTGAATTGTTATTCTTTGATATGATCTCCGCTACCCTAAGGTTGTCTGGAAGAGATCGCTCGTTAGCGATAAGACCGCCTGTTGTTTGCCTCTACTCATTGTCATTATGTACTGTTATGTGTTACTTTTGTTGAGGTTATGCAATAAAGAGTATTTGTTGTTGTTGTCGTGGTAAGTATTATTATTTATGTCACACCTGGCCATAAAGCGGCCATAATCGCACGATCCGCGCGCGAAAAAACCCACTTCCTGGCCAGGAAGTGACATAAAATTTTGTACTTAACACGGGCGGTAATAAAGAAAGCCTCAGATCGCATATTTATCGCCCTTGCCTTCGGCTCGGGCGTCAAATACCTGCGATCTGAGACATTCGTTGTCTTACCGCCCTTGTTAAGTAATGTACTATTGATGTAGATTCTGATTAGTCCGAGATATAAAATACGAAAGAATATTTTTGAACAGTTGGCACAATGCATTCAGAGTTTCATAGGTAACAGCTTTTATCGGATTTAAAATCTGGAACTCTGTTACGTATGGGCTATTCGGTGGCAAACAGACGTACGGCTCGCCTATTTGTAATCGTGGCCTATACTTAGTCGCTTGCAGCAGATTAGTCACAATCCTTTTTTGACGCTGCCGGTTTTTACCTAGTCTCGAAAATCATACCTCAAGGAAATGTGAACGGTAGTAGACGTTACTCGTAGTACATACCTACTCGAGTTGGCAGACGAAATCAATCACGTACCTACAAAAGGTACCTATAGAAAAAAACAAAGAACGCACTAAGGGTCGGTTGCACCAACGTACGAACACAGGCCGGTCATCGTCAAATATGGCGCCGGCAGCTGTCATCCCATAGAAACTTGTCAAACTTTCCATACAATCAGATTTGACGAACACCGCTTACGATTACAGACGGTTTGGTGCAACCCAGCCTAAATGTAACACTGTCAAAGTTAGTGTAGCTATTTGACCGGCATCACATATATTTCCCTCTCTATGTCACTAAATTTTCAGTTTAGGTACCTACCTACTTACCGACTGCAGTTTTATCGCGTAGATAAATCTGAAGATTTTGTGGCTGGCTTCCAATATTTACTACGAAAATTCAGCGGAGCACAACTCTTGCTAAGTAGACGTTGTTTTATTGGGGTTACCTATAGGTCTAAAGTGTCTCATTATCAGACATAATCTTGAATTTAAACTACAGATGTGCAAGTTGCTGAAAGTTTCCACAAAACTGGGAAAGTTCTCGGAAATTTCTGGAAACTTATACAAGAATTTTAAGAAAGTTTAAATTTTGGATATTTCCCCATAATAGGACATAGGTATTGAGAAGTTTCCGAAATGTTCCTAGGTATATGGAAAAACTTCCCGTGGGCACATCACTAAAAAACCGGCCAAGTGCGAGTCGGACTCGCGCACGAATGGTTCTGTACCATTACCTATAAAAACGGCAAAAAATCATATCTGTTGTATGGGAGCCCCCTTAAATATTTATTTTATTCTGTTTTTTAGTACCTATTTGTTGTTATAGCGGCAACAGAAATACATCATCTGTGAAAATTTCAACTGTCTAACTATCACGGTTCATGAGATACAGCCTGGGCCAGGTGACAGACAGACAGACAGACAGACGGACAGCGGATCGAGTCTTAGTAATAGGGTCCCGTTTTACCCTTTGGGTACGGAACCCTAAAAAGTTTAATCCAGAAACCGATGTAGCGTGCTACCTGCCACAGAATAGTATTAATATACTTAGGCTGGGTTGCACCAACGTACGAACACAGACCGGTCATCGTCAAATATGGCGCCGGCGGCTGTCATCCCATAGAAACTTGTCAAACTTTCCATACAATCAGATTTGACGAACACCGCTTACGATTACAGACGGTTTGGTGCAACCCAGCCTTAGTCTTACATTGCGCAAATCATCCCTGAAGGGGGTGTAAGTTTGTATGGAAGAGCGATGACTAAGTAAGCTTAAGGTGATACCTACCATCATCACACACGATAGGTTTCAGAACATTTTTTTTTAATTCCATTCAAAAAAGATGACATAACTCCTCTCCTTTTCGTTTTTTCGTCCAACGGGTCAAATTGATTCATATGGCCTAAAAATCAATCGTGACGATTTTCATGCTTTTAACACCATTTGCAGCATTTTCCATATGTAGCCCTAGTGTACCGTCAGCACTATAAGGTATCGGGACAATCTTGTGTGCCAGGTGTAGGATTCTAGGAACTTGCTGGGTTTGTCCTTCTCGGCGTTCAAGAGATTACGAGATGGCTAATAAATAATGATGTTGACGAGCACTGTCTGGCGCTTTGATCGACCTGTCACGACATCAAAGTAAAATCAAAATCCACATAAAACTTTGATCCACCTAGGTACAACCTTTTATTTCATTTTTTAAATGAATGACTATAAAAACCGGATCAGACTCAAACTTTAATTAACAAAATTCATAAAGATTAATTCATAATCAGTTATATTAAACATTATTCAAAATTCGAACGGCCGTATAAAGGGTCTTTGAATTTCGAGCAAAATGGCGGCTTTGTTGGCGCGAAGCGAACCGAAAACCGTGACAAATTAATTTAATAAACGACTTGCTTTGAGAGCTTCGCCTGCCTTGTAACGTTATACAAAAATTAAATATTGGAACATCGTTGGCACCTTGGCACCATGATATCTACTATCTACTTTCGACTTTGTAAAGTAAATGCAACGGCAATTGAAGGTACTGGCCAGTTCTAAAAGAAGATTCCCCTAGCTCGTTATATTTGCCGAAAATACGAAGTCACTTTAACCTATTTTAAATCTGGGAGACTTAGGGGACAACGGTGTAACGCACTTGGGGTGTTATTTTCGAGGTGTCCAAAGATGCACATTTCGAATAACCCGGGTGTAAAACACATGGTAAACACACATAAAACGTAAGTGTAGGGCGGGCGGTTATGCGGCGCAAGCAATGACACTTAATTCTTCTTTTCTCTGCCGTTATGCTGTAGGAGTTTCAGGCGAAAACCGAATTTTTGAAATATGTCGACGGACCTTATCGCCGCTTTTCGCCCCTAGGAGGCGTGGTCGCGCTTATTTCTTTCGGCATTTATCGCCTTGGCTCAAACACATCGCTAACTAGAAAGCCATATAATACTTATATTAGGAATTATATATAAAAACAAACTCAAATGTTGTATTATTATTTTTATTTTAACCCTCATCAAACACTATCTTTTTACCCTGGAATGGTAAAATGCCAGACTGTTTCTTCTTTGCTTCCCACGACGGATGCAATTTCTCTACTTTAGGTTCTCCTGCATCATTATTCCTTCCTTTGAATTTGGAATCATTTCTACCTTTACACTGATCATTCTTGCCTTCAATTGGTCTATTATTTCGTCCTTTAAATTGATTATTTCTACCTTCAAATGTTTTCTCATTTCGCCCTTTAAATTGATTATTTTTGCCTTCAAAAGGTCTATCATTTCGATTCCTAAATTCATCATTTTTGCCTTCACTTCTATTTCTAAATTCATTTTTGCCTCTATTATAACCACCATTGTCAGAATCGTTCTTGTGTCTAAATCCACTTGAATCATTATGTCTGGAATTATTTTCTCTGAAATGTTGCTTAGGTTTAAAATTCGGGACATTTCCAAACATGGCTGCTCGTCTCTCTTTTCTATTGCCTTGTTTATGTATTTCTTTGAATTCGTCAGGTTGTCTAGGCTCTGCTACTGACATGTAATTTTCACCTGTTGCCGTGATAAAGAATGGATCAACAATTTTAGTCTCCTTGGCCTGTGACTCATTTGAGTCTTTCTTAAACTTCCTTGATTGTAATTTCTCTTTTAAGTTTTTATTCTTATGCAAGTCTTTGGGTTTATTAGAATTTTTGATATCTGGTTTTCTTCTGTTTTTACCTAACTGGTCGAATGTTATTGCGGGATTGACACTTTTAATTTGTTTAGTATCAATTTCAGCTGGTCTGGTTTTTACAATTTTACTATGCTTTCCTTTAATGTCATTTACTACTTCTTCTTCTTCATCATTACTCTCTTGTTCATAACTATGGCCTTCGTTTTCATTATCATCTGAATCCTGATCAGTTTCCATTTTAGCTTCACTTTCGGCATCACTAACATCAGGCTGATTTTCACTTCCATCTTCCTCATCTCCTTGATCATCGGATTCATCCTTTTCAACGTCTGAAATAGCTTTACTGTCATCTGAATTAGCTTCTTCATCACCGGAATTAGCTTGTTCATCAAATTCCATATCTTTATCACCTTCAGAGTCACTTCCAGCGAATTTTTTGCTTGTGTTCTTCTTGATATCTTTATTTTTGCTTGTGGCAATGTTTTCAACATCCCACTCTCCTTCTGCATTTACAACCTTTTTCTTTTTATCTAGAATAAAAATAAAAACAATAAACTACAATGCTCAAGCGTTTAAATTTAAATTATTTCATTCATACTGGTAACTGCATGGCAAATCATATTTTTTTATACACATTCAAGACATTAAACACTGCTAATGTCAAAGAAAATAATTGTGCTGTAAAAATACAGTTTTACTATATGACATAGCGCCAGTTTTGCCCATAAATCTTACATGCCAATGTGATTCTCAAATTTTATTACTGATTGACAACACTGCCTTTTAAAGCACAATTATTTGTAGCCAAACTTTGACGTTCTTTACAACAAATTATCTTTAAAAACACTTCAATATTTTTTATTACATTATTTGGACAGAGTTTAGCCAAAAGATCCAAACCATTCAATTTATATGTCACGTATGTAAAACATGTATGTAAAATTGTGAATGCCGATGGTTTACAATCTAAATAGTGAGATTGTAAACTGATGGTTATGTTTGGTAATCAGATAAATTGATACGAACAAGGTGCTCACAAATTATATCTGAACACAACTCTATTGCCAAGGCCATAGTGCATGTTCAGATAATATATGTTTGAGCACCCTGAAGAGTACAGATATATTTGATGGCGACGATCAAAGTTCACAATTTTAGGAGAGCATATATTATAGAGTCTAATCATTCTTATGTGTCCTAACATGTAAACAAACTCTTTTTGAAGATGTGAATCACAACTCTATTGCCAAGGCATTATAGTGCATGTTCAGATATGTTTGAGCACCCTGAAGAGTACAGATATATTTGATGGCGACAATCAAAGTTCACAATTTTAGGAGAGCATATCGAGTCTAATCATTCTTATGCGTCCTAACATGTAAACAAACTCTTTTTGAAGATGTGAATCATTATCACACATCTATAGGATAACAATACTTTGTCTACTTTTCTAAGTGTACTGTACAGCAACATTTTATGTGATGATTGTGTAATCCTAGAGAACAGGGTGATAATGATAATGATTAATGTCTTCAAGAAGAGTTTGTTTACATGATAGGACACGGGACACGGTAAGGATGAATAGACTGTACACACATTGTTATTTAAAAAAAAAAACAATATTTACCTTTCTTCATTTTCTGATCCAACATGGCTTGTCTCTTCAACTTCAGCCGTTCATTCCGAGACATCAGCAGATCCTTGATGGGTATACCATTGAAGGTATTCCTTATAGTCTTATACTTCTCTTGAAGACTCTTGTGAAGTAGCAATCTAGCGCATGCCTTGTCCTGGTCTACTATCGGCTTGTTTAAATAGTCTTGGAGGTTACCGGTGTGTGTGACGGTGAATCGAGCCACATCCCGAGGCTTAATTTTCTGTAATACAATATAATTGTTAGTGAGAGAGCAGTTTCCGGGCAATCTGTGTCGAAACGTTGGTAAAAAAAGGTAAATACATAAATATTGCGTTAGACCCGTTAAAACAAACACAAACTAAGTAAGTATTTAAGTAAGTATTTAAGTAAGTTTCCGTAAATATATGCAAATTTTGTTGAAAACCACTATATTTTTGTTACTTGAACAATAAAATTCTTCATACATAAATTTAAACTAATGTGAGACATAGTTACATTTAATAAGAGAATAACGGTTAACACTCATTTTTCCAAGTGTGTCAACCATTCAAATTCTGTTATTAAATGTAGTCATTTTCATATAGATATTGTTCAACATTATTTTGCATTCGCCAGCCCCTCACTGGCCATTAGTATAACCAAAACACTTTTAATGTTATATAAATACCTTCAAGATAAGGACTTCATTGACGGCAGATTCCGCTTTCCTTTTTAACTTTTCTTTCAGCTTTTCAGGGGCTTTCTTCTCAGCAAAAGTTTTCGCCTTTCTTGTAAGCTTGTGTATGATCTGGATTCTGGCCTGATTTAGATTCTTCTTTAGCTGAATAACCTGTAATTACAAACAGTAGTATTGTCATTTGATATAAGCTAGAAATTGCTTATTTAACCATAGAAATTATAGAAATAAAGTGTCACGCCACCTCATAAGCTGTGAATGAAAACTGTAAAAGGCACGTGTGATAACATGTTTTTCTGCACGAATTTCAAAATGAATAATGTTCCATGTATATAATTTTGGTGAAAACTATACTAACCTCATTGTTAAACGCTTGTTTAACCGCTCCGACTTCCATTATAGCTTACAAATACCAAAAGTATACCCGCAGGAGGTTATGTTAATATATGTACGTTGGATGCATGTAATAGTCATGTACAATAACCTATGGAAGCAACTGACTGAAAAATAATATTACTTTTAATAGATTTTCATTCAAACTAGTCGTAATAATCTCTCGCTGAATTATTTAATTGTTATAAGTACAAACTGTACAAAGCACACCTAGGCTAAAACAGCCATCCCACCAGTGTTGCCAGAGCACTTCCGTCAAAAAGCACGGTCGGGTGTCCAAAAAAGCACGTTTTTGGAATAAAAAGCACGTTTTTAGGGTTCCGTACCCGAAGGGTCGAAAATGACTCTTATTGCTGTCACTCACGCGTCCGTCCGTCCGTCTGTCAGTCGTCTGTCACAAAATTTTGTTCATAAGATTATTTTTTCTTCCCATTGACCCATAAACTTGAAATTTGGTGATCATCATCATCATCATATCAGCCGAAAGACGTCCACTGCTGGACATAGGCCTCCCCCAAAGAGTGCCACAATGACCGGTCTTGCGCCAACCGCATCCAGCGGACTCCCGCGACCTTTACCAGGTCATCAGTCCACCTTGTGGGGGGGTCTACCCACGCTGCGCCTTCCGGTCCGTGGTCGCCACTCGAGAACCTTTCGGCCCCAACGGCCATCGGTTCTACGTGCAATGTGCCCCGCCCACTGCCACTTAAGTTTAGCGATTCGAAAGGCTATATCGGTTACTTTGGTTCTGCTACGGATGGAAATTTGGTGATACCTACTATTCATTATTACGGGTATTTTACCAAAAATACTTATATTTTGATAAAACAGGTTTTTTTGATTGGAAATTTCCTTAAAACCAACATACTTTTGCGGTTGTTTCGGAAACCTAAATGTGCGAAGTCCGATACGCACTTGGCCGGTTTTCGTCATATACAGAGTATTGAGCCTTTACTACATCGTGTACATTGCACGACACGAACGATAGAGCTTGCAGTTGCAGGACAAGTTCTTTCCTGCAACCACAGGTAAAACATAACTTTTAACTTTAGGATATCAAAGCGTAGGATAGGAGAGAAAGATTGTTTAACACAACGATTGTTAGAAAAAAAATACAGTTTTAGAGAGTACCAAACCAACATTACCTCCCCATTTTTAGTAGTAAAATCATAAAGCACCATAGCACTTAAAAAGCACGTTTTTGGGGAGCGCACGTAAAAAGCACGTTCGTATCCAAAAAAGCACGTAAAACCGTGCTAAAAAGCACGTTCTGGCAACACTGCATCCCACATTTGTCACAGACGTCACAGTCACCGCTGACAGTGACAGTGACAGTTGAGTTGACACTGACAGAAGTACCAAACTGTTCAAGCTACATACATTGCAGTAGTGGCAGTAAAACAAAGTCACCAATTCACAATATAAAATCTTTACGTTTTTGTTATAGTACAATGCAATGTTCTTATTTAATTTCTTATTGAAAATTTATGGATATAACTGTACTACGGAACTGTACTGATATTTTCATTACACGTGCGTTTTAATCAATGTCTCGACCACACTTGCCAAAATTCGTTCGAAAACACGTATGCAATATAAAACCTTTTGTGTTTAAAAAATAATACCATTTTATCTTTATAATGCAATAATATTTAAATTATTTTTTGAAACGCATGGTTTCATTTGAATAAATTTACTTAAATATAAACTCTGCTACATTTTCGTGCTGACAGTGGTGCGGCTCCGTGCAATTGATTACTGAACGAACACAAATTCTTTCGTCGGATCTGTCAATCCGCAATGTACGTAAATAATTTTTCTGTATTTAAATTGCAATTTATTTATTGAATCTCTCATTATTTCTTACGTTATTAATAAAATTTAGTTAAATTGTTACTGTGGTGATATAATCCGTTTCATATTTTAGTGCTTACGGTTCACATTATCTGCTTTTTCAGCATGGCTCCCCGGTTCGAAATCGCGGTTGGTCTGCGAAAAGGCCACAAAACCACTAAAATCTCTGCCGGAAGGAAAGGCATTACAGACAAAGCCATCAAAATCCGCCCTGCCAGGCTAAAGGGGGTAAGTTGATTATTATTTTGTAATATTGTGCGCACTTGAGGTTATGTTTGTGTATCAAAGTAAATCCGAAATTGTTAGCTCTACACTTCAGTTCCATTTATATTATATTTTTCTCCAATCGTACTGTGATCTATGCACATTTTATACCACTTTATGGCGCAACAGTAAAAAAACATTGAAATGTTCCGTACTTTGACAATTCCTAACCACTAGACACACAAATGTTAGTACCTGACGAATTGCGAATTTCACTGTCAACCTCTAATCAAATTAATACATTTTTATTAAATAACTGTACTAAACACTTCTTCCTAAGGATCAAAAGGATATTCAAAC
Organism: Cenopis cana; assembly: GCA_951800055.1. Lineage (NCBI taxonomy): Eukaryota > Metazoa > Arthropoda > Insecta > Lepidoptera > Tortricidae > Cenopis > Cenopis cana. The sequence continues at coordinate 14,641,994 of OX637489.1, forward strand.
ATATATTGATGTTACCATGGTATGGTACTAGTTTGATTTGTGTAAAATTGATCCCCTAATATTTATGTTTGCCATTCTAGCTTCAGACCAAGCACTCGAAGTTCGTGCGTGACCTGGTCCGTGAGGTCGTTGGACATGCGCAGTACGAGAAGAGGGCTATGGAGTTGCTGAAGGTAATTATTGTTCATTCAAGTACATAATATCTGGGCGGCCGAGCTTTGCTCGCCGTTTTCCCGGGCATGAGACCTAGCTAGATCGATTGCTCGTCCCCGAAAACTCCCACATACCAAATTTCATCAAAATCGTTAGAGCCGTTTCCAAGATCCCCGAAATAAATAAATATAGATATATACAAGTATTTTTAGATTCCTTTTCTAAAATGGCAATGGGCAGGTCATATAGCCAGATATGGGGACAGAAGATGGACACTGGAAACGACAAAATGGACGGGACCTATAGGACGGAGATGCCCAGGAAGAAGTGGATAGATGACATTTCCTCTGTAGCAGGAAAAAACTGGCTCCAAAAAGCCCAAGACAGGAAAGAGTGTAGAAAAAGTGAGGAGGCTTTCACTCGGCAGACGGGATCTGCAGTCTGCCCCAAAACAAATAAAAATAGCAATAAATTAAACAAAATAACAAGAACCCAAAAGGACTGGAACAAAGCTATAATAATAAAAAATATATATACAAGAATTGCTTCTTTAAAGATATAAGATATCAGCGGAAAGACATCCATCTTGATGTCCACCTGCTTGATTATAAAAGAAAGATGTTAGTGCCTCAATAGTGAAAATGAATGAATACAGTGGTGATTTAAAAAAAGCTGTTTACATCTGGTTTTAATAATATACACCAGTAGTATTTGAATTTCTTATGCTAATGTGCAAACCAGAACCCACTTAAGAAGTAAAGGCCTCTTCCAGTGAATTGCAAAAATCTTTATCTTGGGCCTTCCACACCCAGTAGGGCTCCGCTAGCTCTGCAGTCTCGTCAGACCACCGTGCTAGTGGCTGACCCCTCTTTCTAGCTCCTGTTGGTCCTTTGCAAGTTGTTGTTTGAATTATCGACCTCTCCACATGCCCATGCTACATGACCAACCGACAGTAGGTGATTAAAGACTAAAAACCGCCCAAGTGGGAGTCGGACTTCGCACATTTAGGGTTCCGAACCAACCACAATAAAAAGAAAAATAAGAAAATATCAAAGAAAAAATATTATTTATCAATATATTAGGGTCACACCACCAGTAATGGACAAGGCCCAATGATGTACATTATAACTCTTATGTAAAAGAAAAGAGTCATTAATTTTTTATAGAACAATATATATAGATCAATTTAAAACCGTATTATCTTTGAATAAGCGTTGACGTGTCCATTATTGGTGCTTTTTCATAAAGTGTCTTTAATTGGTGGTGTCACCCTAGTATTTGTTGGGAAAGTTTAGGTAATAGTAAACACTATCACCAAATTTCACAAAATTTCAAGTTTCAAAAAACCCTTAGAAGCAAAATTTAGTAAAAAAAAAAGTTTCATTTGATGGCTTCTCATTGCATTTGCATTTTAAAACCATAAATTGTGTATTTATCTACTTAATATAATTATACTTTTACTAAACCACAATACCCCACTCTGGGGCAGGTAAAAAAATTTTTTTCGCACCCCCCTTTAGCTGTATGGGAGCCCTCCCTAAAAACATTTAAAATAAGTTTGAAGGGATCGATTGGCATAAAAAAAAAGTTAGTTAAAAATGACCATTTTCTCGCACCCTGTATGTTTTTTCCAAGAATCTGTAAATGCCAATCTTCATTAATATGAAATTGAAGGAAGGTCTTCTAAGACCATTTTCGCGTAGCAGCACGGGATCTGCCAATCTTCATTAATATGAAATTGAAGGAAGGTCTTCTAAGACCATTTTCGCGTAGCAGCACGGGATCTGGTAGCTGCCCTAGCCCTCCCTAAAAACATTTAAAATAAGTTTTGATGGGAAAGATTGGCATAAAAAAAAGTTGGTCAAAAATGACCATTTTCTCGCAACCTGTATGTTTTTTCCAAAAATCTGTAAACGCCAATCTTCATTAATATGAAATTGAAGGAAGGTCTTCTAAGACCATTTTCGCGTAGCAGCACGGGATCTGGTAGCTGCCCTAGCCCTCCCTAAAAACATTTAAAATAAGTTTTGATGGGAAAGATTGGCATAAAAAAAAGTTTGTCAAGAATGACCATTTTCTCGCACCCTGTATGTTTTTTCCAAAAATCTGTAAACGCCAATCTTCATTAATATGAAATTGAAGGAAGGTCTTCTAAGACCATTTTCGCGTAGCAGCACGGGACCTCACTGACCCAAAAAGAAAATCCACCCTGTATATGTGTCCTGTGAATAAATGTTTCATCATCACCGCCGCCGCCGGCGAAAATCCCCATGCCGCCGCCGCCGATACAGGGCGATCGGCGCGCCGATCTCTGTCTACGCGGCGGCGCGGCGCTCATATCTAATCCTCCTAGCGTTATCCCAGTACAGTTGCATCCTGAAGGATGCCTGGGGATTAGGTAGCGGACCCCAGGCATCCTTCAGGATGCAACTGTACTGTACCAAGATTTGGCGTAGGCACTAGTTTTTACGAAAGCGACTGCCATCTGACCTTCCAACCCTGAGGGGAAACTAGACTTTATTGGGATTAGGCTTTGTCAAGCTGTGGCTGTGAATAAATGTTTCTTCTTCTTAAAGTCACTATGCTTATTTCCAGGTATCGAAGGACAAGCGCGCGCTCAAGTTCTTGAAGCGTCGTCTGGGCACGCACATCCGCGCCAAGAGGAAGCGTGAAGAGCTGAGCAACGTTCTCACTCAGATGAGGAAGGCCGCCGCGCAGGCGCACCACGCCCATCACTAGTGATAATACACCTTATACTATACACTTGTGTTTTATTTTATTAACCATGGATGCGCTAGAAAACTCTCCTTCGGCTCGTTTCATAAACCAACACTCGTGTTTTAAGCACCCTCATTATGTAACAGTTACATGTAACTGTTATAGTAGAATAGTACATTACTTAACAAGGGCGGTAAAACAAAGAATGTCTCAGATCGTAAGTATTTGACGCCCGAGCCGAAGGCAAGGGCGATAAATATGCGATCTGAGGCTTTCTTTATTACCGCCCGTGTTAAGTACAAAATTTTATGTCACCCCCTGGCCAGGAAGTGGGATTTCCCGCGCGCGGAGCGTGCGGTAATTGCCACTTTACATATGGTGTGACATAATAGTACATTACTTACCAAGGGCGATAAAACAAAGAATGTCTCAGATCGCAGGTATTTTACGCCCGAGCCGAAGGCAAGGGCGATAAATATGCGATCTGGGGCTTTCTTTATTATCGCCCGTGGTAAGTACTACATTTTATGTCACCCCGTGGCCAGGAAGTGGGTTTTTTCGCGCGCGGAGCGTGCAATAATGGTCACTTTATGGCCAGGTGTGACATAAATTATTTAAAATGTCCGACATTTTATAAAACTTGTCATTGGACTTTGAATCTTCACGCTTGGACAGTAAAGTCGCTTTTTGAACGGCCTAATTTAAGTATACATAATGATGAGGGTTCTTAAGGCGCAGGGTAGGGCAAGGCCTTCCCCATACAAACTTTGTGCAGGTTTTATTCGTCGGTTTTGGCACTAACAAATATCATTTTTTTTTTGGTTGTAAATATTAGATATGCGAAGATCGTGATGTGAAAATTTTCAAATATTTCAAAAAAAATCAATAATAAAAAGATCAAAAAAAAATTCATAAAAAAAAATTTACATCACGAAATAGCTATGAGAAAAATAAGCATACTGACCAAAAATCATAACTTTAATGCAAACACAAACGATGTAAATCCTGCACAAAGTTTGTATGGAGAGAGCTTGCCCTACCCCTCCTCTTAAGGCGCAGGGGTGGGCAAGGCATTCTCCATACAAACTCTGTGCACGTTTTATTCGTAGGTTTTGGCACTAACGAATGTAATTTTTTTTTGGATGTAAATATTAGATATGCGAAGAAAGTGATGTGGAAATTTTCATATATTTTACAAAATTGTATGGAGAGAGCTTGCCCTACCCCTCCTCTTAAAACACGTGTTGGTTTATGAAAGGAGCCGAAGGAGAGTTTTATAACAGGATAACACGAGTGTTTAAGACCTAATTATATACACAGTTGCATACACTACTTTATCTACGTGCATAATGCATATCCATTAATTTTCTGTCATATGTTCAGGAACCATTGCGTTTCAAGATATTGCAAACTCATGATAAGGGTACTGCAGAGATAATTCTAGAAATAGCACTGAAAATAGTTTTAAGTTAACCAACAAAACAATACACACATGCGAGCAAATTTGTACCTTATTACATTTAGATAAGGTCTTATGACAAAACGTAGTTAATTCCGCGTTGTTTATGTGAATAAGCTTGACGTATGGCAGGGGGTCTAGTATGTATAAAGGTTATCAACACACGTCAAGAACCTTGTATCGAAAGCATTGTAGAATAAGCCAATTTTAGGGTTCCGTACCCAAAGGGTAAAACGGGACCCTATTTCTAAGACTCCGCTGTCCGTCTGTCACCAGGCTGTATCTCACCAACCGTTAGACAGTTGAAATTTTCACAGATGATGTATTTCTGTTGCCGCTATAACAACAAATACTAAAAAACAGAATAGAATAAATATTTAAAGGGGCTCCCATACATCAGACATGTTTTTTTTGCATATACCCTTTTGTTATTAGAAATGACAGAAATGCACTGCATAAAATTATTACCTACTACAATTAAGTAATAAGAAGAAGAGGTAGGTAAAGTATAATCATAGGCAGAGTATATTAATCTGGCAGGAAAAAACTATCCTCACTTCATGTAACTACCACTACCTACCACTTTGTATATATCATCCTTTCCATCTAAGTAATTAGCGGATATTGTGTACAAAGTAGGTAAACAACTAGGTGACAGCACACAGTCAATGTGTGCTTGGTTGTAGAACAAAAAGTACCTATTTTAGGGTTAGGAAGATAATCTTAGGAAATCGCTGTTATTTTTACGCAACTTTCTGGAGAAATAGTGTGTTTCAATTATGGAAGTACTTACAAGTAGTACTTGTAAGTACCTAACATTACACCCGTTACGAGACCAGCTTCAGTTATCGACCACTGGAAGCACACATTTTCTTAGTACCTATAGATTATAGTACCTACAATTACCAAGGGCGGTAAATCAAAGAATGTCTCAGATCGCAGGACGCAAGGTACCTATTTGATGCCCGAGCCGAAGGCAAGGCAAGGGCGATAAATATGCGATCTGAGGCTTTCTTTATTACCACCCGTGGTAAGTACAAAGTTTTATGCCACCCCCTGGCCAGGAAGTGGGACGCGGAGCGTGCGGTAATTGCTACTTTATGGCCAAGGTGTGACATATAGGTACATTTGTACTTACCACGGGCGGTAATCAAGCCTCAGATCGCATATCCATAGTCAAATACCTGCAATCTGAGACATACGTTGGTTTACCGCCCTTGGTAAGTAATGTACTATTACCAAGTTAACCAAGTAACTCTAGACGTCATAATATAATTCCGTTATTTTATTTACACACCGAAGCTCGAAGGCGCGGTCCGGTCGGCTGACAAACAATTTACATCATTTGACCCTTGTGACGTGAGGCCAAGTTTCCATACTGATATCGTCTGATTGTCCGGGTCATGATGTAACACTTTATTTAATACTTAGATCATTGACGATGGAAAAATGTTTTTGTTGTTTGCATTAAATTTAATTATTAAGGATAGGTTACATGCTAATATCTCGTACGCACGCAACGCCGTCTTTTAAGTAGCCTAACGCGACGGTAATAAACAAGTGTCTCCTTGTAAATGATAAGCTCCATGATAGCCTATGGACGCTTACAGTCTATCAACAAGAAGTTAACCTCTCGATGTTAATGCCGAGTTCACAACAAGTGGTTAAGTTCGCTTACCTATACCTATGTCGGGTTGTAGGTATGTGTACTTGCGTACTATTCGTTCTTTTCGCACTTACTATAGGTACTTACTTGACAGTAGGTAAGGGACTAATGCTATATGTCCGACATAAAAAAATTAAAAATATATATTGTAAGCAGTCTAATGAATAAACATTTTTTTTATAAGTGATTATCTTAGCCCCTCAGGAATTGAGCCGCGGCACCATGCCGCTAATATATGTCTAACCCGCCCGCGTTCGTGACATAAAAGTGCCTACCGCGAACCGAAAACAAAATATCTGTCTCTCTGTCGCACTTTCGTATTCGAACGACATAGAGCAGATAGGTTGGTATACTTCGTTGCTGGTTCTCAGTAGGGCCCCTGGCTACTTTAGGTCCCCCGTGTGACCCAAATACAAAGAACATTCTGCGTGTCTACCTTAATGTATTGTTACGTATCATAAGTAGGTAGACTAGGTAGGTACCTAGTTATGATAATAGTTATCTGCCTTTATCAAAATCTTACGAAATTTCGCTTAGGTGAACGAAAGTACGATAGGTAAGATTAGACAATACATCTAATAATAAAAGTAGTGGGACTGGTAATAGTAAGGGCGATAAAACAAAGAATGTCTCAGATCGCAGGTATTTTACGCCCGAGCCGAAGGCAAGGGCGATAAATATGCGATCTGAGGCTTTCTTTATTATCGCCCGTGGTAAGTACAACATTTTATGTCACCCCCTGGCCAGGAAGTGGGTTTTTTCGTGCGCGGAGCGTGCGATAATGGCCACTTTATGGCCAGGTGTGACATAAAGTATCTATAACACCTACTTATAGATACAAAACCCATAGGTACAAATTATAACCCAACACACCTAACCCTTACTGCCACAGTAATAAAGAAGTGGGGCTAAGGTTATATCAGTTGTATATAAATACTTGGCTTTATATTATCTGTGTAAGTACGGTCAACCAATTTGATTTCTGGGCCACTTTATACCTTGTCGCAGTGACATTAATATGAGATCTCTATCGGCTTTCATATTGATTTTCACTGTTACATGGTACAAACAAAGTAGCCCAGAAATCAAATTGGTTGACTGTACTGTACATACGATGCTGCTTAGTAAAAACGTCTTGACTCATTATAAATTGTGACTACTAAGATCTAGGACAACAATATATCAATATTACCATCCCATGGTGACCTATTCTGAACTTTGGGTTATCTCTGCCATATATATAATTATAAGTATTTTGTATCTAACATCACATCACACAATATTACTGATTACATAAAATTCGATAAAACTTCTCCATGACAACAATAAAAAACAGACTTTGATAAAGTATTTTATTTATAATATCTTAGTTACTTAGCGATTTGATGTTATATAGTCCAAATATACATTAATATCCTATAAGTATGTAAATTTAGAAAATCTCTGATCACAATTTAATACCAACTACACACATTGCCATCTCGAAGCTGATATATAAACATTTTATGCTCATGAACTCTAAATTTAACAAGAATATAGGTTTGATAACAAATATTATACTTCTAATTCACAAAATTTAAGATCAATTTATACATACAAACCATTTTACAAAAATGTTTACACCAAGACCAAATATAAAACAAGTTAAAAGAAAAAACTATACGAAACGGCATATCAAAATGTGTCAAAACTTGTACTAAAAACTAAATTGTCTTAGATTAACTACCCAAAATAAAAACAATGAATGTTGAATACTTTTATGAATTAAAAATCGTAAATGCAATTTCTGTGAGGATGGAACTTTAAAAAAAATGGCATTACCACGTATGGTACGGGAAACGGAAACACGCACCTTTATATTAGTCTTATCATATCGTGACAAGAGTGAAATTGGTATGTGCAGAGTGAACTACTTTTTGATCTTTAACCCATTCACTACTATTCATCACATAAAAACGCCATAGTTGGAAGGCATAATTAACCATCTTTAGTTATGTTGTATGAAAACTATGGTTTTTTAAGCATGTATGGCATTGATAGAGTTAAATCCATGATACAAATAAATACTGAACCAGGCAATCCGGTACAATGGTTAGTAGTGTGTGTTGTGTCGTTGACTGATGTAACACACATGTCAGGATCCGAATTGTCAAACATTGTTTTCTTAGACCATGGGTTAAATCTATACTTGAAAAAAATGCAGAAATTATACTGATTCTTAAATGCATAACAAATTGTATACAAACAATGTTTTAAAAGATGTACATCAGTTAAACAAATCACAAGACATATTTCATAATAAACAGTAAAGATAGTAACTAACAAAACTGGAAGGTCCTATTTAAACTTAGTGAGATTGTAGCTATAAACTAATGACCTCAATACCTTTGACCTCCGCAGTTGCCAAGACAACACATGAACACACATTATAAACACAAGATTCATCGTCTTGCATCAGCTGTCTGAAACATGAAAATACGCTAACAACTGGGGCTATCAAAGGTTTAATAATCACAAGATAAACAATTATGTAAGCATTACATATAACTGTTCAAGACAGAGGTCCTTAAAATTAATAATAATAATAATAATAATAATAAAGAAAAACAAAAGCAGATTAACCTAGTATGGAACATTTGAAAATAGGTACGACACTGATTCTCCATTGTGCGTACGCCGGACCGCCTCGGCTAACATCATTGATACATCAATACACTGGATCTTCGGGCAATCCTGCATATGCTTGTCCTGGGGTATAGTGTTTGTGACGACCACGGCTTCCAAGCAAGCATTGTTGATCCTTGAAATGGCAGGTCCGGAGAAGATTCCATGTGTAAGTATGGCATAAACTTTGATGGCACCTGCTTCAATCAGTTTCTCGGCTGCATGGCAGACAGTCCCGCAAGTATCGGCCATGTCATCAACCAGAATAGCTGTTCGGTCTTTCACATCACCGACAAGGACCATGGAAGCTACTTCATTGGCCTTCTTCCTCTCTTTATGGATCAAAGCAAACTCCACATTCAGACGATCAGCAATGGAAGTGACCCTCTTAGCGCCACCGGCATCAGGCGATACTACAATACTGGTCTTCCAGTCAGGAATGTTCTCTTTAATCCACTTCAGTACAGCAGGCTCAGCAAAGAGGTTATCTACGGGTATGTCAAAGAATCCTTGGATCTGTGAGGCGTGGAGGTCCATGGTTATGATGTGGTCGGCGCCGGACACGGAGAGGATATTGGCAACGAGTTTAGCCGTGATCGGCGCTCGGCTTTTGTCTTTCTTGTCCTGCCGTGCGTAAGGGAAGCACGGGATGACGGCAGTTACGCGCGACGCGGAAGCTATTTTACATGCATTGATCATAATTAGGAGCTCCATTAAATTGTCATTGATCTCCCCGCTGCCGCTCTGCACGATATAAACATCTTCGCCTCGCACCGATTCTCCGATCTCGACACACGTTTCCATGTTGCTAAATTTCTTGGTTACGACTTTACCCAGGTCGATTCCCAGCCTATCGACAATCTTCTGCGCCAAATCCGGGTGGGAGCTCCCGCTGAACACTTTGATGTTAGGCATTCTTGTGGTTAATGGCAAAACAAGGTTGTCTAACTTGTTAACTAATTGTTCTTCGCGCGATGCAGTTGATGGCATCAGCTCGGGACAGAAATGACCCGCTGACCGTCACTCGCGATATGTGCGATGCGAATAACAAGACGAACTATATATAAACGACTAATTAATGATAAGAGAAGTTTGTGGCAACGTGGGGACTTGCCACTTCGTCCCGTAAATACACCACACCGCACGCACCCGCGCTAGACAAGCTCGTTTCTTCGCAATTTTTTTTTATTAACTTGACAGACAAAAAGTGGTGTGACCAGCAAGTTTTTATACCAATTCCGGAAATAGCTAATTTTTTAAAAACATGACCTGGACTGAACTATTGTTTTTTTTTATAAAATTAGTCTAATGAATATCCGTTTTATCAAATAAAACATCTAATCAAAGGTTTTAACGCTAACTAGCTAGGCAGATGAAATACGTCGTTATCGTTAAAGCTGAGGGGCTAACATAATAGCCTATATGTCGGACATATAAGATTCGTCCGTCGCGATACAAGTGGAAGACGATTTTTATTCGTTAAGGTATTTTCTTAACTATCATTTAAACCTAGTTTCAGTCGAGAGGAAATGACTGAATTAAATTTTTTTTACGTCTTTGGGAGACTGCTGCTCCTCAACCCACCAACGGAATGGTGGCAGACGTCCATAGTAATTTTTTATACGTCTTTCTTCCACTGTACAAGTTTTCGTGCGGGAGGAAATGACTGACGATTTTAGCGCCTAGCCCGCGGACCGCGGTCGAGTTTGATTTTTCTATCTCGCATCCAGAAAAAAAGAAAAAAAAGAAATGACATTTGAATGACAGTGACAATGACAGATCGACAGCTCCACTCCACTCGCATTGTTTAGTTTACTTATTGCGAAAAGCTTTAAGCTGAAAAATATCATCATTCACCGCGCGTTCACTACAAAATCACATCGTGAGCTCAAATATGTGATATATCAACAGCGACACAGTATGAACCTAACTTAGTTACAAAGTATTTTCCTACAGAACAACTATGAACGAAGCAAGTGATTCAGTAGCCACTGATAAAGTGGAGAAAAACGACTCGATCGCAGACGTCCGTTACCAGTTCTGCAAGGACTGGGTTGAGAAGCAGAATAGTGAAGGGACGAAGAAGTTATCGCAACTGAATAAGAATGATCTTCAATTTATAATCCAGACAAATGCTGGCCGTAAGAAATTCATGCTGTCAGCAGCCGAAGATGAAGGCACCGTGCCGGCTGGCGTAGGGGAGCCTTCCGTCGAGCCGAAGGCTGTGGTAAGATTGAAAACATTTTTTTTTAATTGCACAAATATTTATTTATTATTAAAAGTATTCCGACATGATTCAGTAAAAAATCCCCTGACAGTTTATTGTACATGCCATATCTTATCAAATTCTGTATTTTTAGGATTCCGTAGTAAACAAGGAACCCTTATAGTTTCGCGATGTCCGTCCGTCCGTCCGTCCGACCCCCGTTTTTCTCAGTAACCGTTAGTACTAGAAAGCTGTAATTTGGCATGAGTATACATATCAATGACGTCGACAAAACGGTAGAATAAAATCTTTAAAAAAAAATTTTTTAGCGTACCTCCCCTACATGTAAAGTGGTGGTGCAATTTTTTTTCTGCCAAACCCCATCGTGTGGGTTATCGTTGGATAGCTCTTTAAAAAATATTATAAGGTTTCTGAAAGCATTTTTTGATTAAAGAATTGGTTAGCGTGATATTAAGCTTTGAAGTGATAATTTTTGTTATGGTCAAGTGTCCCCCCCCCCTGCCTGGTGGCTACTAGGCATGTGAAAGAAATCAAGGTAGTAGTATAAATATACGATGAATTTAAAAGGAAAACTATCACAGCTAAGTAGAAATTACTAGTTAACGAGTAATAGTCGAACTTCAGAAATGTACTTTGCAAAAGCAAACTTACGTACAATTTCCATTGATACCTTAGAAAATGTTGTTAATTCTGTCAAAAACATAGTAAATATAAGTTTGTGAACTTTTTAGTCCACATAATGTAATGGGTGGATGACTACGGAACCCTACCTTGCGCGTGGCCCGACCCGCACATGGCCGGTTTTTTAAATTGGTGCACAAAAAGATTCAAATTATGAAACATAACAGTTTCTTACTGTGGATTTTCAGAAGTTGACCAAGCTGCGCAGCGTAGATGTGCGCATGGAATGTGGCTGGCCGTCTTGTAATCAGCTGGTGATCGAAGACTACCAAGAGTTTCAAACACACTGCCGGAACCACATATCTGATTTGCAGGTCACGGAAGAAGACGGGAAGAGTAAATAACATTTGAAATTACTCATAATAGTTTTTTTTCGTAACTAACTTAACTTTAAATAGATTTAGTAAAGTACAGTCAAGTGGAAAAATGTGACAACTTGTTCAAAAAATATTTCACCTAGCTCTTATGTCGGTGAATTAAGATTTCAGTACATATATGTGACATAATTACGACTTTTGAAATAAAGAAAAAATTGAAAAACTTAAGCACCAAGCAGAATTTCAAGCCGGGTAGTAATCGCCCTATAACTCAGTTGGCTAGAGCGACTGGCCGCGAGTGCCGGGAGGTCGCAGGTTCGAATCCTGCTCGGTGCTTAAGTTTTTAAATTTTTCCTTTATTTCTAAAATGTGTAGTTGGTTAAAATGGATCCATTTAATTCGTCGATTCGCATGTGTTGTAACAACTGAAACGTTAACCAGGTGTGTTGTAAAACATTTTTATTAACCATTTAACCACCGATCATCAAAATGGTTACTAGCAATTTTCAACACAATCATTAATCAAGAAGGTGCCATTTACGCTTTGTCTCATAATATATAAGGGTTAACGAAGGTCAGAACCAGAATAGAGACTAAAGATAGCATGGTTACAAGTTGTCTTTGAGGTATTGCTTCATACATTCCAGTTACTTACTCCTGTCTCTGGGACTCCTGCAAGCATTCAAACTCTGACTTCGATGAACTCTGTCGCCACATGAGCTACCACGCGTACCACGCCCGGCTGCTTGGGATCGGTTTCAACGCTCAAGCTACGCTGTGCTTAGCGCGGTGTAAGAAGGATTCTACCAATAGGAACAAGCTGCCGATGTTGGCGGAGGATTATAGCTGCTTGTGGGTTGGCTGCGAAGCCAAGTTTAAGGCTGTTCAGGTAAAGGCTTAGAGGGTTCTTCTTAGTCTAAGTATTCTAAGATAATGCCGTATTTTTTACGCACTTAAACGTAACGTTAAGGTTCCTTATTAGTTAAAAAAGGCACATCTATTTAGGCGATTTTCTGTTTAATAAAAAAAAAAAAAACATTTAAACAAGTGGTGGTTTAAATAGATATAAGGTTGAGGCCTCCTAGTAGGTACTTTTGTGCCTGTGTCAGGAGGACTCGCTCTTCCAGAAAAGTCTGTGTCTGTGTCTGTCCGTCCGTGCGTGCGTGCGTGTGTGTGTCTGTTTGTGTGTGTCTGTCTGTGTGTGTGTGTGTCTGTGTGTGTGTGTGTCGGTGTGTGTGTGTGGGTGTGTGTGTGTGTGCTTGTAAGGCCTCTTAAACTATATTCCAATGCATCTATACTTTTCCTTTCTTTGTTAAATATTTTGCCCTCCCAACCTAAGTTTACCTAACCTTTCAGGCATTTCTAGACCACGTGAAACTCCACATTTACTACGCGGCCCCGCGCTACATATGTTCCTGGGCGGGCTGTGGGACTTCCTTCCCACGCCGCGAAGTGCTCAGCACTCATGTACGCTCCCATACTGGGGAAAGACTGCTGGCTTGCTACCATTGTGGTCGACATTTTGCATGTAGTAGGAAAATTACGGACCATTGTAGGAGGCAGGTAAGTCATAAGAGTATTTGAGTTAACGCTAAAAACTTGAATGCGCTAAATCACATGGAAGGCTCCAAACCTTGATCACTCCTAACCTAAAATGCACCGATTCTTCTACAACACTCACATCTTGAATACTCCTCAAAAAGTAAAATACCTACATAAAGTTACATTAGTCGTGAATAAGTTGAATTAATAATGTACAGAAGTAAAGACCTTTTTTGTTTTATTTTATTTTTATTTATACAGGGTGGAAAAAAAATGATGGGTCATGGACGGAAACTACTTTAAAACCCTGAGATAGCTCATTTTACTGCAAGGAAACATGCTTTTATTTAAAAAAAATCTGCCTTCAAAGATTTTCTTAATTTTTTAAAGATTTTTTAAGAAATTTCACCTCGATATTCGATTTTATGGATATCTTGTATGACAGACGAGTGTAAGACCTAATGTTTCTTTGAGAAATATTATCCTTAGCATTGTCTTTATCGAATAGTGAAATAAAAAAGCGAATGTTTAATTTAATAAATTTTAAGTTAGTTCGATTCTCGGGTGAGACAGACGAAATTTAGAAAATCCTTGAATGCAGTTTTGTTTCTTTTAAAAAATAAATGAATGTTTCCTTTAAGTATAACGAGCTAACTTAATGATTTAAAGCAGTTTCCATCCAGGGCCCATAATTTTTTTCCACCCTGTATAGTATGGATTGTAGTGTCGTAACCTGATGCTTAAAGATAGTGAAATAATTAATAATCATTATTTCAGAACTTACCCACATCAAACGAGCATGTTTGTGGGGTGTGTGGCGTCGCGTTCGCCACTGAATACTTGCGCAGCCAACATTGCAACCAACATATCTCGCAGTACGCTTGTACTCTGTGTGACATGTCTGCGCCAACGTTGGGCACGTTGGCCCAACATGTTCGATACAGACATCTGCCCGAGCATTGTAGAACACATGTTTGTACGGAATGCGATCATAGGTGAGTTTGATTACTTGTCCAACATGGACAATCTTACACAAATCAAGCTAGTCCCAAACTAAGCAAAGCTTGTACTATGGGTACTAAGCGACGATATACATACTTATCAGTGGCGGAGCGTCCATACAACTCGATTCCCACCGGCTTGCCTAAGTTTTAGCCAGTCCAATTCTTTTACTACAGCTCATGAAGAATAAAAAAGGCAAATTATTTCCGGCATCCCTAAGAATATTTTTGACGCGCCGCCACTGATACTTATATAGATAAATAGATACTTATATACATAGAAAACATCCAAGACCCAAGAACAAATATTCGTGCTCATCACACAAATAAATGCCCCGGCCGGGATTCGAACCCGGGACCTCCAGCTTCATAGGTAGGGACACTACCAACTAAGCTAAAGCGGTCGTATATTATACAGGATGGATTTTCTTTTTGCTGCAGTTGCCAGATCTCGTGCTGCCACGCGAAAATCATCTTAGAAGATATTCCCTCGATTTCAAATTATTGACAACCAGCGCTTACAGATGTTGCACATACAAACATACAGAATGCGAAAAAGTTCATTTTTGACAAACTTTTTTTTGTCATTCGATCCCATTACTGTCCAAGCTTGTGTGCCAAAATACAATTGCCGACTAGCCACAAATCGAGGAAAACTTTTCCCATACAATTTGTATAAAAATGTTTTTTTTTTTCACATGGTATTTTTAATTTGAAATCGAGGGAAGGTCATCTAAGACCATTTTCGCGTAGCAAGCAGTATGGGATCTGGCAGCTGCCGTAACTGACCCAACAAGAAAATCCACCCTGTAGACCGACCGTCTCAGTGAGTAAGAGGGAATTGTGACGGGACAGGGTAAGAGGGGAGACGTCATAGGGTAGCGAGCGGCGGGTCCCTGTCTCCCACTACCCTTCAGCGTGATCTCAGTTAAGGCGCAGGGGTGGGCAAGGCATTCTCCATACAAAAACTCTGTGCAAGTTTTATTCGTAGGTTTTGGCACTAACGAATGTATTTTTTTTTGGATGTAAATATTAGATATGCGAAGAAAATGATGTGGAAATTTTCAAATATTTCGAAAAATGAAAAAAAAAACTTTATAATATTAATGAAATAAAAAATTACATCACGAAATAGCTAACAGAAAAATAAGCATACTGACCAAATATCATAACTTTAATGCAAACACAAACGAAGAATATCCTGCACAAAGTTTGTATGGAGAGAGCTTGCCCTACCCCTCCTCTTAAGCGGTCGACCTATAGATACCACAGAATCCATCCATACTAATATTATAAATGCGAAACTGCGTCTGTCTGTCTGTTACCTCTTCACGCTTAAACCGCTGGACCGATTTAGATGAAATTTGGCATAGATATAGATAGTTTGAGTCCGGGGGAAGGACATAGGATACTTTTTATCCCGGAAATCATCCCTTAAGGGAGTGGAAGTTTGTATGGAAGAGCGATAACTACGTAAGCGCCTGATATAAAAATAATAGCAATTACATTCTATCGCGATTAACGAGTTCCACGCGGACGAAGTCGCGGGCATAAACTAGTAGTATATAATAGTACTACATATACAGAATGGCCACGAACCCCCCGCACCGAGGTCAGTTACCTCGTCCCTGAGAGACCCGCCTGGCGTCGATCGGGTGACGTCGCGCTTCGCGATTCGACCGCGCCACGCGCTACGCACCCGCGCAAACAATTGACGCGTGTACCGACAGCGCACGCACACACACTTACCCACAGCGCTTACGTTCCTTCGCTTCTCAGAGGTGTGCCTATACGCTTTGCATTCATTTTAATCATTTTCAGATCGATGACGAAAAACGACCTCCGCAAACACATGCAAACGCACACACGTAAAAAGAAACGCAAAGACATCGACAGCGACTTCTCAGCGTCCGACGAAGAACCGAGGAGGAAAAAGTCGAGGGAGAAAGAGTCGAGGAAGTACGCATGCCATATGTGTCCGGAGAAGGTGGCCAAAGTGTTCTCGAGGGGAAGTAGGTTGACCACGCATTTGGTGAAAGTTCATGGAGCGCAGTGGCCTTTCGGACATAGCAGGTTTAGGTGAGTAGCATTGTCTGTTATAGAAGCAGAATATGTGGACGCTATCAACCGTCGTTATTCCGTTTTTTGACAAATTTTCTTGTCTGATACAATCTTCATCAATATTCGGACATTGACGGTCATTTGACGACCGCTTTAGCTTAGTTGGTAGTGCCCTGCCTACGAAGCTGGATGTCCCGGGTTCGAATCCCGGCTGGGGCATTTATTTGTGTGATGAGCACGAGTATTTGTTCTTGGGTCTTGGCTGTTTTCTATGTATTTAAGTATCTATTTATTTATTTTTACATTATTTATTGAATGAATGAATGAATGATATTTTATTCCTACTGCTGTAATGCCTCGTAATTTAACAAGAGCCGAAAGAGCTAATAATAACGCACTTCATAACGAGGGCTTCAATAATAGTGAGATTTCTAGACATCTGAACTTGCACATGACATGACGTAAATACATGTAATAAATGAAAGGAGTAATTGTCACTGTCATAATATTATTGCAACGGAAAATCGACCTTGTTGTTTCATGACGTTCAAATGAACCTCGACCACATTTTTTGCCGACTGTGTATGGTATGTGCCGGTGTATTATTATTTATTAGTATTTGATTATAATTTGTTATTTTAGACTAGCAAGAACTTGTGTGCAATTTTCAGTGAATTTACATTACACTGCAGGGTTTGTTCATATTCATCTTACTTCGTTAGCCCGAAGCCCAGCAATGTAAAGATACTTGCATGCGAGTTCTTGCCAATGTAAATCGACCTTTATATTAATAATTTGTGTTTGTATGTCAGGTACCAAATAAGCGAAGATGGCATGTACCGCCTCACAACAACACGGTACGAATATCTAGAAGTTTCCAAAGAAATAGTCGACGGTGTACCCAAGGATTCTCTCTCGAATACATTCGAGTTCAATTTAGAACAAAAAGCCAAAGCCACACCAACAACGCCGACTTGCTTCGAGGTTTCACTAAAAGGCAATGAAGATATTAAATCTGAGCCTAAACCTGATAAGAATACAGTGGAAATTACAATGTGCGATGTCGATGAGGAGGGTAACATAATTAGTTCAGAGGTTATTAAGTCTGATGTGTTTTACACCGGATTAAAATAAGTTAGAAAAATCTTAGCAATGATTAGTGTGATATTTTTTTAATTTTGTGATACCTATTTTTAAGATACCTACAGGGTTTTATCCAGACAACGTATTAGGCCAATAGGATGGCAATAATAAGTGATTGATCAACAAAATCGTTGTAGCAAACATTTGCCATATTTCTCCTTTAAACTTATTATTAGAGCCATTCATAAACGTTCATCAAACTTATTTTCGCTAAAATGCCGATATAATAGGGATGATGACACTATAAAAGAAAATCAATAAATCCAAATTTTCTACATAATGACTCAAATTCTCAATCAAATGGCAAAAAAAGTAATTCAAAAAAATAAATAATTACGTAATTATAAGTCTTCAAAGTTTTAAAAGTGGGTATTTTCTGTCGCTTTTCCGCAAAACGCACCTTTGTATTGAACGATTGTCATTTACTATGGCGTTACTCAAAGGTGACGTCACGGTCGAGTAGCACTTTCTCTCTCTAACTACGAACATTCTAACCGTTGTAGCTTCGTTATTTTTTGAGATATTTGAATAGGATTTTCACTATTTGGCATAGTTTTATGTCTTCTTTCTATTGAAGTAATATTTTTTTTTGAGTCATCATGCCTATTGGTTTGTCTTTGTCTTTCACTTTGACATTTGTATTTGTGGGAAAGGGACTGAACATATTTTAGTTAGCAGATGTTTGTTAATTTTTATGAATGAGGGTTAAAATTTTCGTACGTTATTTTACATTGTACTTTTGTACGACAACGATAGAGTTTGGCTACTTTAACTCTACCAAGCAAATGAACTGTCATACAAATATTTGGTTTGGCAACACTACCTAACACGTCACATTTCCGTGACATTTCCATAGAAATATGACGTATAATGCACAATGTTGCCAAATTATATTTGTTTGACAGTTCATTTGCTAGGTAGAGTTAACGTAGCCAGACCACAAAGTAAATAGCGGCGGCGCGCGCCGGAGCAGAGAGTCCGCTCAGTACAAAGTGCCATTTTCGCCGCACGCACACAGACATAACATTTACAGGCATTCTCGGTTGATTTCGGACGAGCTTAGTCGCGACTGTCACTGTTGCATCGCGAGTGCTAGTTGTGCGCGCGTTGATCACTTGACGTCCCCGCCGCTACGTAGGTACTTTGTGTCACGTACTTCAAAATTAATAACCGATATTATTACAGTTGGAATGTATTTTATTGTTTAAATACAACAAAAAACTGTGCCTACACTTTCTTCAAATTTTCAAACGATATTGAAAGGTAAATAAAACGGTTTTCTCATTTTGGTAGTTACAATACATAGGTAGGTAGGATTTTTTTTGAAACTAGCCGCTTTGATAACGACGATCAACCATTACACATTCATCTTATCGTTCGCTGGTAAAACGCCAGTATTTAAGTAAGTACTATGGTTTAGTTAAGTAGGTACCTAATTAATTAGGTACTTATATTCTTTGTTGGCGCTCTCGACCGCCGCCGGTCACAAGTCACAACTCGCAGCAGGTCACGCATCAATTTATTAGGGTTCCGTACCCGAAGGGTCAAAACGGAACCCTATTGGTGTCGCCCAGACGTCCTTCCGTCCGTCCGTTGTCTGTCACAAAATTTGTTCCGAAGAATTTTTAGACTTCTCATTGACCTATGAACTTGAAATTTGGTGACAATTTTCAATATTACGTATATTTTAACAACAAATACTAATATATTGATAAATCATATTTTTGAGGTTGATTCGGAACCCTAAATGTGCGAAGTCCGACTCGCACTTGGCCGGTTTTTTACCAAGATACGCTGGTTCATATTTAAATGTCATGTTGAAGAATTTTTATTATACCACTCCTTTTTAAAATTCAGAATTAATACACAAGCAACCCTGTGAGTCGGGCAAGTTTAGGTATGTATTTTCAAGAACGGCGGGAACGGACCTTCTGTATATTTTTGAAGTGAAAACTTCTTTAGCGGCGCTGAGCACTTTTGTACTGGGGAAAAATGTATAAACTCGCGATAAATTCTATGACCAGGTTATTTGACCCCTCCTAGTATCGTGATTGCTATGTCACGAGGGGTCCCCAGCTGGTCTTCTTAGAAAGCCAAGGTTCTAACTGTTCTAAGAAAATCCTAAGATTTTCCATAAAGATCATATTTCAAATAAATTCTCATGGAAAGTAGCTCTTATTGTCCCTAAAAAAGCGTTTCCAAAGTCCAATATCGGATAGCCAGACTAACCGATTTCCGTAAAGATCATATTTCAAATAAATTCTCATGGAAAGTAGTTCTTATTGTTAAAGATATAGTCTGCATTCCACCTTACATCATTCATGCATTATCTATGCTTTACTTGGTTATCTGTACAAAATGCTCTGTTCTCTTTGGTCTCGGATTAGCTAAATGGCGGACGCATCTCCCGAGCTTAATCATTCTGAAATATTAGATAATTGTTTGTATTTTAATGAATACCTGTTTGAAGATCTCTACGTGAAGTGCAAATACTGTAAGTGCTACTACAATAATAAATTACATTAGGCTGGACAATTTGTTTCCTTGCGCGATCCCTTCAGCCATCTGCTGTAACACTTATTGTCCCTAAATACGGTGACATTTAACTTCAAAATACCTAATGGCCAAGAGTGATGGATAAAATACCAAGGGCCTGACCAGGGGGAGGAAACTTAAAGAAAATACCAGTTTTGCGTGAATTTGGCGTAGAAAGTGCTGCCTCCTATTATATTTGATGTCGACATACTCGTATTTTGTGTAATCCGTCTCAAGCAGGTTTCGTTTTCATTTCATCTTTCCCAATACAATTAATCAAAGCTGAACGTGAAAAGGAACGTTACAATTTATCGTAAAAATATAATTTTCAACTCTATGGTCACAGATTTTATAATACTCTATGGTCGTATGGTTGCCATGGTTATTTTTAAATATTGAAATAACACGTGTGTCAATATCGTGTCAACATATTGAAAATAAAACAATTGTAATTAATTACAAGATTTTCTGCATTATTCTTGTGAAAAGCAGTTATCGGATACGCCGAGTTAAGTAAGTATTTTTTAATTCATTATTTACTATCCCTGTTCACACCGATGCGATGTTATATTTATATTCCAATCAATTGATTTATTTAGATAGGTAGTCTGTTTTGCCGGGTGGTTATGCAGCTCATACATAAATGAATATCAACGAAAACAGTTGATTACTTAGCATTATAAACGTTTGAGTATTGAACTACGTGAGCTATACGATAAACGAATATGAAGCGCACTTTCTTCTTCGTGTTGTCTTTGAAATAGGTATAGTAGATAATTAGAGACATAATTTCAAAAATACACGCATACCTCCTACGCTCTCATCTCATTATTTAATGTTATGTTTTGCAGGTGCATAGTGCATACAATCATGCCACGTCCTCATGCTGAGAAAAAGTCAGGACAGAGGTATTTTCAACATGGATGTCAATTGTTGGAGAAAACAACACTTACAATACATGAAATTTTCAAATCAGGAAGACACAGCGTGCATCCATTTCAAGGTGAAAAAAATGGATACGTCTTTTTGTAGACGATTGTCTTTACCAATTCGTTTACCAGTTAGTGATTGAAGAAGTTAATCAAATCGCTATCAAGTTATAGGTTATCGTATTTAATCCTTCTTTTAATATACTACTCATAAATAAGTTAATCGAAAATAAATAAATGATATTATATATACAACTTAATTTTATTAGTCTCCTGACTGGAATAATTATTTGTGTACAAATCACTTAACCCTTTCAGTACGGCGTGATTATAATTTGTACTCAAATTGGAGGAGTTAACACGCCAATCCGAGAACGATTTTTTATAGATAAAAGTAAACAATAAAATACTGTTCATGTACAGTCGAGGTCAAAAATATCTTTACAATTGAGTGATGAGTGTGACAAAAATATCTTTACATTTAAATAAGTTTACACACTACATGACAAAAACATGCTTACAATGTATATAACAGTTTCATCTTTTCACTTGATGCACCAAAGTTCTGTTTACAATTTGTCTTCCATAAAATCATTTACACACATTGTGACATAATAGGTTTACATTGCATGTTACAGAATAAGATTCACTGTCAATGTGCCATAAATAGGTTTACATTCAGTATGGCACTTGGAACTTTACGTTCAAGCGTACATTGTTTTGCTTACAACTCTTGTTACGTAAATATCTTTACAGTTTGACACAAACCACCGTTCTTCTTTCAATTATGACGTGTAGATCGCAAAATGTGAGACAAACATATACACTGACAAGTCTGCACTGTTTTCGTGAATTGTCAGTTCATTTTATTCAAGTTTGTTTCATATAGCAAGAACATAAAGTAGCTTATTGGAGATTTACATGTTGTATACCTACATATTTTGCAGCTGTTAGGAACTGATTACATATTTAATGGATATAACGGGAACAAATAAAATGATCACCTAAATAACTTTTGATATCACCAAATTTTCGAAACCTAAAATAAGGCTCAACATTCAAAAAAATGTATCGATCATCAATCTCGGGTCACCTAAACAGTCATACTCATACCTATTATTCCAGCAGTTAAAGCTATTTTATTTACTTATTGCGTTCCCAGAAATTTTATAATCGCATCAAAAAATTGTCATTGCATACATACCACCAAAAATACTAAACTTACACCTAATCTCGTGCATCATTTTTGAAGTGAAAACTTCTTTAGCGGCGCTGAGCACTTTTTGTGATGGGGGAAAATTGTTAAACTCGCGACGATTCGTTTGACCAGCTAGTTGACCCCTCCTAGTATCATGATTGCGATGTTAGGAGGGTTCAACTCAGCTAAACTCAGCTGGTCTTACGATTTACGATGCGTAAGACGCAATGATACTCGGGGACATATTATGTATGTGAATGGATTATGCGAATATGAATATGAACATGAGTATGAATATGAATATAAATACGGATACGGATTTACAGATACCGATACCGATACGGAGACGGATATGAATATCTTTGTTATTTACTTTCTTTATTGAGTTTTCACTTCTACCTGCACTCCCGGAGTGCAACCCGTTGTTTTTTTTTTATTTTGTGGCCAGACTCTAGTCGACTACATAATAGGCAGTGTTGCAAGCATTAAATCGTGCCTTGCAATTTAAGCGTTTAACTGTTACCATATATTTCTCTTTCTCGTTGATTTGACCTTAATTATGTTACCATATAAGTTTATACAAAACAATAAAACAAAATCAAATATAACATTTTTTATTTTTTTAAACTCTTTATTAACCGATCAGCTTCTCTGAACCCTGCCTCTATGGCACCATGAACGGCAGTGTGTCTATGGTGCGATGTCGCTTCACCCGCGAAACATACAATGGGGAAATTGTTGCCATGGTAAAGAGGTTCGCTTAATGTTATGGCGCTGCCGCCATTTTCTTCGTTGGCAACACTGCGATAGGCGTACGCGCCTCTGGTTAGTGGATTTGAAGCCCATTGCGTCCTAAAAACAGGTATATTTTAACTATTTACGCATACAATGTATTTGTGTAGTGATAGGTCCAATATAAATTCACGAGCTTTCGCTGCGAGCGCGTAACGAATTCACCGCGAGCGCGTCACGATTTCGCCGTGAGCGCGCAACGAATTCGCTGCGTACTCGCGGAAATCTCTAATCTAGATGCAGCGAACTCGCTGCACGCTCGCCTCGCTTTAAACTCGGCCGCAAATCGCAAGTGTGATAAGGCCCTTACGTTTTCATAGATTCCCGCTCTTTTCGATATCACTTTTAACCTTTTCACCGCCATTGACTTTATATATAGTCAGAATATTAGGTGCCCCACACGCCAATATCATACCTATGAGTCGATCAAGTCGATGTATTTAAGGTTCATTTTCAGTATTTTGCTACGAAGACTGGCGTCTAAGGTACAACTTAGGTTCAGTTGCACCAACATACGAACACAGGCCGGTCATCGTCAAATATGGCGCCGGCAGCTGTCATCCCATATAAACTTGTCAAACTTTCCATACAATCAGATTTGACGAACACCGCTTACGATTACAGACGGTTTGGTGCAACCCAGCCTTACACAATCTAGTGGCGAGCAAGTGTGATAACTGATAAGGCCCTAAATCATTATGTTAGTAAATTCACGAATCTTGACATTCCAAACTTACCTTACAATATTCTTCACCGGCGTCACCTTGAATGTCTTCCTCATTACATCTAATACCTTCTCCACTCCAGCTTTAACCCCTTCCTGACTAACTTTCTCCATCTTCTCCGCCCCTTCTCCATGCAACCACGCCAGAAGTACATTAGGGTGACTCTCTACTGTCATGAAGCCGAATATCTCAGTGATCCATTGGTCTTCTTTAGAGAAGTTTGCTCTGTCTTCTTCTTGCCAAAGAACAGTGAAGTGGGCAGGTGATTTTGGCCACCAAGCCTTTTCGAACTCTATGTAAATTTTGCCGAGAACGCAGAATTGGAGGTTGTCTATTGTGTTTATTTTCTCCGAGGGTAGCGGGGGATTAAAGAGTTGGGAATGCCTGAAAAATACCGTTTTGTTTAAAGCTTTCAAAATACACGAGCCAGAGCAAAACCTGCTATCAAGAGACACTGTTGCGCTTTTCTCATAAGGCTGAAAATGCAACCAATTACTGCTACGGTTAAAATCTAGCAGTTACTCCATCGCTAACTGCAACATGCAATAAAGGACTTCATTCCGAACTTCGATTTTTATTTCTTCAGGGCCGTACCGTACGCAATGAAAGACTTTCCACAGAAAGACTTCAGGAAACTTACCTATGGAAGTGGCATCATATATTTTGTAGCATGATGTATATATACCTCATATGTGGCGTTCCATAGCAATAGGGTCCTTATGGCAACGCCACATATATCCTCAATATCTGGGCGACCGAGCTTTGCTCGGCGTTTTCCCGGACATGAGACCTAGCTAGATCGATTGCTCGTCCCCGAAAACCCACACACCAAATTTCATCAAAATCGTTAGAGCCGTTTCCGAGATCCCCGAAATAAATATATAAATAAATATATACTTGAATTTAAACTTTCGTGAGACATGTTATAACTTTATTTTACTAACCGGTTAAAACTCACGCCACGCGAAACATGTCGCCCGAAGTGACAATTAATATGTGAGTTTTAACCGTTTAGTAAAATAAAGTAATAAATATATATACAAGAATTGCTCGTTTAAAGATATAAGATATGATGTATAGCTTACCTCTCCTTTAGAACCGCAACAGACACTGTGACAATCACGCTTTTCGCCGCATATAGGCTGCCGTCCTTACACTTGACCTGTACTAGAGGATTGCCAGCTTGACTGCTGCTCCATTTAATGCTCTCCACTTCTTTATTCAGGAGGATTTTCGCTGGAATCGCTTTGGACGGGTCTGGGTACTTGTTCTGGGAAAATATTAGCTCATATAAGACTTGTATGATTAGTAATTTACTTAAAAAAACTTTACCCTTAAAATGAGGGACGCTTAAAGACGTCGAAAAAGAGTCCTTATGTAGGTAATTGATAGAATCAGGCATGAATTTTGCGGAATTCCGTGATAAGTTTCTACAAAAATATTCCGTATGTTATGTTATTTCACATCTGTTTCGGCACTGTTTGGCCTATTAAGTAATACCTACAATGTAAGATTTATTGTACCAGTTACGTAATGACTGTTTGTTGCCAAAATAAAATAAATAAATAAAAATTAACGAGAGTAAAACTTACCAAGAGAACATCTAATATAGTGGCGTAACCCCTCCCCTTCCAATGAAGCCAGAACTCCCCTTCGGAGTTCCAGAATTCCTCTATTCCCTTCAACGATTTTCCTTGCTTGGGGTCTTTCTGCGCTCCTAAATGGTTGTTCTTTTCAAACCATTCTAGGAACATATGCGTCAGCTTGGGGTCTTTTGTAAGACTTGGGTTGAATTTCGTACTGTGGAAAAAGTATAAGAAATTAAACATTTTTGATAATGTCTGATCGGAAAAGTTACTTGTTCGACACCCATTTAGTAACAATGGAGTGTTTAAAGAGGCATTTATAAGCCGAGTTTGGCAAGCCTGTGAGACTCAGAAATATGATAAACCAAACACGATATCCATCTCTTTCTCGTACATACAAATCTAGCAGAAGGTTTGCCTAGGTTACAACATTTTGTGACATTTAAATATCCGGTCCAGATGCAACCACAAAAATCAGTGCTGCGCTCGTTGCGCAACGCGTCTATCGCATGAGAAATCTGGCTTTTGAAGCTCATGGATGCGATTTGTACCCATTTATTGTTGTGTTGCGTCAAGGCTCATACTAGTAAAGAACCAAAGTCACTTACGCATTCCTCACACATTCAGCTATTCCCTTCTTGCTATTTTTATCAGCCTTTGCCACTTCTCCGTTGAACGCGTCGACGATGTCTTCACCCGTGTCATTTGGCACCAGTTCTCCGTTGGACAGTACGAACCACTTGTTCTCTGGCCCTGCTGGTCTCCCTAGTAGACCTAGGGGATTCGCTAACTCGAAGACTATGTTGTCTTTCTCGCCGTGGCACCTGAAAAGATGATAAGATATGTCGTTTAATAGGATTCCGTGGACTCCAGATTTCTGAAATACGTCTGGTTGTAGTCCTAACATCAATTTCGAAAGTGGACGTCAACTGATATTTCAATGTGAGAGGAAGATCTTACTGAGATTTGGGGTTTGTCAAGTGAATGGACGGAACTTATATTCACGAAAGTGAACGAATTCCGTCTGGCTTTTCGCCGATTCCCTAGACAATTTCTAGAGAAAGGAAGAGTTCCTTTATGGGGAGTTTGCGTCTGTCAAGTGAATGGACAACGTACCTGTTACAAATGCTTACACCGGCCGAAGCTCCCAACGCATTGACGTGGTCACCAGTTTAACGTGCGTTTCCAAGAACGGAAGCGCTCAGTATATACGGAGCGTGCACACTTATCAGCCAGCCCCAAGGTCCGTGTTCCCCTTTCCGCAGATCACGAAGTTGATCGTGGCGCCGATCCTGTCAGCAGCTTCCAGCCTCAATACTTTCACTCCAGCTATTTCTCTTTACCTGACGCGTCGTAACCCACTACCATTACCCACATCTATGATTCCCTCATACTTAAACGGCCTACGGACTAGTGGTCTTCACCGTACCAAATCCCAAGTCCGAAGGCAATGCCATCGAATCTTCTAACCCAGAGAGAACCTACTGGGACCAGGCTTGGTCAAGTCAGTATGCTCGACTGACTTCAGCAACTTGAAGGGGTTATACAACGCCAGTCACTAGTTCCTGAAAGGGTTGAAGTCTTGAAGTGGTATACACTTACCAAGCAGCCCCCAGATCGACCTTCCCCTCTCCGAAGGGCACAGAGTTGATCCTGCCACCGATCCTGTCAGCAGCTTCCAACCCCAACACCTTTACTCCAGCGTCGTGCAGTCGGCGGATCGCCGCTATACCTGACGCACCGCATCCCACTACCACGACGTCCATGAGCTGTCTGCGAGCAAAAAAAATAGTAGATCAAAATGATATATTTACGCGAGGGCGGTTTATTGCATCCTGGGTAGCGTAGCGAGGGATACTAAAGTAGAATCTTGAGCGTAGCGACGGATTTAAGTGTTTACCTACGGCCAAGTCGGAAATAATTTTGCTACCGTGTGACACTGCT
Organism: Cenopis cana; assembly: GCA_951800055.1. Taxonomy (NCBI): domain Eukaryota; kingdom Metazoa; phylum Arthropoda; class Insecta; order Lepidoptera; family Tortricidae; genus Cenopis; species Cenopis cana. The sequence continues at coordinate 14,669,335 of OX637489.1, forward strand.
TTTCACATCGCCTACGCGGTCTGTATCTAAAAATTTTTGCGTCTCCATTAGCTGAAATATTGACGCCGGACGGCTACGAAAAAGTGAAATCGTTGCTTACTAGGTCAACTGGGATACCTATCATATTAAAGGGCTTGAATTTTTTTTAATTCATACAAAAATATAAACAAATATCACCCGCCCCCCCCTTCCTTATCTCGTTTGTGCGTATCAACAACGTACTCGTATTGTGCATAATCATAATTTTAATATTGTTTACAAAATAATGTCTAAAAATACCTCTGTAATAACTTCTTACGTCATCGTCATTTTATACATATTTATTATACTGTTTATTACACAACCTCAACAAAATAAAGTACATAATCACAATAAGTAGGGGCAAACAACGAGCGGTCTTATCGCTTAAGAGCGACTCACTTTATGTATTATAAAATAAACTACCTACTCACTAATATAATTATACAAATACAAACACTTGCCGAACCAATATAAAACAGCGGCTTGCTATTACAAAACTAAGCTAAAAAGTAATCGCGAATGAACAACACAAACTCAAGGTTACCATAGACAAAGCAGTTAAACTTCTAACAACATACTATAATATCAAACTGCGTTGTTCAGATTTCTACTATGTTAAAAAAAACTGGCTTCACGGTGAAGGTAAATATTGTGAAGAAACCGGTTATTCCCAAAAAGGTCTAGGCTTTCCTCTAGGTCTAGATGTAAAACTAGTGCCAACAACAAGCACTGAGTTAAGTTGCCAATGCGGGCCCTTAAACGTATTTAATCGCGTACAGCTTATAACTACTACTTTATATTTAATAATTATGAATAATGTTAGATTAAAATTTAAATTTGTATGCCTACCGGCGAAACATAGTGCCGCACTGTACTGTACCTCTTACATTTACAAATAAAGCGCAGGGTAGGGCAAGGCCTTCCCATACAAACTTTGTGCACGTTTTATTCGTCGGTTTTGGCACTAACAAATAAAATTTTTTTTTGGTTGTAAATATTAGATATGCGAAGATCGTGATGTGAAAATTTTCAAATATTTCAAAAAAAATCAAAATAAAAAAATTCAATAAAAAAAATTAATAAAAAAAAATTACATCACGAAATAGCTATCAGAAAAATAAGCATACTGACCAAAAATCATAACTTTAATGCAAACACAAACGAAGTAAATCCTGCACAAAGTTTGTATGGAGAGAGCTTGCCCTACCCCTCCTCTTAACTAGCTACGTAACATATTTTATTTAGTAAGTAAGTAATCATTTATTTGTTCAACATAGGTAGGTTAAAAAATAATTTAAAAATATTAAAAATATTATATTTAATATATATTTTAATAATATTTTTTATAAAAACTTACGACATTTCTTCAGCATAAGAACCGCACACTAGAAGCGACAGAAAACATCTGACTATCGTTTATCTCTTGTGACCCCGGGTCAGAATACCTAAGTGATCGAAAGTTATCACTATTGAAACAATAATTTGATAATGTGTTTGACAAGTTGTTTATTAATGTAGAGTTGTGGGTTTAATTTAGAATAAATGAGTAATTTTTAAATAAATGCCCCTCTTTATCGATGTTAATAACAGTTAATAAGTAAGTACGTCTACGGTACGATTCCTATAAGTACTTTGTCTTTTATGGTGCCATTCGAACCAGTTTTTAGAGATTAATTTATATGGGACCAACTACAAACAGAGCACAAGAAAGAGCAAAAAATAGGGACAAACCTAGTTCCATGGGACATGGGACATTATGAACCCTAGCGGGCACTTAAAAAAAAGAGAATATTTAACAACTTGGTTAAAAAAGCCAATTCTACACTGAGCGAAAAAAAAAACTAATTATTAGTAAGTTTTAGTGAATCCGGACAAGGATTATACACTAACGGTTGCAAACCGGTTTTTGATATAGTAGTTATTCACTAATACCAAAAAATTTGCCCTTGTAACAACTAAACTGTTTTGTAACCGTTAGTATATAATCTCCTTGTCTTGGGATTCAGAAAAACTTACTAAAAATTAGTATTTTTTTCGCTCAGTTTACGCCAGCAAAATATTGCGTCCCTCTCAGTATGTACTAACCAGAAAGAGATGGATGTGGTAGCCGATGAAACCTTAAACTTGTAAAGGTCGTTATTTTGCGCGGTTAATTAAAATAAAAGTAAGACTATACCAAGAAGTTGCGGTCTACCTCTAGTACGAACTGACCCCATAAACTGGGGACTTGCGCACTAAAATTTTAAAATTCTGGGCGACCGAGCTTTGCTCGGCGTTTTGCCAGCCATGAGACCTAGCTAGATCGATTGTTCGTCCCCGAAAACCCCCACATACCAAATTTCATCAAAATCGTTAGAACCGTTTCCGAGATCCCCGAAATAAATAAATAAATATCATCATCCTCCTAGCGTTATCCCAGTACAGTTGCATCCTGAAGGATGCCTGGGGTCCGCTACCTAATCCCAAGATAGTGGCGTAGGCACTAGTTTTTACGTAAGTGACTGCCTCCAAAGCACGGGAGCGCTCAGTAACCACTCAAAGCGGTCACCCATCCAAGTCCTGACCGCTGCCCACGTTGCTTAACCTTAGATACCGCAAGCGGTACGCAGGCGCCGCTGGGCCACGAGCGCTACCTCAATAAATAAATAAATAAATATATATACAAGAATTGCTCGTTTAAAGATATAAGATAAGATAAAGAAATGGGAACAATCTTACACAAATCGAATTGCTCTTCGACAATCTTACAAAAAATTTAGGTAGGTTACATACAATTTTCGGTTTTCCAGTGTGCCCATACAAGCTAGTATGGAAACGGTAACAGAATGGAATAAAAAACTTAGTACACTTTTTCCTTATAACATTCAAAAGTTTGGTTCTGACTAGAAAACCCCGATTTTATCAAATTAAAAAAAAGTTGAGGTAGGTACAACTTTCCGCAAAATGGCCCTTATACGCTCTAAGACGGCACGGGCACGGGAAAAATTCGACCTTCTTTTTTCGTGGTGACACCTCTACTCCGGTTAGAGTTGACCAGTTTCAGTTTTTTCCTAAGTCTATGGCATGCGCGAGCGCTGACTAGATTCGCAACATTCTTGCGCACAACGGACCGCCCGCGGGTGACCATAAAACAACACCTCGACCGGATATTACCGGATTCCAAGCACATTCGTAATTTGAATACGGAAATAACTGTTAATTAGAGTCTTTTACTTAGTATTCTCAGAAATACAACGTTGCTGATTTGTCATTTAATTATTTGTAGTTTATTTTTTAGAAATCTCAGGGATATTCGAGTTGTTAGACGGTTCGCGACGTGTCCAGAAAAATATTTGTAGTCCATTTTACGAAGCTACAAGTCACAACAATTGAAAAATATAATAATTTCAAGTCTAAATCGTAGAGGTGGGTGATAAATAACTTCACGATGAAAAAATCACGGTGATCCGCCGTTAAAAAGTAACAGTGTGACTTGTCACGAAGTAACAACGTTACAAAATAACGTTGTTACTTAGCGACGATGTCACTGGAACAGTGTGTAAGCGACGCGTCGCGTCGTGCCTCGTGACCGCTGTTGCTAACTGTGACTGCGGTCCGCTGTCACAGAGTAACATCAGTTGTTACAGAAATATCAGTAACTGCCGGGAACGATCGACACGCAAATGTCGTGACACGAAATAACACGAAATGACAAAGTCACGGTGATTTTTCAATGTGATATTTTTGGAACGGGAATAACAATAACGGTGATCGAAAAGTACCTAACGTTTTTCCCCATGTCTACTAAATCGACAACTCTGATCAAAAGGACCAAAAGGCCACGCGACAGTGGTTCGAAGAACTATTATATAATTTGTTATAGGTGGTCAAAGCGCCTTATTGTAGCTAGTTTAGAATAGTACAATATTGTAGCTCGTAGCTTTAACTTTAGGTACGTTTGACGACGAGTTATAACCTAATCGAAACGTCGGGATGCATTCATCCATATTACACGCGATTAAATCCGTCTAAATCGTAATGAAATATTCGGGCTTTACGAGGATACACTGTTATTGGAATATTTTTGTTTGTTGTTAGAATTCGTCCACCCGTGCATTGAATACCCGGACTTAATCTTATAACCCGGATAAAATTAATACCTAGTAACAGAAATATAAGCAATGTAAATCATGGTTGGTTACCCTACAAGCCTACAACAGATGCAAGTTTTTCAATCACACCGGCTGGACAACGTCCTTAAGTAACTACACACAAGACGTGGTCATCTTATAGCGAAACATGTTCATAATACTTGTAAACATAGACGAAAACAATGCAGAGTGGGTATCTCTTAAAATAATAAAATAAATAAATAAATATTTGTGGACAATCTTACACAAATCAACCTAGTCCCAAACTAAGCAAAGCTTGTACTATGGGTACTAATAAGCGACGATATACATACTTATATAGATAAATAAATACTTAAATACATAGAAGACATCCAAGACCCAAGAACAAGTATTCGTGCTCATCACACAAATAAATGCCCCGGCCGGGAATCGAACCCGGGACCTCCAGCTTCGCAGGCAGTGTCACTACCAACTAAGCTAAAGCGGTCGTCATCAAGCAAAAAATAATAACAAACATTGTGATAAAATAAAGATACTATTATATTATATTTAGGTACTATGCATAGAGATAAAAAGTAAAAACATAGTAACCTACCTAATACATGAAAATCTACAACATAGTATTTCGGACTTGGCACTTTCATCTGGGAAAAATGCTGAAGCATTTTTCGAATTGTTTGGCAATAAAAGCGTGGCGTTATATGGCGTATAGCAATCAGAATATCTATACTTGTAGACCTTGTAGTGCGTTGTCAACCACAAAGGCCCGCCCCTCCACAGCCCAATCCGTACATTGTCCATATATTAGTATGAGGTGGTATGAGATTCGCTGTGGGTGGTACGTCGTCGTGGATGAAACTCGCTATAATTTATTATGGGCCTTCATCATTGTTGTTTCTCTAATAATTTGTCTAACATTAGGAAACTACCGGCTTGTAACGTTTTGTTTTCTGAAAATATTCCCCCTAGGGCTCCTTCCAGCCCCAATTTATTAGAAAATGGATTAATTAGTCACTCCAAAACTAACCCAAAAAGAAAGCTGAAAAAATGCCTTCTCAAGTTGTGTGGTTAGAACAAGTTGTACTGGATATCCTTGGATTGTTGCCCACAAGTCATGGGGCTTCCTTCCGTGGCTTGAAGACAGCAGTTAACAAGACAAGACTCCGTGCTTCGGCTTAGAGGTGGGGTACAGTCGGCAATAGATGTAGCTACGCATAATGTATGTCAAAAGTCTTTATTGTATAAGGGAACAAGAGAGATGCTATGTGTATATGTAGTCTTTTCCAAAATAACTTCGCTAGGACTCTTATTAATCGTAAACATGTCTTAGCGAAGTTATTTTTGAACAGACAAATCGTGTTGCAGCCGACTGTACCTACATACTGAGTAGGTAGGTTTGTATTTCTGGTGGCGAAACTGGCGAAAAAGTGAGTACTTAAGGTCGATAGGCCAGGCTGGGTAAGCTTGTTTGCCACTGCGGTGCTATAAAAAACTAAACCATACAAATTGTGCATTGTCCATGTGTTAGTTTATTTTATACTGCGCACCTGTGGCAGGTGGGCGCACGGGCCAAGCACCCGGTGTCACATCCTGTCATAATTGTGCGGCTTCGGTGTCCAGGTTTTTGTCAAATGTCAATTTGAAGTGAGGTGCAAGAGCACGTGCCATGGGGATCCCCTTGTTTTACCGAAATATGTTTGCAAAATTTCATTTCCCAAACAATCTTTGCCAACAGATAAGTTTCCAATAATATTTTCCCCAAAGATTTATTTGCCTAATCCTAATTTAGTCAAATAATCACTTGTCAGAATATTATTACAGCAAATATCATTAGAGCAATGGTTCTTTTGCCAAATGGGTTACTTAAGCAAAACAATTTTTGTAATAAAAAAGTTACGCAAATAAATTATTTGTCAGAATATGTTTGATCAAATAAATGTTTTCCATAAGCTTCGTTTGGTCAACATTTTAACATCATCAGCCGAAAGACGTCCACTGCTGGACATAGGCCTCCCCTAAAGAGTGCCAACATTTTAACATGTCTTGTCCTAAATTTCACTGGTATTACGTGGTGAGCGAGGTGCCGCGTCGACACGGCGGTGCGTCGTCAAATTGTCAAATTTGACACGTCTGTCAGATAGGTATTGTCAAAGTTCGGTTAGGATAGGGTTCTCTTGCATCCCTCAGAGCGGAATAGGCACCCCGCGTGAGCGGTGTGCCTATTGTAAAGTTGATGAAATAAATTGCATGTTTTGGCAAGTGATTAAGTAATTGGGTAAAATGAAACTTGACGATATATATAATTTGACCACTAAAATAATGTCTAAACATTTCTTTGCAAAATATGTTTTTGATAAATCATTATTTGGCAAACAATTATTTGACAAATGAATGTTTGGGAAACATTTTTTGACAAATGAATGTTTGGGAAAAAATTTTTGGGAATTGAACATTTGTCAAAAATAATTTGGTAAAACATCAGTAACCCCGTGCCATGCACGGAGAAAAAAATGTAACTAGATTTTACAAAGTCATTTTGTTTCTGCCCTAATTATTAAATTTTAGCCATTAATACGTTGTAAATTTAGCTGGCATTACTAGCAAAAGCTATATTTTAAACCACCCTAAGCCAAATGCCAAATTTTAGATTAGTCTCGGCCAAAATTCGAACCGAGACCTGGGTCTCGGTCTCGGACAAAACGAGCCGAGACATGCTAAAACGCTGCATTGACCATTGTTCGACTTTAAATATCTCATTGCTATAAAATATCGAATGATTAGTCAATTGTGACAATAGCCTTCAAATTTCAAACTAACCATACTACTAACCTAAGTTTAACGTGGCATTACTAGGTACATAATTGCGTATTAAATTAGCCATATTAAATTACTACATATGTTACAGTATTAGTTGTCCTTTAAATAGGTACCTACATATACCTACTTAAATGGCTCCAACCTTGTTCTCGTGTGCATGTAAACATTGTACAAATATAAAGCAAATTACATGTAATTGTGCGTGTAAAGTATGCTCAGCAGAAAAATAACTACTTACACCTATTAAAGACTTTCCTTTCGATATCCTTTCGATATAATTTGTCATAGCAGTAATATTTGCTACCTACAATCTTCATTTCCCCAAAAAATATAACAATCCAAATAAGTTAACACTTTCAAAGGAAACCGCAAAACGAATGATTAAATAGTAACTTTTAGGTAGGTAGAGTCATCTCTCTATCTCTCATCAGAGCGTTAAACCCTGGATATTAAGCTAGTTGCCCGGGTTCCCTTTCGACTTTTTCTTCTCTTCGCAAGATCTTCAGCATCATTGGTCACTCATGGCATTTGTCCTTTTGCTTGCTTTGCCTCCAAAAAAGTGTAAGATTGTCCACAAATATTTTATTAAATACTTAGAAATAAATAGACAACACCAATTTAGCTTAAAGATAAGCGCGCTAACTGTTATTTTTAATTTATGTATTTCCGAAAAAGGTATTTTACCCAACGAAATGTACGCTTTGTGTTTGTTGCTGAGTACTTAAAGTGGCGAATTCCAATGTTATCACTTCCTTGACGTGATGGAAGTCCCTCAATGGCGCCACTTCCCGATCCAGGAATGGTCTGACTCATTCATCTTGTTATAGAATACTGTGTGCTATTGATAATTACGGAGCCTTTTACAACTGTACAGTGGACTACAGTGGTCCTATGAGTTATTTAACCGAGTACTTAGATGATCAGGAGTTTACATGAATATAATATAATATCTAAATATACAAACACATGTATACAAACTATGAATATAAATTTTAACAAGTGAGAAAAGAAGGGACAATAAATGTTTATGAACTTGGGAAAATTTGAATAGTTATTTTACTTACTAGCATATGTAGCTTAGGAATCATATTTCTACCTAAAACCTCTTACCCTATAGCTTACTTTTGTATAAAACTAAAAGTAATGATTTTAAAATGAGGGAAGTCAATCTTTTACACCCACTCGACAAGAAGAGAAAAACTTATCACCCGATAAAAATTCAAACACCTCAAACCTAAACACAGCCTTTACAATGTTTACGAATTCCATTATCATATACATCGCGAGACAATCCGCTAAATTTCAAACAATTAACAGTTAGTCAGTTACTTGTTGTAAACAATGTCTATTGAAAGTTATTTGTTTTGGCAACCGTCTATTGTGACCTGCGCTTGAGATGCACCCTGCGCTTATAACTGACATAATTACGCAGGTAAGAGAAGGGGGGCTGCCGGCTGGTGTATTCAGTAAGCTCGCGGCCGCCGGCAAGACGCGTCGTTTGTACATAGCCGGACTCATGGCTGAGAACAGGTCCGCGGTATGGCTAGCCGCGGTTTAAGAGCGACATGTTGAAGCATGCTCAGCGGCCGCCGGCGGCTAACGATGCCGACCAACGCTATCAGAACATGCCTCGGCGGCCGCACCATCACTTACCCCTGAACGTCTCTACCCTGGATTCCTCCAAGCATTCCGTTGGAGGGACGTCGGCGAGCGTCAGTCCTGCCGGGCAGCCGAACCCGACTAATGTGTCAGTGTTGTCTCCTGTGCCAGTCGCGTCTCCGCCAAAGATAGCCAATGGGAGCGCGAGCGGGGCGAGGAGCACAGTCTCGAAAGCCAGGAGCATCAGAGCTGCGACTGAGGAGGCGCTGACTTCTCTAGCTCTCCTCTGCCTCGTCAGTCTCCTGCTAGCGTTGCTGGCGTTGCTGTTCCTTCTGAAGATATCCGCGCCAGCTACCAGTGCTCCTGAAGAGTTCGCCGTAGTGTACGAAGTGACGTTAGCTCTGTGTGCGTTGACGCTCTCTCTCAACCTGTGCTGCCTTCTCGTGTGTGCTATACAGTTCCTGTTTGCAGTGAAGCTTGTGAATTCTCCATCGGCTCCCAACGGAAGGTAAGTCTATTCCATCATGTCACAAAATTCAATCCGTCAAGCGACCGCGGCGCCTTAACCGTTAAGAACGCTCCGAAACTGGTTATATACACGTTCAGCACTTTAACGCGTGTAAAGATTACGTTCAGACTTGCCCTGGCATGTTGGGGCTAGTCCAAGAGCAAACAGTCTTATCTGAATTCTGGTTATCTTGCACAACGCGTAACTGTACGAAAACGTGGTGCCTTTTGGCTTTTTGGATTTTGTAATTAATCAATGTTCGTTAGACGTAACTGTAGTCGAATTCTTATTCATAAAAAAGTTTTTTTGGAGTTTAATATTATAATTTTATCTTATCGATACCCTCCGCTGGTTGCGGCAGGTGTTTAACGGTTGGTTATGACGGTTACTGAATGGAACCGCAAAAAATGCGTGATCAAACGGTCATCTATGCCATGTATCGCACGCCGTAGTTAGACAAATTGTGGTTAGGCGTTTTTAGGGTTCCGTAGTAAACAAGGAACCCTTATAGTTTCGCCATGTCCGTCCGTCCGTCCTTTACTATTCTAGTAGCACCATCAATGTTTGGCTATGTTTGCAGTAGGTACCACACGCCGTATAAAGCTTGGCTAACCAAGATAATTATTTTATCTAGGAATATGGATTATATATGGTTTTTGGTCGTTTGTTTACCAACATTGGAAAAGGAATTAGCTCGCTACCGATACCTGATGGTAGTGATGAAACTTTCCAACCTGTAAGCAAAATTTTCATCATTCGCAACCTCTATCTTATTGAAATTGTTAGGTACAGCTGTATCCAAGAAGTCGTCATTTACGAAGACATGTTTTGAACGGAGTGTTTGGATCGAAACTTTACGAATTAATTTTGTAACTTGCCTATCCTATGCTATCCACGATTACTGTTAAGTTTTATGTGATGTTTTAGAAAATTTCGGTCAAAGAGTAAAGTAGATTTCGGTCTAAAAGCGATTTTTTAACACGCTTTTATTAGGTCGACCTGTATGTAACTATGTAATGGAATCTAATGTAACTAATTTAACCATCTTCCAAGCATCGTAGCGTCATGAAAATTGGCAGCTGTATGTAGTTTTGATGACAATACAATAATATGGTACTATCGAACTGATCTGATGATAGAGCCGGAAGATATGAACTGGAACTTCATGATGGAACATCGTATCAAAGCTGTGTTTGGATTTGTTAGAAAAGTCTTGCAATGATCTTTGACCATGATTAGGTTTCAAGGTCTGATAGGTCGACCTGTATGTAACTAACTATGTAATGGAATCTAAGGTAACTAGTTTAACCATTTTCCAAGGATCGTAGCGTCATGAAAATTAGCAGCTGTATGTAGTTCTGATGACAATACAATAATATGGTACTGTCGAACTGATCTGATGATGGAGCCGGAAGATATGAACTGGAACTTCATGATGGAACATCGTATCGTAGCTGTGGTTGGATTTGTTAGAAAAGTCTTGTAATGAACTTTGACCACGATTTGGTTTTAAGGTCTGATGATGAAGCCGGAAGATAGGCACTGGCATTCCATGATGGAATATCGTATCATAGTCGTGTTTGCACTTGTGAGAAAGGTCACGTAATGGAGTTTGAACACGATCAGGTTTCAATTCACACGCAAAGCGTGTTTTTGTAGTGTTTTTAAACTATTAATTTATTTTAATTAAAAATGGGGTTGCTCTTGGCCAGCAATGCCAGCATCTAGTCAGGGGTCAAAGATGAGGCCGACGATATTAAGCTAATGTGCCAGCCAGGCAGTCATTACTGTCAAAATTTAGTATAGATTTAACATTGATACATGACGTTATTATGTTTATGTTTGGCGTTTCTCTATCATCACAAGCCTCGGAACCTGTCGAAGCATCGTGACACTCAAAATAATAAGTCAAAGTACAAAAAGCGACTTAATTTTGTATGCTAGAAGATTCAAAATCCGACAACACTTGGGCTACTTGATGCGGCATTCCTGTTCCATGGAATTTGTAAGTAATTGAAAGCTTTTCCCATTAGTTCACTTCGGTAAGTAAAGTAACTATTAAGTTTGTGACAACGACTTACTAAGTAAGATAGTGATAATTATGTTTTAAGGTTGTAAAGACTGCTTTTAGGGTTCCGTATCGTATAGTATCCTCTTCATTAACTTTAACTTAACTTTAGCTTTTAGTTTACGCATTATTTTCTATATAATCTAGATAATTATACGAAGTCTTTTACCTACCTCGTTTTATAACTTCGGTTTATTTTTAAGCGCTAACACTTATTGAGTACTTTGAGTAGGTCATTCAATATTTACCTACTTGTTAAACCAATCACCACACTGTTGTAAAAAAATCTAGACAAATTGTAAAAAAGATCTCACAAATAAAATAAAACTGTATATAAATCTATACTTAACATCAACTTTTTAGAATGGCTAAAACATAGTTAGAACCATTCTCTTACAAACGGAGTCTTCCGCGTTGCTATTTGCTATATAATGTTGTATGTATGTCCGTCTGACCGCATACTTGGGAGAGCACTGGAACACGCGAGTAACTTTAGCCGTCTATTCTGTAATTGTGGGATATATTTAGAGTTTCCTAGTATTTGCAATCATTTTATACTACTTATATTTATAGAGTGAAGTGAAGAATAAAGGTAGAGTTAATATAAAACTCAAGATCTAAAGTTATACCACTGCGATGCTTTTGTTTATTATGTGTTTATTATCTAAATGATGATGATGTCGATGACTTTAACTAAAGCTTGAGTATTAACTTTAAAGAGTTATAACGTTATTTTAACGTTTACGATACAAACTTGAAACAGCCCTTTAGAAAACAATTTCTCAAAATTAATTCAAGGAATGTCACTGTCAGGATTTTATTTTTATTTTTGTGGCACTTGTGGGTCCTGGCCATTGTTTACAAAAATCCTTGGGGTGAGGGAAACTACAAAAATAACAATGGGCCAGTCAGGGTTCAAAAGTGAACATGACATTTTTCAAGTAAAATTTTTAGTTTTGGGAATTGGGAGAAATATGACGTAAAATACCGCTGAATTACTGTAAAGGTCTTAAGTTATTCATAAGAAATATGTAAATTTTTATTTTATCTATTTAAGTGTTTCATCATCATCATCAGCCTGTATCAGTCCACTGCTGGACATAGGCCTTTAAGTGTTTACTTACTTACTACGCTACGCTGGCTAGACGACCCAAAGAGGATCTTGGCCTCTGACACAAGAGAACGCCACTCTTCTCTGTTGTGCGCCACCTCACGCCAGTTGGGTATACCGAGGTTGGCTAGGTCTTTGAGGGCTTCGTCATTCCAGCGGTATCTGGGACGACCAACTCGGACGTTTTCCACTGGGCCGCCCCATATACGCCTTCTTCACTGCACGATCGTCCCCCATCCTCTTCAGATTGCCAAGCCAGCGCAGTCGCGTCGCCTTGACTTCGCCATTATGTTCAGCATGGCCATCAGCTCTTCAAGTTCCCTATTCTTCCTCCGGCGCGCTTTAAGTGTTTAGTTGAACGAAAATCAAAATACCCCATACAAAAACTAAATTACGATAACAGATATATCATATCAATATTAAATAATAAATAAATAAATAAAATAAATATGGCGCGGGCAGCTGTCATCTCATAGCAACTTGTCAAACATTCCATACAATCAGATTTTAACGAACACCGCTTACGATTACTGATGATGGTTCGGTGTTCGGTGTAACCCACCCTAAGGCATTGGTAATGTAAATTACAATGTGCGTAAGTCCTTTCGTTACCTTAGTAACTTGAATTTTCGATCCAACAAAATTAAGTAGGGTTAAAGCGAAGAAATATACACATTTAGTGACTAGACACTTTGGCCAGTAACGTTTTTATTCATCCCTCCAATTATATACAAGGGGCCCATGAATACATATGGGAAAACCGGAAATGCTGCACTATTTTTATGTGAGTCATCAAATCCCATTCACATTCATTAAACTTTTTGTACTTGTTCGAGATGGGGTAGAAAATATTTGGTGGCGGTGCTGTAGTTTACTACAAATCTATTTGTAGTAAACAAGACTTACCTCCGATACACTAGAGAGCAAATGGATACAGTATGTGATGAATTGTCATACAAAGTGTTCCCGTTTTATTTGCATTTGAGTGTTTATGGTGGAGATGCTGGGATGGCTCGTCAATGTAATGTCGTCTAGAAATTAAACCGGCCAGGTTAGGCCTAACTGCTCGTCGTAAATTGAAAATCAATGCTGCACCCAGTCCAATAAGTCTAACAGTCTATAAATATACATCCCATTATATAGTCTATAGTATAGTACTGATACATATTTACAAATCATATACCTATCGGAAATCAGAAATGATCTTCTCGTTTATGTCAAATATCACGAAATTCACAAATAAACGTGTCTGATTTATTGTGTCTGAATACCATTTGCGGTTTAACACCAAAGGTGTAATAGGTAATACTAATAATCTGTATTTAATTCATTGAATTACATAATTTCTTCCGCGTAGAAGTGAGTAACCGACCTTGAAATAAAGAGCTTATGCAAATTCCAAACCAGATAATTTGAAAGGTCATTTTGGTCATTGTCGTATTTAACACGGCGAGTTTGCCTGTTCTTTTAAAATTGTTCCTTGTTATCCGTCATTCAAGACGGGTCATCCTTCCAAAAAGTTTTAGATTACGTAGGTAGGAATATATTTTGGTCCTTTTTCCGAATGAGCGGTCAAAACAGAATATCACATCTAATTTAATTAGTTATAGTTGGTTATTTCAGTAGCGAATTTTAAGTAGATAACAGCCTCATTTGAATATTTTGACATAGTATTTTTTATTGAAAATAAAATGTCACACTGATATTGTTAAACATAATAATTATATTTCAAAGTTACACATATCTTATTACATATATAGTATTTTCAGTATTTTTGGTTGTTTTGTTTCAGAGCCTAGCAATAAAAAACCTTTGCTAGACCGCGGATGATTCGCTTATGGTATTTACAGTAGATCTTATATAGTTATATTTGTTTGTGAACCCTGGTAGGGAAACTAAGGAATTTCGAGATTAAGTTCATTTAAATTACCTACCCATACGTTTGTGGTTAACAACACAATGGTATTGTGTCTTAAATGACCTTGGCATTGTATCCTTTTGCGTCTATTGTACCATTCATCGTCTCAGTTCAAATTATTTCAACCATATCCTGAAATGTTATGCGGTTTCAGAGGAAATTACCTTTATGGCAATCACTAGTCTCATGGCAAACGAGATTATGGATGGATATCGACGGGATCCGTCAAGCTGGGTCAAATAGTGACAAACGACATTGACAGCTTCTATATAAAACGGGTGATGTGAGAGGTGACATGTGAGTACGAGGCGCCTAGTAATAGTAAATAGTATAGCTGTACTAGAGGTAAGCAAGAGTGAGCGGTGAAGTGAGGTGAAACAAATTTTGAATAGTTGTAGAGTTTGATGCGTTGCCCAGTAGAATGCGTGGGGCAGTAACCTTGCCTTATGCAACTGCACTGCGGAGCCAGTTTTTCTCACAGACTTGTTAGAGTTCCTTATAAATATTATAAGAATATAAGAGTCGTATTTACTAGAATTAGGTAGATATCCTATCATTAATTGATTGGAACATTGGCAATTTTATAACCTTGAGGATCACTGGCAATATGACAATACTGCAGGCAACTTTGGAATTTATAAGTAGTCGCTTTCACAATTCTTACAGTAACTTTACCTATAACTGACCCCGTTATTCATAAAACTTAACAAACCTCTGCTAGCTAAAATGTCTTTTGTCACTGTCTCACAAGCACATATGTCAAAATGACGGATAAGGACAAACGAATTGTAGTGGCTTGTTAACTAATATAGGTTTGATGGGCGTTTATGAATAAGGGGGTAAGTATGTATGTAGGTTTATAAATATTCCTATGTTAAATACGTGAACGCCATCGTATCCTGGCAACCAATATTTTCTAATTAAAGTAAAGGACTTCGAAATTAGATCACTATCGCCCGAGAAACTCGGGAACTAAACTTTCCTGGGCTGGGGCAAAAGTCTGCCGACATCACCTGCAGACTATCTAGATTAGTAAATCTAGATATATTTAATGAACCAGCTTCCAAGCCTGACTAGTTTTTATATTTCACCTGGCCTGCTGGCCATAACTAGTGATGTGCTATTTATCAGCTGTCTCCACCAGAGCAAGTTGATCCCTAGATTAGTAAAAGCTATTTGTAATTGGAGGCCAAGCTTATACTGGTCGTTTTAAGCCTTACGAATACTCGGATCGTCCAGGAAACAGGTTTACATGCATTTGATCTAACTCTAGCGAGATAATGTTCAATTATAAAACGAGAAACAAAGTGGTCCGGCTCGAAGGACCATTTTGTAATGATAAATAAAAAAAATCGTGAGAACGTTTTGATCACTTTTAGATTACTAGAGCTGAGCGTTAAATTTAATATTAAAATTATTATTATATTAGTCTGGTTTTTTTCTCTATTAATTATAACGCGTTTACAACATGGTTACCTACCTATTTCATTCAGAATCATCGGTAATCCGAAATGTTCATAGTTAAACTTTTAATAAAATTATGCGATTTGTGCACGTGTGTACTAATCTCAAACCTAATAAATTATTAAATTTTACAAAATAACCATGTTCAAAATCAAATGCAAGGCAACGTCCTCCTTTCCGTTATTATTCTAATTTTATAAAAACTTACTGTCCGTTCCCATTTGCCCATCTCATAACATAATCAAAGCTACCTGCTAAAAATACTCGCATCCGAATAAACCGGTTGTTTCGTTTAATTCGGCGGTTAACGGAATGTTTACAAAATGCAATCAGATGTGTAGCTCCCCCCCTCTCTACCCCATATACATTATATCCCCCCTATAGTTTAAATAAAAGACCCGTGAAAATAAATTGATTTGGCCATGTGATCGTCTAGTGATACCCTACGTTGTGTACCGAATAACCCCGACTCTTTTATGCGAAACGAATCAGACTTGAACTCTTCACTATTTGACCTAAGACCCTAAAATACCTACTAATTTTTCCTACCAAATCTACCACGTATTTTTCTACCAAGTAGAATTATTTCTACTAAATTTCCATACATTTACAATAGCTTTTCTAACATGTTTACCTACTCAATATTTAGATTTTAAATACATAATAATAATATTATTATTGGTAATCTATCTCCAACAAGATCTACGTGTTCAGTTACGTTATTAACAGCTGGAGGTTTCCAATGGGCGGCAAATACCCTTGAAAGCCTTACTTTTTTCCCCTAAGTCAAAATCATCCTGCTACCATAATATGCAGTAGAAAATAGAATCGTTGATACCCAATTTTAAGCTACAGCTAAAAAGGATAATTTTGACTGTTGTATGGTATGTCTTTCATAACTCATACAATGCTGTTAACACGCCAAGATGGAGATGGAACGTATTCTATACCAGAACTAGACATATTAATGAATATAAATCCATACTAATGAAAATAAATTCATTAATAAATCTTTAGATGAGAAGCATCTTTAACTACCAGTTCCCTCTACCCTAAACACTTCCCAATGTTTCCTAACCATTTACAAAAGTATATCTCTACTCTTTTCCAGCAATGAGTATTCTTTCACTCATGATATTGGAAAATAATACTAGTAGACTGCTCCGCCTGCTACTTTCAGAGTTGGTTCCATCTTTCTGAACCAGCCCTGCTATCCTAATCATGATTGGAAGAATTGGACCTTTACAACACATAATACCGATAAAAATCTATGAAACCCAGTATTTTTAGTACCTATTTAAAGAAATTATAAGGTACTTTTTATTTATTACACAATACACCAATAATCGCGTGAATACCTAATACCTAAACCTAGATCCCTAAACCCTCTTTCCTAACGTCCTAATCCTACACATGACTTTAAACCTAATCTACTTACATCCCCATATAGCTCTAATTCCTACTCTAGTGTATGCAAACCTCAACCGTGAGGTATTTACCATAGTGTTATGTAGTGAGGCCCTACTTTTACCTATATACCTAAACAGTTCCCTACTAGAACGTTCAAGTGGCTAGCTTGAGAAAATCAACCTAAAGCCTGTGTATTGTGTCATATCACAACTGACCGAAGTCTAAAGGGATCTGTGATATGAAACGCCCTAGCATATAATAGATTATATAAATATACATAATAAAGACCGGCTCCCAAATACTGGACAATTTCATCAAGCGGAGTATACACTCCTTTGCCAAGGTCTGAATTGAACAGAATAGGCCATGATTACGTCGCCAGCTGGACATTGAGAGACGCTAGGAGTAAGTTCACCGCTTATGTTGATATAAAAGCTGGTGCCAAGTCCTCCATATAACTTGGTAAACTAATAGACACCGAGATAAATTTGCTTACCAACCGCTAGGTTAAATGTATCTCGTCAGGCTAAACTGTATGCCTGGAATGTGATCTGGCTCTCTAAAAATAAATAACAATAAATTTTAACCCCGTAAAATAATAATTAAATTGAAAGTAAAGAAGATTCCCTCACTATGCGGAACATTTCCACATAACAACGGAATCTCAAACAAAAATGACGAGAAACCCACCAAAAATAATCTATAGAACCAGAGACACAGACAGTCGAACAATAATAATCCGTCCGCTCCGCGAGCCCGCCTATTTATAACTAAAAATAACATCGCCTGCATCACCTATATCGCAAAAATCCTCCGCATCGCAACCATTGCCTATATCGCATGCATCACTCCAAACGAAACTACTCCGCGCGCGCTTACGTTTACGGTCGCAATTTATTATGCTCTCACGACATAGGCTCTTATTGAAATATGTTGTAGCTGTTGTGATTATTAATAGATTTTGCGTCGTAATTTGTAAAGCGTTTATTTAATTGTGTATATAACTTTGATTAGTTTTTAATGAAATACTTAAGGTAAAATTACCGATCTTTGTTTAGCATTCGGTAAAGGAAAGGCGTTCATTGTAAGCGTCTAGTTACAGATGGAAGGGATTATGCCAGATTCAAATGCATGCATTGGTTGTACAACTACATTGACTGATTGGAACTTGCAGTTGTTTAATTTTTTTTATTAGCACGGGCCACGGGGTTGCCTGATGAAAATCTGAAACTGCAGCCTATGCGTTGCCGTTTCATCATCATCCTCTAACGTTATCCCAATACAGTTGCATCCTGAAGGATGCCTGGGGTCCGCTTGGACTTTTTATTTGCCAAGGGTTAAACGCGTAACATTTTTTAAATATTAAGTTTTACCAACAGCTTACATCTGGCCCCTATACCACAAAATTTTACGAGTCTACAATTTCACAAAATTGTACAAATTTCCATAGAAAAAGTTGACAAAGTTGTCGAATTGCACGTTTGTAAAGTTTCGTGGTACAGGCCCTGGTAAAAATACGCATGCGAACAAATCTTAGAGTAATACTCGTATAATATAACAACATTATGTATCAACAATTTGGTTGCATATATCATTGTTAATATTGGAAGCAAAAGTACCTAGGCCGTCAATAATTAAAAATAGGCACTTACCTAACTTTGAGTACTTTGACTTAGTTGTACTACCTACCTAAAATACACGGTGATCTCAAATATCATAAACAAATAGAGTAATTTTAAGTAAGACATCGCGTGGGATCTTCGGCTTTTGTTCTCTGATTTCGGTGTTAATTGACTGTGAGTTATTTTACGAATGTGCTGATTTCATTCAAAACTGAGTACATGAGTGACAGGCAATGCAAGATCACAGATATCATTACTGTATGACTGTATGTTACTCTAGGAATAACGATGTTACGATAAATTTGGCTACTTTGAGAGTTTAAATTTTTAAAACGGTGTTTCGTTTTACTTTTAAATTTATAGTTAAGGTAGGTATTTTTTTTTTCATAATCGGATTTGTACATTATGCCATAGGTCTATAAGTATAATACTGCCTACTCATTATATCGTAACCCTAAATCTAAATCAAATCGGTACTAACTTCCCGCCAGTAGTTTTTTTGAAAAATCATGTTTTGTCGTGCCTTAAGACACATCCCTTTCTTTAACCGTGAGAAAGTATTTTTTAGACTCCGTCCTTACCCGTACTATAAGAAAGAAGCATTCAAGAATCGTGTCGTATGATTGCTCTTATATCATTGAAATATCATGTTTTATTCTGTGAAGGATTATTATAAGTACACTGAAGCAAATAAAATGGGTGTTATTTGTATTGAATTTTGTATGGGCTAAGTGCACCATTTTTTTTTGCTTGGAGTGTATTTATAAATCTTAAAGCACGAATAAAGAAAATAATTAAATACGGTACAGCCAGGGTATAGCAGCGGATATTACGTAAATTAACTAGTAGGTATATCTGTAATCTTTTATATATATTATAACACATCAGGGTGTTCCAAAATATCTGAATATGCACTAAGACCTTAACAATAGAATAGTGTTCAGATGTTGGCCAAAATAGGACTATCAGACAACATATGAGATATGATGAATGTCGTATGTGTGGCGAGGATGACGATTCAATGGAGCACTTATTGTGTGAATGTCACGCCCTTGCCAGACAGGGAATGAATGACTTTGGCAATGGTTACCCTGAACGAAAGGAATTCAGAGTACTCCCGCTGAACTCCATCATCCGGTTTGTGGAAATGTTGGAGAGCAGCTTGAAGTAGAAATAAAGGAGTGGGCAATTGCAAAAAGGATCCCACTGGGTCGACGTGCATCCGCAATGGCCCTCATTTAGACAGATAACATAAGATAATTATTATTTTTTATTAATAATGGCATATATTATATTATAAAATATTATTAATAATAGCATTTTAGGTGTTAAAAGGACGGAACACTACGCTACGCTCCAAAACACGCATAGGTGACGTGGGTACCAAAACAGCCAGGCTCAAGTGGGCCTGGGTCGGCCACGTCTGTCGCATGCACCCGGATAGGTGGGCTAATGCAGCCACCAAGTGGGTGCCACACGACGGACGACGCAGACGGGGCAGGCCCAGACGGAGATGGCGGGATGATCTGGACGTATTTGTCTCCAACTGGGAGGAAGAGGCTCTGGACAGGGACGTCTGGACAACATGGGGAGAGGCCTTTGCCCAGCAGTGGGACACATAATAGGCTATTAAAAAATAAAATGGGATTGCTCTTGGCGAGCATCTAGCCAGGGCGCAAAGATGAGCCGACGATGAAGCGAGCTCACCCAGAAAACGCCTATTCACTCTTGCCGTAAATAGGTCCAGGTTATATGAACTCGGAAATACAGATGCCGGCAGGGAATTCCAAACCTTAGCAGTGCGCATTATAAAAGATGACGAAAAGCGCTTGGTTCGAATAAGAGGAATTTGAACCAGTAGCTCTAGTATAAGTTTTTTCGAAACATTAACTAATTCGAACGCGTTTGCGTTTTGTCTCAAAATGTATGAAAACGCTCTCACCGAGTTTGAAATACGCGCGTTCATCGGTTAGCAACAAATGTTATACTCGCTGTTTTAGTTTCCACTAGTGACCACCAGAGGCGCTGTTCACGTTTTCATACCACTTTCATGACATTTTGAGACAAAACGCAAACGCGTTCGAATTAGTTAATGTTTCGAAAAAACTTATACTAGAGCTACAGGTAAGTATGGTAACCTGCCGTACGTCTGGATGACCGATGGAAGAAGGGGGAAGGGAAGTGTTCATATGTTTGTCAGCACCTTCTTCCCTCCGATATATATCTGACATTTCACTGTACATACCTTAATACACTTACCTAACCAAAAAACGTAAACTAACGAGTATAATGTACCTACTTGTTTATTAAATGTGATCGTTGTGTTGGGCATATTGCATATTTATTTTGTTTTTGTATTAAAACAAAGCGACTTTTTTATGTTTATGTGAGCCAATTCACCTACTCTATATTTTTCCAAGAATGCGGTCGGTTAGGTATAAAAGCACATTTCTGTTTGACCTAGATGGCTTTAAGATGTTTTGAAGAAGCGTTGAAGTAAAAAACATGATCTGAATGTATGTAAATGTTGTACTTAACTACAGAGGTTAACCGTTAAATGGGGTAAAATGGGACATTCAGGTTATTTGATTCACCTGTTTTACCACGAACTTAGTACTTATAAAAAAAAAACAACGGGTTGCACTCCGGGAGTGCAGGCAGAAGTGAAAACTCAATAAAGAAAGTAAATAACAAAGATATTCATATCCGTCTCTGTATCGGTATCGGTATCCGTAAATCCGTATCCGTATTTATATTCATACTCATGTTCATGTTCATATTCGCATAATCCATTCACATATATACATAATATGTCCCCGAGTATCATTGTGTCTTACGCATCGTAAATCGTAAGACCAGCTGAGTTTAGCTGAGTTTACCCCTCCTAACATCGCAATCATGATACTAGGAGGGGTCAACTAGCTGGTCTTACGAATCGTCGCGAGTTTAACAATTTTCCCCCATCACAAAAAGTGCTCAGCGCCTTAGATTAGGTGTAAGTTTAGTATTTTTGGTGGTATGTATACAATGACAATTTTTTGATGCGATTATAAAATTTCTGGGAACACAATAAGTAAATAAAATAGCTTTAACTGCTGGAATAATAGGTATGACTGTTTAGGTGACCCGAGATTGATGATCGATACATTTTTTTGTGTTGAGCCTTATTTTAGGTTTCGAAAATTTGGTGATATCAAAAGTTATTTAGGTGATCATTTTATTTGTTCCCGTTATATAAAACCATTAAATATGTAATCAGTTCCTAACAGCTGCAAAATATGTAGGTATACAACATGTAAATCTCCAATAAACTACTTTATGTTCTTGCTATATGAAACAAACTTGAATAAAATGAACTGACAATTCACGAAAACAGTGCAGACTTGTCAGTGCATATGTTTGTCTCACATTTTGCGATCTACACGTCATAATTGAAAGAAGAACGGTGGTTTGTGTCAAACTGTAATAGTACATTACCTAACAAGGGCGGTAAAACAAAGAATGTCTCAGATCGCAGGTATCTGACGCCCTTGCCTTCGGCTCGGCTAAATATCTTTATGTCACACCTGGCCATAAAGCGGCAATTATCGCACGCTCCGCGCGTGGTAAATCCGACTTCCTGGCCAGGTGGTGACATAAAATTTTGTACTTAACACGGGCGGTAATAAAGAAAGCCTCAGATCGCATATTTATCGCCCTTGCTTTCGGCTCGGGCGTCAAATACCTGCGATCTGAGATATTCTTTGTTTTACCGCCCTTGTTAAGTAATGTACTATTACGTAACAAGAGTTGTAAGCAAAACAATGTACGCTTGAACGTAAAGTTCCAAGTGCCATACTGAAAGTAAACCTATTTATGGCACATTGACAGTAAGTCTTATTCTGTAACATGCAATGTAAACCATACCTACACTTAAGGCACATAGGCAAGTAATGTTGAGATGTAAACCTATTATATCACAATGTGTGTAAATGATTTTATGGAAGACATTGTAAACAGAACTTTGGTGCATTAAGTGAAAAGATGAAACTGTCATATACGTTGTAAGCATGTTTTTCGTCATGTAGTGTGTAAACTTATTTAAATGTAAAGATATTTTTGTCACACTCAATTGTAAAGATATTTTTGACCTCGACTGTACCATCTACCTACTGTGACATCATAAACTTCCCGTGGCAATTTCCCACATTTTAAATTGAATAATGGTAATAAAGTTATTCTTTTCAGAAGTCATAATTTACTATATTTTTTTAGTATGACAATGGGGAAGTTTATACGGGAAGGTTAAGATGCCACAGTAGGTAGATAGTACATGAACAGTATTTTATTGTTTACTTTTATCTATAAAAAATCTTTCTCGGATTGGCGTGTTAACTCGTCAAATTTGAGTACAAATTATAATCACGCCGTACTGAAAGGGTTAAGTGATTTGTACACAAATAATTATTCCAGTCAGGAGACTAATAAAATTAAGTTGTATATATAATATCATTTATTTATTTTTGACTAACTTATTTATGAGTAGTATATTAAAAGAAGGATTAAATACGATTACCTATAACTTGATAGCGATTTGTTTAACTTCTTGAATCACTAACTGGTAAACGAATTAGTGAAGTACAATCGTCTACAAAAAGATGTATCCATTTTTTTCACCTTGAAATGGATGCACGTTGTAGATATCTTCCTGATTTCATGTATTAGCCCAGGCTAAGTGTTGTTTTCTCCAACAATTGACATCCATGTTGAAAATACCTCTGTCCTGACTTTTTCTCAGCATGAGGACGTGGCACGATTGTATGCACTATGTACCTGCAAAACATAACATTAAATAATGAGATGAGAGCGTAGGAGGTATGTGTGTATTTTTGAAATTATGTCCCTAATTATCTACTATACCTATTTCAAAGACAACACGAAGAAGACAGAGGGCTTCATATTCGTTTATCGTATAGCTCACGTAGTTCAATACTCAAACGTTTATATTGCTAAGTAATCAACTGTTTTCGTTGATATTCATTTATGTATGAGCTGCATAACCACCCGGCAAAACAGACTACCTACCTAAATAAATCAATTGATTGGAATATAAATATAACATCGCATCGGTGTGAACAGGGATAGTAAATAATGAATTAAAAAATACTTACTTTACTCGGCGGCGTATCTGATAACTGCTTTTCACAAGAATAATGCAGAAAATCTTATTTTCAATATGTTGACACGTTATTGACACACGTGTTATTTCAATATTTAAAAATAACCATGGCAACCATACGACCATACAGTATCATAAAATCTGTGACCATAGAGTTGAACATTAAATTTTTACGATAAATTGTAACGTTCCTTTTCACGTTCAGCTTTGATTAATTGTATTGGGAAAGATGAAATAAAAACGAAACCTGCTTGAGACGGATTACACAAAATATGTCGACACCAAATATAACAGGAGGCAGCACTTTCTACGCCAAATTCACGCGAAACTGGTCTTTTCTTTAAGTTTCCTCCCCCTGTCCATCACTCTTGGCCATTAGGTATTTTGAAGTAAACTGTCACCGTATTTAGGAACAATAAGAACTACTTTCCATGAGAATTTATTTGAAATATGATCTTTACGGAAATCGGTCAGTCTGGCTATCCGATATTGGACTTTGGAAACGCTTTTTTAGGGACAATAAGAGCTACTTTCCATGAGAATTTATTTGAATAATGATCTTTATGGAAAATCTTAGGATTGTCTTAAAACAGTTAGAACCTTGGCTTTCTAAGAAGACCAGCTGGGGACCCCTCGTAACATAGCAATCACGATACTAGGAGGGGTCAACTAACCTGGTCATAGAATTTATCGCGAGTTTATACATTTTTCCCCAGTACAAAAGTGCTCAGCGCCGCTAAAGAAGTTTTCACTTCAAAAACAACGGGTTGCACTCCGGGAGTGCCGTCAGGTGTGGAAATTCAATGACATGATAAACAAAGTAAATAACAAAGATATTCATATTCATATTCGAATAATCCATCTACATATCAGTGGCGGTGCGTCAAAAATATTCTTAGGCAAGCCGGAAATAATTTGCCGTTCCTATTCTTCATGAGCCGTAGTAAAAGAATTGGACTGGCTGAAAGTTAGGCAAGCCGGTGGGAATCGAGTTGTATGGACGCTCCGCCACTGCTACATATATACCTTAGAGTATTTAAGGCGGGAGCCGCCAACCGCCATTGATATACTTACCCCTCTGCCAAAAGCATAGGAGAAATCTGCCACGCTACACGCTATCAAAAACTACTTCATTAATCGATTATACTTCAGTCTCAGAATCAGTTACCTAGTTTTAATTGAAATCGGAAACCAAGCATCGATTACAAAGTCGATTCAAAATTATTCGTACTTTGTCCATCACGCTTGGCCACTATTTTGACGTGGACTGTCACCGTATTTAGGGACAATAAGAACTACTTTGGACTTGACAGAAGCGCACCGAGTGAGTCTGTTGTTTTTAGGTTATCCCTTCACAAATAAAACATCCTTTTTCTGATATATCTGGTGACGGTTTATTTATATAACCTAGGTAAGTTTAATACAGTTATTTTATTATAGTATTAGCATAAGACTAGGTTTAGGTGGCCTAGGCCACGACAATGGAAGGGAACGAGAAGGAGAAGCCCCCTGACGAGGGCGGCGGTATCCATAAAGGCAAGGAAATTGAAAGTAATACAAGGAAGCGGAACATAGAGCTTTCACCAACCGAAGTACCATTAGAGCCCTTCCCAAAAAAAGTTATTACTGACGAACACATGGACGCAACCGACAAACAGACAGTGAGTACTCCTGAGACTAATCCAGCGGACGTCAACGATCCCAATACATCGCAACTTATTTTGCCCAACCAAACATCTAGTGAAAAGAGTGAACCTAGCCAAACTTTGCATAGTGAACCCAACCCTCACCTATATAGACACCCTGATTTAGACAATGAACACCGGACATACAATTCAGATGATCTTGGACCATTTGTGGTCCATGTATCTAGGAAAACCCATCCCACTGAAACTGACACCCCGCTGAAAGCCATTCATGTAGGTAGAATATAAGTACAAGCCAACATCAAAAACATTAAGAAAGACGGAGTGAAATCAGTAGGTCGGAATAGAGTAGCAGTCACATTGAATACAGCGAATGATGCTAACTCCATGTTAAATAACCCCATACTCAACCAAAGTAAACTAATTGCTGACATTCCTTCGTATCACATCTCCCGCATGGGGCTAGTAAGGGGTGTTCCAACTGATTGGAGTATGACCGACTTTGTGAACGGGACAAATCTCAGAGAAGGGAAAGGTAAGATACTGAAGGCCCGCAGGCTCCAGCGCAAGGTTTCCGGAGGTGATGGTTCTCCGACTTGGGTCCCAACCCAGTCGGTTGTTGTAACTTTAGAGGGACAGACTTTGCCATCCAAAATCTTTGCATACTACACCTCCCTAGTAGTCGAGGTATATTTGCTGCCAACAATCCAGTGCCGGAAATGCCTCAGATTTGGCCATATACAAACACAATGCCGTTCAGATGCCCGGTGTTTCAAATGCTCCCAAAAACACCCCGGTAATGAATGTAATGTAGCTTCAGAACATGTGAGATGTATTTTCTGTACAGGGAACCATTATGCTACTGACCCACACTGCCCAGAACATAACAGACAAAAATCAATTAAGCTATGTATGTCCGGACAAAACATCTCATATTCTGAAGCCGCAACACAGTTTAAACCTGTCAGCAGGTCATATTCAGACATGGCCCAGGTTATGTTTTCCCCAACACAGGAATATACTCGATCATCCCAATCTCCACCCCACCCAGCCGTTGTTCACCCTGAATCCCCCCCTAGATCTTCGTACCGCAAAACTGTTTATTTTACGCCGCGGGCAAGAACTCCCCTCTCTCCAGGTTATGATAGACAAGCTCATGAAGATATAATCCGAACTCCAACATCTCAGATGCCTAATGGACAGGCTTTTGCTCGACAATCTCAAGATATAGGAGCGGAGACTCCCAATGAAGACCTTTTCGAACTATTATTTAAAGTACTAACAAATATCATCGCCAAATGGAGCGATATCCTACCGAACAACGTCGTACCTCTGGTGATCAAACTCGCAAAAGCTCTTTCCTTCCCCTTCATCAATGGCTCCCCAGGCCACCTTTCTACAATGGAATAGTCGTAGTATTATACCAAAAAAACCAGACCTCATTCAGTTAATCAACAACCATTCTGTCGCTGTTGCGGCAATCTCGGAGACATGGCTGAGTCCCGGCTACCTCTTCAGGGTCCCGGGCTTCTCAAGTCTCCGGGATGACCGTGATGACGGCCGAGCAGGATGCGCATTGTTGATTAAAAATTCTTACGCCTTTTCCCAGATTACCCTACCTCCCCACACCCAAGAAATTAACGCCGTAGCGGCTAAGGTTATGGGCATTAATTTTATTTCTATTTATATTCCTCACCCCCGTTTAAACTTAATTCCTGATC
Source organism: Cenopis cana (assembly GCA_951800055.1). Taxonomy (NCBI): domain Eukaryota; kingdom Metazoa; phylum Arthropoda; class Insecta; order Lepidoptera; family Tortricidae; genus Cenopis; species Cenopis cana. Next base: position 14,696,510 of record OX637489.1, read on the forward strand.
TATCAACCATCCTTTTCTCTGTTCCACCACCCCTTATAGTTCTAGGAGACTTCAATTGTCACCATTCTTCTTGGGGATCACACCATTCTGACGTATTTTCATCATTTCTTATTGACCTGTTCGATGACATCAATGTCTGTGTGATCAATGATGGAACTCCCACACACCGAGTATATCCAGGTCAAAACCCTCATTCAGTGCCGGACCTGACTGCTTGCTCTCCTAGCCTGTCCTCTGTGTTAACCTGGGAGGTTTTACGTCAGTCATTTGGAAGTGATCATTTCCCCATCATCATTGCGATGCCTTCATCTGTAACACCCTTACCGAAGCCCGAGCCCCTTCTAAAACATAAATTAAATGCAGCGGATTGGCCCAGTTTTTCCATATATATGGAGGAAAGAATAAAAGAGTGTAACTTAGACCTATTTCACAACTCTGAAAAATACCAAAAATTCAAAGAAATATTACTAGAATCTGCTGACAAATTTATTCCCCAGAAAAAAACCATCAAAGATCAAATCCCTTCTCCACCTTGGTGGAGTGCTGAATGCACGGCGGCCGTAAATGAGAGGGATGAAGCTGAAAAAACTTTTAATGATACAGGCAACTTACAAGACTTCATCTCCTTCAAGAAAACCTCGGCTCGCACCAAACGTTTACTAGCTAAATGCAAGAAGAGGGGATGGAAAGGTTTCTGTGAGAGTTTATCGCCCAGAACCCCACCTTCAGCAATATGGAAAAGCATTAAAAAATTCAGAGGATCCTTTAAACAAGTTCTGTCACCTTCCTCCGATCCATCAGTATGGGTGACAAAGTTCATAAACAAACTAGCTCCACCTACTGTCCCTGAGGCAGCTTGTGTCTCGCCTACTCTTCCCCCTTCGGCCCTGAGCCCCCTCGACGAGCCCTTCTCCTTCGCGGAGCTCAGACTGGTTCTGGATGGATTGAGGGACTCTACACCTGGTGAGGATGGCATTCCATACTGCTTCTTATCAAAGCTGAATGCATTCTCACAGGAGCGTCTCCTCGACATCCTGAACCATGTCTTTGACACTGGCGAGATTCCGCAAGAATGGCAGACACAAGTTATCATACCTATTTTAAAGCCAGGTAAAGATCCGGAAGAGGCAAGCTCATATCGGCCAATAGCCTTGTCAGCAACTTCAGGAAAAATACTTGAGCACTTAGTAAAGAACAGACTGGAGTGGTTCGTAGAGAACAAAGGAATTATAGCTGATACTCAGTTCGGGTTCCGTAAGGGCAGGAGCACCATGGATAGTGTAAGCATCCTAACATCTGATATTCGGTTAGCACTCTCCAAAAATGAACTATTGTTAGGTTGCTTTTTGGATATTTCTGCGGCCTATGACAATGTCCTTCTTCCAGTGCTCAGAGCAAAAATGCAACACCTGAGCATCCCTGGTAAGATTGTGCACATTGTCTTCAAACTTTTCATGGGACGGACAATCAAGGTCCGGAGTGGCAACACATACTCTAGCCCTCGCACTGTATGGCAAGGCCTTCCGCAAGGGTCCGTCCTTAGCCCTCTCCTCTACAACATCTACACATATGATCTGGAGCAGTCAGTTGCACCGTTTTGCAACATCTTACAATATGCTGACGACCTTGTGTTGTATACCTCAGATCAAACCACTGAAAGGGCAGCAACCAATATCAACACAGCTCTCGGCTACCTTAGAGACTGGATGGATGGGCATGGTCTGACGCTATCTCCATTGAAGAGCTCCACAGTAACTTTTACTCGCAAAAGGAACATCCCCAACCCAAATATTCATTATGGCAGCGAGACCATCCCCAGTAGGGAATCAGTCAAATTTCTAGGTGTCATTTTGGACGGTAGAATGTCGGGGGTCCCGCATCTTAATTACGTTATCAGTAAATGTGAAAAAGGCATCAACATCCTGCGGGCCTTGTCAGGTGTGTGGTGGGGTGCTCACCCTTATTGCCAGAAACTTTTATATAACGCCATCATTCGGAGTCAGATTGACTACGCTTCATTCGTTCTGGAGCCTTGCAATAGGGGAGCCCTCAAAAAGCTGGATCTAATACAGGCAAAGTGTTTACGTATTATACTGGGTGCCATGAAGTCCTCGCCTAAGAACGCCATGCAGGTGGAATGTGTGGAACCACCTCTCTCCCTTCGTAGACAATATCTAGCTGATAGATTCTTCATCAAGGCAAGCTCCTTCTCCAATCACCCGCTGCTCCCACGGATTCGCGCCCTTGCTCTGGAGGTCGCTGAAAATAGATATTGGGATCATAAGGACTTCCCTAAGATTGTTATCAGTTTTTCAAAATTAAACAATGTAAATTCCATAATATTTCGGACTAAAAATAACCCCCTATTTGAGACTAGCTTTGAAACCATAACTTTCTCACCTAGAGTTAATCTAGATTTCGGCATATTTAAGGATGACCCCGGAGCCAATGGAAAATTCTGCAAACTTCTGGAAAAGTGGCCAGACTACATACCTGTTTTTACTGACGCTTCCAAATTAGATGGAGCACGGTGTGTGGGAGCAGCCGTTTGCATTCCAAAATACAACATTGTTCTGTCCATAAAGTGTCCTTCACAAGCTTCAATTTTCACAGGTGAGGCAGTCGCAATCCTGGAAGCAGTAACTTACTTAGAATCTCATAATATCTCTAAAGCAATTATCTTTTCGGACAGTAAGAGTTGCCTACAAGCCTTAGTAGGCAACCAATTCAAAATTCCAAAAAAATCCCCTCTTATTTTAAAAATTAAAAATAAACTTTTAACTTGCGAGACAAGGGGCTTTCATATTGTTCTTGGATGGATTCCAAGTCACTGTGGCATCTCTGGCAACGAATTGGCAGACACATGGGCAAAACAGGCAATAGAGTTAGGATCACAATACCATAACCACGTTTATTCTTCTGACCTACTCACTTATGCTCAGACGGACTTGTTTAGCTCATGGCAGGATCAGTGGGATATTTCCAGGACACATACAGGACGCTATTACGGGCATATTCAACCTACCATTCCCCGTAAGCCTTGGTTCTTTAAATTCCGATCTGCCCCTAAATGGGCAACATCAACCATTTGCCGCCTTAGACTCGGTCATAACTGCACTCCGGTGTTCCTTTCCAAAATCAGGGTGCGGGATAACTCACTATGCGAATGCGGGATCGATGAAGGTTCGTTGGATCACATTTTCTTCAACTGTCCTAGATTCAACTATTCACTCTACGATGTATTACCGAAAATCATCCCACGCCCCATAAACTTCAACTCGCTTCTCTCTTTAATGGATCCTCCCTTAACTGCTATTCTTTTGAAATATATTCAAATTCATAATATAAGACTATAATGAATGAATTACTGTTACCACAACTGCATGAAATTTCTTTCTATGTCATTTTCACTTATATAAATTATCTTTCCCACCGAAATTTCCGTTATGTTGGCATGCCTAATAATCTGTCATCCGCATTCCCACTCTTTTTTCATAACGTTTGTAAAATGTCATGTGATTGTCTGTGATGTCCATATTTATTATTTGTTTTAGGTTTCCAGTCTGATCCTTACCCCAAAAAAAGCAAAACTATCAGACCGAACATTCTCCTCGCGTGTTAAAGTCAAGTACTTGATATTGGCAAATCCACCTTGCTGAAATTGGCAAGGAGTAAAAGCCAAAGCAGAAGAAAAAAAAAAAAAAAGAACTACTTTCCATGAGAATTTATTTGAAATATGATCTTTATGGAAATCGGTCAACGTGGCTATCCGATATTGGACTTAGTTGAATTGAACCGTAAATGTATGCGTAAAAAGCTCATTTTGAAATGAGCGGACAAGTGTCGCAACGACACATGCCGCTCACTCTAAATTGGGACTTTTAGTCTTATGATTACGGTTCTATTTGGAGTGCAGTTGTCGTATCGTAAGACCAGCTACGTGATCAGCTGAGTTAACCCCTCCTAACATCGCAATCACGATACTAGGAGGGGTCAACTAGCTGGTCTTACGCATCGCCGCGATCTAAAGAAGTTATCACTTCAAAAATATAGATTGTTTGTCTGTATAGGAATAATCCCGACATTCAGCTTGCGTGTTGAATTAGAGGTAGAGTAATAGACCTAACCTTCAGCCTGACATAGCCGTCCTTGGCGAAGGTCAAGTAAGTATTGAAATGAAATGAAATGAAAAAAAAACCCAAAATCTAATCTATTTAATCTTGACTGTCCCATCTTACCTCATCCTTTCGACTATTCGTATGGCCTTAGAATGACAAGTAAACTTAATGTGACAGACGACGGACGGACGGACGGAGGGATGCGTGAGTAACAGCAATAGGGTTCCGTTTGAACCCTTCGGGTACAGAACCCTAAAGATCTTTTTAATCATTGAAACTGCTCACAAAATTTCACTAGAATCAGTTGAAAAGTGCGACCTGGAGTGGGGGCCGATTTTTGAGTGTCGAACGCTCGACTTTTCACTCGAGATCTGTCAAAACATCATAGTTTTTTTTTGACAGATTTCGTGTGAAAAGTCGAGCGTTCGACACTCAGAAATCGGCTCCCTGTATGCATATCTTGTGTTTAGTCCAAAATGTCCAAATGTCACGTCGGCGTCGTCGCATCGTCAAAAACAAAAGATTCCGATAAATACTAACTCGAGATGAACTCGAGTGTTGTAACCGACGAGGGAGTGCCGAGCCTCCGTTCGCTGAATGAACCACACGAGGTCGCCGCAAATATTTCAGACCGGTTCTCTAGTATACGAGGGCACAGTAAACATATACTCAAAATTATTTGAACTGTCCGAGTTGTATCAAATTAGGTCGTTCAAAAAGCGACTTTACTGTCCAAGCGTGAAGATTCAAAGTCCAATGACAAGTTTTATAAAATGTCGGACATTTTAAATAATTTCTACTATACTTGAAGCTTTTTAAAATGTCCGACATTTTATAAAACTGGCATTCGATTTAGATTCTTTGTGTATTGACGGTAAAGTCGCTGTTTGAACAGACTAATATAATACATGTCGGCCAATTGAAATGATTTTAAGTATACGAGCTATCGACAAAGAATTAAATAGTTACCTATTAATTGATTCAAAGTCGAGTATATATTTGTTTAATTTTGGAGATTACAAGTACATAAATAATGCTTTTTATAATAAGGTAATTTTCCCAGTGGTCGACACTAACCCCAATGCCACTTTGCATAATTTACAGAGGTGACCGATATAGGTGTCATCTTTCATCTATCGTTAGGCAGGGTCACTTTGTCACCTATGTTCTATTTTTTATTTTTTTTTAATACCACGTCTGTGAAATAGAAGCGTACGGCCCGCCTGGTGGTAAGCGGTCACCGCAGCCTATGGACGCATGCAATTCCAGGGGTATCACATACGCATTTGCCGGCCACGTTATCCCCGTATTACTGCTACTTAATGATACTGTGACAATCTGCCTCAGTGCGCGATCTCTGTTCTCACGTTCAATACGATACGAGATTTATCAGATTAGCTAATATCGCTTTTATAGCTAATGTAATTAGGTTGGTTTTCAGTTAGTCGTTCAGTAATGTCATTGTTAGTGGTTTTATTGGGATTGAATGGTATATTTAAAGTGTAACCGAGCGGTTTATGACAGCGTTGTCGCTACTTCTAAGGTGGGCAATTTAGATTCAATGAGGGTGTTTATTATTATTAATAATGGAATTACTCTTGGCCAGCATCTAGCCAGGGAGCAAAGATGAGGCCGACGGTGAAGCGAGCTCACCTCTAGAAAATGCCTATTTATTCTTGCCTTAAATAGGTCCAGGTTATATGAACTCGGAAATACAGATGCCGGCAGGGTCAACTAAGAGGACCATTTTGCTCGATATATTGATAATTATATTGATAATCAGATGCATGCTTAGTCCATGTGTTCCTTACAATAGTTACTGTTTATTCTCTAATAAAATAAATGGAATAAAATTAGTTTTAAATAGGGTAAAACACCAATAACGGGCGACTTAAGGAAACGTTATTCGGTTAACCAATTTTCTGTGCAGACGCCTTTAATTAAAAGCATGAAGTTGCTCTAGTGTGTCATCTATTGGGAAGTAAGGTGTCGAGCATTGGGATGTTTATATATTAGTGACGGACGCTTGCTCGTGATGGAAACAAACTCAAATGTTCTTATATATGAAACAAATCGCCGCTATCATGATCTTAATACGGCACTTACTTGAGGAATGCTGAGTTTTGCCGAAATCTTCGCCTTCATGTTTTGTACCGTTATTTAGACATTCCTTTGAGTATCGACTTAATTAATATAAGTAAGACCCTGTCAGATTTTAGTGATTTTGAATTTGGAACCTTCATTTATTTTGATTTTTGTTAGAGTTTGAAACTCTATTTGAATTTGTACAGTCAAGGGCACCAATATGTATACACTTTTTCACCTTATTCCATTGTAATAAGGTCCAAAAGTGTATACATATTTATGCCCTTGACTGTACTTGTAGAAGTACGAGGATATATCTAAAACACGCCCTTGAGGCATTGTACCGAGGATGCTGGCGGCATTTCCTCGCTGTAACTCAATGCTGATACGTTCTGTGAGGCTGCCAGGCCTGCGAGGAAGTCGCCATCGCCAGCTCTTCGGTCACCAGTTACGTCAACCCAACACAACCAGACGCTTCCCGATTTCACTAGATAACTTGTGCTTAAACCATATGGACTTAGAGTTTAGACTTAGGGGAGGTATCCCCATTGCAAATGTCCCGCTCTAACACACCCGCGTGAGTTTGCAAATTTTGCAATTAACCATCCCGCCTCTGCGGAAGCTCTTGCGCGTAGTTTTCGTATGGTTGACGAAATATAAGCTGCACCGATTCGCCATACAAGTTGTTCGAGGAATCGGTGCAGCTTATATTTCGTCAACTATAAACATTTAAACATAGTCATTAAACCAACCAACCAAAGCTAACCCTACGAATTTGTCTATAACTATTTAGGGTCTTTAATTGAGTAAAGAAAATATATGTAAAATATCAGTAATATAGCCGTAATATTGAAGAAACATTCCAAAAAGTGGTAACTTTGCGATTTTTTTTATCGAGTGAAATTCATCAGTTCTTGTAACTGAATACGATTTTGACTGGACAAGATCCTTATATAGGTAACACATATATTTTTTAAGAATTTAATGTCTCAGATGGTTTAAAAAAAAACTCAAAAGTGGTAATATCTAGCCTTAAATGTCACTTTATGGCCAGGTGTGACGCACAAATAATTGTACCACACACATCGCCCCAGAAATCATTAAAACACCGCTGGAAATACATTACTACTTAACTCATCTAAATGTTTCGAACAAAAACTGCTTCTGCATCATGTCATTTGACTTCACACAACTTTTAACACTATTCGAATACAGTTAGAGTTCAAATTGTGAAAACAAATTTACACGACTTAAGTCTTCCATTATTAAATCAAAGATCCTTGGACAAGGCCGCATTGAATGGATCTGAATTATTTCCGGTGAATACTTTCTTAGAAAAACTCTTCATATGATAAAGTTCCTTTTATGTTATGCATGTAGAGTTCAATTTTGAATGATATAGATCTGATATGAATGTAGCCTGGAACAAAAACTGACTTGTTGTGTTCTTCGGTTCTTAGTGTTGACTATTTTATGTTTGGCTAAATATGAAATTATGAATATCTCAGAGGGGTTATAAATCTATGTATCTACAGATACTTTTCTGTGTTCATTGATAGCAAAACTCACCTATAATAGTAGATTGTGTCACAAGGGAGCAAAGTGCCATATTTACGGCGTGGGCGTACATTGAATCCTGAACGAAGCGAGGGATTCTAAAATAGAATCCTGAGCGTAGTGAGGGATTCAAGTATAAACGCCCAAGGTGGAAATAATTTTGCTTCCATGTGACACATACTACTTTTCACATCACCTATTGAGGATAATGAAAGATCTGAAATGCCATCGGTAACATATTTATAGATGCTCTAAATATATATCAAATTTGAAAACCTTTTCCCTGAATTAGTCAAAATGGAGTATAATGACGATTTTTAGCAAAAAAAAATTATTTTTTAACTTAAAATTAAAAATAAGTGTAAAATTTGAAATCCTTATCCCCGAATTAGTCGAAATCGAGTATAATGACAACTTTTAGCAATAAAAAAATTTTTCAACCTAAAATTAAAAATAAGTGTAAAATTTGAAATTCTTATCTCCGAATTAGTCGAAATCGAGTATAATGACAATTTTTAGAAAAAAAATTTTTTTTCTGCTTAAAATTAAAAATAAGTGTAAAATTTGAAACCCTGATCCCCGAATTAGTCGAAATCGAGTATAATGACGATTTTTCATAAAAAAACTTTTTTTCTTAAAATTTAAAATAAGAGTAAAATTTGAAATCCTCATCCCCGAATTAGTCGAAATCGAGTATAATGACGGTTTTTCGTACAATTTCTTTTTACTTATAATTAAAAAAAAAGAATTTTTCGCAAAAAAAACTGAGCTGACGTTTCGTATCGAATGAAATTGAATTTCCAGTGATACTAGAATTTTGTTGGTTTTGTATGATGATGCTTCAAATTTGAAGTTGAACAGAAAAGTGCCACTTTGATCCCTCCTAGCAGGGAAGAAAAACCCCTTATCCGAATAGGTGATGTGAAAATTATTCATTGTTATAATTAGACATATCGTTACTTTGTTGTACCTATTTCCAGCTACCTATGAATTAATTTGTCTCAAACGAACTTGACTGTTGGAAAATTATAAAACAAATGCGCGTCTGATCACGCACAATGTAAATGTAACCACCCTAATTTAATATTTTTTCTTAATTTCACGTTACTATTTTGTAGCGGTTCATTTCATAGAATATACGAGTATCTTCCTATTAAAATTCATAGATAAGTGTAGTACTTACTTAGTTGTGGTACACTGTGTCTCCGAGTAAATCAGCTGTGACATATTGACGGACGGAAAGACATGACGATGATGACGAAACTATATAAGGGTTCCGTTATCGCCATTTTGGCTACGGAACCCTAAAACATTAACTTAGGTAACCATTAAGTGCGGCTTTAAGTCAAAAAGGACCTAAATGTTACAGGAGAACCGAGCTGAAGTATCACATGTCCCTTTTGTCGGCAATCAGACCGTAAATCTACAGTGTTTTGCCAAGCGAAAACGGCTCTTACGCCATACATACTAATCATTACATTGCATTGGCGTGTAGAGAGAATAGTCCGTCACGGCCCCAAACGTCACGCGGATTGAGTCGTCACATCACACAAGTCTAGTCTTTTGTTTTCCGACCATAGATTTAGTACTTGTATGGTCTCCAAACTTACATTTGTATGCCAAATTTCAGCTCAATCGGATACCGGCAAGTTGCAAGATTCCATCCGAACAAACTTTGTTAGGTCCTGGTCCTAGTCCTTTGTTAGTCCTAGAATAGGTCTATATACGGTCTCCCCCGTCTGTCGTAAAAGGCGACTAAAGGGGGTCACCGGGGTTTGCAAGTGCGTGGGGAGCCGCAGCACTTGCTTATCAGCCCCAGGGAGGGTGGCCCAAGCCAAAAGACAGAAAAGCGCGAGGGGGGCTCCAGTGCATTCAGTATGAGATCCTGGAGTCTCCCGCATGAGAGCGCAGATGGCGGTCGCCGTGGAGTTTTTAGTGGCTAGAAATACCACATAACCCAGGCATCCCCCCATGAATGGGTACTCTGGGTACCTGGTTCGCAGGTTTTCTCCACATAAAAAAGGTCCTGGTCCTACATAGTTACATAGGTCGTTAAAATTTAAAAGCTTGTTTTAAATAGAATCGTTAGCTAAGTTATTAATTAGTGAGCACTGCTCACGAGCACCTCATTCTACTATTGAAGAAGTTAAAACGATTTTCTCACCCACTATGGTCATTGAACACACTGTCAACGTCAGGGTGACACATTAGCGTGGGCCGCCTGGGTCAAACGGCCTACGCGGTACGCGCGGCCACCGAATACCGTACATGGTTAAACGGTAAACTTATTGGGTGATATCTGATAACCATTGATGATAAATTTGACTGCGTAAAGAATTTGGAAGACCATCTTTGTCAATATTCATGACTTTCATAAGTCAACAGGGAGTAAGTGCCCTAATGGTTTTTAAGTTTTTCTTTTTTTAAATCAAGGTTTGAGTGAAATATTGAATCTTAAATTAATTAATTAATGACTTACTATTACTAAATCTCATCTATTTCCACTATCTCCACTGTTTTCAATGTCCGTTCCGTAAACATTCCTGTCGATTAAGTTTTTTAGGGTTCCGTAGTAAACAAGGAACCCTTATAGTTTCGCCATGTCCGTCCGTCCGTCCGTCCGTCTGTCCCCCGTTTTCTCAGTAACCGTTAGTACTAGAAAGCTGTAATTTGGCATGAGTATACATATCGATGACGCCGACAAAACGGTAGAATAAAATCTTTAAAAAATAATAATTTAGGGTACCTCCCCCTCCAGTGGTGGTGCAATTTTGTTTTCTTTCAAACCCCATCGTGTGGGGTATTATTATAAGGTGTATCTACACTCATATCATAAATCCTCTAATATGCGTTCGGAAACCGTAGAAAATGACTCTCATTTCAACATTCAATGAATTTATGACAATTTTCTTATCTGTGGCTAAGGCTACAGCAGTAATATAATTTTTTATTTTAATCTCATATATGATGTTAACATATTAAACGTCAAACAAAACTGTCAAAATTTAAATGTCAAAGTTGACATGTCCCTATTCTAGTATCACTGAAAATTCAAATTCAGTCGATGCGAAATGTCAGCTCGATGTTTTTTTAGTATATATCGCACGAAATTTGATCACATCAGAATAGGGACTCTTTACTTTTTAAAATAACATTCAGGTATCGGTTGCCAGTGCCAGTTCTGATTTCGATATTTCCGCAACCGTGCAAAAATAGTAGTTTATCTACACACATATCATAAATCCTCTAATATGCGTTCGGAAACCGTAGAAAATGACTCTCATTTCAACATTCAATGAATATATGGCAATTTTCTTATCTGTGGCTAAGGCTACAGCAGTAATATAATTTTTAATTTTAATCTCATATATGATGTTAAAATATAAAAACGTCAAACAAAACTGTCAAAATTTAAATGTCAAAGTTGACATGTCCCTATTCTAGTATCACTGAAAATTGAAATTCAGTCGATGCGAAATGTCAGCTCGATGTTTTTTTAGTATATATCGCACGAAATTTGAGCTAGAACGACATGATCACATCAGAATAGGGACTCTTTACTTTTTAAAATAACATTCAGTTATCGGTTGCCAGCTGATTTCGATATTTCCGCAACCGTGCAAAAAAGGTTGTATTAACACAATTATTGTAATTATTTACAACGGTTTCTGAACCCATCTTAGAGTAGTTATAATATGTGTGTAGATAAAGTAATGTATGCAACTGTACATAATTAGGCATTAAAACTCGTGTTTTAATGCCCCTCATTATGTACCAGTTGCATAAACTACTATTATGCAACTGGTACATAATGCCTAATTATGTACAGTTGCATACATTACTTTATCTACACACATATTATAACTACTCTAAGATGGGTTCAGAAACCGTAGTAAATAAATACAATAATTGTGTTACTAGTTGTTGCCCGACTAGCAGCACATCTTCTAAAACAAAAGTCGTCTCTCCTGTGGTCAATAGTTAACGCGGCTAATGAGCATGTGAGTTATGATTTTATTACATGGATTTATAGAACCGGAGACGCCGTTTATGCGGGTTACTAGACCAATCCAAAATTAAGCTTTGTAGCCCTTAACATTTGATATGTCCACAGGAAAGAGGCGAACCTAAATCTGTTTATGACCCAGCTAGCGCCACGACAAAACTCGCTGGCGTCCGATCGCGCTGTCAATTTTCTCGATTTTCGTAACACGTCCACGCCTTGAAGATTGTGGTTATTGTGTCATTCCACAAAGAAACCCTTAAAGTGTCATAATGAATTAAACTCCATAAAGATAGCTGACTTAGCTCGTTCGTTAAGGAAGTAACTTGATACCTTCTTAACTGACGTCAAACATCGTGAAAATGATCGTTATTTTAAGGAAATATGGTTCATATTGCAGTAAAGAAATGGTCTTATTAGTACAGTAAAAGCAAGTCAAGCAAAGAAATCGTACAAATGAGTTTGTCTTAGAAAATTAACCGCCTTGCTTAAATTAATACGATTTGGGTAGCTTAAAATATCACGTGAATAAAACCATATTTACCATACGCATGCGAGCTTCTCTCTAGTACCAACGAGTAGTACACTAGACACTACAAGAATGAATCGTTTCGTATATGGGGAATTACATCATCAGAAGTGAACTTTGATACCAACGGGACCAATCTGGAAGCATATGTTTTCAAATAAAGAAATAATTTTCCAAATCTGTTCATAAATATAAATGGCGGAGTAATCGCGTAACAAACATACAACAAAAACAGGCGAACTGAGAAACTCCTTTTTTTGAAGTCGGTTACAAAAATAAAAAAAACCTAGGTGAGTTTTGCTCGGCATCGCTCGTGTGCAAAAACATTCAATGATCAACACCCATATCGTAAATCCTCTTTTATGTGTTCAAAAACCATGGGTAAAAACGTAAAAACTAGCTTTTGAATAATATACCGTGGCCTCTCATTATGTAGCAGTTGTATAAACTACTATACTTACCATTCCAAAATACAAACCGCAAACTTAGAGGTAAACCTAGCGAATTCCATTTCGCCTTTAAATACAAATTAAACTACATGCAGAATGTATCCACAACGCAGGTTTCGTCCAAATCATAACATAGTAAGAATCCGCAAATAAACTTCGTCAAAATTTCCAATTGTACAAAATCCGCAACATGCTTTGTCAGTCTATGTGTGTGTGTGTGTGTTTCGCCTTTTCATACAATAACATTCCATGGGGCGTTTTTTGCCCTCTTTTGATCAAGCATTCGCTAGTCAGGTATCGGAAAAAAATTATTCACACGCATGTCTTGCGTCCTGTTCTCGCTTAATACGTGTGACGAGGATGGGGTGTAATCGGGCAGTTAAATTCGTATTATATGCGATTCTGATATTATTGTTAGTTATTTATGGACTAAATTAACTTTAGTATTATGGAAGCGTGAGAAATTAAAATGGAATCTTTGCTTTATATTTGTATTGCAATTTTACATAACATGCATAACTTCAGGCTTGAGAATTCAAGAAAAGTAGGAATCTAAAGGGGATTCCCTTTGGCCATCGATGGGCAAAGCGCAAAGCACATAGGTACCTAGGTATTAATTTTAAGTATCACTGTAACATGTAACAACCGGTCATTTTCCTAAATGGGATCCCCTTTTGGCCATCGATGGGCAAAGCATGTAGCTATTAATTTTAAGTATAACTGTATAATCAGTTTAACATTTATAAAAATCACAAACGGTCGAGAAATGTGACCTGTAGAGGAGAACATTCGGATAACCTGCCATTTTAGGGGATCCCCTTTTGTCCATCGATGGGCAAAGAACATTTAAGTATTAATTTTAAGTATCACTGTAATCAGTTAAACCGACAATTTTGAAGATGTGATCACTGGTAGCTCAATCACAAACGGTCGAGAAATGTGTACTGTAGAGGACATCCGGACATCCGGCCATTTTTGCCCAAACTGAAAGTGAAACGGAGGCGCTTCGGTCGCTCGACAAAAAAGGGGGACTATTAAGAAAACATTCCACCGTTCACCTTGGGTGCATAAATCGCACCTTGGAAGCCTTACATCTAAGCTTGTTACTGAGACTCACATGAGGAGTTATGCTGAATACACCTACATACATACATATAAATACAAGAAAACTGTACATAGGTATCTACAGTACCTGGGCCATTTTACGGAAAGTTGTACACTCGACTTTTTTTTTTAATTTGGATAAAATTCGGTTTTTTCTACTCAGAATCGAAAGCACTTTCGAATGATATAGGGGAAAAAAAGTGTCCCAAATTTTTTTTATTCCATTCCGTTACCGTTTTCATACTAAGTTTGTAATGCTTGTATGGTGGTAACGGAATGGAAAAACTGAAAATTGTATGAAAAATTTGGGACACTTTTTTTCTCCTATTAGGTTCGAAAGTGCTTTCGATTCTGAGTAGAAAAAACCCGATTTTATCCAAATTTAAAAAAAAAGTCGAGTGTACAACTTTCCGTAAAATGGCCCACCTACAGTCAAGGAAACGGAATTCTATGTCAATATAAATAGAGTCCAAAACGATCTCGGTCAAGGCATTAGCGAAGCTTCTATAAAATTATATATTTATTTAACTTTCTTAATCTAAGGGGCTGTTCATTAATTACGTAAAACGACTTACGGGCAGGGTTCTGCAAAATTACATTAAAAGGAATCTTAATTGTATTAAGGAAATAGATTAAACACACAAATAAATATAGTAATGCTTATTCAATTCGGTCAATAATGTTTATTTGATTTGGACCATAATTCTTTATGCCATGTCAATATCCTATTGACGTTTTGATTTCTGAATACATTTTTCAGCTTCTAGCCGTAATTTGAACCCAGTTACCGTTTTTTTTTAACTTAAGTGATAAAAACTCGAAAATCTATCAAATACTTTCCGATATTCCGAGATTAATATGGCACAAAGTCAGATAACCGGGGTCTATGATATGCAGATTAGGTAACAGTAATAAGAAACCTAGATACCACAGAATAAGTAATATGTAGATATTTTTCTTCAAGCTTTAAGTAATGCAAGATTTGATAACTCTGTATGTCTTGATATTCATTATTATAACTATCGAAGAGAGCTTTATTATGATGCGCTGTCAAAAAAAATGTTGACGTCACTTTCATTTCAATCTTCCGACGTTGCTACTGTCATTATTACAAGTATGCATATTTAAAAACACTCTTAATGACATACAATTAGGGTTCAATTTCATAAAATTCACTTAACAACAGGTTGCACCTTGCGACCTTGACTCACGCAGGTATAGACGTTCATTCAAAAGAAAAAGGTTCTATGAACTTAAAGGACCGTTCCCATTACCATGCGTGCGTTGGATAAATGGAATTTAAAGTACAACGTTACTGAGCTGTTACCACGAAATAAAAAATAAAATACCGAAAAAAAATCTTCATTTCTTTTTATCACTCCAACAAGCAAGCGACATAAACATATATTATAAGCAGAGACTGCAATTACATTAATGTTCTGACGTGAGCCACTATAAATACGGCCTACACCCTACACAAGGCATTTTTTTTTACTGCAAATGGGTTTGTTTTTAGCCAGCATCTAGCCCAAGGGTCGAGACGAAGCCGATGATGGAGCGAACTTACCCAGCAGAAGATATAACAATTATAAGGATCTTCTGCAGCGCCAGCATTTTGTCGCGATTGCTCGCCTGCTCGCATACTAGTGCCCCTTAAGGGGAGGTATCCCCAACGCAAATGTCCCGCTCTAACACGCGTGAGTTTACAATTGACCATCCCGCTCTCTACGCAAGCTCTGCGCGCAGTTTTGTAAATATTTAGCTATAGTCATTAAGCCAATCATTTTATCGAAGCAAACCCTGCGAATTTGTCTATAACTATTTACGATCTTTAATTGAGTACAAAAATTAAATGTTAAATATCAGTAATATATTATTATAATATATTATTTTCTATCGAGTGAAATTCATCAGGTCATGTAAATGACTGCGATTTTGACTAGACAATATCCTTATGTAACACATATATTTTTTTTAGACTTTAAGAAACTATATTCTATGTCTCAGATAGTTTTTAAAAACTCAAAAGTGGTAATACACGGCCTTAATAACATTTTTCTGTGAACCGTTTTTGTGTATGGGCTTGAGATTTACGAGTTGTTGGTGGATTCCTGAGCTCCCAATGTGAATATTGTGAATAAGTGGGGCATATATAGTACATTATCAGTTCCTGTTCCGTTCAAAATACCTTTGGATTAAGGAAGTCAGTAAAGTTTATTCCAAAAACTTTATCTCTAGTACAATAGGTATTTCTAGATTACATGAAAAAAAGTAGGCGAGATCTTTACATATATTTAAAAGTCCAAGTGTTATACTTAAAATCATTTACTTTAACTGATATTTACGTCTAATTTTGTATTCTCAATATTTTCTACCTATACTAAAATTAAACCTATCATATCAATAAACCTACGTTCCTGTACAGCTGAATGAACCTGTCCAACTTATATTTATGAATGTCTCATCTCATTTTATTTATTTAGGTATTGCATCCATAGTTGTACAGGTATTACCTATATAATAGGTATAAATTAGTTTCATATGGGCCCTGGTAGGGACTTTTTATTATCTATACCAAAAACTAACTGGCGTAAAAAAAATTAAACCTAACAGGGAAAACTTAAATAATATTAAAAATAGCTAAATCTAAAATAAAAACCTACTAATAATACCTACTAAAAATTAAAGTCTAAAAAGGGACCCTGTGGCAGGGTACCGAGGACACTGGCAGCGTTTCCTCGCTGAATCGCAATACTTATGCGTTGAGCGAGGAAGCTGCCAGCTCTCTTGTCCCCGGTAACGTCGACCAACCGTTTACCCAAATCCCGATACAGCTTGTGTGCTGCTGGGCCCCACGGACCAAGGGTCTCGACACCAAAAGCTACGAAGTTGTAGTTGGCGTCGAGACCCCTGTATTTGCGCCTTTTATGAATTGAGTACCGAGTCTTATAAGATTAGACTCGGTAACTAAAGCAACATAATTATGTTAGAAAGCCACAATTTTGTAATTTGAACCGAACCGACTTTCTTCTGTAAGCAACACTCAGATTTTCTACGATTTTCATTTCGTTCCAGCCAGCTGGTTAATAGGATTCAATATTTGTTTATATACGTTTCTTATCGCGTTGAATCGGTATGAGGTCACAGATTACGTTCATGGAGTAAATAGGTCATGCAAATTGGATTTAGGCATGGTCGTTTTAACATTTTCATTCTTCAGAAAACTGTATATACCTCTATGGGTTTCGTGCAGTAAATCATCGTTATAATTAAATTTATTAAATGGCATTAACTTACTCACTTGCTTAAAGGTTAGCTGTAAGTATACGTATTAAAGCAATACAATAGGTACTTATACAATAACTTACGTTTTGTATACATACAGTAAACACATATTATAAAGATTTCTTAACACGGGTCTAACGCGTAAACAAAGTAAATATTTATTTATTTACTTTGTTTCCGAAGTTTCGACTCGAGTTACATTGGTCACGGTCAGAGGTTAGGATGAAAGATGCTCCTTGGTCGTGAGATGAGAATGGGCTTATCCAGAAATCACGCGAGGTTGTTTGGGCCACTTTTAGACGCCCCCTCCCCCTTGGTGATCTTTGGTGAGCGTGCTATTTACCCGTTTCTTGACAAAATTAAAAAAAAAATTGTTGAAGCCTCGGCTGCGCTCCATGAGCAAAAATAATCGTTCTTGGAAAAAAATTAAAAAGATGTGTATGTGTGTGTGTGAGATATGCTACCAAGTAAAGGGAATAACTAGAAAGCCTACACTATAACAGTGTTTTAGAATAGTGCTCAAACAACAAAACAGAAAGCGTATAAAGGTAATAGGTACGAAGTACGAACCTGTTGTCTGGAATGCAAACCGGTCCACGTTAGACTGGGAGAGTTGACATTAGATAACGTAATCTTATCCGAACTAGGTATTTAATTTGTTTTATTGATGTAATTTTATATTGCCTGGACATATCGAAAATCTTTACATTTATTTAACATCTACATACAATGTCAACTTACAAATAATATACAATTTAAATAAACACAAAACACATTATACATTTAACACACAAAACACGAACACACGACCTACTCACGTAATCCGCCCCTTATCGTTCCCGGTGCAAAGGTGCCCATAACGCTAGCGGCATTTCCACGCTGGATAGCTATGGACAACCTCTGCACCAGAAACGACTCGGAGCGGACGTCCTCACCCTTTTGTCTCAGCCGACGGCCTATGTCGCGCACAAACTGTTTCGCGTCCGCCCCCCAACAGCCCGCAGTTTCCACCGCTAAGGGGACAAAAATGTAGCCCGGCTCTAGGGGAGCATATTTTAGTCGCTTCATCCCTGCTTGCGTTTCGGCCGCCGCTCCAGCCGTTCGCATAGTGCGATTTATATGGGAGGCGGCGAATGTGCAGACACATGTGGCATCCCACACCAAACACCGCCCCCTTTCCCAGGGCACTAAAGTAAGGCCATCTGGTCGCTTGCCATCCGTGCGGCTAAGACCAGGTGGCTCAAGCACGGACGGAACGCCCGCCGACCTAAGAGCCCTCTGCACGATGTCGTTGAGGGCATGGTGACGCGGATGCCTACCGGCACATCGGCGGCAACTCAATGCGTGATGACCGTCAGCACCCACCATGGCGCCGCAGATGCATACATGTGGATGACATACATCACAGCCCAGGCGGAGAGCAACGGACACACGCAGTGAGTCACCATCGAGTAGTGTACCTAAATGAGGCGAAGGTAACGCGTGCAACCATGCTCCAGATTCTGACCGCGACACCGCCAGAAGCCGCGCAAGGTCTGCCCCAACAGCCTCATCAACAAGGCGATCGAGAACGGCTTTACATCCTACGTCATCCCATGCGCGCTGACCTTCGAGGTTTTCGGGTACGGCCGCCCCCGGGTTGAGTGCCGACCACGCCTCCAAGGCGTCGGCCAAATACGGTATGCTCGCCTTGTCGCCATTAACAGAGAGTATGTTAGCGACCAGGTCTGCTACCCCATGTGCCGACGCCAAGAAGGCCGGTAGGCTCACATCCCGCACACGCCGCACTCCAATGCCCCCGTGCCGAATCGGCAGCGCGGCCTGAGTCCACTGGTCCTCGTTTAGGGAGATGTTAATGATCGATTCGATCGAAGATTTGATGGTAGCGTCGAATAAGCCGATGTCGTCAGGGAATAACCACACAGGCGACGTTCGCAAAAGGTAGTTTATCTTTGGGACTGCGAAACACTTTTGCATTAGAACCAGTGCCACGTGTGCGTTAATAGATTTAAGGCGATCACTGGCAAGCAACAGGAGATCCCTGCGAGATTTAAGAGCATCAGGAACTGCGGAAAGAAAAATGGGTGCACCGAGTAAGCAAAAGGAGTCTGTGTCCAGTTCCTTGAGGCCCGGAAGAATTGAACCAAGCAACGGAAAAAGAGGACATGACGCCTGACCACAAGAGAAAAACTCGCACTTGTTCGCATTCACCTCCAGCCCCAATTCCTTTAGGCGCGGCAACAGGACGAGCAAGTCTTGCTCCACCTCTTCTGGTTTACCTCCAATGGTCCCATCATCGAGGTACCAGATGTTAAGAGGGGACTTGAGCTCGACGATAACCTTATGAATAGCGAGGCTGAAGGTGAGAGGGCCAAGAGGGTCTCCCTGCTGAGCACCCACTTGGGACAGTATATGGTCCGGCCCATGAAAGAGATTCGACGGCGAGTGGTATACCTGATAAAGAAAAGGATACAACACCGGAATACTCTCCACCACCTCCCTCAACAGCACGTCTCGTTCCAAGGTGTTGAAGGCATTTTTCAAATCCAGTTTCACAATGACGCTTCCTGCATTTTCCGGGTCCAATGCAAAAGTACGCACGGCATGTATTGCCGCTTCACACCCCAAACGCGTCCCAAAACCCAGTTGATGCGGTTGAAGATACGAAGCCATGTCCCCCCTCACTGCACGGCACCCAAGCTTGGCCACCAGCCGCCGGAAAGTGCTCCCCACGGCTATCGGCCTCACGCCCCCCTCCTTCTTCCGTAAGGCGCAAAGAGTCGCCCCATACAGATAGGGGCACACCAGGGCATTCAACTTCCCGCTAAGCAAGAAATTGCACATCCTAGTCAGGGCCTCCATCAAGCGTACCCCACTGTCCCCCGCCGTGCCAGATGTCAACTCTTTCAAATGGGCTGGGCGAATGCCATCCAATCCTGCGGCTGACCCATTGTGGAAAGAGCTGATCGCCAGAGCTACATCCTCTACCTTAACCGTTAACGTCTGATCGGTCTGATTCGGCTCAGACGGGAAACTGAGAGAGCGGGACGGATTCGGATGCCTTGCCTTTAAAGCAGCCAAAGTGTCCGGCCCCGATGGGGCGATTGTGTCCTCACTCATTAACAACCGGACTGCTCCCCTCAAATCACCCTCATGTACCTTAGCTTCAATAGTCCTTGTAAGTGACACCGACCGGGAAGCCGACTGGTAATCATCGGAAGACAGACATGAAAAATTATTTACGTTGACCTTGACTTTCGATGTAAGAGAACCTGTACTCGATGATTCAGGAGTTCTCAGGGCCCTATAAGATTGATGTAATTGATAAGGATGTTGCCAGGTGATTGGCACTTGACGTAATTAAGTTACCCAGAATGACGCTATTAAATTTTAAAACAGAAAATAAAGCAGCTGAGGCTATTTTTTAAAGAACATTTTTTTATATATGTAACTAGGTATAGTTACGATGTTTTTTTCAAGTCCAATGTAATTGTTAAAAGTGCTTCAGTATTGCCAATGTATACCAGTAGGTAATGAATTTTAACTTCCGATTCCTGTATCTGAAATTTTACCTCGAGTTTCTAATGTTTTCGTATTTCTCTTGTATCTTTCACTTACCTACGTTATAAAGATTTGATTTGTATTAAGATGATCATTCACAAAACCCTGGTCAGTCATAATATGTCGAAGAAAAAAACATGGTCCTACTAAAATTGTATGTTTATATGTTTCTGGTTTCTAAATTGGGCAATGACCTAGAGACCAACTAGATTAACATATTCTCATGGCTTATGTCACAATGAGTGAGATAATTTGGAATCTTTTAAGTTTCAATTAGCTTTTATTATTCTCTTTTGGGTCATAAACATATTTAGGTTCGCGTCTTTCCTGGGGACATATCAAAAGTTAAGGGCTACAAAGCTTAATTTTGGATTGGTCTCGTCTCGTAACCTGCATAAACGGCGTCTCCGGTTCTATAAATCCATGTAATAAAATCATAACTTACATACACATGAGCCGTTAACTATTGACCACAGGAGGGACGACTTTTGTTTTTTCAAGTGTTTATGACCCTTTTACGAACAGGAGATACAGTCAATCAGATTTTATTATATTGACAAAATGTTGAAAAACAAACATATCTTAAACGACTTTAACAATATTCATATTCAGGGAACCAATCTGAGGATACATTACACATTCCAATATTCCTAATGAGACTTTATTGCGCTGAACTAACCTGTCTGAACTGAAACGACGCACGAAACACAATAAAATCTAATTTGTTATATATAATAAACTTGTTATAACTTTAAATAGAAAACTTCCGTGACATATTGAAATACTTGAAATATAATAAACAGACTGAAAGACCAATGAGCGACCTAGGTGTTTAGGTTTCTTTTTTTATATATTGTTTTTCATAGTTTATAGTACATTACTTAACAAGGGCGATAAAACAAAGAATGTCTCAGATCGCAGGTATTTTACGCCCGAGCCGAAGGCAAGGGCGATAAATATGCGATCTGAGGCTTTCTTTATTATCGCCCGTGGTAAGTACAAAATTTTATGTCACCCCCTGTGTCGCGACGGAGGTCGCGATGTAGCCTATATTCCCTGATGAAAACACAATCTGACAACCTCCTTACTAAAGATTGACTTACTTTAATTTGTTTATGGTAAGATATTTAAAGTTTCTGTCATTTGGATTCTAAATTATGAAAGCAATGTTTCACATAAAAATCAGTGCGAAAATACAGTAATTACAAAGATAAAGTTGACTGAAGAGCTGATGCTGGTATAATGAATTTTAACCTTAACGGAAGACATCGGTGCTGACCGGGTCGCAGAATTTGGAGCTAAGTAGTAGCCCATAAAAGATTGTAGTGTAGTACCTATATATCTAGAGTTAAGCATGAACAGACCTTGTTCAGAATTACAGCAAAGAGGTGCCTCGAGGGGGTTGAAATCATATGTTGAGCTCTACAATAAAGTACACGTGTCCCTCGAGGTTTTAGTGCAGCTCCTGGTTGAGCACGAATGGTGGTGGTAACGGGCAGTAGGCCCCTTCTCGTAAGTGGCATGTTCCCAGGGATGGATGTTACACCACGCCGGTACGTGAAGTACAAAGAATCCTCTAGTATCCATGCGCATGTGAAGTAAAGTATCTTGGTCATGATGACTTTGGCTTGGCCTATGATGTGGTCGAACCCTGGGTCGATGTTGAGATTTCGTAGTAACAAGGTCTGTACATTGAGATTCTGATGAACCCAAGAAGCGGTTTATTCTTAAGGACGACTGAGGTCCAGATTTAGCTTTGTAAGGGCATAGTGACATTTAAGTCATAAGTACCTTTTAAAACAGGTGGTGAATGTGATGACCACCGCAGCTTCATGGTCACATCTTGTACATCAGCAGACGAGTTGAAGTCTATCACCACAGATTCCATTATAAGGTATGAGATATGTTTATTACCATAACTAACACACATTCATACATATTATATACCAAGAACCTAACAATAATGCGAAGCAGATGCTCAAGTACATTGTGTTACAAGTGATAATAGATCAACTCTGTTTAATAATGCAATTCAGGCAAATAACCCTTTTGTACGCCAACGGATTTCCCCACGGTGGCTACAAAAATTGGTAGAGATGCTTGCTGGGATATTGACGGCATTTTGGGGAAGATGTCGTTAGTATCGCTGGTTTTATTCAAAAACATAAATATTAAAATGTTTATTTTCTACATGAGTATCACAATGGAAATAAAATCTTTTGATAAAATGAAGTGTGTTGGTTTGGTTTAACATAACTCATATTCTGCAATCGAATAATAAATGCGACCAATGTCTTGTGTTGCCATCTATGAGTGAATAATAGAAACGACACAATCGTGTTACTATGAAGTAAGCAAAATGCTTTAAATGCACCACCATGGTTCGAATAGCAGAATTTATTTAACACAATATCTGTGTCCAGTTTTGAATGTACAAGGTGGCTAATTACAATATTCTTACCGATTAATTATATGAGAATGTACTAGATTCCGATAGTATTTGAGAACTTAAGTCAATACTAAGAAATGCTATTAAGAAAATAAGATAATTAATAATTACCAATTACGTAAAACGATCTACTAGTCTATTAGACATAAAAAGGAAAGATATGGGAAGTCAGTTTGTGTGTTTCATCAGCCCCGGTAGCATGCTAGTCTATACTGTCACGTTATGTGATCAAAATGTATGAAAGGTCACATAAAACATTACGGTATAAATAAGCGATCTTAGCCTCTCAGGAGGAAGGAGAATGAAGATAATCTATGAAAATATATTCGATATAATAACATGTAGAAGCGAATCCTCAGATTTTATAAGGTTTGGCAACGCGCATGTGATTCCTTTGGAGTTGCGAGCGTCTGTAGGCTGCAGTGTCCGCTTACAATCAGGTGACCGTATGCTTGTTTGCCACTGCCGTAGCACAAGTAAAAATAATAATTTGATTAAGAATTAATCTTTAAATGTTTTCTAATATTCATGGAATGTGACCCGTGTTGGTTCAGATAATGTAAACATACCTTAAGGTTTCAGTATGACAAGATACAAATTCTATTCGTAGTGACAGAGAAGGACATATCTCTTTGAACTTTTCTGTCTAAATACATCTATGAGGTTGTATTAAAACTTTTATAAAAGTAATAAGAACTCAAACTCAAAATCGATTCTTTTATATTGAAATTGAAACATTAACTTAATTTCACAAATTTCACAATGCTTTACAATTTGTCCATGAGAGTATCACATTGAAATATCCACATACAAGTTGTGAAGTGACAGAATGTTGATAAATTTTACCTTCGTAAAAGTGAAATAAAGTGATACAAGTAGGTGCAATAAAATACTAAGCGGCAATATCAGGAATATTAGAATAATTTGCCGAAAGGAGGGTGAGTGTATACTTAACATTATTTGAACTGTTCGAGTTGTATCAAATTAGGCCGTTCAAAAAGCGACTTAACTGTCCAAGCGTGAAGTTTCAAAGTCCAATGACACTTTTATAAAAAAGTCGGACACTTTAAATAATTTCTACTATAATGAATGGTATGATTTTCAATTACCGCACAGCGCAATGGCGCATTTATGTTCCTATAACAAATATTTAGAATTACCGCGTGAGTTTGTGTTGTGTGACGTATTTTAAGTTAAAGTTCAAATTTGCGAGAAATTATTAGACAGTATTAAATAAGTGTGGGTCAAACATATTACCTACTAATACTTAATTAATGCATTTGTTGCACAAGATCCTAAGTCTTTGTGTATTTTTTTGGTTGAAACATAGGCTCATTGATTTTGGATGAAATTTCGACGTACGCAATGGTTATTTAACGACGCGGTCATGATTTACGTCGTACAGCGAATTATCTAAATTGTTGGAGAAAAATGACAACATTTCGCATTTTATTTTACCCTAACGGCTTGAAGCAAAAATCCATTTAGAGATGTGAACTTGCTGAGCTATATAGAAATAGAAAGAAAATACGTTTATTTGACATCAACATCATAATAACATTAAATAGTGGATTTTTATATCTGATAGTTCAGGAAAAATTGCATATACTAAATATGAAGCCATTACCAAGTTGAATAAGAATAATCAATGACTTGACATATGTATCCTATTAAAACAATAAGAATAAGAATAATTTATTGAAAAACATGTAGTACAATAATAATAACTATAGGCTAGGAGCTTACAATTAGACAATTGATTTATTACAATAAAACCTGTATGTGGATACGACATTGACTATTTTGTCATCGACTCGACACAGAAGACACTTGTCAGTTGTGAGTGTCAAGTGAAGTAATCGAGTTTTAAATCTTTCGGACGTCTCCGTCTCTATCTCATTTCCTTCGAGCGATAGAGAAAGAAACTTAAGAATTTCGATCTTTGGGTGGTCAGGATAGATCCCCTAAAATTTGTCACTGTCACTGACGCAGGTGACACAGATACAGTATAACTTTTAACTTATAGTTCAATATTTGTCCAGAGTGCTAATCTTATTCGTACCAAATACGTATACATACGCCCTTTTAGAACGCGGCAGTTGCCAGTTCTAGTTAAAATAAGGGGGATTTAATGAAAATATACAGAACAGGAAAGATACGTATCTACTAACCTTTGAGTACTATTAAATACCTAATAAAATGGAAGGGTTAGGAAAACGAAATATTGTCAATTCTTTCTTCAGGTGTATGAAATGAGTACTTACTATGATAAAATTTATTCGTTCCGAGACCTTTTATGCAAACAAAAAGTTCAAATGCATATTACATACCGTGTTATGCTTTGATAGATTGATTACGCGAGAATTGAATTAGATGCACTTGACAGATCTCTCATTTTCTATAGAATACACGTATTCAGAACGTATCGTTCATAAAATCTTATTTGCATTATAAATAACGTATATTATTACTCAGTACGCATCTTATTGCTACAAGGAACAATTTTATTTGGAGCTATACTTTATATGTTTGAACTGTTATGAAGTATTTTATAAAAATATTTGTTATCAAACATAAGGAAAAGATTAATTAGTATTGAATGATGAATACATTATATATACACATAAATTGCACAATATCTCACTTAATTGTCAACTATAAAGAAAAGGATAATAAAACAAGGAATGGTTTCTAGGTATCTTTCAGGAAACATGGAAGATATTTTATTGAAACGTTTAACAACATTTACGACCAATCCATAGGTCACTGGTTCAGATCCGGTTCGAAGGACCATTAATGTGCGAGTACCTGCTAACTCTCACATCTACTTGATAGGATTCTTGATAATTGTTTAGAACACGAAAGACGATTTCTTGATATAATCTTGATTTATTTATCTTGATAGGTGTGCACACTTATGAATAGCGAACGTAAAGTGAGGTGAATTGTCTTATTTGCTAATTACGAAATATTATACAAAGCAAATGCTGATGGTGCAATGACACACGCGGGAACGCGCCATGTAATTGTACAATAATATCGTTAGCTAGTAGCGCCAAACTTTGAATACATGTCGTTTGTGGAGCAATGACCAATTAGAACTGAGTGCAGTTGCTGCATCAAAGTTGCAATCCTTACTTAATAGGTCAACACTGATCTTTATCAGTATTTCAACATATTTACAACATCCAACGCAGATGAGTTTCTAATCTACTACTTTACTACTCGAAGGAGAAAAGCTTTGGCAGAGCTGATCGCAATAATACAACTAGAGAAGGAACCCAAGCCAATGGGAACTGTTTCCACTAGTAATCGAAGTAAGCTGCCAGAGCTACAACTACAAATTTTCAATTTCTTATTCTTAATTCGAATATTGGTCAGAGATGTTTACGAGACGTCGATATATTTTTGCACATGAAACAGCTGCTTTGATTTGGACTCCTCTAGCTATCGAATCAGTTATATTAAGGGTGTCAAATTCAGATTCAGATCATTTATTTGCTATAAGTACATGTACATGCAAACACATTCATCAAATTAAATTAAAATAAAAATACTCTTTGCAAAGCGAAGTTAAGAATATGATTAATGACCTTGAGACTGTCAACAAAAACTATAAGATAGCCGTGTATACGCTTAAGGAAGATTTGGTAGACACGTACAGATTGTGGAAGCTCATTAAGCCACACTTTACAAAATGAAACATGCAATGAAGTTTGAACATTGTCGGAGAACTTTGGACGACTTTGAAAGACATCTTCGTATTTTATAGTCCTTAGGGATGACGTCAATCATAACTACCTACGTATTTTGATTATGGAAAGTTTTCTGAAGATATTATTTATGAAATGAAGTTAAAGCTTAATTCCGATTCTAACAGAGAAATGAGAAAACAACTTAACATTGTATTATCCACCAGTGAAGATACAAAGGGGAACCAAGGATTAACAAACCAATATCTAAATTTATTATAAATGAAAGGATTTTCCAGTGGACCAGACCTGGTCCTAGTATTTCTGCATTCGCCGGAACCTTTGCACCAAGATAGTGAATATAAACAACATAAATTTCGGTGTATATTCTGTCAAGATAATCATTATAATGACCAATGCACTATGTTTAGAACATTGGAGGATGGAGAAAAGATATTAGGTAACAAAAGCTACCTATGTTTTCAGACTGTACATTTAGCTTCAACATGTCATTGACATATTACATACGTATTGCAAGTCTAAATTTAAAGGTCATATTAGAGCTTTATGCCCAGAAATATTCGTATCCGAAGAAAATATGAAACTTGTTAATGTTTTAACGCTTTATCAGGTGACAAACTATATACTTATAAATAGATATATAAATTGGTACTCTTAGGTTCTGTTATCCAACAACGTTGAAGAAACAATGCATTTGTATATAAACTTTAAGCCTTTTAAAATATTTCGATTAACACACGTGATAGAGTTCTAGTTCCAAAGAATTTGTGGAACATATGACACATGTTAAGATGTGGTAGTAAAGATTTTAAGTTTAAATTGAGATTTGAACAAGGATACTTTTCAATTAAAAGTGAAAAACAATAACAAAGTAAACTCTAGAAGAGGTGTGTGTGTTGATGACAATAGTTTTAATTGATGATCTATGATTCTTTGCAATTCTTACCTGCTAAATTACTACTTCAATATTTGTGAAAGACAAACGCAAATAGGATGATCGTCTACCAGAGACAGTCACAGACAAATGGAGAACCATTCTAGAAAGTTTCAAGTCAATTAAAATTATTTGCTTACCGAGAAACATACGCGTCAAAACAAGATTGCGAAATTCACGCATGCCTATGCGAGCGTTATATCTATATACCTACTACAGTGAACTAGGTGAAATTGTTATTGGCAAATCGAGATTAACTCTATAAGGGACCTAGATAGCCGAATAATTCTAAGCTTTCTTATCGATAGTAGACTGATCCATTACGTTTCTAAATGTCTACAAATGGAATAATTTGACAAATACTGTGGACTGGTAGTCAAATACTAATTTGGTATAACTCAAATAAACTGGAACCGTTCGTATTACGAAGGATTGAATGAAATCAAAGTATGTTCCGTCGAATTTGAATCTCGATAATGACGTAGCTAGATCGATCAATTCTAATGAGTAGTAGCAGTAGTAATAAACACACTATTGCACAAATCAAGTACTTACAAGGAAAACAAACTTAAAAGTAGACATTTGTACAAAGACGAACTTATCCCTTTAAGGGATCTCTACAATCAACCTTTGAGAAAAATGTGAAGACATTTTATATGGCAGACATACTGAACAACATGTACAAATGACAAGATTGTGTGACTAATTGTAACTAAAATTTCCCGAAGTATTATGAAATCGAAATATAACGGAATAAATATGTAATAAATTTTTGTTCAAATATACCGTAACATTATTAATTTCTAAAGTCAATAACAAGTCATATCAATAGAATCTTACTACTTAACTAGTATACAATTGACACAAACATGTCTAGTTAAATAACGCGCCCCGGATCATACTTACCGGGTGAAAATAAATACACGTAATATAATAAATACATAAATACATATGAGTATTTACAACGATGGTTGAATGGCCTAGCTTTTTGTTACAAAATCTAACCGGCTGACCAAGTTTATCCTGTGACTTATACTTCCCTTTTGGCGGGGGAAGGTCTTCTGAATGAATCTTTACAAACGTGGTTCCATTCAGAAGATGTTCAAGATTCACACCATGAGAGGGAATGACTTCCATAAGATAAAGAGAATGTACAACCTGAAGCGTCATCTTCAGATAATATTCCTGAACCAGTAGTTATAGAGATAATAAATAAATAAAATAAATAAATATTTGGGGACAATCTTACACAAATCAACCTAGTCCCAACCCAAACTAAGCAAAGCTTGTACTGTGAGTAGGTACGATGCGACGATACACATATAGAGATGAGAAAAAACCTCTGAAGTACAAGAACTTAGAAGTCTTTAAAGACAGTTCTTCTCGGATGAAATAAATGGTAAAATAACTCTTGTTCGAAATTTAAGATCTTTCTCAGAGGGAGTTAGACATAAAATAAGATTGTTGACTGACGTATACCTGTCATATGAATCCAATGATTTTTCCGAAATTGTGATTTCACTCAAAACGTCAAAAGAAGACGCTTGAAGATAATTTTCGTATTGGGGTACTTACTTCACATTCTCAACTTAGTACCTATGTCGACGCTTTGGATACCTTATGGTCTGAACACAAGTACAAAATATTATATGCAAATTCCACAATATCGGAAGCATGATGTGGGACAAAATATTTTACTATATGAACTCCTACATTAACGTCAGAAAGAGTAATGATGAATAATGTTACACACATGTGAGAACTAATTAAATCGATTTTATGCTAGTAAAGGACAAGAAAACATGGATTTGTTTATCCATATGTTTGGTGTTTCGAGTTATTCATATTGAAGTGGTTAACGAAGAATGTTCACTTGCATCTCGACAATTCATCACCACAAGAACTTCATACTCTAAAATTGTTGTATAAAACTCTTGAATTCAATTCTACTACATTTATACAAGGATAAAAACGTGGTGATATTATCATTAACAAATATAAGGGTATGTTCATCAATCGATAAAAACTCCACAAAACAGATTTCACGTTATATCCATCATCTGTTAGTGATTCTAGAAAATAGATGGTTAAACTAACTACACTGGAAGGAAAGTGGATCTATGCGATTCCTTTGTGGATACATGGTTCCACCGCAAACTGATAATATAGATGCAGCCGATAACAGGGATGCAATTAACGGATTATTAGATGTGACTGATAACGTTAATAACATCAATGAAACTGATCGGATGGACGAGACATATAGTAGTTTACGTTGAAGTAGAGCGCAGGAAAATTAGATAAATCGTAAATATTACATTTGGGGAAGTCGAACAGTACGAAGACGAATTTATACAAATTGCTACTGGGGAAGGGAGACATAAGAGGACTCTAGCGGTCCAAGACTTGGAAAAATTAAAGTATAGACCTGCCACTTGTTGACTACAATAATTATCAATCACTAACTCGCCTTGTTGGGAGTGTCGCGACGGAGGTCGCGATGTAGCCTATATTCCCTGATGAAAACACAATCTGACAACCTCCTTACTAAAGATTGACTTACTTTAATTTGTTTATGGTAAGATATTTAAAGTTTCTGTCATTTGGATTCTAAATTATGAAAGCAATGTTTCACATAAAAATCAGTGCGAAAATACAGTAATTACAAAGATAAAGTTGACTGAAGAGCTGATGCTGGTATAATGAATTTTAACCTTAACGGAAGACATCGGTGCTGACCGGGTCGCAGAATTTGGAGCTAAGTAGTAGCCCATAAAAGATTGTAGTGTAGTACCTATATATCTAGAGTTAAGCATGAACAGACCTTGTTCAGAATTACAGCAAAGAGGTGCCTCGAGGGGGTTGAAATCATATGTTGAGCTCTACAATAAAGTACACGTGTCCCTCGAGGTTTTAGTGCAGCTCCTGGTTGAGCACGAATGGTGGTGGTAACGGGCAGTAGGCCCCTTCTCGTAAGTGGCATGTTCCCAGGGATGGATGTTACACCACGCCGGTACGTGAAGTACAAAGAATCCTCTAGTATCCATGCGCATGTGAAGTAAAGTATCTTGGTCATGATGACTTTGGCTTGGCCTATGATGTGGTCGAACCCTGGGTCGATGTTGAGATTTCGTAGTAACAAGGTCTGTACATTGAGATTCTGATGAACCCAAGAAGCGGTTTATTCTTAAGGACGACTGAGGTCCAGATTTAGCTTTGTAAGGGCATAGTGACATTTAAGTCATAAGTACCTTTTAAAACAGGTGGTGAATGTGATGACCACCGCAGCTTCATGGTCACATCTTGTACATCAGCAGACGAGTTGAAGTCTATCACCACAGATTCCATTATAAGGTATGAGATATGTTTATTACCATAACTAACACACATTCATACATATTATATACCAAGAACCTAACAATAATGCGAAGCAGATGCTCAAGTACATTGTGTTACAAGTGATAATAGATCAACTCTGTTTAATAATGCAATTCAGGCAAATAACCCTTTTGTACGCCAACGGATTTCCCCACGGTGGCTACACCCTGGCCAGGAAGTGGGTTTTTACGCGCGCGGAGCGTGCGATAATGGCCACTTTATGGCCAGGTGTGACATAAATTTAGTTATATTTAGTTTTAGGTGATATTATGTAATCGTATACAATAATTAAATTATAGCTAAATTAAAAAAATTAATAAATAAATAAACAGGTCACTTAACTTACATGGGTTACTTACTTGTTATAAGTAACTTATTACTTACATGTATGTTTCACTTGTATCACATTTTGTAAAGTTTTCAATTCATAGCATGATTTTTACAGAATTTGTATAATTAGTCAGTAGTTTCACATAACATGTGAAATAGTGCAAGGTACGCTATTTTGTCTCTATAATGCAAGATGCGCTAATAATGGTTCGTCCTTAAGAATTAGACATTAAAATAATAATACCCTACATTACGCGTCAGCTGCAGGCAAACGGTCTTGCAACGGCGCGACACGCTTTGGTGAACTCCCGTGGAGCATGTGAACATAGCTGTTTGACACACAAACACAATAAGAGAATAACATGTCTAAACAGTGTTTTTTACTGTCATCTCAATACAATATACAGGACAGAATTTCAGATCAGAAGGGAGCCGGAGTAGGGTCTCTCTTGCGGTTTTATCGTCAAATTAATAACAAAATCACCTTACGTATTTAATGGACGCTTCCAAAAAAGTAATGACGGCACCAAGGAAGATAAAAATCAGTGGCGGAGTATCTGATACTGTACTTACTAGTAACAAAAATACTAAAATTGAGGGAGAAATAAGCTAAAATGGTGCTTTGGGGTGTGACATGTGCCGAATAGAGACAAAATATCTTACATACATTCAATAGACAATATACACTTACACATCTATAATTATGTGTACATTATGCTTGAAAATATTAGGAAATAACATTCACAAATTGTGTGAAATCTGAACGTTAGAGATATTCCGAAATACTCATTTGGATAGGTACACACTTTTTATTCAATCTGGGGGCACGGTAGTGCCCCCGTCAAGTCAAGCAAAAAGGTGCTCGGAGCGACCGAAAAGCGCGGCGTATCAAGCTATGGTACCAATAGCGAACGAGCAAAGCAATACTAAAATTTGTAACCTAATGGCTCAATAAAATATGTTCTAACGTGGTGCTCTAAACGCCAACGCCAGAGCAGCAAAAGTTTTACAATCAGCTAAGGAGCAACTAAAATGGTCGCTGCTGAAATGAAAAACGAAAAACGAGAAACATTGTATAAATTTATTTTGATCTACGTAAGTTCAATTACTGTACACATGTTTTTTAAAAGGTCTATGATACTTGAAATAAATGATCTAACGTGGTTCTAACCTACAGTTAAGCTAAATCTTAACAGGGAAATAACCTATACAGCCCTTTGTACGACCACACTACACCGTTACGCCGCCGAGCGGATTTCCCGTCTTGATCGTAACTGGATTACGTATATTTAGAAGTCTATACGCATTGCCTTTATAAAGTGTCTCGTAGGCCATTTATCTTTAATGTCGTATTCAGCGTTTTGCTCCGTGGTATACATATCCTGTATACTTAGGTAATGCCGGATACCGGAAAGATAATATCTTGGAGGTGCCTTTTGAATGGCGCGGGATACATCGCTCCATCCTGATTCCTGATCATGGGCAAAGGCCCTGAGAGAGATGAGGCCAGGGCTGCTGGCAGCATGTTAGGTTTATATGGTCACGTTTTATGTGTCATGACCATACAACCTATATCGTGCTAACTAGGTAGAATTCAGAAAAAAAATCAACCTTATTTACTCTGTACATTACAAATACAAATAGCCTTTTCTCAAAAATAGTATGTAATGTTCTCATAACATCTGTGAAGATAGTATCCGAAAGTGGGTCATCCTGGACAGTTGCCAGAAGTGTCCAGGAAGTAACACCTACTGTCCAGGAAGTAAGTATGTAAATCCCATTACATATCATAAGTTTAGCTGCTGCTGCGGGCGCCGGCGCCTCCCTGCCGAGTCCCTGCCAGCGCCCGCAGCAGCAGCGGGGTGTGCGGCGGGGCGGGGGCGGGGGCGGGGGTCGGAGGGCGCCCGCGCCCGCATAAACAAAAGCTAGCCCGACCTCACGGTTTTAGAACAAACGAGGTGGAATTGGCGAAAAATATGATTTTTTCCGCTATTTATACAACTTGTTTTATTTTTGAGAAAAGCACTATACATGCCTCGACCATAAGTGCCATCCTGGCCTCGTATTATAGCCGGACCTCGCCTTCGGCTCGGCCGGCTAACTCATACTCGTCCAGGATGGCTTACTTACTGGTCTCTGCAGTAATGTACTATTATTCGTGCATGAGTAATATTATAAAGTTTTTTTTTTCTTTTTTTCTGATACTTTTTTTTTATATTTTGTTTCTTTTTTTTTCCAAGCACACTCAATACACTGTACATTATACAAGCATTATTCCTTTATGTAATGACGAATGTTTACGTCATGGCCATGACGTAATTAATGATCCAGGAAATATTTATAATGCTGTTTCCATAGGTAAATAAAGGAAAATAAATGTATAGCCGGAGCAAACAGGTGAGGTGTCCGTTACAATTTATATGCGGCTGAAGTAACAAGGGGTACAAGTCCCGTGGAAATGTAAGGGAGTTACACCGTTTTAACTTGTCATAGGAATAACGAGTTCTGGATTCTCTATCGTGAACGGGTGCGTGTAGAAAATTGTGAACTAATCACTTATAGAGTGTATTACCGGCAAGCGGGCTTTTATTTAATTTGGGTATTTAAACGTAGCTTCTTCACTGAACCATGCACTTAATTTTATTATTAAACCAAAATTTCGACTTCACTTATTTTCTAACAAAATTTTAGTTGTCAGTCAGTATAATATACCTAGTCAATGTTAAAAGATAATATTTCTCAAAGAAACAGTAGCTCTTACAATAGTCTGTCGTACAATTGACCTATTTCATAATTTGAACGCGCCTATTAATTTCGTTAGATTTGGACATTTTTCTAAAAAAATAATAATTTATTCCAAGAACCATTTTGATCCGTCTTTCCTAAAACCCTCACGTAATTAATGGACGCCCCCTTAGCACGGGATTCATCTAAGAATCGTTTTTGCAGTTATGCACTATTTTATACCAACATAAAGAATTAGCTATTGTTGGATTCTCCAATATTGTTTATCTCTTCTCTAGTCTTGTGTGTCGAGCACTGGCTGGCAATGAATAAGGTAAACTTTGTGTATTTGGCGTTCTCTTGTAAATTCTATACTTACAAAATGATGCAAGTAGTTGCAAGATCCTTGCGTAATGTCATTTAAAGTAACAATACCAATAACCTTTGTGTGTAGGTATACCTATGCCATAAGAATGAATTTTGCCTGAACCGTGACAAACTGTTTTTCCATGCATTCGCTATTTATTGCCCTTTGTAAACGTTAAAACGAGTAGAGTGTAGATTCACCTATTTATTTACACCATTCAACAGAGCCGGATCTAGGGGGGGGGGGGGGGGGGGGCAAGCCGGGGTCCGTCCGTCCGTCCGGGGGCAAGTTTAGGGGCGGCAGGGGGGCGGCAATTCGAACTTCTTGACAGGCCAAAATACGTCTTGACAGGACAAAAAATTTCGCGCTCGCTGCGCTCGCGTTTTTTTATGACTTGATGAATTAAAAAATTTCGTAGATGTGTTAACCTACGACTTTATAACCTGTCCCCCCTTAGAGTAGATAATTAGTAGCTACTTTTACTGTTCTGAAATGGTAGAGGTAACAATTTGCATATTCAGCGTCTAAATATAATTTTGTCTTCTTTTCCAGGTCAAACAAGTACCTCCAGAAGTCGGCGATAACCAGAGTATGTGCCGTAGGGGGATTCTTCATATCTATACCAGTGTTTTTAACAGGTTAGTAGCTATTCAAACAGAGCAACGATTCAAATTCAAATACTATCCTTTTGTCAGGGTTCCGTACCTGAAGGGCCCATATCCAAACGGAACCCTGTTGCTGTCGCTCACAAGTGTCCGTCCGTCCGTCTGACGTCTGTCACACAGGTTTTACAGCCAAGCGGTTGTAGCTACAGTCTTCAAATTTTCACAGTATCTTTTCTCTCTCTCTAAGCATCTTTTTTGTTTTTGACGTAGAGGAAATGCATTTACGTTGTCGCCGAGCCGGGGGATGCCCATAGAGGGGGGTATGTAGGACTCTTCCTTCCGTAGGGAAGGGAATACCCACTAAAACCTCTGCAGCGTTAACCCCCGCTGCCGCATATCGGAGGACACGCCGATGCCCCCCCACAGTTTAAGCATCTGCTTGTTTGCCAACAACGTGGTATAAAATATAAGACTTATGGTCAAGGTCACCAAATACAGCTGTCTCGGCGCCCAATACCAATTCTTTGCTTTCGGCGTCGACACACTAGGTCCGTGGGGTAAGAGTGCGCTGGAGCTCCACAGGGAGCTCAGCAAAAGGCTGAGAGAGGCAACAGGGGACCCTCGCGCCGGCAGCTTTCTCGCGCAAAGAATCGCAATCGCAGTTCAGCGCGGGAATGCTGCCTGCGTGATGGGCACCCTGCCAAAAGGCCCACCCCTTTTATCAAATTAATTATTTTATTTTATTTTTAAGTTTAGGTTTTAGTTTTAGTTTTTATTTTAATAGTAGTTTTAATCTCACATTTACACTGTTATTATATCCATATGTTTTTATAAATAAATATTCGATAGACTTATGGTTGTTATTTCCAGGAATAATCCTGTACACATTCATCCAGTTCCACTCGACGCCGGCGATAGTGACGTCGGTGTTTATTGGAGTAGGCATCATTTTTTGCGGCTGCGCGATGGTGCACAACGTCTTCGTGTGGCAGAAGGAGAAGACTAACCTAGTCAAGGTATTTTATTATCTGTCTCTCTTAATCAGCATAATATTGTATGTTTATAGGCACGTAGAACCGATGGCCGTTGGGGCCGAAAGGTTCTCGAGTGGCAGCCACGTACCGGTAAGCGCAGCGTGGGTAGACCCCACACAAGGTGTACTGTTGACCTGGTAAAGGTCGCGGGAGTCCGCTGGATGCGGGTAGCGTAGTACCTACCGGTTATTATGTCACTCTTTGGGGGAGGTCCAGGAGTGGACGTCTTTCGGCTGATATAATCAATTGATTAGGACCTAATTACGGCAGATTAAAACAAGCAGCTATAATGTATGACTTCTTCGCTTAGTAGACTTAGGTAAACGTCCTAAAGTTTGACACCTTACTTACCTTTATTATGATGACTTAAAATTTATAGTGTCATTGTCGACCACTGGCACACAAAACTGGTTACAGGAAATGTATCAGTCACGTATTTAACCCTTTGACCGCCAAGAACCTATAAAGTGGTTGTGTGTCGTGCCCACCACGCCAACAACCACTTCAAAGGTCGGAGTGAAGGTATACTTTGATCATGAATAAAATCATTTATGACCTTTTTTAATTTGTTTTTATTGGTTTAGATTTAGACATTACACCAATTCAACAGTGCTTGGCGTAGTGGGCACGACGACACACTATCGCTTTGGCAATCAAAGGGTTAAAGTTCGAGTAGTGACGTATATTATTATGTTTTACAGGCGTTTCGTTCCGACATGAACACAACTCAGAACCAAACGTCCAATGGGGTGCTGATGAACGGGCACTTGAACAACAGTGGCGCGGGCAACCTGAGCTTCCACAGGCCCGGGCCTTATTCGCATCCCATCACGTTATTGCAACAGGGACCTTATATAATTAGGTGAGGCTTAGTTTGTAGCTTTTGGACATAAAGGCTCGGCACCCGACCGGCGCTGATTCAAGTTATCGGCTCGCCGTCAACTACACATCAACCATACGCAAGCACGTAACGTTAACTGCTCAGCAGCGCTGAGGTGGCCACGCAGTGGTGCCACGCTTACCGCGAGTGTCCACTAGTTGACAAGCGCGGCGTTCACCCTGCGACGGCGACCTGTCTCCGCCGCTGGGTGGGCCCGAGCTGCAGCGCCGGATCTAGAAATTTTTAGAGGGGGACAAAAACTACAAAATGCCGCCCCGTCTGCATATATTGTCTTACAAATTGTTGCCTCTACCATTATCATAATATAATTTCAATCATCAGGACACGCGATAGAGATACCTATAGGCCTAACCAAAAGAACGCCACAACGCCCGGTGTAACGTTTCTCTTTCTGTTTTTTTTACGATATTTCACGAAATACAGTCAATCTAGTCAGTCAGAACAGGTACTCTAAGGGGGGACGGGTCATAAAGACATAACACATCTGCTTATAGATAAAAACGCGAGCGCACTGAGTGCGAAAATTTTCGAACATTACGATGCAGATGCGGAAAATACTTCATACGTAGCAAAACATAACAAATGTAGGAGAAAACGCGAGCGCAGCGAGCGCGAAAATTTTCGAAAATTATAATGCAGATGCGGAAAATACTTCATACGCAGCAAGTCATAGCAAATCGAGAAATATAACAAATCATATGCATCAAGTAAAAACGCGAGCGCAGCGAGCGCGGAATTTTTTGTCCTGTCATTCTGTCAAGACGTATTTTGGCCTGTCAAGAAGTTCGAATTTGCCGCCCCCTAAACTTGCCGCCCGGCCGCCGCCGGCCCCGGCTTGCCCCACCCCCTAGATCCGGCTTTGCCGAGCTGGGACGATGCCGTTACGGAATGGATAAGTGTGCTATTTACATATGGTGCAAGAACTTGCATGCAATTTTGAATACATCGCGGGCTGCGGACTACCTAGGTAAGGCGAGGACGTTCAAACCCCGCGATGACTTGAAAATAGCATGCAAGTTCTTGCACCGTGTAAATGGGCCTCTATTATGTTAGTTCTTGTCGCTTAAACCCAAAGAGAAAAAAACCGGCAAAGTGCGAGTCGGACACGCGCACGAAGGGTTCCGTACCATTATCTATAAAAATGGCAAAAATATCATGTTTTATGTATGGGAGCCCCTTAAATATTTATTGTATCCTGTTTTTTAGTAGGTACTTGTTGTTATAGCGGCAACCGAAATACATCACCTGTGAAATTTTCAGCTGTCTAACTATCACGGTTCATGAGATACAGCCTGGTGACAGACGGGCGGACAGACGGACGGACAGCGGAGCCATACTTATTATACTCTTTGGCGGAGCCTTAGTAATAACGGGACCTTATTTATACCCCTATATTTTTACCCTTTGGGTACGGAACCCTAAAAAACAGCTATGGCTGATGTGAAATATAAAGCAGTGCACTAACGGGTATTCATCTGTCTTTTCAGACCACCGACGAGCACGCCCCCTGGCGAGGGAGCAGTAACCCCCGGCGTACCGGCAGCCACGATCGATTTGAGCCACGACACGCACGAACTGAGCACTCTGGTCTGAGACTCAGCAAGACTCAGGCTTGGAGCCTGAGCCACCGAACCACCGAAAAAACCGCGAGACATTATGATCTTTCAGCC
This sequence comes from Cenopis cana, assembly GCA_951800055.1. Taxonomy (NCBI): domain Eukaryota; kingdom Metazoa; phylum Arthropoda; class Insecta; order Lepidoptera; family Tortricidae; genus Cenopis; species Cenopis cana. The sequence continues at coordinate 14,735,306 of OX637489.1, forward strand.
GGAACAGGGATTGCCTGCCTCGTATTAATAGGCGGCCTCGTATACGCTCGGCCGTCTAACACACACAGCGTGCAATCGCCTTCCCGGCGTATAACGCAACCGCGTAGCGATATCTGAGGCGATGCGTGACAAAACGACGGAATTGGGACCGTAATCCCTTTCGAGAGCTTTCCATTGACTCACTTCATATAAACGACATTTTTAAGATTTTGAATGGGAAGTCCACAAAAACGCTCGCCATGTAAGATATGCATATATAACGTACCGGCAAAATAAAAAAAAAAAAATGGATTGATTTCAACAACGACAAACTTACATTGTTTCATAACTGGGCACATAATTTCATGCCTTAACATTTCGGACGTTTTTCCGTCTACTTACATGTATGTATGTGTGACAAGTTTAGTTATATATAAAAATTTAACCCATGTTACCCCTTTGACCGCCAAAGCGATAGTGTGTCGTCGTGCCCAGTACGCCAAGCACTGTTTTTTGTTGTAATGTCTAAACCAATAAAAACAATTTAAAACAGTTCATAAATGATTGTTTTCATGATCAAAGTACACCTTCACTCCGACCTTTTAAGTGGTTGTTGGCGTCGTGGGCACGACGACAGACAACCACTTTATAGGTTCTTGGCGGTCAAAGGGTTAACGTACGTTCACTGCCTTAGACGCCAGACTTAGCAGCAGAGCAATACCTACCGCAAACCAAAAACTAACTTTTTTCTCGCCCACTCTGTCGCGCTTGCCAATTCGACGGGGCATAGAGGAAAATGTAGGTACCTACACGAACTTTGTTTTCGCGGTTCCTTCGCGATAGACCCTCTGTCCATTTCATCAGGGACCATATTCAAACGAAATTGCTGCCGTTCCTAGAGCCACCAATGAATTCAAGTCTGGATTACTCATGCTATACTTGAAATCACCGAATCACCGAAAAAACCTCTAGTCAGCGGAAATCGCGACGAGCCGCGAGACGAGACATTAGCCTGATTTTTCTGTCGGAACTGGGATATATAGCCTGCCTCGTATTAATAGACGGCCTCGTATACGGTCATCTGTAACAGACTCGGCGTGCGATCCCTTCCTTCCCGGCCTATTACGCAACCGCGTAGCATTTGAGTTGGCCGAAAGGCATCTAATCTAAGTAATTCGCCCAAAAAAGCTGTTATAAGTACCATTCAAATAATAGGGTTTGAAATCCAAAAACGTTGTTATAAAACGGATTTTTATATTTATAAGTATGTGTTATCCAGACTTAACCTCTTGACCGCCACAGTCACGTATAAATGACAACACGTACCTTCAATGTAACGGCAACATACGTGCTATCAAATAAGGTTCATTTTACGTCTTTTGCTGCAAAGACTTTGCAGTGTGAGGCACGACTTACGTAATTACGACTTACCTACTGTGGCGGTCAAGAGGTTAAAAACATTGAAGAATATTATTCCCTTTTTGTTTTGCTTTCAAAACATCATCAGGAGTGGTAATACAAGGTGGTAGTAAACATTGTTGGTTCTAACGGCAGGATTTTCATGCATTTAACTATACAGTACCTGTCTTGTAGAATAGGGTGACCATACAGTCGGTAATTTTTACTATTGAAAGTAATTATTTTTTACATTCTTAAATTTAATTGTTGGTTTTTATTAACTACACACATATACACATATGTTAGTGTTAGTGCTTTAATGCCTAATTATGTACAGTTGCATACATTACTTTATCTACACACATATTATAACTACTCTAAGATGGGTTCAGAAACCGTTGTAAATAAATACAATAATTGTGTTAATACAACCTTTTTTGCACGGTTGCGGAAATATCGAAATCAGAACTGGCAACCGATACCTGAATGTTATTTTAAAAAGTAAAGAGTCCCTATTCTGATGTGATCAAGTCGTTCTAGCTCAAATTTCGTGCGATATATACTAAAAAAATATCGAGCTGACATTTCGCATCGACTGAATTTGAATTTTCAGTGATACTATAGGGACATGTCAACTTTGACATTTAAATTTTGACAGTTTTGTTTGACGTTTTTATATTTTAACATCATATATGAGATTAAAATTAAAAATTATATTACTGCTGTAGCCTTAGCCACAGATAAGAAAATTGCCATAAATTCATTGAATGTTGAAATGAGAGTCATTTTCTACGGTTTCCGAACGCATATTAGAGGATTTATGATATGTGTGTAGATAAACAACTATTTTAAATCAAAGTGAAAAATTGAAAAATTTAGATTTTCGCTAGCGGACGTATCCCCTTAACAAGAGATTTCCTAGATCTTCATGTTCGTAGTTTGAACGCAAAACATCATGTGACCCAGGACAAGGACGCAGTTATGCGATGGTATGAGATAAAAGTATGTCTTTCTCCCTTTAACGCATTACTGCGTTCTGTGAGTTGGACCATCAAGTCCCGTTGTGGTCCGGCATTAAAATACCTAAGAGAATTTAGTTAAGGCTTTTAGTTCGTCTACAATTTAATTGATTCCGTTGTGTCACGAGATTTAGACAATACAATTTATATGGGTGACTTTTCGTGTCACAACGGAATCAATAGACTAATAAAATCCTTAACCTGACACTGCAGAGACTTATAACCTTTAGCCTTAACTAGTTAAGGTCATATATTATATGAACTCCGCCCATTAGATAATGTAAATCTATAATTTTGTGTATTAACGCATTCACTGCCACCCTCTTTTCCTGGACATTCGGCAGGTGCCGCACTTTGCTGTGTGCCCCAAACGCACATGTGAGTTCAACCGACTATTTTAAGTCTAAGGCACTAAGGCACAGGGTACAAGTGTCAAATATTATGAACGCGTCTGTGCGTCGAAGGCACTGCGTGAAAGTCACGGTGACGCATATATGCGGCGGTGGCAGTGAATGCGTTAATGAGACGAAATCAATGGAAGCATCATCCGCCATATTTCTATAAGTACTATTGTCAATGTCAAATAGAGAATTTGAAAATTGAACATCTTAGCATGGTATGGTATTTTGTCATGTAATATTCGTCCGTTTTTAACCTTTTCGCCGCCATTGGCTTGATATAAAGTCAGGCCAGTGCTATCAAGTATCTAAGGTTCATTTTCAGTCTAGCTACGAAGACTTGCGTGTGTGGCTAGGGTTGCCATATGGAAAATTGAAATATCCTGATAAAAATCCGGACATCCCCCTAAAAATCCTGACATTTCTTCTAACAAGGGAAACTTCGGTTGCCTGGAAAAAAATATTTAATTTGGTTTCTACTATCACTGTGCAAAGTGACTTGCTTTCTACTTATGACCTCCGCAATTCAATATAGGTACTATTCATAGTTCATAAACCAATTTATACTTTTTTTTGCCGTTTTGGCAATGAATTATTTCTTTTTTTTATTTACTTTTTTTGGAGAAAAAATCAAAATGTTCCGAGCGCGCTGAGATAAATTTGGCATGCGGGGACTCGCGAATTAATTGAGATCACTTTGGCTGTAATTTATCCTATTTTATATTGTTTTCGAAGAAATAGTACTATTTTTGTTGATTACTTACTAATTTATCATTACATTTATTAAAACTGTGTAAACGTTAAAATAAATGTATCGTAAAAACATTTTTTTACTAGGGTCATTCCTAAAAATCCTGACACTTGCCAAGTCCGGCCGCAATCCGGACAAAGGGTCAAAAATCCGGACATGTCAGGACAAATCCTGACGTATGGCAACCCTATGTGTGGCACAACTTCCAGAATCTCCTGTGGCGGTGAATAGGTAGGAATCGTAACGTGCTAGGGGGTTTGATATTCTATTTGTATATTTATGGTAGTTGTAAATATTCATCACAACCTTGTGATTTGCCATGTTTTGAGCTTTCGACTTTTGGTTGCCTTGTATGAATGAGAATTGCAAATTTTCGTGTGTTGGGATTGAGATTATTAATAATATATTAATGTTAAGATAGTTTCAGTGTATTATTTAAATATACATTTTTCCACTTAGCACCCTTTCGATCCACTGTGTCAAATAATCCAATCAAAAAGTCGGTTAACCTGACTTTTACCCCCCAAGAACCTATAAAGTGGTCGTGTGTCGTCGTGCCCACCACGCCAACAACTACCAAAAAATTCGGAGTGAAGGTGTACTTTTCTCAAAAATAGTATGTAATGTTCTCATAACATCCGTGAAGACAGTATCCGAAAGTGGGTCATCCTGGACAGTTGGCAGAAGTGTCCAGGAAGTAACACCTACTGTCCAGGAAGTAAGTATGTAAATCCCATTACATATCATAAGTTTGGAGCTGGCGGCGCGTGTCCCCCGCGGGCCCGCCCGGTGCCAGCCCGGCGCGCGCCGCGAGCGCGCCAGCGCACAGCTGGTTCTTTAACTACGATTTTAGAACGATCGAGGCGGAATTGTCGAAAATTATTTAAATATTGTTATTCATACAACTTGTTTCATTTTTGAGAAAAGCACTATACAAGCTTCGACCGTAAGTGCCATCCTGGCCTCGTATTATAGCCGGACCTCGCCTTCGGCTCGGCCGGCTAACTCATACTCGTCCAGGATGGCTTACTTACTGGTCTCTGCAGTAATGTACTATTGATCATGAATAAAATCTATTACCTACCTACCTATGAATTGTTTTTGTTTTTATTGGTTTAAACGTTACATCAATTCAACAGTGCTTGGCGTGGTGAGCACGACGACACACGACCACTTTGGCGTTCAAAGGGTTAAAAAGAATCATCGCATCGCGCCTATTCACGTCGGGATGGGTCACTTTGAGATATACATCTATTATCCCAAATTGAATTCAATTCAATTGTTTCGCTCGCACTATATCTATAAGACACCAAGTTAGGAGGGGTAGGGCAAGCTCTTATTTTTCTCATAGCTATTTCGTGATGTAATTTTTTTTTTTTTTGATATATTACAAAATGTTCACATCACGATCTTCGCATATCTAATATTTACAACCAAAAAAAATATTATATTTGTTAGTGGCAAAACCAACGAATAAAACCTGCACAAAGTTTGTATGGGGAAGGCCTTGCCCTACCCTGCGCCTTAACGTATCAAAACTACAAATTATTTCTCAGATACTACATTCCCCTTAGCTGGAGTCCACTAAATTCACCATATTGGTTTTCTACAAAAACAGCTTTGGCATAAGTACCTATACGGTCAAACGGTTTGATAGGCCACGTCGCGCCCAGTCGTACCTTTGTCACAGTGAAAATGAAAACCGCTAGCGATCTCATGTCACTGTGACAAGGTACGAAGTGGCCCAGAAATCAAATTGGTTGACTATAAAGACGGCACGCCCCTATTTCACCAACTCGACAATTGTCATCTGACAATGATAATTCCAAGTACACTTCTGAGTCGTCACGTAAAGATGGTCGTTGGATAGCATCGATACTTACCGGCCCGGCAATGTAAACTGAATTGTCATTGTACGGTGACAATTGTCAAGTTGGTGAAATAGGGGCGAGGACACTGGAGTGGTTTATTTTACCCATAAAGCCCGAAACGCACTGACAGCGGTAGCGGAGCGAGCCGCCGCCGCTGTCAGTGCGTTTGCAGCTTTATACCTATACAGCAAATGAAACTATTAAAACACAAATTAGTAAATAGTTTTACATTTATGAGTATCATCATTCATGCTGAAAATAATAAAATATAATACAATATATTAAAAAAACAATCGAAAATACAACTAGGTAGAATGGTTAGGGGTAATACCTACCTTAAGGAATATTGAATTTACAAGGAATATCTGGACCCTGCACACCAAATAGTTACAGTAGACAGTGTCGCTTCGTCATTCATTCAAATATGAAACCAAACCGCTGTATAGACGGTTCAAATTCCTTTGCGTCAAGTTGAACGCGCTTCGGACCGTCCTGGTGAGTGAAGGTCGTACTAGTTCAGACCAAGAAGAAAAAAAGATAGATGTAGCATCAAGCCGGTGATACGCTAGGGAACAAATGTCCTGCGACACGTGTCGCCAGCGACGTCGGGTGAAGTAGCGCGACGTTGCCGGACTTCACTCGAGATGTCAGGCAACATCGCGCGACACGTGTCGCCAGCGACGTCGGGTGAAGTAGCGCGACATTGCCGGACTTCCCTACGGAACGTCGGACGTCGCTACGGAAATAAGTCGTGCGATGTCGAACGATCGTCATTTACTATGGCGCTACTCAACAGTGACGTCACTGTTGAGTAGCACTTTCTCTCTCTAACTACGAACATTCTAACCGTTGTAGCTTCGTTATTGTTTGAGATATTTGAATAGGATTTTCACTATTTGGCATAGTTTTATGTCTTCTTTTTTTTTGAAGTTATAAAATTATTTGAGTCAACATCCCTATTGTCAAGCGACAGATGACATGTAACAATTTTGAAAATAATTTTCTATAGAAATGCATATAAACATGACATCATTATCATGTTTATATGTATTTCTATACAAAACAATTTTCAAAATTGTCACATGTCACCTGTCGCTTGACAATTGTCACTCGACATATATCACTGACAATTGTCGACGTGGTGAAATAGGGGCCTGGATTTACGAATTGTTTCATCACGAAGACAAAGAATCTGGATACGAAGGGCTGGAACTCAAACTACGTCTTCTGTAAGCAGCTACACTTTGGCTTTCCGTAGCATCAGAACTGCTATCTGTCATTTGGATCCCACTGTTTCTCGGACGCCGACGATTTTTCGTGCCACGTCGTCTCCCACGGATCGACGGCCGCTTATTTCTGATACTAAGAGCAACAGGTCTAGTACGCTTCTTTGTGACCTTCCTACGTCTAGCAGGAGCGACGTAAAGAGACCTCAGCGTTTTCGCATCGCAGATGTTGACGATCAATAGCTTAGCGCGATCTTTTGCTAGTCTGTCGATAACCACACGCTGTGGTAAAAGATGATATTTTTTTGCCAAATTTCTTTTTTTACTGAATTTCCTGCTTGCACTTGGGCCTGCGTCCAAGCCTGCGCTGCTTTCGCCTTCTTCTTTTATCATATTATTAGCAATATCGCTCATTTCTGTGAAGATTTTCTGCAGTCCAGGGCTCCCGAATTCCTCTTTCACTTCCATTGTTTAATAAATTTACAAAGCTTTATCAAAATACGGTATTCTTCTCTAGAAAACTGTAGTGTCAATGATAAAATATTTTGACATATATAAATATTACATTTCTTTGGTCACTTTACTGTTATTGTTATTTTGTTGTTATTCCGACCAGTTGTTTTGACAATTATTAGAAAAGAGTATTTATTGTTGTCAAAAAATAGGAATCATACAGTGACATAGATATACCCAAAGACTACAATATATATACTAAAGTATAGACTGGTAACTCTACCGTTTTAGGAAACTGGATGATAGTGCTGCCATCTATCCCTCGTGATGTGTAAATTGATTTACACACGCACACACACATGCATAGTAGGTAATACATACACATATAAAACATTCATTCAATTAGTTTGACACATCTTAGAAGTTACGTAGAAATAAGTTCCTAAACGCGATTATGAAATTCATTGCGTACCTGTTTAGAAACTTATTTCTCTACGTAACTTCTAAGATATGCCACACTAGTCCATATTGGAGATTATAATAGGATAGAATTGGAATAGGTCCATATAAACAGAATGATATATTATCAATATTAAATAAAAATCAAGTGAAACTTCATTTCCTTGTTTATATGTGTTATTATTATAAACAATCTATTAAAAATAACATACATGGCATAAATAAAATCAAAACTAACTTGAATCTACAACAGGCCCCTTGAGGCATGGTACCTAAATTTTCTCGCTATATGGCAATGATCGTGCGCGTTGAGTCCTTTGGAGTTCGCTTACCATCAGGTGGCCCGCACATATAAAAAAATGCAGATACGTTGTATGAGGAAGTCACCAGGTTCGTCAGTCACCAGTTACTTCAAACATTTCACGATTTCAGTAAATAACTTGTGTGCGCTGGGACCCCATGGACCTCGAGTTTTCGATGCCAAAAGGTCAAAATTGTACTCACAGCCGAGGCCCTTATTTAATGAGCTGGAAACAAACAAATCAACATATAAGTATACGCAACCTATCTAACGGTAAGCAGTCATCATAAGATATTGACGCTTGCAACTCCCGAAGAATTACAAGCGCGTTGCCAACCCCGAAGTGAATTGAGGATTCACTGCAATTACACAAAAAGAAAAATGCAGATTGTCTCTCAACACAGCGCATAATTGGGAACTCTGGCGACCATACTGACCACTGTAACATCAAATTAGTACAAACAGACATAGTTTTGCTGTTATTATGGCTGCAATATTTTTACTCCAGTTGTTGCTCAAACCCTTCAAGTGCAGATAACAATTCGCTTGTATCTTTTTCTTTTTTAGTAGGCACTCCTCCATATCCCTCCGAGAATATGACTGTGGTCAAAATTGTACCTATGCTTTAATTTTTCCGTCCCACAGTCCACTCTGATATCAACAAATCTAATCAATAAAAATAAATAAATACCTCGCAAGCATATTTTCTGGGTAGGTGGTATACTTCAGTAAAATGAATTCTATAACCCTCCTGTTTGTGCTGTGCATGATGACTGCTCTTCAAAATCAAATCCGCAACTGAGCTTCCCAGCCCTAAACCTGTTTGAATCTTTAGGTGAGGACTTGGAAATCTGTGTAAGGGGTTCCTGCAATTGTGAAAGGAAAATAAATGCCAAAAATGAAAGAATTTACTTGATTAGACTTTATTACCTATTAATCTATTATAACTTAGTTGCTTCGTTTAAGTTTTTTATTAGGTATGTTATTACTTTGTGGTGCACAATAAGTCATATTATTATTATAACATATCAATTACACAAATACAAATAATTATAATTTAATTACCTTTTCCGTGTCCACCCTTACAAAATGGCTACCGTACAAAACGCAACAATTCCTGTCCTGTGTCCTGAATGACATAGGTATTAGGTATTCCTGGATTACGCGTCCTGGCTCACTATTACATTCTCAAACTATGCGTATTACACTACAATGTTTTTTATTTCGAATATGGTGGCATTTAAATGAAAACGCAACTATTTTAAATTAAATTAAATGGATTTGTCAGTAACAGTTTTATAAATATATTTGAATTGAAGTTTTATTTTGAAAATTGTCAAAAGATGAAAGATGTCAACGTATCTATAATATAAACGTTCCGTTACTCCCAAATATAAGCTGGTATACACTCATAGTCCATAAAATTTTGCTCGTAACTTATAACGTAAGAGAGGCTGACAACATAAATTTATCCACGTCTATGGGGTATTTAACTAGCACTCTAATCAATTTTCTGTTTGCATGAACTATTGATGAGGCTCAATTAGCTCGGTGTTGTTATCACATAATTGTGTACATTACCTAAAAATTTCAATATTTTGTGTAAACTGGAACGATAAGGAAACAACTCCTAGTACCATAAATTTAGGTAGCAAATACGTCATCGAAATTAAAGCATAGACAAGTAAATGTAAAGGTTAATGTATACATAGTAGACAAGTTTGTGTTACTTGTTACAGTTTTTACAGTGTATACATTACCTTAACATAGCTGTGTGCTTTACTGACATCTAACAGCATGAGTAAAAACGACGAAGTCCTTGGCTTGGAAAAGAAGACAAGCAGTACTTAGAGCTGAAGAGCTCGTTATTTTGTCACCAATATATAGATTGCAGCTCAATCAAAGCGTTCCATTTCTTTTCTTCTAAGTTGCCATAGCATGGATATACCTAGTCAGATAGGATGGTAGGATGTGTAATACCCACGTAATAAATGCGCCATCGAGCGACCGGGGCTAAGAGAAAGAAGGAATATTCGCATTTGACAGCTTCGCATGTCCAATGTCTTGATTATGGAAGTGTGCCTGTGCCTATAACCCGACCATGAAAAAATGCTCGGCGTTAGAGACAAAACATGGCACCCTTTTCTATTTCCTCCACCATCTTATAGGAGTCGCAATAAGCGCTATCTAGCTTCTTCCTCGATTCCTCAAGACTTGAGGGTCGCCAAAATACTTATATAATAAATAGCTATCTAGCTAAGAGTCGCTATCTTTCTCTATCAATGCGTATCGTATAGAAAATGTACCTAATTAGTCGCAATTTAGCACTTTAAGAATATTTGCATGCTCTTAAGAAATGGCTGAAGAAGGCTGAACAATTCTGTTAATCTAAGACCTGTACCTGTATACTCTTTTTCTGCAAATAAATTATTATCTTATCTTATCTATCAATGCGTGTAACCCTGGGCGTGTCCCTTGAGTAACTTCAAGGTTTTCTGTTAGCTGCGGTGCCGCCCCGTTTCTCCGCTTCTGCTCTGATGCTCTCGGCGGGTTCCCTACATCGTGACACAAAATTTAATATTACTGTAGAGTACTTTTGGGTTTTTTCAAGAAGCATAAAACTTCTCTTGTACAAAACCTTACTAAGACCATACTCACCTACGGTTCCGAATGTTGGGTGCTGAGCAAAAAAGACGAAAATTCCTTGTTGGTATTTGAGCGGAAAATACTAAGACGCATTTTCGGAGCTGTGATGGAAAATGAGAGATGGCGAACGCGTTAGCAAATGTACGATGAGCCAAACGTAATCAAGACCATAAAGATCGGGCGCCTGCGTTCGGCAGGGCACGTGTTGCGAATGGACGAGGCCAGAGTACCCAAACGCCTTTTAGAAGGCCGACCGGAGGGCCGCAGAAGTCGAGGCAGGCCCAAGCTCAGATGGTTGGACGGCGTCGAACAAGATATCAAGATCTTGGGAGTAACAAGTTGGAGAAGGAAAGCCTCTAACAGATCGGACTGGAGAGCTTTGCTGGACCAGGCTAAGGCCCACCCGCGGCTGTATAGCCTCAGATGATGATGATGACTTTTGGGTCAAACCGATTTAGGTTCGCTTTTTTCCAGTGGACATATCAAAAGTGGCTAGAAAACTTAATTTTCGATTGGTCTAGTAAACCGCATAAACTGTGTCTCAGTTCTTGAATTTAAACTTTCGTGAGTCATGTTAAAACTATATTACACTAAACGGCAAGATTCGATTCGACAAGGCAAGGATTTTGGTACGAAAAAATTGTTACGTACCACGCATGATTCGAGGCGATTGAAATTGGGCGCCGCCCTAATTTTAATCGTGACGATGGCTGGATGTTACCGCCAGCGTGGTAACCTATTATTCCAATTCCAAGTATAGATGTGCAGGCAAATCGTATAATCCGCCGTATTACATTATGGCTAGGCGTTTTACAAAACAGAGCTGTTTTGTATCACGGCGGGTCAACGATTAGGCGGATTGAATACGGCTGGTTGAAAATCCGCCGAAATGTGTTCGGCGCTTTGCATTCTTCAATTCGTCAGATTGCATAATTCGCCGTAATACATTACGGCTAGCCTTTTCACAAAATAGTGTCGTTTTAGCTGTCACCTCTTTGACAGCTTTTAGTTCCCATTTTTAACACTCGCAGCGCTGTTTAGCACTGACAATCCGGCCATATTGTAAAACGGCTAGCCGTAATGTAAAATTATGCAATCCGGCAAGTACATACAATCCGGCTAAACGTGAGCCGCCATATTCTAGAACGTATTACAATGACGATCCGGCTAATCGATAATCCGCCGTATTATAAAACGGCTCCGTTTTGTAAAACGGCTAGCCGCAATGTAAAACGACTGATTATACAATCCGGCTGCATGTAATAAAAGCATAACTTACATGATCCTAAGCCGTTAACTGTTGACCCCAGGAGGTACGACTTTTGTATTTTCAAATGATTATGGCCCTTTTAGCTCACGAGCGCGAGTGAGCACGTACATGCACATTGTCTATGTGTGCGTCAGCGTAGGATCTATGAGTTCACGTTGTCTATGTGTTCGTATGTAACACAACTACAACAATGCAGGCCTTCCGCGCTCGTCACTTATCAAAAAAATATGTTTATCTACACACATATCATAAATCCTCTAATATGCGTTCGGAAACCGTAGAAAATGACTCTCATTTCAACATTCAATGAATTTATGGCAATTTTCTTATCTGTGGCTAAGGCTACAGCAGTAATATAATTTTTAATTTTAATCTCATATATGATGTTAAAATATAAAAACGTCAAACAAAACTGTCAAAATTTAAATGTCAAAGTTGACATGTCCCTATTCTAGTATCACTGAAAATTCAAATTCAGTCGATCTGAAACGTCAGCTCGATGTTTTTTTAGTATATATCGCACGAAATTTGAGCTAGAACGACATGATCACATCAGAATAGGGACTCTTTACTTTTTAAAATAACATTCAGGTATCGGTTGCCAGTTCTGATTTCGATATTTCCGCAACCGTGCAAAAAAGGTTGTATTAACAGAATTATTGTATTTATTTACAACGGTTTCTGAACCCATCTTAGAGTAGTTATAATATGTGTGTAGATAAAGTAATGTATGCAACTGTACATAATTAGGCATTAAAACACTCGTGTGACCTTATTATGAAACTCGCCTTCGGCTCGTTTCATAAAACACACTCGTGTTTTAATGCCCCTCATTATGTACCAGTTGCATAAACTACTATTTGTACATACGATTTTTTGTAAATAATGTTTTTTTTAAGTACCTCTATATAATTGTATGTATGTTAGCTTTAAGGTATTTATCTATGGGCCCTTGTTGCCTGAAATAAACGAATAAATAAATAAATACATTTACATGCGGAGGCATAACGTAATTTATTATATCAACAGCATTTTATGTTATTGTAAATTCATGTTATATGAAACTAAAATACATATTTTTTTAAATGGAGCCCTTGTTTTCATTGTCTTCTTCAACGGCTGAGAATCATACTCGCTTATTGCGACCCTGTTTTGCTCTGAAAAGGACAAACATTTCAATATGTAGATTTTTTTTCACTTTCAACAATTTTACAGATGTAGTGCAAAATGATTTTCCTTCGTACTTTATCGGAGAAGTTCGTATTTACGGCATTTCCAACTCGGTTACGGCATTTCCAACTCTAGGGGAGAGTATAGTGTACCCAGTCTTACCGTTTGATTCCCTGGTACAGTCCGGTGTAGTAACCACTCATATACCAGCTAAGAAGCATGGAGGACACCGCTTGATCTTCAGAGTCGATGCGCTCTTGGGGCAACGCCATTGGGGGTGGAGGCGGCATTGGAAATTCTACGGAGCCCAGCTGTAAGCAAAAATTGTACATTACTTACCAAGGGCGATAAAACAAAGAATGTCTCAGATCGCAGGTATTTTACGCCCGAGCCGAAGGCAAGGGCGATAAATATGCGATCTGAAGCTTTCTTTATTATCGCCCGTGGTAAGTACAAAATTTTATGTCACCCCCTGGCCAGGAAGTGGGTTTTTTCGCGCGCGGAGCGTGCGATAATGGCCTCTTTATGGCCAGGTGTGACATAAAATACAATGTATTTTATCCTATTACACAGGGCGTCCCACGCCTATGCCACATGGAGGGAAAGTACCTTGAATATTGTAGATGGAAGATTTTACTAAAAGAAGACATTATTTTAATTTAAAAAACAATTTAAACTGAATTCACAGATTTTTAAATAGTGATATGGATGAACCGGGAATCGAACCCGCTACACGAGAAAAAAATGTTTTGGTAAAATTCATGGTCTTCCTTTTATCTCTGACACTATGTTATTTAGCAAAAAATAATCCTTATGATGAAGCCTTTCGATCGGTATGATAAAACTACAGGGTATTTTTTTTTTCAAAATCTTTGAATGCAGTTTAAATTGTTTTTTAAATTAAAATAATGTCTTCTTTTAGTAAAATCTTCCATCTACAATATTCAAGGTACTTTCCCTCCATGTGGCATAGGCGTGGGACGCCCTGTATATCCTTCCTGTAATAGGATAATCCTATTATATATCCTATATACAGGGTGATTTCTGGGCCGTGATCAGGAACCAGGTAGATAATCAGGCCCATGAACAACTTTCTCCAAGAAACCATGGGCCGAAATAATAAAATTAGAAATCACTTTCATACAAAGTGGCTGGTCACGTGACTAATTGACTATGTGAAGTAGGTTTTTATGTCTTCAGATTTCGACCTATATTCCTAGGGGAAAGTTGTTTAGTTTCATGGGCCTGATTATCTACCCGATTCCTGATCACGACTCAGAAATCACTCAGAAATATATCCTAGGAGCGCTCGTGGCCCAGCGGCGCCTGCGTGCCGCAAGCGGTATGCAAGGTTAAGCAATGTCGGCCGCGGTCAGTACATGGATGGGTGACAGCTTTGAGTGGAGGAACTGAGCGCTTCCGTGGTTTGGAAGGCACGTTAAGCCGTTGATCTCGGCTGCTGTCTATGACAGCGGTCGTTAAGCCAAGTTGGAGGCCTTCGGGCGGCTTGAGAACTTCCAACAGTCAAGTGCCCACTCACTTGACAAAGGCGGGTCGAAGTTGCACCACGTCCGTAGGGAAAGTACCCACCGCTACGCTACACGTGACCCCTAGGTGGTGCTAAAAGTGCAACAAAACTGGCAACCGTACTGTCTTCTCGAAGATCTCACGTCACGGTTCGAATTTCGAAATAATTGCCATACGATAAATAAATAACTTACATTAGCCATCATGCTGAGGTTTGGCATTGAGAACGGCAATTCAGGAATTTCGCAGAAAATTGCTGGTTTCTGATTCTTCTTTTTTTTAGGTGACTTCTGTCTTCTTCCATAAGAATATTCTGAAACACCAGAATTACTTAATAAGATCTAGTTAAAATTCCATAGAAACAAATCTTCATTTTTGTAATTCCGAATATTCTTCAACAATGAAAATCGCCCAACATTTGTCGGTTCTCTCTCTTTCCACTAAAAGTCAGGCTGTCTCTCGTTCTCTAGCGTCACCTGTTCTATATGTATGTGTGTATGTGTGCACGTTACCTGTGCTGCCAGGGCTAGGCATCCTGTCGCTGTCCACCTCCTTCCACTCCAAGTCAGGCTGTCCCTCGTTCTTCTCTAGCGTTGCCTGTTCTATCTGTATGTGTATATGGGTGCACATTACCTGTGCTGCCAGGGCTAGGCATCCTGTCGCTGTCCACCTCCTTCCACTCCAAGTCAGGCTGTCCTTCGTTCTTCTCTAGCGTTGCCTGTTCTATCTGTATGTGTGTATGTGTGCACGTTACCTGTGCTGCCAGGGCTAGGCATCTTGTCACTGTCCACCTCCTTCCACTCCAAGTCAGGCTGTCCTTCGTTCTTCTCTAGCGTTGCCTGTTCTATCTGTATGTGTGTATGTGTGCACGTTACCTGTGCTGCCAGGGCTAGGCATCCTGTCACTGTCCACCTCCTTCCACTCCAAGTCAGGCTGTCCCTCGTTCTTCTCTAGCGTTGCCTGTTCTATATGTGTGTGTGTATGGGTGCACATTACCTGTGCTGCCAGGGCTAGGCATCCTGTCGCTGTCCACCTCCTTCCACTCTAAGTCAGGCTGTCCTTAATTCTTCTCTAGCATTGCCTGTTCTATCTGTATGTGTGTATGGGTGCATGTTACCTGTGCTGCCAGGGCTAGGCATCCTGTCGCTGTCGACCTCCTTCCACTCTAAGTCAGGCTGTCCTTCATTCTTCTCTAGCGTTGCCTGTTCTATCTGCTTCTCTCGCTCCTCCTTGCCTTGACTAGGCAGGAGGGCGCTTATTGATACAATCTCGCAATTCTCGTATCCTGAAATAGATTACACTCATTTTAACAGTTTTTACATGCATATAAAAGTGTCCCTCAAAGATTCAAAGCGTTTATTGCCAGAACATAGTAAAAAAAAACAGATTTTAGTGTACAATAATGTGCTTATGTTCTACCAATCTTGGCATGCAATATTACAAATTCATTGTCATTTATTAAAATTTGTTTAACATACATTATTATTAATACGAGTCATTTATATTGTCATCGATTTTAATTATTATTATTTCTTATGGTTCCTAATTGTAGTAATTTATGTCAAAAATATGTTAACTAATTATATTTCATTATTCTATAGATTTGTTTAAAAAGTCCTTTACAGAGTAAAAACATTCTTCCAGTAGGTAGTCAAAGTGAGTGATTGATACTCTATGATGCAAATTAGGCGGGTCTCACTGCGTCAGTTCGCCGCGCCGCTGCAAGTACATCCGTAGATGGTAACATTCAATGGCTGCCGCATTGCTATTGGACGGTCGCGTCGTCGCGTCATTCGCTTGGTGTGGTAAAAGTTTGTAATTTATTTATTATAATTTGGGGTTGTAAATAGGGTGTTTGATTACAATGGGACTTCTGTACGTAGTACTATTACTTATTCTAAGAATGAGTTTATAATTGACAATATTTCATAATTTTCAAAAGTCTTAATTCGAAAATCATTTCGGTAAAAACGTGTGAAGTACACAAAAAACTTTTTTTTAGATTTTTTTCTCCGTTAATTTTGGAAAAAAACGCAAATTACTGTAAACCGAAAGTTGACGTCATCTTCCTCGCTTCCCCTTAGTACAGAGTACAGACAATCGCTGCTCTGGAGTGGCTCTGGATTCTTGTTGGGAAGATGACGTCATATTTTACTTACGCCCTTTTGGAATGACCTACTTTTCAACGTGTTTTTTTTGTATGAAATAATGAGTTAAATTGAAAAAGAAAAAATACCGGTGGCTTAAATTTTTACCTTTTTTCTAACTAGTTCATAAAATAAAGTAGTTAAAAATTATCACTAAAAATCATGTTTAGTAGGATTAAACTCTGTAAAGACAAAAGCGCGACACGCGCGGTCTATGTGTGACCCGCGTGTCGGTGACCTTGGAACACTACGATTCAATACTTTGCCCGTTCGAGGAGTGTTTTCCACACACCCCGCCACCCTCGCGCGCCCCCGCTCGCGTCCGGACACGCACACATAGCCGCGAGACGGGTTTACAGCACACATGCTTCGGTGTCGCTTCTTGTTATGTTAGTACATAATATATCTTCTTTGGTAAAGGTATGAGATGATCCCTTTGAACTTTGATTTATTTATAGAATAGGAAGTAACCATAATTAAAATTACATATAACTAAAATTATAACTATGACTAAAACAAAAAAAAAAACTTTGATTTGTATAAATAAAGTTTTTTGTGAAGCCACATATTATTTTTAAAATGTTGGTTCACAAAAACTTTAAAGTATTCTTCTTACCGAGGAACCTGACTATACACTCCTTTTCATTGATGATGCGGAGAACAAATGCCTCATACACCTGTCCGTCCTCCTCATACAAGGCTCTGCACGCCATACCAGCCTTCCAATCCTTGCCCGTCTTTGATGAGCTGGGCCCAGCCTGTTTGCCTTTTCCTTTCTTGTTTTGTTTCTGGTCTGAAAATAAATTAAATTTGTACGAACAAATATGATAAAAGTAACAGATACAAGATGACCTTAAAAGGATAGGCGGCGTGGGCTGGCCCAGGAAAGCGAGAGACTGCGTCACCTGGAAGAGGCGTATGTCGGAGGACGATCTGTATTATATCTGTATATATAATTGTATAGAGAAAAATTGAGGTATATTTTTAAGTAGATAGAGTATTAATGTTAAAAAACTTCAGAAATAAAGGCTATTTTTATTTATCAGATACAAGAACAGGTTAACAACCATTGGCCATCCATATAAACTAAAGGCTGGCGTCCACTAGGCTCGCCGAGCCGAGTAGAATCGAATCGAAATAGTTCACCTCCATACATTAACTATGAAAGTGCATCCATTCGGTCGATTCGATTCGGCTCTGCGTCAATCGACGCACTTTCATAGTTAATGTATGGAGGTGAATTATTTTCGATTCGATTCGACTCGCCTCGGCGAGCCTAGTGGATGTCAGCCTTCATGGTTTTAACAGGACAGTGTAACCATGGCTATAGCAACATTGGCAACTACAATACAAGGAAAATTTAAACTAATGAACTATACTTTGAACATGTTTTTTAAACTCGACTGTGGCTTTAGAGGCCAGGCCCAAGGCGGGGGGAGTGCGCGGTTGGAGATTGGCATGGGGAAAATCCAATTTAAACCTCCGGTGTGCCAACACGGCCGGTTTATTTTAACAATGACAAGGTGGTGGAAAAGTTCCCATATTAGGTATCTCTAGTTACAGGGTCTTAAATAGGGTTGCCAACCGTCCCGCCTCAGGCGGGACGTCCCGTTTCCAGCACCCTACAGGATGCGTCCCGCAAAGGATGCGTGCGGGACGCCAATTGTCCCGCTTTCAAGCCTCGGCAGAATTATAAGAACTGGAGCGAACATTTTGTTTCATTTCAGGAAAGAATGCACAACTTCGATAAATGAAAATAAGTAATTTATGTCACACCTGGCCATAAAGCGGCAATTACCGCACGCTCCGCGCGCGGGAAATCCCACTTCCTGGCCAGGGGGTGACATAAAATTTTGTACTTAACACGGGCGGTAATAAAGAAAGCCTCAGATCGCATATTTATCGCCCTTGCCTTCGGCTCGGGCGTCAAATACCTGCGCTCTGAGACATTCTTTGTATTACCGCCCTTGTTAAGTAATGTACTATTATGTCACACCTGGCCATAAAGTGGCCATTATCGCACGCTCCGCGCGCGAAAAAACCCACTTCCTGGCCGGGGGGTGACATAAAATTTTGTACTTACCACGGGCGATAATAAAGAAAGCCTCAGATCGCATATTTATCGCCCTTGCCTTCGGCTCGGGCGTAAAATACCTGTGATCTGAGACATTCTTTGTTTTATCGCCCTTGGTAAGTAATGTACTATTGTATCCTGCTCCCGGAGGACCGTACTCGTAATAGGATAATTTTAGCTCGGAAATCATTCCCTAAGAACGTATATCTCGCGGGAATAAATAATGTATCCTACATCATAATTGTTCCGGCCTAGCAAATACTAGTTCCTACACAGGATTGCTAATCAAATATCGCAAGGCGCCTAAGCTATACCGGCTGTCAAGAATATTTGCCTACTCACTTTTCGAACCGATCTCATTTGCAAAGCATGTTTTTTTATAATTAAATTGTAAAAATATTATCTGGAGTTTATCTTCAAACTCCCTTATGTCCATACAAGACATAAAATGGTGGCCCATAAAGTGAGTAGGCAAATATTCTTGACAGCCGGTATAGCTTAGGCGCCTTGCGATATTTGATAAGCAATACTGTGTAGGAACTAGTATTTGCTAGGCCGGAACAATAATTATACATTAACAATATTGATACAAGTGCGCGAGTCCCGCATTTTTTAGCCAAGTCCCGCAATTGTACAACAAATGTCCCGCAAATCGTAGCACATAAGTTGGCAACCCTAGTCTTAAAGCTTACCTTCGCGACTCCCTGACTGTGTGTTCGTCGACATAGCCAAGCGCTTCGCAACCTCTGCATTTGCAATCCTCAATGCTTTATCATACGCGTCATTAAGCTTGCTATCGTCCCATACGTCCTCTTCAACCCCATCTTCATGTTCCGATGCAGACTGCAATGCAAATGTACAAATTGATACTAATATCATAACGTAAATGCAATAAGTCGACAAAAAGTAAACGAGAGCAAGCTTACAGCCATACGTGTGCCTTTCTCAAACAGAATCTTATTAGCGGACATAATTTTGTGATCCCAAAAGTATAGTTCTTATCAAAAAATAATGTTTTTTTGTGTTTTATTGTATTTTTACCACGCTCAAGAAAAAGCGGCTTTGTTTTTTCTTTTGTTAGACTAAACTACTGTCAGTACTGTCACTGACGTCACTGTCATGTTTGTGTTTGATTGACATTGACAGTTGAGTTGAGCTTCATTCATACTTATGATAGCAACATTAATGCCAGCTGCTAAATTATTAATCGAACATTTTACAGTGCAGCTCAAGATATTTATTTACAATAATTTCTGTCCTTCATTTTATCAGGTCCTGAAAGAAAAAAAGAAGATGACGTACAAAAATCAGGACATTACTTAATTAATCAAATATTTTCATTTAGCAACCCTGAACTGAACTTAATTAACCCGTCAAGCGATCCCCCCTCCACAAGCTCAGAACCGCAAAGTGCCCCGGGAATTTCGAAAAAAACAATTTCGGACGACCTGCGTTAGAAAACATGAAATTGTGCTAATATGTTATAATTATATTGTAAACATTATATACCGTTGGAAAGCAGATAAAATTGTCTATCCATTTATTAGGTGAACTATTTGACTGACCTGTTTCTTTACCGCGAAATCAAATCATTTTGTCAGGTTTTCATTTGTTTTCTGTCACTGGTTGAAACACTTTGCTTGTTTACACTAAACTTTATCACACATTTGCACACTGCTTTTGCACTAATGTGAACTTCATTAAACTATGCATCAATTAAAATAATCACTTCGCTATCGTATGCATTATTTACACTACTATAACTAATTATTTGCATAACCTAAAAACTAGCTTACGCGCGCCATTTTGCCGGCGCGTTACTGACCAAAACACCGAAAGTTGCGTAGCGTTGGCAAAACAAATGGGTTGCCGACTTAAGACTAAAATATTTTAAATTGCATTAATAAATTTATTACTATATGGTGCATTCAACTGCAGTAAAATAAGGATATATTTTTAGTATTGTAGTTTTACGTAGGTAATAATAGTTTTCTTGAAAAGTTGAATTACACTATTACGTATGCTAATTGATACTATTACGAATAAGAATCCGAAGGCGAAGTCCGGCTATAATACGAGGCCAGGATAGCACTTACGGTCGAGGCATGTATAGTGCTTTTCCCAAAAATGAAACAAATTGTATGAATAACAATAATAAATTATTTTTGCCAATTCCGCTGCGATCATTCTAGAACCGTCGTTGAAAAAACCAGCATGGCGCTGGTGCCGGTGCGGTGCAGCCGGGCCCCCCGCGCGCGGGGGGGCGGCGCGCGCTCGGGGCTGGTGGCACCGGCGCGCGCGCGCCGGCGCCAAACTTAATATGATATGTAACCGGATTTACATACTTACTTCCTGGACAGTAGGCGCGATTTCTAGAAACTTTATGGGTGGGTTACGCGCCTTTATTTATAATTATATTAATATGGTGACTTTTTTGCAATATCTGAGATTTATAATGGCAAATACTAATTACGGGTCAACGAATTTCAGTACTTTGCGACAATTTTATCGCTCGAAAACTTATTTCATTATTTTTTCCGAACAAAAGAGGATTGTGCTACGATATGGGATCTTCGATAAAAATATTTACGGTGCGATTTTAATGTAAAAAATACGATTTCAAAGTAAATTTGGTTTTTCGCCCAAAATAACCAATAACAGACTTTGACAGCTGGACCGAGAGCACAGTGTCGCCAACTGGTGAGCGCTAAAACGGTAGCCCCTATTACACATGCGAATTGATGCTAGGTATTACAAATAAGAATCTGATTATTTTTCTCTCTATGTAGTATAAGTTATATATTTTTTGTATTTGTTTTGTATTATGAAATCATTAGAAAAAAGTTTTTTTGCATGATAACTTATTTATTTACGTGTTGAACCAATAACCTTTACCCATTCACTGCGTAACACATAGTGCTTTGAAATAGCTGAATAGGAAAAATAAGTGTCTGACGTGTCTGTTGTGTCATCATCAACCTATACAAATACTCCCCACTACTGGGCACAGGTCTTATAGAGGAGAGGAAACGGACAGACATTGTATAACCATAGTGTGCCAATTACTGGACTGTTATTTTTTGCTAAAGCAATTAGTTGACTTAAAATATACTCAATGGGAAAAAAATTGATATCGTATAGTTTTTAAGTAATATACTTAATTATAGGGTTTTGTAGGTTTTAAATCTATATTATTAAGGTTTCATGTAGTTAAAAAAACAGGTGTAAAGTATACATTATGTAACTACTACATTTCTTATGGAATTTCTGTTCAAAATATCCATAAGACATATTATTGCATAGTAGGAAGGACATTAGATCCTTTTTTTCGAATATAAAAGTATTTAGCGTCGCAAAAGTTAAAAAATCTTTATATATTTATTTGAGCCGTTGAAAACTTACATGTTGTTCTAAAGTAAGGGTACAAAAATATTTGTTTGCCTGTAGTTGAATGGGCATTTACAACGTATCTAGGTTATTAGGTATGTGTTTTAGGTTATTATTCTCAGGAATCATGTATAATTTACTAAAAACTTATATGCATTCGGTAAAAAAATACGGTTTCAAGTTCTCAACGCATTAGGTAAATGACACCGTAATTATAAATTGGTAAAATAAAACGAATATAACACAAATTAAATCAAAATATATTTACAAAAAATAAAAATAAAAGTGTGCTGTCGAGGGCGGCTGGGCAGAGCAGGCGATACGGGGCGCTGTAAGAAAAAAAATTAAAATGCAGAAATTTGTTATAAGTAGTAATATTATGTTTCTCAAAAAATCGAATTACATCATGGTGCTAAGGTTGTCGGTCGCCATTCAGCGTGGCAACGCGGCCAGTGTAATGGGTACCTTTGCACCAGGGACATCTCGGGGGGGGCTTTTTGAATAGGCTTAAGCTAGTCTTAAGTTTTAGTGTTTTGTTTTGTTGACGTTTGTATGTGGTTTGTAATTATAATTTATACTGATTCTAAAAAATAAAATAAAAATTACATCATTGGAACTGGAACATCAGGTCGAGGCCTGGTTGTTATGTATCACAACCAATATCATAATCATTTACAATAAGAATCGGAAACGATTACGATATCACTTGTGATGCATAATAACTTTGCAAATAGTGAAAGATCCTTATGACGACGTAATAAAATGTGTAGTCGAGTTGCCCGAAAAGCTGACGGAACCAGTTTTATTATAATAAGTTCGACTGTCGGGGTAGGGTAATAAACAGATAACAGCAGGCGCAAAGGCAGTATTATATAAAAATGGAATAAATTTGCGGTTTCAACATGAATACTTGTAAGAAGTGAGACAAGACAGGTAAACAACATTTTTGAAGTTGTATGCGTACTAGTACATATATAAATTCAAAAATGAAGGTCGCCTTACCCATCTCTTTTTTTTCGTTTTTATATTATACTTACGAATAAGGTAAATACCCATTCCGTCTGTTTAATGTAAAAACGAAAGCCCAAACCTATCCCCTCCCCCGAAGATTGAGTATACTCACGAGGGCGGTTTCCATAATTTTGGTTCGGGCTCGACAAACACGTCCCTCTCGCAACCCTCCGCATTGGCCATAATCAAGTGCCGCCTTGCCGCTGACAGCCTTGATTTCGGCCAGTCTTCCGGCCCAGGGGTGACGCTGCGCGCCCGAGCGACTGAGTTTCTCCTAAAAATACAAAATAGTAATTATAGATCAATAGTGATTATAGTAGTGTACTCATAGGTTTTTCACGGGTCGGCAATCCACGTGTGACACCCCTGGAGGTCCATACGTCTATGGGCTACGGTAATTGCTCACTACCAGGAGAACGTATGCTAGTTTGCCACCGACGTAGTATTCAAAAAAATACATAACTTTGTTAGCTTTGTACTGTAATAACAGAAATATAATAATTATACAATGAGTAAGATTTTCTGCCTAAACTGATGTAATAAATAATTACATAGTTTTAGAACTAACATAATTTCCTACGAGAATTTCTTACGATTGAACATCAAAAATCAAATTGAATTTTTTCTTGTCTGCTGACGGTACGTTTTGACGGCGCCCTTGAGCCTGTGCCCTTGAACTTGTTCGTTCAAACCCGATTACGAGAAATTGTAATAATTACGTAACAACCAAAGTAAATAATTGTATTCCTATATAAATTCTCTACAAACTTATCTATATCTTACTGTATTTCGAGCAAAGTAACAATATATTATCAGCCAAAGTACTTTGGCGAAGTACGTAAAACTTGGTGTCATAAAACTTTGGAGGCTTTTATCATCAAGTTATTTTTCGATATTACAAAAACGTACACATGACGCAAAAACCTTATTTAATTTCCAGTAATTTAGTATATAATTCTTTGAGCAACACTTACCTTTTCATTATAAAATTCACAAAACACAAAACACTAACTTTGCACTCGCGCAACACCCGCGAAGTGTAATGGCGGTAATATCAAATTTTTTCATACGTTTCGGAAATTTATTCATTTTTGTGCCTTGGATTCGAGTAAACTGAGAATATCTGCGTTTTTATGTTGGTAGAACTGTTACTCCCTCATTTTTAATACAGTTTTGATGTGACAACACAACCAAAGCGGACAAATCATTGAACCAATAGCAGCACTTGTCTTATAGACACGGTGTGACCATAAGGCGCTACCTGCCAACAAATCTTATGGACACACTGTGTCTATAAGTCGCTTGACGGGTTAACGTCAACAGTCTTAGGAAACTCTCATAGAAGACATACTTGTATGGAATTCCAGTTACAGTATGGCCAATCTAACAAAAAAAACTCAATAAAGTAGCAACACTTAAAATCAGTTGTCAAACTTGTCAACAAAACAAAAACAATGGCCGCCGTGCCTTTCGTGGTGTTTTCGTTTCGTCATTTACCCCATTGTATAACTTTTCGCCAGCTGTACAGGACGTCGAGTTGAGCTAATATGTTCCTCCGTTTCGTTAAGTGTGTGTGAAAAGTTTTTATCAATCGTTCTTGTGAACTACAACGTTGAGTTGAGCAATTTGCTCCTCCGTTTCATCGAGTGCGATTATTTTAGAGACAGAGACTCAATAATGGGTGGAAAAAGCAGGATTTGTGAGATTTGTGGAAGAAGGGAACGACACAATCCTGGATTCTTTGCCAGTTTCCCGAAAAATGAGCAACGGTATGTACCTATGGCTATGTCAGAATTACTTGTATTACAACCTCAAAAGTATATTTATTATTACGATTTATACAAATAAAATGCTTGTTATTAACGCTGTTACATTTTCCATTCAAGATATTTCAACATGTGGTCATTTATTGCATCTTTGAAAGTAGTTCCAACATTATTACTGAAGAGCACATTTATCTGCATTAAATACCTATAAATAATAACATTGAAACATTAAGATTCTATATCCGTTTGACCTTATAATTAGTGGTACACAAAGGTCACAATGCAATTTAAGACAAAGTCTACCATTTGAACTTACTTTTGTGTTATATTTTAAGATTTTGACATAATTAAGAATAAACGTAAAATAATGTTCAATTTTGTCAATATTTCTAACTTCTTATTATAAGAATGTTGGTAACAAAGTGGAGGGATGTGATGCATTGAAATAGGTAGAAGAAGAAGATAATAGAACAGAATTATTGTTTTGTTTGCAGGTGTAGATCATGGGTGCAAATTGTTGGTAATGAGGATTTAGTCCATATACCAATAGAAAACCTGTGTGCTGTACGTTTTATTTGTGGTGATCATTTTATAAACAAGGACTTCAATAAAAAAGGCAATCGCCTGAAAAAACGAGCCTATCCAAAGTTGCAACTGTTGCGGCAACCATTAACTGACTATCAACTTCGAGGGTTTCCTGCACATGTTGCTAGTAAATCAGGTGTGTATTGAATGCTGATGATTTTATAACTTATATAATCATACAACAATCTTACAATACAAGTATAAATTAGTTGTTATTAAAAAGATGAGACATGCCTTTATTAAATGTGATGGGTTTATGTTGTGCAGCTTAAAGAGTACTTATGGGCATGGCCACAGAATAAGTAATAGTACTCCGTACAGAAGTCTTACTGTTAACAAATCCGTGCGAGGCAAGCTAAACGTGCCAACACTTGGCCATCTCCTTCTATCGCACGCGCATCACTCGCTACATCTCTTTTTATCGCATTAAAAGTCAGCCTAAGGTTGAACTTTGAGCGGCGCGATGACGTCACGCGAGTGAGACGCCCCTGGCATGGCCACCTTCAATCTCCATTATCAAATCATCTTCAAGATGCCAAATTAGTGTATTGTCATGTGAACTACATACCCATTATTATTATTAGAGCTTCATACTAATGCAAAAATAAATATGTATACTCAATTTTGTAATGCAGCCATTAACCCTAAGGCATATATGAAATGATGAAACAGATTGAACCGTGTTGGCCCGGAAAGTCGTTGAAGACTTAGATGTGAATCCCGCTGGGTCACTAAATGTTTATAATTTTTGCTTTAATATAAACATAAATATAATAAATATTCTTTATTGCACACCTCAATGTAAAAGAAAAACAGACACAGATGACATGTAGAATATGTCTATGTCTATATCATAATTCATAAAACTTAAATTTTACTAAAATTGTATGTAAAATTATGTATTTATTTATCAGAAATAATGGCTATTTGAATGTGAAATTAAGTGAAGCTTTTAAAACTAGACTTTGTTATGCTTTTAGTTCCAGCGCCTGTCTGCTCAATGGATTTGACCGCTGTCGAACCCATAGCTTCCACCAGCAAAACACCACTTGCAACTGCCACTACACAAAACAAACCAGGTAAGAATTCTGGGGTATTATTCTGGGGGATCAGGAGCTGTAAAATGTACGATATCACGAGCAGCAAAAATTGAATTCAATAGGTGAGGTCTCACGCAATGACCTCATGGTTTCATTTATTACAATTAATGATATTATTATGCCTTTGTATATGTATTACACTATGACTATGTAGAAGAGGCGGCATCAGTTGGCCTCGGCTGGGCGGAGCTGGAGGAGGCCGCGATGGACAGCGAACAATGGAAATCCCTTCGAAGAGCCCTATGTCCCTGATGAGGGATAACAGGATATCATCATCATCATATGTATTAGACTTGTTTGTTTACGTGTATAATTGAAGGAATGTTTACAAAAACAACATAACTGACTAGACTGGTCGACATTTGCTGTAATTTCAATTGTACTTGATAGCGTGTCAACCAGTGTAAGCAGTTACGTTGTTTTTGTAAACATGCCTTCATCATCATCATCAATGATGATGCTTTCCCAGGAGACAATTATTTTTGACTTCGTTTTTATGCTTTTAGCTCCAGCACCCGTTCGCTCAATGGACGCGGCAGCTATAAACCTCGGGGCTTCCACCAGCAAAACACCGGTTGCAACTGTCACAACACAAAACATACTAGGTAAGTAAATAATTTGGTTGGATGTGTAGACATTTTACAATAGTGCACTTCTGATTCTGCTTTCATCTGATCTGGGGGCATGGCCGCCAAGTCGAACAAAAAAAATGAGGCACGGCCGTACCATCCCTTTCTCGATGCCATTCAGGCCATTTTCAACATTCTGCAATTCTGTGCTGGCTAAAGCTAGAAGTCTGAATTTTCAGTAACATATAGAGAATAATATTACTTAGATGTATTCTCAATAACATTCAATTTGAACCTGTAGTTTAAGAACTGTTGCCCGATAAAATTCCTAAGTTTTGTCACTGACAGTCACTGACTGACTGATCATTATAATTCTAAGGCACACAACCTCCTAATTTTAAACGTAATTAGTTTTTAGCCTATAAATTCATAAAAAACCTAAAAATATTGCAATTTCAGTCACATTTCAGAGATATGCAAACTATATAGATTTTGTTGCCTTATTCATAAAACCATCTTCAAGATGCCAAATTATTGTATTGTCATGTGAACTACATACATATTATTATTATTAGAGCTTCATTCTAATGCAAAAATAAATATTTATACTCAATTTTGTAATTCAGCCATTAACCCTAAGGCATATATGAGATGAGGAAACAGATTGAACCGTGTTAGTCCGGAAAGTCGTTGAAGACTTAGGTTTGTTCCCGCTGGGTCATTAAATTTTTATAATTTTTGCTTCAATATAAACATAAATACAATAAATATTCTTTATTGCACACCTCAATGTAAAAGAAAAACAGACACAGATGACATGTAGAATATGTCTATGTCTATATCATAATTCATAAAACTTAAATTTTACTAAAATTGTATGTAAAATTATGTATTTATTTATCAGAAATAATGGCTATTTGAATGTGAAATTAAGTGAAGCTTTTAAAACTAGACTTTGTTATGCTTTTAGTTCCAGCGCCTGTCTGCTCAATGGATTTGACCGCTGTCGAACCCATAGCTTCCACCAGCAAAACACCACTTGCAACTGCCACTACACAAAACAAACCAGGTAAGAATTCTGGGGTATTATTTGTCTATATCTAAAGAATGTTTTTTATCAGTGATCAGGAGTTGTAAAATGAAGGATATCACGAGCAGCAAAAATTGAATTCAATAGGTGAGGTCTCACGCAATGACCTCATGGTTTCATTTATTACAATTAATGATATTATTATACCTTTGTACATGTATTACACTTGTTTGTTTTAGTGTATAATTGAAGGAATGTTTACAAAAAAAACATAACTGACTAGACTGGTCGACATTTGCTGTAATTTCAATTGTGCTTGATAGAGTGTCAACCAGTGTAAGCAGTTACGTTGTTTTTGTAAACATGCCTTCATCATCACCATCAATGATGATGCTTTCCCAGGAGACAATTATTTTTGACTTCGTTTTTATGCTTTTAGCTCCAGCACCCGTCCGCTCAATGGACGCGGCAGCTTTAAACCTCGGGGCTTCCACCAGCAAAACACCGGTTGCAACTGTCACAACACAAAACATACTAGGTAAGTAAATAATTTGGTTGGATGTGTAGACATTTTACAATAGTGCACTTCTGATTCTGCTTTCATCTGATCTGGGGGCACGGCAGTCGCCCCGCCAAGTCGAAAAAAAAAATGAGGCACGGCCGTACCATCCCTTTCTCGATGCCATTCAGGCCATTTTCAACATTCTGCAATTCTGTGCTGGCTAAAGCTAGAAGTCTGAATTTTCAGTAACATATAGAGAATAATATTACTTAGATGTATTCTCAATGACATTCAATTTGAACCTGTAGTTCAAGAACTATTGCCCGTTAAAGTTCCTAAGTTTTGTCACTGATAGTCACTGACTGACTGATCATTATAATTCTAAGGCACACAACCTCCTAATTTTAAACGTAATTAGTTGTTAGCCTATAAATTCATAAAAAAACATAAAAATATTGCAATTTTAGTCACGTTTCAGAGATATGCAAACTACATAGATTTTGCTGCCTTATTCATAAAACTTAACAAACCTCTGCTAACTAAAATGTTGTTTGTCCTTTTCTCACAAACGTTAATGTCAAAGTGATAGATAAGGACAAACGATATTTAGCGGCTTGTTAATTAATATAGGTTTGACGGACGTTTATGAATAAGGGGGTTAGATTTCAGTTATTACACAATCAAGCCTTCATTATAAATTACATTAATGTCAATTTAAAAGAATCTCTATTGTGATCGTCAATACATTGAATAGAATAAAATACAATAGAACAATGGAAACATTAAATAAAATTTCACCCAAAGGGATCGTCATATGAAGATACAAATTAATAATACTAGTGACTCTGTGAGCTGTAGACTTCGTGAGTGTTTTTTTATTTATTTCCAAAACTATGTTAGATATCGAACCTGTAGAGGAGGATAAACCATAGAATTTTTTTTTTAGATTACTTGACAAAAATATTCTATGTAATCAAAGAACCTGCTCATAATAGTTCACGAGAATCGGTTGTGAAATGCGACCCTTAGAGATGAACAAATCGAAATTCGGCCGTAGAAACACAACATCGTAGATAAAAGAATTTTTTTTTTTAATTTTCAAAAAGTGACTCGATAAAAACATCTGTAGAGTTACCGCACCTGTTCACAAAATTTCACGAAAATCGGTTGATAAATGCGACCTGTAGAGGAGAACAAACCATTGAATAAAATAAAATAAATTACAAAAATTGACTCGCCTAAAAAGTTCTATGTAGCCATAAAACCCGCTCACAAAATTTCACGAGAATCGGTTGAGAAATAAAGGATAAAACGGCCGCAGAAAAATACGAAATAATTGATGAAAAGTTTATTTTTCTTAATTTCTAAAAAGTGACTCTACAACAAAATTGTATCTAGTTACCGAATCTGCTCACAGAATTTCATGAAAATCGGTTGATAAATGCGACCTGTAGAGGAGAACAAACGGAAATTCGGACCGGACATACGAAAGCATTTTTGTTGAAGCTAAAACAGAGACCTTCGTTTCACTCGGTCAATAAGTAAGTTTATCTACACACATATCGTAAGTAAATAAAATTGTATTGTATTGACATCGTTGCCCTTAATTCAATTTGTATACCTACTATAATTTTTATATTCAATTATGTTGTGACGATCCTTATTAGAAGAATATGTTCAATTAATTAATTAAATATTATTATTATTTATATCTAACTTGACGATCATAATGTGAATTCTTATATTTTTGACGTCAATGCGAACTTATATTGTAATTTACATTAATGAAATAAATGAATCTGAATCCTCTAAAATGCGTTCGGAAACCGAAGAAAATGACTCTCATTTCAACATTCAATGTAGGTAATGTATTTATGGAAATTTTCTTATCTGTGGCTAAGGCTACAGCAGTAACATAATTTTCATTATAATTTCCTATTTAATTTAAGGTGACGTGAGCTTAGAGAACAGAGTTTTTGAAGCCTTTTAACGCGTTTGTAGATGAAGATATGGTTTTCAAAAAATATGCACAACAATTTTGAGACCTTTCTGTAGTACAAACATCGATTCAAAACATGATTACGCAACTTTCGCTGAATAAAAAAAAATCGCGAACTTGCGTCTAAACCACACCTTTAAATAGTTATAACTATTTTTGCACATTAGCTATCAACATGAAAATTATATCAATAAATGCGTAATGTTCTACTTCATGGAACTCATCGATTACTTTTTCTTAACTAAAATAAATAAAAAAAAATGTAGTAAGATAATACTCATTTCTGCAAACTCGTTCGTACGCGACCGGCGCGGCCGCCCGTCCAGTGCTCAGCGAGCTGCGTTCGAGGTAGGATCTGTGCGGCGCGTCAATTCAACGTCACTTGACATTTCAATATTAGAAATGGGTAATTAATAAAAGGAAACCTGCTAGACTTCGTCATCTCGAGATTGTGGGTGCCAATAGAAGGAAAACTGCACAAACCATGGTAAGTGTAATGCAATATCGTATTATAGTGGGTAAAGGTATATCAAACCTTCTTATTGGAACGCTTTGACGCTGCCAAACTAACACAGTCTATGAATAACAGTAGGACAATACTCGTGACACAACGTACAACGTAATACATTTTTTTACTAACGGTGGTATTTATTTTGGCGTGTACGGACAGACAAATAGACACAGTGGACTTTCTTTATATAATACTAGCTTTAGCCCCGCGGCTTCGCTCGCGTATTAAGTGTAAGTTTCGCAATAATTGTTGAATTGTTACACCGGTTTACTACTACTTATATTGATCATCTGATATGTGATAGAGCTACTCCTGAAAAGACTGAAAACATATTTCAGGCTCCTGAAAACGACGGCATCTTGGGTGAAATTTTGATAATCTGATATGTGATAGAGCTACTCCTGAAACGGACTGAAAATATGTCCCAGGTGCCTGAAAACGGCGGCGTCTTGGGTGAAATTTCGATCATATGATATGTGATAGAGCTACTCCTGAAACGGCCTGAAATAACATTTCAGCCTGCTAAAACGCTTCTAAGGCACTGAAATTTACGTCTGAAATTTTTGTTTCTTTCCAATGGTGCTTATCTCTGTCACTCTCTTATTTCTCGAATGTTCCGAGTATAGCTACCTCTTTTTACTACTGCTATGTCTGTCACTCTCATTTCGAATGTTCCGAGTATAGATATCTCTTTCTACAACTGCTATCTCTCTCACTCTCTTCTCGAATGTTTCGAGTATAGCTATCTCTCTCTACTACTACTATCTCTGTCACTCTCTTCTCGAATGTTCCGAGTATAGCTATCTCTCTCACTCTCTTCTCGAATGTTTCGAGTATAGCTATCTCTCTCTACTACTGCTATCTCTCTCACTCTCTTCTCGAATGTTTCGTATGTTTTGTATAGCTATATCGTTCTACTACTGCTATCTCTGTCCTGCTGTATCCTGCTGGAAATTTCGCCATATACTGATATCAGATATAAGGGATCCTGAAACCGCCTGAAAACGGGTTTTCAAGCTATAGGCATAGGTACCGAAGGTTCTAGAATGTTCGCGATCGAAGTTTCTAGAAAAAAGAAGAAGAAGAAGTCTAGAAAGTCTGTATGGAGTCTTCATCTTCACCCTTCGAGCATGTTCTAGAAGGATTTCGAACGCCCCGGAAAGTTCTGGAAAATATGACGGTCTCGCTCTAACAATGCTGTCCTTGTCGCACTGTTCGAGGGCATTAGCATTATTGGAATGTACTACACATACAGTCTATCCCTTTCACACTTATCGTCTGTCTCTTTCACTCCTATTGAAAATTTAAAATTTACCCCATTTTTACCACCCACTTCCACCCACCGCCACCAAACTCCCTTACTTGCAAGTGCACACCAAGGGCCTTCTACCACTGCAATGCAACCATGAGAAGGTGGCAGTTGGTGATCATGGAGAAAAGGCCGGACATACCCACTAACACTCTCCTTTTATATATATGTATATATATATATATATATTGATTTAAATTTTCACGTTTTATATTATAGAAATTATTAATGTTTTCAATTTCAATTTTATTAGTGGACTGCTAGGTGTCGGTACGGAACCCTTCGCTGTGCGTGATCCGACACGCACTTGGCCGGTTTTAAAACTGCGTACCAGGCCTCTTTCAAGCGTGTGCGCGCAATAATTCAGTGTTTTGTAAATGTTATTGGTATATATACAGGTTGGATTTTCTTTTTGGGTCAGTGAGGGCAGCTAGTAGCTACCAGATCCCGTGCTGCTACGCGAAAATGGTCTTAGAAGACCTTCCCTCGAATTAATGAAAATTGGCGTTTACAGATTTTGGACAATCATTTTTTTTTTGATGCCAATCGATCCAATTCCTATCCAGGACCCAAAGTTCGTATGGGACCAAAAAAAATCCGACAAGAAAAGCCGCAAATCGAGGAAAACGCCTATTTCAAAATCAAAATCGAAGGAAGTTCTTCTAAGACCATTTTCACGTAGCCGGACGGGATCTGGTAGCTACCCTCACTGACCCAAGAAAAATCCACCCTGTATATCTAGGGTGACCCGCCTCGTGGCTCATATTGAATTATGATAAGTACAATACTTATTAATAAATAGATTATATTTTTCTATGTGTGGATATTTTAATTTCACAAGACTTTTATTGTAATAAATTATGCAAAAACAATATTGAGACATACTTCGCAAGGAACAATAACTTCGTTTTGTTTTTCAAGTAGATGATCAAACACACATGTAAATCAACTCAATTTGACAATTATATCATAACATAAGGGTGAATAAAATAAAAATAGTAGTTTATGCAACTGGTACATAATGAGGGGCATTAAAGTACGAGTGTGTTTTATGAAACGAGCCGAAGGCGAGTTTCATAATAAGGTCACACGAGTGTTTTAATGCCTAATTATGTACAGTTGCATACATTACTTTATCTACACACATATTATAACTACTCTAAGATGGGTTCAGAAACCGTAGTAAATAAATACAATTATTGTGTTAATACAACCTTTTTTGCACGGTTGCGGAAATATCGAAATCATAACTGGCAACCGATACCTGAATGTTATTTTAAAAAGTAAAGAGTCCCTATTCTGATGTGATCATGTCGTTCTAGCTCAAATTTCGTGCAATATATACTAAAAAAACATCGAGCTGACATTTCGCATCGACTGAGTTGAATTTTCAGTGATACTAGAATAGGGAGATGTCAACTTTGACATTTAAATTTTGACAGTTTTGTTTAACGTCTAATATTTTAACATCATATATGAGATTAAAATAAAAAATTATATTACTGCTGTAGCCTTAGCCACAGATAAGAAAATTGACATAAATTCATTGAATGTTGAAATGAGAGTCATTTTCTACGGTTTCCGAACGCATATTAGAGGATTTATGATATGTGTGTAGATAAAGTCTATTTTATTACAATCCACGATGTGTTGTCATTGTGTCAAAATATTTAATTACTGTGTATGAAAGTAGGTATGTAAAAATGACGAGTTGCCATTCGCATTATTTCGATTATACTGAACTATTGACATATACATCAGAATAATGGCGCCGTCTTGACAATGGTCATTATATTTATGGTTTACCCGTTCAGTTGTAGTGACTAAGAGTTGTACTACTGGCTATACACTATACTGTGACATCTCGGTATCGGCAGCGAGCGCGCGGGAACAGAAATGGTTTGCGCGGTGGCAATCGGCTAACCCCGCGCCTGCTCCCCTCAAGCCACGCACCTCACCCCCTCGAAAGCAGCTAAGCGCTGAGCTCACGTCGCCTTAATGTTATAATGTTAAACGTTGGTTAAACGTCATACAAAACTGTCAAAATTTAAATGTCAAAGTTAATATGTCCCTATTCTAGTATCACTGAAAATTCAAAATCAGTCGATGCGAAATGTCAGCTCGTTGTTGTTTTAGTATATATCGCACGAAATTTGAGCTAGAACAACATGATAATCAGAATAGGGACTCTTTACTTTTTAAAATAACACTCAGGTATCGGTTGCCAGTTCTAATTTCGACATTTCCGAACGAATCCGTGCAAAAAAGGTTGTATTAATACAATTATTGTATTTATTTACTTCAGCTTCTGAACCCATCTTAGAGTAATTATAATATGTGTGTAGATAAAGTAATGTATGCAACTGTACATAATATTTAAGGCATTAAAACACGAGTGTGTTTTATGAAACGAGCCGAAGGCGAGCAGAAACTGCAAAAGTAACTTTGTAATCACATGTATTGTGTATAGGATTACAATAGTAGTTTATGCAACTGGTACATAATGAGAGGCATTAAAACACGCGTGTGTTTTATGAAACGTGCCGAATTTCTGCAAATAGTAATAGATAAAAGTATGAAGTAGAAGAAAAGAAGGACTGCCTACAAAAAGAGACGAGATCCCATCAAAAACATTACATGTGGGGTTTCTGGTTCCTAGATAAAAAATCTTTTTAAGCCGAGGATACACTAGGGGACAAATGTCCTGCGACACGTGTCGCCAGCGACATCGGGTGAAGTAGCGCGACGTTGCCTGACTTCGCTCGACATGTCTGGCAACATCCCGCGACATGACATCGCTACGGAAATAAGTCGCGCGATGTCGCCAGATATGCCAGGCGAAGTTTCGCGAAGTCGCACGACTACGCCTGACGTCGCTACGGACATAAGTCGCGCGATGTCGCCAGATATATCAGGCGATATCGGCCGGCTTCGCTTGATATGTCGCCGACACATGTCGTAGGACATTTTGTCCCCTAGTGTATCCCTTGCTTTAAGAAACTGTAAATAAGATTTTGTATTATTTGTTCTAGGCGCTTCTGCTCCAGCATCCGTCTACACGATAGAGGGGACAGCTGGAGAGCCTGTGGTGTCCAGAAAGACGCCACTTTCGACATCTACGACACAAAATATAATGGGTGAGTAAATAGCCATTGAATGTGACATTGTTTAAACGTGAGTTAAACCTAAAATATCCGGAAATCAATAATTAACACTTAGTTTTAATTATTGAATCCTTAGAATATAATTTATTATTACTTTTAATTTATTTTCCTCATAGTCGAAATGAAAAGTAGAGTGAAACTCTGATGAAAGAACCCATGACTACTCGGATGAAAGAACCCATTCCACCCTTGAACTATTGACAATTGTCTCAATTGTCTAAGATGTATGTGTTTATGTATGTATAATCAACCGAGCGAGCGAAGCGTCTCTGCTTCAGCTTGGGTGAAAAATCCTTCGTCCAGATGTCCAGATGTTTGGATTTCCCGCTATTCTCTTCTAGAGGTCGCATTTCTCAACCGATTCTCATGCAATTTTGTGAGTAGATTTGATTGAGGACGATCAATCCAAATGGGTCAGTATGGATAAGTCAGAAACTATAAATAAGAGATAGCAAAAATCTGTTCTTTGGAACCATGGCGTCGATTTTAGTGCTATTGAAAACTGCATTCACACATTTAAAAAACCTGTGCTCAGCTCGGGAATCGGACCCGGACATATGAAAAAAAACTTACACTATTTCTATTTGGATATGGATTGTCATAAGCAGTAAATGTTACTATAAAACATGCGACCTATCTAAAATGAATAAAATGCATTGTATTTCATATCCTTTAATTTAATTAAGTAGATGTGTTTGAACTAACGACCATATTTTTCAACGCAATATTCAACTCGTTTAGGAAATGATTTTACTATTGCATTTTTCTTGTCACTATATTGTGATTCCTAACTTCAAATATTTGAGACTTATGAATTGAAGTTTGTAGTGATGAGGCTAAGACATCTCTTCTGTCAAATCAAGCGATTATTATCGAATAGTTCATTGCATCGATTTTACAACCGATATTTGAAATATTTTTATCAAGTCTTATATATACATTATACTCCATATCATAATTGTATCATTCTACAGAAACAAAATTTTATTACTTATTATGTATGGCGTTCTATATTTCATGCAATAAGAAAGACATTAAATGATCCTTAACTGAACTCTGTTCCAAGTTGCCGGAGACTTTTTCGTGTTGTATTTCATAGTTTAATTTTATGATCTTTGGTTTTGATTATAAATGTATCGTTTATACCTAATCGATTTCTGTCAATTTACGGAAATGTCATATGAATCCAAACGAAAGACTTGGTCACAACACTGGTTTTAAAAAATAAAAGACATAACACGTAACTGTTTGGGTGGTGAATTATTATCGTAAAATCCTCAACAACTATGATCTGAAAAAATGTAACGTGGGTTAAATTAATGTTTTAGAAAAGTAAAATAATCTTTTATTTATATTAGGGATGTTGACTCAAAATTTATTATTACTCCATACGAAAGAATATCTAAAATTATGCCAAATAGTGAAAATCCTATTCAAATATCTAAAAAAATAAAGAAACTACAACCGTTAGAATGTTTTAATTAGAGAGAGAAAGTGCTACAGATCAGTGATGTCACTGACCTAGAGCGCCATAGTAAATGACGATAGTTCAATGCAGAGGTGCGGTTTGCGGAAAAGGGATAGAATATGCCCCCTCCTAAAACTTTGATATTTTTTAAATGGCGGTGATATGGCGTTTGAAAACGTAAAAAATGATAAATTTCCGTCATTTGGACACAAAGCGAGGTCTACAGCTCGCAGAGCCACTAGTTAAATTATCTAGGCGGAGATCCGGCATGTATGAAAAACTATCCATCTCATCTGTTTTTCGATAATGACATACGTTACATGTTCATCATCATCCTCCTAGCGTTATCCCAGTACAGTTGCATCCTGAAGGATGCCTGGGGTCCGCTACCTAATCCCAAGATTTGGCGTAGGCACTAGTTTTTACGAAAGCGACTGCCATCTGACCTTCCAACCCCAAGGGGAAACTAGACCTTATTGGGATTAGGCTTTGTCAAGTGAGTGGGCAACTTGACTGTTAGAAGTTCTCAAACCGCCCGAAGGCCTCCAACTCGGCTTAACGACTGCTGCCATAGACAGCAACCGGGATCAACGGCTTAACGTGCGTTCCAAAGCACGGGAGCGCTCAGTTAGTAACCACTCAAAGCGGTCACCCATCCAAGTCCTGACCGCTGCCCACGTTGCTTAACCTTAGCAAGCGCAAGCGGTTCGCAAGCGCCGCTGGGCCACGAGCGCTCCTACATTACATGTTAGATGATATAATAATAATAATAATAAGAGATTCAGAAGGCGGTACTCCTGGACACGGCGCGGATAGTCAGGAGGTTCCTCTCTCTGTCGCCCTGACCACCGGTAGCTTAGGCCCTGCCTCGCTGCCGGCGGCACTCTAGGCTAGGTTTTTATAACGTTTTTATGTTTTGTAAGTGTATTTTTATATTTTACTTTTTATAGAAATGTTATACAAACCTAGGCTAAGAAAAGAAATAAATAAAGAGAAATAATAATAATAAAGCCATTTATTTCCAATAGATAAACAAATTACATGCATCATTTCTTAATATTAATGTCTAACTTATCTAAGTATTTAATTTACACATTTACGTAATTCTATTGTAATGTTAAGTATTATTATCTGATTATACATTGGCTAATTTCATTTTATAATATTATATATAATTAGATAATATATAGATTGATAAATACCACGGGGGTTGGCAACTTGAAACCTGGACTGACCCTGTTAAAAAATAAAAATAATTATTCCTTTTTGGGTCAACTACCCTTATCTCTTATTCGTAAAACACGAGTTGTAGTTGAAAGAACATGACAAAAGGAATTGGAAAAAACGGCCAAGTGCGTGTCGGATCACGCGCAGGGAAGGGTTCCGTACCGACACCTACGAGTCCACATTTAAAACCACTATGCAATACATTGAAACAGAAAATCGGCCAAGTGCGTGTCGGACCACGTGCAATGTAAGGTTCCGTAGTTGTCCACCCGTTACATTATGCGGACTTTCTTATAACTACGCTTTTGACACAACTAATAACATTATCTAAGTCATCATCATCATCAGCCTATATACGTCCCACTGCTGGGCACAGGCCTCCTCTCATAGATGAGGGGGATTGGGCAGTAGTCCCCACGCTGGCCCAGAGCGGGTTGGGGACTTCACATACAACTTTGAATTTCATCGCGGATGTATGCAGGTTTCCTCACGATGTTTTCCTTCACCGAAAAGCTAACGGTAAATATCAAATGGTACATTTTCTTAAGTTCGGCGACTACTCATTAACTATTAACGTCTACTTACTCGTTATAATTTTCCTTTTAAATTCATTATATACTAGTTTTTGCCCGCGACTTCGTCCGCGTGTAACTCATTCATCGCGATAGAATCTAATTATATTTTTGAACGGGCTATCCAACGATACCAAAAACGATGGAGTTTGGAAGAAAAAAATAATTGCAACCCTAGGTTACCTGTAGGGGAGGTACCCTAAAAAAATGTTTTTAAAGATTTTATTCTACCGGTTTGTCGGCGTAATTGATATTTATACGCATGCAAAATTACAGTTTTCTGAAGGTAAGACCGCACTAGGCGACGCGTCACTACGCGACGCGACGCTACGCGACACGGCTCTAAATCAGTATACCGCACTGAAACTGCAGCGACGCGACACTTTGCGACACATTTTGCCAGTCAGTTGTTATCAGTGTTGCCAGATCGTGCTTTTTAGCACGATTTTATGTGCTTTTTTTGGACACGAACGTGCTTTGTACGTGCGCTCCCCAAAAACGTGCTAAAACCGTGTTTTTTAAGTAATGAAGACTATCACCAAATTTCAAGTTCATGGGTCAACGGGAAGAAAAAATAATCTTATGAACAAAATTTTGTGACAGATTACGGACGGACGGACGCGTGAGTGACAACAATAGGATTCATGTTGGACCCTTCGGGTACGGAACCCTAAAAACGCGCTTTTTATTCCAAAAACGTGCTTAATTGGACACCCGACCGTACTTTTTGACGGAAGTGCTCTGGCAACACTGAGTGTCGCATCGCTTACTATACCGCACTACGCGACGCGACACTACGCGACGCGCCACGGCGCGACAAAGTTGGTCGATTGGTCAACTCTGTCGCGTCGCGTAGTGCGGTTTACCTCATACATTTACATACAAAGAATATTAGAGCCGTGTCGCGTAGCGTCGCGTCGCCTAGTGCGGTCTTACCTTAATACACTGAGCTACGCCGCGGACGGACGGACGGACATGGCGAAACTATAAGGGTTCCTTGTTTATTACGGAACCCTAAAAAGGTAGTATCTTCATAGATAACTCATGGCACTTAAGTCCTTTTGTTTGAGCAGGACAGTTTTTTAGTGATTTCTAATCGTTTGCTAATACCAATACTATATTCTGATTCTGAACCAATAATCAAATAACAGATGATGTATCCTTTGAATCAATGATCCATACTAATATTATAAATCAGCCTCCCAAAGACGTAAAAAAAAATCAGTCCTTTCCTCTCGACTGAAACTAGGTTTAAATGATACTTAAGAAAATTCTTTAAGGAATAAAGTTCGTCTTCTACTTGTATCGCGGTGGAATACCCGTCTGCCAAGCACATGAACATGTAAAAAAATCAGTCATTTCCTCTCGCATGAAATTTTGTCAGATGATAGTTTATTATGAATAAGTAAATTCGTCTTCCACTTGTATCGCGGTGGAAAACCCGTCTGCCAAGGCCCTAAACATTATATGGGATGAAAAAATATTCAATGCACAACGGCGTGTGGGGTATGCATTGATAGGCCTTTGAGATATTCGCTGACAAAGTCTTAAAAAGTGCATCGCCCCTCTCTAATTTCCAAATTATGCGGTCAAAATTTCTGAAAAAAAAAATGAGTGTGCAAAAAAAAAAAATATACTTTCAAAACATTTTGGTTTGAATAAATTACGTCAAATGGTTTTTGAATAATCGCTGAAAAACTGTCCTGCTCAAACAAAACGACTTAAGTGACGTGAGTTTCCCATAAGGCCTTTTTTGCTTCGATTTATTTGATAGTGGTTTTCAACGTGAACTAGTAGGTGTCGGTATGGAACCCTTCATTGCGTGTGATC
Source organism: Cenopis cana (assembly GCA_951800055.1). Classification (NCBI taxonomy): domain Eukaryota; kingdom Metazoa; phylum Arthropoda; class Insecta; order Lepidoptera; family Tortricidae; genus Cenopis; species Cenopis cana. Next base: position 14,776,025 of record OX637489.1, read on the forward strand.
CCAGACGCACTCTAGGACGGTTTGAAAGTTATTCGACAAGCCTCATTGTATCTTCATAGGCTTACTGACCTATGATGAACGATAGAAAAACTGAAAAAATACTGTGGCAGGCGTCTACAGTATGTTTTATACATCTTTCTTAACCACTCTACAAGTTTTCGTGCGAGAGGAAAAGACTAACGATTTTAGCGCCTTGCCCGCGGTCTATTTGTTCTTTCATCATGCCTAAACGGATGGACCAATTTCAACAGTTTTTGATTAGGATTAATATTAAAACTGGCCAAGTGCGTGTCGGGCCACGCGGAAGGTAGGGTTCCGTAGTCGTCCACCCCGTTACATTATGTGGACTAAAAAGTTCGCAAACTTATATTGACTATGTTTTTGACAGAATTAACAACATTATCTAAGGTATCAACGGAAATTGTACGAAAGTTTGCTTTTGCAAAGTACATTTCTGAAGTTCGACTATCACTCGTTAACTAGTAATGTCTACTTAGCTGTGATAGTTTTCCTTTTAAATTCAGCGTATATACTACTATCATGATTTTTTTCACATGCCTAGTAGCCACCGTTTAACTGGCAGGGGAGGGTGGGGGGGGCACTTGACCATAACAAAAAATATCACTTCTAAGCTTAATATCACGCTAACCAATTCTTTAATCAAAAAATGTTTATAGAAACCTTATAAAATTTTTAAAAGAGCTATCCAACGATACCCCACACGATGGGGTTTGGTAGAAAAAAAATTGCACCACCACTTTACATGTAGGGGAGGTACCCCAAAAAAATTTTTTTTTTTAGATTTTATTCTTCCGTTTTGTCGGCGTCATTAATATGTATACTCATGCCAAATTGCAGCTTTTAAGTACTAACGGTTACTGAGAAAAACGGGGGTCGGACGGACGGACGGACGGACGGACATGGCGAAACTATAAGGGTTCCTTGTTTACTAGGGAACCCTAAAAACTGTTGAAATTGGTCCATCCGCTGCACATTCCAGACGGTTATGATACTTTTTCCCGACTATGGAAAGGCAAAATGAGGGTTATGAGTTATGACGTTTGCGAAGTCTAGGAGGGCGCGCGGTTTGCGAAGTCTATATAGGTATAGAATAGTACATTACTTAACAAGGGCGGTAAAACAAAGAATGTCTCAGATCGCAGGTATTTGACGCCCGAGCCGAGGGCAAGGGCGATAAATATGCGATCTGAGGCTTTCTTTATTACCGCCCGTGTTAAGTACAAAATTTTATGTCACCCCCTGGCCAGGAAGTGGGTTTTTTCGCGCGCGGAGCGTGCGATAATGGCCGCTTTATGGCCAGGTGTGACATAAATAAATTAAAATGGTTCATATTTTTTTCTGTAGTTTCTGCAAGCATCTGCTCCATGGAGACAACAGCAGTAGAACCCCAGATGTCTACCGGTGGAACATCTCTTGCGACTTCCATGGCACACAACATGATAGGTAAGATACCTGGTGAAACGTTGAACCTACTACTATTTAATTTTCTGTGCTGTGAGTGTGACCAATTACTAGTAAGTAAGACTTGGACTTGTAAGTTAGAATGGATGTTTGAATAAAAAATTGGGATCTTTTCATCCAAATGCGGAGATGTTGGCAGAGAAGTGCCATGTAAGCACATGGGCGAATAACTACTTTTAAGAAACTTGATAAACAGCTTCATTTCTATTACAAAGGATGAATTAAACTTTGCTACAACATTCTTCATAGAAGGTGTAAAAGTTTTAAATATGAAACTAATAAATATTAAAGAGGGCTCCCATACAACAATCGTGATTTTTTGCTGTTTCTATAGATAATGGTACGGAACCCTTCGTGCGCGAGTCCGGCTCGCACTTGGCCGGTTTTTTTTGTAATTTTAATTGTTGTTTTCATCTACAGGTAGCATTTCTCAACCGATTCGCGTCAAAATTTTGTGAGCAGGTTCGATAATTATATAGAATTTATATCGAGTCAGTTTTTTAAAATCTTAAAAAAAAATACTAGCGAGGTCTAAAGCTCACAGAGCCACTAGATTTATTGATTTATTTATATTTCATTTCGGTTACAGGTGTGAATACAGTACAAGCGAGGCTGTTGGAGGAATTAAAAAAAGTTAAGGCAACCGTCAGGTCCCTAAGGCGTAATGCCAAATTGCTGGAACAAGTGAAATCTCCAATGGTGAAGGAAATTGTCGCTTCCGCTTTATCGAACCAGAAACGAAAACCCAAAGGTCGTCGTTGGACGGCAAAATATAAAATTTCCTGTTTGGCGATACTGAAGCGATCTCCAAAAGCATATCGCTATTTGCGCCATTTAGTGCCCCTACCTAGTGTGAAAACACTTCAAAACATCTTGCGGCGAATTCCTATGGAAACTGGTGTCAGTAAACCCGTTCTAGAGCACCTGCGCAAAATTGCGGCATCGTACGGCGACGACAAATATTGCTGTCTGTTATTTGACGAGATGGCAATAAAACCACGCCTTAACTATAATAAAGGCAAAGATGAGGTAGACGGGTTTACTGACTTGGGGAACTCTGAAAGGACCAACAATTTAGCTGATCATGCCTTGGTTTTTATGATACAAGGCATCAAACGAAAATTTAAACAACCGCTGGCGTTTTACTTTGTTAAAGGAACCATCTCATCTGCAAAATTGGCCACAATAATAAAAAACATAATTGGAGCCGTGAACGCAGCAGGTTTTAAAATTGTGGCAACAATTTGCGACCAAGGGCCTACCAATTTGGGAGCACTAAAAATTTTAAAAGAGAGTTCGCGTGCTGAAGAATGTCCTCAAATCAAAAATTATTTTGATTGCAATGAGGAGAAGATATACACCATTTTTGATGTCCCACATTTATTTAAATCAATACGTAACAATTTTTTAAACAGTGGCCAAATTTTAATGAATGGAAAAAAAGTTAAATGGGAGCACTTGAAAAAAGTAGAAGAAAGGAATCGCAACCTGCTATATTTGAGTAAAATTTCAGAAACCCACGTGAACCCTAAATACAGAGCAAAAATGAAAGTTAAATATGCTGCACAAACACTGAGCAATACTGTTGCAGCCGTCTTGAAGTTATTAGCGCTGGCTACCCCTGACCCGCTAGAACGCCAGGAACTGATGGAAAGTGGGGAGCTCATCCATGATCTGGACCGGCTGTTCGATATTACGAATGGTCCCTCTGGTCCGAATGATGTAAAAAAAGGCCAGAGGGAAAACGTCTCCAATAAAACCAACCATTTAGCGGAATGGGCAGATTATAGAAAAAAATTGGAGACACTGAGATTTATGAAACCTAACGGAACCACGGCGAATGTGAAATGCGTCCAGGGATATCTAACGACCCTGTGCTCGTTTAGGGATTTGTGGGTAGATTTACAACGCCTTGGTTTTAAATATTTAAACCTTAGGCAGCTTAATCAAGACTCCCTCGAAAATTTTTTTGGGCTTTTACGCCAGCACAGCCCTACGAACAGAAACCCCACGGTATCGTCGTTCGTGGCGGCTCTCAAGACCTCCGTCATCTCCGGCATGACCGCGCCACACAGTCGCGGCTCCAACTGTGAGGAAGATACCAACATGCTCCTCACAAACTTACAAAATTTCGTCTTTGGCGATCAGAAAACGAGTGAAGAGTCGATTGAAGAAGATGACCGAGAAGTTACTCAGCATGATAATAATAAAGAAAACATTAGTGTTGAAACCGGTGCTCTTCTGAGTATCCCGGACGACGAAGAAGATATTCAGGATTTAGAGGAAAGCCTTTTAAACCTCGAAGGTCAGGCTGTCGTTTACGTCAGTGGCTATATTGCAATGAGGATTTCTAAAAATCACAAGTGTCACACATGCATGAATTCGCTGACTACCTCAAATCCGGGAAATGATCCTACATTTTCATACATCAAATTAAGAGAATGGTGGAAAGACAGGGAGCATTTAACTTATCCGACTATTGGATTATGTAAATATGTAGAAAATTGTGTAAAAATTTTCGAGAATGAGGTTATACCTGCACTCCACCGCGACAATATAAGCGTATTCGCTACAACGTTGTTTATGACGTCTCACGAAGCATCATTTATAGGATGCAATTTACATGGAAGCATTGTGTTCCAAAAGATATCCGCGCACCTAGCCATTGTCCTCATTCGACGGCAATGTCAAAGAATTAATACCAAAATATCTGCACAAGAAGATGAACTTGCAGATAAAACCAAAAAGGCACAACAACGAGGAATAGCGAAGTAATAGACTAGGACCATTTTTGAAGAAGTAGAATGCAAGAAGCAAATCTTGTAATCGTTGGAGTGACAACGTTTTTAGGGTGTTTTAAGTGTATACGTGCCGTCAATAGAAAATGGAAATGATGTAAACAGACCAATTTACCTTCATTACTTCGTAATCACGCACTTTTAAAGAACGAACACAGTCTTACCAACATTTTATAGACATAATCCTTGTATTTGCATTAATTTTAAGCTATAATATCTTTTAATTATTCATATTTCAATAAAAACAATTTTCGTTTACAATGATTAGTTATGTGAATAGCTTGTCAATTTTTTTACTCAATAAAATGCTAGGAATCTATATTGTCATTGAAAAAAAAGATCGTTTAAGTGATGGGAATATCAGTATATCGAAAAAGTTTAATGTCATTATAGATTCAATTACAAATAACCTCAATTCTCATCATTTTCTTTTTTTATGAATGTATCTTTGTTATTATGAATTTTCATTTATTATTTATAATTATTTGCTGCCATGAAGTTAAGAGCCACACATACTCGCAATGAATATTCAATAAAATAATTTCTCGAGTGTCTAGTGGATTGCTTAATTATTGTTTATAGTCTTTCCTCATCACTATTTTACAACAAATCCATAGACGGCAAATGAATTGTCAGTCAGATATATTTGTTTACATAATTTCCATTTTCTATTGACGGCACGAATAAGTCTGCTATTTTTCATAAGACAGAATCATGGTATGGGCTGAACTTTTTCGGTATACCGTACTTACGGTTCAAATTTCGGAATGGCGACAGGCAGATCCGTATTCTGCAGGGTCAATACCCTCAGATTACGTTGTCACACCGTTACATGATTTGTCGCTTGCATTGTTTAGAGACGCGTTTTCGAATTTTGAGCCTAGTCTATAATGTTTTTCTGTTGCTCCTGATACTTTCAAGTTAAGCCGAAATCCCGGATTTGAAGTAATAAAACTATTCATGCATATGTAAGCAAACATTGTGGGGATTCCATTCTAGCGCGGTTCTTAAGTGAAATGTACCCCATTATAATGTAAACATAGAGTAATGGAAGTTCGAAAATGTATGATTTTATTTAAGAATATCAAATTTGGTAGCATTTTCGTTGCAAGCATCACTAGAAGTCTATAGTTGAGAAATTCAATCGAAATTTTTCATTCGAATTAATATCAACAATATTAGTTTTGTACAGTCGCCATCAGATATATCGCAGCAAATAATGCAAATACAAATGCGTTTTTTTTCTTTCTTATGCGTTTTTTTAATAATGCATTCATAAACATCTGATCATGCACTTTAGCTCCCTGTCAATAAGTGTCGTGTTCAGATATTTATGAACGCATTATTTGCTGCGATATATTTGATGGCGACTGTACACGCGAATGGATTCTAAGTTTTTTTTGCTAAGTCTTTTTTTTTCATGTTTAAGTATGTAGGTATATAGGTACCCTTTGTATTAGAATTGATTGGACCCTAATTACTAAGACTCCGCTGTTCGTCCGTCTGTCACTAGGGTGTATCTCATGAACCGTCATAGTTAGACACTTGAAATTTTCACAGATGATGTATTTCTGTTGCCGCTATAACAACAAATACTAAAAAAACAATAAAATAAATTTTTCAGGGGGCTCCCATACAACAAACGTGATTTTTTTTTCAGTTTGTTTTCGCTGTTTCGGATACCTTCGTGCGCGAGTCCGACTTGCACTTGGACGGTTTTTTAAACAAAGTAAAATGAGCTACCTAACTTAAGGTTTCAGGCCCATCATTTTTTCCCACACTATGTATGTATTTCTATACTGACCTTTTAGTACTATTTACAGTTATTAAATACAAAGTCCGCTAATTCACTACCAAAAGAATTATGTATCATAGAATAATGTCAGAAACTTGAAATTTTCGGGTGTTAGGGACGGGTTGGAGATAATCCCATACCCATTTTCATATAACTATTTCAGCCATCATTAATCGGAACATCGGACAACTGGAAAAATAACACTCAAGGACAAAGTTGTACGGTTTCACGGTATGTAAATGGATTTTTATACACTGTGTCATGTTTTAAATTAAATATGTATGTTGGAATTGTATTTTTGTAATTAGATCCTAATTAATGTGACATTATTTAGAAAATACAGTGGTTATTATGAAAAATAAGTTCTTATGGAAGTCAAAGTTTACTCATAAAACTTCACTTCATATATTTGTACTCTATCTATACTATATGTATTACAAACCTCTGTATTTGTAAAAACAACATACAACTGACATGTTACCTTACCTGACGTTGTATAATATAGTAATATAATCATATATTATATAATCTTCACGCATAATATGAGGGTGTTCTAAGGAGGATAAGTTTCATTGTATTCGTTTCAATAAATAAATAAATAATTTCTAGTTTCATTCACAATAATCATAAGAAAATTAAAAATTTCCCAGAGGAATCCCCAAATTGTCGATAACGATCGATAACCATCGACCTTGGACGTCACTAGTATCGAATTTTCGCAGCACTACCTTTGACAGATCATCTGATCAAAATTAATACTGGTAACACTCAATATTCCTTATGTTGGCAGCAATGAGACTGGAATTTCATACTAACGAAAAATGTATGAAGTTCCGCCTCTTAAAACGTAGTGATTATATTCTCTTTGAACGTCAACAACGAAAATGGCAGACTTGGCGTCTTGTGTAAAACTAGACATTCTTTAATTTCGTAAACACTAGTTATTTAACATTTTATTCGCAATTATAGCTTAATTCAAGCTTTTGTCATATTTTATGCCACTAGTCTAAACATTTGCATCATGACAGGGATTCCTACTGTAGTATTATTGTTCCCAATCATGTTAGGTGTTGAGAGAGTTCTAATATTTTATAACTCTATCATACCGCGAGTTACAAAGTATTTGTAAATAATGTTTCAGTAATATTTTCATGAGTAAAATATATTGTTCTACGCGATGGAAGACGTGAAAGTGTGTCGAATATGCCTTGTTATGGGTGTAAAGATGCATAACTTGCATTCGTACCCATTGTATGGCTACTTTGAATCTCTTATTGGGATCAACGTAAGTAACAAATTTTTGTATTGCCTGTTTTGAATCTTTTAAGTACCTTCAAACATAAGTAATAAATTATGAGGAAAGAATAGAGGTGTCATTGTTAAAAAAAAATGTGTAAGTAAAAAAATTTTTTTTTGGCGCTTTCGAGAATTGATCTTAAGCCCGCTGTACACATTGGGCCAGCAGTTGGGCCAAGACGCCAACGTGTGAATACAGCGCGCCAAGATCCTTTGATGTGTGCAAGAAAACCGACATTGGCGCCAACAACCAACATACACCCAAGCGGGTCTCTATATGTTGGCCCAACGGGTTGACCCAATACCTTGGCCCAATGTGTACAGCGGGCTTTACAATTTCTTATTCCAACTTCCAAAACTTGCAGCATATTTTTTTTTTGACGAGAATCTATTTGTGTCCTTATTAAAAAAAAAACATTTTAACTTTTTTCCAGCCACTAAGCATGATGGAGCTGCCTCCATATGGCTGTTACGAATGCACTGCGCTAATGATAAAACTATATCATTTCAAGGAGAAATGTCTCATCGGCCAGGCGGAGCTGTATGCCATGTTACAGGCTACAGGGAAGGTAATAATGATTTTAACATTACATAAAATGAGGGCTACATTTTGTCCCTTCTGCTGTCAACACAGTGAATCCTCAAAATTTATAAAGGGTTGGCAAAGCGCACATGTCTCTTTTGGAGGTGTGAGCGTCTATAGGCTGCGTGCGGTGTCCCCTAACCATCAGGTGGACCGCACGCTTCTTGGCGACCGTCATAGTATAAAAAAACAACGGGTTGCACTCCGGGAGTGCCGGTAGAAGTGAAAACTCAATAAAGAAAGTAAATAACAAAGATATTCATATCCGTATCCGTATTCATATTCATACTCATGTTCATATTCATATTCGCATAATCCATTTACATATATACATAATATGTCCTGAGTATCATTGTGTCTTACGCATCTAAGACCAGCTGAGTTTAGCTGAGTTGAGCCCCTCCTAACATCGCAATCACGATACTAGGAGGGGTCATCTAGCTGGTCTTAGAATCTGTCGCGAGTTTAACAATTGTTCCCCAGTACAAAAGTGCTCAGCACCGCTAAAGAAGTTTTCACTTTAAAAATCTCTTTACAGATCACAGTACAAGCATTAAATAACATAGACCGCCACCAACTAAGACTTATCTCAAATCTAACTATCAACCATGACAATAACATAACATCACTTGTTCATGATGACAAACTAGACATTAAACAAGAAAAACCTAAACAAGATACTGAAAATTATCACATAGAAGTGGACTGTATAAAACAAGAGGATTATGATGATGATTTTCTGATGACAAATATGTCAAGTGATGATGACGAGCCACTGTCTGTGAGGAAGAGTGTGAAGGAGACAAAGAAGGAGAAGAAGAAAAGGGGACGGAAGAGGAAAGAAGTTAGTTCGGATTGTAACAGAGATTTGGAGCATGTTGAGGTAATGTATACTATTTCTTTTTTAGGGTTCCGTAGCCAAAATGGCAAAAACGGAACCCTTATAGATTCGTCATGTCTGTCTGTCCGTCCGTATGTCACAGCCGGTTTACTCGGAGACTATAAGTACTACAATTATGAAATTTGGTAGGAAGATGTATTCTATGAACCGCTTTATAAATGTGATGTGAAATAAGGAAAAAAAAGAATATTTTGTAACCTCCCATACATGTAACCGGGGGACGAAAAATTTATTTCCAATTTAAGTAGTCGTGTGGGGTATTTTTGGATAGGCCTTTAAAAATGATATAGAGGTTACTAAGAAAGTTTTCCATTTAAGTCAATCGTTGGTGAGATATTAGCTCCCAAAGTCGTACAAAATGTGCCCCCCCCTCCTCTAATTTCCAAACTATGAAAATTAAAATTCTGAAAAAATTGAGGTGGTGTACAATAATAAATACTATCAACGAAAATTGGTTTGAACAAGATGGGATTAACGGTTTTTGAGTTATCACCGAAAAACTGTCTTGCCCAAACAAAAGGACGTAAGTGCCTTTCTTTGATTCAAGGTATTAAATAGTTTTTTGAAATGTGGACTAGTAGGTGTCAGTACGGAACCCTCGTTGTGCGTGATCCGCTCTTGGCCGCTTTTTTATAAATATGAAATATCTTTGAATAAATGTCTTTGAAGTGCTTATAAACTATCTCACTGCTAGGCAAAGGGCTGACCCTTGAATTGCTCTGAGCAGTTACGGACGAATCCAGTGAATATTTTCAGCTAGGTACTTTCCCACTGAGCCGTCTAATTTCTTACGCCTGTTTTTCTCTAGGCAGAGGTTTATTTTACAAAATGCCATACGCCTGAATTGAGAACAAATAACTTTGACTAAAAGCTAAAGGGTAGGTTGCACAAAACCGTTGGTTTTCGGTAACTAAGTACCCTGAATCTAATTGAAATGAATGGTAATCTTTTTTTCGGAAAGTTTGATAAGTTTCTTTGAGAGATGGCAGCTGTCAGCGCCATATTCAATGTTGATGGATTAGTAATCGTAAGTGGAAGCAACAAGCCTCTAGTACTTTTTAGGGTTCTGTACCCGAAGGGTCAAAACGGAACCCTATTGCTGTCACTCACGCGTCCGTCCGTCTGTCCGTCCGTCGTCTGTCACACAGGTTTACAGCCAAACGGTTGGAGCAACAATAGTCTCTTTCAGGTCAGTCATATTTTCAGAGTATAAGCATCTTGGTGGCCCAAAGCATAACATAGCGGCCCATACAAATAGTCAAAACTTATTTTAAAATATTGGAGGTTCCCATACAGCTAAAGGAGGCGCGAAAACAAACCTAGTTTATTTTGCGGTTGGTTCCAAACCCTAAATGTGTGAAGTCTGACTCGCACTTGGCCGGTTTTATTTCAATTTGCCTAAAATAGGTGCTTATAGAGCAGGAACAGAATTGGAAAAGGCGTCTCTAAAAAATGCAAGCGGCAAGTCATGTAACAGTTGGTGTGACAACGTTATCAGAGGGTTTGGACCCTGCAGAATACGGATCTGCCTGTCGCCATCTCGAAATTTGAGCCAGAAGTACGGTATACCGGAAAAGGTGCAGCCCATACAAAAATTTTCGTAGTACATTTAGTAAATCGATGCTCTGGTACTTTAAAAGAGGTCCGATTGATATGGTTTTTTGGTATGTTGTAAAGGACAATATTAGCCATGGTAACCTATAATTTTCGGCCCTCCAGCGCCACAACTTTGGCCGCCATCTTGGAAATAGTGTCACTTTTCTCAGTTTTTAGCTTATACTGTCATCAAAGTTCATTCGAGTGCTAAACATAGTTCTGCAATATTGTAGAATACAATATTTGCTAAAACTTTTGGGTACAAAGATTTTTTCCATGACCCCTAGGGACGAAGATATGACAGAAGATATCATTAAAAATTGCCACTTTTTTCTAGTTTTCCTCTCATATCTACATTTTAAGCGCATTTTAGCGCTAACTATAGTTCGGAAATATTGTAGATCACAAAATTAGCTACAACTTTTGTATTGAAATATTTTTTCCACGACCATTAGGAAAGAAGATATGAAGTCATCTATGGAGTACAACCGTCGAAATTTGCTACTTTTCCAGTTTTCTTCCCATATTTAGGTTTGAGTGCAATGAATCGCAATCTGTAGGGGATCTATGATGGTCGACTGATAGCGTGATAGACGACAAGATAAAGCATCTGTCACTCTCCGATCTATACCACTTCAATCCCTCAGAAGACATAATCGTCTGTTTCCACGATACCTAGAAGATTGTAGGTACTTTGAATTTGCATATAATTTTGTCTTCTGTAATATTGCTGACCGAGAAATGCACTAAAACGCAAATATGTGAAGAAAACTGGAAAAAGTAGTAAATATCGACGGTAGTACCCCATAGATGACATCGTACCTTCTTTCCTGATGATTGTGGAAAAAATATTTCAATACAAAAGTTGTAGAAAATTTTGTAATCTACAATATTGCCGAACTATAGTTAGCGCTAAAATGCACTTTAAACGTAAACATGAGAGGAAAATTAGAAAAAAGCGGCAATTTATAATGATATCTCCTGTCATATCTTCGTCCCTAGGGGTCATGGAAAAATTCTTTGTAGCCAAAAGTTTTAGCAAATTTTGTGTTTTACAATATTGCCAAACCATGTTTAGCACTAAAATGAACTATAACGACAGTACAAGCAAAAACCTGAAAAAAGTGACAAGATTCTCCAAGATGGCGGAGAAAGACGTGGAGCTGGAGGGTCAAAAATTTCGGGATACGATGACAAATATTGTTATTTACGGCATATCAAAAATCCATAACAATCGGACCATAGTTAGAGTACCGGAACAACGATTTACCAAATGTACAACGAAAAAAATTGTATGGGCTGCACCTTTTCCGATATAACATTCTTACGGCTCAAATTTGGGGATGGCGACAGGCAGATTCGTGTTCTGCAGGGTCTAAACCCTCTGATAACGTTGTCACCCCAACTGTTACACGATTTGCTTCTTGCATTCTACTTCTTCAAAAATGGGCCTACTCTATTACTCTTTATAGATTTTAATATACTACTTCAACTTACAGACAACGGACTTATCAACTGCACCAGAGCCAGATTGCGAGGTCCCAGATGTCCCAGAGAATGAAGAGGTCTCCGAGGTCCCAGAAGTCCCAGAGATCCCAGAGGCCCCTAAAAAGAAGCGCGGCCGACCGCGGCTAAAGGAGGCTAAAGAGGCTAAAGAGGTTAAAGAGACGAAGACGCGGCGGACAAGGAACACGGGGGGAGTGGGGGTGGACGACATTGACTTGGAGGATTATGTCACTATTGTCAAGTTGACTGTGAGTATTGTGTGTAAATAATTTTTGAAGTGAAAACTTCTTTAGCGGCGCTGAGCAGTCTGAGCACTTTTTGTGATGGGGGAAAATTGTTAAACTCGCGACAGATTTTAAGATTTTAAGACCAGCTAGTTGATCCCTCCTAGTATCGTGATTGCGATGTTAGGAGGGGTCAACTCAGCTAAACTCAGCTGGTCTTAGATGCGTAAGACACAATGATACTCGGGACATATTATGTAAATGGATTATGCGAATATGAGTATGAATATGAATACGGATACCGATACGGATACCGATACGGATACCGATACCGATACGGATACTGATATGAATATCTTTGTTATTTACTTTCTTTATTGAGTTTTCACTTCTGCCGGCACTCCCGGATTGCAACCCGTTGTTTTTTTTTTATTAATTTTATTATAGACAATCTTACACAAATCAACCTAGTCCCAAACTAAGCAAAGCTTGTACTATGGGTACTAAGTGACGATATACATAATTATATAGATAATAGATACTTAAATACATAGAAAACATCCAAGACCCAAGAACAAATATTCGTGCTCATCACACAAATAAATGCCCCGCCCGGGATTCGAACCCGGGGCCTCCAGCTTCGTAGGCAGGGTCACTACCCTCTAAAGCGGTCGTCAAATTTTGTCTCGCCTGGCCATAAAGTGGCAATTGGCTACTTGACAGTTTTCGGAAATGTATTTTAAATTATACGTAGGTTTATTTTATACCTGTAACAATTATCTTTTTCCCCCAAAGAGCTTAATTTCTTTCAAAAAAAATTTTTTTCTTTAAGTTATTTGAATTTCGCGCGAAAACAGCCGATCACGTGACTGTGAGTACTGTGACGTCGCACTTGATAAACAACTAAAGGTTTACTTCCGCAGCCGACAGCAGACGGCAACTGCATGTTACACCGCACTCCAAATTGTACAGTAATTTGTGTTGTTGCGACACTTCTCCGCTCATTTTAAATAGAGCTTTTTACGATACCGTTACGGTTCAATTTGGAATGCGGAGAAACATAACGTGCAGTAAGTGCAGTTGCGGTCTGTTGCGGAAAAACCTTAACTTTGAAATGTGACGTCACACGCGTTTCGCTTTTTGTAATCCACAGATAAAAAAACTCTTAATTTATTTTTCAAAAATAAAATGTTTTCTATTAATTTTAAAGCACAAAACCTATTGTATGAGTATTGTAAACCTATAAGCTACTGTATCCAACACATTATAGTACATTACTTAACAAGGGCGGTAAAACAAAGAATGTCTCAGATCGCAGGTATTTGACGCCCGAGCCGAAGGCAAGGGCGATAAATATGCGATCTGAGGCTTTCTTTATTACCGCCCGTGTTAAGTACAAAATTTTATGTCACCCCCTGGCCAGGAAGTGGGTTTTTTCGCGCGCGGAGCGTGCGATAATGGCCGCTTTATGGCCAGGTGTGACATAAATTATTTTATTTTTACAACTGTCAAATAGCGAATTACCGCACGCTACGCGCGCCTCATCTTTGTCCCCTGGCTAGATGCTGGCCAAGAGAACCCCATTTTTTTATAAAAAAAATAACTTCTAGAGGATTCTAACCTACCCCATATATACATATATATAACATATATATCACTTATGACACGCGAAGGAAGGTAAGCGCTGTGGGTAAGTATGTGTGCGTGCGCTGTCGGTACACGCGTCAATTGCTTGCGCCGGTGCGTAGCGCGTGGCGCGGACGTATCGCGAGGCGCGACGGCACCCGATCGACACCAGGCGGGTCTCTCAGGGACGAGGTAGCTGACCTCGGTGCGGGGGGTTCGTGGCCATTCTGTAGGCCTAGCACGTGTTGCGCTCAAGAGTATGTCGGCGTAGCTATCCGTCACTTTCTAACAGCGCCAATCAGAAAAAGACGCGTAGTTCGAGATAAGTCGAGATACTCTCGAGCGCAACATGTGCTACGGGCGCTGTATGTAGTACTATTTTACTATTCTGTGCCCATACTAACTTATTGATTTGTCGACAGACTGAGGAGCAGTTAGCTGAGATACAGAAGCGGCAGCAGTCTTCCAACTATTTGAACGCGCCGTTCCAATGCAATCTCTGTTATAAGGGCTTCATAGACACGCATGCGTGGAAACATCACGTCGGAAAACACGACCCGGTCAGTTACATAGAACCCTGCCCTAATGCGGTTGTCACACACTGAGCGAAAAAAAAACTAATTATTAGTAAGTTTTAGTGAATCCCATGACAAGGAGGTTACATTACTAACGGTTACAAACCAGTTTTTGATAATAGTAGTTATTTACTAATACCAAAAAATGTGTCCTTGTACTGTACTACTAATTACTGCTAAACTGTTTTGTAACCGTTAGTATATAATCTCCTTGTCTTGGGATTCACTAAATCTTAGTAATAATTAGTGTTTTTTTCGCTCAGTGCACTGATCACACCTGCGACACGCGAAGGAATGTAAGCGCTGTGGGTAAGTATGTGGGCGTGCGCTGTCGGTACACGCGTTTGCGCGGGTGCGTAGCGCGTGGCGCGGACGAATCGCGAGGCGCGACGGCACCCGATCGACACCAGGCGGGTCTCTCAGGAACGAGGTAACTGACCTCGGTGCGGGGGGTTCGTGTCCGTTATGTATGTTATGCTATTATACTATTCTGTGTCAGTACATAAAACCCTTGCCCTAAGGCGGTTGTCACACTGATGCGGTTTCCGGACGGTTTCCGCAGTGGGAGCGTGGTTGATTGTTTGACAATTATTTTTCTAGTATTCCTCAGGATTCCACTTCTCCACAGGAATCCTTCGCTACGTTCTTGATTCAATCAGTCACCCTCGCTTCAATATACCATTTTGCTCACTTGTAATACAATCTACTATTAGTTTATTCAAAAAGAGTATCAAAAATCATACTATAATGTTATTAAGCATACCTTATTAACATTAAATTATCTGAAAAAAAAGCACGGTATTTGAGCGTGAAACCGTCTCCTTCAACACGCTAATGGAATTACGTGCTGTCTCTGTCCTCGCTCTAGCCAGCGTGCCACGCGCGGACATTTTCCCTCTCTGTCGCACTTAAGTACAAACTTGCAAATGCGACAGAAAGGAAACTTCCTTTTCGGTTCGCGGTAGACCCGGTCTTTGTTTTTTTATAATAATTCTAGTGTATTGTTCTCTACGTAGTCTATGATAAGCGCACAGGGAGCAGAATTGGATTTTGCTCCTTAGGGCAAAAATGATAAATTGAAAAAAAAAGTAGGGTTCAAAAACCAGTTTTGCTCCCTATAAACGGGCTAGTAGACACATTTTTTTCAAATAGAAGGAGTGCAAAGAATATTTGTATTGTATTGTAGAGCGCGGGTGAGGTGGAGTGCGGTATCTGTAAGTTCCGTTTCCGGTCTCGACGCGCGCTGCAAAAACACGCCGCTAATCACGAGAAGAAGTACGCCTGCCGATCTTGCCCCTATATCTCTAAGACCACGTAAGTTTTTTTTTAATTAATAATGTGATTGCTCTTGCCCAGCATCTAGCCAGGGGGCAAAGATGAGGCTGACGGTGAAGCGAGCTCACCAAGATAATGCCTATTCACTCTTGCCTTAAATAGGTCCAGGTTATATGAACTTGGAAATACAGATGCCGGCAGGGAATTCCAAACCTTAGCAGTGCGCATCATAAAAGATGACGAAAAGCGCTTGGTTCTAGTAAGAGGAATTTGAACCAGGTAAGGATGGTAACCTGCCGTACGTCTGGATGTCCGATGGAAGAAGGGGGAAGGCGGTATGAGCTCATGGAGTTCCTGAGCACACTCACCAAAGTACAATTAGTAGAAGAAGCATAGACACGCTACTTTACGTCTATGTGCTAGGCTCTGCAGCTTAGATCCTACTTCCGTACTGTCGCCAATGAGCCTCCTGGCTCCGCGGTCCACGGAGTCGAGTGCGGCAAGTTGGTACTTAGCTGAGCCATCCCAAAGGTGACTACAATAAGTACCTATCAGTGGCGGAGCGTCCATACAACTCGATTCCCACCGGCTTGCCTTTTTTTCAGCCAGTCCAGTTCTTTTACTACGGCTCATGAAGAATAAGAAAGGCAAATTATTTCCGGCTTCCCTAAGAATATTTTTGACGCGCCGCCACTGGTACCTATGTTGGGGCGTCTAAACCTCCGTACTGACAGACCTGACTACCTGTGACTGGCCGATTGACTGACAGACCTAATTTGAATACGGGCAGCGCCCGTACCACATGTTGCGCTCGAGAGCATCTCGACTTATGTGTGTTCGCTTCGTAAAAGTAATGTGAAATGACGAAAAAATGGTAGTGGGAGGGGGGCACTCCATACATGTAACCAGCGGGATAATCACGTTACGATAATATGTACTACCGTTGGTACGTAATTAATCTCAGTTTTAGTATGGGATTTGACATTTAAATCTATCGTACGAACGGTTGAAAACGTTACGTGATTACCGCGCAGGGGATACAAAGCGAAACGATTTATTTAATGATCGTACAACAGCGCAGCAGCGCGTGCGCGTGCGATCCGTAACGCTGCCCCGCAACCACTGAATAGTCACACGACGTGTGAGCCGGCGGCTGCATGTACTTTGCGCGGCGCGATGACGTCACGGTAGTAAACCCCTCCTGACTTCGGCCAACTGAAATGATTTCAAGTAGGTATAATTGGTTTTGTATCTGTGCAGAACGCAAGCGAAACAGCACCAGAGGTGGCATAAAGGAGTTACATACAAATGCCAGTACTGTGACGAGATATCCACGTAAGCCCTTTACTTATAAGTCTTACTACAACTTACTATAAGTGATACAGAAAAGAAATACAAAAAAAATTAGCCGAGATCCCGCACGCAGCCTGACACGAGATTCGAACCCACGCTCGCCAGACCAGCGTCCTTACCATTAGACTACCCAGATCACTGCGTCATCACAGCAAATCTTTGCCTTGCATTCTAAGCCACTACTTCTAGCGACCTCTCTGTATTTTCTTCAAAGGCTCACAGACTTACACTGGTTTAACAAAGATAATTTGAAACAAACACAAAGGACTGTATGTATTTATTTATTTGCAGCAAGTGGACATCCTACCTCAGCCACGTGCGAATAAAACACCCCTCCGAGTTCATTTGCGGTGTGTGTGGCTATTCCTACGTCAGTAAATTGGGACTGGCCATGCATAAAACTATGATGCATAAAGACTATGTGGTGAGCACCTTATGTTTTGAAGTGAAAACTTCTTTAGCGGCGCTGAGCACTTTTTGTGATGGGGAAAAATTGTTAAACTCGCGGCAGGTCACGTGACCGACAGATTCGACAGTTCGTCAGATTGAAATTCGTAAGGAGGTCTCAATATAGTGGACGGAAGTACGCCTAGGACGCTCTACGACCAGCAAAGTTGACCCCTCCTAATATCGCAGGGCGGACACGTGACCTGTAGAAGATGAATATTGGTAACAGCGCCACCTATGAACAAACAAGTGAAGTTTCTCACAGTGCAGGTTTATCGTGTTAAGTTACAACCGAAAGCAGCGTTCTGTATAGTTAGTGCCTTGTATTGTTCGTAGGTGGCGCTGTTATCAAAAATGTAATAAGTGAAAACTTTTTTATCATGTCATTGAGTTTTCACTTCTGCCGACACTCTTTTAATAATTGCACTTTGACACTGAGGATGCACTGTGTTGAGAGCGAGGAACCAAAATTTGTCTCCCTTTCGCTGTCCGAGCGAAACATTATTTTTTGCCGAAACCACACCTGTGATCTGTGACGCGCGAAGGAACGTAAGCGCTGTGGGTAAGTATGTGTGCGTGCGCTGTCGGTACACGCGTCAATTGTTTGCGCGGGTGCGTAGCGCGTGGCGCGGACGAATCGCGAGGCGCGCCGGCACCCGATCGGCACCAGGCGGGTCTCTCAGGGACGAGGTAACTGACTTCGGTGCGGGGTGTTCGCGGCCATTCTGTATGTAATACTATTCTGTGCCGAAACCGAAACTTCGGTCGGACACTAGTTTCGGGTGTCAACGGACGTTATTGACCTTCATGGAGGAGGAATTCTGGCCGAAAGGTGTCGATTCCTGCGGTTTCGCGGTCAGTTATTCGACACCCAGAGTAAGCGCTTCGCGTCATCGTCCCAACGTGATATTATTTAATTTTAGGAAAGATGATATTTATGTTAGTCTTCAAGGTATTTGTGTTGGGGGGGCCACAGATGCCTAAATTAAATTGACTGTTATTCTAATACAGGAAAAGACGGAGCCGGACGGTGAAAAAGGCCCGTTCTGCCAGGATTGCAACGTGCAGTTCGTTACGGAAGAAGCGTGGAAGCGGCATATGGTCACCTCCGCCAAGCACGCCCCTACTAACGATTTCAAGTGAGTGTCACATTCTTTAAATTTAATTTTTAATACAGTTGCTCAAAAAGTGGTACTTTATGTAGCTGTATATCGTGCGCAAAGTTGGATTTCGCTCACTAGTGCTTTTTACTTTTCCAACTTTTTTAAATTTACTGTTGACCCAAGCCTTACATCCAACCAAAGAGTTTTAGGTTCAGTCACTTTACTTATTTATTTAATAAAGCAAATGCCATTAAAAGTAACCTTCTATAATATTTAAAACATTAAAAATACATATTAAACAAGTTAATTGGTTATCAAATATTAAAACATCTAAAACTGTATTCAAAAAGTTGACTGATTCAGTAGATTAATGACCGGAAACAGTATTATGCGAGACCTCTATTTAATAGAGTATTATGGAAGACCGTCGCGCCGGATGTGAATGAACGCATGTCTTTTTTCGTCAAAAATACATTTAGTTACTTAAAAATCAAATAAAAATTTATTATAAAATGAAAAATAATGATTTATTAATATTTACATGGAATTAAACTACCATGTAATATAAAATCTCCTCCAAAATAGTATTTGATTTGGCTGAATGCAGACAACCATGGCCTGTTGAAAAATGTCAATCAATTAAAAGTTAAACTGACTTTTTAATTCCCGCTCCTTTGTACATGGTTTCAAGATTTAATTTTGTAGTGAGTTGTATTGTTTTAATAATATTTTTGTGATGTGTGATATATATGATTGTTATATAAAGTGTCTGTCTTCATGTAAACTACGCCAGATAGACCAGGTAAGTACTCAAAGCCCACAATGGAGTAAAAGTATTCAGGGGCGTATTTTGAAATTTGGCGCCCCGGGCCAATAAGTTTCGCCGCCCCAGAAATCAAGAAAAGGCGCCCAAAAATTCCTGTGAAGGTGCTGCGAAGGAAGACTTCGCCGCCCCTCTCAGCCTGCCGCCCTGGGCCATGGCCCCCTTGGCCCTAGGGCAAATACGCCTATGAAAGTATTGTGTGTTGTATCTTTTAATTACTGTTTTATTTTAGTTTCTTTGATATTTTTTCGCAATTGTATTAAAAAACGTCGTTTGATACACGTGCGGAAGTGTCATTTTCACTCGTCCCGAGTCTTGCCCTCGCCCGTCGGCTCGGGCCAAGACAACTCGGGACTCGTGCAAAATGACATACCTTCCGCACTAGCATCAAAATGTACTATTTCAACCAGCTATTACTGAACCAGCGAGCTACATTTAGGCCTTGTCGTCGCTTTTCATCAAAAAGAAAGAAAGAAAACATTTATCCACGGCGTAAAAGACACACAGATACAAAAAAAAATTATAGACGTACAGTTCAAAAAATTTGAACTGAGCCGATGAATAGTACAATAGATACTAAAGCCATTGTATTTATACAAAGCCATCAAGTGAGGTGAGACTAAGGCACATCATAGTATAATAGTATTACATACAGAACGGCCACGAACCCCCCGCACCGAGGTCAGTTACCTCGTCCCTGAGAGACCCGCCTGGTGTCGATCGGGTGCCGTCGCGCCTCGCGATTCGTCCGCGCCACGCGCTACGCACCCGCGCAAACAATTGACGCGTGTACCGACAGCGCACGCACACATACTTACCCACAGCGCTTACTTTCCTTCGCGTGTCATAAGTGTGACTAAGGCCAATCGCTGTTCAGTTATACATAAAAAAAAGAATAGACCCTGATGCAGTGATCATTTGTGCAGGAATGGATGCAGGGCTTGTGGCAGCGTGTTCCCGTCGAGCGAGGAGCTGCGGCTGCACCACCGCGCCGCGCACGCGCGCCGCCGCCCCAAGAACTACGGCAAGAAGCAGGCGCACGCCTGGCCCGCACCCTGCGAACACGTCAGTACAAGTACATATACATACATGGGATTTCTTCTGCAAATGCATTTCTTCTGCGCAAAAAAAAAACCATTCAACTGTCTAACTACCACTACCCAGCTTGCACCATGCAAGCACCGTGCAAGCTGGCGAGAAATTGCGCAGGACCGAGTAAAGTGGCGTGCTCTTGTGTCAGAGGCCAAGACTTATTTTGGGTCATCGTGCCAGCCCAGTTAGTCAGTACATACAGTACCCAAGAAACCGAACTTTGCTCGGCGTTTACCATTAGTTTACCAACTAGTTTGATTGATTGTTCGCCCCCGAAAACCCCCACATATCAAATTTAATCAAAATCGCCGCAATAAAATAACGCCGCTGTAACCTTTCCTACACAGCACAAAACAACTACTGTACATAAAATTATCTACAAAAAAGGTTTACACTTTTTCGCTAGGATTAAATATTTAATGAGATTTTAAAGGGGGAAAATAAAATTTTATGATAATTTAAATGACTTCTCATTCCATTTTTTTCAATATTTTTAAAAACAAAAAATACTAACTATATGCACTCAACAATACCCCACTTGATAGGGTAGGCAAAATATTTTGTTCGCGCACCCCTTTTGCAGTACAGGAGCCCCCCTTATAAACCTCTAAAAATATTTTTGGACAATTTGTATAGCTTTGGGTCAACACGATGCTTAAACTGCGAACATTTGAAGACTATAGCACCCAGCACAACACAATGTAGATGTTTACTTATCATCCCTATGTATTATCTTTGTGTCTTAAAAAACAACATTGTACGGACGTAAAATTAAGAAATGATTGACTATTATTTTCGATTGACGGTCATTTGTATCAACCCGCACGATTCAATTGGTGTCGGATTCGAAAAGGATAAAAGGTGATGGAGATAATTTCGTCGACAGTGCTCGGAGGAGATCCCTAACGCGCGCGAGTACTGGACCCACTTCCGCCGCGCGCACCCCGACAAGCCGTACCCCATACAGAAGAACTACATCTGCGATATTTGCGGAAAAAGCTTCAGGGTACGTGGAAATTTTATAGGACCGCTTAACTGAGACCGCGTGGAAGGGTAGCGAGAGGCAAGAGACCCACCGCCCCCTACCCGTCCGCTACCCTTTGACGTCTCCGCTCTTATCCCTGTCCCGTCCCAGACGGGGACGTTACGACGGTCGGTCTATAGTTCAGTTTCAGGTCAGTAAACAGTTACTACTCCCGCGGGTACCTGGGGGCAATTGCATAATGACTTGTAACTTGTAACTAATATTACAAGCGGAAGGCTCTTTCTAATGAAAGGGGTTGAAAAGAGACTTCCGCTTGTAATATTAGTTAGAATTCATTATGCAATCGACCTCTGGTTAAGGTTGCAGGAGTCCGCTAGATTTGGAGAGGCCTATGTCTAGCATTGAACGTGTTACGGCTGATGATGATGAAACAGTAAGTTCTTTTCGCAGTAGAAGATTTGGATTCGATTTCTATTCAGTTGCCGAATATGAGAGATATGGGCTTTCTTTCGTCTCTTTCTCAAACATAAAGCTTAGATTTTAACCATATAATTGTTAACAAAGTTATTTTTACCAAGATTACGAAAAAAATATCTTCCAGGTGATTGGACGACTCATCAATTCCGTGAGAGTGATTTTAAAACTAGGAAGATCGTGTGGTGATTCGCCAAATCTTGGGATTAGGTAGCGGACCCTGGGAACCCTTCAAGATGCAACTGTACTGGGATAACGCTAGGAAGATGAATGTATAGAAGGTCGTGTGGTAATTGCGTAAGTTCTCCTTAAACTGTAATGTACAATTACATCTACAGGGCAACGCGTTCCTGGTATACCACAAGCGAACCCACTTTGAGGAGCGTGCCTACAAATGCGCCCAGTGTCCCAAGGCCTTCCACAACCGGACCAATCTTCAGATGCACGAGAAAACGCACTCCGACGCACGGCCTTATCCGTGTACGGTGTGCTTCAAGGCTTTCAAGTGCAAGGGAGCTCTAGATCGGCATTTCAGGGTAATTATTTTCTTTTTAAGTTAATAATGATCTAAACCTGACAAGATATCTAATATTTGCTAAACTGTCGGCAGAACCCGTTACCTACAGTTGATGAGGCTATGATCTGTGGTAGGCATGGGCAAAACTTTATTCATTTTCATTTAATTCATTTTTATTCACTCTTGTATGTAGTTGTGACGTGTTTGAAAAGACATTGCGTATATATTTCAAATATGCAAGAGTCATTGTGGCACTCTTTGGGGGAGGCCTATGTCCAGCAGCGGAGGTCTGTCGGCTGATATGATGATATACAAGAGGGGATGTACTTAAGTTTTTTTTCTTCTATAACGCCCTTTGGCTTTTTGGAGTTTGTTTTTATTTCGTTATATTAATTAATGTGTTCATTCCAGAGCCACACTGGCGTAAAACCCTACGAATGCGAAGTCTGCGGCAAAGCGTTCGGGCAGTCCAACAGCAGGAAGCTCCACGTACGGACAGTGCACCTCCGCCAGCCCGCGCCGTACGTCAGCCGCGCTAGGAAGAGACGCCCGCCGCTTGAATAGCGATGTGAAGCCGTGCTTAAAAGAGGAGCCTGTTACTTGAATGGTGGTTACATTTTGGCGCCGTGACCAGGATATAAACTGGCGTAAAACCCTACGGGTGCGAAGTCTGCGGCAAAGCATGCGAGCAGGCCAACAAGTAGAGATTGTTTTGTTTTGGAATTGCATGAAACAAAACAAATGCAACTCTGTTTCAAGTTCGAAAGATATAAATTCCATTGAAGTGAATGTGTGTGAAATGTAGTATTATCACTGAATCGCAGGAGGATAAAGGAGAAGCCTGTTACTTGTGTAGCGGTCTTTTTTTTGTGGGTTCGTTACGTTTTGGTGCCGTGACCAGGATATAAACTACTTTAGTGATACGAGTGTCTTCTGACAGGATTGTTTCCGAAATATACTGGGCGTGCTAGAAAAGAAGAGATACCGCGCTAGGAAGAGACACCTGCCGTTTGAATAGCGGTGGGACTAATTAATAGTGTGACCTGGACCTGGACCTGGTGTGGTGTGTGATACAAGTGTCTTCTAATGTGAAGGTTTCAGCAAAATAACAACCATGTTAGGAAAAGAAGCCTAGGAAGAGGTGCGCGCTAGAAACGATTTCTACGCGGACGAAGAAGCGGGCAAAAACTAGTATGTTATAAATGAACGTGTCGTGGTACAAAGTGTGAACAGTAAAAGTATGTTTTGCGATCGATTGATTGGTATTGGGACCATGAAGGATTATCTGGAGTTGGCTTTCTAAAAACCTACTTAAGGCGATATATCGATTGAAAGAGACACCCTTTGTTTTTCGCTCACGACAAAATGGGATGCAACCCTCTCCGAGAATGGCTTTTTAGACAAATCTCGTTAAATATCTGACTGGGTGCAGGTTTATTAAATTTCCTCTTGTCAGGCCTATATGAGGCAAAATACCATCATATTAACTTAATCGTGTCTTTTAATAATGCGTTGTTTTAGTAGGCTGAGGAAAAAAAGGAAAATATAGACTCGACTTTGGATTTATTTTCTATCGAGAAAATTTTAAGCAATCATGTTTCGCTATTGTCAGTACCACAATCATATAGTCAAGAATCATATATCTGAAAATCAGCCCCTACTGTTTGCTAGTCTGGGCAGGACAGCGTTTCAAAGTCTCCAAATTTCTCCGTGTAGCGCCTTAACACATTCTTTGCTACGAGTGCTACGCTCGTAATCAATAACATGTTTTTTCCGCTTTGTAGCGAAAACTGTCTACGAACGGAGATCCTGACTATAGGGTTATCGGCACTGAATGTGTTAACTGCATAATCATCATTACAATTAATCTCAATTTAGTTTTAATAATGTGCAATTATTTTTTATGCATTCGGGATTATTTAAATAGCTTTAAAAGTTTAAATTTTATGACGCTACATATATTCGTAGTACAGAATTATATTACATTTTACACAATAACTCAATATTCAGTTTTGTCTCCTTTTGTTTTTTTTTAGAGTTCACAAACTCCTAGAAAATATAATTATGTCCTCTTATAGTGCATGACTTCATTCAGGCCAGTTATATCGAGCATAGTAAATATCTGTGATAATCATCAATTAATCACAACTTATACAACACAATTATTGTTTGAATTTAAACTTTCGTGAGACATGTTATAACTTTATTTTACTAAACGGTTAAAACTCACGTATTATTTGTCGCTTCGGGCAAAGTTGCTTCGGGCGACATGTTTCGAACTCGTCGGGAGTTCTTCCTCAGGATGAGTGCGTCTGCGACCCGCGCCGATTGCACACAACCGAGTTCGAAACATGTCGCCCGAAGTGACAATTAATACA
Organism: Cenopis cana; assembly: GCA_951800055.1. Classification (NCBI taxonomy): domain Eukaryota; kingdom Metazoa; phylum Arthropoda; class Insecta; order Lepidoptera; family Tortricidae; genus Cenopis; species Cenopis cana. The sequence continues at coordinate 14,800,854 of OX637489.1, forward strand.
ATTATTGTTATTTATTATTTTATAATCGTCTCGAATCAGTATTGTAACCGTTATACTACTTTAAAATAAGGATATGTTAGTTATATTTATTTAATCGACCTAGAATTTATATTGCCTAGTATTTACATAATTTAACCCTTTCACTGAGCATGATTTGTTAATGTCAAGGTGCTGCGAATTTTCACTAGATATATAGAGTAACTTGCTACTACAGTATATCCGCGGTGAAAGAGTTTAGATAAAACCTTTGAACATGGCAATATTGTGTATTATAAAATAAAATGCTTTCTTATATTTTTTTGTATTTTTTAAACAAGCCGGGTAGTGGGAGATCTACTGACCTTTAACCTTACCTACTGACCTTGGACCTTTAAAAATGGTATCAAGCTATGAGCTTCACCACATCTATTCTCCAAGTCGTTCTAAGTATTTCTAGTCTGGGCCACAAAGAAAATAATGCCGCTGCGCGGGGTGAGGGGGGGTGCAAAGGTACCGGCCGACCACCTACTTTAAAAAAAATCTACACAGTGCCAGCTGGCTACTGTAGCAAGTTTGGTATCATTTTCGTATAAATCGAACATGTAGAATTCATTTCCGGTATTTATTTTAGTCATTTATATTTTTGCTGCCGGCCCCAATAAACGATAGGAGTGCGCGGTTGGAGAGTGGCCTGGGGAAAATCCAGGGCAAACCTCCGACACGACCACGCGGGCGGAACATAGATTGTATGGTGACGCTAACTGCAGAGCTGTATGGTGTGCGAGGCGGTCAAGGCTTCATTACAATTGCGTACCACCTCGATATAAGCTGGCTGTATTAAAATTCATTACACTTTACAACTTCAAAATAATTTCAGAACCGAGTCAAGAAATTTTGAAGTCTAATAATCAGTTTAAACTTGGCTTAAAGTTTGTAATTAATGGATTAAAAGTTCTTCGATGAATAACTTATTATTAGACGTTTTAACGGAAACTTCTTTGAAGCTGTAATTCATAATTCACCGATGTTAGGTACTAGAGCAGGCTCCAAGGCTGTTCGTTTGCAAAAATTGCGGACCGCAAAATGTTTTATGATTTGTCTACCTTTTTTTTTCGCGGTCCGCAATTTTTTTTTGCAAACGAACAGCCCCTTGGAGCCTGCTCTATACCTACTTATTATGTAAAGTAGTTGCTACCACGACAAAAAAAAGATGTACAAATAATACAATGCTGAGTCTGTAACTAAAGATTCTCTCTGAATGTGAAGGTTACATTTCAATCCAGAAATGTAAGTCAAATCGTCATTGTCATTTGACAATTGTCAACATGGTTACGCCATAACCCCCAGGTTCAGGGTCCCCATTAATTTAACCCTATTTCAATAGGGGCCTGATATGCCCCATTATGAATGTCGATTGAGGCCCTAATACTAATCAGGGAAATCTAACATTCTGTCCTTTATATATCCCTAACATTAACTACAGACCCTAAGCCCAATGGGCCCATACAAAACATAATGCTGATAAATATTAGGGCTATTTGCCAACTATTTCGTTTTTAATGGAGAATATTAGTTTGCTGGGATAGCGGTTCAATTCAAATGGGATGTTAAACGTTTGCAATATTGATAATGTTAGAGGTATATTTTGCTGAACGGTTAAAATTTACGTACCTATTGTTATAGTGCGCGCCATCCACGACGAGGCGCCCCTCCACAGCGAGGTCTTTCTCATATAAAAACTGCCCCTCACTTAATCGGATGGTGACCCCCCCAACCCCTGAACTGCGATGCGGCGCGAGTAGTGACAACATTTCGAAATTTATAACGATGCCTAAATCGAAAACCATTTCGGTAAATATGCTACCTGAAAGTAATAAAATAGTTTTTAGATTTTTTTTCTTCGCTAGATTTGAAGAAAATCGCCAAAATGTATAAAACGGAAGTGTGGCGTCATTCCTACGACGCTGTCAAACAGGTATTCGCTACTTTTAGATTAGATATTTTTGAATGAAAATTAGGATTTCGGGAGAAATAAAAAAATAGTTACGTGGATCTCAAAATTTCATTTTCTATCGATCTAGGACATAAAAAGGCCAACTTGAACATTTTAAATGTTGTCAATTACCTAGTGTACACAATCCTAATACGGTCCGCAGTATGAATGTTCACCACACGCTCGTAATAAAGATCTCATTACGTTTTACTGCCTCGAAGACCATTAACTGATGCTCTGAATATGTTTCCAAGATGGCCTCCTAATGTTCAAAGGGAAAAATAAAGTGATAATGTTAAGTCGTTAATGTCGGTTTTGTTTGCTAAATGCTTTATCGCGTTTTACCTACTCGTACCTAACCTATATTATATGTATGTGTGTATTGTGTGTGAGATTTTGGATGTGGACTTTTTGGGGGTTTGTGGAATCATCATCCTGCTAGCGTTATCCCAGTACAGTTGCATCCTGAAGGATGCCTGGGGTCCACTAGCAATACCCAAGATTTGGCGTAGGCACTAGTTTTTACAGAAGGACTGCTATCTGACCTTCCAACCCAAGGGGAAATTAGACCTATTGGGATTAGGCTTGTCAAGTGAAGTGAGTGGGCTTGATTGTTAGAAGTTCTCATGCCGACCGCCCGAAGGCCTATTCTAAGTGTAAAACCTGAGTGGACGCTCGAGTCGGGCGTACAGCGGGGCGTGCATGTCAAACAATTGAAACTCATACTGGTGTCATGAGTCGCCGCCGCACAAATAGTATGCACGCTCGCCCGACCCGCTGGACGCGCCGCCGAACGCTCCGCTCCGCAAGCGTCCACTCAGTCCTTACACTAACTGATATTATAAACAGCAGCATCAAAGACCACCGCAACGTAAACAGACAGACTTGTGCGGACACCGCAGCCTATAGACGTCCGAAACTCGAAAGTAGTCACGTGCGCGTTGCCGATCAATCATATAAGTAATTTGAAGATTCACTGTGGTGACTGACACAACACGTACCGTACCTACACAACAGAAGACAGCGCCCGTAGCACATGTTGCGCTCGACTCGCTCGAGAGTATCTCGACTTATCTCGAGCTACGCGTCTTTTTACACGACTGCCCAAAAAAAGGAGTGTAATGTTTTCAGGTTTCATGTATGTATGTATGTATGTGAACTTTTACAAGATACTTACCTATAGTGCAGATATGTAAGGTAATACCTACCTAAGGTAAGTGTACGGAATTACGGAGTATTAAGGCATTTTTGACTTTGTAAGCTATTTGCAGCAAAACCTGACATTTTAGCTAATTGAAATTGGTTCACTAGTAAAGACTGGCTTTAAGAGTATAGTATGTTATACAACAACTTTAAATTAAACTGCATTTTTATAAGTAATAGTCATTTTTATGACCTTCTTAAATGTCCGTTATTACGGATTAAAAATAGTCTCAGTCGGTTATTCCGTTAATGCGTGCACGTAAATCCGGTAAATACTGTAAATGCCCCTTTTCTGCAGAATTAATGAAATAGGACATAAAAAAATAATATGAATTGATCAAAAATAAAATAACATTACATATTTGACAAAAAAAAGGTTTAAATATAATTTATTATTAGAGGAGACGAGGGTATCTAAGTGGATCCGGTCATAATTTTCAGTTAATCTCTACTTTTGTGGGGCAAATGAAAATGACGTCTTCCAAGTCGTTGCCAGTGGAGACAAATGGGAAAAATCTGATTCTGAATCTGTCCCACACACACAGGGGACTGATGGTTAGAGACAAATTATGGGTCCTAAAATCAGTGTCCCCAATTTTCCCCAAGTGTCTAGTTCGGTCTAAAAACTCGATGTGTGTTAGTTTACATAAATATAGCTAAAAAATACTGAGTAATCATTTAAAATCATAAGTATAACTCCGGATTATTTTAACGCAATAAGAAGCACAGCCAAAGAAACATTGTAGGGAATTGCGGAAGTCAGAAATTTGATAACGTTAGACTGTTTTTTTATAACAATGGTCCACAAAATCATAATACGTAATTTGATCATATGGAACTATGGCAAACATCATGCTCGTAACGGCGCTGTTTGTTTGATTATCTTATCTGAATTCCTGGCTAAACCCAAAAACAAAATCCCTTTATTTTCTTCAATTGCGTAAGTTTGCCGCTTTTCGGGACAAGGCTGTTTTTTGATGTATGTAATTGCGGCAATCAGTAAATCGGCCGTAATTTACTAAATTCTAACTGAATTTCCATGTTAATTTATTTAGTCAACTTGTTATCAAATCCTACACCATTATTGAAACAATTTATAATGAAAATTCTTGCCCATTACTTGTGAAATCCTTAAGAAAATCCGTTGCGTCACTTAGGCACACGCGAAGCACTTCCTACCATTTCGGCGATTTGACAAGGACTGACCAAAACATATAACGTAAAAATATACCATATGTTCACAGTCCCAACAACTCTTGTTCATTTGACGCAATATAGTCCACACTTTACTTGTACATATATATTTTATGAAAATAGTTTATAGTTTTCTTATTTTTGGACCTAAACCGATTAATTCCGTAATTGCGTACGTTTACGGAATTCCGTACATTTACCTTACATAGCTTAGGAAAAGTAGAAATGGGCAGAAAAAAATGTATAACATTTTCTGCAAAATCATTAAAGCAATTTGTTACATCGAAGATTTGTCAAAAATCTCGTGACTCAATTTATTCGGATCGTGATTGCGAAGATGCGAAGGGAATGTGAATTAATCTTGCTCCCCTCGGTTTTATGTTCGCCACATTAACGGCCCTTAAAAGTTACGTACAAATATTTACAGCTGTTGTTCGCACTATGTTTGTGAAATGGATGGAATTTTAAATACTTACCTACTAACGGTTTTACTTATAGGCAAACCAGCAATTTATTATGAAAAGTCACAAAAAGCAAAAAAAAAACTAAAGAGCTGCATTTTAGTTCTTACTATTTTTTTTTCTTTTAATGAGATTGCTTGTGACCAGCATCTAACGGTAGTGGCATCTGTACGGAACAAGAAAAGGGAAAATACGGCGTTTAATGAACAAAAGATTTCCTTTGGCAGGATTGATATCTATAGTCTAAAGATGCATTTACGAAGTAGAGCCCCCCGGATTTTTCACGTGGTAAGAAATGGGGGGGGTCCAAACATAGCAGCCGACCTGTACATTTCAAACTAAGCTGACTCCTTTCTTATATCTAGTAAGGCAAGTTTGGTATCGTTTTCGTATAAAAGGAATACACCGACATTATTTCTGATCGTACATTTTACTATTTTGAAACAATTTTCTGACTAAAATCGCAAATTTATACATTTTGAATTTTTACTTTTTGATTCAGCGCTTTGATATTGGATGTAAAAAGTTGATTGAAATAATGAAATAAATACTATAAGAAAGCTCGTTTTATGCAGTTTCTAAATATGTAAATATCAATATAGCTCTGCCTACAAAATTATGACAGAAAAAAATATCATGGGTCGCAAGACGGCTGCGCGGGCGGATCGGTAAGTACCGAAATACGTTACTAGCTACTGGGTACAGTCACCGAATTGAAATGTTTTCCAATTTTAAGAGTAAAAATAACTAATAGAGGATCTTACCTGACTATACCGACGTGTCTGACTAATAAGTTCCTCTAAGTTATTTTCAGGTTTTAAAACGATGACTGTGATAAAAATTACACTGTAATATTTTATGGATTTTAGTTTCCGTATGCATGCGCTTAGGGCAGGCTATCAAGCAGGTCACTTGTGGGGACAAACTTTAAATGACACACAATATATACCCCCCCCCACCCCTAACAGACGAGTGGATAAAAGCAGGAACAGTGCAACAGTGGCAGCCCGTATGGACAATCCAACACAGAATCTGGAATGCGGCACGAGAACTTAGCTGCAACAACAGCTGCAGAGGCCACTGTCCTTGAAAGCGAGAATGAATGCCATGCACGCTGCTTCAAGACCTGTGGGTAGTCGCAAATGCGATTACTGATGGTTTTAAATGTGCGTCCAGTGTGAACCAGGGGTTTCAGCAAAGATGAAGTCGAGGAGGCCGAAGAAGGAGAGTACAACATCTTTATCAGTTTATACTGGTCCTGGGTTTAAAAAATCATAACTAACTTCAAAAAAGATGAGGTCCTGTTCGACTGTCAATATTTTTTAGATATGTTCACAAATATCTTTGCTAGTTTAAGACCGATTTCGCGTTTTTTTTTTTGGTTTGGAAGGGGCTGCCTCAATGATGTTTTCTTTTAAATTTGGTCAAGATCTGATAATGGGATCCATGAGAAAATGGACACTCTTCAATTTACAAAGGTGTCTCCGCGGTATATGAATGCTAATTATTACTTACAAGGTGGACCAATATATATTTTTTTATTATTAATAATAAGGCTGTACTTTTAGGGTGATCCAATATTATTTTGGACAAGATCCGTTAATGTTAGTTGGCATTTTTTTTTAATTTAGCCGTTATCCATATAATTCATGGAGTTCGAATTTGTACAATCGTTTGTAGGGGCCTGTCTTTAGAAGTAATCAAACGATTTTAAAAATTCTTTCTGTAGTAGAAACCTACATTAGTCCTTAATAACATAAGCTAAGACTTTTTGTAAATCGTTAAATCGTACGAAGCAGGGCGGCTCTCTAAAATTTGATAAATTTTTACGTGAAACTTTAGGGCGAAATTGATATATTTCATTGTTTTTTTAATATTTTAAGACGTGAATTGGCATGAAATATGTTTTTATTGAGTTAATAAACCCACCACTACGATTCCAAGATCACAAACTATGTTTTTTAATTAATTTGTTTTTTTGTTCTATCTTTTAATTTTTAATTTTTTTAATACTTCCACAGTAGGTATATTTTTGAAATATATATTTTTAAATATGATATTAACAGGGTTTTCTGAAGTCCTATTTTTTTTCCAAAATGTGTAGGTGTTTTTTAAAGTTATGGCCATTTTTCTGTTTTCAGTATGAATGAAAAATTACCTATTTTTTGTTATTTTTCGAAAATTTTGTATGGAATGGTACAAAAATAATTCCAGAAATGAATTTAGCATCCTTGATTTACTCGAAATTGACACCCAACTTGACCCAGTAGCTTAACTGGCGCAGATATCAAGATTAACCTGGACTCACCCCCCCCCCTCAAAAATTTGACAAAAAATTTCGAGGGCTCTACTTCGAAAATCCATCTCTGGGTCCTAAAGGACCTACCCTGATACAGGAAATCTTTTGTTCATGAAATGCCGTATAAGTCCTCTTACCGAGGCCACTACGGGTCTAGGGGGCAGAGATGTAGTAGGGGAAGTAGTGACGTCATGAGTCATGAGGTCCACATCAAAGACTACAATATATATACTAAAGTATAGACTGGTAACTCTACCGTTTTAGGAAACTGGATGATAGTGCTGCCATCTATCCCTCGTGATGTGTAAATTGATTTACACACGCACACACACATGCATAGTAGGTAATACATACACATATAAAACATTCATTCAATTAGTTTGACACATCTTAGAAGTTACGTAGAAATAAGTTTCTTAACGCGATTATGAAATTCATTGCGTACCTGTTTAGAAACTTATTTCTCTACGTAACTTCTAAGATATGCCACACTAGTCCATATTGGAGATTATAATAGGATAGAATTGGAATAGGTCCTTAAAAATAAAATAATATATTATCAATATTAAATAAAAAATCAAGTGAAACTTCATTTCCTTGTTTATGTGTGTTATTATTATAAACAAACAATCTACTAAAAATAACATACATGGCATAAATAAAATCAAAACTAACTTGACCCTACAACAGGCCCCTTGGGGCATGGTACCTATATTTTCTCGCTATATGGCAATGATCGCGCGCGTTGAGTCCTTTGGAGTTCGCTTACCATCAGGTGGCCCGCACATATAAAAAAATGCCGATACGTTGTATGAGGAAGTCACCAGGTTCGTCGGTCACCAGTTACTTCGAACATTTCACGATTTCAGTAAATAACTTGTGTGCGCTGGGACCCCATGGACCTCGAGTTTTCGATGCCAAAAGGTACAAAATTGTACTCACAGCCGAGGCCCTTATATTTAATGAGCTGGAAACAAACAAATCAACATATAAGTACCTATACGCAACCTGTCTAACGGTAAGCAGACACCATAAGATATTGACGCTTGCAACTCCCGAAGAATTACAAGCGCGTTGCCAACCCCGAAGTGAATTGAGGATTCACTGCAATTACACAAAGAGAAAAATGCAGATCCTCTCTCAACACAACGCATAATTGGGAACTCTGGCGACCATACTGACCACTGTAACATCAAATTAGTACAAACAGACATAGTTTTGCTGTTATTATGGCTGCAATATTTTTAATTTTATTTTACTAAACGGTTAAAACTCACGAAGTGTCAATTAATACGTGAGTTTTAACCGTTTAGTAAAATAAAGTTATAACATGTCTCACGAAAGTTTAAATTCAAGCAATATTTTTACTCCAGTTGACCCTTCAAGTGATAACAATTCGCTTGTATCTTTTTCTTTTTTAGTAGGTACTCCTCCATATCCCTCCGAGAATATGACTGTGGTCAAAATTGTACCTATGCTTTTATTTTTCCGTCCCACAGTTCACTCTAATATCAACACATCTGATTAGATGATTTATTTATTTTTATTGATTAATAAAAATAAATAAAATACCTCGCAAGCATATTTTCTGGGTAGTGGTATACTTCAGTAAAATGCATTCTATAACCCTCCTGTTTGTGCTGTGATGACTGCTCTTCAACATCAAATCCGCAACTGAGCTTCCCAGCCCTAAACCTGTTTGAATCTTTAGATGAGGACTTGGAAATCTGCGTAAGGGGTACCTGCAATTGTGAAAGGAAAATAAATGCCAAAAATGAAAGAATTTACTTGATTAGACATTATTACCTATTAATCTACTATAACTTAGTTGCTAGGAGCACTAATGGCCCAGCGGCGCCTGCGTACCGCAACCGGTATGCAAGGTTAAGCAATGTCGGGCAGGGTCAGTACATGCATGGGTGACCGCTTTGAGTGGTTACTAACTGAGCGCTCCCGTGCTTTGGAAGGCACGTTAAGCCGTTGATCCCGGCTGCTGTCTATGGCAGCAGTCGTTAAGCCAAGTTGGAGGCCTTCGGGCGGCTTGAGAACTTCTAACAGTCAAGTTCCCACTCGACAAAGGGGGGTCGAAGTTGCACCACGTCCGTAGGGAAAGTACCCACCGCTACCCTACACGTGACCCCTGGGTGGTTCTAAAAGTGCAACAAAATATGGCAACCGTACTGTCTTCTCGAAGATCTCACGGTTTGAAATAAATGCCATACGATAAATAAAAAAATAACTTGGTTGCTTCGTTTAAGTTTTTTGTTATGTTTTTACTTAGTGGTGCACAATAAGGCATATTATTATTATAACATATCAATTACTCAAATACAAATAATTACCTTTTCCGTGTCCACCCTTACAAAATGGCTACCGTACACAACGCAACAATTCCTGTCCTGTGTCCTGAATGACATAGGTATTAGGTATTCCTGGATTACAAGTCCTTGCTCACTATCACATTGTCAAACTATGCGTATTACACTACAATGTTTTTTATTTCGAATATGGTGGCATTTAAATGAAAACACAACTATTTTAAATTAAATTAAATGGATTTGTCAGTAACAGTTTTATAAATAATATAAATATATTTGAATTGAAGTTTTATTTTGAAAATTGTCAAAAGATGAAAGATGTCAACGTATCTATAATATAAACGTTCCGTTACTCCCAAATATAAGCTGATATACACTCATAGTCCATAAAATTTTGCTCGTAACTTATAACGTAAGAGAGGCTGACAAGATATATTTATCCATGCGTATGGGGTATTTAACTAGCACTCTAATCAATTTTCTGTTTGCATGAACTATTGATGAGGCTCAATTAGCTCGGTGTTGTTATCACATAATTGTGTACATTACCTAAAAATGTAAATATTTTGTGTAAATTGGAACGATAAGGAAAAAACTCCTAGTACCATAAATTTAGGTAGCAAATACGTCATCGAAATTAAAGCATAGACAAGTAAATGTAAAGGTTAATGTATACATAGTAGACAAGTTTGTGTTACTTGTTACAGTTTTTACAGTGTATACATTACCTTAACATAACTGTGTGCAGTACTGACATCTAACAGCATGAGTAAAAACGACGAAGTCCTTGGCTTGGAAAAGAAGACAAGCAGTACTTAAAGCTGAAGAGCTCGTTATTTTGTCACCAATATATAGATTGCAGCTCAATCAAAGCGTTCCATTTCTTTTCTTCTAAGTTGCCATAGCATGGTTAATTTAGCCCGGTAGCCATCCGCCACCCCCTGGGGGGTAGGAAGGGGGGCATTGAAAGTCCCATTTTTTGGTTTTTCATGAAAAACTCATAAACGGTGACCCATAGCGAAAAACGTTCTTAGGCATAAGTAATCTAAATAAAATTATCTAAATAAAAGGTTCTATACTCTTTGTCGCTAGGATTATTATTTAATGAGATTTTAAAGGGGGAATGTAAAATTATATGAAAATTTAAGTGCCTATTAATTCCTTTGTTTTTCAATATATTAAAAAATACTATGATTTTGTACTCAATGAGCTCTATTCATTGATACTTACCCCACTCAATGGGGTGGGTCTATTTTTTTTTCGCGCCCCCCTTGATAAGCTGTAAAAATATTTTTGAAAAAAATTTATAGCTTTGGGTCAACAAGATGCTTAAATGGTGAAAATTTGAAGACTATAGCTCAATCCGTTACCTTATCCCGTTATATGGGTGGCCCCCATGCAGCTAAGGGAGAGCATGTAAGAAAAAAAAGAACTTTCCCATAGAGCCCCCATCAAAGAGCAACATTTAGATCAAGTCTTCAAATTTTCACCATTTAAGCATCTTGTTGACCCAAGGGTATACAATTTTTTCAAAAATATTTTTGCCTTTTTTTAAGGGGGGAACTCCTGAACGAACGTACCCATAAACGTCAAACGTCAATGTCAATGTCATTTTGTCATTTATGTCATATCTCGTCTGCGCCGCGCCGCGCACTTCGCCATTGCGAAATAACACCGGCTCGGAAGAAACATACGATTTTTACCACAAGGATACAATTATCAGACTTTCATTTTAAATGTTTCATTGTTTTCAAAGCTAAAGTATATTTACGTATTTATTCGGTTCGCTACGCCTCGTGAAAAATGAGTAAAAACGACGATAATACTCGCGGCTCCAAATCAAATGTGAAATCGGATGTAATAAATACCAAAACCGAAACAGACCTGATTATAAAAATCAAAAAAGAGAAATCACTTCAAGGAAATGCTTCGGAGTCATCAACTTTGGATTTAGAAAATGTTTCAGATTGTGAAAAATCACATTCCGCAGGGAAGAGAAAACGAGAAATCACTCCCCTTTTAGTGACAAATTTACCAGAAAATTATAATTTAATGCAGATTACTGATCACTTGGTGAAAACGGTAATTATTTTACCCCTTATTCAACATTTCTACTCTTTTAATTCTTTCTACCAGGTTCTGTTATTTATTGTTTTTTTTTTTTATTAACAGTGTGGGCCTTGTGAAGTAAGCTATACTCATAATGGAGACCATAGAGTAGTTGAGGCCATTTTTGGAAGCACATCAGAGAGGGCAAAAGCTAAGAAAATATTGAGTTCGCAGTCTATTGATGAAGTCAAGATTAGAGTGGAGTCACCAATATTAAAAGGTATGCCTAGTATTGGCTATTTTGCCATTGTCAAATGTTATTAGCCGACAGTCCGGTTGTTACATAACTAAAGTAATTTAATCTCACAAGAGCGGGTTGGCCATTGTTGTAGTTGTGACACATACAAACACATAGACAATGTGAACTCATAGTTCCTAAGCTGACGCACATGTGGACAATTCTTCTTCTTTCGTGTCGAGGGTCCTCAAACAAGGTATGCCCAATGAGCAGCAATGGAGACAGCCTGGACCGTCGCGTCTCTCAGGTCGTGTTCTGAGCAGGAGAGTGGGCATGTGGGGCACGACAGCAGGTGTGCCATGGTTTGTGGTGCTGTATCGCACACACATTGGGTAGTGTGTCCCCGGTGTAGTCCCCATTGTCCCCATGTGGACAATGTGTTTGTATAGCTCAACACACAACCAGGCTCACCCGCGCTTGTGAGATAAAAGTACTGTATTCGGAATTGTTCTGTAACACAATACATGAGATTTCATGCCTCTTATAAAAAATTCTAAACATTTGCCCTCGGTCTTCTCAGCCATTTTTCATATGAACTGTTAGCGGTCAATAGGTTAAGAGGATGATATTTCGTTGTTTTGAATTCAGATGATGAATCGGACGTGGAATCGGATCAGGAGGAACCTGAGGCTAAACGGTGAGTTCCGGAGTCCCAGCTGTGCTTATTATTTAATCTGCAAATGCATACTGTAGGATGCAGCTTACATGAGAAAGAATTCAAGATCTGTTTAAAATAGGGATACATCATCATCCTCCTAGCGTTATCCCAGTACAGTTGCATCCTGAAGGATGCCTGGGGTCCGCTACCTATTCCCAAGATTTGGCGTAGGTACTAGTTTTTACGAAAGCGACTGCCATCTGACCTTCCAACCCCGAGGGGAAACTAGACCTTATTTGGATTAGGCTTTGTCAAGTGAGTGGGCAACTTGACTGTTAGAAGTTCTCAAGCCGCCCGAAGGCCTCCAACTTGGCTTAACGACTGCTGCCTTAGACAGCAACCGGGATGAACGGCTTAACGTGCCTTCCAAAGCACGGGAGCGCTCAGTTAGTAACCACTCAAAGCGCACCCATCCAAGTCCTGACCGCTGCCCATGTTGCTTAGACCTTAGATACCGCAAGCGGTACGCAGGCGCCGCTGGGCCACGAGTGCTCCTTATATATAATGGATAAAGTAGGGATACATATTATTTATAATATTGAGACTGATTCCACAGGGAATTTAATATATTTTATCTACACACATATCATAAATCCTCTAATATGCGTTCGGAAACCGTAGAAAATGACTCTCATTTCAACATTCAATGAATTTATGGCAATTTTCTTATCTGTGGCTAAGGCTACAGCAGTAATAAAATATTTCATTTTAATCTCATATATGATGTTAAAATATTACGTCAAACAAAACTGTCAAAATTTAAATGTCAAAGTTGACATGTCCCTATTCTAGTATCACTGAAAATTCAAATTCAGTCGATGCGAAATGTCAGCTCGATGTTTTTTTAGTATATATCGCACGAAATTTGAGCTAGGACGACATGATCACATCAGAATAAGGACTCTTTACTTTTTAAAATAACATTCAGGTATCGGTTGCCAGTTCTGATTTCGATATTTCCGCAACCGTACAAAAAAGGTTGTATTAACACAATTATTGTATTTATTTACTACGGTTTCTGAACCCATCTTAGAGTAATTATAATATGTGTGTAGATAAAGTAATGTATGCAACTGTACATAATTAGGCATTATGTACCAGTTGCATAAACTACTATTCATGTTCTTAAAATGTTAACAGTTCTATACAAAAAAGTGTTACATTGGTTAGTTTATAAATGAAAAGTCCATAATTCAAACACTCAACTCGAAAATTGATGTTTTTAGATCAGTTTGCTTGTGATTGTTTTGGCGAAATTATTGTTTAGTAAGTAATTATTTTCCTCCTAGAATGTATTTCTATGCATCATAAATATTATCTGAGTACTTATAAAATTTTTCATAAACAAGTAAGCAATATTTCTACATTTCATGATCACAATCAAGTACGAAAACAAATTACAATAGAATTTTTGTTAAAATTTCCTGTTTTTAATAATTAATTACCAATTTTAGTGTTTTTATTGAAAAAGAATAGTCATGCATTTAAGGGTTAAACATTCATTGACGGAAGCATCTCCATTTCAGCTTTGGTAAGAAAGCCTTTGTATGTCCGTTATTTTGTGAGCAGGGTTAATAACATTGTAGAATTGCTTTGTAGATTCCGTTACCTATTAGAAATTAACAAAAACATCCACAAGGTGTACATATCACTAGTGTTCGGAGTTTCGGTGGCAAATTTCACAGAGGTAAATGGAGTCGCCTAACAATTTTTTTGATTAAACGAATAACGATTAAATGATTAATTTTGCATACTACTCCTTATAAATTATCTTGCGAGCATTACCTACTTATACCACGATAACACAGGACTACTAATAACACAAGTATGTAGGTAAACATTGTTTAATAAATTTATTTATTTTTACTTATTACATACGTACAAACATGTCACCTAAACAGTCGGGACAGTATAATGTTTGTACCTGCCGCCATTTAATGTCATACTAAGTACTTCAGGTAAATGAATAATTTATTTATTCAAATCTTAAAAAGTTAATCATAAAAACGACTCCATTACCCACTGTGTGAAATTTGCCACCGAAACTCCGAACACTACATATCACAGAGCCACGTAACATGTTTGTGTGTTCATATTAATTTCTCTATAGAAAAGTAATCAATTTAACAGGAGAAAGGACACAGGAGAACCTTGGGGTCTTGACATGGATGTGTGGAGACCGGATCCGAAAGGGTGGTACGGAGTCAAACCAAAATATTTGGAGAGTTTGGGCATAGAGGGCACACTTCATAATTGGGTGATGGTCAGAAATGTAAGTACACTATTTAAAATTGTACAGTTTTGATATCTCATGAATCATACATTTCATAAGGCCTGAAATAAACACAAGCGGCATTTTTGTATACAAACGTGCCTTATGCCTTACGCCGCTTTTGTGTATTTCACTCCTAAGTGTAAGGCCTGAGTGGACGCTCGGAGCGGAGCGTTCGGCGTTGCGTCCAGCGGGGCGGGCGAGCGTGCATACTATTTGTGCGGCGGCGACTCAGGACACCAGTATGAGTTTCGATTGTTTGACATGCACGCCCCGCTGGACGCCCGACTCTAGCGTCCACTCAGGTTTTACACTTATTATTATTTTGCCTTTTCGACAGGTGCTTATTTGTGTCAGTTTGTAGTATGTTGTCTTTGGTAGTATGTCTTTTTTTCTCCTGTTTTTTTTTGTGCTAAGGGAGATAATAGTAGTGATAGAATGAGTAAGAAAGAAGTTTATATTTTACAGTACTTTAATCTCATGAGTAGTCCAACAAATAGACAATACGAACACATAGCACCTACACTGACGCGCACATAGACAATGTACGTGAATGTGTATTCAACACATAACCATGGCTCACCCGCATTCTTGAGATAAAAGTACTGTAAAAGAGTATAGATCGCATTCGGAACACCACACTGCGCTCCAAAACACGCATGGCTAGGAGGATGTGTGGGAACTGGGACACCTATAAGCAACATTTGGCGTAGGCACTAGTTTTACGAAAGCTGCCTGCCATTTGACCTTCCAACCGAGAAGGAAAACTAGTTAGTCATTTAATTTTAAATAGGTAGCTATTTCATTTAAATTACTTTTTTACACTCGATTTTTCTTAAGGGGCTCCTAGCTCCCAATGATCTTCGATCTTAATTCTCCGTTTACTCGTATTTTTTGTAGCTTATCGTATTAACAACAACGAGGTTTACCGTAATAGTATCCCATACTTAGTTTAAAACTCTTGTCTTCGAGATATATGGCATCAAACTTTGGCAATTTTAACCCAAAAAAAAACACGTTTTTGGACGTAACTTTTGTGATAATGAGTTAAAAATAAAAATCTCTCTTGAGTTGTTAGAGACGTCAATAAGGAACAGTAGCATGTAGATTTCATATATAAATAAGTGCAGCAGCAACATACTTTTATCGAAAAAAGAGCTTTTTTGGACCATGTTTGAATAAATCATAAAAAATAAGTATTAATTCTTTTCAAAATTCGGCTCTTGCAAATGTAGATAAAGGATTGAAGAAACAATAACTATAATATAGTTTTGACGGAGGGATATCAACTCAAAACTCGTCAAAAATCGACGAATAACGCGTGGAGTCCCTAAAAAGCAATTTATATTAACTAACTAGTTACTAAATTAATTAATCATGATGTTCTTAGTTCCGATGCGGCAACGACGAGCTGCGTGAGGTGATGATGTTAGCCGGAGACGTGCTCGTGTGCTCGGTCAGCTACAACATGCCCAAGCGTTACGCGCGCGTCATGTATCGGCACCCGCTTGAAGCCTTACAGGTAATTCTGTTATATAGTCCCTATTCGTCCCGGTACCTTATGATACGTAGATACCAGGGACCTGTACCACAAAACTTTACAAGCGTACAATTCGACAAATTTGTCAACTTTTTCTATGGAAAATTGTACAATTTTGTCGAATTGTAGACTTGTAAAGTTTTGTGGTATAGGCAAAGACTACAATATATATACTAAAGTATAGACTGGTAACTCTACCGTTTTAGGAAACTGGATGATAGTGCTGCCATCTATCCCTCGTGATGTGTAAATTGATTTACACACGCACACACACATGCATAGTAGGTAATACATACACATAAAACATTCATTCAATTAGTTTGACACATCTTAGAAGTTGCGTAGAAATAAGTTTCTAAACGCGATCATGAAATTCATTCCGTACCCGTTTAGAAACTTATTTCTCTACGTAACTTCTAAGATATGCCACACTAGTCCATTTTGGAGATTATAATAGGATTGAATTGGAATAGGTCCATATAAACAGAATAATATATTATCAATATTAAATAAAAAATCAAGTGAAACTTCATTTCCTTGTTTATGTGTGTTATTATTATAAACAATCTATTAAAAATAACATACATGGCATAAATAAAATAAAAACTAACTTGAATCTACAACAGGCCCCTTGAGGCATGGTACCTAAATTTTCTCGCTATATGGCAATGATCGCGCGCGTTGTGTCCTTTGGAGTTCGCTTACCATCAGGTGGCCCGCACATATAAAAAAATGCAGATACGTTGTATGAGGAAGTCACCAGGTTCGTCAGTCACCAGTTACTTCAAACATTTCACGATTTCAGTAAATAACTTGTGTGCGCTGGGACCCCATGGACCTCGAGTTTTCGATGCCAAAAGGTCAAAATTGTACTCACAGCCGAGGCCCTTATTTAATGAGCTGGAAACAAACAAATCAACATATAAGTATACGCAACCTATCTAACGGTAAGCAGTCATCATAAGATATTGACGCTTGCAACTCCCGAAGAATTACAAGCGCGTTGCCAACCCCGAAATGAATTGAGGATTCACTGCAATTACACAAAAAGAAAAATGCAGATTGTCTCTCAACACAGCGCATAATTGGGAACTCTGGCGACCATACTGACCACTGTAACATCAAATGAGTACAAACAGACATAGTTTTGCTGTTATTATGGCTGCAATATTTTTACTCCAGTTGTTGCTCAAACCCTTCAAGTGATAACAATTCGCTTGTATCTTTTTCTTTTTTTAGTAGGCACTCCTCCATATCCCCCCGAGAATATGACTGTAGTCAAAATTGTACCTATGCTTTAATTTTTCCGTCCCACAGTCCACTCTGATATCAACAAATCTAATCAATAAAAATAAATAAATACCTCGCAAGCATATTTTCTGGGTAGTGGTATACTTCAGTAAAATGCATTCTATAACCCTCCTGTTTGTGCTGTGATGACTGCTCTTCAAAATCAAATCCGCAACTGAGCTTCCCAGCCCTAAACCTGTTTGAATCTTTAGGTGAGGACTTGGAAATCTGTGTAAGGGGTTCCTGCAATTATGAAAGGAAAATAAATGCCAAAAATGAAAGAATTTACTTGATTAGACTTTATTACATATCAATCTATTATAACTTAGTTGCTTCGTTTAAGTTTTTTGTTATGTTATTACTTTGTGGTGCACAATAAGTCATATTATTATTATAACATATCAATTACACAAATACAAATAATTATAATTTAATTACCTTTTCCGTGTCCACCCTTACAAAATGGCTACCGTACAAAACGCAACAATTCCTGTCCTGTGTCCTGAATGACATACCTAGGTATTAGGTATTCCTGGATTACGAGTCCTGGCTCACTATTACATTCTCAAACTATGCGTATTACACTACAATGTTTTTTATTTCGAATATGGTGGCATTTAAATGAAAAAGCAACTATTTTAAATTAAATTAAATGGATTTGTCAGTAACAGTTTTATAAATATATTTGAAGTTTTATTTTGAAAATTGACAAAAGATGACGTATAATATAAACGTTCCGTTACTCCCAAATTTAAGCTGATATACACTCATAGTCCATAAAATTTTGCTCGTAACTTATAACGTAAAGCTTAAGCCACACAGAGAGCGGGCGGGCGGTTGCGGCGCGGGCGCGGGCGGCGGCGGCGCGGGCGCGGGCGGCAGCGGCGCGGGCGCGGGCGGCGGCGGCGCGGGCGCGGGCGGCGGCGGCGCGGGAGCTGCTTTTGGCGGTGGCGGCTGCCGCCAAAGGCCGCTGCCGCCCGCGCCCGCGCCGCCGCCGCCCGCGCCCGCGCCGCCGCCGCCCGCGCCCGCGCCGCCACCGCCCGCCCGCTCTTTGTGTGGCTTGAGCTTAAGAGAGGCTGACAACATATATTTATCCATGTCTATGGGGTATTTAACACTCTAATCAATTTTCTGTTTGCATGAACTATTGATGAGGCTCAATTAGCTCGATGTTGTTATCACATAATTGTGTACATTACCTAAAAATGTAAATATTTTGTGTAAATTGGAACGATAAGGAACTAAACAGGAAAAAACTCCTAGTACCATAAATTTAGGTAGCAAATACGTCATCTAAATTAAGGCATAGACAAGTAAATGTAAAGGTTAATGTATACATAGTAGACAAGTTTGTGGTACTTGTTACAGTTGTTACAATGTGTACATTACCTAAACATAACTGTGTGCAGTACTGACATCTAACAGCATGAGTAAAAACGACGAAGTCCTTGGCTTGGAAAAGAAGACAAGCAGTACTTAGAGCTGAAGAGCTCGTTATTTTGTCACCAATATATAGATTGCAGCTCAATCTAAGCGTTCCATTTCTTTTCTTCTAAGTTGCCATAGCATGGGTATAGGGGCCAGTTGTGACCCCAGAAGAAACACAAGCGCGTTACCGATCCTTTAAGCGGCAATTACACTTTGTCGTTCGCCGCATGCTGCATGCGACGACCGCGAAAGTGAACACGTTAGTAGGCCGCATTCGGCGATCGACAGCTGCCTAGTCGCCGTAGTGGGCGGACAGACTAGTGTAAAGATGACGTTCGTTCACCTAAGTAGTTTAAAATCAATTCGGCGACCGCATTAGGTGAACGACAAAGTGTAATTGCCGCTTTACAGTGCATGCCATCCATAACGACGCGCCCCTTCACAACGAATCTCATACTAATCTATGCGCAATTGGCTGTGTAGAGGCGCGCCGGTTTGGATGACACGCACTGTAATCTTATTTGTGTATTGGTTTCAGGCTGTATCCATGTTAAACAATCAAATTTGTTATGGCAGTCCCCTTAGTGTTCAAATAATAAAGGCTAGCGGAGCAATCCTTCCCAAAGGCCTAAGTAATATTGGGCCCGGATTAGCCAAGTACGGAGGACCATTGAGGGACGTAATCAAACATTATGAAAGATTCATTAAGGGCCAAGAAAATGATTTAAACCCAATATTTTTCCGAACGCCACAAGAACAATCTACTAACGATAATAATACCCTATGTTCATTGCTTGACGAAAATAAGAAAAGAGCTAGAGAGGCTTTGGAAACATTAATCGCATTGGTCGGTCAAGGGGTTCAAGTGAATGACTTGGTGCAAGAACTTAAATCAATAAAAGCTGAACAGAAAGACTCATTAGATGAGATTCTTAAAGAACTAGATGCATCTGATGCACAATCTAATAATAAAAACGGTGCCGAAAAGAGTGTAGCTAAAGATGAAAGCAGGAATACACGGGCTAGTCCTGTAAGTACGGATTCCGGTGGTCATAAATCGAGATCAGCAAGTCCAGTTGCTAAAAAATCGAAGGCAAAACAAATAACAACAGTTTCTTCCAATCGATCCGTAGGTGGTTCTCGACCTGTTCCGAAAACACAGGCAGTTAGTGCAAATCGGCCTAAAATACAGCCTAAGGCAGCTC
Organism: Cenopis cana; assembly: GCA_951800055.1. Lineage (NCBI taxonomy): Eukaryota > Metazoa > Arthropoda > Insecta > Lepidoptera > Tortricidae > Cenopis > Cenopis cana. The sequence continues at coordinate 14,821,041 of OX637489.1, forward strand.
AGGGAGCTACGCCACGCTTCCGTGCGGTTCAAAGGCCTAAAGGTCCTTCGGCACCTGGTCCTATGCCGAACGCTGTTCGTCAAATGGGCCCACGCGGGCCTGGGTTCAACACAATGTCGGGTCCAATGCCAGGCCCGAGATCTGGTCCAATGTCTATGTCAGGTCCAAATACGGGTCCTATGTCGGGACCAATGTGTGGGCCGATGTTGTCTGGTCCGGCGGGCCCGATGGTGGCGCCCATGGCTGCCCCCAATTTCTCCATGCCTGGACCGAATACTCACCCTCCTTTTGGTCCTAATATTCAACCAACGGGAAATGAGGCAACATTGCAGTTTAGTAATGTAAGTGATTTTAACTTGACATTATGATATAATCGCGGTTAGATATTTTACATCTTTTATTTACAACTGCTTTTAGTACTCGAATTAACATAAGTTTATAAAAAATCTTCGACAAAACATCTGCTCTGACTGCGTGACTTGTATCGACATCTATTCTATTTCTTCTCCGGTTTCTTAACATTGTAAGCAATTTAGTCAGATTTGGATAAAAACTTACTCGGATCATCAGCCGAATTTGACAGTCGACGTCGCTATAAAAATTATAGCGCTGTCGGCAGTGCCGGGTGGTTTTAAGTAGTAAAAACCGTTTCAAGGAGTTTTAGCATTTAATATTAGGTACCATAAGTGTGACAATGAAATCACTGTCATGCCTTTGATATAATCCGACCATTTTCAGTTGCCCCTGTCCACAACCTTCGCTCTGCTAAGCGACAAGCTCTCTCAAGTTGGCCAGCTTGTTTCCATACAGTTCACGACGCCGGGATGTGTTTTGGTGACGTTCGCTCATCGTGCCTTCGCGGATAGGTGTCGACGTATCCTTTTTAACATAAAAAAATACAATCTATTCATACTTACGTGTCCAATCATGTAAACAAACTCTCCTAGAAATTATTAATGATTTTTGAAGATATTAATGAGATTCGCAGACAGTAGTTTCATATAGAAGACGTATTGTTTCGTAGAATTGTCAGTTTATAGAAAACATTTTTTTTTATAAAAGGGTCGACGTTCAAACGAGAGTTCTAAAGAATCTTATTTTAGCTTAGTTTAAAAAAAAACTTTCTATCTAATAAAAATTCTGCGAAACAATAAATCTATGAAACTATTTTCTGCAAAACTAACAAGGGGACACCGGACAAAATAAATATAAAACTGAGTACCTAGTAGGTGGTGTATAAACTATTATAGTTCGTACAAAACTCTAGGACAAATTCTGTCAAACGAACGCAAGCAAAACTCGACTTAGAGCTATGGCTGTTAGGTAGATTTTTGCTGGCATTAATTTGACAGCACTTGGCATTACAGTTGTGAATACAATGAGAATGAACTGTGTGAATTCTGTTTTTAATTCTGTTCCATTCAATCCTTCTAATTTGGATGCCAGAGGTCCATTAATTACCTAATCGCAAGATTTGGCGTAGGTGCTAGTTTTTACCGAAGCAACTGCCTGCCCCCAAGGGGTAAATTAGACCTTATTTTGCTAGTCTTTTCATCTGAGTGTGTTGAAGATGAGTAACAATTAAAAATACCTTTTGCCACTTCAAATATTGTTTTTAATATTGCCCCGTGTTACTCTTACAATATGACAATTTAGAATAGATAAAAAAGAACAAGTCAAATTTAAATTTAAAAAAAAATAGAAAAAAGGAAATATATTTAAAAAAGGTTAATTGGCCGGTCGGCAACAGAATGGACAACTTGACTGTTAGAAGTTCTCAAGCCGCCCAAAGGCCTCTAACTTGGTTACTTATTGAATATTCCGTCCACCATGTAGGTACATGGTACATCGACGTCAAAGATATGATTACGCTTTTGTACCTTATTCCATTGTAATAAGGCGAAAAATGTAAACATATCTTGTACTTTCAAGGTAGTGAAAAAAAAAAGAAAAAAAAAAGGATAAGGATAGGATTTGAAAAAAAAAGTGAGTTCTGTTCTGTAATATTCCTTAACATTAATTCTCGCAGAGCAATTCGACAAATCCCGCTTGGAAGGAAACTTGATTGATGTGAGATTCGTCTGAAAACTGTAAGTAATTGATATTATAATGGTAAGTAGATTGTGTCTCAACAAGGGAGCTAAATGTTAAAGTTACGGCGAGGGCAGTATATTGACTCATGAGTGAAGCGAAAGGTTCTAAAGTAGAATCTTAAGCGTGACGAGGGATTCAAGTGTTACGCCCAAGAGGGAAGTAATTTTAATACTGAGTGGTACATAGGGTACTGCTTTTCACATCAATTATTCAAAAGTGTTTTTTTAAAAAGTACAATTGCTCTTTTAAGACACGCCAATTTCTTGTTCTTAAATAGAACTATACTTAGGGTGGGTTGCACCAAACCGTCGGTAATCGTAAGTTGCGTTCATTAAATTCTGATTGTATATAAACTGATGAATTCCTATGGTATGACAGCTGCGGGCGCCATATCTAACGTAGATCTGATCGGTCAGTAATTGTAAGTTGGTACAACCCGCCCTTATGCACTTTTATGCCCTACACATTATTTAATAAGGTGCTAATCTATAATTAATCAATAATTTAAGTATAAGTATCTAAGTTTCATAATGATTAATATTGGTATAAGTCTTTTCGTAGTGTAAATTTAAGTTTAGCTGTAAAAATGTACAGTACCCGGCGATAAGGGATGCATAGCAAAATGTGCAGGTCGCAATATGTGCACTAATGCAAATCGCAGAAGGTGCAGATCGTAAAACGAGCAGGTCGCAAAATGTGCAAATCGTAAAATGTGCAGTTCGCAAAATGTGCAAATCGTAAAATGTGCACGTTGCAAAATGTGCAAATCGTAAAATGTGCAGGTCGCAAAATGTGCAGGTCGCAATATGTGCAGATCACACTATACTCGTATACGCGGGTCCGATCCGCCGTCGACGTGTACTGGCAATCCGATGGGTTGTCTTTAAGAGCTACGAGTGATAAATTGAGAATGAGAAGTCTTCTTGAATTCTCTTCACCCGGGCGGATCACGGGTGTTCCGAGCTTAACCTTTTCCTAGAGGAAACGGTTCTTGGAGGGCCCGTGTAGTTCGGATTGTTAGTACTACTTTCAAATAATACATTTATCTACACACATATCATAAATCCTCTAATATGCGTTCGGAAACCGTAGAAAATGACTCTCATTTCAACATTCAATGAATTTATGGCAATTTTCTTATCTGTGGCTAAGGCTACAGCAGTAATAAAATATTTCATTTTAATCTCATATATGATGTTAAAATATTACGTCAAACAAAACTGTCAAAATTTAAATGTCAAAGTTGACATGTCCCTATTCTAGTATCACTGAAAATTCAAATTCAGTTGATGCGAAATGTCAGCTCGATGTTTTTTTAGTATATATCGCACGAAATTTGAGCTAGAACGACATGATCACATCAGAATAAGGACTCTTTACTTTTTAAAATAACATTCAGGTATCTGTTGCCAGTTCTGATTTCGATATTTCCGCAACCATGCAAAAAAGGTTGTATTAACACAATTATTGTATTTATTTACTACGGTTTCTGAACCCATCTTAGAGTAATTATAATATGTGTGTAGATAAAGTAATGTATGCAACTGTACATAATTAGGCATTAAAACACGAGTGTGTTTTATGAAACGAGCCGAAGGCGAATGCCCCTCATTATGTACCAGTTGCATAAACTACTATTTGTGACCTGCAGGGCTATTATGGTCACGAATTTCTCACCTGCTATCCCGGGATAAGACAGCCGTCCCGTTCTAATAAGTGTATGGGTTCGAGAGTGACGTTATGTTTTTGTAACTGCATGACAAACGGATCTGCTTGCACATTTTGCGATCTGTCCATTGTGAGATCTGCACATTTTGCGATCCGCCCATTATGAGAACTGCACATTTTGCGATCTGCCCATTATGAGATCTGCACATTTTGCGATCTCTTCATTATGAGAACTGCACATTTGCGATCTGCCCATTATGAGATCTGCACATTTTGCGATCTCTCCATTATGAGACCTGCACATTTTGCGATCTGCCCATTATGAGATCTGCACATTTTGCGATCTCTTCATTATGAGACCTGCACATTTTGCGGTCTGCTCATTGTGAGATCTGCACATTTTGCGATCTCTCCATTATGAGACCTGCACATTTTGCGATCTGCCCATTATGAGATCTGCATATTTTGCGATGTCTTCATTATGAGACCTGCACATTTTGCGGTCTGCTCATTGTGAGATCTGCAGTTCTGCACATTTTGCGGTTTGCTCATTTTACGTAGCCTGCACATTTTGCTATGCATCCCCCATGTGACGTGTTAATCTGAAACTATAGTCGATATATATAAGTTTACATGTCATCGATTTGACGTATAGGAACTAATAAAGTCCACAAAGTGCAGTATTTATTTGATATGAATATTTATTGCCGGGTAATGTACGCTACTGAGATTTCAGAGTCGGTGTTTAGATTTTTTTGAATAGCATAGATATTTTTGCCGTGTGTTTGCTGTGTATGGAACCATTTGCTGCGTTGTATGATTCAGAGAGAAAGTTTGGTTGGACTAGGCACTAGAAATTAAAGAGTTTATTATTTTACTAAATTCATTTTAAGATTATAAGTAGATTATTTGGGACATCCGGGTTCTAATGAGTACATTAGTGATTTAATAATATAAGATTTTAAGCATTATGACCGACTAGTTTAAATTCAATTTCAACATATTTATTCAATAAGTAGTTAATTTATCTGTGTGAGCCAGTCAAGACCTAAATTTTCATGAACGTCTTTTAGACTATTTTATAAGTGTAGATTATGTTCTTACTATTATTCTCTTCTTTATATATCTTTAAGGTTATGATTTCGATTAATTCATTATTATATACATTAGTTAAATTACGATACGATGTGCTATGTTAAAATTAAAATGATATTTAAAAAATATCAGCTTCACCGTGACCTATTCTGTAAGTTCTTTAAATAATTACTAAATAAGTATTTTATATATTGAAGTTTTAGTTATTTTCGAAGCAGTTATTCTTATTGCCCGGCTTAGTACGGTCAACCAATTTGATGTCTGGGCCACTTCGTACCTTGTCACAGTGACATTGATATGAGATGAAGAAAATCAATATGTAAGCCGCTAGAGGCTTACATATGGATTTTCACTGTGAAAAAGTACGAAGTGGCCCAGAAATCAAATTGGTTGACCGTACATAAGTGTTTTTTAAACATTTTGCTGTAACATTTGAAAAACGGTTACACATACAATTGATTTACCTATTGTCAATACACATACGTCCGAAATGCCTATTTTATCCATATGTCGTTTTGTTATGCCTATACTTGGACTATCCATGTGGTTAAATATTGGTTACAGAGGTAGATTCGGTTAGGTTAAATTAGAAACGCAACGTAACAGAAACCAATTGCTACCACAATACACAGAACTGAAACTCGAAAATTAGTATTTAGTACTGTAATGTAGGTATTTCAATTATAAATGTAACGACATATAGGCGGATGTCACACTGATGCGGTTTTCGCACGATGGTGCGGTGTGCGAGCGAGATAGCGCTAGCCATGCCTATAGCGGTGGCCTGCCTGCACGTGCACACCGCACAGCCGCCCGGAAACCGCACGAGTGTGACAACCGCCTTAGGTATTTTGAAAATAGATATTTAAAAATTAGTTATAATTATTATATTAGATTAGACAGATGCAAAATCAATTTTAAGTAAGTAAGTACAACATTTTCACCATTATTGACTGATTTTGACTTCAAGTCTAGTTAAGTTACACATTCATGTATTAAGTAGGTGGAATAAGATTTAATCATACCTAGTTAAAATTGTTCTATGAGCTTACTTCATAAACTAGCTCTATATTTTATTGAATAACTAGTATATACATAACATAAGACATAAGTATAAGTTTAATAATATAAAATGTATAATACCTAACTGGTACTATTACTATATTATTTAAGTTCCCCGTAACTTAACCTGGTTACATTTTCATCCAAAGGTGCTTGATGCCTACAAATCCCATTGTTCTACTTCGCCTACGCTGCCTACTGTACCTTCGTTTGATGTTCGTGTTGATGTTTAAATAGGGATGATGACATTATAAAAGAAAATCAATAAATTCAAATTTTCTACATAAAGTCTCAAATTCTCAATCAAATGGTGAAAAAAGTAATAAAAAAAAAATACGTAATTATAAGTCTTCAAAGTTTTAAGAGTGGGTATTTTCTGTCGCTTCTCCGCAAAACGCACCTTTGTATTGAACGCTCGTCATTTACTATGGCGCTACTCAACAGTGACGTCACTGTTGAGTAGCACTTTCTCTCTCTAACTACGAACATTCTAACCGTTGTAGCTTCGTTATTTTTTGAGATATTTGAATAGGATTTTCACTATTTGGCATAGTTTTATGTCTTCTTTTTTTAAATATTTTTTTTGAGTCAATATCCCTATTGACGCGGTGGTAGTTTTAGGTCTCAGCTCAGACTAACTAGACCAGGGGTCGGCAATTAGTTTTAAATGGGGTCCGGATATGATAGAAAAAAAAAAATCGAGGTCCAGAAAAAAATCTTTTAATGAAATCAATATGCATGCATGCATATCTATTTATCATAATTTGGGGATCCGCAGTTCGACCTTCCGCGGTCCGGATACGGACCGCGGTCCGCCTATTGCCGACCCCTGAACTAGACTCTACATCAAATAACAGTACCACTAATGAGCGAGATGTACGTATAAGTACAACTTATCATTTGTTGTCTTTGGTCATAGTTTTACTTTTTATCTGCCACAGACTATTTGATTTATGGCAGACAAAGTATTAAGGCTGGGTATTACCACTTTCGAGTTTTTTAAAACCATCTGTAACATAATATAATATTTTAAAGTTCTAAAAAAATATGTGTTACAGTATAAGGATCTTGTCTAGTCAAAATCGCAGTCAGTTACATTTAAATTACCTAATGAATTTCACTCGATAGAAAAAAATCGCAAAGTTACCCCTTTTTGGAATGTTTTTTTTTTTATATTAAGGCTATATTACTGATATTTTACATTTAATTTTTGTACTCAATTAAAGATCCTAAATAGTTATAGACAAATTCGCAGGGTTTGCTTTGATAAAATGATTGGCTTAATGACTAAAGCTATAAATATTTACGAAAACTACACGCAGAGCTTCCGTAGAGAGCGGGATGGTTAATTGCAAACTCACGCGTGTTAGAGCGGGACATTTGAATTGGGGATACCTCCCCTTAACCGCCCAAGTTAAGGGGGCTATTTGTGGTAAGCCGTCAGCCAGTTTAAACAAGTTCTCATGTATTAGGGTTCCGTACCCAAAGGGTAAAACGGGGCCCTATTACTAAGACTTCGCTGTCCGTCCGTCTGTCAGTCCGTCCGTCTATCACCAGGCTGTATCTCATGAACCGTAATAGTTGGACAGCTGAAATTTTCACAGATGATGTATTTCGGGTGCCGCTATAACAACAAATACTAAAAATCGGGATACAGTAAATATTTAAGGGGGCTCCCATACAACAAACATGATTATTTTGCTGTTTTTATAGTTAATGGTACGGAACCCTTCATGCGCGAGTCCGACTCGCACTTGACCGGTTTTTCTGCATAATCTTTTCCGTTCCTCTGGTAACACGCGTATTGGATCTCTATAGAATCCGTACTCTGTGTTGTAGGCGAAGATAGGCATCATTGGTGAACTTACGAAGTTCAATGGTTGGTTTAGAATAGAACTAAGGTTTTGACGTGCTGCTACGTAATTAATCATTGGAGCATTCAATGCATAATGTTATTTAATGGTCCGTTTATTCTAAGTATTAAATATCTATAAGTTATGCATAAATGTGTCTAGTATAAGTTAATTAAATATATAATTTAGAATAAAATGTAGGTAGATAAATGATTCAATTCAGTTAGGTACTGTAGTTTAATGGGGCAAAATAGCCTAGGTATTAAAGGTTGGTCTGTTCTAAATGTACCTAGGTAGCCTTCGTAACTATGTTTGGGTTGTATGGTGCCAAGCTAAATTTCAGCCTATGGATCTTCGGGATGGTTAAATAAAGCGAATTTAATAGAACAGTTGTTTTATTTTTAAAGCTCTACAATCTACTTTACAGTATGATGGAAAACGGGTTAACATCCCGTCGTAACTCGTCATACCGGGATACACCGACCGCGAAAAACACTGGCCAAATACGTTTCGGACCACGCACAATTAAGGTTTCCGTAATTCCGTACCTACCTAATTCAAATTTTATTATACCAACAACAATTAACCCACTAAGCAGTTTTGAGTAGAATGCCTGCCTCGCTAGACGCTGGCCAAGAGCAATCCCATTAATTAAAAAAAATCGTCGTAGGACATCCTACATGTGTTACCCAATACCTAAACATCATGTAAGTATAGCTAAGTACTAACTAGGTATGTATAGTATATGGTTGATCTCAAGAAACAAACTTATTAAGGTACACAGAATGACGAATTCGAGCACGGAAGCTGTGTCAGTTACGTCTTTTCTCGCATATCAGTCTTTTTCTCAGTTTGCTCGAGGGTAAGAAAAATGGCCCGCACGTCGGATTGCTAAATGTCAGCCATCACGGAGGATTTCCCTCGTATTTCACATCTGGATCTTGAAAACACGAGGAACACGCGTACCTAACTGTTTTCAAGCGAATGATGCTGACGAAGCATCTTTTTAGGGTTCCGTACCCGAAGTGCTCAAACGGAACCCTATTGCTGTTACGCGTCCGTCCGTCCGTCACAAAAAATTGTTCCGGAGAATTTTTAAACCTCCTATTGATCTATGAACTTGAATTTTTTTTAAATTCTGTGTAACGAAAACATGTCATTTATTCATAAAACAAACCACAAATTCTAATCCACAACACGGGCTTCGTCAGGTGCGTACTACATAAACAAACAATGACAACACAGAGACACCAGAGATGAAATCCGCCACTTGAAATTGGGTGATAATGTACGAAGTGGCCTAGAAATCAAATTGGTTGAAATCCGCCACTTGAAATTGGGTGATAATGTTTATATACTGTACGAAGTGGCATAGAAATCAAATTGGTTGACAGTACCCACCTACATTTTTTTTAAACCCGGTGGTACAAGCCGGGCATCGAACCCGCGACCTCAAGAGTATAGGTAAGTCGCGTATCTTAACCGCTCGGCTACGTGCCTATAGATTCCTTACCTATCGCATAGTTTACAGCGCCCAAATTAGGTACCTCTTGATATCCAAGTAAAGGTCGGACTGTAGGCGTCTTTGACTGGACAAATTGCCGGATCATTAATCAAGTTTTTGCTGGCTGCTTATCTGAATTGGATGATCGATGGAACTGGGCTGCTATAGTGAATAAAGCTGATTAGTATGTCAGCCTGGTAGCGTATCTCCTTTTAATATTCTTCAGATTATTGTAATGTTAGGTAGTAGGTATAGGTACTATAGACAAACACTGTATATATTAGTGTAGCATTCGCGTTTCATTACAGTTTCATAGTTTTATTCATTAAAAAAATACATTACAGTCTAACTATTCATCCTTACGTAGGTATCATATATCATGTAATGTAGGTACCTAAACAAACTACCTTTGAAGACGTTAATCATTATCATCACACTTTTCTCTAGGAATTACAATAATTTGTGAGCTTCTTTGAGTACCTATACAACAACATTTTAAATAATGATTATAGAGTAATCCTAGAGAAAAGGGTGACAGCGAATAATGTCTTTAAGACGAGCTTGATTACATGATAGGATACGTAAGTATGATCGGTCCTGTTTTGCACTGTTTCAGTTTCTTTAATCTACTTATGTGAGGTTCGGGTAAGCGAGGGATTGACCCACTATACCCTAGCCCACTAGTGGGGCTGCCACCTTAGAGCCTGTGAGCAAGCTCGGTTTTATTTTTGGGTTTCCTCCCTGGCGAGTACCTAGATTCTGTTTTGAAGCGCAGAAGATTCGCCCTGCCCTGCGAACTGTGCGAACTGCGAACTGTGGGAATGTGGGAACGTTGCCAGGAGACTCCGATCGACCAGCAGATAAAACGCTGCAAGTGGAACTGGATCTGTCACACGCTCCGAAGGGACCCCGACCACATTCCGAGACAAGCCCTAGACTGGAATCCCCAAGGAAAGCGCAAGCGTGGCCCTAAGCAAACCTGGCGGCGGACGATCATCGCAGAGGCGAAGACAATAGGGAAGACGTGGAGCGAATTGAAGCGCGAAGCTCAAGACCGAACGGGATGGCGGGCGGCGCTCTGTGGAAGCCTTCTGACCCATCTAGGGGACATAGGAACATAAGTCAAGTCAAGTAAGTCATACGTACTTAAGTATAGATTGTAAGTTAGGCTAATATCCTTGCATAGCACCTCATGAGTAGGTATAACTCATTGAAAATTAAACAAATGATTTGTTAACAGACGTAGGTATCTACCTAATAAAGGAATCAATCAACATCATTACGTTATGAGTAGGTATCTAAACACTTATCGAGACAAGCTTATTAGAGTGATCTCGCTTTCGATACCACTGCACGTCATCAACGTTCTAATTTACTAACCAAACTCAAACAAAAACGACACAACTCCTGAAACATTGTCACACAAATTCCAATCAAAATGGAACTGTTTTAAGGGTTAGTTTTGATGTAGTGACGTCGAAATAATCATTTTGGTGTAGGAAGCTCCATCCAATCAAGTCGCTTGAAACTGGACGTAGCTTAATATTTGACGGTACTTTGCAATTATCCTATTTGTCAATTTAGTGAAAGACGATTTTGCGAACTGGGACTAGTTATATTGACGAATGTAGTTAGATAATTATCCAAATGAGCCACTAGCCGTACAATACAAACGTACCAGAGAATAAATTAACCGTAAGTACCTACCATAAAAGTCTAGTCAAGTAGTCACTAAAATAAAGTCAAATAACCCTCCCCGTGCGATGCTACAATTAATATGATACTCCCAAAAACAAGTAGAACAACAGTGTAAAGGAAAAGAAAATGAATACCTATCATGTATATCATCAACATCATCATATCAGCCGAAAGACGTCCACTGCTGGACATATGCCTCCCCCAAAGAGTGCCACAATGACCGGTCTTGCGCCACCCGCATCCAGCGGACTCCCGCGACCTTTACCAGGTCATCAGTCCACCTTGTGGGGACCATGTATATACCTATATGTTATAATTAAAATAACCAGTATATTATTATTTCGCCGTTCTCTTTAACATTCTGGTCTGAAATTAACAAACAAAAATGCTTCGCCCACAGAGATTTTGCTTCTATACTTAGGGTTCTGTATGTGATCTAAAGTAATATTTAGGAGATCTTTTGTTATACGCATCTATATCATATCCTAGTGATATGAAATAAATTCTCTTGATTAAGTTGGCTTTTCTATACAATTTTAATGTTATCAATGTACAAGACAAGAGCCCTAATAATAGTAGCATTTTTCCCACAAAAGTTGCTAAGCCATATTGACATTGATGGATCTCATACTGTACGACTTGATAGAAGCCCAAGTTGTGTACGAACAAAAACGTGATGTCTGTTTCTTTATTTAAAATCGACTGTCCATTATCTTGTTTAGGTCAATTCGAATGTTTTTTTCGGGGTACTTCCCCAGTTGGGCTGCTGCAAATAAAAATAAATAAATGAACCAATCTCACTGGAGCGCAAACTCAGAATATTCCAGCGTATAAACCTCCCGCGTGGTCGTGTCAGAGGTTTGCCCTGAATTTTCCCAGTCCACTCTCTCTATTGGGCCCGGCTTACAGCCAAATGAAGAAAAAAAACCGGCCAAGTGCGTGTCGGGCCACGCGCAAGGTACGGTTCCGTAGTCGTCTACCCGTTACATTATGTGGACTAAAAAGTTCGCAAACTTATATTTACTATGTTTTTGACAGAATTAACAACATTATCTATGGTATCAATGGAAATTGTACGAAAGTTTGAAAGTACATTTCTGAAGTTCGACTATTACTCGTTAACTAGTAATGTCTACTTAGCTGTGATAGTTTTCCTTTTAAATTCATCGTATATACTATTACCATGATTTTTTCCACATGCCTAGTAGCCACCGTTTAGCTGGCAGAGGGGGGGTAAAGGGACACTTGACCATAACAAAAATTATTACTTCAAAGCTTAATATCACGCCAACCAATTCTTTAATCAAAAAATGCTTTGAGAAACCTTATAATATTTTTGAAAGAGCTATCCAACGATACCCACCACGATGGGGTTTGGAAGAAAAAAAAATTGCACCACCACTTTACATGTAGGGGAGGTACCTACCCTAAAAAATTTTTTTTTTAAAGATTTTATTCTACCGTTTTGTCGGGGTCATCGATATGTATACTCATGCCAAATTACAGCTTTCTAGTACTAACGGTTACAGAGAAAAACGGGGGACAGACAGACGGACGGACGGACGGACATGGCGAAACTATAAGGGTTCCTTGTTTACTACGGAACCCTAATAAAAGTGTAGGTACCTCACATAATTCTGTCTTCTCGAAGATCTCATAGTTCGAAATAAATGCCATACGATAAATAAATAATAATTCCTACTATAACTAAAATGCATTTAATAAGTACTTACGCTCATAATTGGTATTGAAAAAGCTCATCCGAATCCGTTAATCGCTGAAAGCTTTACAACTTCATAATAACCCGATTTACATGAAAAGCTGAACACATGGAGCCGGAAGCTCGAGCTTTAGAAACTTAATTATGCTACCGTAAACTTTGGTAATCGTGATTTATAATAATAAATAAATATAACGAGCTTATTAAATTATGTCTGTTTGGGGAAAAAAGTCGAATTTTATATGTACATATACATACATAGGTCTATCCTCTAGCGGCCCACCATACAAGAGAAATTTGACAATGAATTTTTAATCACCTGGAATAGGAAATAGAGTACCTAGAGTTTGTTTTGTAAATGAATGAAACAAAAGAAAAAGCAACTTTCTTACAATTTTAAAGATATACATTCCATTGAAGTGAAGTTGTCCTAGTGCCTATCATCACTTTGAACAGTTTGAACCTTAGGAGGCTATATAAAGAAAAGTTTCTCGAGTGGTGACCACGACGATACGAAACGGCTATAAAAAATTTCACGAAATTTACTATGTACTTACCTTTTTTAGAGGTGAACAATCGATCCAGCTAGTTTCATTGTAGGGAAACTGAGCAAAGCTTGTTTTCTCAGGTTTTTATATTTTAAATTAAAACAATGGAAATGGAACTAGCATATATTCTTTATTGAGTTATTCAAATTATATTGGTACACTATCACTATAATAAAATAAAATAAAATAATACTAAAAATAAAGGAACCCCAATTATAAAAAGAATACCCCGTCCAGTAAATCCGCCTGCGGCATGGTGCCCAAGACGCTGGCTGCGTTACCTCTCTGTATGGTGAGGGAAATCCGCTGCGATAGGTAAGCGCCAGCTCTGGGGTCACCTGAGGCGTCAACCAGCCGTGACGACATGGCTCTCATAAAACCTTTCATATCAGCCGACCAGGGCCCCAGTGTCTCTACCGCAAGCGCCGCAAACTCGTAGTTGCCCAATAAGGATGAGTATTTGCGGCGCTTCAGAACTTGGGCCTGGTCGGCTGCAGCGCCGGCCTGGGAGCGAGTTGCCTGGATGTGGGATTGCGCGAAAGTGTCCACACATGTGGCATCCCACACCAGGGCTCTCCCTAACCTCCACGGCACCAATGTGACTCCATCCGGACGCTTCCCATCGTCCCTTGCCATACCCGCTGGTTCCAAGGTAGCGGGCACAGAGACGGTGGCAAGCGACCGGCGGACCAAGTCATTGATGGTGCCGTGGCGGTATAAACGGCCGGCGCTTCTAGAGCAAGAAAGGCCATGTCGTCCCAGCTGGTCCACATCTTTACCGCAGGCACAAGTGTGAGGAACGCAGATTCTGGACCCAAGTCTCAGGCAAATTGCAATTCTTAACGAACTTGGGTCCAGAACCGTTCCTATTTGACGGGATGGCAGGGCGCGGAGTCAGTGGCCTGACTCTGGCGAGGATACCGCCAGAAGTCGGGCACGTTCGAAGTCGTCCGGACTATTTGAAAGCAGGGAAGCATGGGTTGCCTGCAATCGAGGAGAGTCCCATCCTCTCTGGATGTGTTTTAAGTTGGGGGCGTCCACTCCAGGGCATGAGTCACACCAGGCACCACTGGCCTCCGCCAGGCTCACAATCTCCATGTCAGTTAACTGAGGTTGGTTTAAAATTATACTGACAAGAGAAAGCGAGCTGTAGGCGGAGGACAAGAAAGCCGGTAATGCGACACTGGAAGAGGAACGGACGCCCAGACCACCGAATTTAATGGGGAGAACCGCTTGGGTCCACGATCTATAGTCGAAATTTATATTTAAGATTTTAGACAGTGTTGATTGAAGGGAGTCGTCGATTGCTGATAAGATGGATGGGAATTTAAAGATTGGGCAGCTGCGGAGTAAATACATAAACTTTGGGGTAAAAAGACAGAACCGGATTATGAAGAGTGCCATGTGGGGGTTAATTTGGAAAAGTAAATCGGAAGTGTTATTAAATAGGTTTAATTTAGATGTGATGATGGGGTTAATTGCTTCGTCGAAAATCGGTGAACCTAAAAGAGACAGCGATGAGTTTGAGTGAACTGAAATGTTGGGCAAGACATTGTTAAAATTAGCGAGTATCTCAATTTTTTTTTCTTGTGGAAGGTGACTGGGCATATAAATCTCGCATTTGGTAAAATTTAGAGAGAGGCCGATATCTGCAAAACTATCTATTATTAAACGGAGGTCCTGTAGAACTGTATCGGCATCACCACCAAGGGAGCCGTCATCGAGGTACCAGAGATTGAATCTTGATTTGAGGTTGGAAATAATGGGATGTATTGCTAAACTAAAAATGGCGGGCCCAAGCGGATCTCCCTGTTGGCAACCCATGCTGGAAAGAATAACTTGATCGCCAAAGAGTAATTTTGTAGGGGCCCCATAACATTGCCATAAGTATTTAAAAGCATCGGGGAGTTCTTTTTTCACCATAGTTAAAAGGGCGCCTCGGTCGACCGAATTAAACGCATTTTTAACATCAATTTTTATGAAAACTTCGTAGTCCGGACGACTGAGGAAGGTACGCGCGGCGTGTACCGCCGCCTCGCAGCCGCCTTTAACGCCGAAGCCCAGCTGCCGGGGCTTGAAAAAGTTGGTCAGTTTTTCATTGGATTGGCGGCAGCAGAGCTTCGACGCAAGGCGCCTGAAGGTGCAGCCCACAGCAATTGGACGAATACCGCCATCCTTCTTGGCAAGAGCTATGAGGTTTGCGCCATAAAGGAGTGGCACGACTTCGGCGTGAACGCGGCCTGAGAGCATCAAATTGATTAGAGCTGCTATCTGGGTGAGGAGAGCTGCACCGGTATCACCAGATGGCGTAGTGGTCAGATCCTTAAGATGTTGCGGCGATAATCCATCTATTCCTCCAGCAGAACCGGTCGGGAATGACAGTATCGCTTGGTGTACGGCATCTACGGACACAGAAGAAACGGGATCATCTGGTCCGGGGGGATCTGGTAATCGAGAAGAAACCGGGGGTACAGGGTGTTTTTCTTTCAAGGCCGCTTGAGTCTCTGCTGAGTGTGATGCCATGTCGTCGTTGCAAAATAAAAGCCTGGCCGCACCACTCACGTTCCCTTCTGAAAGTTTACTTTCTATAGCTTTTATTTTACTAAACTGTTGAGCGTTATGTCTTCTATGGCGGTGATCTGGAATATCAAGAGGTCCGGGCGGGCATAGAGTTTTACTTTTGATCTGACTCGTCAGAGAGTCTTTGCTATTTTTGTTTACGTGGAGAATAGTGTAGGAAAATGTGAGTAAACGCTCCCAGGCTACAGGGGAGTTCTCTGCGACGACCTTAACGATGCACTCAGTGAGGCACTTGGCCACAGATAAGCGGGCGCCACGTGGTATTCTTTTTATAATTGGAGTATTAGACTTTAGTAGCCCCAATTTTTGAGTAAGTGTGGTGGAACCATTGGAGGGTGGAGATGGGTCTGTGGCGAGAGGTGTGGACGCAGGTTGAGAGGCGCTGGGTAGCAGGGGATCGACAACCAAACGGGTGCCATGTTTTCGAGCGGTATGGATTGCGAGACCCTGTCGCCCTTTGTACTGTTTGTTGTCACCACAAATAGGACACTCCAATAGTTCCACTGAAGTTAGACTAGGTTGAGACGGCATTCGAATTAGATAAATATACAAGTTAAAACGATACAAAAAAAAACTTAAATAATAACTAAATAGAATAATAGCTTGAAAAAGAAATGGATAAAAGACTGGAAAAAGGCTTAATGGAACTTGAAATCGAATGACTTACATAAGTCTTTTTAAGAAACGTTGACTTTGGGGTTCCATGCTAGGACCTCCAGAGTAAATGCCAAGATACGCTCAGCTATAGTGGCTACCCGAAAACCGTAATACATATTATAACTTAATTTATTTGATTATATAAAAAAAAATCCTGTGGACTTACAGTACGCCCCAAAGATGATAAAATAAAATAAAGATGATTTTATTTTTATTTTATTTCATTTTTATTTTACAAGATAAGTTCAACTACGCGACGACTAAGCGACAACCGCTTTAGCTTAGTTGGTAGTGACCCTGCCTACGAAGCTGGAGTTCCCGGGTTCGAATCCCGGCCAGGGGTACCGCGAACGGCATTCGAAATTTTCTCTCTTTGTCGCACTTATGTGCAATCTTGCAAGTGCCACAGAGAGAGAAAATGCCGTTCGCGGTAGCAGCTCAGGGCATTTATTTGTGTGATGAGCACGAATATTCGTTCTTGGATCTTGGATGTTTTCTATGTATTTAAGTATCTGTTTATCTATATAAGTATGTATATCGTCGCTTAATTAGTACCCATAGCTTTGCTTAGTTTGGGACTAGGTGGATTTGTGCAAGATTGTCCACAAAAAAAAAGTACATGAAAATTCACAAAATTTCCTAACTTGGTCAAGGATTCCCAATTCACGGGCGCCCGAGACAGATCATCCATCACCACACACATGCGCTCCTCTCCCTCTCTCATTAGCAAGATTAAAATTAACGATTTCCTAAATCGCCCAACCCTTCTAATTGTTGCCAACAAATTGCTCCAGATATAATAGGTATACACAATACCTCATTACGTGGTAATGTGCACCAATTTGATTCACTTTAGGACAGGACCGTGTCATTAATTTTGTCTTTAAGCGTAGATTAAAGGTTTGTAACACATTTTTTTTCATCACACTTTTTCGTAGTGTCTTATTTAGTAGCCAAGTTAATGTCTAAGGGTGAAGTCACATCTATCAGCATCGAATCGCATTTTTTAATACAAAAACGTAATTTTGTATGAAGCAGCGTCCGCATCAATTCACCCTTCCGATCCGAGAAGATAAGTATGTTCCCCAGTCTTGGATGTTTTCTATGTAACTAATTAGGAAACTGTGGTGCACCACATTTGGATCCACATAATACCAGCGTCGTTTCACCTTCTGTGGATCGACTTAATGCTGAGTGGACTCCTTTCTCGCTTAAATGTAAATTTTTAAATGTAATTTTACTTCTTGTTTAAATGTAAATTTTCATTTTTCATGCTCTAAAAGTGTGTCATATTAGACTTGTGAAGCGGGGCTAAAGTAGTACATTTAAGCCCTAGGGAAAATATGTATACATATTTATGATTTACAAAACATTTTAATTTGACCAATCAAAATACTTCACCGATTAAATCCACCAATCACAGAAAAGTAATTTGACAGATTAAAACATATTTGGTAAAAATATCAACCAACCAGAAGACAGCTGTACTAAAATCGACCAATCAAGAAAGACGTTTTTCAGTTCTTTAAAGACTAAGCGGTGTCTATGGTCAAAGCAATTACTCCTCTTAAAAAAAAAAAAGCGCATTGTTCATCTCTTTCTTTAATATAGCAAAAGAAAAGGAGGCGAATACGCAAAGAGAGGCATATGGTGCTGGTCTTAGAAAAAAAAACATGCTGTCAAATTAGACATACACCCGCCAAGAGTTAAATTATTCATTTAAGATGGATAATTTGGGTTTATGTGTTTTCTCGCAATCGAAGTGAAAAGTAGAGCGTATAACTCGGGCCTAAAAGCCATATTACCACTCGAACAATTTTCCCTCTCTACGTTCGGGAAAATAATCATCTCGTGGTAATGTGGCTTACTTTAGACCCTTGTCAAACAATCTACTATTTCTCAAACATGCAATGAAATATTGTCTTTACGTTCCTTATAATAGGCTCGGAAGTATCGCTTTTTGGGCGCAACTCAACTCGAGAGGCCTGTAAAGGGATTTCATACTGCTTGTCAGGCCTAGGCCTGTAAAGTATTTTTTTTTGTTTCGACAACAGCCTACGAAAATACAGCTGGCTGGTTTGACAAAAAGCAGGTTTTGTTTTAAAGGTTGCTAGACTAAAATGTCGGCAGTAAGGGCTGTTACACACGAACTGAAATAAAATCTAAATCTCTATGTTTTGCGAAATGAATCCGATAGGTTATGATTCTTGTGAATATTGTCCATAATTATGCAAAACCAGAAATCCAAAGATTTTTTTTTAACGATACAAACCAATTTAGTCACCTTATAACTGCTTCTTTTTAGTTTCAGTTCGTGTATAATATCCTTAATTAGTACTACTCGAACGATGCACTACATGTGTGTCATAGATAATTAAAAAACTTTTTGGTGGGAAAATTGAAAATATTATATTACATTTCGAATTCATTGTTTGTTATGATTTTGCAAATTTCATTGAAAATAAGTACTGAAAATGAGTTCTTCAGACGAAAATACCGGCGATGAAATGGTTTTTGACTGTACCCCGCCAGAATTACGAGCGGAGGCGGAATTAGCCATGAATAACTTGCTCTCACCGAAATCCAAAGAGCGGTACATGACCGCTTATGATAACTTCATGAGCTGGAAATTAGAAAAAAAGGCAGTAAACTTCTCAGAAAATGTATTATTAGCCTATTTTCAAGAACAAAGTGCAACAAAAAAGGTGTCAACTTTGTGGTCATTGTACTCAATGATCAAAGCAACATTGCAATTGAAACATGACATAAATATAAAAAGTTATGGTAAACTGATTGCATGGCTTAAGGCCGGGTTATAGTAAAAATCTGATTTGGTAAACGGTTTTATTTCGAAATACTACATATTAAAAATGTAAAAAAATACGATGTTATATTTGAGACCTTTATCTAGTGCCGTCGGATGTCCGTTACACAATTTGCAAAACTTTGTTCGATAGAAAAAAATTCCAAACATACCTCTATTTTCTATCTTAAAACTCATTTTATTTCAATCTTAGGTAACATGATGAGTAGAAAATAATACTAAAATAAACGTATTTGATGGTATGAGGGATGTCGGGATTAATATTGTTAATATAGTAAGCCATGTATTTTTCTCACCCAAAAATGTACTAAAAATTTACGAAAATTACGCGCACAGTTCCGTAGAGAGTGGGATGGTCAATTGCAAACTCACGCGTGTTAGAGCGGGACATTTGCAATGGAAGAACCTCGCCTTAAATGCCAATCAGATGGATACAAGGCAAAAAAATCTAATATATTTACAGGTGAAAATGTCCAAACATTTTTAAATCAAGCTCCTGATGAACAATATCTGGCTACAAAGGTAAGTTTATCATCAACGTAATAATTGTTTAAGTAAAAAGTATTAAAATAAATTGCAAATTAAATTAAACTTACAAATTAACATAAAATAATAAAGTCTTAAGTAACTAAATATAACTAAACTATGAACTAGAAAAACATGGCAAACTCATTACATTTATGTTGATGTTTTTATATTATATACTACAAAATAACATTTATCATATTATTATTCATTAATCAACTTATAATTTGCAGGTTGCCTTGATCTTGGGCATAAATGGTGCTTGTCGAGCAATGGAGTTAACAAACATCACCACAAAAGACATTGAATTTCAAGGTGACATAATCATATTTAAGTTATGTGACACAAAAAATAAAACGGATAGATCATTTATAATCCGTGATGAATTTATGAACATTTTCATGAAATATTATGCCCTGCGACCCAAGAATACAGCAACAGAAAGACTGTTTTTAAATTACCAAAAGGGTAAATGTACCGAACAAGTTATTGGCCGCCACAAAATTTGTGATTAATAAAATCTTATTCTTTGGAGCATTTTTTTTATTTCATTGTATGTTTGAGAAAAGCACTATACATGCCTCGTCGTGAAAACGGATTCCCGGCCTCGTATCACTTGCCGGAAATCCTCATTTTCCCGGCCTCTGATGTAATGTACTATTACAATACAATACAACAATACAAATACTGTTTATTGCACACCTCAAAAAGATCATTAGTACAGAAACATTAAGGCTTAAAGTGGAGTTAAAAAACAGGCGGTCTTATTATGCGTTATAAAGTTTATTCTATTCTATTCTATAAATTACTTACTCTTAGGTACAATCGACCAAAAAAGTGGTCTACCACTTTTCGATTATATTATGTGTACGTTAGAGTCCAAAAGTGGTAGAGAACTTTCTTTGCTGACTGTACACATCAGTTACGCCTCTACCGTAAGTGTCATCTCTGTGAAAAGACAAAAGAAAGCAAAGTTATTAGGTGTTTCGTTATCTACGCATTGTTGTTTTAATGTTTACGTTTAAAAGAGAAATGAGGTTGGCTGTTTCTTTTTAATCAAGCTTGTAATTAAAAGGAAATGAAGTGAGAAGGAATACTGTTATTTAGAATGAACCCAATATTTTCTACATTTTCATAGCGTCCGAAGTAGGCCGAGGCTTTGGCTAGAAGTATTAGTTATCTATCTACGAGGAAGAAAATAATTCCATTTAATAACCGAGTTAGCTAGAAGGATTTTTTTTCCTAGTACATTACCAGTTATGAATTTATGAAACTTGGTTATCTACGAAAATTGCACCACCACCTTACATGTAGGCACAAAGTAAATAGCGGCGGCGCGCGCCGGAGCAGAGAGTCCGCTCAGTACAAAGTGCCATTTTCGCCGCACGCACAATGACGTAACATTTACAGGCATTCTCGGTTGATTTCGGACTAGCTTAGTCGCGACTGTCACTGTCGCGTCGCGAGTGCTAGTTGTGCGCGCGTTGATCACTTGACGTCCTCGCCGCTACGTAGATAGTTTATGTCACGTACGTCAAAATGAATAACCGATATTATTACAGTTGGAATGTATTTTATTGTTTAAATACAACAAAAAACGGTGCCTACACTTTCTTCAAATTTTCAAACGATATTGAAAGGTAAATAAAACGGTTTTCTCATTTTGGTAGTTACAATACCTAGGTAGGTAGGTAATTTTTTGAAACTTGCCGCTTTGATAACGACGATCAACCATTACACATTCATCTTATCGTTCGCTGGTAAAACGCCAGTATTTAAGTAGTACTATGGTTTAGTTAAGTAGGTACCTAATTAATTAGGTATATTTTTGTTGGCGCTCTCGACCGCCGCCGGTCACAAGTCACAACTCGCAGCGGGTCACGCATCAATTTATTAGGGTTCCGTACCCGAAGGGTCAAAACGGAACCCTATTGGTGTCGCCCAGACGTCCGTCCGTCCGTCCGTCGTATGTCACAAAATTTGTTCCGAAGAATTTTTAGACTTCTCATTGACCTATGAACTTGAAATTTGGTGACAATGTTCAATATTACGTATATTTTAACAACAAATACTAATATATGAATAAATCATATTTTTGAGGTTGATTCGGAACCCTAAATGTGCGAAGTCCGACTCGCACTTGGCCGGTTTTTTACCAAGATACGCTGGTTCATATTTAAATGTCATGTTGAAGAATTTTTAATTTATCTGCTCCTTTTTAAAATTCAGAATCAATACAGAAGCAACCCTGTAGTTTAGGTATGTATTTTCAAGAACGGCGGGAACGGACCTTCTGTATATTCTTTATTTTGTGATGTAGGGGAGGTACCCTAAAAAAAATGTTTTTAAGATTTTATTCTACCGCTTTGTCGGCGTCATTGATATGTATACTCATGCCAAATTACAGCTTTCTAGTACTAACGGTTACTGAGAAAAACGGGGGTCGGACGGACGGACATGGCGAAACTATAAGGGTTCCTTGTTTACTACGGAACCCTAAAAAGTCTTTAAAGTAACTACTCATAATAAGTCAGAGTCGTCAGTAACAGAAATAAATAACAATAAGTAGCCCTCGCGTTGCCGCATGGCACAGGTACACTTTTGAATTTCTTCGCGGATATACTTATGCAAGTTTCCTCGCTGTTTTCCTTCACCGAAAACTGGTAAAATATAAAATAAAACTGTAACATATGTTGGTATGTAGGTAGGTTTAAATATAGGAATTATCGTCCACCGCCACCTTACTGACCTTACAATAAACAGTCTTGCATTTAACGCCATTGTGTTTTATTCAATACTCTCCAACTGGCGACGAAACGGTGAATTATAGTCGGTATCAATCAATATGCCTTACGGGAAGTTACACGAATTCGACCTACACGGTCAAGGGAATTGGGAAGCATACGTTCGGCTGGTGGATCAGTATATTTTGCTCAACGATATTAAAACCGAGCTGCGCGTGGCCACGTTAGTAACTCATGTCGGCGCGGCTACCTACGAGCTTATGTGCGATTTGTGTGCTCCCGATCATCCAGAAAATAAGGAGTTCAAGGATTTAGTGGACCTCGTCAAAAATCACCTGAACCCAAAAAGATCAGAAATAGCCGAGAGGCATATTTTCCGACAACGGCGACAAGCAGCAGGGGAAACTGTTGGAATTTTCCTTCAAAATTTAAAACATCTAGCAACATATTGCAATTTTGGCACAAAACTGGAGGAAAATCTGCGTGACCAATTTGTTTCCGGCCTCAGAAGCGAGGAGATGAGGTCGCGTTTGTTCGCGGAACCCACGTTGGACTACAAAAAGGCGGTGGATCTGGCGCTCGCTTTGGAAGCAGCTGAGCGGCACGCCGAGACGGCGGGAGCCGGCAGCGGCGGCGGGGCGGCAGCGGCAGGACTCGGGCAGGGCGCGGCCGGCCTGCACCGCGTGGGCGCGGGGCCCGCGGCGGCGAAGCGGCGGCCCGCTTGCTGGCGCTGTGGCCGGGACGGACACGGGCCTAACAAGTGCAGGTACAAGTCGTACACTTGCAACCAGTGCAACGAAAAAGGACACTTGTCTACGGTGTGTAAGAAAAGTGACAAAGTGGTAAGTGGTAGTGCCGCCAGGTCCAAATATCAGAATTACATGGATCGCGATAATTCTGACAGCGACGCCAGTGATGGTATGTACAATATTCTATCGGGAAAAAGCACAATTAAAGATGGACCTTATTATTGTGACCTTATGGTTGAAAATCGCAATGTTTTATTTGAAATTGACACGGGCAGCAGAATATCGGCAGTGTCGAAAGAATTTTATGACACACATTTTTCTCATTTGCGTTTACAGAAAGATAACATTAAATTACATTCATATACGGGAGAAGCTATAATTCCATTGGGGCGCATTAATGTGCGAGTAACCAGCGGGTGCGAGTCAGCTGATTTACCGTTATTCGTTATCAGCAACGGTGGGCCGCCTCTGTTAGGCCGGCTATGGTTGCGCAAATTAAATCTCGGTTCAATCAAGTTAAACAAAATAACGGATAGCACTGATCCGACTGTGCTCCAATTGAAAAATGAATTCCCCGAAGTCTTTGATGACAGAATAGGTACTTTTAAAACAAAAATTAAATTACATTTAAAAGACACTTCTCCGATCTTCTGCAAGGCCCGACCCTTACCTTTGGCGCTGCGGATGCCAGTCGAACGCGAGCTTGAAAGGTTGCAATCAGAACAAGTCATATATAAAGTGGAGACCTCAGAGTACGGGACACCTATAGTACCCGTGATCAAGCGCGACGGCTCGATACGCATCTGCGGCGACTACAAGGTCACGGTCAATAAATGTTTAAAAGAGTTTCATTATCCGTTGCCTCGCATTGAACAGCTGTTCGCTGCTTTAAGTGGCGGTGAACAGTTCACTAAATTGGATCTAAAAAATGCGTATTTGCAACTGGTTCTCGATGACGCCTCACAACCTCTAACTGCGATAACTACTCATGTGGGCACCTTTGTATACCGACGGGCCCCGTTTGGAATTAAATGTTTGCCCGAAATCTTTCAAAAACTTATCGAGGAGACACTCAGCGGGTTAGAGGGGGTTGTGGCTTTCATCGATGACATTTGTGTCACCGGTAAAAATAAACAACATCACATGCAAAATTTAAAAGCTGTTTTGACTCGACTAAGGGAGGCAGGTTTACGCATAAAGTTTGAAAAATGTGAGTTCTTCAAAGATGAGGTGTGTTACCTAGGGTATAGAATAAATAAGAATGGTTTGCATACGGACAAAGATAAAATTGCCGCGATTGAAAATTTGCCCGTGCCACAAAACGTGTCACAACTTAGAGCCGCTTTGGGCCTCGTTAATTATTATTCACGTTTTATACCCAATATAAGCACTATTCTAAAACCCCTGTACGCATTGCTAGCGAAGGGTACCCGCTGGCAGTGGACACATTTATGTGATCAGTCTTTCAAACAGGTTAAAGATGAGTTGCTGAATAGCCCCGCGCTAGCACATTACGAGCCCTCATTGCCGCTGGTGTTATGCGTGGATAGCAGCGCATACGGCCTGGGAGCGGTGCTGGCGCAGCGCTACCCGGACGGGACCGAGCGCCTCGTGTGCTGCGCCTCGCGCACGCTCAGCGAGACCGAGCGCCGCTACAGCCAGATCGATAAGGAGGCCCTGGCCATCGTCTACGGGGTCAACAAGCACCATCAATACCTTTTCGGTCGTAAGTTTACCCTTCGCAGTGATCACAAAGCACTCACCTATATTTTTGGTCCAAAACACGGCATACCTCAAACGGCCGCGAGCCGTTTACAGAGGTACGCAGTGCGACTGGTAGCGTACGACTTCGACATAGAATTCGTATCGACGGACAAAAACGGCAACGCGGACTGTCTATCCCGCTTGCCGCTGCCAATAGGGTCGAGGAAAAACAACGGAGAGGACGACGCGGCATATTTACATTTTGTAGAAGAAACTTTCCCTTTAAGCCACAGGGACGTGGCCAGGGAAACACAAAAAGATGTAACGCTATGTAAGATATACGGATATATCATGAGCGGGTGGCCCTCGGAAACGGAAATCGAGAATGAAAAACCGTACTTCCACCGCAAGGACACGCTGCACATCGATCATGGGTGCATAGTGTGGGGGTATCGAGTGGTAGTTCCCGGTAGCTTGCGGAGACAGGTAGTGGAGGAGGTGCACGCGGGTCACATGGGCATGGTGCGCATGAAACAGATCGCGCGCTGCTACGTGTGGTGGCCCGGGCTGGACGCCGACCTGGAGCAGCGCGCGCGCTCGTGCGACGCCTGCCGCGCCCAGCTGGACGCGCCGCCGCGGGCCGCCCCGGCTCCCTACGCTTGGCCTGCGGAACCCTGGCTGAGGCTCCATGCCGACTTTTTACATCATAATGGTCGGTCATATTTACTCGTCATTGATGCACATTCAAAGTGGATCGAGGTGTTTCTAATGACGAGTGGCACGTCAGCCGCAGCAGTGACCGGTAAACTACGAGAGTGTTTCGCGAGGTTCGGCTTACCCGTACAGCTGGTAACAGACGGCGGTCCTCCCTTCACGTCTCACGACTTTGAGGCGTTCCTGCAAAAAAATGGTGTGTTTCACGTGATCACGGCTCCATACCATCCGTCGAGTAATGGAGCCGCGGAGAACGCAGTTAAAACTGTAAAGAAGGTTTTGAAAAAGGCGTCGTCTGAAGGTAAGGATACTGAAAACGTCCTTTCAAAATTTTTACTGCAATATCGCAATAGTCCCCACAGCAGCACGGCACGCGAGCCGGCCTCGGCGATGCTGGGGCGGCGGCTGCGCACGCGCCTCGACCTGCTGCGCGCCGGCAGCGCCCGCCAACCGCGTGCAGGCGGCGCAGACCGCGCAGCTGCGCAATGCCGGCGGCGCGATGCGTGAGCTACACCAAGGCGACCCGGTGTTGGTGAGAAACTACTCTAAATATGGCCCCAAATGGACAGAGGGTTCAGTGACCCAACGCACCGGCGCCGTCACTTATAATGTAAAGGTTGGGGAACAAGACGGGAACAGGCACATTGATCAACTAATTAAAAAAAAACTAGTACGCTATTCACTACCGACTGATAACTTAATGCCTGAACCCGATATTCCGGTACCTACGGCGGCCGGATGTAACTCAAATGTTCCTAGACCCGAATCCCCAGAATTCCGTGATGCAGAAACATTATGGGAAGATAAGGGGGATGCAAATGGTGACAACTCACCGCCCGCGCTGAGCCCGCCGGGCCGCGAGCCGGCGCCGGCGAGCCCAGACCGGGCGAGAGCATTGCGCCCGCGTGTTAAACGCAATTACAAAGTTTAGGTATTAATGAAAATACTATACTAATATCTTTGTCCGTAGGCTGACCTCCGAATACCTAATGTGTCAGTATGCAAATTAATGTACTTAATATAAAATATACAACATAGGACAATAATTTTATCTCGATAAGTAGTCTAAGTACCTAGTTATTGTATTTAAAGGCATAGTTACGTACGTTTTAATGTATAAGTGCCTACGAACGCGCTGCGCGCGAACTGACGCTTTTAATGATCTGTTATCGTGGTAAAATAGATATAAGCATAGAATAAATCATTTCATACACATTTGTAACAATAACTAGTAGCTATAAGTACTTATTGCAAATTTTTCTTTCATTGTTTTTACAATATTCAATGTCATTAACTCATTAATCTTAGTAACAACACATATGTATAAAAACATAAATGTAACTAACATATAGCAATAATGGTCACGTTTCATGTTAACAACTTACAATTTTATTTGAACTGTCCGAATTGTATCTAATTAGGCGCTTCAAAAAGCTACTTTACTGTCCAAGCGTGAAGATTCAAAATACAATGACAAGTTTTATAAAATGTCGGACATTTTAAATATTATTTACTATACTTTGTAGTACACGAACGTTGAACATTTTGATTCTGCACCCTATGACCAGTACTAAAGGTCTTGTTTCGCATGTTAATTTCGCTTGTAAATCTTTTGTTTACTATTTATACTTTTTGCTAACTTTTTTTCTGAGAGGGGGAATGTAACATATGTTGGTATGTAGGTAGGTTTAAATATAGGAATTATCGTCCACCGCCACCTTACTGACCTTACAATAAACAGTCTTGCATTTAACGCCATTGTGTTTTATTCAATACTCTCCAAAAACAAACACCAAAAGGGTATCCATCCATCTTATTACCATATCACTAAGCTGCATGTTTGTGTATTGTGTACCTAACTGTTAAAACAGGGTTCCGTAAGTATATCAAAAAGATCAAATTGTCCGAATTTCACAAACTGCCCGCCGCGCCGTCGAGGGTATCAATGTTAAAATAAATTTGCGTTAGCTCCAATATTTGCTCAAATCCATCATTTTTTAAGTGCGAAGTCCTCTGTTTATACCAATTTATGTGATCCCCAGGCACAACGAAACAGCGGAAAATGGCAGCATTAATTTTTGCGACAGGAGAGAATTGAACATTTCGGACGAATTTATGTGGACCTTTTAACGGAGTGGGTAATATCAAGTTACTGGCAGGAAAGAAACGATATACGTTGTTGTGGTGTCGTTAAGAAAAATAAATAAAACAAAAACATTTGAATGACGCTTTTGAAGTTTCTAAACAATTATTGAAAGCACGGGTTATTCATTGTTGTAGTTGTGACACATATGAAATGAACACATAGACAACGTGAACTCATAGCTCTTATACGCTGACTCACACAAAGACAATGTGCATGTAAGCTAGCGTATAGCTCAGCACACAACCATGGCTCACCCGCGCTCGTGAGATAAAAGTACTCTATCCAGAGTAAAGTGGAAATGGCCGTGGTCTTCATTTGATTGCGGAAAATCGGTCGATTTGGATGTGACGATATTTCTTAATGATAAATCCTGACAACATTTCAAAATTTATAATCATGCTTAAATCAAAAACCATTTCGGTAATTTATAATATGCTACCTGAACGTAATAAAATAGTTTTTCGAAGACGAAGAAGATGAAGAAAATCGCCAAAATGTATAAAACGGAAGGGACTGACGTCATTCCTACTACTGTTAAGGAGCAATGCTGTCAAACATAGGTAATTCATAAAAATTACGTCATAATTCACTTACGATTCGCTACTTTTAGATTAGATATTTTTGAATAGAAATTGGGTTTTCGGGAGAAGTAAAAAAAACACGTGGACCTTAAAATTTAATTTTCTATCGATCTAGGACATAAAAAGGCCAACTTGAAAATTTGTCAATTCTGTAATACTGTCCTCAGTCCTGTCCCAGATGTAAAGGCCCATTTACACGGTGCAAAAACTTGCATGCGATTTTCATTTTATGACGGTGTTTGTTCGACCTCGTCTTAGGTACCTCGTTAGCCCGCAGCCCGCAATGTAATCAAAATTGTATGCAAGTTTTTGAACCATCTAAATCGGCCTTAATGAAGAAATTAGATACTTGTCAAAATTGACACAAAAACACTCTAAATAATAGTAGATTGTACAACAAGTGCATAAAACGCACCATTTTACACGAGACTTTTATCCATCGTGGATACAAAATTGAGTGTAAAATGGGTTTTATGGACGAGTTATACACTCTACTTTTCACGTCGGTTGCGAGGAAATGAAACAATAATTTAATTAAGGTTATGTCATCACGTGGTCATCACATTTATTTTACAGTCATGAGGTCGTTGACCTCGTTCGATGGAGCGCGGGATGGCGCGCGCGCGCTGGCAGGCTGCGGGCGCAGCGCACGGGGTTGATCGTGTGGCTATTGGACCGATTGCCCTGGTCTTCGAGTTCTTCGACGAAGATTTTACTTTATGCACTAGAGCTTAAAAATCGATTTTATGTCGTCTACGCACGACTTAAAGTCGAACTTTACGAGCATGAGAAGTGAAAATTAGCTTTTTCAACTGATAATAAGGACTTTCAGGTACTTATTCAGCTTTTTGAGGTTTACGGAGTTGCAGTTGTGGCACAACATTCTTGGTCAAGAGTTTTTATCACAACGTATTTTATATAGGAACAAAACTAACTGATACCGTAGTTAAAGCGGAAAAATAATTTCCCAATCTTGTTGGATTTCCCAAAAGAATTATTATAGCAAACAAGGCCAAGTTACCTACGTCCGTAGAATTAATTGATATACCACTGCCAACTTAACTTTGCGGCCAAAAAGTCTTGGACTAACTTCTCTTCCCAGCAAATTTGTAAATTAAGTCTAAAAACAATCGCTTCTGCTATCAGCAAATATAAAGTTGTGGGTTTATGAGCGTGTATCCCTTAGGTAATATTATCTGAGATACAATGTAAAGTTATATGTTTTTACTTAAAAATTCAGCGCTACTTTAGGCTTCGTCCCTTTGGCTCCGGGCGATACCCGACCACGGTTTTTGTAATTACTGCCAAATAAGGTAAAGGCCTCAATATTTGGCACCTCATTTCCAAATGTGGACATCTATAGTTATGACGTGTGCTAGAAATATGATTTGGATGAATTCGCCTTAGGACATCAACAGTTTTTAAAAGTTATCGATATTTATTATCCTCCTACCCTTAAGGCTTGGTCACACCGCTTGCGCGACGCAAGCGGGACGCTGCGCTGCGCGCTAAGATGTATGAAACCGTCCCGCTCGCGTCGCGCAATCTGTGTGACGTCGCTAACCTGTTAGCATACGTTCCGGCGCGCAGCGGTCGCGTCGCGCGGACGTCGCGCAACGCAGTGTGACCAAGCCTTTACGGGGAGGTATCCCCAACGCAAATGTCCCGCTCTAACACGCGTGAGTTTACAATTAACCATCCCGCTCTCTACGCAAGCTCTGCGCGCAGTTTTGTAAATATTTAGCTATAGTCATTAAGCCAATCATTTTATCAAAGCAAACCCTGCGAATTTGTCTATAACTATTTACGATCTTTAATTGAGTACAAACATTAAATGTTAAATATCAGTAATATAGCCGTAGTATTAAAAATACATTCCAAAAAGGGGTAACTTCGCGATTTTTTTCTATCGAGTGAAATTCATCAGGTCATGTAACTGACTGCGATTTTGACTAGACAAGATCCTTATGTAACACATATGTTTTTTTTAGATTTTAAGACACTATATTCCATGTCTCAGATGGTTTTTAAAAACTCAAAAGTGGTAATACACGGCCTTAACCCATTTTTTTAACCTGACTGGCTTTATATAGCAATAAAGCGATAGGAGTGCCCAGTTGGAGAGAGGCCTGGGGAAAATCCAAGGGAAACCTCCGACACGACCACGCGGGCGGTTTAAACACTGGAATACTCTAAGACTTCGCGCTTTAGTGAGATTAGTTGAGCGGCTTCAACCGAATCATGTAACAATTGTTATCAATAAATAATTTTATGTCACACCTGGCCATAAAGTGGCCATTATCGCACGCTCCGCGCGCGAAAAAACCCACTTCCTGGCCAGGGGGTGACATACAATTTTGTACTTACCACGGGCGATAATAAAGAAAGCCTCAGTTCGCATATTTATCGCCCTTGCCTTCGGCTCGGGCGTAAAATACCTGCGATCTAAGACATTCTTTGTTTTATCGCCCTTGGTAAGTAATGTACTATAAATTTCGATTTCTAGAATGATATCGGCTGGTATGATACTGTTCCAGTGATATCGTAACGCTAAGTAACAAAGTTATTTTGTCACGTTGTTACTTCGTGACAATTAAGTCACACTGTTACTTTATAACGGCGGATCACCGTGATTTTTTCATCGTGAAGTTATTTATCACCCACCTTTAATCGATATAGCAAATTCAACTAAATTTTGATTCAAAAAGGAATCCTATTGACGCCGCGTCCCATTTGAACACAGACCCGGTGGCAGATAATTACCTAAATAAACAGAACCGATTCCTATAGTCCCCATACACTTTCCTTTTGTACTCAACAAAGAAGACAATCAAAGGCAAAAATTCCTTTCATTAAAAACTGCTTTAGATGTTCCCTTTTTAAATAGCTGAAGGATGTGTCTTTGTGAATATTCGTAATTTAAATATCGAAGTCATTTTGGAATTTCAGTTGAATCACCACAATATAGCTTAAAACAGTAAAACAAGTTCGTCCGATTTGACGCACTCACACAGACAAGCGTCGCTACAATAAACTTACCTATTTATTCATAATCGTTCTAGCGTCCGCTAGGCGGGTTAGGTACTGGCAGTGACTGTTTTTTTTAACCTTACTGTGGCTCTATTAGGGGCAGTGAATTTGTTAAGCGCACTTCGCAGAACGCGACGGGAAATCAACCATGTATTGTGTGTGTGCGGCGCATGAGCGTTGAACTGTACCTATAATGGAACACAGGGCTAAAAAGCTCTTTTGATACTAGTGAAGATACTGCGAATATATATACTTTACCAATACTGTCCTGGAAGAGGGATCGTTGAGTTTTTATTCGTTTGATCTGCCAAAATTTTCCGATTTTCTTTCTTTCCTCATTTTCGCCTGAACCGGCTTACAGTGACGTTAATGAAAATTTCACTACCAGCTTGAGGTATGTCAACACAATTTTCCTTTTAAATAGATTATAGGTAGTGGAAGTAGGTACTCTTTTTTTTTTCATCGTGAACTCGGGAGTTGTCCAGTCAACTAATTTCACTTCTGGGAGTTCTGGGTTCTGGGCCACTTCGTACCAGTAGCACAAAGTAAATAGCGGCGGCGCGCGCCGGAGCAGAGAGTCCGCTCAGTACAAAGTGCCATTTTCGCCGCACGCACACAGACATAACATTTACAGGCATTCTCGGTTGATTTCGGACGAGCTTAGTCGCGACTGTCACTGTCGCGTCGCGAGTGCTAGTTGTGCGCGCGTTGATCACTTGACGTCGCCGCCGCTACGTAGGTACTTTGTGTGACGTACGTCAAAATGATTAACCGATATTATTACAGTTGGAATGTATTTTATTGTTTAAATACAACAAAAAACTGTGCCTACACTTTCTTCAAATTTTCAAACGATATTGAAAGGTAAATAAAACGGTTTTCTCATTTTGGTAGTTACAATACATAGGTAGGTAGGAATTTTTTTGAAACTAGCCGCTTTGATAACGACGATCAACTATTACACATTAATCTTATCGTTCGCTGGTAAAACGCCAGTATTTAAGTACTATGGTTTAGTTAAGTAGGTACTTATATTCTTTGTTGGCGCTCTCGACCGCCGCCGGTCACAAGTCACAACTCGCAGCGGGTCACGCATCAATTTATTAGGGTTCCGTACCCGAAGGATCAAAACGAAACCTATTGGTGTCGCCCAGCCAGACATCCGTCCGTCCGTCCGTCGTCTGTCACAAAATTTGTTCCGAAGAATTTTTAGACTTCTCATTGACCTATGAACTTGAAATTTGGTGACAATTTTCAATATTACGTATATTTTAACAACAAATACTAATATATTGATAAATCATATTTTTGAGGTTGATTCGGAACCCTAAATGTGCGAAGTCCGACTCGCACTTGGCCGGTTTTTTACCAAGATACGCTGGTTCATATTTAAATGTCATGTTGAAGAATTTTTATTATACCTACTCCTTTTTAAAATTCAGAATCAATACAGAAGCAACCCTGTGAGTCGGGCAAGTTTAGGTATGTATTTTCAAGAACGGCGGGAACGGACCTTCTGTATATTTTTTATTTTGTGCCAGTAGTCAGTACCCTTCTACCATGAGTTTGCAATGTTTGTACCGTACTCGCTAGGGACTGCGTGAACGATTTAGTATGGCGATTCTTGGTTCTATTGCGTAACCGCCAGAGGCGCTGTACTTTTGTCCATACTAAATCGTTTAGTACGGTAATGGAAACATTGCAAACTCATGGTAAGGGTACTGTACTGGCCACTGAGCCACTACGTACCTTGTCACACACAGTGACATTAATATGAACTCTTTAGCGGTTTTCATATCAATGTCACTGTGACAAGGTACGAAGTGGCTCAGAAATCAAATTGGTTGAATGTTTGTGTATGTATGTAAGCACCTGCACCTGGACGACCGCTTTAGCTTAGTTGGTAGTGACCTTGCCTACGAAGCTGGAGGTCCCGGGTTCGAATCCCGGCCGGGGCAAATATTTGTGCGATGAGCTTGGGTCTTGGATGTTTTCTATGTATTTAAGTATTTATTTATCTATATAAGTATTTATATCGTCGCTTAGTACCCATAAAGAGATTGTGAAATCCAACTATGAAAATAAAATTACAAGCTTTGCTTAGTTTGGGACTAGGTTGATTTGTGTAAGATTGTCCACAAAAAATATTAAAAATATTTACCTTATTGCACAATAACAGGTTTGAACATAATACATGTCACAATAGATTAATGTACAAAGGCGAGCTTATACCTTTAAGGGATCGCTCTCTCTCTAACATCACCATAAGATACGATCTCCAGTCTCCAGCTAACCTTCGCGCAATGAGTGGAAGATAGGTAGAACGAGATAGACAAACTTACACTATGTACAGTATACGCTGAACAAACTTACACCAGCAAGTTTCGCAGAGATTTGTTCTCGCGCGTGTTACTGTTATGCTTTATTTTGAGGGCGGAACTTTAAGAACACAAGTCACAAGCGGGAGCGTAGCGATATTTGTTGATCGATTGAGCGAAACGACTTCGTTTTAGCTTGGGCAAAAACGCATTTATGTCCAGCTGTCCGAGCGCTTTTCATCATCTTTTGTAATGCTAAGGTTTGGGATTGTCTGTCGACATCTGTATTTTCGAGTTCATGTAACCTGGACCTCTTTAAGGCACAAGTGAATAGAATAAGGGGAGGTATCCCCATTGCAAATGTCCCGCTCTAACATGCGTGAGTTTGCAAATAACCATCCCGCTCTCTACGGAAGCTCTGCGCGTAGTTTTCGTAAACATTTAAACAGTCATTAAACCAATCATTTTATCAAAGCAAACCCTACGAATTTGTCTATCACTATTTAGGGTTCTTAATTGAGTAAAAAAAAAAGTAAAATGTCAGTAATATAGCCGTAATATTGAAAAAACATTCCAAATAGGGGTAACTGCGATTTTTTTCAATCGAGTGATATTCATCAGGGCTTGTAACTGACTACGATTTTGACTAGACAAGATCCGTAACTTTTTTTCAGAATTTAAGACACTATATTCTATGTATCACATGGTTTTAAAAAACTGAAAAGTGGTAAACCCAGCCTTAATAAAAACGCCAATCTCCTGTCGTTTACAAGATAATCCGCAGAGCGATGTTCGCGCGAAGTTTGCATAAGTGTTACGCTCGAATCAACGGTGTAGCTTGCACAAACATGTTGGATTCCCCTCCATTTTCTAGGGCGCAGACTTGTCGCACATTATACCGATAAGGTAAACGTCCCTATACTCGATACTGCAACGTGACACTTTCAGTGGTGATAAATAGGTGTCATCTATTAAGTTAAGCGGCGAATAGTTTGCCAACATCACTATAATAAAAAAATATATAAAACTGAGCTAAGCTGGGGACAGACGGACGGACGGACGGACGGACATGGCGAAACTATAAGGGTTCCTTGTTTACTACGGAACCCTAAAAAGGGCTTATCTTCATAGGGAAGTTACGGCACTTACATCCTTTTGTTTGGACAAGACAGTTTTTCAGCGATGACGGTAACTCAAAATCTATTAAAACCTAAAATCACACACTTTGTACGACTGACAGCTGTCTCCGACTAAATCGGCTATGACATACGGACGGACAGACAGACATGAGGAAATAAGGGTTCCGTTTTAGCCATTCTGGCTGCGGAACCCTAAAAATTGCATGAACTTCGCGCCAACAAATTTTTGAGTGTATTCATTTAACAATAAAAACATTTTCACAGTTGACTTTACGCTATTACGTTATCATTTACAACAAAATAATACGATTCACGAAGGATTTATTTTACAATAGTAGTTTATGTCACACCTAGCCATAAAGTGGCCTTTATCGCACGCTCCGCGCGCGAAAAAATCCACTTCCTGCCCAGGGGGTGTCATAAAATTTTGTACTTACCACGGGCGATAATAAAGAAACCCTCAGATCGCATATTTATCGCCCTTGCCTTCGGCTCGGGCGTAAAATACCTGCGATCTGAGACATTCTTTGTTTTATCGCCCTTGGTAAGTAATGTACTATTATGCAACTGGTACATAATGAGGGGCATTAAAATACGAGTGCGTTTTATGAAACGAGCCGAAGGCGAGTTTCATAATAAGGTCACACGAGTGTTTTAATGCCTAATTATGTACAGTTGCATACATTACTTTATCTACACACATATTATAACTACTCTAAGATGGGTTCAGAAACCGTAGTAAATAAATACAATAATTGTGTTAATACAACCTTTTTTGCACGGTTGCGGAAATATCGAAATCAGAACTGGCAACCGATACCTGAATGTTATTTTAAAAAGTAAAGAGTCCCTATTCTGATGTGATCATGTCGTTCTAGCTCAAATTTCGTGCGATATATACTAAAAAAACATCGAGCTGACATTTCGCATCGACTGAATTTGAATTTTCAGTGATACTAGAATAGGGACATGTCAACTTTGACATTTAAATTTTGACAGTTTAATATTTTAACATCATATATGAGATTAAAATAAAAAATTATATTACTGCTGTAGCCTTAGCCACAGATAAGAAAATTGCCATAAATTCATTGAATGTTGAAATGAGAGTCATTTTCTACGGTTTCCGAACGCATATTAGAGGATTTATGATATGTGTGTAGATAAAATATATTAGGTTATTTTCTAGCCAAAAAACATCTTCCCTAAAAAGGATAACAAAACGAAAGGGCTAGTGATGTAGAATTATTTAGTACAACGTGTCAAGCATAAATATATATTCATACTGCTGGAAGGCGCACTGTTATCAAAGATGAAAAGCACACAGTTGGAAATATAAGGGCGGGTTACAAAAACCTACGATTACACCATCGTCATACATTCCACAGCCACGAAAAACGTTGTCCCCCTAATTGACTGTTCAATAAACAATTTAAATGCCCCACCCCCTCCTCGCACTCCGGGCGCATCGCGCTTCTAATGACGATTGACAGACAGTTGATCCTTGGCTTGCATTCGAATAAGGCGTATGTTGCTCCTGCCTGTTACGTCATATCGTCATATATGACGACCGCTTTAGGTTAGTTGGTAGTGACCCATGACCCAGCCTACGAAGCTGGAGGTCCCGGGTTCTATCCCGGCCGGGGCATTTATTTGTGTGATGAGCACGAATATTTGTTCTTGGATCTTGGATGTTTTCTATGTATTTAAATATTTATTTATCTATATAAGTATATCGTCGCTTAGTACCCATAGTACACGCTTTGCTTAGTTTGGGACTAGGTTGATTTGTGTAAGATTGTCCACAAAATATTTATTTATTTATTTATTATATACCTAACCTAAAATATTGCCCCGCGTGTGAATCAATGTGTGTGTCGGCGTCTTGAACCCTGGACTTCGCAATTGAGGTATATGAGCAAGGGACATGACCTAAAGACTATTGTCTAAATTGACACTGCTTGCATAGTCTGTACCTAATAGACTCAAAGGCCTTTGATGATGTACCAGCCCCAGCATCATGGCATTCAATCCACCTTTTGTACGTTTAAGATATATTTTGAGCAATAAAGTCTAAATAAAACAAATTACAGAGATACATTAGATATGGCGTCGCGGTGGGGCCAGCGAGTTTTCGAGTGGCGACCACGGCCACGTACCGGACGACGCAGCGTTGATAGGCCCACAACCACCCAACTACATTGTGCACCTTGTGACCGCATTTTCAAAACAAAGTTTGGATTTGCGAGCCACATCAGAGCCTTCCATATTCCTAAATAAAAACAGTTGACGGAGTCGCTGTCGCCAGATACGGCGAGGAGGACTATAGGCCCACGAGGTGGGCTGTTGACCTAGTTAAGCTCGCCGGGGTCCGTTGGATGCGGGCAGCGCATGGCCGATCGTTGTGGCGCTCTCTGGGGGCTGGGGGAGGCCTATGTCCAGCAGTGGACGTCTTTGGGACCAGTCGCAACCGTCGCGGCATTGTTACGTTAGTGCAACAAAGTACTACAGTCAACCAATTTCATCTCAGGGCCACTTAACTTCGTACCTTGTCACAGTGACATTAGAATGAGATCTCAAACGGCTTTCATATCCATTTTCACTGTGACAAAGTACATTCATCCAATTTAATTTCTGGGCAACTTCGTGCCTTGTCACAGTGAAAATCAATATGAAAGCCGCTAGAGATCTCATATTAAGGTTGACCATACGAAAATGATCATCTACATTTTCTGTTGACTGCACCTTCCAGCTTTGCGCTTGCTATATGGACGGGCTGTGATAGAAGGGTTATAGTTATCGTTATGCTAGACATCTCCTTTTTTTCATCCGACCCTTGATATTCGGTACAGGCCCTTTACGTGTTGTATCAATGTAACCAAAAGGGCCAAAATAACGATGTTGTTTGATTTTATGAACCGGTGTCAATTTTTGTAAATCCAGACGTTTCTAGACTAAAACGATATAGTTGGGCAGGTTGTTGGAACAAAATTGTCGTAAATGTAGACACGCTGGACAAAAGCACCAAACACAAACAAAAACACCTGAACACACCGAAGGCAAGGGCGATAAATATGCGATTAAGGCTTTCTTTGTTGCCGCCCGTGGTAAGTACCTACAACGTTGTATGTCTCCCCCTGGTCAGTTTTCGCGTAGCATGCGGTACCTAATTGTCAGTTTACGGCTAGGGGTGACGTAATGGTACATTACTTACCAAGGGCGGTAAAACAAAGAAAGTCTCAGATCGCAGGTTTTTGACGCACGAGCCGAAGGCAAGGCAATCTTTATCTAATCTATCTAATCGCCCGCGGTAAGTACAAAATTTTATGTTCCCCCTGGCCAGGAAGTGCAGTTTTCCGCGCGCGGAGCGTGCGGTAATTGCCACTTTATGGCCAGGTGTGACATAAAGAGTATTTGTATTGAATTAACGCGTTATTACTAGGTAGCTTCGCGTGTAATTTTAACCACATTATTCTGTATCAACCACAAATTGGTTTAGTTAACACACTCGCCCGCTTACACCAAGCCATTAGAGCTACTAATTAGGATCCAATGCCCAATATTGATGTATTTCCATAATGCCTCTGTAGTTGATTCGTGAAATATTTATAAACCATTTGTAGACGAAACTATTACGGTTTACTGATTCAACCTTAATTAGTACCTACATGAAATCGATGTAAGCATTCAATTCAGTGAACAATAGTAGTCTAGGCCCCGAACTATAAAACGCGTCTCTAAACTGTGCAAGCGACAAGTCATGTAACAGTTGGGGTGAGAACGTTATCAGAGGATTTAGACCGTGCAGTATACGGATCTGTCTGTCTCCATCCCCAAATTTGAGCCGGAAGTATGTTATACCGGAAAATGCAGCTCATACAAATTTTTTCGTTGTACATTTGGTAAATCGTTGTTCCGGTACCCTAACTATCGTCCGATTGTTATAGGTTTTCGATATGCCGTAAAGGACAATATTTGTCATTGTATCCCGAAATTTTCGACCCTCTAGCTCCATATCTTTCTCCGCCATCTTGGAAAATAACTATAGTTCGGCAATATTGTACATCACAAAATATGCTACAACTTTTGTATTGAAATATTTTTGCCATAACATACTTCCATAACATACTTCCGGCTCAAATTTGGGGATGGAGACAGGCAGATCCGTATTCTGAAGGGTTATCCGGTTCGAAGGACCAATGTTAGGGTCCTACTGGGACTTAAATGAAAGCGGACTGTAGATTCAAATAGGCTGGTTTATTCCGCCTTAATTACAAGTGGGAACCCGGCCAAACAATATATAATTTAAATGCGAGAGTCGTCCGTTGCCGGTAGCGTTCGTGAAGCCGAGTGTCGCTCGCGGGTTGCCGCGCCATCCGCGACGATGACGTCACGCTGTGTCCGCCGCCCGCGCGTCTCCTCCCGAGCGCATGCCGATACAAATCTCAACAGGGTCTAAACCCTCTAATGACGTTGTCACCCCAACTGTTACATGACTTGCTTCTTGCATGCGACTTCTTCAAAAACGGAACCTGACTATAGTTATAATCGTTACCTCATTTTAATTAATCACTGATAACATGTAGGTACTTATGAATAGAAGCAGATTTCGGCATGAAAAATGTATTAAATTCTTATTGATATATTTCTTAAATTGTAAATTAATATTTTCTCATGAAAAATCTATCATCATATTATGCTTATATGTATTGTAAGTCTTTTTTAAAATTGTACATTAACATTATGACATGTGAAAGTGCCCTTGTGGCCTATTTGCAGAATAAATGTTTGAATTCTGAATTTTGAATTTTGAATTCTATGTGTCTTAGATTTCTTGATCTTAAGTAGGTTATGTATTATCATTGTAATAAGCATATTTTTGTGAGAAAATGGCTGACTGTCGAGTTTCTTTCGGCGTTTCTTCTCGGCAGTGGCCTCTGTGAAACGCTAGTAGGGTTTGACTTGTAAAAGTGCCATTGCGGCCTACTTACAGAATAAAGTTCATTCATTCATTCATTCATTCGGAACTAATTATGTTTAGACACGTCATAATTAAGGTAGGTACTAATAATTGTCTAAATTTAAAAGAAACTAGAAAAAAAAAGAAAAGAGCGTACTCCCATATGAAAGGCCGACAACGCACTTGTGACTCCACTGGGTGATGGATGGGCGACGGTAATCGCTCACCTGATGGTGATCAGTACCCTTACCATGGGTTTGCAATGTTTGCATTACCGTACTCGCTAGCGACTGCGTAAACGATTTAGTATGGACATAAGTACAGCGCCTCTGGCGGTTACGCAATAGAACTAAGAATCGCCATACTAAATCGTTTACGCAGTCGCTAGAGAGTACAGTAATGCAAACATTGCAAACTCATGGTAAGGGTACAGTCTGCTCGTTTGCCCATAACATAAAAAAATACCATTTCAACACATTTGCTCGTAAAGTGGGTTATTACTTCGCTTTTAGGTTCATAATTCAAGATATTACACACCCGTATTTTATTTTATTACGACACTTGTGCTGTAATGGATTTGAAACTCGCAGCAAGGTGTAAGTAAAGACATGGAGCAATAAAAAAAATAACCGGGATA
Organism: Cenopis cana; assembly: GCA_951800055.1. NCBI lineage: Eukaryota > Metazoa > Arthropoda > Insecta > Lepidoptera > Tortricidae > Cenopis > Cenopis cana. Next base: position 14,861,591 of record OX637489.1, read on the forward strand.
GGCGACTTCCTGACTTGGCGGGGCGGGGTCGATATGTGACATTTTCTTCTTTGACGTAAACTTACTCACGTCGCAAAGATTCCCACTTGACGGGATACTGTCAGTAATAATATTTAAACGTGGGGGCGCAGTAAAAAGTGGTACTGAGTTGACTGACAGTTGACACTGACATTTGACAGTTTTCTCATATCGTACCGCCTCCGCACCGACAAATCAGGACGTTGGCGGAATCATCGACAATATCGATGGGGCCATAATTTACAAAGATTGATTGATTGACAAATCAGGAAGTCGCCTTATGTACACTTTTATTTTATATCGGCTAATTCTTACACGGCTAAAAAATTGAAAATTGGTGAATTCCTAAATATTTAGTAAAATTATCTATTTTTAATAACAGTAAATAATATAATTGTCAATTCACAAGCGTTAACACATTTTAAAAACAAAAGCCGCAAGTGTTATTAGGTACTAGAGTCTCGCTAATGAAATATTACACACAATTTTGGCGGGAAATTCAAAAAATCTTGGGATGGTCACACTTTGTGTAGTAGGTGTGGTGTACTGGCGTTATGAATAAATGATGGCGGGTAGTTGCTCCTACCAAGGTGACAGCAGTCGCACGACTCGCACTTCACTTGACATCGACCAGCTGTGGAGCGAAGGCAGGAACAGCTGACCCAAACGAATAGCCTAAAATGTTGGTTTTATTTAATACCCCGAGCGACCCAATTGGAGGACATCACACTGGCGACGAGTTATGTGAGTGAACTTTAACCCTCCGTTAAAAACAAATGAAAAAATAAATAAGGTAAAACCTGCATAATGAGTGGTATGACCACCTGAAACAAAACGTTGACAAGGAAGGGATGGAGTAGACAAAGAACCCAAAACGCGAAAATATAAAGAAATTAAGCAATGACGGAATTTACTTAAACTGTGTGTTTACATGTTTAGCTACCCGAAGTAATTAAATTCTATGCAGTTTTAACAGCCAAGAGTGTATAAATTAACCTAAATTGTTGCGTTGGATTACAATTTCAATGAAATATTTGGGTTTAACTATTTGTTGTTTGTTGAAATAACACGTCAACTGAAGGGAGTTTTTACATTATTCGCAATGAAAAATAAAAGATTTTAAAATATAAATACACGGCTACCATTGTTATAACTTACAGTTATTGTCCCGTTGTTAAATATATGTTGTCAAATCAAATAGGGAGAACCAGTGAGTTTGACCCTCGAATACGCATATGTATTATGGACCTCGGTATCAACTAATACTAGGAATCATGCGGTGAGTTGATCACTCATAGATTATGAACCGCACATTGTATTTTTTATTAATTTATTTAACGCATTGCATATTTATGCTACCGATGCGTTATAAAATTTGGATGTAAACTTTGCAACACCTGTCTTTATGGTGTGCTGCGGGGTTCTAAGTAGCACAACGCAGTTGGTATCCAATGTAGGCATTATTCGGATATGTAAGTCCAGAATTAGTAACGTTCAAAGTATTTTTATTAATACAATAATCTGAATCTGGTCTTAAAGCTAAATGGATATTTTTAGCAGAATGTTCTGTCGTTGACTATGCACACTTACAAGTTACAACCGAGTGAGTGACATGATTTATTCATGATTTCGATATGAGATTGCAGTTGTGAATAGGTCTATACATACTTACTTAGGAAATCAAATGATATCTACTTCTAATCATTTCCTTGTCAGCGTGAAATACAAAGTTGTCATGGTCGTCAATGGGTTAAACTGGTCAATAAGATTTGGCTACAAAGGCGAGTCATACAATGATTCGTATGAAATCTGCGTCGAAAATTAAATTGAGAGGGAGTCTCAATAAAAACGAAGAAGATTTATTTATGCACATATACCTACATTTTAACAATACAAACAAAATATTGAAAAAAAAATACAACAATAATAATAAAAAATATTCTGTAATATTATGCATGTAAATTGGTTGTTTCATACAGGTTGTGAAAATTAAATGCATATTTATACTTCACAATTAACACCTGAATAAAATAAAAAATGTGTGTTAATGAATGTGATAACTTCATGTAATGAATTATATATACTGACTGATCATAAAGTGGTGTTTTACAAAACATGCTATCCAGATTAGTTAACTAAGAAATTATTATGGCAGATACAATATGTGGCGTCATAATATCAATAAAAACTTTGCTGTCCACTAATAAATTAAACACGTTCATACAAAATGCTTTGATTCAATTATAGTAGTTAGTGTATAACATATAATATATATATAATATATATATGTATATGGTGAAATGTTCATTAATGTAAAATATTTGTACAAACATTAGTTATACCTACGTCCTACATATAACACGTAGACAGCTAGAGCATATTACATAGGACTGTCCAAAGTCAACATGAATAAATCACCTAAAATAAATAAATGAATCTCAGAATTGGGTTTGTGCTAAATATAGTATTTTGTAACAGCCTTAAAACTAAAGGTTAATTATTTCGTCAAAGGACGTTAAATAGTAGTATATAATATACAATGCAAGAGCAACTTGTAGTGACGTGCCAGGTCGGCTAACGACAGGCACGAGGAAAGTAAATCACGACAGTGATAAACATTTTCTAGTAAGAGTAGGTATATGTGTATGAATACGCCAAAATTTGTGTAAAATCCCGAAGGTGGAATACTCATATTCATATGTTTATGTACACATTAGTATTGAAAAATAAATTCCGGAAAAGTCCCGAAGGCGGATGATAAAACAATATTTCCCGAAGGTGGAATAGGTATAATAAATACTTTTATGAAGGTACAAACTACAGAATAATATTAAAATAAGATCAAATATTTATGTTGCAATAATAGGCCAAAAGGGCAAAAGATACCTAAATTAGGTACAATTTAAAGAATCTGAAATTTAATTTAATATATAGAGGATAAAAGTCAACATATTTTCAGAACAACAGATTTAAAAAAGTCAAATGTCATTAAATTAAAATCTTGATGATATTAATTACTTTGTCCTTAGAGTTGTACATGGTTTCTATAGTCATACATATCGGTTTTTCAGAACTGACACCTCAGAATCTGTTGAAACCGCTCAACCAAGTGCAAACTCTTAAAAGTATGTCAGTGTTGAGACCGCCTGCGTGGTCGTGTCGGAGGTTTACCCTGGATTTTCCCCAGGCCACTCCAACCGCACTCCTTTGCTTTATTGGCCTCGGCCTATAAAGCCACAATTCTTTTTTAGAAAAAATACTATTATTCATATATTACTCTCAAGTGTTGGTATAGATATAGATTACTAAGTAATCCAATTTCAAAAGTAAATGAATTTTAAAATTCCTGAAGACTACTGTCTAAATAAAATAATGATCATAATCCTACCACACCTATCTATTTATCATAAATGAAAGTAAATTGATCGAAGGTATCTTTTTATCGATTAAAATCAGAATTAAGGTGATACTTCTCAGAAGTGTCTTGTGGAGGTCTATTAGCAAGGTATGAAAATATAGATACCCAAGGTTGTTTCCAAGTGGAAAAAATAATAATAAAATAAAACAACGTACCTACCTAACAGTTAGGGACGGTACGAGTAGGTGAATGCCGTATGAGCATGTCTATGCATATAGTGCATTTAATGCAACTGGAAGTAAAAGGGTTGTATGGTAAAAAGCAAATGAAAATTTTATGGGTAACGACTGTTTCATGTGTTTTACATTAAAATATGTATATTATGAAGGTGTCCTAATTCAAAACAATTACCAAGGTTTACATTATTCAATATAATTAGTTATTATATACAAAGCATTATTACTATTATTATAAATTACGGCACACTATTCGGTACCGTTAATTCTTCAGCATTTTATTGTTAATGGTAAATGAAATAAAAGTCGGTATAATCACAAAGCGTGTTTTATAAGCCGTTTCATCAGACTTAATTTAAATACCGCAGTGGATGCTGTATTTCTGATATTGTCAGGCAAGCGATGGTACCTATATTCTGACGGCCTAAGGCTGATGTAGACAAGGTGTTGAGAACAAATGAGTCAAAACTGAAAAAAAACCTGGTACATTCCCATACAACCCGACTTAATCCATAAATGATTATACATATTACAATAGCTTAAAGTAGCCCAACGCACAGCGAGCGATGGACAAAGGCCATCCAAAATGCCTGACTTTCTTAAACGCTAGTAAAGTAGACATTTATGTGTGTATTATCCTTCATTCGACCTTAAAATATTTTGGTGGAATAATAAGTACCTATTTTGTCTGGTTAAATATCAATTTACTTCTTTAAAAGTAAAAAATGGAAAGGAATAAAAATACCCCACAAAATAAGGTTTACCGCTACATTGGCGTAGATACCGTGCTGTGCATTGTGTACCGAAAATCCTCAAAACTACATTTACATTTTTAGTTTATAGAATTTACCCTTAATTTCACCAAATTAATTTTAACTGACTCCGAATTCACAAGAAAGTCAGGTGAAATTAGAATAGTAAAAAATAAAATAAACAAGCTATTTAATAGTAGCGTGATAAAATCGTGGGGGTCCGTTGGATGCAGGCAGCCCACGATCGATGCCTATTTCCAGCAGTGGAAGTTTTCGGCGGATAATAATGATTTGCGTAGAAACAAATATCTATTCAGCTGCATATATTTGAGTGAAATTAACACTCATAACTTACATTAATAATATAAGACAGAATGTTGAAACATTTAGCAGCCTGAATTCCTGTCTACTCTTTAATGAAACTATTTGTTAACTAAAAAAAAAATTAATAAATTTGAAATGTTTATTTCAAAATGATAGTTATTGTCTACTTAGCTAAATCTTTGTATTTTAAGATTATAATACTAAGTTAATATTTTACTTTTTTGTCTTCTTTAGTAAAAAAATTGTTCCACATTAATATTCTTATAATGGCCGATTTGAAAAAAAAAGATATGGATATGATATCTACTAATATATGGAACAACAACTGTCTAAAATATTATACATAACAGTTTGGGATTATGTAGATGTACATCTTGTTGTATTGAGTGACATTTAAATATTTAATGGACCCTGAGATTATCTAGTTTCTTAGGTTATCCAGGATTATGGTAATGTGTTATTGTTATCCCAGGAGTGACTGAGTAAATAGAATATGATATCATTTTGGTTTAAAAGAGCTACATATGGTATACAAAATGTATTAATATAGAAATTTAATATGTAACTGTACTACTATACATCGGGAAAATGCTGACTGCATTCTGGCACTATGCCGCGAGGTGGATCCCTTATTTCTGATTATTTATATTAATGTCGATTGAAAAGTAATGTTTTCGTTAATTTGACATTTACCTAAGAATTAATTTTAGAGTAAAGTGCTGTCGATAGTGTCGATAGCTATAAAGAGTATATGTATATGTGCAAATTGTTGTTGGTTTAATTATGTACTTTATTGAGTACCCTAGGACAGGGGTCGGCAACCTTTTAAGGCCAGGGGCCACAAAAAATTGTTTATTGGCTAAAAAAAAAAAAAAAATTACGTGCCGCGTGTTGCTGACCGCTGCCCTAGAAAATAAAGGTAACAAAGTATGTTAATACTACTGAAAAAAGGGGGATGAGAAGAAGTAGACGGAAGTGGGAAAAAGAGATTTTAACTCAGTGACCAAAGTTGTAATTTAAAGGAGTAATTTTGGTGTAGACCAATTTATATTCTGCTATGAGAATGGAGGACAAAACTGTACTGTGTATCTATTGTTTTATGTGAGATTATTGTGAGTTGTTTGTAATCTATTTGTGAAGTAATCTAATGATATAAAACAATTCAGATTTTGTAAAACATGAGGGAGGTGTGGTGTACTGGCGTTATGAATAAATGATGGCGGGTAGTTGCTCCTACCAAGGTGACAGCAGTCGCACGACTCGCACTTCACTTGACATCGACCAGCTGTGGAGCGAAGGCAGGAACAGCTGACCCAAACGAATAGCCTAAAATGTTGGTTTTATTTAATACCCCGAGCGACCCAATTGGAGGACATCACAGTAGGAAGTATAGTTTTGATACTAGAAAATATTTTTTATTTTCTGTGCACACGTAGTTAAGGTACCCTAGGTATAGTGAAACATGTTAAAAGTAGGTTGATGTGCACTCAAAATCAGCTCACATAATTTCTATCACTATGTGAAGTACAGTCAACGACAAAAACATATATTTGCACTTTCTCATCATATACCATTATAACAAGGCGAAAAAATGAATTTGTAGTGTAAATAAGACCTAGTAGGCCGGGAGATGACGACACAACATTTCGAACCATTTGTACCAGTATGGCGATGAGATAGGCAAGTACGCAATGACAAAAAGGAGTTTATGTCACACCTGGCCATAAAGCGGCAATTACCGCACGCTCCGCGCGCGGGAAATCCCACTTCCTGGCCAGGGGGTGACATAAAATTTTGTATTTAACACGGGCGGTAATAAAGAAATCGCATAAATATAAATATTTATCAAATACCTGCGATCTGAGACATTCTTTGTTTTACCGCCCTTGTTAAGTAATGTACTATAATTTCATAAATCAAAGCGCTGGCACTGGCGGCCCAACCGCGTTGGCGTTAATCGTACGTGTCGGTTTAGTTCCGAAAATCGAAAGATTTGTACAACAAGTCAATAAACAAATTAAAAAGAAAAAACCATTTGTACCAGGCAATTTCTTTTTGCACAGCTATCGTTCATCGTCAAGCCATTCACGAAAACCACCATGCCATACTTTTCCGATGGGGCCAAATGGCCGCCATACTACTGTAAAAGAGTATTTTTTTTAAATTTTTGCCAAACGATTTGTACCAGTATGGCGTTTTTGGAAAGTATATGTATGTGACATCATATTTGCCATACTTCTAATAGGGGGGAAAAAGTGGTATCATACTTGAAATTGAAAAACTAGGATTTATGACACGCCTAGTTCTTAGGTCAGGTAATTGTAAGTAGTGTTGTGTTCCTAGAGGTGGGCAAGGTTGCCAAAGCTACCGGGTTGTACTGTGTTGAGAGCGAGGGACCTAAATTTGTCCCTTCTGCTGTCAACACAGTGAATCGTCAAATTTTATATAGGGTAAATATTAAAAATGCGAACGTGCCTTCTTTGGAGTTGCGAGCGTCTATAGGCTGGGGTGTCCGTTTACCATCAGGTGGACCGTACGCGTGTTTACCACCGTCGTTGTATAAAAAAAAACTAGTACTGAAAGTATAAAAGTAAAGTAAGTAAAGTAAGTACTGTAGTAGTAGTAAAGTATAAATAAACATTGCAGTTTTTCGTTATACAACGCTTCACGTCCACTTCGCACATTGTCGTAATTATTTACGTGCTTAAATAATAGTTCGCGGACCTCAATCGGTATAGTAATTATTAATATTATTTAAAATAAACAACGTGTTGACAACAGACATTTAAACAATCATAGACAATTAGTGAACATGTAAATATCTGTCAACAAATTTTGGCTAGCCAGACTCTAGAGCTGCAGATTCTATAAAAATAAAGCTAAAATTCTAATACCTTCTATAATAAATAATTCTAAACCTAAAACCCTCGCTCCTCTCGGTAGTAAAATCTGGAGTCCTTCGTTACGTTTAGGATTGAAGTGACAATAAAACAGTGCTTTATCCCCTTGGTGTACAATCTACTATTCTTCTGTTTAGGCCCGTTTGTTAAAGCTACTGTATATAATTAATGTATATGTAAAATTGTAAAACGTTTGCTAACGCCCAGGATACAGTAACCGAAAGGCGAATTAAAGACATTATAGGTACCTCGATAACGCTATTCCCACGGCGGCGAATGTCTGTCACCTGCCGCCGACAAAGAAAGATGGATGACCTGCCAACCGTCGGCGGATTTCAGGATCATTTTATACGTGTTCAGAATTTCCGGGCGAAGGTTGCGAGGGTGTCTATTCGCGTAATGTGTAGTCGACATGCTCGAAGCCTGGTTTTATCTGATACTTCCTTTGTTCAAGTATGAGACCAAGAAAAAAGATAGGAGCGTTTAGGAATAACCTAGTTGGGTTTTGGTCCATTAAAATAAGTAAGAACCAACTATTGCTTTATGCATCTTTCTCTCTGGCGAGATATGCACAAGACCGCGAGGAATGGAAAATAGTGTCCTTTGCCCAGAGTGGGAAATATTAGGCGCAATATAATAATATAATAATAATATTTTCGCTACCCAACGGTTGTCCAGAAGAGATTACGTTTTAGGGATAAGACCACCTGTATACCTATACCTACATAATTCTTTGTGTAACTGAATCATTTGAGGTGCGCGATAAATAGCAGGTATTTATTTGTATTGCACACACTCACGCACAGATAATCGAGATAAATTGCTTTTTGAAAGAATGAACACAATATCCGTCAGGCATAGTTATATTTCCAAAAACCTTTAGGGCCGATTTTTCAATTATAAATGTTAGCTCTGTCCTTTTCTTTCATATGAAATTAGAAAGTGACAGCAATAATTTTATCTGGCGATTGAAAAATCGACCCTTACGCGACTTATCGAGTTAGACCACGCATCCTTCGTAGCGGCCAGTTAGCAGCTACACTTGTCTTGTTACGGGTAGTTGACGGAGTGCGGTGAAATATCGTTGAATTTTATAGGAGTGTATGTGGAGACATCCCCGACTAGCGTATTTTGAGCGTCGACGTCGACGCAACGTTCGCGCAGTTTCGCCGCAAAACGTCGGCGGAACTGTGCTGTGATGCCAGTGGCGTCTATTGAGCGTCCAGTGTCTCACCAGATAACGCGACGTCTAACGTGTTTCGAACTTCGGTGTCTTGTTTCTTGAGGGTGGTGCGACGTAGTACTGGTAGCGGGTATAGCGGGCGAAGGTATTTTCAACTAAAGTGTTCATTTAAAAATTCAACGCCACAGGTGGGATTTAAACCAACGACCTCAGGAATCCGTCCATTGCTCTAACCAACTGAGCCACCGTGGTAATGTCTTTGTGACGGTGTATGTATCAACCATTACTTAGTTACACTCTGCTAATTAAGGGCTCGTAGCGACATCTTGTACCAAATGTTTGTTACTGCGCAATAAAGTGTAAATAAATGAATAAATCTAGAGTATTTAGTTGAAGTTTTTTTTAAATGTCCGATATTTTATAAAATTGACATTAGATTTTGAATCTTCTCACTTGGACAGTTAAGTCGCTTTTTGCACCGACTAATTTGATACAACTCTGCCAGTTCAAATTATTTTAAGTACAGATAGCTGTAATAAGTTCTACATTTCATACCGTTTCTGGCGTCTCAAAAATATATTAAACTAGCTTTTGCCCTCGACTTCGTCTGCGTAAACTTCTATTCCCTAATTTATTCCTTTGAAGGATGATTTCCGGGATAAAAAGTATCCTATATGTTAATCCAGGCTATAATCTTGCTGTAGACCAAATTTCATCATAATCAGCTCAACCGTTTTTGCGTGATTGAGTAACAAACATATACTCACAAACACACTAACTTTCGCATTTATAATATTAGTAGGATATAGCGTTCTTCAGATTTCAATCCCTCGGAGGGTCCTACGAACCGAAAACTAAGTATTATATGTCCCTCTCTATCGCACTTACTGATTCGAGCGACAGAGAGGAACATACTTACCTAAGTTTTCGTACCGCAGTAGCTCAACATTGCGCAGATTAACATCGCACTTATGTTCCAGCTATATTCATAGGCCACTTGAAAATTCCAAACTTCAATTAATCCGTCAATTTAAAACATCTCAAAAGCGACCTAACCAAGTTTGGATAGAATTACAGTTAAAGTTCTCGGAATAATTGAATACCTACCCAACCGCATCTTCAGTTAAAACGATTAACGTCGGTACAAAGGTTAAATAATTGACTTACTTTATACTTTATACTTACGACTTACTGATCAGTCAAAGGATCGAATCAAATACACGAACCTCATAATTGTCAAAAGGTTTATTTTATTTGGGAACTCTTTGTAGTTACAACCTTGTCGAAGCAAGGTTAGAGCGTCCCTTCAGGGATGCCATTAATTAAAAGTTACAAAGTTGTGAGCGAATGGCAATATTGGATTACTCTGTAAGAGCAGGAACTCTTGACTTTTTTTTAAGTCAAAAGCAGGAAAATACAAAGCCTAGTCTATTGTAGCGCTTAACTTGTCTAGCAATTCGATGCGGATTAATTTATAAGAAACAAATAAACTTATAATAATTTATATGAATAAAAAAGAACGAAAGGTAAGTGCTCTCAGCTAGTTTACTTCAGTCACATTTAATTAACCAGTGCCACACTTTACATATGCCGACCCTAACTAAAGATCACGTGCTATATACTGATTGCCATGAATTGAGTTTTTTATCTTTCAAACATCAGTTTTGTATAACAGTGACCCTTCTGTACGCATCTAAATATTATATGTAATATCAGATGTTTTCGAAGCTGACTGTACTGCAGATGGAAGGGATTATATGGGTTAATGTAATTCGCTTAAAAGAGAGTAATCCCGAATTAAGATTCCGGACGAGATCCACAGTTTTTCATATTGAACATTTATTTTGTGGTATTAGACATTTTTCATTATTTAAATAACTGGGAGGCCTATTTGACTTGACATATTGTTAGATTACTTTTACCGCAAGAGCGCGAGAAAGCCATGGTTGTGTGTTGAGTTATAGAGTGTCAGCGTAGTAGTTGTTCACGTTGTCTATGTGTTCGTATGTGTCTCTACTACAACTATGCCTGGCGAACCCGCGCTTGTGAGATAAAAGTATACTATATCTATATTTGGGTCAATATGCATAAATTTGAAATGGCACGGCTGATAACGGGGGTGCTCTTTGGTCATATAAAGCCGTGGTATTTTTTTTAAATAGCAGGGTGGTTCTACTTTCTGGTGCAAATAATGCGATTGTATTAAAATTAATATTAATCACTTTAAAAAGAATAATCAAGCGCGGATTTATCATCACAGTGACCTGTCCCCCGTACTTTTTTTATGACAAATCCCTCCATGACACAAACATGGATAGGTATTTTACGTTAACTGAGACATTTATTATAATCTAGGATAGTTGCATTATCGATATGAGATATTTGGAATTACTAAAATACCCTGTATATGTTTCGGTCAGAGTATATGTATCTGTCCCGCACGACGACATCATATCGGTGAACAAAGTTTCTATGCCTGTAGTTGCTAAGCAACGCCTTGTGGACGCACTGCTGCAATCCAAGGTTATTCGGCCAGTCCCGAGCTAACGTCCGACGCAAGCGCATGTGTCGAGACCCGCTGCGCGTTCGAGTTACACACGTATATGTATTTAAATCGATGAAATACTTCAATTTAAAGAAAATCACCGACGTGAAAATAGTAGTTTATGCAACTGGTACATAATGAGGGGCATTAAAACACGAGTGTATTTTATGAAACGAGCCGAAGGCGAGTTTCATAATAAGGTCACACGAGTGTTTTAATGCCTAATTATGTACAGTTGCATACATTACTTTATCTACACACATATTATAACTACTCTAAGATGGGTTCAGAAACCGTAGTAAATAAATACAATATTTGTGTTAATACAACCTTTTTTGCACGGTTGCGGAAATATCGAAATCAGAACTGGCAACCGATACCTGAATGTTATTTTAAAAAGTAAAGAGTCCCTATTCTGATGTGATCATGTCATTCTAGCTCAAATTTCGTGCGATATATACTAAAAAACATCGAGCTGACATTTCGCATCGACTGAATTTGAATTTTCAGTGATACTAGAATAGGGACTTGTCAACATTGACATTTAAATTTTGACAGTTTTGTTTGACGTTTCATATTTTAACATCATATATGAGATTAGAATAAAAAATTATATTACTGCTGTAGCCTTAGCCACAGATAAGAAAATTGCCATAAATTCATTGAATGTTGAAATGAGAGTCATTTTCTACGGTTTCCGAACGCATATTAGAGGATTTATGATATGTGTGTAGATAAAAAATATTAGCTTGTTGAGATTGACCCATTTGTTATTTTTTGCTGGTGTTGCAATGGAAAAACCATCTTGCGATACAATGAAATTATACACTCAGTCCACCCCTTCTTAATTAGGATTATTATGTTCCAAATTAACATGACAAAAGAAACTTCGCCTTTGTCGACATAATCTCTTAGGCCGCCTGTCCCAGAACACTGCCTTCATTTTGTAAAGTAACACGGTGTAATAAAGAATAAGTAACTTTTATTAAAATAATAGCTTTTGCCCGCGACTTTGGCTGCGTAGAACTCGTTCTACGCAGCCAAAGTCGCAGTGTTTCTCGTAGAATTTAATTGATATTCTTTTATTTCAAGCGCTTACCTAGTTATCGCTCAGAAATCAGAAATGTTTATTTGCTAAGATACAGTTACAAAGTTGTCATCCCTACAAACTTCCACCCCCTTAAGGGATGATTTCCGGGATTAAAAGTATCCTATGTCCTTATTAGGGCCTCAAACTATCTCCACACTACCTACTATATAAAGGAGGCCCTTTTTGAACACTTTGAGAGTACAGCAGTGGCGGAGCGTCCATACAACTCGATTCCCACCGGCTTGCCTAATTTTCAGCCACACCAGTTCTTTTAGTACGGCTCATGAAGAATAAGAAAGGCAAACTATTTCCGGCTTCGCTAAGAATATTTTTGACGCGCCGCCACTGGAGTACAGACAGCTTGCTTCGCTACGTACAAAGTAAGGTAAACTTACATTGGTAAGTTTGGACATGGGCCCGACGCCATATATAGCCCAATAGTTTCTTTATTATTATTTATCGTATGACTATTATTTCGAACCGGGAGATCTTCGAGGAGACAGTACGGATGCCAGTTTAGAGGTGGGTGATAAATAACTTCACGATGAAAAAATCACGGTGATCCGCCGTTAAAAAGGAACAGTGTGACTTGTCACGAAGTAACAACGTTACAAAATAACGTTGTTACTTAGCGACGATATCACTGGAACAGTGTGTAAGCGACGCGTGGCGTCGTGCCTCGTGACCGCTGTTACAAACTGTGACTGTGACTGCGGTGCGCTGTCACAGAGTAACATCAGTTGTTACAAAAATATCAGTAACTGCAGGGAACGATCGACACGCAAATGTCGTGACACGAAATAACCGAAGTGGCAAAGTCACGGTGATTTTTCAATGTGATTTTGTTGGAACGGGAATAACAATAACGGTGATCGAAAAGTAACGTTTTTCCCCATGTCTGCCAGATTTGTTGCACTTTTAGCACTATCCAGGGATTACATGGGTCCCCGACGGATGTGGTGCAACTTTGCCCCTTCTTTGTCAAGTGAGTGGGAAGTTCTCAAGCCGCTCGAAGACCTCCAAGTTGGCTTAACGACTGCTGCCATAGACAGCAGTCGTCAGGATCAATGGCTTAACGTGCCTTTCAAGGCACGGGAGCGCTCAGTTAGTCACCACTCAAAGTTGTCACCCGTCCAAAAACTTACCCTGGCCCACGCTGCTTAACCTCACATACTGCTGAGCCACCCAATAGTTATGTCCAATAGTTGAACGCCTATTGGTCACCTCTATCATTGTGGCATAAGATTGAAAGTGCCATGTCGTTGGAGTCGAGTATAGGGACATTTACCTTACGTGTATGGAGACATGTGAGATTACTCCAGTAAATTAACCCGTGGCGGCAGACATGTTGGCAGTTCAGCAATTTAATCAACCGCCAACGTTACTGCCATGCAGTCCGAGGGACTAAAGTATGGGGATCTTAAGTAAAACCAGTTAGTTGATTAAATGTATAAAAAAAAATATCAAGCCTTTATTTACCATGGCAACATTGGCAACATGTTAATATCAGTAGATATTATGTAACGAGTCAAACTTTAAGGCGACTTACTGACTTGGCGGGGCGGGTTCGGTATGTGTCATTTTCTTCTTTGACGTAAACTTACTGACATCGCAAAGATTCCCACTTGACAGAATTACATTTGCGCAGTAGTAATATTATGCGCAGAAGCGGACCAGTACTGCCGTCGCATCGTCCCGCTACCGCACATCCCGCGCCAGTCAGGAAGCACTCATTTAAATGTACGTAGGGGCGCAGTAAAAAGTAGTACTGAGTTGAATGACAGTTGACACTCACATTAGACAGTTTTCTCATATCGTACCGCCTCCGCCCCGACAAATCAGGAAGTCGCCTAAGGCAACCTTCGCCAAATTTAATTGTTGCTCGTTCGCTATAATTACAATTGTAGTGTTAGCTCGCTTATGCTATCCATGCATAAAACAAGTTGTCAATATTGCATAAAACCGGCCATGTGCGAGGTGCGAGTCAGACTTCGCACATTTAGGGTTTCGAACCTACCGCAAAATTAAGTTGATTTTAGTAGGATAAACAAGGAAATTTCAAATAAAAAATCTGTTTATCAGTATATTAGAACTTGTGTACTTGTTGGTAAAATATGTTCATATGTCAATAGAAAGTTAAAAATTCTTTGGAACAAAATTTTGTGACAGACTACGGATGGACGGACGCGTGAGTGACAGCAATAATGTTCCATTTGAACCCTTCGGGTACGGAACCCTAAAAAGTAAGAAAACCAAGCTATTGTACGCTATTATGAAATGTAGATTACAAAATTTCATGTTTTCCTGATTAAAATGCAGTAGTAAAATCATTACAATTGGACAAATAAGGGTAACTTGGTCAATTATAATGAATCTAATTTCTTTTTATAATTATGAATTTTGAGGAAAAGTACGTTACTTCTTATGTCCTGCAGAATATAATATATTGCTTTGAAATTTAATTATAAGTATGCATTCATATGAAATGGTTACAAAACTATGTTTATGACACTTTACTTACTCCAAACTTCGTCAAAAAGGGCGTATATTCGCCAATTAAATTTGAGAATTTACGATTTATAGAAGCACTTGTAATGAAATTAAATCTTCAAGGTTAAGTTATTAATCTTTAAAAGTTAAGGGTATATACGTATAATTCTGTACACCTTGATTAATTAGATCTGTCTAGTGTTCAGGCAAAATCACCTTGTTCGTAGAACTGATTAAGTGGAACTTTGTGGCGTAAGTAGAAGATAATGAAATTTGGGAGTTGATGTATCACTTTACTCATGCAGTTTTTTATTTAGACAAGATGAATAGTACGATACAAAGGCAGGGCTTGCCTGCCGAGTGCGTTTTGCTCGTATTAGTATTGTAATACATACAAGACAGTAAACCCTTTTTAGAGTTCTGTACCCGAAGGGTCAAAACGGAACCCTATTGCTGTTACTTGGGCTTCCGTCCGTCGTCGTCTGTCACGAAATTTTGTTCCTAAGATTTATTTAACTTCCCATTGACTTATGAACTTGAAATTTGGTGATAATTTTTATTATTGCGTATATTTTACTAACAAAAACTAATATATTGATAAATCACATTTTTGAGGTTGGTTTGGAACCCTAAATGTGCGAAGTCCGACTCGTTCACACTTCGCCGGTTTTTATTATTTTCGCTTTGCTTCGCGTCTAGTTAACCCACCTAGGATAACGCGTAACATTGATATTTGTATTAAATGTTTAAACAACTGTGGATTGTACAGTAGTTTTTATTCCGAATTCACCTTAATCAATATGCAAGCGCTGAATTCATTTCAGTAGGTATTCATTCACCACCATCAATCGCATGAGTTATGTCGTATTTGTCTAAATAATTCTTCATTTTGGCAAATATAATGTCTTTCCAGTATCGGCTGTAGGACATATCTAAATGATTCCACAATGGATCTTCTACTGTCACATACTCGAGCAAGTTTGGTAGTTGTTTTACGAGCCACTCAACGTCTTTTGTATCCACGATAAGGTCTGCCTTGCCATGGAAGACTACAGCCGGCATCGTGACTGCTTTTAAATTATATTCTGGTGGTTCAGAAGTGCCGTACAGCTTCAAATTATGCTTGGATCCATGATCAAACTTGACAAATTTGAGTGCATTCATAGATTGTCCGTACCGAGCAAAATTTTGGACCGACGTCCCAGCTGGAGCATTATCGACTAGCTTACTTATTATATCTGGTGTCGTAGAGTCTGGGTGAGGAGAATCTACTAAAGACAGCGCCGAACCACAAACAATTGCTGAAAGTAACTCGACTTGGCACAAAATAGCCAGGGCTCCTTGGATAGGGAAACCTACAGAGAGAATCTCCCACACGCCTCCAGCTTCTAAAGGTCCTTCTAAAGAATTAATAGCAATGGACAGCTTCCTGAACACTTCCGATTTTGTGTGATAGTGTCTCGATGCTGGCGCTAAGCCGATGAAAAGACTGATTTTGTCAGCGTATTCGGGTTTCTCTGAGTTCATGATGAAGAAAGACCCGCCGCCCTGGGAGTAACCTACGTAGATCAATTTCTTAGTGCGCGTTATATCCAACACATAATCAATCATTGCCGGAATGTCATATAAGCCTATTTCGTCGACTGAAAACTTCCAAAACTCCAAGTCTTTGTCGGGATCAAAAGTTTGGTGTCTCCGAGAGTGGTAGTTGCCGCGAACGTTGCCGAACCATGTATCATAGCATTCCTGAGCGAAGACGAAGCCAGGCGCGTCCGGTCCGGAGGATATGAAGCCCTCGGACGCTTGCAGAAGTCCATGCATTACCAGCAATGGAGTCTTTTTTGGACATTTATTCTGAGGCGGTATTCTATGCATAGTCAGTATGTATCCATCATTAGTTATTACCTCGTGTTTCTCAGCATTGTATCCGTTTTCTGAAGCAATTTGAATGAAATCCTTCGTCTTTGTGGTGATCCTCGTAAGCGGTCGGGAAGTTAAGTTTGCCACAGCATTTGGGACGTTTAGGCCCGCTAGGGACTTTGATACGAGCACTAAAAACACCAACCCGTTGAGTGCGATCCAACCCATGTCGCTTACTGTTAATGTATACTACTTTTCATTACCTTTTTATTACTTTTTAGTAGGTACTCTATAGTACTCTATGTGTTCAGGTGGCGAAGTCAATTTTAATAAGAACACGTTTGAGACATTACTAGATCTCTAGTAAATTACAGTGTGAATATTCTGCATTACGTAATCCTTTTATGGTAAGAAAGTGGCAATGGTAAGAAAGGGGTTGGAAGAAAAAAAACCGGTCAAGTGCGAGTTCGACTCGCGCACCGAGGGTTCCGTACACAGTTCTTGTATATGTAGTTGTGTACCCGTCCCGACCCCATTAATTAAGAAACAATCTTAAAAAAACATTACAGCACCATCTATCGGCGCATTGTGTTACTAATTTGCGCGACTGAATAACTTAGTACGTATGTTGGTTTTTCAAGGATAATTCTTTATCACATTAACCGATTTCAATGATTGTTTTTTTATATGAAAGAAGGTATTTTCAACGTAATTTTGTAAATTTAAATATAAAACAAAAATATATACAAAGTTGATTAAATTACAAACTTAGTATAGAAGAGTTTTTTGATGATTAAAAAAAAGAAAAACTAGATAGAGCTATGGCTATATTTTTCCTGTAAAATATACATGCATATGAATGTTGTGTAATAATTTAATTTTTTTTTCTTCGTAAACTTCGGAGATAAGGGGGGGGGGGGGGGGGGGGAATGGTATATTTTTTACATCTTCCCTCGTAAATCAAAAATTCCCCAACGAAAAAAAAAACTATAAATTGTTTTAGAATGTACAAGTCAAGCCCTTTCATATGATACCCCACTTGACATAGTTGCCAGACTTTAAAATTTTGAACCCACTTTTATCTGTCATTATTCACAGAAAATAAAATAAAATATTTAAAAAAACCATAGTCCATGTATTTGGGTTACCCTTATTTATAACTATTCTAAATTTCAAATCGATAGCATAAGTAGTTCTTAAGATATTTAGCGATGTGACAGACAGACAGACAGAGAGACAAAGTGAGACCATAAGGGTTCCTTTTTTACCTTTTTGGTACGGAACCCTAAAAATTGCACCACCACTTTATGTGTAGGGGACCATAATTTTTTTTTATTACGAGTACATACAGGGAACACTAAACGTACCAAACAAAGGTGAATGATACTCAGTTAAAACAAATGAATATCATAATCTACCTCCGTAATAAATCCTTGATACAATAAATGGACACGGTTTTAAATCCTTTTAAGTACTAAACTTGGAGCAATTATCTTCGGAAGAGGGTTTTGTTCTAATTACAATAATACCCGGTTCGTAATAAAAATGAACGAAGTATGTTTGCTTTAGCATAGGATTTAAGACCCTTTGCAAACGACATTCCACCTTAATCATTTGGTATTCGTTTACAAAGGTTTTGGTTGGTTTCAATGTTTATTAAGTACTGTGTACGAAAATGGACCTTAAAGCGCAGCCATTGATTGTATTTTGATAAGGACTTTAGTTTCCTTAGAAGCTGTAGGAACTAGGAATAAATACTTCTACATAGAAAAACTCACGGATACGGAAGTTCGTAAGGTAATAGCGGCGAAGCTCCAAAAATGTCGCCTTCGCTGGTTCGGTCACGTCACGTCTCTCGTAGGTCATCAGACTACGTAGAGAACAAATGCCTCGACCTAGCCCTCGACGGCCCTCGACCCCGCGGTCTAAGAAGAAAATGGCTAGATAAAAGTCGACATGAGGGAAAACGGGCTCACTAAAGAAGAAGCCTAGGATAAAGCTTTGTTTTTAACCTGTCTGTAGCTTTATTAGGTCGGGCCAAAGGTCATTACTTGTCCATGATCTTTGGCCGGGCCAAATAAAGCGATAGGAGTGCGCGATTAGAATGGCCTGGGCAAAAACCAGGAGAAAACTCCGACACTAGCGCAATAGGATTGTGCAAAGTGGAGAAAGGCAAGTAGGAAAGCGGACCCAAATTTAACAGTAGTTTTGATAAAGGAAAACATCGTGAGGAAATGCAGCTTTCCTTCTGGGTATTAAGGTCATATTAAAAAAAAACTAGTGGAAAATCTCAAGATTAAGTATGTCCTTATCAGAGCACAACCGGGAATAACGTTAGTTCGATGATATTCGTAGTTGTGCTAAGTCGGCACAACTCGTTAACTACAATTTAGATTTCTGCACTAGGTACTTAATTGCGTTCACAAGACACGAAATCCCGTTTCACTCATTCTATCTGCGGCCGTTAAAGATAATGTGACAGGTTAAATCTGACTAAGCCTTCAGATCTGCTGCCGCCTCCCTATTTTCCCAACCTCACATCTCACTTCGTACTCCCATCATACACCAACCTTAACTACGTGTTTGTAGGGTTGTTTTCGCAATGGATGATAAATTGAGATAGGAGCTTGGGAGAATCAGTGGATGAAATCCGCGATTTGTTCCCCAAATCGGCTTACGTGGAATTTAACCTGCTTAGTGCTAGATGCTGAGATTGCTGAGCCTGAGCAACCTTAATAATCAGGACAGGAATCACGCTTTTTCTGTGTTTTTGCTTTGCGAAATAGTTTAAACTTATAAGGATTCTTGGTGTAATTAAATCCCATCTGAAAGATGGAAGCAAAACAAAATTATTAAGTTATTAGTATAAAATTATACATTTTAAGACTAAAAGTTAAATAATAAAGATTTGTCTTAAAGAAAGTTAAATAATAAAAATGATGTTAATTGAAAGAAATATAAAAAAAAAACATATTGTTGACTTGTTGTTTAAGATTTCCTTTAAGCTTAAACCATACAGAGAGCGGGCGGGCGGTAGCGGCGCGGGAGCGGGCGGGACCTCCTGCGCCGCTAACGCCCGCTCCCGTCCCGCTCACGTCCCTCTCACGTCCCGCTACCGGCCGCTCCCGCGCCGCTACCGCCCGCCCGCTCTCTGTGTGGCTTAAGCTTTAGACTGCAGCGACTCCTTATACTTGTATAAAAATTCTGTAATATAATATACTAGTGCTTTTTTCAGCCACTTATCAAAAGAGACAAATCCTTGGAGAAAAATAAAGTTAAATAAGGACCCTAATAATGGTATTTAACTGTCTCGTTCGATCGTTTTAAGATTTGACATAATACATCGTACATCGTACGCCGCGTAGCGGTTGATTGTGGTTGTGAATTATATGTTTTATGCCGTTATCTTAACGAGTTTTATAAAGATCCATTAGACCAAATGTCGGATAAAGTTTTAGTGTACCGTTTTATGTACTTTCATCTCACGGAACGCGGGTTAGCCATAGTTGTATTTTTTACACATACATACGAACGAACACAGACAACTCTGTTGTTCATTTTAGACATTCTTACAGATTAAAAGTCTAACAGATCTTTAAAACCGAGTCTTATCAGTTACATAGATGCCATGCCCGTATTCCCCAAAGCTAATATCCACAAAAATCTTTTTCCAACCTGCTATTCAGAAAAATTTCATTGTTGCCCGCAAATGAGAGATCAAAGTCGTACTTACGTCATTTGAGGGCAGAAAGCAGCGAAAAGCAGTATGTCCCACTCGGTAGAAGAATTATTCGCATTATATTTCATGTTTTTAGCAGCGGGTCTCACGGTAGCAAAATTATTTCCGTCTTGGGTATTTCACTTGAATATTTCGCTTCAATCAGGGTTCGATATACCGCCCTTGCCGTAAATATATCGTTTTGCTCCCTTGAGAAACAACCTACTAATGGTTCACTGTATTTTCGAATCATTTCGAAGTCAGACCAGAGTTTAGATCCGACTCGACTCATTAGGGTTCCTCTAGAGACCAACTTTCTCAAATAAAACCAAACCTATCTGTGAATTCGTAGTTCCAGCAATAATCCAGTAAAAGTTTAGTAGGATTCTTTGCATTTGAACTACGGTTAAAGTCAGAGTCGCCATTGGCGTGTAGCAAAGACTGGTGGTTTTATTCAAGTTAGTTTATAGTAGATAACTTTTTATCTTAGAATAATTGGGATTACTCAAATGCCTGTGAAATGCGACATGCTACCTTCACGCCACTTGTAAAATCAGTTGATGTCGTCTTTGCACCTCAAATGTCCTCTTTCATAAAAAACATGAGTGAAACAATACTGAACGCTGGAATATCAACATAAGCACTATACTGGGCTGGCTCAGAGCAAGAATCAGCGTCGCTGTAAGGCTGCGTTTCCACCAGAGATGTGCGAGGATGTGTTTTCATATATTTGACACCTCGCTCGGCGCGTTGCGAGGTGTCAAATGTATGAAAACGCATCCTCGCACATCTCTGGTGGAAACGCAGCCTAATACGTGCCACCAGTATGTGCATCCGCGGCACACGGTACCGTTTTAAACCTGCTGCCAGATGACTCGGGTTCGACGATGGCACTGCCCTCCCGCAAATCGATTAAAAACATTTTTTTATAATTTATATACCTACTGTACGAATATCGTTAGTTATTGAATAAAGTTCTTACATGACATAATTGGGATTACCATTTTCAAACATAGAAGAACGTTTGTAACTTGTGATTTGCTTTGTTTTTATGATGAATAATTTACTCATTGAGTATTTTGCATTGTGTGAATCAAATACTTATTTGCTAATTTGTCAATAACGAGTTCCAGAATTCGAATTTCTTCACAAGATTTTAATATTTTATAAAACTTAAAAACTATAAGGTACAGAGTTTTATGCCTTAATTTTACATAAGTATTAAGTTTGTTAGGTTACTCAGACTCACGGTGTATAGGTAGGTATATCTGTGGCATTCTTGTCTAGCGCTCATTAGTGCCTGACTAGATCTAACAAAGTTAGACGTTAAATGTTACAGCTAACTACTAAACTTGTGCTGATTAGCCGAATTTAATGTTAATTAGTTGTCTAATGACTGTGCCAGAAAACTTGCTAACTGGTACATTTTAATTTCATGATTAGGCTTCGTAATTGCTTCGTAAGGCTTCATAATTTAAAATTTAAGAGAGAGGGGAGTAAAAGCAGAATAAATTGAAAGTTTTCAATAACAATTCATCATAAAACTTGTGTTAAAATTACGACCATTGGCTAGGTACCTTTTAATCCACCATTTAAGCGGCCTACACACGGCCCTAAAATCAGAGGCAATATCGGGAGAGTGGTGGGGAGCACGCTAGGCCGCTTTAACCCTAGTTCGGACCCTAGGATCCTTAGGTTTCTACGGTCCATTTTGAAAGGAGAACTTTTCAAACTTTGACAATTAATCCGAAAATCCCACGCAGCTAGGTATCGATACCCGTAACCAGTTTTCTTAGCAACGTCGAAGAGAAACAAATACCTACGCACTTAAGTCGTGGTTAGTTTGGTAATAAAAACTAATAATGGTAGTCAAGTAAACGAACTTACTTAAACTGGAGCGTTCGTGGCTCAACAGCCGCACTTTGACAAGCCTAAACCCAGTACGATCTAGTTTGCCCGTCACGTTAGAAGACATGGCAGTCGCTTCCGTAAAAACTTGTGCCTACGCCAAATCTTGGGATTACTGTACTGGGATAACGCAAGAGGTCCGATCTCATTTATTTATCGTATGACAATTTTTTCGATATTTGAGATCTTCGAGAAGACAGTACGTTTGCCAGTTATTTGCACTTTTCATCGCAAGTTAAGAAGTAAATCCTGACACCTGTCAATTCCATACATTTTAAGGTTATAAAATTGGGATTTTGATCGTCGCCGCGTTGGTGAGCACACGTGCCCGGGGCGACGACGAGCAGAATCCATTTACCGTACAAAACCTTATCTACTGTCATGGCGTCGTTACCGAGCAACGTCATTGAACACGTGACATTGGCGAAATCATCATAAATTTGATGGAAGCCATTTTTTAAAGAATTGAATTGTAATTAGGTTATAACATTTATGGAAATGACAGTGACTTTTAAGTTATAAAATGTATGTATTTATCTTATCTTGGGGATTTTTCCCGTCGCCGCGTTGGTGAACGCACGTGCTCTTCGCGACGACGGGCTGAATCCACTACCGAACAAAACCAGTTGCCTAACTGTCATGGCGTCGTTATCGAACAACGTCTTTGTACAAGTATTGATCGGCGAAATCATCATAAATTTGATGGAAAGCCTTTTTTAAAGAGTGGCGTGAAGTCTTATCCTGCGGAGACTTAAGTACTAGTTGCATTTTGTTAAAACTTTCTTTTGTCACCCAATCCTCTTCATCATATCAGCCGAAAGACGTCCACTGCTGGACATAGGCCTCCCCCAAAGAGTGTCACAATGACCGGTCTTGCGCCACCCGCATCCAGCGGACTCCCGCGACCTTTACCAGGTCATCAGTCCACCTTGTGGAGGGTCTACCCACGCTGCGCCTTCCGGTCCGTGGTCGCCACTCGAGAATCCCAATCCTCTTAATAAGTAAAGAAACCAAAACTAGTTTAACTTGTACGTACAAACTCCATAACAAATCCAGTTAGCGAAAGTTGCTAGCAATTTGT
This sequence comes from Cenopis cana, assembly GCA_951800055.1. Classification (NCBI taxonomy): domain Eukaryota; kingdom Metazoa; phylum Arthropoda; class Insecta; order Lepidoptera; family Tortricidae; genus Cenopis; species Cenopis cana. Next base: position 14,885,054 of record OX637489.1, read on the forward strand.
TGTGACCTCTGTCGTAAAGTTCGACGGTGATTTACTTATCTTACAGATTAATCGCTTCCGGATAGTTCCCAATTAAGGGAGGATATTAATTATTGATGGGCTGGCCATGTGGCGCGGTGCGCCGACGTGATATGGAATATGGACGGAGATACCATGTTTTATATCCCCCCCCCCCCCCCCCCCTAAAATATTTTTTTTCCTAATTTCACAACATATAGCGGTTCATAGAATACACCTTTCTACCAAATTTCATAATTGTAGTACTTATAGTCTCCGAGTAAATCGGCTGTGTCATACGGACAGACAGACAGACGTGACGAATCTATAAGTGGTCCGTTTTAGCCATTCTGGCTACGGAACCGTAAGAACAGCCTAATAGCATAAATAATTACAAAGTTGGTATGGAACGATCGTGATTTATGACGCTTCATAATATCAATATCTGGGCGGCCGAGCTTTGCTCGGCGTTTTCCCAGGCATGAGACCTAGCTAGATCGATTGCTCGTCCCCGAAAACGCCCACATACCAAACGCCTACATAATAAAGATTTGTCTTAAAGAAAGTTAAATAATAAAAATGATGTTAATTGAAAGAAATTTAAAAATTTAACTGTCTCGTTCGATCGTTTTAAGATTTGACATAATACATCGTACATCGTACGCCGCGTAGCGGTTGATTGTGGTTGAGAGTTATATATTTTATGCTGTTATCTTAACGAGTTTTATAAAGATCCATTAGACCAAATGTCGGATAAAGTTTTAGTGTACCGTTTTATGTACTTTCATCTCACGGAACGCGGGTTAGCCATAGTTGTATTTTTTACACATACATACGAACGAACACAGACAACTCTGTTGTTCATTTTAGACATTCTTACAGATTAAAAGTCTAACAGATCTTTAAAACCGAGTCTTATCAGTTACATAGACGCCATGCCCGTATTCCCCAAAGCTAACATCCACAAAAATCTTTTTCCAACCTGCTATTCAGAAAAATTTCATTGTTGCCCGCAAATGAGAGATCAAAGTCGTACTTACGTCATTTGAGGGCAGAAAGCAGCGAAAAGCAGTATGTCCCACTCGGTAGAAGAATTATTCGCATTATATTTCATGTTTTTAGCAGCGGGTCTCACGGTAGCAAAATTATTTCCGTCTTGGGTATTTCACTTGAATATTTCGCTTCAATCAGGGTTCGATATACCGCCCTTGCCGTAAATATATCGTTTTGCTCCCTTGAGAAACAACCTACTAATGGTTCACTGTATTTTCGAATCATTTCGAAGTCAGACCAGAGTTTAGATCCGACTCGACTCATTAGGGTTCCTCTAGAGACCAACTTTCTCAAATAAAACCAAACCTATCTGTGAATTCGTAGTTCCAGCAATAATCCAGTAAAAGTTTAGTAGGATTCTTTGCATTTGAACTACGGTTAAAGTCAGAGTCGCCATTGGCGTGTAGCAAAGACTGGTGGTTTTATTCAAGTTAGTTTATAGTAGATAACTTTTTATCTTAGAATAATTGGGATTACTCAAATGCCTGTGAAATGCGACATGCTACCTTCACGCCACTTGTAAAATCAGTTGATGTCGTCTTTGCACCTCAAATGTCCTCTTTCATAAAAAACATGAGTGAAACAATACTGAACGCTGGAATATCAACATAAGCACTATACTGGGCTGGCTCAGAGCAAGAATCAGCGTCGCTGTAAGGCTGCGTTTCCACCAGAGATGTGCGAGGATGTGTTTTCATATATTTGACACCTCGCTCGGCGCGTTGCGAGGTGTCAAATGTATGAAAACACATCCTCGCACATCTCTGGTGGAAACGCAGCGTAATACGTGCCACCAGCATGTGCATCCGCGGCGCACCGGCACCGTTTTAAACCTGCTGCCAGATAGCTCGGGTTCGACGATGGCGCTGCCCTCCCGCATATCGATTAAAAACATTTTTTTTAAATTGATATACTGTATGAATATCGTTAGTTGTTGAATAAAGTTATTACATGACATAATTGGGATTACCATTTTCAAACATAGACGAGCGTTTGTAACTTGTGATTTGCTTTGTTTTTATGATGAATAATTTACTCATTGAGTATTTTGCATTGTGTGAATCGAATACTTATTTGCTAATTTGTCAATAAAGAGTTCCAGAATTTGAATTTCTTCACAAGATTTTAATATTTTATAAAACTTAAAAACTATAAGGTACAGAGTTTTATGCCTTAATATTTTACATAAGTATTAAGTTTGTTAGGTTACTTAGGCTCACGGTGTATAGGTATATCTGTGGCATTCTTGTCTAGCGCTCATTAGTGCCTGACTAGATCTAACAAAGTTAGACGTTAAATGTTACAGCTAACTACTAAACTTGTGCTGATTAGCCGAATTAAATGTTAATTAGTTGTCTAATGACTGAGCCAGAAAACTTGCTAACTGGTACATTTTAATTTTATGATTAGGCTTCGTAATTGCTTCGTAAGGCTTCATAATTTAAAATTTAAGAGGGAGGGGAGTAAAAGCAGAATAAATTGAAAGTTTTCAATAACAATTCATCATAAAACTTGTGTTAAAATTACGACCATTGGCTAGGTACCTTTTAATCCACCATTTAAGCGGCCTACACACGGCCCTAAAATCAGAGGCAATATCGGGAGAGTGGTGGGGAGCACGCTAGGCCGCTTTAACCCTAGTTCGGACCCTAGGATCCTTAGGTTTCTACGGTCCATTTTGAAAGGAGAACTTTTCAAACTTTGACAATTAATCCGAAAATCCCACGCAGCTAGGTATCGATACCCGTAACCAGTTTTCTTAGCAACGTCGAAGAGAAACAAATACCTACGCACTTAAGTCGTGGTTAGTTTGGTAATAAAAACTAATAATGGTAGTCAAGTAAACGAACTTACTTAAACTGGAGCGTTCGTGGCTCAACAGCCGCACTTTGACAAGCCTAAACCCAGTACGATCTAGTTTGCCCGTCACGTTAGAAGACATGGCAGTCGCTTCCGTAAAAACTTGTGCCTACGCCAAATCTTGGGATTACTGTACTGGGATAACGCAAGAGGTCCGATCTCATTTATTTATCGTATGACAATTTTTTCGATATTTGAGATCTTCGAGAAGACAGTACGTTTGCCAGTTATTTGCACTTTTCATCGCAAGTTAAGAAGTAAATCCTGACACCTGTCAATTCCATACATTTTAAGGTTATAAAATTGGGATTTTGATCGTCGCCGCGTTGGTGAGCACACGTGCCCGGGGCGACGACGAGCAGAATCCATTTACCGTACAAAACCTTATCTACTGTCATGGCGTCGTTACCGAGCAACGTCATTGAACACGTGACATTGGCGAAATCATCATAAATTTGATGGAAGCCATTTTTTAAAGAATTGAATTGTAATTAGGTTATAACATTTATGGAAATGACAGTGACTTTTAAGTTATAAAATGTATGTATTTATCTTATCTTGGGGATTTTTCCCGTCGCCGCGTTGGTGAACGCACGTGCTCTTCGCGACGACGGGCTGAATCCACTACCGAACAAAACCAGTTGCCTAACTGTCATGGCGTCGTTATCAAACAACGTCTTTGTACAAGTATTGATCGGCGAAATCATCATAAATTTGATGGAAAGCCTTTTTTAAAGAGTGGCGTGAAGTCTTATCCTGCGGAGACTTAAGTACTAGTTGCGTTTTGTTAAAACTTGCTTTTGTCACCCAATCCTCTTCATCATATCAGCCGAAAGACGTCCACTGCTGGACATAGGCCTCCCCCAAAGAGTGTCACAATGACCGGTCTTGCGCCACCCGCATCCAGCGGACTCCCGCGACCTTTACCAGGTCATCAGTCCACCTTGTGGAGGGTCTACCCACGCTGCGCCTTCCGGTCCGTGGTCGCCACTCGAGAATCCCAATCCTCTTAATAAGTAAAGAAACCAAAACTAGTTTAACTTGTACGTACAAACTCCATAACAAATCCAGTTAGCGAAAGTTGCTAGCAATTTGTTGTGACCTCTGTCGTAAAGTTCGACGGTGATTTACTTATCTTACAGATTAATCGCTTCCGGATAGTTCCCAATTAAGGGAGGATATTAATTATTGATGGGCTGGCCATGTGGCGCGGTGCGCCGACGTGATATGGAATATGGACGGAGATACCATGTTTTATATCCCCCCCCCCCCCCCCCCCCCCCTAAAATATTTTTTTTCCTAATTTCACAACATATAGCGGTTCATAGAATACACCTTTCTACCAAATTTCATAATTGTAGTACTTATAGTCTCCGAGTAAATCGGCTGTGTCATACGGACAGACAGACAGACGTGACGAATCTATAAGTGGTCCGTTTTAGCCATTCTGGCTACGGAACCGTAAGAACAGCCTAATAGCATAAATAATTACAAAGTTGGTATGGAACGATCGTGATTTATGACGCTTCATAATATCAATATCTGGGCGGCCGAGCTTTGCTCGGCGTTTTCCCAGGCATGAGACCTAGCTAGATCGATTGCTCGTCCCCGAAAACGCCCACATACCAAATTTCATCAAAATCGTTAGAGCCGTTTCCGAGATCCCCGAAATAAATAAATAAACATATAAATAAATAAATATACAAGAATTGCAAAGAAAAATTTTATTCCAAAAATTTTGAACTGTATGGCTTGCCAACAGTGAATGCCTTGAAACTTTGAAACGATAAATCGGCAAACGAATTATCACCACGACAATAATACCCACTGTGCATTTATATTCTATATCGAAGTTTATTTTATTACCCTCAAGCCTCGAAGGCCGAAGCTCCTAAGTCCCAATATATTTGCTTTGCTATGAGAATTTATGCCCTGCCATATAACCCCGCTAGTGTAAACAATATAGGTACATAAGTCACACAATGGCATCTATTATTAATATCTCAGCTCAGTCTAATGGAAAACGAAGCAAAGGCCACATTTTGGACAACCGATTTTCATTTGTTTTACTGGTTTTGTATTTTGCTTTCATACGTCTATAGCTACGCTCGACCGACCATACGCGCTGACGGTCGGTCGAGCACTGTTTCCAGCCTAACACAGGACGCGCGACCGCCGTCGATTTCTTGTAGGTACTAGAAAAAGGGTCTGCCCGGACACGGAACGGTCTAGCGTGCATCATTCTTTACTAGTTCAATGTACGTTACGTAAAAAAATTTGGTAGGCAGGAGCTACGTGTAAAGTTCAGTATTAATGTATTCCTCACTGCATCCATTATAGTGTCCGCAAACGCAGCCCAGTTTATTGGAAACCGCGTGTCCCGTGTGCAGCGGCGTAATGTAAAAACTTTGCGCGGTGACGCCGCCTCGATGGCCGCCGCAGTCGACAATAGATCAACAGTAGTTTTGTATCTCTCTGCTTGCTGGACTCTTCTCAGCTGGGCTAGGTTTAGTGAACCAGCGACAAAACTCCCTGTAGCTTTATTTCACTGACACCTCAGATTCAGGCTGAAGCGGCTCAACCAATCTCATCGGAGCGCAAACTCTTAGAATATTCCAGCGTATAAACCTCCCGCGTGGTCGTGTCAGAGGTTTGCCCTGAATTTTCCCAGTCCACTCTCTCTATTGGGCCCGGCTTACAGCCACATTAAGAAAAAAAGGAAACTTCAGTCGGACCCCTCATTCCTGAGTATCGTGATCATTTCTGGATTTCACCACCCTGACTGCCCTTAGCCCTTATCGCATGGTGAAACTTGCTTGAGGATGTGGCTTCTTTAACCTGGTCTGTCCGTCTAGTTAGTGATCGTCCTCTCCACTCCACCAACCACGACCAGTTTCTCCAGACTACGTGTCCAAAGTATAAAAAAGCAGCCCCTGCGAGCAAACAGTGGATAGCCGTGCCTTGATATCTGAAAAAAAAAGATTATACTGAAATATAATGACCACTCACATCTTTAACGTGCAATATCGCTCGTCATGTTTCGGACCAATACCAGGTCCTTAATCATGAGAACTAGCCACGAGGTGCGTCTAGCATTATTATATTTCAATACTGAGACTCAAGGGAGTTTTCTATTTAAATAAGATCATGTTGATAAAATTCTGCCTACTGACATAAAATAGGTTACTGTGATTTTGACCATTCGCAAAGTTTCCGAACGTGTAATATTTAGTCAAATCTGTAGCTGCAACTTGTACAATCTATTTTATGCTGGCGGTCATATCTGCATGTTAAAGTTTTGAGTAATTGTTCTATGTAGCTGTATAATGGAATACTAATATAATAATAATGGCTAGCGCACTATGCTGATTTGGGGCCATTTCGTGGCTATGCTCTGTAATTGTGATGTTTTGATTATTTCTATTATTTTTCTTTCTTTAATACAGTTGGAGGTGTACATCTGGAGCATAGCATACGGGTGCGAAACGTGGACAATGACACAGAGGGACAGAGAACGACTTGAAGCCTTTGAAATGTGGTGCTGGCGGCGGATGGAGAAGATCAGTTGGACCGAGAGAAAATCTAACGAGGAAGTTCTCAACATTGTGCAGGAAAGGAGGTCCCTGTTGCAGACTATTGAGAACAGAAGAGGAAAGATGTTTGGGCACCTGTTACGACGCGACGAATTCATAAAGCATATTGTGGAAGGGAAGGTAGAAGGAAGGCGGAAGAGAGGAAACCAAGAAGAACGTACATGGACCAACTTAAGGAAAAAGTAAACGTCGTGTCGTATCAGGTGGTCAAACGAAAGGCTCAAGAAAGAGATACATGGAAATTGCTCCACCGACAAGAGCTTGGCTCTTAAATTGATGATGATGAATACAGTTGGAGAGGAAAGTGGAATGTAATCTCGATGGTTATATGCAAACTCACACGTGCTAGAGCGGGACATTTGCAATGGGGATACCTCCCCCTAATCGAATATATTTGAATTTTAACATGCCCTAAAGAAACAGTGAGTCGCATGCATTTTAACTGGTAGTTGAAATGAGAATATTTATTATAAAAATTAGAAAAAATCCATTCAGTTCATCAACTCATCCAAGTGGCCACAAACTGGCGCATCGACTCTATATAACATGAAAATTGCTAGTTATATTTAACTATTAATGTTTGTTCAGATTGAACCTTGTAAAGTGAAAATGACCTACTTATAGCTAAATGCTTTGTAATCTTGCAGTGTCTAATTACAATGATGAGTCAACTTAGTCATAATAAAGAAACAGGCAAACATTTTATCATGGGCTATTTTTATTATAAAGCCATTTCTTAAAATTATCTTTAAAAAAATAAAATTGGATATTTTTATAAGCTAAGCATTAAAACAAGATAATGTATGATATTATACTGGATTCGCAGGGTATTATAGGTCTAAGTTTATGCAGTCGCTAGCGAGCATGGTAATGCAAACATTGCAAACTCATGATAAGGGTAGGTACTGGTGGAATTTTTATGCACCTTCATGCTTCATTTGAGCCAGAAAGCCTTGAACGTTCTTTATTCATATTTTATCCATTTATTCCAACCCCGTTCTCGAATTAAATAACCATTATTCATAATTCACTCCTAAAGAAAGCAATGCGCAATTCATTATTAACCAACTTTTTCTCGTTTACCCTTTGAAGACCTGCGAAGATACCGCCAAAACTAATTCCGAACTCATTTGAATCTAATGCCTATTAAAGCGAACTTGTTCATATTTATGTTTCTAGTTCGTGGCAATACAAAGAACTGACGAAATATAAAGGAACACAATGAAATTGAGAATGGAAGAAGCAAATCGGTGTCTATTTTTGCGGTGTTAAAATCGAATTAAAAATTAATATGATACCTACGCTGTCTTTGGTCTCCTAACGCCTTAAGTTGCCGGACTTTAAGGTTATCGTGTCTTCCCCCACTTTTCGGACTTCAGACAACCCTATCTAGGCTTGTGCGCGCTCGTTCACTGAACGGATCGCTCCGGACTAGTACAATCTCTCACGTGTACTAGTTCGGTCTTTTAGTTCGTTTAGTACACTAGTACACCGAGAGAAACGTGACTATTCGTGCTCCTTTGACTGAATAGGGATGTTGATTTAAAATTTATTAATACTCCATACGAAAGAATACATATAACTATGCCAAAAAGTGAAAATCCTATTCAAATATCTCAAAAAATAACGAAACTACAACCGTTAGAATGTTTTTAGTTAGAGAGAGAAAACGCTACAGATCAGTGACGTCACTGACCTCGAGCGCCATAGTAAATAGTCAGACAGTGCAGCGTTGCGCCCGCGCGAATATTCAAATGTGCACAAAATTAAAGTAAATACGCGCAATGGAGTGCTTAAAGTGCAGAAAAGTACTGGCTAGGAAAGGCTCACACTTTGTGTGCCAAGGTCAATGCCACGGGACCTTTCATAAGGGTTGCGTGAAAGGTTTAACAGAGGATATCAAAAACGGAAGAAATAGAATTTACTGTGACAACTGTGACAATGAGGAAAGTGACGAGGAGACAATAGAATCTGAATATGAGAGCCAATCGAAGATATTAAAAGACATCCAAAAGAAAGTGGCCACTCTCCCGGGAGTTATTAAACATTTAGATTCCATCACTCAATCATTATCCCTGCTTTCCGATAAGTACGACACTCTTATCACAGAACACGAGCAATCGAAACAAAAAATTTATAAACTCGAGAAGACCGTCGCAAGTGTGAGTAATAAGTGCGTCTACCTAGAAAAATACAATGCTGCCCTTGAGCAAAAATTAAACGATTTTGAGCAGACGTCAAGAAGGAATAATATTGAAATAGTAGGTGTAGAGCAACTTCCAGGCGAAAACATTAAAGATATTCTGTCCAAATTGAGTGTGGCGCTCAACGTGAGCATCACCGACATCGAGTGGGCACGGCGCGCCCGGCAACCACGGCCCGATTCCAGGAAACCCGCCGCCATCCTCGTCGGGTTCAAGGCCGGCGGCGGCGCGGCCGCGCGGGACAGCTGGCTCACGCAGCGGCGTAAGGTGGCAGAGTTAACGAGTAATATGGTTACTAATGGATCGGCAGGGAACAAACTCTACATTAACGAGGACCTAACCCACTCCGCACGAACCTTGCTATGGAATACAAAAAAACAGTTGAGCGGAATCTACAAGTACATCTGGGTGTCAAACGGAAAAGTACTGGTCAAGAAAAGTGACGGCGAAAAAACAATATGCATTCGTGCTGAGAGCGACATTAGTGATCTCCAGAAGTGAATACGTAGTCAATTGCTGCTTACCTAAATAAGGATTATTTTGTTTTATTTCTGTTTTCAACATTCGCGGACTTTAATAATTTCGATAATATTATAGACGAACCAGTCAATTATGTATGTATCGGTAGTTTATCCAATTGGACACTTAATTACCACGTTAAAGATTTAAATATTTTACATGTAAATATCTGTTCTATTAAGAAACATTTTAATGAGCTTCTCGTAACCATTGATGAACATTTAAAGCACATAGACATTTTAGTAATTACAGAAGCAAATGTGAATTTTTCTTTATTGCCATTTTACAGTATTAATGGATTTAAAGTTGATGCCTATACCCGAGAGGGACGTAGTGGTGGAGGTGTGCTTGTGTACTCAAAGCAGCGCCTGCAGGCGCGTGCGTGCGAGACGGGCGCACTTGCTACCGCCAGCGTCATGAGATCAGCGGAGTGCGTTTCCATTTCATTCTCAAACAATAACGAATACATCTATGTGATATCCATTTACAGGCCTCCTCGATACAATAAGCAAGACAGAATATTAGAGTTCTTAATAGAGTTACGTAATCTCTTAAATAGTTTACCCAGGAATTGCAAGGTAATCATCTGTGGAGACCTAAATATTAATCTAATAAATTACCAAGACAATAGAGTTATTTCATATGAAAATCTTATGGCTGAATATGGATTTATAAGATGTATTAAAGATGTCACGCGAAGAGAAATCGTCAAAGGTAAACTTGTAGAGTCATGTTTTATCTCCGATTACTATTTTACCTCAGTCGCAATACAATGGAAACAAACTCTAGTAGAGGACGGCATGAGCGCGCGCGCCGGCGCCGGCCCGCCGTTGCCGCTGGCGCCGCTAGCCAGCGGCGCGCGTCCCGGCGCTCGCGCGCACCCCTCCACCGCGCCCGCGGCGCATGCGCTCGCGGCGTCCGGTATGGCGCAGCGACCAACTAAACGCGTTTTAGATAATCGCTTAGTAAGGGAAAAATTATTAGAAACTGATTTTGAAAACCTATTAAATATACAATGCCCGATTAAATTGTACGAAGAGTTTACCCTTGTATTCAAGAATATTTATAAGGAGTGTTATAAATATGTACCTATTAACGATAAGTCTAGTGGTAGAAATAATAATAGCTGGATAAGTAATAATTTAAAAAAGATGATCTCAGAACGGGACAGGTTGTTTTTAGTCTGGAGTAACGAACCAAAAAATATGATAAAAAGACTTAATTATACTAAGTATAGAAATAGATGCAATAAAGCTACTTTTAAATGTAAAAATGAGTATGATAAGCAAAGCATATTAAATTGTAACAATAATATTAAAAAAGTATGGGATAAAATAAATAGTTTACTAGGAAATAATAAACCATCTCTAGATAGTTCCGTCCTTAGTTATATGGAAAAAGAGGGTAGTGCTAAAGATATTTGTGACAAGTTTGCATCGAGCTTCTCTGACGAGATTGAACAAATCAGACACACATGTAACGATAAATGGCTGGACCGAAATAGTTATGTAAATCAGACAAACGTATATATAAGATGGCAACCCGTGCTTAGCAATAATGTCAAACGTGTCATTCGACAAATGAACAAAAATAAAGCTCCGGGTAGTGATCTAGTACGTATGTCTGACCTGAAGCTAGTCATAGATAAGGTCAGTCCAATCATAGCCCAGTTAATTAATTTATCAGTAGCTCAACACAAATACCCCATTAAGTTAAAAGAATCACTAGTCCGTCCGATCCATAAAAAGGGTAACCATCAAGTATATTCCAATTATAGACCTATATCCATCCTCTCTAGCATTGACAAAGTAATAGAAAAATGTATCATAAACCAAATTAACTGCTTCCTCCAAAAAAATAATATACTTACTGACTGTCAGCATGGTTTCCAACAAAATAGAAGCACCACTACCCTACTATCCAGATTCACCGACGAAATAAACACATATTTAGGAGATAAAAAATTTGTTGTAGCTATATTTTACGATTTCAAAAAAGCATTCGACACCTTGGAAACCAATACTCTTCTAAACGCGATGGACGAATGTGGGGTGGGGCAGCCGCTGAACTGCTGGTTCCGCGACTACCTCACATCACGCACATATCGAGTCAAGCTTGGTGACGGCATAAGCGACGAGGCGCGGGTGCGATGCGGGGTCCCACAGGGCTCCGTGTGCGGACCCGTGTGCTACCTTATGCACGTCAACAGCCTTTGTGGAGTGCTGCGTCACTGTTCCGCACACATGTTTGCTGACGACCTATGCACCCTACTTGCCGGAACCAATCTTACCGACACCTGTCGCTTGGTGCAACAGGACGTAGACGCAGTTGTGAAATGGTCCCACGACAATGGCATTACATTAAATTCTGATAAGACCAAACTCCTCATCATACAATCACCTTATATGTCCTTAGTAAATACTACACCACTTTTGTACACCCATAGTTTTACATGTTTTCACAATAGTTTAAATAATTGCCACTGCAAACCAATTGAAAAAGTAGACTGTGTTACTTATCTTGGAGTCAAGGTTGATGTCTCATTTTCCTGGCTCCAACATATTAATTATATTTGTAATAAACTAAGAATACTATTAGGGAAATTTTACCACCTTAGCTTTAAAGTTCCAAATAATGTATTAAAATGTTTGTACTATGCTATAGTAGACTCTGTGCTGGGCTATGCACTTGATTGTTATGGACTTACATTTAAATCCTACATAGATAAAATAGAAGCTTTGCAAACAAGATTCTTAAAATTACTAGTGAATAAGAAAACGAGAGATAGCTGTAAGGGTGACTATAGAAAATTGTTTAAAATCTGTAAGATACTCCCAGTTAGTTTAAAACATAAATACCTTCTAGCAGTTAATAACCATGACAATCGAGTGCATAACCCAATACCCATAGAACACAAACATGGCACAAGATCGGTGTCGGCGGGTAAGTATGAAGTACCTCGGGTTTGTAACTACTTTGGAGACCGTACTCTAGCCAAAAGAATCCCGTACTTCTTAAATACTTTACCCGAAGACATCCGACATGAGCCAAATACACGCAAATTTAAAACAGCACTAAAAAAGTACCTCCTAAACACACTGTAAGAACAGCACACAATGTACGAGTATTATAGTTAATTATTACTTATAGAGACTCGCACCTGCAGACAAACTGTTAAAACAGTTTTGCAGGGAACTGTAATAGCCTAAGTTTTTTATTGTTCTCTGTTTTAATAATAAAAATTAAATAAATAAAAATAATGACGATCGTTCAATACAACGGGGCGTTTTGCGGAAAAGGGACAGAAAATTGCTTCTCCTAAAACTTTGAAGACTTATAATTATGTAATTATTTATTCTTTTGGATTACTTCTTTCACTATTTGATAGAGAATTTGATCCTTTTTCGAGAAAATTCGGATTCATTGATTTTCTTATTTGGCGTCAACATCCCTATTGAATGAGTGAATTATCGAATGACCATTCGCTCACGTTCGCGCCAGTCGAGAGCCGTTCGGTTTCGTTCGGTTGCTTTGGTCGGTCGCTCATTCGCACATCATTCGGATATTGTTGTCTCTATTCAGGTTTCGCTCCGCGTGTACTAAATGTACTAAGAGCAGAAACTTTACGGAATAGTTCGCTCTAGTACAGTGTTGGGAACTAGGTCTTTTTAGTTGTTAGTACATGTACTACACAAGCCTAACCCTATCTATGATAACCCAACGCAACTTGCTCAATCCTTCCTCCAGTGCGGTTATCTTTTCGTCGTTCCGCAGTGTGCTCGTGTTATATGTTACCACGCAATCCTATCGCTTTATTTAGTGCGGCCTGGGTCATAAAAAACAAAAGTCGTCCCTCCTGAGGTCAATAGTTAACGGCTTATAAACATGTATTTCGTGATTTTATTACATGGATCTATAGGAACGGAGACGCCGTTTATGCAGGTTACAAGAACAATACAAAATTAAGCTTTTTAGCCCTTAACTTTTGATATGTCCACAGGAAAGACGCGAACCTAAATCTGTTTATGACCCGCCTATAAAGCCACAACCAGGTACAAAAAAAGGAAACAAAACAAACCTTATTCTCATAAACGTAAATGTCAAAGACACAAATAAGGATTTTTTGCTAAAGTATATTTCACTTCATACGGAAAACAAAAAGGAGAGTACAAGTTTATAATTGAGCTTTTGACGTGTTACGATAAAATTAAATATTTCATTTTACACGTTCAAAGGACAAAAGACGTTTAATTATTTCAACAACAGCCAAATTCGCGGAATAAATGTTTTGATTTAATTTAAAACAAAGTACCTACTAATTACATGCTGGGAGTTTATCTTCGTGATCGCATGAATGAGGGCATCGCATCCGTAGCACCAAAGTTACCGAAGTAGGCCTTAAGTGGCAGTGGGCGGGGCATAATGCATGTAGAACCGATAGCCGTTGGGGCCGAAAGGTTCTCGATTGGCGACAGGCCGGAAAGCGCATCGTAGGTAGACCCCCAAAATGACTGATGACCTGGTAAAGGTCGCAGGAGTCCGCTGGATGCGGGTGGCGCAGGACCGGTCATTGTGGCACTCTTTTGGGGGAGGCCTATGTCAAGTAGTGGACGTATTTCGCAAGATAATGATGGTGATGACTAATTACATAATGTACTTCTAGAATTTACAAAAAAAGCAACGAGAACAACATACTACTTAAGGCGACTTCCTGATTTGTCGGTGCGGAGGCAGTGCGATATGAGAAAAGTGTCAAATGTCAGTGTCAGCTGTCAGTCGACGCGATACCATTTTTTACTGCGCCCCTACATTTCAATGAGTGCTTCCTGACTGGCGCGGGATGCGCGGTAGCGGGACGATGCGAAGGCGGTACTGCTCCGCTTCTGCGCATGATATTACTACTGCGCAAAATACTACTATATAATACTGACAGTATTATGTCAAGTGAGAATCTTTGCGACGTCAGTAAGTTTACGTCAAAGAAGAAAATGTCACATATCGATCCCGCCCCGCCAAGTCAGGAAGTCGCCTAAGTCTTCTCTATAGCCTCAAAACAAAGAACTTACTGTTAATGCTTATCACTTTCATTAGCAAAACCGCGACAAAGTCGGAATGACGAACTACAATTACAATTAAATGGAACTAAATTACGAAGTAACAAAGAAACTTAATTGTAGAACTTGTGTTACTGGTATGTAGTACAGTCAGCATTAACAGCCACAATTCTACATATTCGAAGCAGATAAAAAACTTTATTTTTTGACGACCTCTTTAGCTTAGTTGGTAGTGACCCTGCCTACGAAGCTGGAGGTCCCGGGTTCGAATCCCGGCCGGGGCATTTATTTGTGTGATGAGCATGAATATTTGTCATTGGGTCTTGGATGTTTTCTATGTATTTAAGTATTTATTTATCTATATAAGTATGTATATCGTCGCTTAGTACCCATAGTACAAGCTTTGCTTAGTTTGGGACTAGGTTGATTTGTGTAAGATTGTCCACAAATATTTATTTTAAAATATTTATTTATTTATTTAAAAAAACAGATTTAATTTTTATAGGATTATCCTACAAACGTAAATAGAAGATCCTAATAAAAGGCGTATTAGGGTATCACGGAAAGGAACGGATTAACTGAAGCCTGACTAAAATGATATTCTATCAGAAGACTGATATATCCTTTAGCACGATTGTGACATCTGATCCTTAGTCGTGTTATATATGTGGTGACAGCAATGGCATTTGTCTATGACGTTTCGGTTACGGTGACAAATATTACAGCTTAATACGCGATGAGGGCCAGGAGATATGTCATTTTTCTCAAAAATGGCCCGCAAACTGGACTTTAGTCGCTACATATTGGAAGGTAAAGTGTATAGTTTAAGGTCAGATCCAAATTAAAAAGTAAAAAACATTGCAGGCCACATATATGGCCTGCAATGTCACATATAAATTCCTTTATTTGTCGAGTTATAAACTTTTTAAAATGTAGAATCTGTCATATAAAAGGAGGCACAGGTCGTATTCAGCCAATTCAGCTCGTATTTTTCTGTTGAAAACGCGACGTTTTTTTATGTGTCTCGAATAATTTGCGTTATTCGGTGGAAAAATACACTTGCGATTCTGTTAAAAAAAATAAACGGCGGGAAAACATGATGTTTGTGACGTTTTAAGGTGATGTTTATCAAATCTTAATTATTTTTTTGTCGTATTTTCCCCATTTTTGAGAAAAGCACTATATTAGCCTCGGCCGGAATGGCAATTGCAGGCTTCGTATTATAATTAAACGGACTCGCAAGCTCGTCCGTTTAAACAAATACTCAGCCTGCAATTGCTCCCTTCCCGGCCACGGCAATAATGTACTATTACCTCACTCCTACGTGTTTAGGTATGTTCTTATTTTTGTATGCTAGTATTGCCGGCTCCAGTCCACAAATCAATGTCGTCCTAAACTAAGCAAATCTTGTACTATGGGTACTAGGCGACAATATAAAGTTTCTATATTATTAAGCCGTTGATCTCGGCTGCTGTCTATGATAGCAGTCGTTAAGCCAAGTTAGAGGTCTTCGGGCGGCTTTAGAACTTCTAACGGGCTCACTTGGCAAGCCTCAATCTAAGGTCTAGTTTCCCCTCGGGTTGGATGGTCAGATGGCGGTTGTTTTCGTAAAACCAGTGCCTTGAGATTAAGGTAGCGGACCCCAGGCATCCTCCAGGATGCAACTGTACTGGGATAACGCTAGGAGGATGATGACTTATACAAAAACTTGTAAATGAGCCCTTGAGGCCTACTTACACAATAAAAACCGGATTTTATTGTGTAAGTAGCCATCAAGGGCTTCTCATCAAAAAAACAAATCATCCCTGGGTTACATGTATGGAGTGCCCCCCCTTAAATATTTTTATTCCTGATCCTGATTGTGCGTCACTTTTATGTAGCGGTTCATAGAATACATATGTCTACCAAATTTCATAATTGTAGTACTTATAGTCTCCGAGTAAATGGGCTGTGACATACGGACAGACAGACAGACAGACAGACAGACAGACATGAAGGATCTATAAAGGTTTCTGGCTACGGAACCCTAAAAAATTATTTTGATAAGTAATAAATCCAGACAATTTTAGCTGACTGTATTCCGCAGTTGAGCAAAGTTCATTATGTGACTAGATAAAGGAGACCTGAAGTGTTCCATACAGTACCTCAAAGCGTGGGTTCGCTAAGAAACTTTTAGGGTTCCTTAAACAAAAGGAAAACCTATTAGAGTAAATCAGATTCCGAGTCCCTCAAGTGTGTTTTCGTTCACAAAACCTAAGCATAAAGGCAAATATACAGAATTACCACATCGTTCATTAAAATTTAGTTAAAGCTAAATTTAGATGTTACAATATGATAATCTAAATAAGGGAGGAATCTTATTTAAATAAACTCAATACTTTAGGTACCGGATTCATCGTTGTTCATGTAATATTATAAACGCGAAAGTATGCCTGTCTGTCTTTTAAACTCTTCACGATTAATTAAACCACTGATTCGATTAGGTGAAGTTTGGTATTGAATTAGGTTGGGTTCCGGGGAAGGACATAGGATACGTTTTATCCCGGAAATCATCCCTTAACAGGATGGAAATTTGTATGGAAGAGCGGTAACTAATAGTACGATTACTAAAGCGTTGAAACTAACAGGTGATGAAAAATAGTTTTGAGAAATGAAAATGGTTTATTGGTTAGTAAAAATACGAATACATTATTTATGTAAATAAAGTTATTTGTATCTTTTGTTTCTTTCGTATGTTAAGTTTTATACCTATGTCTTTTTAGGGTTCCGTAGTAAACAAGGAACCCTTATAGTTTCGCCATGTCCGTCCTTCCGTCCGTCCGTCCGTCCGTCCGACCCCCGTTTTTCTCAGTAACCGTTAGTACTAGAAAGCTGTAATTTGGCATGAGTATACATATCAACGCCGAGAAAACGGTAGAATAAAATCTTATGTTATGGTCAAGTGTCCCTCCCCCCCCCCCCCTGCCAGCGAAACAGTGGCAACATTTCTAGCATGTGAAAAAAATCATGGTAGTAGTATATACGATGAATTTAAAAGGGAAACTTTCACAGCTAAGTAGACATTACTAGTTAACGAGTAATAGTCGAACTTCAGAAATGTACTTTGAAAAAGCAAACTTTCGTACAATTTCCATTGATATCATAGATAATGTTGTTAATTCTGTCAAAAACATAGTAAATATAACTTTTTAGTTCACATAATATAACGGGTGGACGACTACGGAACCCTACCTTGCGCGTGGCCCGACACGCACTTGGCCGGTTTTAATTGTACAGTGACTTGGTCATACTGTTATGCTGTACGAATTGTGTTGACTCTAAATGTAACTAGTTACCCTCTTATCCGATTATAATGTGGATGAGATTTATAATATCGGAATTTACGGCCCGCAAGTTTGTTTATTTCAACAGAGACATTGTACCGCTAGAACAATCCATCCGTTTATGTCCGAGCCCAGCTGGTTAATTAGCAATTACTTGTATTCCGTTCCGAGGATTGCAGAACAGAATCTAATTTACTCGGGCCCCGGGGAATGCAATGAGGCTAGGCCGTAGAAGAATTAGATTACAGCCCGGTTTATTAACTTTAAAAAAAAAAACATATAATTTACAAATTAACAAATTCTATCATACAAATACGAAATTCTAAAACTCCGGCTTATTAAAAGTGCCTATCACGCTGGCAGCTTTGCCACGTTGAATTGACAATATTTCATAATTTCCAAAAGTCTTCATTCGAAAACCATTTCGGTAAAAACGTGTGAAGTACACAAAAAAATTTTTTTTACATTTTTTTCTCCGTTAATTTTGAAAAAAATCGCAAATTACTGTAAACCGAAAGTTGACGTCATCTTCCTCGCTGTATTCAGGGAGACCTTAGTATAGAGTACAGACAATCGCTGCTCTGGAGTGGCTCTGGATTCTTGTTGGGAAGATGACGTCATATTTTACTTACGCCCTTTTGGAATGACCTACTTTTCAACGTGTTTTTTTTGTATGAAATAATGAGTTAAATTGAAAAAGAAAAAATACGGGTGGCTTAAATTTCTACCTATTTTCTAACTAGTTCATAAAATAAAGTAGTTAACAAAATGAAATGTTGTCAATTGAATAAGGTATGACTACTTAATGAAGTCACAATTTTTTTGTGATCAAACTGCGTCCTTTCTGCAGCTTTATGTATTTAAAAATCTTTGAAATGGCATAAACAAGTTGAGGTTTGACGTTTTCCGATAATTTTCGTAAGTTCTGCTTATATTGCATATTTATTGGTACCTAATGTATTTTTTATCGCCGTTGTTAAATACCGCAGTGTAGTCAGCTAAACGAGTAATTAGATAAGCATTTGTGCCATTTGGATTATGGTTAGCAGTTTCATTAACATTATTTATCAAAATGTATCTCAGATTATTCACTAACGTAACGAATAATGGAAACTACTGGTTATCAATTAAATTGTAATAATGGAACATAGTAATCAATAGCGCCTTTGTGCCGACGTACAGCTTTAATTGGAGTCCTAATGCAGCCTGGGGCTATTCCGCTTAATTGCGCTCCTTTATCTACGGCGGTTAAAGCGTCTAGTAAGTGCATTGATGATTAAAGTAATCAAGGCAATATTAACGCTGATAGTACTTCGATAATTGCATGCAATTAACCTTCCTCCTTATAGTGTTGTTTTAAAGCCTCATTTTGACTGACCGATCATTTCCCATTTTTGTCAGACCTTATACATCTCGGTGATATTTTAAATAAATTTCATATACCTATTCATGTTTATGACAGAGACCAAATACACCTCTAAGTATATTCCTTTGTAACGATTTCGTTTTTGTAATGACATTCAGTTTGTTAATTAATTACCATGCTGCTTTGTCATTATTGTTAATGAATTTCTGATTGACAATTTGACATGTAAAAGTGCCCCTGTGGCTTATTTACAGAATAAATGTTTGATTTTGATTTTTGATTCTACGTCTAATTGCCGTAGCTCAAAAATGTTCTTAAAAAAGTCATGGCAATTATAAAAATAGAACAAATATGATTTTTTTGCATTTAACATTTAACTAATTAGATATGAAATGAAGTCCCACTCAGCATAATGTCGATCCACAGAAGGTGAAACGACGCAGGGGTTATGAGGATCCACAAGTGGTGTACCACAGAACTACACGTTATATAATTGCTATTACGCGATTTACGCGCTTCGCGTTAACTGGTTAACTATATCTATATATATAAAGTTGATGGGTGACTGATTAATCACCGCCCCGCCGAAACTGCCGGTCCTAGAAATTTGAAATTTACACTATAGTTAGGTTATATAACGGAGGCAAGGGATAAGACGGGATTTTTGGAAATTCCACCCCTAAGGGGGTAAAACAGGGGTGCAAAGTTTGTATGGGGGGCAATAATTTTTTAAAGGTATAGACTTGAAACTTTGTACAAAGACTCCTTAAAATAAGACAATGAAAGTAATAACTGTGTTTTCAAAATTTTCGTCTCCTAAGGGGTTGAAAATAGGGGTGAAATATTGTATGGGGAGCAATTTTTTTTTAAAGTGAGAGTCTTCAAACTTTGTTTGAAAGTTCCTTATAATAATACAAAAAAAGTAATTTCAGCGTTTTTCGAAATTCATCCCTTATAGGGGTTAAAAAGGGGTTCAAAGTTTGTATGGGGAGCAAATTTTTTTTTAAGTGAGGTACTTCAAATTTCTTACAGAGACTCTCTGTTTAAATAAAACAAAACTAATCTCTGCGTTTTTTGAAATACAACCCCTAAAGGGGTTAAAAAGGGATTCAAAGTTTATATTGGAAGCAAAAATTTTTTAAATGAAGGACTTAAAATTTCTTACAGTAACTGTTTAAATTAAATACTACAAAACTAATTTCAGCGTTTTTTTTTAATTCATCCCCTCAAGGGGTTAAAAAGAGGTTCAAAGTTTGTATGGGGAGCAACATTTTTTTAATAGAGAGACTTCAAATTTTTTACAGAGTCTCTGTTTAAATACAACAAAACAAATTCCGGCGGTTTTTTTAATTCATCCCCTCAATGGGTTAAAAAGGGGTTCAAAGTTTGTATGGGGAGCAACATTATTTTAATTGAGAGACTTTCATTTCACAAAAAGACTGTTTAAATGATTTCAGGATTTGTGGATTTGGATAGATGTTTGAAACGAAATTTCTACAGGTCCATAATTAAATACGTATACAGTAACGAAGAGAAAACGACAAGATACGTGTCAACTCACACAAAAAATAGCCTAAGTAAATGAGAGTTTTTAACCGATAAGTAGGTCCCTAAAGGGATTTTTAGAGGGGTTGAGAATTTGGGTTGACCGATTTATATCTGTACAGCATATTAATAATTTGGTCTCACCGGGTAAAAGTACCACAATTATTATACCGTTTCCTGGATATTAAGATGTTTTAACTAAAAACCGAGCTCTACGCAGACGAAGTTGCGGGCAACAGCTAGTACAGTATATTCCTCCTTACTTACGTGTCCTATCATGTGAACAAACTATTGTTACTTATTCTGTGCTATTGTTGAAGACATAAATCATTATTACACTTTTCTCTTTGAATACAATACTTTTAAGTATAACACTTTTAAGTGACGACCGCTTTCGCTTAGTTGGTAGTGACCCTGCCTACGAAGCTGGAGGTCCCGGGTTCGAATCCCGGCCGGGGCATTTATTTGTGTGATGAGCACGAATATTTGTTCTTGGGTCTTGTTTTCTATGTATTTAAGTATTTATTTATCTATATAAGTATGTATATCGTCGCTTAGTACCCATAGTACAAGCTTTGCTTAGTTTGGGACTAGGTTGATTTGTGTAAGATTGTCCAGAAATATTTATTTATTTATTTAAGTATTGTGTAATCCTAGAGAAAAGAGTGATAATAGTTAATGACTCAAAGAAGAGTTGTTTTACATTACATGTACACTAGAATACTACTCTTAACATAATAAAATTATAAAACCAACCGCAGACACAAAGGTTGAGAATTACCTAAACCACTCTGTTCCACGTAACAGACGTTATCTATTCTTCATGCTTTTATCTCTGAGTCCGGGCGAACCCGCCATGACGAAACCACTTACGTATCTAATTTCCTTTCTAAGCATTTTATTCGGCAATCCCACCCTAATTTACATGATTTCTCGGTTAGAGACAACAATCCTCGCAATTCTGGACCGAAACGATGTTAAACGAGATATTACCTAAGTTTAAATGTCATTTGTAACTCCAACACAATTTAGTTGGTGATGCTTCGACTATAGTAGTGTAGTAAATGTACTGATTATTCTGCTTTTCAGCAGTTTTGATGCCGGGATTATAACATAACATACAAGTGGGTATCGTCACACATTTCTTTGTTGTACTGCAACTTACAGCTAACCGCCAAAGCATCGCAGATCTTAACCCTTTGACCGCCAAAGCGATAGTGTGTCGTCGTCGTCGTGCCCAGTAGGTTTTTTTGGTGTGATGTCTAAACCAATAAAAACAAATTAAAACAGTTCATAAATGATTTTATTCATGACCCACCCTTCACTCCGACCTTTTAAGCGGTTGTTGGCGTGGTGGGCACGACGACACACAACCTCTTTATAGATTCTTGGCGGTCAAAGGGTTAAAGTAATAAATAAGTATAAGAAATCTTAGTTAAAATATGACACGTGGTCTCGTAAAATATAAATAACCGGATCGATAACGGGATCACGTGGTCCCTAATTAAAAATATGTCTCTATCAATTAAAAGAATACAATTCACAAAATAAAAAATAAAAAAATAAAGTAGGTGAAATAATCCAGTCGATATGTCCTAACAAGGGGTACCTGGAAAGTGCTCGGAAGTTGAGGTTTAAGGGTCCACAACGCGCATGCTACACCCCTGGAGATGCAAACCTCCAAATATTAGCGAGATGACGTTCCGATGTGCCCTCTCTCTTAAAAACTATTATTTATTTATTTTTGTTGATCAAATCTCATCATTGTATCTGTCATGTAAATTACCGCGCTTGTTGAATAGAGGCTTCCACCCTATTACTGTCTAGTAAGTCATGATTGAAATAACACAGTGATTAGTACAGAGAGCCTATTCGGCTTAACGTAATCAATTTTTGTATTAAGGCCGTGTATTACCACTTTTGAGTTTTTAAAAACCATCTGAGATATAGACTATAGTGTCTTAAAATCTAAAAAAAATATATGTGTTACATAAGGATATTGTCTAGTCAAAATCGCAGTCAGTTACATGACCTGATGAATTTCACTCGATAGAAAAAAATCGCGAAGTTACCCCTTTTTGGAATGTTTTTTCAATACTACGGCTATATTACTGATATTTAACATTTAATTTTTGTACTCAATTAAAGATCGTAAATAGTTATAGACAAATTCGCAGGGTTTGCTTTGATAAAATGATTGGCTTAATGACTATAGCTAAATATTTACAAAACTGCGCGCAGAGCTTGCGTAGAGAGCGGGATGGTCAATTGTAAACTCACGCGTAGAGCGGGACATTTGCGTTGGGGATACCTCCCCTTAAGCAGTAACGCTGTTATCACAAACTACAAATTTCTAAAAAAAGTTTTTTTTTTAAATTTACGCTCCCTAAGGCGTTTGGTATAAAGGAACTGTTGACGAATTTTTTGGGAGTTAAATACCATATGATACCACAGTATTTATTGTTCCTCACTTTAATTTTTTTCTTCAGTGTTTATGATATTTTGTATTCGGTCGTGTGTTTTAAATAGACTTCTATTGTAGTTGGGGCATTTTCACTAATAATTAGTAATAATGCACGACCAAAATCTTTGGCCAATTCATCGTTTGGACATGACAGACTTTATCATGCAGTAATTGACATGTTTACTGTACATTCTAACCGCTCATTGTAGTATGGGATTTCCATTCAATCGTTCATTCAGTTCGGGTCAGCGTCGGGTACAAAAATAATGACATTAGCTCAGCGCATACTTCAAACTTGACGTTAAAATACGTTCCAACGGTAGTACATAAATATGTTACGTGATTACCGCGCTGCGCTTGTTAAACAGAGTAGCTATAATAATAATAATAATTTAAATTCTTTATTCAGATAACTTGGATCCAATTGGTTAGTAAAATACATGTGAACAAAACTAGTGTTAGTGATAATGATTGAATTTATTAACTTAAAACTACTTATAAATATCTCTTGTCAACAATTCATTGACTAGCAATCAGTTCCGATTGCTAATCATTAAATTATTGACATAAATGTATATGGGGGCGTCAGGTTTGCTGGCAAACATTTCCAAAATTTTATTGGAGCTGTTCCGCATCCTACGCACCAGTGAGGCGGCTCTCTTCCGCATTATTGCGTCAAAGCCATCCGTGTGAGCCTCGGCATCCAATTACTGACTGGTCAGTCACCATTGTAATCATCTGTAACAGAACTCGTGAATGTTATCAGCACGGCCGAACGCGCGATTATGTGTGCAATGACACAGTGCGGAATGTAATTAGGACAGGGGTATATTTGGCGTGACATCCAAGCGCGGATTGGAGTCCAGGGTTTGATTACCTGTATATTAGTCACTATTAGTCAGCTTCGCAACAGTTACAAATTTGACAAGCCGCCCTATGATCCGACGCCCATGCATAGGGGATATCCGGGAGGCAATATCACTCAGGGGGGCACAATTACGGAAGGGATGATAGGGCCGGGTAATTTTTATAGTTAGAAAAAAAGAGTCTAGGGCCTGCTTCCATGTGCTATCAGGGCCTGTTGACGTCATCCTCCACGTTCCAGCGTTGTCTCCGGTGAAAGAACTCGGTCCGTTTTGGCAAATAGTCTAATTTGTCACGATTTTTTAAAATAAAATGTTGTGTGCCTGTGGGCAAAGATGAGGCCGACTCTTGCCTTAAAAAGGTCTCGGTTACATGAACTCGGAAATACACACGCCGGTTGGGAATTCCAAACCTTAGCAGTGCGCATTATAAAAGATGATGCAAAACGCTTGGTTTGTTAAAGAAGATGAAGAAGGGAGAAGGCGGTATGAGTTCATGGAGCTCCTGAGCACACTCACCGAAGTAGGTACAACTTGTAGAGTAGAAGTATAGTACATCAGCATGCACAATAAGTAAACTTAAAGATTTTTTTAAGTAAGCCTTCTTAGGCCGATGTAGTTACACACTAAACAATGAAACAATCTTCACTAATGTCAAAATTACGCGTTTCTATTTCCATGCATGGTTTAATTTGTATATGTGTGTGTGTGAGCACTTGCTTATTGCTACGCCCTATGTTTTTTTTATTTTTCCCTATGTCTTGTATTCTTCCTGTCACAATATACCTATTCCAATAAGCATTCAGTCAACATTATTTAATCCAATTTAGCCCGTTTCTCCTCCTACCATTCAAACAAATTAAGCATATATTTGCGCCCAAATCTATTTCCCTCGCAGAGCAAACAACAGAACAATCCAATTTGTGAAACCGCGCTTGTAAATGCGGATTTAAAATACGCTCACACATATTTTTCCATTTACCCTTCACTTAATTGTTTGGCAATGTATGTCGGTCGGCTCTAATTGGGGATATGTTCTCAATTTAATACCGTTTAATTTTACTATCATTGGATACTCTCGATTAAACTTATTTTATCTTCATAAAAAAAGATATGTGCAGTTGCTAAATTCATACTACCTATCAGTGGCGGAGCGTCCATACAACTCAATTCCCACCGGCTTGCCTAGTTTTCGGCCAGTCCAGTTATTTTACTACGGCTCATGAAGAATAAGAAAGGCAGATTACTTCCGGCTTCCTTAAGAATATTTTTAAAGCGCCGCCACTGCTACCTATAGGATGTTGATACGAAATAAAAAACCGGCCAAGTGCGACTCTGACTCGCGCACGAAGGGTTCCGTCCCATTATCTTTAAAAACGGCAAAAAATCACGTTTGTTGTATGGGAGCACCCTTAAATATTCAATTTATTTTGTTTTTTAGTATTTGTTGTTATAGCGGCAATAGAAATACCTACATCATCTGTGAAAATTTCAACTGTCTAACTATCACGGTTTTTGAGATACAGCCTGGTGACAGACGGACGGACAGACGGACAGCGGAGTCTTAGTAATAGTGTCCCGTTTTACCCTTCGGGTACGGAACCCTAAAAAGAACAAAGAGTTAGAATTTTCTTGAAAAAAAAAAGATAAATGACTTATCATTACTACCTTAATAGAAGATGGCTAAAATATATAACCCTTTACTTATATTAGTCATAAATCATAAGATAAAATATGAAATAGCAAAAAGCATTAGGCGACTTCCTGATTTGTCGGTGCGGAGGCGGTACGATATGAAAAAACTGTCAAATGTCAGCGCCAACTGTCAGTCAACTCAGTACTACTTTTTGCTGCGTCCCTACATTTAAATGAGTGCTTCCTGACTGGCGCGGGATGCGCGAAAGCGAGACGATGCGACGGCAGTAATGGTCCGCTTCTGCGCAAATGTAATACTGACAGTATTATGTTAAGTGAGAATCTTTGCGACGTCAGTAAGTTTACGTCAAAGAAGAAAATGACACATATCGATCGCGCCCCGCCAAGTCAGGAAGTCGCCTTACGTGTTTCATTCAAACTGACATATCTGAACGCTTCCGGAGCAGTTTGTAAAGACACAGATTCCTTTTACCTTGTGTATTCACGATGTCATCTATGAACAGTTTTCGCACCGAATAAGATAAGATAGGATAATTAATCTATCCCTTTCTATTCATGTCCCGACCGTGACGTCACGGCTTAGTAGGCTCCTGAAAACTATCATTAATCTGCGTGCGCTTTTGTCATAACATAATTATATGTCAGGTTTAAGTCAGCTGCTGATCTTTCGTGCCAGTCATGCGGTAAATTACGCTACATGCTACATAATAGCACGTTATTTACCGGTAAAAATGTCTCAGATTGCAGGTATTTGACGCCCGATCCGAAGGCAAGGTCGATAAATATGTGATCTGAGGCTTTCTTTATTGCCGCCCGTTGTAAGTACACCACTTTATTATTATTATTATTTATTTATTTATTTGTTATAAACACGAAAAAAGTAACATTACAGGAAATATCCTAAGTCATTACATTATCTTTATTATCATTATTTATGGTATCCCCCTGGCCTGGAAGTGGGATTTTCCGCGCGCGTAGCTGCGGTAATTGCCACTTTATGGCCAGGCGTGACATAAACGCATTTTACCGTCGCTAAACCCCTCTCCCCTCTCCTAGAGTTTACCCGGATGTGCTATAAGATGCCCGGGATCCGGTTTGTCATGTAATCTTCGGGGAAAAGGTATCATCGTAGCCATTTGACCCAGAGGAAAACTATACCTTGTTGGGTTTAAACCGGTATTCCCGCGGTGTTTTCCTTCACCGAAAGCTACTACTAAATGTCAAATATTTCGTACGCTACGATAACTATATAGATGCCATTCGCGAAGGCACGCTCCTCTACAGCCCAATCCGTACAACGAGGGCTACCGCATATAAATTCGCCAAGAGATGCGCTAGTGTGATGCGTGGTCTCCAAAATGTCAAATCTCATTGATCGTGGGTGCGCTACACGAGTTAATAGTTTAGTTTAGTTTAGTTTTATTCATCTCAAAATACAATTCTCATATAACAAAATACATTTTTGCGTATACTACTATTGTACAATGATCGTTAAGCGCTATCAATTGCGTAGTAAATAATGAAAATAAGATAATAAGTAGGTAAGAATATACAGTATATATTCTTACACAACACAAAATTAATGAAATACAAAAATGTCCAATTGAATATAAATAAAAACCACTTACAAAATAATAAAAACTTCGTTCCAATAAGTCAATATAAAATAAAAATTGTGTACTAATTAGTACTTATCAACTAGACTATGTCAATTTAAATAATAAAAATGTCAATTACTAGGAATAGTTACAATTAAAATAAATATGTCAAATTGATGTTCTATTTGGGTATGTCAATATATTCTTTTACAGAGTAGAGTGACTTCTGCAATAAAAGGTTCTTTAGTCGGCGCCTAAACACTTCCTCGGAACATTCATTTTTTAAGTCATCGGGTAAATGCTCATAGTAGGTGGGCCCTATCACCCGCGCATTTTTTGCGTGTAGTACTGTGCGCCGTTGTACTGTTCGAAGTTTGCCCGTGCTCCGAAGGCACTTTCCCGTCACTTCCACTCGCTTAAATTGTGACAGGTGTCTTCGCGTAAATAAGATTACCTCGAATATGTATTGTAATGGGTCATAATTCGATGTTCAGCAAACAACGCCTTGCAGGACTGCCTCTGATTGAGGCCAAGCATGGTCCGCAGAGCTCGTTTTTGCATTCGCATCACCCTCTCAGAATCGGTCGAGTTACCCCATAAGATTGTGCCGTAAGTCATAAGCGAGTGAAAGTGAGAAAAATACGCCTGCTTCAGCGCAGCACGGGACACTAGCGGTTTTAGTTTACGCAACGCAAACACCGCGCTGCTCAACCTACCACACAGTAAGTCGACGTGTTGTTTCCAGTTAAGTGTAGGGTCCAACGTGAAACCTAGAAACCTACATTTTTCATTTATCGGCATAGGACACTGAATAGTCGGATTCGAAATGCACCTACTCGAGAAAAGCATTACATTAGACTTGTTGACGTTCAGTATCAAACCGTTCGCCGTGAACCACCTCGTCAGCTGATCACATACAGTGGTGATTTTATCATTTAACTGTTCATACGTAAGCGCGTTCACCACCACTGTCGTGTCGTCGGCAAACAAAGTGATTTGACCTTGAGTGATAGCGGATGGTAGGTCATTGATAAATCCAAGGAAGAGGGTATTTCCTAAAGAAGAACCTTGTGGAATGCCCACCATCACGCTGCCAGTCTCGGATCTCAGTCTTTGCCCCCCTAAAATCACTTCCACGGCTTGAGTTCGGTTCTGTAGGAAACATTGGAATAAGTCGCAACTCTTTCCTTGAAGCCCATAACGCATTAGTTTTTTTATTATTTAATATCTAATTAGAATAATATGGTGACCATTTTGCTGTACCTAAAATTTATTATGATTATATGGCAAATATGAGTTACGGCTGAATGAATTTCAGTGCTTTGGGGAAATTTTGCCTTTCGGCAACTTATGTCCTAAACTTTAATCACACCACACAAGCGAATGACGAGACGACGCGACCGTCCAGCAGTAATGCGCGGCAGCCACTGAATGGTAACACCTACGGATGTACTTGCAGCGGCGCGGCGAACTGAAGGTGTGAGACGCCCCTGCCACCGCTCAGCTAAAGTGGCTTTCGCTAGGTACCGGTTTTATTCAAGCCCGTCCCCGGTAAAACACCATCAATCTCACCCTTTTCCACAGCATTGGAATCAAAGTGCCTCGTAATAATTGTCATTTGCTAAAAGCGCCCTAAACCCTACGCTCTTAAACTAGGGTGGAGTCCCAACATACGCGAGTTTCTGGTCCACCGTTCCACAGCACAATGTTTCCGTGTCCTCCACAAAAATAGACGAGTTATTATAAAGAATGACTCACAATATAGGGATCATTAAAAAACCGGCCAAATGCGAGTTCGCATATTTGTGGTTCCAAACCAACCACAAAATCCAGTTGGGAAAAATAAGGGAACTTGAAAAAAAGAAATGAATTATCAAATTAGTACTTCTTAGTAAAATAAACGTAATAATAAACATTATCACCAAATTTCAAGTTCATAGGTAAATGGAAAGTTAAAAATATCTTCTGTAACAGAATACGGACCGACACGTGAGTGACAGCAATAGGGTTCCGTTTGGACTCAAAAGTGTAGACCCTGGGCTCCTTAGGGCAGAACCAAGAAAACAGAAAACGCTTGGAAGGTGATGCTTGACTTCTACATGCTTAGAAGAAGCCCATAAAAACTCCCGCCCTGTATCCTCGCCTGGCTACTGAAGCTTAATTTTTTTTGTATAAATACGTAAAAAATGATCAATTAACCAAACTGGAGCTCCACCTCGCCCTCACCTTCGCAGCAATATATCGGCGTGTCCGTCAATGCTTTTTATCGCTTCCCATTCCTTTTCAGCCAGTTCACCGCGTAATCTTTTTTAGCAATTCCTGGGTACAATTTACACGGTTTTTAAGGGAGTTGGGTTGAAGCTACGGGTCGTTTTTAATGGAATGCTTTTGGAACCGATCAAGTGTCTTAAAGCGCAGAGCGAGTATCCCAAAAAGAAAAGTGTGGTAGTCGAAATACATTCAATTACCATTGACTTAAAATGACTGGTGTTTCATTTCGAACGGTGAATTTGGCGTGTACGATTCATTTTTTTTGCTGGCCGATTTTTAATAAAACTGTCATTGTATTGTGAATCTTCGAGCATTCAAAATTAAGACGCTTTTTGTACGGATTACTTTGACACAACTCGGCATAAGGCAGTAAGTAGTAGTAGTAAACACTTTATTGCAAAAATCAAGTACATACAAAAAAAGACAAACTTAATAGTAGACATTTATACAAAGGCAAACTTATCCCTTTAAGGCGCTACACTGAGAAATTTGGAGACTTTGAAACGCTGTCCTGCCCAGACTAGCAAACAGTAGGGGCTGATTTTCAGATATATGTTTTTTGACTATATGATTGTGGCACTGACAATAGCGAAACATGATTGCTTAAAATATTCTCGATAGAAAATAAATCCAAAGTTGAGTCTATATTTTCCTTTTTTTCCTCAGCCTACTAAAACAACGCATTATTAAAAGACACGATTAAGTTAATATGATGGTATTTTACCTCATCTAGGTACAAGATGAAATTTAATAAACCTGCACACAGTCAGATATTTAACGAGATTTGTCTAAAAAGCCATTCTCGGAGAGGATTGCATCCCTTTTTGTCGTGAGCGATAAACAAAGAGTGTCTCTTTCAATCGATACATCGCCTTAAGGGATCTCTTCCAGCTAACCTTAGTTGACAGCTATCAGTTTCAAGTTTAATCGTGGCCGTCCGAACGGACTCCGGTCGCCAAATGTGAAAGTAACGTAATATAATGCAACTCGTGCCCATCCTTGAGTAATAATATTACATTTCCTGTACAAGTGTATATATACATTATATACTGAAGACTTTTCCTCATTGTAACCTCAATTCTTTTACAACCCAATAAAGCAAACTGAGTAGATATGGAGACGTTTTTAATCCAAAAGGTATTGGCAAAATGACTTAAGGGGCAGGAAGGAAATGGTTTAATTGAATAAGCCGTCTGCAAAAAAGTAGCTACTCATAGTTGCTCACAGTCATATTTACCTAATTTATTCATGCCGTCAAATATATTTTATGTGGATATGTATGTTAGTCTATAAGGTATTCTATATGTTATTATGGGCCTTGTTGCCTGATACACAAAAATAAAATATTTTATGTCACACCTGGCCATAAAGTGGCCATTATCGCACGCTCCGCGCGCGAAAAAACCCACTTCCTGGCCAGGGGGTGACATAAAATTTTGTACTTACCACGGGCGATAATAAAGAAAGCCTCAGCTCGCATATTTATCGCCCTTGCCTTCGGCTCGGGCGTAAAATACCTGCGATCTGAGACATTCTTTGTTTTATCGCCCTTGGTAAATAATGTACTATAATACCTAAATATTTGTGGCAAATCTTACACAAATCGAACCTAAGGTATCCTAAGGTAAGCAAAGATTGTACTATGGGTACCAGGCAACGATGTAGATATTTCTACAGTTACTTAAATTAAAAAAAAAATATGCTACTCTGCTTAACCCTTTTTGAGAGTACCTACGACCTACAGATGTGATATTCTGAATATATTTAGATATTCTCACGCAAGAAATCGTGCAAAAGCTTCACATTCACTAGACAGTTATTTGATTGAAATATTGTTCTGCCTCTTTATTCTAGACTACTCGCACAAAGCGAACACTTTGTTGCAAACAATTTAAGCCTATTTCGTAGAGGTTTTCTAGAGGATAACTGTCACTTATTTTATAGCAAATAGAGAGAAGTACATTTTTTCATAATAATATCTTCATTTTAGGAACCTGATTCGATTTTCCAACCCGGAGGCAAAATAAAACTAGACCTTTTTGGGAAGAGAGGTTTTCGCACTACGTTTTAGGGTTCCTTTCCATTAGATCTATGCTATGGATGCGTTTGAAATCCACCAAGCACATTCGTTGGTTAACATAGCATAGCTCTGGTGGAAAAGGGTTCAACTAAGCTAGGTTTTTATTTGGAAAAATGCGAGCTGTGAATGCGTGCTATGGATGCGTGCTACGGATGCGTGCTACGGATGCGTGAGCGCGAAGGGGTACCTCACCGCGCTGCCGCTCCCCGCGCCCCCTATCGATACATCGCATGGCTCGAGCTGCGCATCTTCCTCGCGGCTACGCATCTTCCTCGCACAGCTACGTAGCATAGCATTAGTGCAAACGGTCACATAGTTTCATAGCGTAGCTTTCGCATCCTCGCAGCGTAGCTGCATAGCATAGCTTTAATGAAAAGGCAGCCTCACTAATCTGAAAAGCTTCTCTGATACAGGATGATTTTTAATCGTAGATCAGGAATAAAACTAATTCAGTAATCGATGCAAACACGGTAAGCTAGTAATTACCAAAAACTTAATCTTATTTTTTCTTGAACGACATTTAATCTTATTTTTCCTGAACAACATTTTGTCGGGAATTAACATTCAATTAATTATAATGGTCATCCTACCCTTCGTTTAGAATAAAATTAAAACCTTATGCCAAATATTTAAATTATGAGTAATAAATTGTGAATTGCATATACATGACAAGTAGATTTAAGAGTTTTTCGACATAAGGTATGTCAAAAACCGGCACAGAAAGTTGACCTCGGCATGCACACACTTGAAGAAATGTAGGATGACCATACATTGAGTAGATAATTAATATTAACATTTTCATTAATTTAATTCACTAAGCAGCGATATAATTGCACGAGACCTCGCCAATTCAAATCTATATATATATATCAGTTTGTAATTTATATTTTTCAATTCCGGATCACCGATTAAAACTCATCGTGTATATCAAATGACATTTCGTACAGCGTTATTTATTATTTTAAATACATAATAGAACAAATAACCTAATTTATCATAAAATTACAAATTAAAAATTTGGCCCCTATCGCTGTCAATGTAAACACATAAATATCGCGTTGATACCGCTTAAACAAATCCTTTAAGTATGTACGTGCCGTACCGCTCGTGGCTTCTCCTGCTAACACTATCAAAAGATTTATAATCCATTCATTAACTGTATTAGGAAAGTTTGCCTCCATGCGTTCAAACTAGTTTTACTTGTACTATACAAGGCGAAGCCTAGTGGAAACTGTGTCACAGTCGGCTCTACGGCCGGTATGAAGGGTTTAGTGCGACACGGAGGTATAAAGGCGACATGGCGTATAACATAGCTGCCATATCAAAAGAAAGCTACTCTTCGGATACTATTCAATTCACTAGCTTGCTGCTTGAGATATAAAATCTTAAGCCGCTCGAAATCGCTCTTTAGCGATAAGACCGCCTGTTGTTTGCCTCTACTTATTGTGTCTTTTGTATTGTACTGTGTCCTTTAATTGAGGTGTGCAATAAAGAGTATTTGTTGTTGTTGTTGTTGTTGTTGTTGTTAAACTTTATTTTTGATAGGTATATCAAATACACCATTTTTACTGTATAAATAAAACAAAGATCAAAGCACGAAGAAAAATAGGAACTTTTTGGTGTACGCAGTGACCCAGTAAACCAAATATACCGGGTTTGGTTCCCGATCTGTGATATGATGCATTAGAGATTGTGCTCAATTCGTTTTTTGATTGAACTTTGATCACAAATGTATTGGGTAGCATGTTTTTTGAGGTCACCGGGCCTCGATTATCGGGTGTGCCAAATTGTGTTGGCCGTTTTTATTGTGGCTCTATCTTGAGTGACATTATCTCTCACCGTCAGACAGTAACAGTAAAAACCCTCAACCAGGTACGTCTAAGTTTTTGAAGGCCTTTGGCACTACGTAGGATTATTGGTCGAGGTGGCATTTTTGTTCGTTGTTTAAGTCAAATTATAATCATATTCCTTTAAATGACGTTCATATGCTATCATTTATCATGACACAAAACTGTATGTTTGCATGACATCACAAATAAGTACAGGTAAATTACTTTCGAGACGTTTTTGCATTTGTAATAGTATTTGTATATTTACAGGGTTTCTAAATTTAAATTTACACACACTTAAAAAATTATATACACACATTTAAATTTTGTCCGTACACAACTACAAATGCTAAAACGTCTCGAAAGTAATTCACCTGTAGCTCTAGTATAAGTTTTTTCGAAACATTAACTAATTCGAACGCGTTTGCGTTTTGTCTCTAAATGTATGAAAACGCTCTCACCGAGTTTGAAATACGCGCGTTCATCGGTTAGCAACAAATGTTATACTCGCTGTTTTAGTTTCCACTAGTGACCACCAGAGGCGCTGTTCACGTTTTCATACCACTTTCATACATTTTGAGACAAAACGCAAACGCGTTCGAATTAGTTAAAGTTTCGAAAAAACTTATACTAGAGCTACTGTATCATCTTGTTACTTCTGCCTACTTGTTTGACGATAAATTCGGCGTGTGTAAAACGAGCACGCGCGATAAGTCACGTAGCAAAGTTAATAATAATATGTTAAGTCAGATAGACCTCCCTTACCGTCTTTACCATGACTTCATTCACAAAGCATTCCTATTCAGTTTAGCTACAATACGAACAAGGGCACGAATACATTTAAATACAAAAGCACATAACCCGTTTCTCTTTGAAACTCTGAATGGTTTAGCTGTCTACCCACATAACAAGAAAGGCATGAAGAAAGGTCTGATTTTGCAGCCCAGCGCTATCATTGACAAGGGTCAATTCGATGTCCAGTCTTTTATTCTACAGCCAGTTACAAAAAGCCATATTTATAGTACATTGATTCGGTGCTTACGCCCTTGAGTAAATTTTGGTGCTGTTGATAAACCAAAAGGGGCACGTATTCATTGCAACTTACCTCTACTTAATCGATGAAGCTGTATTATGGATGCTTACAAATCGGAAATATATATTATAGTTATAGCAATAGTAACTGTTTTGTTTAAAAATGGATGAAACGTCAGACTTGTCAAAGAATGAACGCAACACAAATTAAGGATTATAATAGACATAAAACACAGGGAGATACCTGTCCTGACATTCATTGCTGTATTTTATTTAAAGTAAACCGATTCGGGTCTATTTCTTAGTCAAATAAACCCATTTACTTACCTACTTTATGAAGCACACTAGTTATTCATTTGTTAACGTCGACGTAACGTTATTTATTGCCACTAAACAATATTTCCACCACCCAAAGGTTGTCTGGAAGAGATCGCTTTTTAGCTATAAGACCGCCTGTTGTCTACCATCATCATGTTTAGTTTTAAGCCCAACTTCTATGTAATTTTTGGTGAACAATAAAGAATATTTGTATTGTATTGTATTGTAATATTTCAGCATCCTTTGAAAGCCGATCTATCCAGACAAATTGCCGATGTAGTTATTATTTCGTTACTAAACGCACGGTACAATACGCAATAGTAGATATCAGCTATATTAGATAATTATCTACATCTGCAACTCAGTTCTGCAATTATGTTGTCATGCTTTTCGAGGTGCATCATTGTTACTGTTAGGTAAAATAGCTACAAAGAGACAAGAAAAAAACCTGTTCTAAATAAAGCATGTTAGCGTTAGAAAAGGCATTGGCGAACAGCGCTTCGTTTAATATATAACTGTAAAATTTCATCTGGACTAGGCAACACACAAAGCATAGTAACTAGTGAGGTTAAATAAAATCTTTTTAAATAGAAAATATTTTCAGTTGCAATATAAAATTCCATCATAAAATTTGCCCGAACGTTCGATGTACTTACGTAAAACTAGCGGGTCAGTCACGTTCTATTCGACCGGCCAGAGAGGTAGATTTTTATTCATCGCTTTGCATTTTTACATCATTTAATTTTGTACACGTACATGCACAATTGTAATATGGATTCGCTAAAAGAAAGTTGTGTTTTTTTTCTCAGCGTGTACTCCTCTACTTGTCACTTCATTGGCATCAGACAAGTTCATTTGAGTTGATGAAATATTGAAAGATAACCCTGATATAATAGAGAAAGTAGTTTCTGAAGTACAAAAACTGTGACTTTGAAGGGACACAATTTAAAATAGTATTTTATACCTACAATCGTTATATAATGAATGCTTTTTTAGTCGAGAACCGCGTTTAGACCACGAGGCTTGCCGAGTGGTCTAAGTAAGGTTCGAGACTCAAAAAGCTAATTATATAACTATTGTATACAATACTTTTTCTACGAGTCCACGAAAATAACAAAATAACAGAAAGTTGTCGCTGAAACGATCTCATTTGTGCATGTAGGTTACACGGTGATTAATAGCACGTGGTCTGCACATATCACAATACGTATCACGTGGGTATTGATGAATATTGAAAACAAGTCTAAATAATTATGAAATTTACGATAATATCACAAGTATTATAAATTTGTAATAACAATTCCCAAGGGACAGGTGCCCTGGTAACATTGAAAAAAAAAAATATCAGTCCATGCCCGCCTTTGGCATCGTGTCAAATTTCGACCAATCACGACGCAAGAGAATTTAAGTTTTTTTTTTCTAATGATTATGGCCAGTATCCAGACGACCGTTTAAGTAGGTAGAGAATTTGACAACTGCATTGACGGTTTTACGTTCAGAAGCGCGGGAAGCACTATCAATGTTGAAATATTCATAAAATGAGTCTCCTTAAACTTAATTTTTTTCATCAAATTACGGCGTTCTATTTATGAATGATATTTCGATTCTCCGCGCAGTTGTACAATGAAATATTATATTACTCCATAGAGCATAGACTTTTAGTTCAGCTTAAAATGTATAATATTGTGCAATGGTCTATGAAGTTCTAATTGTAATATTGTAGTCGACGAGTATAAAAAGAAACTTAAGGACTGGCTTATAGACAAATGTTTTTATGACTTGAATGAATATTTCAAATGGGATGTAAAATGATCATTATTATTATTTCATTAATTATTATACCACTGTTTTTTTTAGTTATTTCACATTTATCTTCAATTCAATTCAATTCAATTCAAATAATTCTTATTAATATTGTACGTCCGAAATGGGCAAACTGTTGAAACTCATTATTTTTATGACATGTTATAACAATGTACACAGTTTTGACAATAAATAATTTGAATTTGAATTTGAATTTGTGACAGACAGACAGCCAGAGTCAAACTCTACAAGAGTTCCTCTTGAACTTTTTTGTAAACCTAAAGGTTAACTATTAAAGCTGGACTATAGCTGTATATAATGTAAAAGAAAGTATATACTTTAAAACAATTAAGGCATTAAACATAACACTTTTAAACGGAACCCTAAAAACGTAAAATATAGCATTGATAATTTTGTTATTTAAAATGTTAATAGGGAAGTGTAACATTCGTTCAAACATGCGAACTAAATTTGCGGGTTGATTAATACATCTATTCCAATACAAATTGCACTTCACAAAGCTTTTATGAGCATCGATCCGACTTTGTAATTAGTCTAATTAATTACAGATTAAGGTGTAACAGAGGTGGCAGACAACAATATAATATTTACCTTCTTTTTAATCGACTTCAAAAAAGAAGTCGCTTGTATGTTTTTCATTTATGGAGCGATTATGGCCCTACAGCGTCCGGCAGTGAGCAATAACGGTTCAATTTAGTTTATAATCCGATATCAACATAATGAATGCTCAAATTTAAAAAGGGTAGGCAACGAACTTAGAGCAGTTTATTTATTTATCGTATGGCATTTATTTCGAACCGTGAGATCTTCGAGAAGACAGTACGGTTGCCAGTTTTTGTTGCACTTTTAGAACCACCCAGGGGTCACGTGTAGGGTAGCGGTGGGTACTTTCCCTACGGACGTGGTGCAACTTCGACCCCCCTTTGTCAAGTGAGTGGGCAACTTGACTGTTAGAAGTTCTCAAGCCGCCCGAAGACCCCCAACTTGGCTTAACGACTGCTGTCATAGACAGCAGCTGGGATCAACGGTTTAGCGTGCCTTCCAAAGCACAGGAGCGCTCACTTAGTAACCACTCAAAGCGGTCACCCATCCATGTACTGACCGCGCCCGACATTGCTTAACCTTGCCTATCGCTTGCGGCACGCAGGCGCCGCTGGGCCACGAGCGCTCCAACTTAGAGCAGTGACTCTACCTCAGTGATGATGCCCTTCCAGACGTGTCCATAGATGGCAATATCCTAACAATGTGTCTTTCCAGTGCTTAAACTGTAGCGTGGTCGTGTCGGAGGTTCCTCTGGATTTTCCCCAGGCCATTC
This sequence comes from Cenopis cana, assembly GCA_951800055.1. Lineage (NCBI taxonomy): Eukaryota > Metazoa > Arthropoda > Insecta > Lepidoptera > Tortricidae > Cenopis > Cenopis cana. The sequence goes on from OX637489.1 coordinate 14,922,818, forward strand.
TCCAATCGCGCACTCTTATCGCTTTATTGGGCGGACTATAAAGTTACAGTCAGATTTTTAAAAAAAACCGGCCAAGTGGGGCTTAAGGTAGGGTTCCGTAGTCGTCCTAATTGTACGGGAGGTATCCTAAAAAAATTTTTTTTTAAAGATTATATTCTACCGTTTTGTCGGCGTCATTGATATGTATACTCATGCCAAATTACAGCTTTATAGTACTAACGGTTACTCAGAAAAACGGGGGACAGACGGACGGACGGACGGACATGGCGAAACAATAAGGGTTCCTTGTTTACTACGGACACTTCATTAAAAGTCCTGGTCATAAATATAGGCATAACCTGTTCTTTTAATTTCCTGAATTTTAGCTTACTGTGCACGGAATAAAGTGAAATGAACACAACATTTTAAAAAGATTTGAATCCTTCTAGAAAGAAATGCAAATGAAAAGGAACGAAATATTTTCCCCATTGTTATTCAAATTTTATTTCAAGGTATAGCATTAAGTTGTCAGAGTTAATTAGCGAGTGACACTACCAATTTTGTGCCGTGCTGCTGCTGATGAAATACTTTTTTTTATTAATGGAATGTGGAAGATTGTCAATGCCATCGCCAATTTATAACGAAAGTGTTCTTTAAACAAGTAGAATGACATCTTTACTGAGCTTATTTGAAATACATTGAACGATTTTGGACCCCGAGAACCCTTCAGTCGCTTCCTACGACAGGCAAGGTATACAGGGTGTTTTAGTGACTGCTGCGGCGTGGTGCCTGTAACTGTGCAGTCAAACTCATAAGCAGATAATGTACAAAGGCGTTAAACCCAGTTTAGAATGGAACCACTGCCTGTTGCATGGAAAAAATCAAACGACGAAATTCACTGATTTGGCGCCTCTGCACACGAACTCATTGTCTGGAAAACAAATATTCCCGTTCGGAGCATTAATGCGAGGTTTACGCTGTCGGTTTATTTGGCAATCACTGCGTCGATACATCGCGTGTTTGCGATGCTCTGCGGGACGCATTGTTTTGTTAACGGCACCTGTGCAGTTTTAAACTTCACTGAAAAAAAACTGAATATCATTAAATAGTAAGTGTTACAAAATTTTACTTAACGGCACGACAGCAACTGTTTTGTAATAAATACAAATTGGTTTTGTAGGGATACCTAAACATTTGTTTTGTAGTGCAGGGATAACAAATGGTAACACTAGGATAGTGTAAAAATATATAGCTTTGCATAGTAATGCCAGCTAAACTTTATTATATTATTGCAGGACATACATACATAATTTCACTGTAGGTATTACCAGCATTCAAATAACCAAGTACTCGTTACGTTGACCTTTTTTGTAAAAAAAAGTAGGGACCGTACTGATTATCCGAAGGAATAAAATAGAAATTCTCATTAAAAGCTTTTAATTAATAGTCCGTTTGCATATCTGATACTCTGCTCTACTTTATAAAACTACTATCCATTTGGAATCGTTTTTCTTGTAAAATAGTTTCTTATAGACTTAGTGCCAGTTGCATCAACGTACGAACACAGACTGGTCATCGTCAAATATGGCGCCGGCAGCTGTCATCCCATAGAAACTTGTCAAACTTTCCATACAATCAGATTTGACGAACACCGCTTACGATTACAGACGGTTTGGTGCAACCCAGCCTTAGTGCTAGTTGCACCAAAACGTACGAACACAGGCCGGTCATCGTCAAATATGGCGCTGGCAGCTGTCGTCCCATAGAAACTTGTCAAACTTTCCATACCTCTACAATCAGATGTGACAAACACCGCTTACGAATACAGACAGTTTGGTGCAACCCAGCCTAAGGCAACTTCCTGACTTGGCGGGGCGGAATCTATATTTGGTATTTTGTAATTTCTTATTTGGGTGCGCGCTTGGAGAAATCCTTTGAAAAATCCGTAAAAGGGAAACCTCAAACAGGACACGGGCGGTTTAATAGTGATGATACCGTTTTTGTAAATAGTCACCATATAAATCTAGTAAGAAATAAACCCGCGTAACCCGCCCACGAACTATGAAATTTGACATTTCGGAGGACTGACATCACACTAGCGCCTCTAGCGGCGAATCCATACAAGGAAGCTCATTTCTATAATTATGTAGATCTTGACGTCACAGCAGATATTCGTGGGACTAATGCGTCGGATTGCGTAATGGGATTGCGATTTCATTCCGGTTCATGCAACTGAACATAAAATTTACTAATTACGTAATTGAATTACCTACGTATTACATACTTGCTTACGTCAACATCAAACACATGCAGTTTTGTGAATATATATTATGTATTATACCTATATATTTATTTTAAATATAATATATATTATATCATTAATTTATCACAAAAAATGTGGTTGACGTTGACGTTTGGGCTTGTTTGCCATTCGTAACCACGTTAATTGAACGATATCATCTTAGAGTATTTCGTTCATCACACTGTCACCTACTTGAGGGATTTCTGTAAGTATCTCGAACACGGGTTTGATGACTGATCTAAAATTATAATTTAAATAAATTCCAATATATTAAACCAGGATCTTACTAGGGACAAAAACGCCTGTAAACTACGATTACTTTGAATTTGACACTGACATTATACTCTTTCAATTTAATAGCTGACTTTAACGCTATCGCAATAGAGTTTATTTTACAAGCATACTAAGTAATCCGTATGAAAAAAAGATTATGTCGCATGATACTACAAGATTCTAAATCGATTAACAATTTTATAAAATATCGGTCAGCACAAAAGATCTCAACTGTGTACGTCCGAAACAGTAAGACCAAATTCTGTCAAACGAACGCAAGCAAGATTCTACCTTATAGTTAAAGCTCTTAGTTGTTTTTTGCTTGCGTTCGTTTGACAGAATCTGGCCTTAGAGTTTCGTATGAAATATACACTTGTCACTAGTGACGTCAGAGTTTCAATTCGCTTGACGTAATCCATAGTTCAATGGACTAGACCTTTTCCGCGAGCTCTGATCCCTCGAAACATTTTTTCCGGTAGCATTTATCGCCATTTCATTTTAAATCAGTAATGGCTTGATATAAAACGAGTTTATAACCTAGTTAGATTAAGTTATATGATACTTATCATCCCAAAAATTATCAAATCATAGAAATCGGACGAAGTCGCGATGAAAACTAATATTATAAATGCGAAAGTTTAAATATTTGGATGTTTAGATGATTGGTTGTTTGTTAGTCAATCACGCAAAAACGGCTGAACGGATACACGAGTCTATAACTTGTACCTCTAGTAGGGTCATAAACAGATTTAGGTTTGCGTCTTTCCTGTGGACAAATCAAAAGTTAAGGGCTACAAAGCTTAATTTTGGATAGGTCTCGCAACCCGCATAAACGCCTTCTCCGTTTCTATAAAGCCATGTAATAAAATTATAACTTATAAGTCTTATTACATGCTCATAAGCCGTTAACTATTGACCACAGGAGGGACGACTTTTGTTTTTTCAAGTGTTTATGACCCAGTATGAGTTTTTTCGAAACAAAACATAATCGAACGCGTTTGCGTTTAGTCTCATTTTGTAAGGAATCGCGAGCAGCGCCTCTGGTAGCAACATTTATTGATGGTAACTTTTATTACCCACATAAATTAAGACTAAACGCAGACGTGTTCGTTTGTGTTATGTTTAAAAAAAAACTTATACTAAAGGCACTGGATTAACATATACGATAGGTACTTTTCATCCCGATAATCATTCAGTGAAAGATTACGCGGACGAAGTCGTGGGCTACTAGCTCGTAATAAAATTATTCATTTGTCTTAAATCACGGAAGCATTATTCAGAGTTACGACTGATTGTAAAGTGGAAAGAGGCTCAATTCCAAATTTAATAAAAGAGAGACGAACCATTACTTAGTTTATTTTGGTAGCAGCTGTTACAAGTCGGCTTACAAAGTGAATATTAATGAATTTCTAAACGAAATCTGCAGCACTCCGATGGCTCGGGCACGTAGTCCGAATGGGTGACGATCGTGCTGTCCGGAGAGCGTACTCGAGTCGTCCAGCTGGTCGAAGACCTGGTAGGGCGTCCTAGGTACCGATAGGGCGACGAAATCCAGAGGGACCTAGCTGAGCTCCAGACCGTCGTCGACTGGATGGAGATAGCTAGGGACAGAGAAGCCTGGAGGTCTTTGGTGTCGGAGGCCAAGATCCACTTCGGTAAGTAATGAATTTCTAACCGTTTGTCTGAAATAATAATAAGGGACATTAAAAAAATATTGGTTTTCTAGTTTTTACCCGCGACTTTGTCCTTGAAGTAAGTAAGTCGTTCTTTGCGTTAGAGTTTAATTGCGATCCTTTATAGGCGCTTTAATCCATATTGCACAAAAGAAAACCTTGTTGGACAAAAGGTGGACTTAATGCCATTAACGTTCTTTATCAGTCAAGCTTATGGCAAGTAATAATAATTGTGGGCGTTACTTGAATAAAAAATGCGTACGTAGTAGGGTACGCACCAGACATCGGCACTAATTAAGGAGGTCGTATACTTTAATCATTATACGTATACACACTTTTTCGCTGGGGTCAATATTTAATGAGATTTTAAGTACACAGACTACAGTCAGTGGCTAGGGAGACTGGCCTCGAATGCTAGAGGTCGCAGGTTCGAATCCTGCTCGGAGCCAACATTTTTCATTTTTTCCTTTATTTCGATATTTGTAATTTAAAGTTAAACGACTTTACTGTGACTTAACTTTTCAAATAAAATGATTATATGTGACTTGTCGTCGAATAAGTATAATTGCTACAATTTGAATGCATAAGGTTTATTGTAGGTACTTATTATATATTCAACTCAAAATACGCAAGCTGCCATTTCTATCTCTTAAAAGTCTTCAAAAATTTTGGACTTCAGACTACAAACTTACAAAATTACATCTAGTCAAAGTCACGAATGGAAAAGCTCGAGCCACCGAGCAATAAGGAACTTTCCAGATTTTATTGAACTTGTAAGTTTGAATTTCCCCTCTAGGGGTTTTGCCTTTAGCCAATGTCACAAGGTTACGAATTTTTAACCTCACTTTTGCTGTATTGCATGTCATGTTAAGTTACGTGTATTTTAGACGAAGGTTAACATAAACAAAATCGTAAAATAAGAATTAAGAATAAGATTTGGTAGAATTGTGCCTGTCACGACAGGATCTTTTTTAGGGTTCGCCATGGATTTTGCCCGTCGCCGCGTTGGTGAACACACGTGCTCTTCGCGACGACGGGCTGAATCCACGACCGTACGAAACCAGTTGCCTACTGTCATGGCGTCGTTACCGGACAACATTTTTGAACAAGTATTTATTGGCGAAATCATCATGAATTTGATGGAAAGCCATTTTTAAAGAGTGAAGTGAAGTGGGTTCGCCATGTCCATCCGTCCCTGGCTTAGCTCAGTGACCATTTGTACTAGAAAGCTGTAATTTAGCATGAGTATACATATCAATGACGCCGACAAAGCGGTAGAATTAAATCATGAAAAAACATTTTTAGGTTACCTCCTAACCTAACCCCATAGCGTCATGTATCGTTGGAAACAATAGTTTTAGATTGAATATCAATTTGGAGTAGTAAGCAGGCCGTAGTCTGGTTTTCCATCTAAGCCATGCAAAGTTGTGCGGAAGTATGTGTATGTCGCAGCCGGATTGTATAATCCGCCGTTTTACATTACGGCTAGCCGTTTTACAAAACAGTAGCTCTAGTATAAGTTTTTTCGAAACACGAACGCGTTTGCGTTTTGTCTCAAAATGTATAAAAGTGGTATAAAAACGTGAACAGCTCCTCTGGTGGTCACTAGTGGAACCTAAAACAGCGAGTATAACATTTGTTGCTAACCGATGAACGCGCGTATTTCAAACTCGGTGAGAGCGTTTTCATGCATTTTGAAACAAAAAACTTATACTACAGCTACTGAGCCGTTTTGTAATACGGCGGGTTAACGATTAGCCGGATCGTCATTGCAATACGTTTTACAATATGGTGGCTCACGTTTAGCCGGATTGTACTTGCCGGACTGCATAGACCGCCGTTTTACATTACGGCTAGCCGTTTTACAAAATGGCCGGATTGTCATTGCTAAAAGCTGTCAGGTTACGCTAGTTTGAGACGCTATTATGTTAAAAGGCTAGCCGTAATGTATTACGGCGAATTATACAATCTGACTGAACCGCTTTTTTACATTAGGACTAGGCGAATTGAAGAATGCAAAGCACCGAACACATTTCGGCGAATTTTCAATCAGCCATATTCAATCCGCCTAATCGTTGACCCGCCGTAATACAAAACAGCTCTGTTTTGTAAAACGCCTAGCCATAATGTAATACGGCGGATTTTACGATTTGCCTACGACATATATATGTTGATAAAACCTAAAAAAATTGGGCCCCTAAACTTGGCTTTGTATGACCAGGGGGTCATCAACAATATGTTTTAATTTTAATCTTCTTTTTCTTTTGTATTTTTTGGTGAACAATGAAGAATATTTGGATTGTATTGTCATTTAGTTACGCCACTGTTTCCACTGTAGTCGTAAAAACCGTTTTAATCCAATAACTTAGCTGAAACGAAAAGTATCGTAAAACCAGGCTAAGTAAGTCGTTGACCTCCGATCTCATTTTTCTAGGTACCGCACGACAGCCATTTAGTTAGAACATTGATGGCAGTAGACGTAACGCTAAGTGAGCATGGTTCTTTTATACGTTACGATCATTCGAAAATATTTGTGACAATTTTAAAGGAGCAGCAAAATATCCTTTCACTCAATTATCGTAGCGTGAATAATAGGTGGTAGTTTTTTGACATTCATACGTGCATATATACTTATGCCTCAATTGAAGAATAAACAACTTATGAAATGAATGTTGCGGCTAAATTTATTAGGTATTTGGTTTGATAGTATGCTTTGTAAATGTTCAGTATATACGAGTAGTTTAGTTTAGGTTATTGTTTCTAAGATATCCCGTTTTATTGTATAGAAAATATCATCAAAACATCATTAACACTATAAATAAATGAGGGAAAAATTTAACATGCTGACTTGCTGACATTCGACTTTCTCAAACAAAATAATGTATATATATCTTACCTTACATTTCTCGTCCAGAAGATTAAAAAAAATATTTTTATAATTATATAATGAAACCGGTAAATTTACAACAGTAACAGTTAAAAGATCTCATGGAAGTTACAATTGTAAGTACACTAATGAAACTTCGCGTCGTGGCGTCTTTGTAATGTCGTACCGTGTCGTAGTCGTATCGTGTAACCAAATACGCCCATATAGTTGCTACGAAGTATTTTATATAAGCTAGTTGCCATCCGACCAAAACTGATAGCAGTCAGCGAGAATTACTTTAATAAGAAAACGTTGTTTAACATTCTTCTTTACGACCGAAATATCATGGTATGGTATTACATAAATTTCTGAGAGCCTGTTTAAAATGTCTGACGGCTTACAGTAGGTAAACAACATACTCAAAGTACTCAACTTGGTCGGTTAGTGGTTTGCTTGTCCTAAAATCATTCTAAATAGTTTGGGGCAAACAATAAAAACCGGCCAAGTGCGAGTCATACTTCGCACATTTAGGGTTCCGAAACGGCAGCAAGTTGGCTTGTTTTTGCGCCCATCACATATGGGATGTAAGGGAACATTTAAAAATAAGTTTTGACTATTTGTATGGCTTTGGGCTACCAAGGTGCTAATACTGTGAAAATTTTAAGACTGTAGCTCCAACCGTTTGGCTGTATGAATGAATGAATGAATGAATGAAAGTTTATTCACAGGAATATATGGTAACAGTTGATGTTATTTAAAATATACATTGTTGACCCTTAATATATTCGACCTCGAGGCATGTGAAGATATTTTTTCATTGCATGACTAACAGGTCATGCAAGTCAAACCAAAGTAAATTGCGTAACTACATGCGTTCTTGACTATAAATCATTACATTAATTATATATTATTTCATATTTTGACATTGTAAGTGTTCTGTAATACTTATACCTATAATTAATTTGTATCTTCATATTATGACGATCCCTTTGGGTGAAATTTGAAAATTTATGTAATGTTTCCATTGATATATGTATTTTATTCTATTCAATGTATTTTTGACGATCACAATAGAGATTCTTTTAAATTGACATTAATGTAATTTATAATGAAGGCTTGATTGTGAAATAAATGAAATCGAAATCTAAATCTATAATAAGTGCATGTCAAGATACTACTTCGAGTGCATTATTTATTTTGTTAGTCAAATATTTGGTGATACAATGTCATTATCATTATTATTAGTTTGATTATCAATAGTCATAACATGTCAAAGTTGATATTAGAATTAAAATTTATAACTAAAATATTCGTCAATTGTATAAAAGCATGCGTTACATAGTATATTTTTTTTTAAATTTGGATTTAAACTCGGCATTTGGAAGTGTCTTAATGCTAGCGGGAATCTTATTAAATATTCGTGTGTAAACCTATATGACAGACGACGGACGGGCGAGTGACAGCAATAGGGTTCAGTTTTGACGAACCCTAAAAAGGAAAACTATGGCAAAGATAACAATTTAATAAGATACCTCTCGGTCGCTTTTATTCAAATTGGTATACGACCTGGTTCGGTGGGATTTATTTTGATGTCGAGTCTGACGAGTATGAGCCGTCTTGTTATTATATATCCCCACCTTGCAACTATCATCCAGTGTATATCGGCCCCGAGTCCCATAAAAACTGTGAACATTCTAAGGTCATACTAACACTGGACTCATGTTGTAGGTAATCGCTGTGAATACAACAAGAGATATAGTGTGATCGTTGTTTAGCATTCAGATCTATAGCTAACATTGATATATTGGAGATTTGCTCCACTGTTTGTCGCTTATACATAGAAGACGAATATCGGCATTTTTCCTTATTTCCTAAGGTTTATATCATAGCTACTATCGTACCGGGTGGCTTGAAGTGATGTTTATTTAGAGAAAAAAATAATATGAATTTTGTGGTAACGTTGTTTACTTCTACCGTGCGTTACGCCAGTTCCCCGTATGTTACCCTTTCTTGCGCCACTCGCCGCGTAGGAACTGACTTAAACCTTAGAAGTGGGTACTCTGCTCGTGTGAACACTTAATGCCAGGGAATCCGCTATGTAGACGTTCGTCTCGTAGGTGTTTTTTTTCTATACACGAGTATTTTTCGCATGAAATCATTGGAAGTATATGATATACAGGTATCGTGATATCTTCGAGAACACAGTACAGTTGCCAGATTTGTTGCACTTTTAGCACCACCCAGGGGTCACGTGTAGGGTAGCGGTGGGTACACCCTACGGACGTGATGCATCTTCGACCCCCCTTTGGAAGTGAAACTGTTACTCGAAAAACCGCGCGTGGTAGCTCTACGAAATCGGTAGTACAGAATGACTAAATAAATAAATAAATTTTTAACACATTCATTGCCGATGATAACGCATTACGCTCATAGACGTAAACATGTTTTTTCTGCTTTGTAATGATAACTGTCTACGAACGGAGAACCGGATATCATGTTCTGGGCGCTGACTGTCTCCAGTTACAGCAAAAATATGCTTCATATACTTATGGTTCAAGATGGAATACTTTATTCTTAACGCAGACATTTTGGTTGAATCATAATAATATTTCCAAGTGCGTTACTGCTACATATTTTTGCAGTTAATTGTACCCGTAAACAAAAATAAATTACAAATAAGACAAAAAAATCCCCACAGATAATTCGGCGTACGCAAATCTGTTAAAAGGGAATCTCACAACAGATTAGTGATTCTACATTACCGCACAAAACTGGGAATAAGTGGGAATAAGGAGGAAAAACAAAAGGTAAGACGAGACTCGTGATTTAAGGCATCCCGGATTCCCCGCAAACGTAATTTTATACGTTAAAGACAACGCGATGGTAATGTGTGGGAATTTGTTTTAGCTCATCATCAAATTTAAGAGTTATCCTCTTGTCGGTGGAGTATTTTTCATTTTTCCCTGTCGCACGCCAGCCCTTTGACTTCTTGATACGACACGACGCCAACTATTTCTCTTATTTGGTCCATGTAACTGCATGTTTTAGCTACAAATGAATAATTGCACGAGACCTTGCAAAGAGGGTTACACTACGGTTTGAGTTTGATAATGATATATATTATGCTCTCATTCTATTGGATATTCCACTTTAGCACTAATGTAATAGGGTTCCTATTACATACACAGTCCAAACTAGTATGTTAGTAATAGAAAAAAAACTAACAGCATAATAATATTATGTCCCTACAAAATTCATACGTGAACTACGATTGACTTGGCGGGGTGAAGCTTGTAAGCGCGCGGTATTTTCTACTTTCTCTACAGTATATTGGAATCGCCTCCATAATAAAAATTAATCTTGCCAGAAATCAAAAGATCGTCAAGTCTTTCCGACTCCATTCCCTAAACCGTTCTTAGAGACAGTATTTTTACAGTTAATTACTAGATATAATATTCTCCGATTTTTTGGGACGTCATCGAAGCGGAATATTAAAAAGTAACGGCTCATTAGGTCTTTTAATTCGAGTGAAATTCCTCGTTAAAATCGCTGTACGACTCTTTGAGGGCAGGGATTACATTCTGTAAACTAGGTACCGTAGAAATTGGGATATTATCTGGGATAATGACGTATAGATACAGTCACTGTAGCTGACTGGCAAGGCACTTTCAGTCTGCGTTTTATAAAAAGGATGTACTAAATATCTTTGATGGCTTTTCGACGAAGGAAAACAAATGTCTTGAGGAAACCAGTCGAATCCCAGTTATTTTTATCGACTGTGTTATAATAGTGCAGCTCTCGTCAATTCATAAAATGGTCGTGAGAGTTGAACATCGCGCTCGAAATTTGGTTCCCTAAGTAAACAGAACCCGCATTAAAACCTTTGCGTGTCCCAATTTTTCTTCAAGGTCCGTTACCTGATTCAGCCCAAGGAAATTTAATTTTACATGTTCCTCCTTTTATGTTTTTAGATAAAACTCATTTGACGGAATGATGGCACTTTCAGTATGAAATTACTTTATTTTTCATACTTTTAGCTTCTGGATTTCGTTACAATTTGCCTTATGAATTATGTTAGACAGTTACTTAGATCTATTTCAGTAACTTAAGTAAAAGTAAAAATTTCTTTTTGATGTGGGGTTGATTTCGTCGGACCGTTGGTTTGCGTCTGTGTGAGTACAAATTTTTTAAACTCATAAGGTCCGTTATTTAATAGTTTAATGCTCTAAGCCAGTAAGTAAGCTTGATTCATAACTCATCATTTGCGTTCATATCGTATTCCGCAAAAGTATGCAACAGTTAATAGCTTTCACTAGTACTTGAAACCAAATCTGGTCGGCAATTGTCTGTGTTCTGTACCATTGAATATTTAATCTATTTTAGGCTCGTGATGACACATACAAACAGACGTATTGAATTCATCACGCCACCAAGTGTTTTGCTTCTAAATCGTAATTATAATAATGATATTATTTATTTATTTATTTATTTATTTATTTATACAATTTAATTACATAGCATTACAGAAGAAAACATCCAAAGCGCTATGAAATTATTATATTACATTATATTATAATCCATCGATCGCCGTTCAGCGGGGTAATGCTGCTGGCATCATGGGGACCTTTGAGCCAGGTACGATGCGAGAGTCTTATGTAATTTAATTATGTTAGTATATTTTAGTAGGTATATTTTTATTCGCATAGTGTTTGTTAGCTTACCATATAGATGTGAATTTTTATAATTACTTTATTGTATGTTTAGTTGTTACAATTGCAAATTAAACATTACAATTTAGATTTACACATGAGTGTAAAGTGTAGGTAAATATAATTGTAAATACAAAGGTTCGTCTATCATTTTCGCTTTAGTGGACATTTCCCACAGTTTCAATTTCTCTTTATAATTTAAGGGTCTACAACGAGAAATTAAGAAACTTTGAAACGCTGTCCTGCCCAGACTAGCAAACAGTAGGGGCTGATTTTCAGATATATGATTCTTGACTATATGATTGTGGTACTGACAATAGCCGAAACATGATTGCTTAAAATTTTCTCTATAGAAAAAAATCCAAAGTCGACTCTATATTTTTTTTTACTTTTTTGACTCAGCCTACTAAAACAACGCATTATTAAAAGACACGATTAAGTTAATATGATGTTATTTTACCTCATCTAAAGTCTGTCCAGAGGAAATTTAATAAACCTGCACATAGTCAGATATTTAACGAGATTTGTCTAAAAAAGCCATTTTCGGAGGGTGTTGTATCGTATGTCGTGAGCGAAAAACATAAGGGCGTCTCTTTCAATCAATATATCGCCTTAATGAATGCTGAAACATACAACAAACGAACATACATATACGCCGGAGCAAGCAGTGAAAGCGAAATATTTAAAAACGCAAGCATAGTAATTTAGTTTCTACAAAGCACTGGTTTTGGACTTCGCGCAAATCAACCCAGAATTAAACAATATCCCGCCTCTTTCCCTCCTTTGCTTTTGCATCGGGTATCCCTGTCTATTTGAGCGACTCATTTAAATTCTATCTCGTTTTATTCATAACGGGAGAATATGCGAGCTCCGTGCATTTTGTATTTTACAAAGCCAAGTACTGGAAGTAGGTAAATCACGGCACGAAGCTTCGGGCTTAAAAACGATACATACAGATAGTGATGGCGTCGAATAATGTACTAGTGGCTGTGCCGTGTGAGCTGTAGACCTCACAAGCGATTTTTAGGGTTCCGTAAACAAATGGTAAAACGGGGCCCTATTACTAAGACTCCGCTGTTCGTCCGTCCGTCCGTCTGTCACCAGGCTGTATCTCATAAGCCGTGATAGACGTTGCAATTTTTACAGATGATGTATTTCTGTTGCCGTAATAACAACAAATACTAATAAACAGAATAAAATAAGTATTTAAGGGGGCTCCCATACAACAGACATGATTATTTTGCCGTTTTTATAGATAATGGTACGGAACCCTTCGTGCGCGAGTCCGACTAACACTTGGCCGGTTTTTTTTTATTGGTGACTGTCCCACTGCCACTGCTGGGCAAAGGCCTCTCCCCATCATCATCATCATAATCAGCCGAATGACGTCCACTGCTGGACATAGGCCTCCCCCAGAGAGCGCCACAACGATCGGTCATAGGATGCCCGCATCCAACGGATCCCCGCGACCTTAACCAGGTCATCAGCCCACCTCGTGGGGGGTCTTCCAACGCTGCGTCGTCCGGTACGTGGTCGCCACTCGAGAACTCGCTGGCCCCACCGGCCATCGGTCCTCCGGGCAATGTGGCCTGCCCACTGCCACTTAAGTTTGGCAATTCTTCGGGCTATGTCAGTTACTTTGGTTCTTCTGCGGATTTCATCATTTCTAATTCGATCTCGCAGAGTAACTCCAAGCATAGCCCTCTCCATTGCTCTTTGAGTGACTTTGAGCCTCCTTATGAGGCCCATAGTGAGCTACCACGTTTCAGAGCCGTAGATCATCACTGGCAACACACACTTTCGTCTTGAGACACTGCGGGATATTGGACGAAAATATATTGCGTAGTCTCCCAAACGCCGCCCAGCCAAGACGGATTCGACGATTGATCTCCTTCTCGAAGTTGGACCTGCTCAACTGGACCGTTTGTCCCAGGTACACATATTCGTCAACAACTTCGAGCGTAGTGTCTCTGATCTTAACTGGAGTTGGTACTACATGGACGTTAAACATGATTTTCGTTTTGTCCATGTTCATCTTAAGACCAACTTCTTCAGAGGCCCTACTCAGATCATCGAGCATAGTACTTAAGTTCTCCATCGTCTCCGCCATAACCACTAAATCGTCGGCAAACCGAAGTTGAGTGATATACTCGCCATTAATGTTGATGCCGAGCCCCCTCCAGTCCAGAACCTTGAACACATCTTTCAGTGCAGCAGTGAATAGCTTCGGAGAGATGACATCTCCTTGTCTAACTCCACGCTGCAAGTATTGGTTTAGAGTTCTGGTCCTGGAGACGGACTGACATAGTGGCGTTCTCGTATAAACACTTCAGCACTTCGATATACCGGTAGTCTATTTGGCATCGTTGGAGAGCTTGTAGCACAGCCCAGGTCTCGATCGAATCAAAGGCTTTCTCGTAGGCCTCTCCCCATATTGTCCAGGAATCCCTAGTGAGTCTGGGCCTGTCCAACTACTACTACTACTTTAAGCGCGCAGCGACCCAAAGAGGATCCTGGCCTCCGACACGAGAGCACGCCACCTTTCCCGATCCTGCGCAGTCTCTTGCCAGCCTTGGACCTGAAGCTGCCGCAGATCCGCCTCCACACTGTCTTCCCAGCGATACCTGGGCCGGCCAACCGGGCGGCGCCCACTCAGTCGCCCCAAGTATGCTTTCATGACGGCTCGATCCTCTCCCAATCTCAAAGACCGAACCAGCGAAGCTTGTGTGCTTTTGTTTCGCCAATGGTATTAGGTTAGATAGATAGAAAAGTGGAAATGCTGTCTATCCCACAGACACGTAGTGATCTGGTAAATATAGTTCAGCGTTATGCGGGGAAGGTGCACGATCACATATAGCTAGAAAACGTGACTCGTCGTGCCTTTGACATATTTATTAGAATAGATATGAAAATATGAAATAATATCTACTATGTACACGGGTAAAAATAAGTCATTACAAGTATCTGCCTTTATATTATTGGGTAGCATGCGTTATTTTATATACATTATACCTATAACAAAATTTTTACAACAAGTATAGAAGTTTTTACTATTTCGAAAGTTCACTCAATAGGGACCACTGGTGACCAGAGGGCTGGCCAATATTTCGGGCAAAGAAAGTATTGCCATTCAGCGTGGCAATGCGGCCAGCCTTCTGGGCACCCTACCCGCTGACGGTGACTTGGGCCAAATTTGTTCATCTTTAAGTTTTATTGTTTTTGCCTAGATTAAGTTCTTATTTTATTGTTTGTTCACCTATTGTAAAAAATAAATATCTTAGCAATGTTGGGTACATTTGAGTTTATATTTAGTTTATATTTTGGTAAAGTTACTTCTATTTCGGTCGTATGATTTCCTAAAACCTAGGCAAATAGCTAGGACTTAATAACGTAATAAGTAATTTAGTTGATCAAAGTTAGACTTCGACTTTGAAAGCAATACAGGCTTTGTCCTCATCACAAAGTGATTTCGAGACCGCGACAAACCATTAGGGAATCGACCACGGTAAATAGTGCTTGTCGTTTGAGCTCAAGGAGAAGACGTGTGGGTAGACTGGTGCGTTGCGAATTGAAACAGTTAAGGTGAACGTGTTGGACACCATATAGTAAATCCTCTTTAATAAGTTCATAAACCGTAGGTAAGGCCCAGCTTTACAATATACCGCGCAGGAAGCTTCCAAGCGCCGCGCGCGCGCGGCGTGACGATAACAAAAATAATGCCGTTACGATATCACGTACAACCTTGACGGATCGTCTTAATACAACGCGATCACGCGATGATCGCAAGTTCGCGCGAGTTTTAATCGCGCGACCGCGCGTTCAAACATATTGAACGCGAAGAGGCGTCCTATTAATTAATTGACAATCGCGCGACGCAGTCGCGCGACGTGATTATCAATTCAATTAGGGCACCAGCGGGGTAATCAAATCACGTAACGATATGTACTACCGTTGGTACGTATTTAACGTCAGTTTTAGTATGGGATTTGACATTTAAATCTATCGTAGTAACGGTCGAAAACGTTACGTGATTACCGCGCTGTTTGCGTTCAATATGTTGATCGCGTAGTTGCGTTGTATTAGGACGATCCCTAACAGCACAGGTGCGCGCCGCGCCGGTGCTGCGCGTCGGGCTAGCTCATCAATCATGGCGCACGCCGGCTCAACAAGGATTTAGTATACCTATGAATGTAGTAAACATATATATGGTTGTAGATAAACTATTGTATGCAACTGTACATAATTAGGCATAGGAACACTCGTGTGATCTTATTATGAAATTCGCCTTCAGCTCGTTTCATAAAACCACACTCGTGTTTTAAAGCCTCTCATTACCTATGTACCACTTGCATTAAACTACTATTTTATATTTTATGAGGGCGCCTTATCTAGCCTGCTTTTTACGATACAAAAAAATCTAAATATCTCCTTGATAAAATATCTCTTAAGTCTCTATTGTTGTGTTTTTAAGGTTATCTCGCCTTTCTTGACACAACCAAACACATACTCGTAACGCATGAAAACATCCATCTAAAGCGCTCGTCGAGTTAGTTTATTTCTGAATTCAAAGGATGTGTGAATATTTTTCGTGTATTGTCCGATGGTTTGCCGTTGCTTTGGAAAGGTCGTGTGTAATCTTAGGGTGGGTTTAAGGTGGAGAGTTATTAATGGTTGTATGTATCTAAGACGCGATGTTAGTTTCTGCGATTTAACGTAACAACAGTTTCTGTTGTTACGTTAAATCCCCACTTCTCTCCACCTTAATTAACGTGGGTTATGTAAATTTTGAATGTATGACATCTGATCTGAATAATTTATAGACTATTTTTTTTCAATTATTATTAATAGTAGTTTATGTAACTGCTTCATAATGAGAGGCATTAAGACAGAAGTTTGGATTCATAATACGATCACACGAGTGTTTTAATGCCTAATTATTTTATCAGTTGCATATTCTACTTTATCTACATCCATATTGAATTGAACCACATTTATTCAGGTAAACACATCATCAATAAAAAGAAAAACACATTAATAAAGACATCGAGGAAGTAGACAATGAGAGTGAGAAAAATTAAACAAAACAGTGCCTAGATCAGGATGTGCACCTGAAATGGCCTCCACTCAGCAAATGCATTTGGCACGGCTAGCGTGGTCAACGGCGCTGGTATTCTGTGGAGCCAGCGGAGCGGGGTGTGCGGGACAGCGTACTGGTCGACATGTGTCAGATGATACAAATAAGATATTAGTATTATAGTTAAATATATATGTTACAACAATAAGACAACAACAACAATGGTAATAATTTTATATGTTATATTAAGCTAATAATATTTTGGGGTTGGAGATAGTGGTGATGGTGTTTTGGATATCCTACCCTTAGGCCGCTATAGCTTGTTGAGCTAATAAGTGTTTTTTTTTTGGACTTGAAACCGCTAACAGTAATGACATATAAGTAAACATATAAGTAATGAAATCCCCTTTCATGTGTCTCATATGGGCGCGTTGAGCCGGCGTAAGCAATGTTTGACGAGAAAGCGCGGCCCGCAGCACCCGGTGTCGGCGGGCGCGGCTGTGCGGTAATGGGCGGAGATGACGGTAATGACACGAATTTTGATTAGGTAATGGTCATCTCCGCCCGGGGCGGCGCGCACGTGGGCCAGGGTATATTAAAAAGCTGGTCCTGCCTACACTTTTTGAGCACATTAAAGAGGATTTACTATATGGATGGGTGCAGATAAAAATATTTTAAGTGATGATTGTTGTGTAATCCAAGAAAAGGCTGATAATAATGACTTCATTAGTAAAAAAATGAATTGTTTCTTTGGACTTTTTAAGCCGATATTAATGCGTCTCCTCGATTAATAACGGGATATATGATTATGTTTCGCGAGCCTTGAAAAATCTCCAAGATTATAATAGGACCCGTCTCCTATTATGTTGGGGTCCGGACCAAACATGCTCGAAAAAAATCACAACACATCTCGATCTGTCAAGCGGCATATATCCAGTGTGTCCTATACCCGCGGGCATTACTGTAATACAACAAAAGCGGTTTTGGTCTCACAAAAGAATAAAATATGTGCATTTCACGGGTGATTCATCGACTTCACTTTGTAAGAGACGTCCCGTACAGTGGACTGATTGAAACAGTACGGGAACTATACTAGGTAGCTGATAATCCATGCTATACACGCTAATACACACGCTAAAGTAACTCTATATCTATGCCTTTTATTACTTTTTCATGCTTAAACCGCTGAACGGATTTGAAAATTGGCATGGAGGTAGTTTGACACCCTAGAAGGACACATGATAATTTCCTATCACGAAAAAGTATCTTAATAATCGAGTTCTTCTACGGGGCAATAATAATAAAGCACCTAGATATTTTTTTCCAAAGGGGACAAAGTCACGGCAAAAAGTTAGTGGAAAACTGTATCAACGTAGAGATATCTTTACCAAGCACTCATTTCAGATTTCTCCCACTAACCTTTTTTAAAAATTGTGTTATTCGTTAATCTGTATTTGTCACTTTGATAATAGTGTTTGTAAGAAAGGGACAAAACACATTTCAGCTAACACAGGTTTGTCAAGTTTTATAAATATAGGGGTAAGATAAGATTGCATGTTTTTTTCAAAAGTGTAGTAGTTCTGAGTGTATTTCAAAATTATTGACCCTTTATTGGCTAGTTGTGAACACACGTAGAAACAAAACCCTGGTTCAATTACTTTAAGAAAAACAAAAGTAAGTTTTTTTACTGTTATATAAATGTCTTCTGTGTGCTTTGAATACAATGTGAGATCAATTCTATCTCAGTCGTTTAATGTTTCACTGCTGGACACTATTCCCGAAGGATCAGTGTGGGTTAAGGATTTCCTTTTTTCTTTAACATTTATTTCCTTCATGTCTTTAAAAGGTAAAAGAATTTTCTTTTTGTTGGTATTACTTGCGTTTGATTTTTTGAGTATAACTGGCAGCAGTTTCATTCTATCTAGAATTTTCTTGGGTTAATTTTTAGGCTTTCGTTCTAAACGTCAGTTAGATCAGATAATTGTTTCTGTCAGACAATTTTATCCATTTTAAAACAAAATACTATATTTAAAAGTTATGATAAGATACCAGAATAAAATATGTACAGTCGAGTTGAATCATATTTGAACGGGCAAAGTGATTAAAAATATGTATACACAAGGTAATGACCCAGCTCGCAGCAGTAAAATTCGAAAGGCAATGGCATGACATAAACTATTCACTAAACTCTATAAAAACCGGTTTGACAAGTTTTGTATGTATGTAATGGAAACAAACAGGAAAAAATTCACCAAGAAAGTCACGCCATCAGTTACAGCTTTAAGCCGGGTGGCGCAGGTGTGGAGTGCAAACACCTTCTGTAGGCGCACGGGACTTATCAACAGCTCGGAGCGAAGAAAGATCAATACTGGAGGTGTTAATTATGTTTTTGCAGTTTCAACTGAAGTTCTCTTAATCTACTGGAACAATTCAGTGTTGGTATGAATGAACGAAGTATTTAGGCGACTCTTCCTTACTTGGCGGATGCTGAGAGTAAGTAGGTATAGCTTTTGTACTGCAAGCCTTTTTTTTTGCTTGCCGAAAATTTTCTCGATAGTTTTATTTTACAAACATAACCCTTCTTTTCGATGTTTTTGGTTGGATCCTTAAAACCCTCCCATCTCTAACAATGATTTTTGGTATAACAGTTGTACAGTCGCCACATATGAAGAGTTCAAAAGTTCTTATGCCTTTGTAATAAACACTTTTGACGTCGTCATATGTGGCACTACTTTTGATGATGATTGTACAATAATAAGTTTTCAAATCTAAGAAAAAATATTATCCTTATAATTATGTACACGTTTAGAATAAAAATCAATATTTACGAAAAAAAATGCATTACCTACATTAAAGACAGCAGATTTTATCCAAAGCAGTAAAAGCATACCCCTCGGGTCGCGTGTTCGATCAACTCATCCCCAATGAATGTATCGTCAGTATATCAGTGTGTTATTTAGGCGACTTCCTGACTTGGCGGGACGGGATCGATATGTGACATTTTCTTCTTTGACGTTAACTTACTGACGTCGCAAAGATTCTCACTTGACATAATACTGTCAGTATTACGTTTGCGCAGTAATAATATCATACGCAGAAGTGGAGCAGTACCGCCTTCGCATCGTCCCGCTACCGCGCATCCCGCGCCAGTCAGGAAGCACTCATTTAAATATAGGGGCGTAATAAAAAATGGTATCGCGTCGACTGACAGCTAACACTGACATTTGACACTTTTCTCATATCGTACTGCCTCCGCACCGACAAATCAGGAAGTCGCCTTAATTTTATAATAATGTAATCTAATATATTTATAATAAACAATTCTAACGGTCAATATTTACGAAAAGTACGCGCTGAGCTTCCGTAAAGAGCGGGATGGTTAATTACAAACTCACGCGTGTTAGGGTGGGACATTTGCAATGGAAGTACGCCCTCTTAAGAAGTCGAGATAGAGCTCTAGAATTTTGGTAATCAAGATTTTATTTAAGTTCACCAAATCGGTCGGGGAGTTGCCGAGATATAAGAAGCTGCAATATGTAGAAATACCACTAGCGAGTTCAGTGTCAGGGGCAATCAGGTTTTAAGCCCTTTCAAATCATTAACACTTTCAATAACAAAGATTTTGTAGCGCTATTCTCGTAGGGTTAACGAAAAACCCGAGCGCAGACCCACCTAGCAGGCTGGCATTGGAAGTATTAAAGTTGCCTTAACCTAAAGTTGCCGAAGCCTAACCTAACCTTTGCTACTCAAAGGAATTGAGTTCATGATAAAGATAATACTAAAACCTGACGCAGCGGGCGAAATTTCAGGACAGAAAAGCTTGCATATTTAATACTGCGTAATTCAAAACTTAGTTTCAAAGCCAGACAGAGAAATATTCAGACCCATCAATCAAGTTACCTTTTTACTTAGTACTTTTTGGGTCAGGTCACTGAAGTATCTTAATGCCCTTAATGCCTTTACCATTCTAAAGGCACGATTTTATTCTACATTGTGTGAAGGAAATAACTGAAGACCAATAAATGGGCGATAATACTATGTTTCACTCCAGGTGGCCGATTTTTGAGTGTCGAACGCTCGACTTTTCACTCAACATCTGTCAAAACATCATAGTTTTTTGACAGATCTCGAGTGAAAAGTCAAGCGTTCGACATTCAAAAATCGCCGCCCTGCTATTCAGAAAAGAATTATTGTTGCTCTCGAATGAGGGATCAAAGTTGTACTTTCCTTCCCTTCCCTCATTTGAGGGCAACAATGACTCTTTTTCTCATAAAAGGTGTGAAAAGGGTATGTGCCACTCGGGAACAAAACTATTTCCGTCTTGGGCGTAAACACTTGAATCCATCGCTACGCTCAAGCTTAGCTAAATTAGAAAATTTAGAATCGCCGCTACGCTCAGGATTCTATTGTAGAATCTTTCTCTTCACTCAGTATTCAATATACCGCCGCCCTCGCCGTAAATATAATATGATTTTGCTCCCTTTCGGCACAATCACATTGTACATACCTACGTACAATACGATTTACTGTAGTGGTTTTGTGGATCGTAAGGCGACTTCCTGATTTGTCGGTGCGGAGGCAGTACGATATGAGAAAAGTGTCAAATGTCAGTGTCAGCTGTCAGTCGACGCGATACCATTTTTTACTACGCCCCTACATTTAAATGAGTGCTTCCTGACTGGCGCGGGATGCGCGGTAGCGGGACGATGTGAAGGCGGTACTGCTCCGCTTCTGCGCATGATATTACTACTGCGCAAACGTAATTACTGACAGTATTATGTCAAGTGAGAATCTTTGCGACGTCAGTAAGTTTACGTCAAAGAAGAAAATGTCACATATCGATCGCCTTAGACTTGCTTTTTTAACTTTATAAACCCAAAAAAAATCATGAAACTGAATTGGCCGAAAAAAAAAATTTATATGTATGAAATCTGCTCACAAAACTTTGAGTAGGTATGGATTGTTAGCATTTAATATTATTTAATAATTATTGTTGGTATTAATATTGTTAATTAATAATTATTTATTAATAGTTTAGTTATAATGTTGGCAACACTGTCAAATATAAACGCTTGCTATTGACTGATGTTGGCGCCACTGGAAGCATGATGCTATTGGTTCGTTCAAATGGCGCCAACATTAGTCGTTAAGAATAAGATAAGAGCTGTTGATTCTGTTCATTCGATCGCTAGCACTCGAAGTGCGAACATTGTAAAAAGCTGTGCTGAAGAATAAACATAGTACATGGTTAACAAGGACTTATTATTCGACGCCCGTGCTAGTCAACCTCGGAGCACCTATGGAAGATTAACAAATCTCAGAAGCAGGGATAATTAAACGCTCACAAGGTATGTATATCCATTATCCGTCTTAAACGTTGTATATTTTAGACCGCATTACCAATAGTTGACAATCACAAAAAAATATTGAGAAGAGAAAGTGTTGATTCAATAAATTTTTTCCTTAAATTTCGTTTGCTAATGCTGTTACAGCGGTGATTTTAGTTGTTTTTTTTGACAGTAGTGGGTAAGTGCGAGCGGAACGAGTTCTTTGTGTCGAGCGTATACCCGATTGTGTAAATGTGTTATTTTCAAAGCAGTCGGTTACTGGGTATGATCGGAAACTTTGATAATGTAATTCACTTGAATACTTTGGTTATAATACAACGTGGTTGATCACAAAATTACCGTTTTATATTCAAATAATAGACGGAGAATTGTATGGTTAATTAGGTAGGTATATGGTTATCTATTGATTGGGTAGATTGCTTTAGGATTAAACTGTATTTATCGTTACGGAGTCCGTCCGGAGATTAATACGGTTAAGTCTTGCATGTTCATCATGCTAGGGCACTCCCTAGAGATGGGCATGCTAGACAAACTATTATTTAGGAACGTTGTTTTAGGATTAAACTGTATTTATCGTTACGGAGTCCGTCCGGAGATTTATACGGTTAAGTCTTGCATGTTCATCTTGCTAGGGCACTCCCTAGAGATGGGCATGCTAGACAAACTATTATTTAGGAACATTGTTTTAGGATTAAACTGTATTTGTCGTTACGGAGTCCGTCCGGAGATTTATACGGTTAAGTCTTGCATGTTTATCTTGCTAGGGCACTCCCTAGAGATAAACATGTTCGATATGTAGAGTCGATATGTAGAGTCGATATGTAGAGTCGATATGTAGAGTCGATATGTAGAGTCGATATGTAGAGTCGATATGTAGAGTCGATATGTAGAGTCGATATGTAGAGTCGATATGTAGAGTCGATATGTAGAGTCGATATGTAGAGTCGATATGTAGAGTCGATATGTAGAGTCGATATGTAGAGTCGATATGTAGAGTCGATATGTAGAGTCGATATGTAGAGTCGATATGTAGAGTCGATATGTAGAGTCGATATGTAGAGTCGATATGTAGAGTCGATATGTAGAGTCGATATGTAGAGTCGATATGTAGAGTCGATATGTAGAGTCGATATGTAGAGCCGATATGTAGAGTCGATATGTAGAGTCGATATGTAGAGTCGATATGTAGAGTCGATATGTAGAGTCGATATGTAGAGTCGATATGTAGAGTCGATATGTAGAGTCGATATGTAGAGTCGATATGTAGAGTCGATATGTAGAGTCGATATGTAGAGTCGATATGTAGAGTCGATATGTAGAGTCGATATGTAGAGTCGATATGTAAGAGTCGATATGTAAGAGTCGATATGTAAGAGTTGATCGATATTTAACGTGTAGAGCTACGTAAATTCAGTTCAGGTGTGTAGGTACCCGCTTTATTGAATCTGTCATCGGCGTTGCTTGTGGTGGGTTTCAGGACAATGGATGAAGTACGACGCTCAAGATCTCGTCACACACATGGCAGCCCAGTACTTCCCAGTGGAGGCGACCTCGCCGGAGTTGATGAAAGAGGCGGGGGAAGCAGGCGAAGGCAGTTGCGGACACCAGAGGCAGCACGACGCAGCGGCACGCGCAGCCGCGGCCCAGGCAGGGGAAGCAGGCGAAGGCAGTTGCGGACACCAGAGGCAGCACGACGCAGCGGCTCGCGCAGCAGCGGTCCCCAAAGGTCCAGGAGAGGCAGCCAAGGTAGCCCTACATCCTTCCTAGCTAGGGATCAGGACGAAATACATAATATTCTAAATCGGAGTCGTAGTAGAGTTCGTCGTAGGATATCACGTAGTAGGACGCCAAGATCACATTACGAACCGGTGCAACGCTATACGGTTGCACGTTATAATAGAGCTTCACGCAGTCACGAACGGTCAGGCAGTCTGATGACACGTGATCGCTATAGGGAACGTCGCAGGGACTATCGGTCACGAAGCAGACTTAGAGTTCCTACACATTGCGATCGTAATAGAGAAAGCGGGGAACTCATGTCAAAATTCGCAGATCTTATTGGTAGCCTTACTAGCAGCAATAAAATTAAAAAAGAAACATTTTCAAACACCAACGTCATTCCTGAGTTTGACCCCTCGTTAAAGAACCAAACGGTTGAAAAATGGCTCTTAAAGGTGAATGAAAGTGCGACTTTGTATGAGTGGACCGAAAGACAAACCATACACTACGCTTTACCAAAGCTTGTAGGTATCGCTAAAAAATGGTACGAGGGTTTACCGTCCCTTTTATTAAGTTGGACTGATTGGCAAAGTAAATTAAGGAGTGCATTTCCGGCTAATGAGAATTATGGACAGATGATGTTAGACATGCTTAATAGAAGGGCAAAATTTGGGGAATCGTTAGAGACTTATTTTTATGATAAGGTAAGTTTAATTAATCGATTAGAGGTAGTAACTGGTAGGCGTGCAGTGGAGTGTATACTTCATGGCATAGACGATAGATCGGTTCGGATGGGTGCAGAAGCTGCACAGTTCGATGATTGTGACAAATTGTTAGCGTATCTACGTAAAGTAAATGTTCAAAAGTCAGACTCGAACGTTAAGAGCCATCTAGCGCAACGCAACAATAAACCTATATACAGGCCCAAAAATATAGGCAAACCGTTAATTAGGTGTTACAATTGCAGAGAAGAGGGCCACCCTGTTTCAAAATGTCCCAAACCTGTCAAAAAGTGTAACAAGTGTTCAGCAATTGGTCACATAGATTCTGAATGTTTTCGCCAGGTAAAAAAATCTAATAATGGTGAAAACAAAGCTGTGATGGCCATAAAGTCTCCTACAGACAAAAGTAAGTCGGATAAATATGTCCAGAATATATTTGTTAATGATGCACCAGTAGATGCTTTTATTGATATGGGCAGTGAATTGACCTTGATACGCGAGAGTGCAGCGAGGGACATTTTTAAACAGTGGGACACTTCAAACACATATCCTATGCTAGGGTTTGGTGGGGCATTGGTAGAGTCAATTGGGTCACGTGAGGCTGAGGTTAGGATACAAGGTGTAAAATGTATAGTTACATGTGTAGTGGTACCGGATCTATTTTTGAAACACTCTGTCCTTATTGGTCAGACTTTTACTGAACAGCCTCACGTGAGGATCATAAAAACATGTGATGAGTTGCTTTTTGAAAGCTCTGTTGAATGTACTGATAGGGGGAAGTTAGAATTAAAAGTCTGTGAAGAAACCACTTTACAAGAACCCGGCCCCGTTAGTGTTTGCTGTGATACGGGCTATACTGGATTGATATACGTAACTGGAGGTTATCGGGGGCAAATAGGTAGAGAATATCTTTTAGAAGAGGGTGTATATAGATTAGTGCAAGGAAAAGGTGATATTCTTGTTAATCCTATATCGAAGCCAATAAACTTTAAGTTGAACAAACTAATTGTGCGGGCGGAAGTCGTTCTAGAATCTTTTGGTATACACAAAATTAATAAACTAGAAAAGGCAACCAAACCACTTGAACCATTTACCATGGACGAATTGAACATAGGAGATCTACCCGAGGCAGATAAGGTTAAACTTGTAGAGTTAGTTAATTCATACCGAGATTGTTTCGCTACCTGTTTGCAGGAGTTGGGTTGCACTGATATAGAGAAAATGAGTATAGATTTGAGAGACAACGAACCAGTAGTGTATAGACCGTACCGCATGTCTGTAGGTGAACGGCAAGAAGTACAAGGGATGGTAGATGAATTAGTTGATACTGGAATTGTTCGCGAGTCTAATTCACCATACGCGAGTCCTATAATTTTAGTGAGGAAGAAGACCGGCGATAAGAGGTTGTGTATTGATTATAGGCAACTTAATAAGAAGACTGTTAAACAACACTACCCATTACCTTGTATGGAGGATCAGATGAATCGCTTAGCAGATAATAGGTATTATTCAGCATTAGATCTGGCAAGCGGTTATTACCAGATAGAGCTATCTGAGGAAGCTAAGCCGAAGACCGCATTCGTTACACCGGACGGCCAGTGGGAATTTAACAGGATGCCGTTTGGTTTGTCGAATGCGCCAGCGGTGTTTCAGCGTACTATAAACAAGGCTCTAGGATCGCTTAGATATAATTCAGCGGTAGCGTACATGGATGACATTCTAGTACCCTCGGTGACGGTAGACGAAGGATTGCAAAAGTTAGAAGCCATCTTCAAGAATATGAGAGCATCAAATTTAACTTTAAAATTGACGAAATGTAAGTTCTTTCAAACATCAGTAGAATTTCTAGGTTTTGAGATAAGCGACAGTGGCATAAGGCCTGGCACAAAAAAGACTGAGGCTGTTCAGAATTTCCCCGTACCCAAGAATGTACACAATGTAAGGCAGTTCATTGGTTTGGCGAGCTTTTTCAGGAAATTTATAAAGGGTTTTGCAACGATCGCCAAACCACTGACTAGTCTACTGAAAAATAATGCTCCTTGGGTTTGGGGAGAAGAACAGACCCAGGCCTTTGAGCAACTAAAAATGCAGCTTGTGTCCCGACCAATTTTAGCTTTATACAATCCCTCCCTATATACTGAATTGCACACTGATGCTAGCAAGTTGGGGGTAGGGGGAATGCTATTACAAAGGCAAAAAGAAGGAGAGTTGAAACCGGTGGCATATTACAGTCGCCAGACTTCACCAGAGGAGCAACATTACTCGGCATATGAACTGGAGACCTTAGCGGTGGTCACATCCCTGGTAAAATTTAGAACATATCTCTTGGGGATGCCATTTACAATCGTAACAGATTGCAATTCATTACGAGCAACGTTTACAAAAAGGGACATGTTGCCGAGGGTTGCCCGCTGGTGGAGTCTTATACAAGAGTTTGATTGTGACGTGAGGTACAAATCTGGAAAGGGAATGATGCATGTCGATGCGTTGAGTAGGAATCCGGTGCATGAGGATATCGTTAACTTTGACCATCCTACGGTATTTCAAATAAATGATGCTTGGCTAAAAACTGTTCAGTCTGACGATAGTGAGGTGAATAGGATTAAAAATATACTACTGGATCCCAACAGCAACAATGTCGTTGAAGTCAAAAATAATTTTTGTTTGAAAAATAATAACGTTTTCAGAATAACACCTAGCGGACCCAGATGGTTAGTACCGAGAGGTGTGAGATGGCAAATTTTGCGAAAGTGTCATGATGACATCGGACATTTTTCAGTTGATAAAACCTTTGAAAAGGTTAGTGAAAACTATTGGTTTCCTAGAATGCGGAAGT
Organism: Cenopis cana; assembly: GCA_951800055.1. Classification (NCBI taxonomy): domain Eukaryota; kingdom Metazoa; phylum Arthropoda; class Insecta; order Lepidoptera; family Tortricidae; genus Cenopis; species Cenopis cana. Next base: position 14,950,319 of record OX637489.1, read on the forward strand.
TTATAAGAAAGTATGTTGGGGCTTGTTTAGAATGCGCACTTAGTAAGGCTCCTTCTGGAAAAAAATCTGGATTTCTACACCCTATTCCAAAAGTACCAACGCCATTTCACACTCTACATGCCGACCATTTGGGCCCTTTTAACCCTAGCCGATCTAAAAATAGGTACCTACTAGTGATCATAGAGGCATTCACGAAGTTTATTGTCTTAAAACCAGTAAAAAGTACTAAAGCGTCTGTTACAATTAAAATTTTTAGAGAGTATTTCGGTACGTTCGGTTTACCAACAAGACTCATAACAGATAGATATTCTTCATTCACTGGAAAACGGGTCAAATCATTCCTAAAAGAGTTAGGTGTGCAACATATAATGAATGCGGTTGCCACTCCACGTGCAAATGGGCAGGTGGAGCGGTACAATCGCACCATCCTTGATGCACTTACGGCTATAAATCATGGTCGGGATGAGGAATTGTGGGACGATAAAGTCATAGACGTGCAATGGGGTCTCAACAATACAGTAAATAAGGGAACAGGTAAAACTCCAGCGGAAGTATTATTTGGGCTGAAATTAACAGGGATGACTGAAGGTAAAATAGTTACAGTCTTGCATGATGATGATTTGTTGGTAGACAGAGAAATTGACCTTGATGACATTAGATCTGATGTAAGCAATCATATTATAGAGTCACAAGCAAAACAGAAGGAAAGGTTTGATAAAAGTAGGAGTGAGCCGCGTACCTTTAAGGTTGGAGACTTGGTTAGGGTCGAAAGAAACACTCTATGCCCAGGAAAAAGCAAGAAGTTAAAAGCTAAATGTTACGGTCCTTACAGAGTAGTTGAAGTTTTGCCAAATGATAGGTATTTGGTGGAGGATACACCTTTAACAAAAAAGAAGGGTAAAGCAAGTTACAAAGGGGTGCACCCTGTTGATAGAATACATCCGTGGTTAAGTTTCAAAGGAGTGGGAGATAGTGAAACAAGTGATGAGGAGGAGGAAATAGAGACGGGTAATAACGAGACTATGGAGGATACAAGTAGTATGGAAATTGAAGGATAAAGTTAAAAATGGAGTCTCATTTTAACATTAATGATTTAGTGTAAAAATAATATTGATTTAGGGAGCGTAAAAAGAAAATAATTATATACTTACCTGAACGATCATGCGCCCTGAAAATACAAAAGATATGTTGTAGGATAGGATATAGAAAGGATATAGGAAGGGGAAGGATATGCATTGGGTGGATATGCATTGGAAGGATATAAATTGGAAGGATATAACTTGGAAGGATATAACTTGGAAGGATATAACTTGGAAGGATATAACTTAAAAGGATATAACTTGGAAGGATATAACTTGGAAGGATATAACTTGGAAGGATATAACTTGGAAGGATATAAATTGGAAGGATATAAATTGGAAGGATTTTGTAAATGAAGGTTATGTATTTGGACAGATTTTCTGAGATAAATTTGTGTAATTATGAGAATGTATGTAATTTAAATTGTGTGATAATTTGTGTCGTGAGTAAAATTTTGTTAAAATATTTGATAGGTAGCATCACTGCACGCTAAACCATCAATTTGTAAGTTTAAACATAGAATTGTATTGATATAATACATAGATTTAGTATTATTATTTTTTTTGACGATTTTTTTGTCTTCCTATATAATTACAATAATTGCAATTTAATATAGTTATTGATAGTTTATTGTTTATGTATAATAAATGAAAACAAATTCGGCACGTACAGGATTCACGAGGACGTGAACTGAAGTCAGGATGGACGAATTTGTTAGCATTTAATATTATTTAATAATTATTGTTGGTATTAATATTGTTAATTAATAATTATTTATTAATAGTTTAGTTATAATGTTGGCAACACTGTCAAATATAAACGCTTGCTATTGACTGATGTTGGCGCCACTGGAAGCATGATGCTATTGGTTCGTTCAAATGGCGCCAACATTAGTCGTTAAGAATAAGATAAGAGCTGTTGATTCTGTTCATTCGATCGCTAGCACTCGAAGTGCGAACATTGTAAAAAGCTGTGCTGAAGAATAAACATAGTACATGGTTAACAAGGACTTATTATTCGACGCCCGTGCTAGTCAACCTCGGAGCACCTATGGAAGATTAACAGGATTGAGAAATAGAACAGAGGAGAACAGCGGGACATCCATCGATTTGAATCGATTATTACAAGAAAGCCATATCCAGTTTAGCAAGATTTCTCAGTTCACGACCCCACTTCTTGTAAAATGTGTTCCACGAGATAGGACGCTCCACTTGAGACTTTTCGCTCCAACTTTTACCGCGTGAGTTCCGAATTAATAACCAAATTATAAACTCGAAAGACTCGGTGGAGTTTAATTTTTACTAAAACATTCCTTATGAAGGGGGGGGGGGGGGGTGTTTTAACAGAAGCTATGTATTTACTTTAAGGCGCCTGTAGAGGTAAGCACTCTCCATACAAACTTTGTGCAAGTTTTTCTTTGCTTGTGTATGCATTACACTTATGATTTTTGGTCAGTATGCTTATTTTATCCAGACCCCTCAAGAAAAAAAAACCATTTATTTTTATTTTTTGTAAGTAGTTTATTAATTTTCATTTTTTTGAAATTATTGAATTTTTTTGCTTGACATTCTTCGTATATCCAATATTAACAACCGAAACAATATATATATGCGGGAGTGCCAAAACCGACGAATAAAACTTGCACAGAGTTTGTATGGAGAAGTCCTTGCCTCTACAAGCGCCTTAAGAGGAATGCCTAGCTGAAGAACTTTTCAAATCTTGAATTTTTGACATAATGTTTCTGTCGCGCTGCTGGGAGCGGGAGCGGGCGCTGTCTATGTGTGAGCGCACGCAAACAGGCGCGAGACGTGAGACATCGCCCGCGAATTTACTTACTGACCCCGCATACAATTAATTAGTATAAGGAGCTGTAGGTACGTTTTTTGGCTGGCGTTGTATACAGGAATAAGACTCTTCTCAAAAATGGCCCGCAAAATGAACATTACTCACTTGTGTTGGATGGTAAAGTGTGCCTATAGTTTAAGGTCATATCAAAATTAAAATATTTTTTAAGAAAAAAAACTTATTGCACTTATATTTTGTATTTATTTAAAAGACGAATCGTATCTAATTCAAATGTTGTCATCGTTAACAAATGGTAAGGGTATACAACCTGTGCCAGGCCGTTGCCGACAAGCCCTTACGACAGAGCGACCTTGGTCCGCAAAGACCGGAAACGGAAAGGAAAGTAAATCAAATTTTCAAACAAAAACTTGCTGGTAACAACTGTCTAAGGCTGGTTTTCCACTAGAGCTATGCTATGCTACCTTGATATGGATGCGTTTGAAATCCACCAATCACATTCCTTTGTTCACATATCATAGCTCTGGTGGAAAAGGGTTCAGCTAAGCTATGTTTTTTATATGGAATGATGCGTGCTATGGATGCGTGCTGTGGATGCGTGCTGTGGATGCGTGCTGTGGATGCGTGCTGTGGATGCGTGCTACGGGTGCGTGCTACGGATGCGCGCTACGGTTGCGTGAGCGCTTCCCCCTTCACCGCGCTGCCGCTCCCCGCGCCCCCGTCGATACATCGCATAGCTCGAGCTGCGCATCTTCCTCGCACAGATACGTAGCATAGCATTAGTGGAAACGGTCACATAGTTTCGTAGCGTAGCATAGCTCTTTATGTGACTTAATCAAGTAAAAACCGGCCAAGTGCGAGTCGGACTCGCGCACGAAGGGTTCCGTACCATTAACTATAATAACGGCAAAAAAACATGTTTGTTGTATGGGAGCCCCTTTAAATATTTACTGTATCTCGTTTTTTAGTATTTTTTGTTATAGCGGCAACCGAAATACATTATCTGTGAAAATTTCAGCTGTCTAACAATTACGGTTCATGAGATACATTTTTAATACATTTTTACGATTTTCAGTACATCATAAACCTCTTTTATTAAGTGAATTATTGATGTTATCTACGTTACCTAGTCTAGTGCCAAAATGATTTAGCTATACTTAATTCTTTAGAAATGTTTGAAAAATAATTATAAATTCTTCCCGTGTCACCTTGGTCTCAATTCTCTCAAGAATAATTATGATCTCTCGGCTGAATAACTTACAAAAGAAAAAGACCCCTTACTAATACCGAGCGTCCCATAAACCGAGCTTAATCCGTAGAAAGCTGATAGGGCTGCTAAAGTCCTATTCATCCTGAAGGTTTATTGTAGGCACTAGTTTTTACGGAAGCGACTGCCATCTGACCTTCCAACTCAAGAAGAAATTAGACCTTATTTTGGAATTAGGCTTGTCAAGTGGACAACTTGACTGTTAGAAGTTTATAAGTATTATAAATTGGCTTAACGACTGCTATCAAAGATAACAGTCGGTATCAACGGCGTAACGTGCCTTCCAAAGGACGGGAGCGCTCAGTTTGTAACCACTCATCTTCCCCCATCGTAAGACTTAACGACGTTGGGCTAAGTTGCTTAACTTCGCTTACCGCACTCGGTACGCGGGCGACGCTAGGCCACGAAGTTATATATTCACTTAAAATTAAAAAACAAATATTTTTTTTTACAAAGGTACAAAGTTAACTACATTAAACTTGTACAGCCAGTCATAAAACCACGTAACTTAATTTAATATGTCGGCCTCTTTGCATTCAGGCGTCGTATCACTAAAATAAATTCCCAGAATTCCACGAAGCTTTTTATGCAGAAGCAAACACAGCAAGTCACAGTTTTTACGGGCACAAAACGTATTTTAAGGCGACTTCCTGACTTGGCGGGGCAGGATCGATATGTGACATTTTCTTCTTTGACGTAAACTTACTGACGTCGCAAAGATTCTCACTTGACATAATACCTACTGTCAGTATAACGTTTGCGCAGTGGTAATATCATGCGCAGAAGCAGAGCAGTACCGCCTTCGCATCGTCCCGCTACCGCGCATCCCGCGCCAGTCAGGAAGCACTCATTTAAATGTAGGGGCGCAGTAAAAAATGGTATCGAGTCGACTGACAGCTGACACTGGCATTTGACACTTTTCTCATATCGTACTGCCTCCGCACCGACAAATCAGGAAGTCTCCTAAATGGGATTTTAAAATACAGCGATTGCCCGTTAAAACGGAATACCATTTTAGAGAGTAATGTTTAACGATAGCGTTTTTATGGAATGTTTGATTTATATTCTGTTAGGATTTAGTTTTATGATATTGCTTGTTCAAAACGTGTGCCTGAAAGTATTTAAATGGTTTTTATGAAGGGAGCTAAACACTAAATTGCTTTTTTATTTAGTGTCGTGCTTAAACCGGTAATAATCGCTCATTTTACCGTCAGCCTCATCTTTGACCCTGGCTAGATGCTGGCTAAGATCAATCAATTTTTTAATAGAAAAATAGTAGTTTATGCAACTGGTACATAATGAGGGGCATTAAAACATGCTTGTGTTTTATGAAACGAGCCGAAGGCGAGCTGTCAGCTTGTTTGCCACCGATATGGTATAAAAAAGAAACTGACAGCTAGTCGCACCCTAATATCGTGTCCCAACTACGCCAACAATTATATAAGGCTGCGCTTGGTAAAGCTAAATATTGCAGGCTGCAGCTAACGTATACTGCACTAGATTCAGTAAACAATTTAACGTTCAGATATACTTGTTTACGTACTGTTTTTGGTTGCGTGAACAAAGATAATGGAAATGTAATTTAATTAATGTAGTATGAGAGAGTGATGCGTGCTTGGAAAGGAACGTAGAGAAAGGGACGGTGTGATATGTGTGAGCGAGAAAGGTATAGCGTGAAGTAGGCTAAGGGTCAGTTGCACCAACATACGAACACAGGCCGGTCATCGTCAAATATGGCGCCGGCAGCTGTCATCCCATAGAAACTTGTCAAACTTTCCATACAATCAGATTTGACGAACACCGCTTACGATTACAGACGGTTTGGTGCAACCCAGCCTAAGTGTATACTTAAATTCCGGTTGAACAGAATGATTTGTAATGGTGTAGTTATATCATTACACTTCTTTTCTCTCTCCCTGTGAAATTCAGAAGTACTTGTGCGCTATGTTGAGAGCAGAGGATAATTATGTATTTATGTCACACCTGGCCATAAAGCGGCAATTACCGTACATTCCGCGCGCGGGAAATCCCACTTCCTGGCCAGGGGGTGACATAAAATTTTGTACTTAACACGGGCGGTAATAAAGAAAGCCTCAGATCGCATTTTAATCGCCCTTGCCTTCGGCTCGGGCGTCAAATACCTGCGATCTGAGACATTCTTTGTTTTACCGCCCTTGTTAAGTAATGTACTATTATTTCTAGCTGTTGTTTGATCCTCAAATCAAAACGGGACGGCAACGCGCTTATGATTATTCTGAAGTCACAAGCGTTTATGGACTACGGTGTCTGTTTTTATCAGGTGGGCTGTGTGCATGTTTGTCACCGTCGTAGTAAATGGTAAACTAGTACTTAATTTATAGCTTTTTTTTTAGCGAAACAAGTGTATAAGGATCGTAGTATTTGACATTATTTGGCCTTTGCCTATCCAAATGGGATACGTGTATGAGTGTACATGTATGTTAGCACTATATTGTACACAATAACAGGTTATACGTTCATGTCACAAAAGATATGTATATTTTTTACGGATTACCATCGTGTGTGGACTTGAGTGGTTGTTGACTGTGACCAACTAAAGTAATAATAATAATGGCGGGTGCTGTCTCTGTGTGCGTCCCATGACACGTGCAGGGACAGCATCCGCTCGGTGTATCCCTTGCATTTCATTAAATTCTCAAAAGGGCCTCTACGTGTTGGCTAATATGTGGTACTCGTTGGCACTTCGGTGCCTCGGTACTTCGGCTCCGCGCACGCCTCCCAAAGGTCCGGGACACCATTGTCCCGTGAACGGGAAAGACATACAAATAATAATAATAAATAAATATTTGTGGACAATCTTACACAAATCAACCTAGTCCCAAACTAAGCAAAGCTTGTACTATGGGTACTAAGCGACGATATACATACTTATAAAGATAAATAAATACTTAAATACATAGAAGACATCCAAGACCCAAGAACAAATATTCGTGCTCATCACACAAATAAATGTCCCGGCCGGGAATCGAACCCGGGACCTCCAGCTTCGCAGGCAGGGTCACTACCAACTAAGCTAAAGCGGTCGTCAAGTGGGTGTTATAATGATTAAAAAAAATCCTCTGCCCACCAGTTTTGGAGATACAAGAGTGAGTTTTAAATATAATATATTGTTAACACATTTTATTGAAAGAAGCATTAAAAAAAACCGTGCCAATAAACCTATCTCTCAATCTAGAAACTTGCTGAGAAAGACGCTTTCGTCAGTCTCCGTGATACAGCTTACAACGACTTCATATCATTCCATCTTCTATCTTATCTCAATATAGACAAGGTTTAAATTACAACAACTCTACACTTTCCCTAGATCGAACAACTTAATTGTGATTTGGACTACGAAAGGTGTTCTCAATCTGAATGTGGAATCTTGCAGTTTCTATTTTTATTCCAAATGGGAGTATATCCTTTTAAATTTAGAGCGTATACGTCATTTGTTTTTAACGGAGCAAAAATACAGGGTTCTGTTTGGAAAAGAGCTTATTTTGATGAAGATTCTGAGCAGATAAGTCTATTGAAGCTAAATGGATTGCAGTTTCATTTGGACCCTGCAGTTCTTTGATTGTGTGAAGCGATTTGGAATTAGAATTGATCTTATTGCTTCGGGGAACTGTTTTATTCATTGCACCAGTAGTTCTTCTCTTTGTTGTTTGCTTCAATTCCCGTACAAAGTGTGCACTTTACCAGTTTTCTGATTTTCAAAGGTCAAAATATTAACAATTCAAGTAGGGTTTGCAATCCAGATTCGAAATGTATGGAAGATCCGGATAATTCGGGTGCAGATCCGGATAATTTCATACAATTAGGATCCGGATTGCAAACCCTAAATTCAAGCATGAAACTGTCAAGCGGCAGTCGTGTTTTCAAATCTTGACTCGTAGTAATGTTATTGGGAACTTATGCATGGTATAGTACATATTTGAAATTTACCGATAGTTTTTAGGTGAAGAAAACCGTTGTAAGAAAATAAAACCTGCATACGTCATCGACGCAGAATTCAATAGTTGTATGTAAAGTCTCCAACCCGCACTGATACAGCCAGCGTGGGGACTACTGCCCATTCCTCATGCCCAGAAAACGTACCTTGTATAGTTAGTACAAAACTCCAAGTACTGTCAAATTAACGCAAGCAAAATCTACCTTACAGTCAGAGCTCTAAGTCGAGTTTTGCTTGCGTTCGTTTGACAGAATTTGGCCTTAGAGTTGTGTACGAACTATACCTATGTAGGCTAATGATGATGTTTATTAGTTTCCTCCTTAACTAAAATGTTGAACAGAGCTTCCGTAAAAAGCGGGATGGTTAATTGCAAACTCACGCGTGTTAGAGCGGGACATTTGCATTGGGGATACCTCCCCTTAACCACATGCAAAAATAAGGAAGTGGGTACATCTCATTATCACTGATAGTCCTACACGTTCTTTTGGCGGAATCGCAAAGGAATTTATTGTTAGATCCATTCTTAAACTACAGAGGTTCAAAATATGTAAAATGTGCTAAAATAAGGTAAAGGTAATAATAAAGGAATACCTAGTCAGGTGCTAAAATGTGGGTTGAATATTCAGGTGCATAGAACTTGCTCAAAATATGTCCTATTAGCATAGCATTTATTTCAACAATTAATATATATAAAAGTAATTAATAAGTATAACATTGCAATAAAAAACTTAAAGCTAAAAGTTACCCATAGTGAATTAAAGTTTTTGAGAGGACATTAATGATACATTCGATACAGTATATTTTTGCACTTCACTGTACAAACATTTTATCACGAAGCGAGAATATATCATACTCGTAAAAATTTCTCGTCACATCCATCATATGAATAGGATAGTTTCATGGGTTTTATTACGTAATCACTCATCGCAACCAGTTGCATACGAAATGTTGTAGGACGTAAGAGATCCATTATTATAATTTTTTCCCATTTTTCTTGTGGCACAAATTTTGTGAATTACATTAATGTCGCCGAATAAATGCCAAATGAGTTGATGCATTACTTTTACTGCCAAAGATTAGAAAATAATAAGTGGAGTCATTATTTTTTTACTCAGTCTAGGTGCTCAAACAATACCTTTTAAAAATGACACAACCAAGTGATGGTTACGGTATTTGTTCTACCTCATCTAAAATCTCATAAAAGGATATATGAATAAAACTTCACAATATCGTACCTTATCAAAAAAAGGCATTCCCGAAGACTGTTGCATCTGGATCACCGTGCCGCGGCACGACGCCGTGCCGTCGCACCGTACAAGGCACCGTGCCACGACACGACGCCGTACCGTCTACCGGCGGTATGTGCTTCTGACAAACATCACGTAGGTACCTAATGCTAGGGACACATTTCCACGGTACGGCACCGGCCACCGTGTAAGAGCCCGGACACATGTCCACGGAACGGCGCCGCGCCGTACGCGGCAACGTACAATGAACAAAGGCCGCAGACGGTGTCCAGTGCCGTACCGTGGACATGTGTCCGGGCCCTAAAGTTCAAAGTCATCGATTTGCACAAACTAATAAAGTCCATAAAGTGCAGAATTTATTTGATACTAGCTTTTGCCCGCAACTTCGTCTGCGTAGTGCGTAGAACTCGGTCATCGCGTTAGAATTTTATCGCTGTTCTTTTATTTCAGGTGGTTACCTAGTTATCTCTGTTCCATACAAACTTCCGGGATGGGATGAAAACTATCCTATGTCCTTTCCTCGGACTCGAACTCGGAACTATATTCGCACCAAATTTCATCTAAATCAGTTCAGCAGTTTAAGCGTGAAGGGGTTACAGAGAGACAGAGTTATGCTAGGCCTATAAACTAAGTTCCAAGTCTCATTGAAAATAAATTTTGTTTTCAACCCTTCAGAGGGCGAATTTTGAAAAACTCTGAAATCTGTTTTTTTTTTAATTTTGATGTTTAGTCAGGAAGTTTTAAAGTTTCTATCTTAAAAATAATTTTGTTCTCCATACAAAATGACCAGGAGGTCATTTAGGGAGTTAAAAGATTAACTAAGTTTCACAGAAACCCTTTTTTAAGACATTTAGGGATGAACTTCGAAAAACGCTGAATTTTGTTTTGTTGTATTTAAACAGAGACTGTAAAAAATTTGAAGTCTTTCACTTTAAAAAATGTTGCTCCCCATGAAAACATTAAACCCCTTTTTAACCCCTTGAGGGGATGAATTTAAAAAAACGCTGAAATTAGTTTTATTTAAACAGAGAGTCTCTGTAAGAAATTTGAAGTCCCTCATTTTAAAAAAAAATTGCTCCCCATACAAACTTTGAACCCCTTTTTAACCCCTTCAGGGGTTGAATTTCAAAAAACGCAGAAATTAGTTTTGTTTTATTTAAACAGAGAGTCTCTGTAAGAAATTTGAAGTCCCTCATTTAAAAAAAATTGCTCCCCATACAAACTTTGAACCCCTTTTTAACCCCTTCAGGGGTTGAATTTCAAAAAACGCAGAAATTAGTTTTGTTTTATTTAAACAGAGAGTCTCTGTAAGAAATTTGAAGTACCTCACTTAAAAAAAATTTGCTCCCCATACAAACTTTGAACCCCTTTTTAACCCCTTTAGGGGATGAATTTTAAAAAACGCTGAAATTACTTTTTTTCCATTATTATAAGGAACTTTTACACAAAGTTTGAAGACTCTCACTTTAAAAAAAATTGCTCCCCATACAATATTTCACCCCCATTTTCAACCCTTTAGGAGACGAACATTTTGAAAACGCAGATATAACTTTCATTGTCTTATTTTAAGGAGTCTTTGTACAAAGTTTCAAGTCTGGACCTTAAAAAAATTATTGCCCCCCATACAAACTTTGCACCCCTGTTTTACCCCCTTAGGGGTGGAATTTCCAAAAATCCCGTCTTATCCCTTGCCTCCGTTATATAACCTAACTATAGTGTAAATTTCAAATTTCTAGGACCGGCAGTTTCGGCGGGGCGGTGATTAATCAGTCACCCATCAACTTTATATATATATAGATAGATGAAACGTCAATTAATAATTAAAATGATAGATGGACGTTCGCCAGTGTTCGGCATTCGTCGCAAACAACTAATTGTCTCTTTCCAAACCTAGACGTGCAATATTTACTGCCGGGTACAGTAATGTGTCTTTTACTTGGTAGGCGTGACTTACAGAATTGAGGCATTCTCTTGAGGATACTCATTAGCGAACTGTACCCTTGCCATGAGTTTGCAATGTTTGCAATACCGTACTCGCTAGCGACTGCGTAAACGATTTATATAGTATGGCGATTCTTAGTTCTATTGCGTAATCGCCAGAGGCGCTGTACTTTTGTCCATACTAAATTTTTTACGCAGTCGCTAGCGAGTACGGTGATGCAAACATTGCAAACTCATGGTAAGGGTACTATCACCGTAGCTGAACGGATACTGTAATGAGTTTTACTGTGTACGTAACTGAGAGAGTGCATTCATCGGCTCTATGCGAGTCGTTTGCGAACGACGTATACAATACACTGGTAACTGTAACCGCACGGTTATACGTCGAGATCTGTAACTGTAACCGTGCGGTTAAAGTTAAAGCTTACTGTGAGTAGTAGTACAGGTACCCTGATTAACGGGCTAGGAAGCCTAATTATAGTTGAATTGTAATCCGCTCTTTTTCTATAAATCCCTATCGAAACACATAACAGGAGAGACGAATATAATTTGCCAATGATATTATTTTACATGGGTCATGTCATGTTCGTTTACCAGTCATCAGATACACGCGTAGCGATATAAAAACGTAGAAGCTGAATGTAGCACAGAAATACTACATTCGCCTACTTCTCTTTATTTTTGGACGCGTTTAATTTCTATTTTAAAACACTCGCACTCGCTACGGCTTTACCCGCGTCGTTGCCTCAAAAGTTTTTAGCTAAAGCCGGTCATTGTGTTTCAAAATGTTTGGCAACCGTCTGCTTGCAATCTGCTCGGGCAAAAACCGCAGCGTACATTTACGGCCACTGAAATGGGTACGTGTTAACAATTTTTGAAGTGAAAACTTCTTCAGCGGTGCTGAGCACTTTTTGTGATGGGGAATAGTAGATTGTTTGACAAGGGGCTAAAGTAAGCCATATTACCACGAGATGGTTATTTTCCCGAACGTAGTGAGGGGAAATTGTTCGAGTGGTAATATGGCTTTTAGACCCGAGTTATACACTCTACTTTTCACTTCGATTGCGAGAAAACACATTAAACACAAATTATCCACCTTCAATGAATAATTTAACTCTTGGCGGGCGTATAGTCTAATTTGACAGCATGTTTTTTTTACTTAGGCCAGTACCATGCCTCGCTATGCGTGTTCGCATAAAAGCCTTATCACACTACCCTATCGGTAGGGTAGTGTGATAAAGCTTTTACGTATTCGCCTCCCTTTCTTTTGCTATATTAAAGAAGGAGATGCAACACGCGCTTTTTTTTTCTTTTAAGAGACGCATTTCCTTTGACCATAGACACCGCTTAATCTTTAAAGAACTGAAAAAAGTCTTTCCTGATTGGTCGATTTTAGTACAGCTGTATTCTGGTTGGTTGATATTTTTACCAAATATTTTTTTATCTGTCAAATTACTGTTCTGTGATTGGTGGATTTAATAGGTGAAGTATTTTGATTGGTCAAATTAAAATGTTTGGTGAATCATAAATATGTATACATATTTTCCCTAGGGCTTAAATGTACTACTTTAGCCCCGCTTCACAAGTCTAATATGACACACTTTTCGAGCATGAGAAGTGAAAAATGTTTTAAACTCGCGACCGGTCACGTGACCGACAGATGCGACAGTTCATCAGATTGAAATTCGTAAGGTCTCAATATAAGTAGTGGATGGAAGTACGCCTAGGACGCTCTATGACCAGCTAAGTTGACCCCTCCTAATATCGTAAGACGGACACGTGACCTGTAGAAGGTGGATATTGGTAACAGCGCCACCTATGAACAAACAAGCGAATTTTCTCATCGTGCAGTTTACCGTGTTAAGTTACAACCGACAGCAGCGTTCTGTATAGTTAGTGCCTTGTATTGTTCGTAGGTGGCGCTGTTATCAAAAATGTATTAAGTGAAAACTTCTTTATCATGTCATTGAGTTTTCACTTCTGCCGGCACCCCCGGAGTGCATCCCGTTGTTTTTTTACACGACTGCCCAAAAAAAAGGTTTCATGTATGTATGTACGTATGTATTTTATTTGCCTTTTTGGGTTGTAAAATTTGCAACAAAAGTCAGGCAGCAATGGCTGTAAGGGAAGGAATTTACACCACAGGATAGTGAGGAAACCGGTCTATATAGTCTAAACACTGTCTGGTTTTCGCTCTGGGCTGGAAGGTCAGATGGTTGCTTTCGTAAAACTAGTTCCTACGCCAAATTGTGTAGGTGTTAAAACGGACCCCTGACTCCTTAGGTCAAAACCGGTAAAATACTAGTAGAATAAAGGATGGTAAAATTTACCACATTTTAGTGGCCAGTATTGTACGAAACTTTATAAATGTTGCACAGAACAAATGTAGTGAGTTTTGTTGAAACGAGATGGTACAAACATTAACTAAAAGATAAATAAAACTTCTGTTATTCTTATTGTTCTAGTATTTACATAGAACAATCAGAATTTTAATAGAATTTAATATTAACTACAACATTTCGGATAGTAGATTGAAATGGATAAATGAAGAAATTTTATGCATGAATATTTAAATGTAGTAATCTGCAATCCATTTATTTTAAAAGATATTACTTATGTTATTAAAGGACCAAATTCATATTCATTCAAATTCAGTTCACTAACGAAACAATATATTTTAATATGGAAACAAACAATGAAACAAAACTCAACCTAAGCAAAGAAAAAACTTACAGATAAACAATTTGTCCCAAGTCGCCGTCAGCGGGTAGGGTGCCCAGAAGGCTGCCCGCATTGCCACGCTGAATCTTATAATGTGTGCGTGTGTGTGTGTGTCTAATATTGGCCAGCCCTCTGGTCACCAGAGGTTTCTTTTAGGCGCGGCGACATTTTTTTCTATAGTCGGCGGTTTTCTACTTGGTCCCTATGGTCCAGTGTGTCGACCCCAAACGCCTCAAATAAATAATCCTCTCCCTACTTGCAGTGTTTGAGGTCATCGGTGAGAGATGCAGAGAGGATGCAGCAGAGCCGGCATTGTCTATCTATATCTGATACGCATGGACCTAAATGACATATACCCAAAGCAAGGGGCTTGCAGTGGGCGGCGCGCGTCGCTTTAAATGCCTACCGGTCGCTCGGCCCGGGGCCGGCCGTCAGTAGAGGGCCGCCCGCCGTCGCGCGAACGCGTCTATATATGCACGTTACCGCTGCCACCGCAGACTAGAACGCGACGAGCGACGAGTCGATAGCCCTAACGCTACACGTGCCGCGTGTGAATGAATACAAGTTATACGATAGACAGAGATGCACAGAGTAGGCATGTTTTTTATGCCTAAACGCCGTTTTTGTTAGAAAGTGAAGCTTCTGTACCTACTTGTACTATTACTTATTCTGTGCCCAAAGCGAGTCTTAGCCTCCGACACGATTTCATAGTCCATAATTTGGAGGGCCCGACTTATGATATTATAGTTGTATTCTAATTTCCTACACTGTAAATATATGCCATACGATTAAATAAATAAGCGGGCCGATCCTCTTTTCATGACGACTGACAAACATCATAAGTAGTGTGTGTCGTGTGTGTAACAGCGGTCTATGATTATATAATAATTTATCGCCGGGTACTGTACTTACTTTACTGTATTATGTTTTGTTTTCTTATAAAAACCAAATTAATTTTACGGTCGGTTGGGAACCTTAAATGTGTGTATGTGTGTAAGAAGTCCGACTCGCACTTGGCCGGTTTTTTATATTTATACAAAATAATTTCGTAAATTGAGAAACATAGCACCTATCATTACTCAAACTAATTTGAGTGCGCCCGGTCCAACGATTGTCCCAAATCGTTATACTCGTACACTACCCGCAAAGTTAACTTTACAGTTGCTTCAATCTTGAGGTCTTTAGAAATTAAAACTGTTAAGGGTTAAGGAGTTGCAGAACTAAGTTTGTGAAAGCGTAAGAGAGACAAAGGTCGTCATATTGACGGCGAAGAAAGTGTCAAAAGTGACGTGGAAGTGACGTGGGTCAGCAATATACGTGCGAGGGGTTCTAATTTGTATTGTCGTAACGTGTCGCACGGGTTGTGGGTCTTAGGGTGAAGTGGTTAGTTTATGAACAGTAGGACAGTTCTAATTAATAACTATTAACTAAAGGCTCGGTTGAGACAAGAGAGTGTTTCCTCCGCTTTCTAATTTGCACCTTGCAATTTAAGTCTGATTTAATACTTCTGACAATGATGCTCTCATATGCGCTCAGGCGCAGAACACAGTATTGTCCGTCATGTCAGAGCCTATCAAAAGAATGTGTATGGAACTGATATCTTTGGGCCTGTGTAAACTGCGTTTTTATACGCGCCCTTGATGCGCATAGGTCCTTTCTGTTACGTCGTTTCATCAGACGTAATATTTACCCCATGTCGACCGGTGACGCGAATACAAGTCAAGTAAACAAATACATTGTTTTGTTTTGTTTTTTTCGCCGTCAACCCACAGGTAGATAATTTCAACCTAGATTACCCGGTTTTTTCGACAAGCGACCACCCGGTTGGTCATACATATAGTCTCAAAACAAACACGCGTTGCTTTGTCGTGTAAACCGGTTAATTGAACGAAGCCTTTAATAAAACACCTTAAAACCGGTAAATGTCGATTTATGTAACAAAACGGAAGTAAAAATGTTTTATATCAAACTCATGAAATGTACCTGTCTGAAAATTTAAACGGTATCCGAGCGGTACCTATTACATACTGTTTTAATATTCTCCCTGTG
This sequence comes from Cenopis cana, assembly GCA_951800055.1. NCBI lineage: Eukaryota > Metazoa > Arthropoda > Insecta > Lepidoptera > Tortricidae > Cenopis > Cenopis cana. Next base: position 14,966,397 of record OX637489.1, read on the forward strand.
ATTGTGGTACATGTGGTACATAGATTGTGTTGTAAACAATCTCGCTTATTCTTGGCTATCAGTTATAATGGCTGCCATGTAATACTCGCACAACGCTCCACAAAGCTATTAGGAGCTTACTTACCTCACAACATTATGGATATGTTTACTTAATGTTCGTAGAATATTGGTATCTAAATATGGAGTGATTAACAAAGTATAATGAATTCTTAGTCCCGGCACTGGGTCGGTGCTTTGTCAGAATAATTAGCTCTTAGGTACCTACAGAGAGGTTCTCTGTCTAACAAAACCGATGATTGACGGATAACATTTTCAAATTACTGGCACGCCACTGGAACGCGCTTGCCAGATAGCAAGAGATCTATGGTTCTTGCGATAATTACTCGTTACAGAAATTTGAATCAACTTCTGTAATGAGTAATTAAAAATATAATTTAATGAAATTATAAAAACGAAACATAGTTAAAAACCATCATCGACTAAAGACTATCGATTAAAATAACCACACTGAAATCGGTTCTTATTTTCGGTAATATATCGGTGAGTATATATACCGGCAGAAAATTTGGCCCAAATTAGAAAAATGCATTTTTATATATTAAACGTTATTTAATTTATTCAATTTATAGTTTGAAATCACGAAAAGTTTTTGGGCCAAATTTTCTGCCGGTGAGTGTTTATTTTTAGAATACCTATCATATTTTTAGCCCAATCCCGCGCTCGAGGTCAAGCCACAATACAAGATGGTGCTGTTATATTTTATTCCCGATGTATTGAGGACGGTCTTTCTCCAGATTTGTGTCCGTGCCCCTATGTTTTGACACCTTATAACCAACAGTTGACACCTCTGCTAGTCGCCTCTTGGTTAACGACAGGAACCTGTCTTCTCCCGGCGAAAATAACAAAAGAAAACATTATTTTGTTATGCGGCCGGGATCCCAGTCACCGGTAGCGGAGGGCTTTACATAAGATTGCAAGCGTCGCGTCTAGTATTAAATCAGTATTTAACACATTGACGTTTATCTAAGTATATCGATAATACGCCATATCAAAAACTGTACCGCAAATATCAGAGGATACATTGACCGCTTTGCTAAAATCCATGTGTATTTCTTCCTAAAACTTTCGAGCTTCGAAAGTATGTAAAATGGCAGCACTTTATAAGAGCCGTGTTAACATTAGGGGATGTTTCTCCGTGCTCTTTAGATTTACTGCCGACTTGTGCTGAGCGCACATCTTTTGCGATAAGTTGGGGCTACGAGATAAAGTGCCTTTACATTTTGAGCCAAGTTGTTGTCATGCGTCAAAAGTATGCGTAGAAAATAGGCCATGTATTCGGCTTCGGGAGTGGTAAGTTTAACTTTTTATTAGAAATCTGAAAAAAGTATCGAAACTTGGCCTCAAATGGGTTCCAATTATTTTTTCAATGTTTTACATCAATTTCAATATTTTATTGGATCTACACTATATAATAACACTTGTTGCAATAATTACACATCAATTATTGTTAGTAATTAATAACGGGTTATATAAAGTGCAGTTTAAAGTCAGGTTGCAGTTGACTGTTGGTGATATATTTTGCCGGTTTTCACAAGTTACACACTAAACTCATCAAACAGATTGTGCTGCAGTATTATAATTATAGTCACTTATAAACAGCCGGCATTTACTTGTAACCTTTCTACAAATGATTGAAAGAAAGTTAGGTTAGACCTATATGTGCTATCAAATACAAATACAACTACACGATACAGAAGATAAAGCTTAGAGTAGAGGAACCGGAGGTCTTATAGCTAAAAGAACGATTTCTTCCAGACATTATCCCTGTTAACTTCAAGTTATATTAGCGACATAAATCCTAATTACACAAAGCTTTTAACCGCTCATTATCTAGGTCTCGGGTCATTAACCTCGTCTCGTGTGACTATGACATTAGTGTCGTGTTGATGCACTCGTGGAACAGTTGGCACTTAGGACGTGAGTGCTAAACTCTAAAGTATGTTCCTACCTTAACCAGGGGGTATCTCAATGTGCCGGTGAATGCAGCGCTCCATCAGGCAGCCGACCGAAACTCCTGGAGAAGAATACTGGCCATGCTACGTCGGCAGAGTCACGATCCTCAGTCATGAGGGACCGATTGAGGAGGAGGAACCAGGGGGGTCTCACACCGTCAGTTCGAGGGGCCGCTGCAAGTACATCCGTAGATGGTATCATTCAGTGGCTGCCGCGAGCGCCGCGCGCTACGCGTCGTCGCGCCATTCACTTGGTGAGGTCAAAGTTTATTATTTACCTATTATAATTTGGTTATTTGTTAACAGTGGGACTTCTGTACGTAGAACTATTACTTATTATGTGTCCTATCTAACGATAAGGTAAATGTCCCAGTGCTCGACACTGATCCAATATAATATATGGCACTTTCAAACTTATGTCATAGTAGTGAGTCAATAGGTGTCATATATTTGACAAGATGTCAAGCACTGGGATATTTTCCATACATGCAGCTAAAATGTATCATCACACAATTATAAATATAACTTTCGGAGCTTTCCAAATTCACTATCTATATCATTTTTTTTCTAAGAAAATTACTATCGACTGCTGAGCTAAAAATTTTTTGGTACTTTTCTTTCTGTTTGTGTTCTTTTGTTGTTTTTCTTTGTTATTTATTAATTTAAACTTTATTGCACTAAACACAGAATTGTACAAATGGTGGGCTCAATGCCAAATGGCATCCCAAACAAAAATAAATTAACTTGAAATTAAAATTGTCACAACGCGGCGTGGCAACAATGTAGTAAATCGAAAGATAGAAATCAACATTGAATTGAATGGTTTTCCGTACAAAGCGAAGCGATATCGTCCTTAAAATTATACCGTTTTCTCTTACCAATTTGCTTTCATCCATTAAAATGGCAAACATCTCGTCCCAATTACGTCTAATGTTTCAAAGACATCCACGAATTCTAACAACTCAAACACAAATTATTTGAAAGCCCCTTTAGCTGGTGATTCACTAGGGGACAAATGTCCTGCGACACGTCGCTAGCTACGTCGGGTGAAGTAGCGCGACGTTGCCGGACTTCGCTCGACATGTCTGGCAGCATCGCGCGACACGTGTCGCCAGTGAAGCAGCGCGACATTGCCGGACTTCGCTCGACATGTCTGGCAGCATCGCGCGACATGACGTCGCTACGGAAATATAAGTCGCGCGATGTCGCCAGATATGTCAGGCGAAGTTTCGCGAAGTCGCACGACTTCGCCTGACGTCGCTACGGACATAAGTCGTGCGGTGTCGCCAGATATGTCAGGCGAAATCGGCCGGCTTCGCTTGACATGTTGCCGACACATGTCGTGGGACATATTTTGTCCCCTAGTGAATCACCAGCTTTTATCTCTTATTCTTTATTCCTTGATCCGTAATCATGTGATATTATTTTGGATTCCGGTTTTTAGGCTCGTTATTTTTAGATTATGGAATGTTACGTGAGGATCTGATATATGTTTGTTTGATGGAATATCTGAACTGAAAAGCGAAGCATCACGATGCGACTGGGCAGCAATTTGTGCTTGTCTACCTATATTTTGCATTATGCTAAAAAAAACCTGAACACGCCCTTACTAAATATAAAAATAAATTATTTGTGGCCAATCTTACGCCAATTGTCCTACTCCCAAACTAACCAAGCTTGCGGTATGGGTATATGGGTTATAGGCGACGATAGACATACCTAGTCAACCAATTTGATTTCTGGGCCACTTCGTACCTTGTCACAGTGACATTGATATTAAGATCTCTAGCAACTTTCATACAGATTTTCACTGGGACAAGGTACACAGTGGCAAAAAAAAAATTACGAACGTACTGGTACTTATAAAATGTTTTGTAACCTTAATTCAAATGCTTAAGGCGATATATCGATTGAAAGAGACACCCTTTGTTTTTCGCTCACGACAAAACGGGATGCAACCCTCTCCGAGAATGGCTTTTTAGACAAATCTCGTTAAATATCTGACTGTGTGCAGGTTTATTAAATTTCCTCTTGTCAGTACCTATAGATGAGGTAAAATACCATCATATTAACTTAATCGTGTCTTTTAATAATGCGTTGTTTTAGTAGGCTGAGGAAAAAAAGGAAAATATAGACTCTACTTTGGATTTATTTTCTATCGAGATAATTTTAAGCAATCATGTTTCGCTATTGTCAGTACCACAATCATATAGTCAAGAATCATATATCTGAAAATCAGCCCCTACTGTTTGCTAGTCTGGGCAGTACGGCGTTTCAAAGTCTCCAAATTTCTCAGTGTAGCGCCTTAATGGATACGTAAAGCATAAATTAATAAAATATTATGAAACATACAACCAGCTAAAGTGCTTGTAAACATAATGGTTTTACGTTGCGTATTCTTGCACCTTTTTTCTAACCTACCTTAGGTTAGAAAAAAGGTGCAAGAATACGTGTGATATACCTATGTATTACACGGTAATCGATAAACTCCTAACACTAACGATTGTGTCTAAAAGTTCGTGGAGTTTCTGGTAAAAAATTGGAATACATTGCACAAAGCCCATTAGTGTTAAGGCGAACGTTTTTCTTTCTTTTTTGTCGTTCCCTCATGGCTAATGCATGGTTGATGCACACATAATGACTCGGCACCTGACCGGCTCGCCGACAAGCACGCTTCAACCCAACGCAAGCACGGAAAGCATCGCCTCCGTATCGCCGAGGTGGCCGCGCGGCGACGCCGCGTATGCCACGAAGTGTCCACTGGTTGACAGCTTTTTACGTTTGAAGTAGCTTGGCCGTTTCGCCCGCGCGCGCACTGTAAGCGCGGTGACCACTGACCACGCGCGCTCTCTCGCCGCGCCGCCTGCCGGCCGGCAGCGAGCTGCAAGCGCGGCGTTCACCCTGCGATCGCGAGCTGTTCATCCGCTGTTAGGTGGTCCCTGGAATGAACATTTAGCGAGCATGTTTTCCTACAATAAGATTGTGAGTGAGATATTAACGTGTCGGATTTTTTTTTAAATTTATGTCGCTTAGGCTCAGAGTGTGGCACTCAAAAATATATTACCAAACGCAGCATCCTCCACCTTATGGATTGTTCTCATATCTACGCAAGTTTAAATAATCTGTGTCATAAAATTGCGAGTGCAGACAGCCTAATTAGTAGCTGGGCACTTTAGGACTGTGTCGCTCTCACCTGCTGGAAATTTATCACGACAGTTTAAACAGGAAGATAAAGCAATGACAAAAGGTCTTGAATCCCTTGTGAAGCCGACCGTATATGCAAATATTCCAGAATTTAATCTCACATAACTTGTCTAATACGTAACATACCTACTCCAGACTTATTCAAGCGACCCCCAGTACACTCGTTGGCAGACTTTCTTCCACGTTGCGAGACTTTTTTCCGCCCGCGAGACCTTCCAACTTTTTTGCGAAATCACGGGTCCTCCAGACGAGGCGCTTAACTCGTGGGATTATTTTTTGTAGAAAAAGGAAAGGTTAGAATGTTGCGAGAGTTGGCGAAGTACCTAGTAGGCTTTTCGACATGATGGGTATGGTTATTATACTTATTATTTCGACGTTATAAATTTGGTGTTCTAACACGTATAGCCGTATGTAGAGGTAAAGCACGGGTATTTGAATTATTTCACGACCCTGTTATTGATTAATTGTGTTGTTATCAATTCTTCGTATCATAAATACCATTTTATACAATAATTTCTACTTTGTTTAAATAAATAAATACATATTTGTGGACAATCTTACACAAATCAACCTAGTCCCGAACTAAGCAAAGCTTGTACTATGGGTACTAAGCGACGATATATATACTTATATAGATAAATAAATACTTAAATACATAGAAAACATCCAAGACCCAAGAACAAATATTCGCGCTCATCACACAAATAAATGCCCCGGCCGGGATTCAAACCCGGGACCTCCAGCTTCGTAGGCAGGGTCACTACCAACTAAGCTAAAGCGGTCGTCAATAACGCGCGGGCGGCGGTTTATCAATAAGTCCTTTTGGGGGAGGCGCCTTTGTACCAAAATGTCGTAATTTGTTTGTATTTTTTGTGTTTTTTGTGTACAATAAAGTTATTACATACATACATACATAAGTTTCAGTAGGTCCTTACATTTGAACAAAAGGTTTGTATGTACAATATTGAAGCACGAAGTACATCAATTTCATGTTTGTGTATTGTATGAATTCTATCCAATAACAGTGTACAATATTATCCTTTCTGTCTCTGGAAGCTTTATAAAAAACAAATTAAATATTCAATAAAGTTATGTTTCGCTGATACATTTCAATGGAATCTTATTTGAACATTAAAACGGATGAATAAAATACAAATTGTATTGACGATGAATAGCATTATGTCTGGAAAATGGTTACAGTAATTTTGCCGCCCACAATATATTTTCTTTGCCTTAAGGTTAATTTAATCAGCAGAGGATACTTGATGGCATTAAGTCTGCTGTTATCTATAAGGAATTGTTTTTCGTAATAAAAGTTAAATACTTAAATAAATGGATTTGAGAGTGTACGAATACTTATTTGAAAGTGCACGTAAGATTGTGTGCGCGTGAAATGCAAGACGTTTGTCATTCACAAGAGAATTTTATCTCTGCCAAATAGCATGATTTGTACATATTGAATGACCTCACTGTGACCTCTTAGCAATCCAGCCATCCGGAAAAATAAGCAACACTTAGCTACACACTAATATCCGCATTTTTCCGGCCGTCCGAAGCCGAGTGCCAGGTAAGAGCCATCGAGTCGAGACTCTCAAAGTTGAGAGAGTGATGAGAATTCTTGAGGAACGCTCAGCTGTGTTGTGTTGTGACTGAATCACAGTATTCTTGATACTTTCTATGAAGATAATGAGCATAGGGCCCACCTGATACCTACCTATGGACACTTGCGACTTTTAAGAGCCCACATATGAGTGAATTTCACCAAACGGGCATTTTTGTCCAATTCCCATGGAATTTAGAAATACCAATAATACATAGAAAATTCTATGCTGATAATTTGATAAAAAAATTAATAAACACAAATTTTCTTACGGGGTACTTATACTTATAAAATTACGGAAGTTATTAAAATTTGAAAATTTGACCTGGGCACGGGAATTTATCTGTCCATGGGAATTGCCTTTTCTTAGAAAAAATGTATTAAAATTATTATTTACCATCTAATTTATCAAGAATTATAAAGTTCAGTTGTATCGAAGTTATTTAGCCTAATTTTACCAATCATGGGTCACTCTTTTCAAATATTTAAGAAGCTAAGTGTAATTGTAGCATTTGACCCGTTTTCTTTAAATAAACGCATAAACTATAACTCTAATCGATATACTTAGTACAAATTATATTTATTTATGCATTTCATCCATAATTATTGTTATTAAATGAGGTTTATTAACAAAATAAGTCACCCTTCGCAATTCCCGTGTCCCAAAATCAGCTGTTTTGGGTAAACAAGCTATGGGAATTAGGACACGGGAATTGGAAATCTATATAAAAAAAAACATAAAAAATTCAAATCGCATGTTACTAATATTTTAAGTTATCGTTTATATAGAGACACCAAAGTGCTTTATAATGCATACATATGTTAATGATTACTTATGTAAAATTTGAATTTCTAAGGGCCACCGAAATTGCAAGCAAAAGCAAAAACATTGTCGCCCACCCAGAAACCGAAGTACTTAGGTGGTTTACTCGAACTTAATGCGGTTTGCTATATATAGATTTTTATATATAATAGCTGACATTTGAGAGCACATGTGAAGCAGGACGCGAAGCTGATCAAATGTAAACGATGGCTGCCAGGGACCTTTGAATTTTGCCGACAAAATTTAACTCTCGCGCTCGGACGATTTTTAAACATCAATTACAAGTTATTCACCACAGTGAAGTGAATAGTGTCTGTGCTCAGTGATAGTAAATATAATCGAGTTAAAGTTTTTGTCACGAAATCAGTGATTCTAATGTACAGTTTTTGATAGGAATTTTTGATTGATTCAAAACTCGATGCCGGACAGGGCACGGAGTCTTAATTTGAGCGTTTAGGTATTTTTTAATGTATTTTAAAACCAAATTAGTCCGTGAATTTGAGTGGACCTCAACGTGGAAACATGTATTCTCTATGAAAAAAAATAAATGGTACGTATTATCTCATGCTACCATACGATTTTCAGCTCGGACACAAAAAAAATCGAGTATAGAAAATGACCCATATGCACTTTTGCTAATGTTTATCGACATAGATCTCAACATCTATAGTGATTCTGTTTGTATTGATCTGTCCTTTCAGTATATTAATCTTGAACTATTTTCCTCCAGTCTGCTGAAAGTGAAAACACGATTTGCAAAAATTTTCTCGATACTTTTATTTTTCAAACATAACCCTTTTTTTCGATGTTTTTGGTTGAATCTTTAAAACCCTTCGGTCTTTAACAATGATTTTTGGTTTAATAGTTCTAAAAACCTGAGAAAAAAGATTATCTTTATAAATGTACACGTTTAATAGCATCGAGCAACTGTCATGGACTGTCACAAACATTCAAAAAAGTTAAACAATTTTTGTTTTAATAAGTAAATTGCTTCATGTCAGAATTTCTTAGCAAAGAAAACTTTAAAAAATCATAACTCGAAAACTACTAAAAATCAGCTAATGTACATGGGGTATATTCTGTTAGCCCACGACGTGAGGAATCTAAAAAAATTATAGACGTCAAGGTTTGGGCCTCCCTGTATAGTTGATATTATTTAATGTCCGACATTTTATAAAAAAAACTATCATTGGACTTTGAATATTCATGCTTGCACACTAAAGTCGCTTTTTGAACGAACTAATTTGATACAACTCAGCCAGTTCGTAAACACGACTCTGGGTCTGGACGCTTAAGACTCTCAATTCACATCATTAGACCTACAGAGCATTCACAGAAGTTATTATGACTATCAAAAATTACATTGCTTGTGATTTTGTGATGAGGAACACAAATAATCATTATAGTTGTTACAAAATAAATAATCCTTTCTTCAATAGGTACGCTTTTCTATTTTTCCATCTTTCCACCCTTACCGAAAAACCACCTCTGAGAATACCTATTATTGTATTTTACTCAATTTTCCTCGACAAAACCCTAAATAGAACAGAAAACATCCTCTTTACAACCTTAACGATCGGAAAACCCCGCCTTTTCCTCGTTTCAGGGATGTTGCCAGTAAAAAATACTCAGTAAAATGCTGACTAGAAAGGTAAGCTAATTCTTTCCCTTATAATATGACGCTTTTGAAATAGATTTGAAGGCTATGTTGCAATAGGGATTCTTTTCAGCAATTATTCGTGGAATTTATCAAACAAAGAGGTCTTCTTTTTTTATTTATAGTTATGTCAGTAGTAGCTCCATTTTCAACCATGTACGCGTTAGAATTTTGGGCCAGTTGCATCCAATTTACTTTTTAAAGACCGATCAACGACAGTCTTAGTTGTTATCCCATATCAACTTGTCAAACACTACTTACATACAATCAGGTTTTAACGAACGTTTTTATAAGGGAGGTATGGCACAGGAAAATGTCATCTTGCTCGAATTCGGAGCAGCATTATCCACCTCGAATCGCACCATAAAAAAATAGTCAAACAGTGAATAAAATTAGTGTACTACTACTACTTAGATGGTTGGTGTTTGTTTTTTTTCTTAGTTTTACGTTTGGTTCCCAGAGCGCCACAGCTTGCTAGTTATTCGATTCCGTTTAAAGTATGCATTTTTACTTTGCATTGTTTGTTTTTTTATTGTGTAAATTGTGATAAATATAGGTAGGTACTTTACTTTTCTTCTTTTTAAATAAAGAAGACAATAGGGCCGGCCTGGACCGAGGTTTATGATGGTCACGTTTATCGACAAGATAAAGTTTCCGTCACTTACTGATACAACATGATAGAAAGTGACAGATGCTTTACCTTGTCATTTATCATGCGATAAGTGCGACCATAATACGGAGCTAGGGCTTTATTTAGAACATTTTAAAATCCATGGAAGAGGCAGATTTTGAAGAGAGGTAGGGCACAGCAAAATTTCATATCTATTGCTCGAATTGGAGCAGCCCAACTGGGGAAGTACCTCCGCCTTGCAGAAGACCACAGCCATAATAACATTATTTACTATACAGGTATGTAGTGTTGTGTTCCTGGAGGTGAGCAAGGTTGCCAGAGCTCCTGATCCCGAGGATGCACTGTGTTGAGAGCGAGGGACCAAAAAAATCCCTTCTGCTGTCAACACAGTGAATCCTCAAATTTTATAACGGGTCAGCCACGCGCACGTGACTCTTTTGGAGTTGCGAGCGTCTATAGGCTGCGGCGTCCGCTTACCATCAGGTGGACCGTACGCTTGTTTGCCACCGTCGTCGTATAAAAAAAAAGATGATCAGTGGACTCAACAATGCTTAAGACAGAAGAGGGACATAGAGTTTTTGTCGTAGATTATGATGTTATATGCACTTGCATTAGCTTTTTTAAATAATGGGATTGCTCTTGGCCAGCATCTAGCCAAGCAGCGGGCAAAGATGAGGCCGACGATGAAGCGCGCTCACCCAGAAGATGCCTTGTCTATTCACTCGTGCCTTAAGGAGGTCAGTTGAGCGCGGTTGATTTCCCGGGAAAAGTTTTCCTCGATTTGTGGCCATTTCAAGTCGGAATGTTTTTTGGTCCCATACATATTTCGATTCTGGAAAAGAATGGAATCAAATGGCATAAAAAACAAGTTTGTCAAAAATTACCTTTTTCTCGCAACCTGTATATTTTTTCCAAAATCTGTAAATGCCAATTTTCATTAATTCGAAATTAAGGGAAGATCGTCTAAGACAATTTTCGCGTAACAGCACGGGATCTGGAAGCTGCCCTCACTGGCCCAAAAAGAAAATCCACCTGTATATGAGGGCAAAGCACTGATTTTTGTTTCGTCGGAATTTGAATAAAGTTGCTATTCGTAAAATTTGGCCAATAGAGAAAATAATTCCAAGAACGCCCCAGCCTCCTCAGAATAAATTTCACTTCTCATTCCACTCAGCACGAAAATAAACTCACGGATATTTTTAAAACACTTACAAAGGAGGTTCTTATTTGTCAAATACCGGAAATTGTCAAGTGCTGAGCTCAACAGTACTCAACATTGTCTAATTCCGAGTTTTCCTCGCTTATAAATGTGTGTTTGAAGGTGTGTGAATTCGTAAGGAATGGAAATTCGAATGTCGTGCGATAATGCGTTACACACGCAAACACACAAATGTAAATTTTATAAAAGAAATCTTGTACAATATAAATTTATAGGTGATTATTTACACAACCTGACATGTTTTGAACCTCCGCTACGGTTCATGCACAATTTTTTTCATATCATTTAATTTTCAAAGAAAAATAATGAACAGTTATTGCCGGGTAATAAATATTGCACGTCGGTCTTTGGAATGCGACAATTGGCTACTCAAGAAGATTTCCGAACACTGGTGACCGTCCATCAATCATCTTATTTATTAATTGACGTTTCATCTGAAATAAATACTGCGCTTTATGGACTTTATTAGTTTACTTCAAATCAATGACGATATGGAAACTTTAAATGTCTTTAGTTTCCGACAATCGTCACATATAGGTCGCGTGAGACGACGATCTATGAAACCGAAATTAGCCGAGTGTCTTTCCAGAATACTTAATTTCACTTATCATAAATATAGCTAATTACTATTATTCACAATATTAAATTTATTAGATATTTCATTAAATTGAGTGCTTCCAGCCTTGCATGCATAGGGGCCGGTGGGCAAAATCCCTCACAGAATGTGAGTGTTGAGGTCATGTGGACCCAAGGAAAGAAAGCAGTAAGCACTACCTTTATTTGGCAATCTTCTGATCAAGGAACCTCGGGCACGTGTACATACAAAACATAGATCGGTGTCCGACGTACTAATATAATATTAACAAGTTGGTATTTCATAAAAAAAATGTTAGTGCAATACAATACATGCAAATATTCTTTATGTCACACCTGGCCATAAAGTGGCCATTATCGCACGCTCCGCGCGCGAAAAAACCCACTTCCTGGCCAGGGGGTGACATAAAATTTTGTACTTACCACGGGCGATAATAAAGAAAGCCTCAGATCGCATATTTATCGCCCTTGCCTTCGGCTCGGGCGTAAAATACCTGCGATCTGAGACATTCTTTGTTTTATCGCCCTTGGTAAGTAATGTACTATTATTGCTCGCAAAAAGAGTACACTAAAATAACAGGAAATAAAACAATTACACATAAACAATGCTAGAGGTAGGTAACAGGCAGTAACCTAATAATTATTACATTAAATAATACAATAACTTTGCCATATTCATTCATCAAAAATTCGTCATTAACGCTGGGCAAGGCAAAGTTTCGCCAATTCAACGCAAACGAAGTTAACTAGGTCGCTTCCACAGATTTATGCAGAATAGATTCCGTAAATACAAATCGTTCATTCATAGAAAATCCAGTCAATCCAATATTCAACTGCTTATTTGCTCAAAATACCATAAAAAATAATGAAAGGTAATCGTTGTAATTTATAGAAAAAACCTTTTCATTGTTAAGTTCCTAATGAATGTTTATTATTTTAAATAAACGTTTGTGGATAATCTTACACAAATCGGCCTAACCCCAAACTAAGCAAATCTTGTACTACGGATACGATATGTATACTGTAATACTGTAATAAATAGATACATTCTGTAATACAGATAAAACATTTAAGGCGCCGCGCCGGAACAGTAAATTCGTGATCATCACACAAATTGCCCTACCCGGGATTCGAACCACCAGCTTCGTTGGTCACTACCATTCTGGGCTAAACTGGTTGTCGTTATTATATTTCAATTTTAGTTAAAGCGGTTCTTCTGCAACTAGAAAGATCCTAGAACATAATTAAATCATAAGTAATCATAAAATATAAAAATAGCTACACCTTAAACGAGGGATGAACTTATGTGTGGCTTTCCATTTTTACATTTTACACTTTTTATATTAGGTACCTAGTCTATTCCTCACAAGTCTGTGGATACTCGCTATCTCGAGCCGCATACTTCGTCGGCCATTCATCTCAATAAAAGTTCACACCTGCTCCTCGGTAGAGCAAAGCAGCCATGTCACTTAGCCTGATATAAAGTGGGCAGGTAAGACCGTAATTGACAAATAGCTGATAAAGGTTGAGACATGTTAACACACTTTGAAGGTGTTTACGGTTTTTGGATGCCGATGTGTTCCAAGCAACACATTGCTTGAACCAAAGTTTTTTTTAATACTTTACAGCCGATTTCCATGGTACAATAACTTGGATGGGATTTTCAATACATGGCGGGCCTGCCGGCTACCGAGGAAAGAAGAATACGATCAAACCCTCCAATGTAGGTTAGACCCGAAAAAGTTGTATACCCGTCAGTTATACTACGTACTAATTGTTTTAGGCACGACACACTCATAGTAATATGTAAGTAAATATCGCGTTAGACCCGTATTAAACAAATCTTTTATGTTTCTCACTTTTGTTAAGCATCCATCCTATAAAGTTACTGGCGTAGGCCTATCGACACGACATTAACCATTAGTGATTCACATTACAATCGATTCTTTTTCAAACTCGTCTCTAATATAAGTTGACCTCAACACTCATAGAAATTATTGGTAGCTTGAGTCCTTTATACTGGTTCACTTAAAGCGAGTTGTCGGTAAATGTGATCCAGCAAAGCCTATCTCGAAGAAAGCGATATGTTTTTGTCAACTTTCTTTTGTGATTGATACTCTTATTGTATGGGGAATCTCCCTTTTCTTCTTATGCGCTGGACTTTTTTGGGCCGATTTTGTTATATTATGAAGTTTTTAGGCCATTTGCTGTGTTATCAGTTTTACAAGGTTATAAGAAATAGTTATTCCATGCTAATATTATACATGCTAGGTAAAGTACCTCTGTCTGTCTGTTAGCTTTTCACGAATCACTGAACTTATCAAGGTGAAATTTGGCATGGAAATAGTTTGTATCCTACACTGACCACGTACTGAAGTATTCTGGGCTGAACTTGGTCTAGTTTTTATATAAAATAATTATGTGCATGATCATGTGTTTAACTTGGTGACAATGGTTATAAAAATCATCTTCACTAGGTTGTTCGTCATGCTTAGTCCGTCTTTTTATCTTGGTCTCAGGCAGAGGTGGAAAAACTACCGCTTCAAATTCGGTCTGCCATAGTCCCTTCAAAAGTAGTAAACTATGGCTACGAGTACGTATTGTTGTTGGGCGCGCGGGCTCGAGATTTGGTCTTCCATTGGAATTTCTCCAGTTTTCTGTTCTGTCCCATTTAAAAAAAGTTGCCCTCCCCTGGTCTCAGGTATTGAAATTCTACATGTTGCTATTTTGATTACGTGTGTAATTTATCCATTTCTGTGAGGTGTAGTAAGTAAGTATTGAACTTGACGAGAGATGCTTACAGTTTGAGACTAAACCTGCACTATGAGAAACTTCGCTTGTTTGTCCATAGGTGGCGCTGTTACCAATATCCATCGTCTACAGGTCACGTGTCCATCTTACGATATTAGGAGGGGTCAACATAAATGGTCTGACGATCTTACGGTCACGTGACTCTGTCGCGAGTTTAATATTTTTTCCCCATCACAAAAAGTGCACAGCGCCGCTAAAGAAGTTTTCACTTCAAAAATTGGCACTAACTAGGTTTTGATATAACGGAGGAGGACTCTGGATTTCTTTTACGGAATTCTAGTAAAAAACGATATTGGCTCGTATATCAACGTCACAGATAAAACAAAACACGAGCGTTTAAAAACTCGTGTTTTAGCACTGTTCATGCTTTAAGCAGCACTGTACTTCCCGGGAGGGAATCGTTCCCGTGCCAAGTTGGCAGCGCTTGCCAGATAACTGAGATGTTTTAAAATTCTTTCTAGAGCTGGGACATAGATAAGGTTTGTAACGGTTTTATTTTAATACAACGACGGTGGACGTTTGGTCCACCTGATGGTAAGCGGACACCGTAGCCTTTAGACGCTCGAAATTCCAAAGGAGCCACGGGTTGCCGACCTTTAGTAAAATTTGAGAATTCACTGTTTTGACAGCAGAAGGGACAAATGTAGGTCCCTCGCTCTCAACACAGTGCATCCTCAGGCGCTCTGGCAACCTAGCTCACCTCCACGAACACAACACTAAATAAGTACTTGTACAATAAATAATGTTATTATGACTGTGGTCTTCTGCAAGGCGGAGGTACTTCCCCAGTTGGGCTACTCCAAATGGTACGAGCTATCAGCATTGAAAATATACTAGCATTTTATTCATTTTAAACCTAGCATGAGGAGAGGCCTTTGCCCAGAAGTGGGACACTATAATAGGCTCTTAAAAAAACCTAGCATGACGGCGTTTATGTCGCACATGTAAATATAAATAAATAAATATTTATAAATATTTGTGGACAATCTTACACGAATCAACCTAGTCCCAAACTAAGCAAAGCTTATACTATGGGTACTAGGTGACGATATACATACTTATATAGATAAATAGATACTTAAATCCATAGAAAACATCCAAGACCCAAGAACAGATATTCGTGCTCATCACACAAATAAATGCCCTGGCCGGGATTCAAACCCGGAACCTCCAGCTTCGTAGGCAGGGTCACTACCAACTAAGCTAAAGCGGTCGTCAACAAGTGCGACAACAACAAGCGGTCGTCGTCAATGTAGCATTCATCCTTTACTAAATAGCAAGTATGTAAGTGCAAAAGGGACAAATCCTTAATTCCTTACTCCATACTTAATATTTATTCATGCGAAACTGTTTCCGTCTGATGTTTGGTATGGAGATAATGTTGAGTCCCAGGTAAGGACATTGGATACTTTTTAATCATCTATAAAGGGGATGGAAGTTTGTATATTTCCGAGTTCATATAACCCGGACCTATTTAAGGCAATAGTGAATAGGTATTTTCTGGGTGAGCTCGCTCCACCGCCGGCCTCATCTTTGCCCCCTGGCTAGATGCTGGCCAAGAGTAGACTCTATAGACGGTGCTCAGTACAATACCTCCTCCTCAACGACAAATCGATTTTGAAATACTTAAAAACAATCCAATATACCCCTCCTAAGAACCTTCGGACAATTAAGTTAACGATCCCTTTACGGTCAAGTAATTAGGAACCCCGAAACGTAAAAAACCCTGAGGGAGTCCTTAATGCCATCACTCACTATATTTCGATTAACCTTTTACTTTTGAAATTTTATCTCAGATTTTCCTCATTTAAAACAAGAAATGGTTGCGTATCCCTGATTTTGTGTCTTTGGTAACATGTGTTATCGCACGACGGTTGCAAATAATAGAAAAGCCATCGTAAACTGTTTGTATGGAAAAGCGAGGATGAAATTGCGGGCAAAAACTAGTTGATTATTTATAAAATTATAATCCAAGTTCGTCCATCCGTCCGTCCGTCCGTCTTCTGTCAATTATGTTTTAATTAATAATGGTTTTGGTCTAATTTAATTATTTTACGAGCAAAATAGATTCAGATTCAGATTCATTTATTTCATTAGGTAATGTAAGGCGACTTCCTGACTTGGCGGGGCGGGATCGATATGTGACATTTTCTTCTTTGACGTAAACTTACTGACGTCGCAAAGATTCTCACTTGACGGAATACTGTCAGTATTACATTTGCGCAGTACTAATATCATGCGCAGAAGTCGACCAGTACTGTCTTCGTATCATCCCGCTACCGCATATCCCGCGCCAGTCAGGAAGCACACATTTAAATGTAGGTACGTAGTAAAAAGCGTTACCGAGTTGACTAACAGTTGACACTGACATTTGACAGTTTTCTCATATCGTACCGCCTCCGCACCGACAAATCAGGAAGTCACCTTAATTACAATATAAGTTCGCATTGATGTCAAAAATAAAGAATTCACATTATGATCGTCAAGTTAAATATAAATAATAATAATAATGAGATAATTAATTGAACATATTCTCCTAATTAGGATCGTCACAACATAATTGAATACAAAAATTAAATAACTGGCTTATATAAATACAACAAGTTAATTAGCAATTTCAGCACTGATTCCAAACCTAAATAAACCTTAAAACACATTTGTTACAAAAGTTGAATACATTTAAGCGTAAAGTAATAAAATGGGATTAAAACATCCCCTGAGCCCACTTTGCTTGAAGCAAATATTGGGGAGATAAATAGACTTAGACGATTAAAAAGTTTTACAGAGAAAAATCCAGGCAGTGAAGGTACAATTAAGGGCAGATCGTAGATTATTAATTAAAATATTAATGAACACTCTGTCTATTGCTGTTACTTGGGACACATATATCGGTGGATAAAATTTTAATGCATAATTAGCACCGATTCGCCATACAAGTTGTCCGAGGAATCGGTGCAAATTATATTTCGTCAACTATGCCAATGTTTTTTTAAGTACTATGTAATTTGTTATTTAGGTTTTTATGACACAATACGAGCACGTAGACAACGTGATCTCATTGCTCCTACGCTGACGCACACGTAAAAAATGTGCATGTACAGCTCTGCTCAACACACAACCATGGCTCACCCGCGCTCGTCAGACAAAAGTACTCTATACCGAGACCACAACCACATTTATGTCAAATTTCAAAACCCCTATACAACAGTTATATTGAGTGTCATCACAAACAAACACCCAAGTTTCGAAAGGTTAGAAACGATCGCAAGGATTTAATAAAATCGTATTGTTCTGGAATATTCAAATTTGAAAGGTTAGCTGTTCGAAATTTTACTTTACCAAAATCGTATCCTAATCACCCTTGTCATTAGAAAAGCAACCATATCACATGACAACAAAGCTGAAATAAATACGAAACTCTGAACTATGAAATGCGGGGGTCATGGTTAACATTGTTTCCACGATTCAAAGTTGTTCAATCAAATTGAGAAGTTTGGCAAATATGTGTTTCGCGTACTCTGCTTTTGGGTTATGAGTAAAATTATAAAGTCAGAAAATGTTTTTTGTATGCATGACGGCTCCAATTCTGACTGAATTAGAGATTAGACTCAATTTTGTGATTAAAAAAGTTATTGAAACAGATTGTTCCGTATACTTTACCGTGGCCGTCCACGGCATGGGAAAACTCAATGGTTTCATTCATAATTTGTCTAAAGTCTATGGTATATTTATGACTGATACCATAGAGTTTTACCGTGCCATGGCCATCGACGATAAAGCGTCCATTAAAGCGGAAAATTATTATTAACCTCATTTATGAGACAGAGACTTCCATTTAGATTAAAGATTACACTTACAAGTTATTATGCTGGTCGTAATTGTGTGTGTATATTAAATGGTGCGTGAGGAGCAGACACGTTTTACTAATTTCGCCGTAGATATTAAGACATCCGTCACGTTCTGACAAGCACGCGAGTGCAAAAGTGATGGATGTCTCATCCATTTCGATAAGTGATAAAATGGCAACCATTATATGTTTGTTAAGCGGATGCGTCCGCTAGCGAAAATCTCAATTTTTTAATCAAAGTGTGGTGTTGAATTTTTCAATTTTCACTGTGGTTAAAAAATGGCAACCATTATTCGCCCACTGTGCTTGAGGGTTATCACTCATAACTACAACCATGGCCAACCCGCGCACGTGAGATCAAAGTAGGTACTATAAGCGAATGAATTGAACAATGAAGGACGAGCGAGCCTTCAAGTGCCTACCTGTTCAGAATCGTTTAAAAACTTAGACGTTTTTAATCCACACTATCACAAAATCACAAAATCGTTGTTGTAAATCGTCTTATCACAAAATTGTATTGTATAATATTCATATAAAAATTCTAATTAATTGCATGTATTAAAACATCAAAATATTATTTTAATCAAACTTGCATATTTTTTAAATAAAATATTCAACGTTATAAGGTGTGGTGAGGCCAAAACCTTTTTTGCGGACGTGGGGCGCCGTTTAAGGGAGAGGGGTCTGGACCCCCGCTCCGGGTCATTCCTGGTGCAAAGGCTGGCGGTCGCCGTTCAACGGGGTAATGCCGCCAGTGTGATGGGCACCTTTGCGCCAGGTGTGGCTCGGGGTGGCTTGTTTGAGTAGTATAGTTTTGTTTTAGGGTTAAGTTTAGTTTTAGATTTTATGTGTATTATTTGTGTGTGCGTGTAATTTGTTTGTAATTACTGTATGTTTTGATATAATGTTCATAAAATAAACTAATATGAGATATATTACACGTTATAATATAAATTCAATAATCAATCGAATTACTAATGCACAATTTTCATATGGCAATGTTTAGCTTTCAAAATCAACTTACGTTAAACTTACCGTTGTTCAGCTATTCCCAACGACTGTAACACTCACTTGTCTGTATATTTTTTTATTTTGGATTATACCAGCTCCTATTCAACATTCCACCCTTTTATTTACCATCTACGGACCTGCGAAGATTTTACATGGTCCTTACACTACCTATCATACTTGGTTGACCGAATGGTTGCAGAAATCGCTGAAAAGATAGTCATAATTGGCAGAAAGAGGCTCGGGAAAAGCATCAGGAAAAAAGCCACCATGAACCACTTTGGATCACCATTGCGCCTAAATATTTATTAATTAGTGTAGTTGCATGGATAGAAACATATTGAATTGACAATACTGCTTGATCAAATTTGTTTTTGACGATGAAGTGAAGAAATACACCATGTAGGTATCTATTTTGTCACAGTGTATATTCGTGTAGAACATACAAAATTTAATTAATGTTTTGTGATAGTCAGGACTTTTGCTACCACCGGTTTCAGTTACACAGATAAAATAAACATTTATCCAGTTAAGTGCTGTGCAGTAGAATCGAGTTTAAACTAGTTTCGTGGTACTGAAGGATGGTCAGCCGTCCGTCTTTACCCAAGGGGATGCATTCGGAACATATCCCTGCTCCGAAGTGCCCTACTCTATACTCTATTTTTTTAGCTATAAGGTACTATCCTATACAAGTTCCATGCAAGAATTGGCAAGAAACAAATGAACTCGGCATACATTTAACTATGGGAAACCTTATACGTATATATAAAAAACAGGGTACAGCATTGAGATATTATTTCATGGATGTACGGTAGAGGAAACAGCCGATATCAGTGTCGAAGGGACGCGTGAGATGCAAAACTACCCTCCTTTTCTAATTCGCACAGTGTGAGTGAGATAGGATTGAAATGCGATGCGATTTGATAGCAAGATAAAGTGTTATATTGAATTAGCCAAAGGGAAATTCATTAGGTTGGTATGAAGGTTTCTAGCTCCAATATAGGTTCAATCTACGGAGAAGCGCCTTAAGACTTTCCCTTTGCATACTAAGTTGTTGTTCATCGTAGGTAAAAAGCTCGAAGAGGAGAATTTGTGTTTTAAAATTACGAGGGGAAAGCAGGGGTCGGATACCAATATTTTATGCATACAAAAATACCGGAGTTATTATGTTCTTTTTCGTTCTTTGGTTTCTTATTTCATTCATAATGGGACAATCTAATCATACGAAGTTGTTACGTAAAGAGCATAAAATAATTCTAAAATAGTGGGCTATTTCGGGATTTTTCAAAAATACCGGTTCCAATCCCTGAGGAAAATACACCGAATTAGATATCTTCTAAACCTACCTATAAACATGGTATTAAGTGTTCTTTTTACGCACATTGTTAATATTTGTATTGTAAATAACGTAACACACATAAAATTCACTTAACTATATTTACAAACCAAAGTACATTTAACTTCTTTTAAAATAAGACATAAAAATATACATAATTACAGGCAGCGAGACTAATTTTCAACCAATCTTTTTTGCAGTGTCAAAATCGTCATTTGTTTTTATTGTTTTTCTATCAGGTCGCCAAGCGGCCAGTACGAAAAAGGTTACAAATACAATCATATAAAGAGGCATCGTTTACATGTATGTTACCTTATTATTTTTGGGAAGAAGAGAACGAGGAAGGCCGAGGATTAATACATGGAGCAAATAAAGAAAAAGACGTCGTGTCGTATAGAGAAGTCAAGGAACTGGAGTTAAGTAGAACGGACTCGAGAGAACTGCACCGACAAGAGTAAAACTCTTAAATAATAATGATGGCCTTATTATCTTAGACTACAGCGGGGTTGGTGTTGGTACAGCAGTAGCCTATCAGCTATCAGTGACAACTGTCAGTCAAGTGGGTAAAGATCGTGATACAATTGTATGTATACTACTCGTAGGTCAGGTATGGCAATCCAGTACTTAGGTTAGTAGTTATTTTTTTAATCGTATGGTAATTATTTCGAACCGTGAGATCTTCGAGAAGACAGTACGGTGGCCAGTTTTGTTGCATTTTTAGCACCACCCAGGGGTCACGTGTAGGGTAGCGGTGGATACTTTCCCTACGGACGTGGTGCAACTTCGACCCCCCTTTGTCAAGTGAGTGTGCAACTTGACTGTTAGAAATTCTCAAGCCGCCCGAACGCCTCCAACTTGGCTTAACGACTGCTGCCATAGACAGCAGCCGGGATCAACGGCTTAACGTGCCTTCCAAAGCACGGGAGCGCTCAGTTGGTAACCACTCAAAGCGGTCACCCATCCATGTACTGACTGCGGCCGACATTGCTTAACCTGGGATACAGCACGCGGCACGCAGGCGCCGCTGGGCCACGAGCGCTCCGGTTAGTAGTGTGAAGATGTGATGTTTGTTAGTAGTGACACAAGCTGCTATCGAGCCAATCGATGGTATGCATTCCTAAGTGTGAGTGTGGCGTCCACTGTGCCAACACTTTGTGTCACGATCCGGAGTGGCAAACCTGTTTTCTCAGGCAATAGTAAAGATTCTATACTGCGCGGGATGCATGCGGGACGGTACGCACAGAAGCGGGGCGGCATGAATGCATTGTTACATGCGTAGCCTCTCGCTTCCACGTAATATAATACTACTGCGCAAGTGCGCAAATGTAATACTGACAGTATACCGATAAGTGAGGAAATCTAGGCGACATTAATGAGTTACATTATTCTCGCGCGGTACCAAACTCGCTGCGGAAGAGGCATTATTGTTTACTAGTTTTTTATTATTGTTTATAGCGATTAGCAGACCCCGTTATCAGTGGTGAAAATTCATCGAAATAGAATCATAGGGTTGTCACACAATATTCATTGAATTCGTATACATTTGACATACTGGTATAAATGTCGCTGAAAACAATTTAAGATGAAACACATTATTTTTGGTTTATTTTTATTTTTGGTTTATTATATGTCACGAAATGTAAAAATACACATATAGGTAAAAACATATAGGGAAATAGGTAAAAAATGAGTTTCAAGATTAATGATTTCCAGTTTTACATATTATCACAAAAAAAATATCAATAACTATTGGAGAAAAAATATCGTCTATTGCACAGTTTTACTAAAATTACAAACCATTTTTTCCGCGTCTTATTCGATTTATTTCCAGTTTTGCCATTAGCTCCATTTTAAACTGAGAGAATTCAGCACGATCATCGAGGAAGTTCATATTTTTACCGAACATAATCAAATATTAGGTATATCAAATTATACACGTGTGAATATTAATGTGTAGTGCCAGCCCTAGTATTTTCAAGGTTTCTTCGCCACTGATAACGGGGTCTGGTGATTAGGTTAGATGTTGTAGCACAGACGCCTACACAGGCACAGGTTTTATTGTGCTGATAACTATCATTTTTCAACACTTTCGGCGCCAGGTTATCTGTCATCATCATCATCATCATCTTAAGAGCCGAGCTCTTGTCGGTGCAGCTTGATGCAGTTCCCTCCATCTTTGTCGGTCCGAGGCCAGCCTCTTGACGTCCTGATACGACACGACATCCACATCCTCCTTTATCTGGTTCATATAACTTTTCCTTGGTCTTCCTCTTCCTCTTTTCCCATTTATCAGGTTTATTCAGGTTATCTGTAGCGCTACGCAATTTCCTCTACATGCGAAGAAACTCATGGTATCACCCGCTAGGCGAGTTCTCGGTAATGAATGTCTTAAAATCTTAAAAAAAAAATTACAAATAAATACATTTATACTGTACGTAAACGACCATTACTAATAGTTTAATTAAAGCAACCGATCTTAAGTGGGCTAACTGGAGTAGCTTTAAATGACTCCCTTATTAAATTTATTTACAATTGCGCCCAAAATAAATAAAACACTGCGGGCCGCAGGTGAGTAAACGGACTCTGCACAGGCTTAATCTACGGCAAATAGGGATTGATAAAAAAGGGTCCAACCTCGGTGATACAGTCCAGGTGATAGCCAGTACAAAGTACAATACAAGCAAACCGTATTTATTGATCCCCAAAAAAAATTAAAACAAAATTAAAATTAAACATGTTGATGGTAGACAACAGGTGGCTTTATCGCTAAGAAGGGATCTCTTCCAGACAACTTCGGATAATGGTGTAATTTCATGAATAATTCCCCGCTCTGACTTTTAAGCTCTAAAGCTTGTTTGCTTTTCGACATCGACAACATAAGACCATTTTTGGCAATGAAGGTGATATCGACTTTTTATCATAACTTATTGAAAAATGTGGCAGTAAATTTGTATTTACGATTACGTCATGTCAGCTTCAAATGAGATAAATTAATCACAATACAATAAAACTAATCCTTATTTCACACCGCAAAAAATACAAAAAAGGCCAATAAACCTGTCTTACTACCTATTTCTTGTATCACAATAAATTTATGATCGAATCAAAATCGATTAAGCTTTGTTTACTCAATCTACAAGATTGAGTAAACAATAAAGCTTAATCTAATTATAAAGTTTGTGCTCGCAAATCAAGGTACTGCATGACTTAATCATTTTGTAGGGTTTCCGAAATAGAGTTAGTGGTTTGCTCAGCTACTTCTTGTTTGTTCGGGCTTATCCACCACGACGGTTGCTGTGTAGGTGTCTTACGAAACGTCACTATATATAATGGAAATTCTTTTTTGGGATGATGTCCTGTTAACAGAACTTTTCTTTTATTTACTGGACAATTCCTTTATAGAATCTTTTAAAGAATACGACGAGTTCGTTCAGTAAATAAAAGTACGATTATCATAATAATAATAAGCGAATCAGAGCACCCCCCAGCTCTCTGACCGGTATTACCCCTAGGCCATTTTTTAATGTCGCTGTTTAATAGGGGCCCATCTAGCAGGGAGCAAGTCACCGTCTGCCGGAATTAAAATGAGAGACTGTTTTATAAGGCAGGCGTCCGATGTCTCACCAAATAGCCCAGCCATTAGTCCATCATCTTCACCTAATAACCCGGTTCATTTAGATTCCATCAACCAACAATAGTCCCTATACAGTATACACCCTGGCGGGTGCTGTCTCTGTGTGCGTCCCATGGACAGCATCCGCTCGGTGTATCCCTTGCATTTCATTAAATTGTCAAATGGGCCTCTACCTGTTGGCTATTTGGTACTCGATGGCACTTCGGTACCTCGGTACTTCGGCTCCGCGCACGCCTCCCAAAGGTCCGGGACACCATTGTCCCGTGAACGGGAAAGCGAATAGGAGCAATTTCATAATTTCGGGTTGTAATTCGTTTTTATTTGTTTTTTGTTTATGTTTTCATAGTTTTAAGTTTTTTCATGTTTCTTGTACGTACAGTCGACGTCAAAGATATGTAACACTTTTGCAACTTATTCTGTTGTAATAAGGCGAAAAATAAATACATATCTTTGACGTCCAGTATAAAAGTAAATTACTTACCACTGAATATTATTTTATTCCGTTGGACATTCTACTTTAATATTAATGAAATAGAGCTTTTATTAGATACACACTGTCTAAAAATATTTGATTTGTTTGTTACTCTATATATTGATGGCTCTGTATTGATGGTAGTACAAAAAACTATTGGACTAACATCACCTGTCGTGCCAAAGATACAAATCAAGCGTTACTTTGCGGAATTCCATGATGAATTTTACAATATTCCTTTGGTATTCCGCTGAAGGAACGTGTAGACCTATCAGTGATAATGAGATGCATCCACTTGTTCTTTTTTGGACACGGTTAATGCACCCACACAAGCAAACATGCAAGAAAATACAACAAACCACCACCAATAAAAAAAACCTCGAAAAGGCATAGTCAGGAGATGCTGGCAGGAGTTATTGCTTGCGCCACGTCCTCCGAGCGACACCCAGAGTTCCCTAGACCCAGACCATACCCAGACCCAGAGTAGTTGAGTACTATACTTACTATACTAATTCACTCATTATAAATACTCTGAGAATTTTCACAGAAAATAAACAAATCAATATTGAAAACAAACAAGTTCTGAACGAAGTTAATTGGCTCATCTCCTCTTTGAAGTCTCGTCACTGCGGAATATACAAATATAATACCAGTATTTTCGGGCCACTGCAAATTAAATAATAGGCTATAATCAGAAGCATTTCCCTCTTTTGCACTTGCAAATTCGAAGGACAATGAGTGAGAGATACTCGTATTTCAGTTCCAGTTCACGGTAAACCCTCTGACTTTTTTCATGTTTTCCGTGATCTCAGGGTTTTAATTATTTACAGGATGGTTCCGGAGATGTGATTAGAAATGAAAAGAAGTAATGGAGAATTGGAAAAATATTTGATATAACCTAACATAAACGCTTAAATACTAAAGCGTAATAAACATGGTTTGTAATTTTGAATAGTGGCCATCTTTTCTTGACAGAGAAATAGCTGAAAGCTTCAAATACCGTGTGCCTATATAGACCTAGCAAGAAATCATTCAATAAAAATAGAAATAAAACAAAAAATAAACGTTCTTTTGAATCCGTGGCTTACAGTTTTCTTATCAGAGCCGAGCAGAGCGATTAATCGTGTCAGAATGAGATTAAAAGAATTAAAATTGTTTAAAATCGAATAGTTTCAGTCACATTGTCCGTGTGCAGTTTCTAACACGCGGCCCTTGGTAGTGACATATTCTAATGCATTAGTGCACTGGAGGTCACTTTGACTCAACGTATTGGTATTATATTTGTATGACATTTGATGCACGTACTCATTCAGACAAGTTATAGGTGGCGTCAGTGGCATCATATTGCGAGAGCGACAAATATCATACCAATGTCATATCAGTACGGCCTCTCGTCTGGGACGCTACTTGTGTATATACCCTGGCACCGTCCCATATTCCAGGCACCAAAACTGATGCTGGCGCAGCTGCCTCCTCGGCAGAAAACCTCAAGCGTCGCAAATATGCTACTCTCGGCAGTAGCTACTTGTTTGCGGCGTTTGGGGTTGAGACCCTGGGGCCATGGGGTCCAAGTGCTCGGCGCCTCTATAAGGACATCTCGACGCGCCTTATAGAAGCTTCTGGTGACCAGAGGGCTGGCCACTATTTCGCACAACGGATTAGCATTGCTATCCAGCGTGGCAATGCGGCCAGCCTTCTGGGAACCCTACCGTGCACCGAGGACCTGGGGCAAATTTTTTATTTAGTATAAGTTTTCGTTTATATTATTTTCTTCCCTTTTTTATGTTGTTATTCAAATTCAGTTGTATATTAATTCAAAAATATCAGTACGTCAATTCAAATAAACCTCATAGTGTCACTTTAAACTATTCATAACTCGTCTCCAAGTTGGTAGAACTTTCTCTTTGGGACGGCTAGGTTGGCTTAGAGTATCAGGAATATTGGAGATTAGTATGCATACCGCCTTATGTTTTAAAGTGAAGCTATCGTTAGATGGATGAGAGATTATATATTTGGGATTGTTCTGTGAAGTTAATTGCTCATATGTTTTATTTCTGTATTTTGCAATGCTGTCTAGAATTTAGGGGTCAAGTTTAGGTATACGTATGTAGGTATTTATTAAATTTTAACGTGACTATACACCGTATTTGGGGGAGGCGTATATATGTCCAGCAGAGGACGTATTAGGGCTGATGATGATGATGACAATAGAAAAATCAAATTTTGTCTTTCCTGCGGTCAATTTGCGCAGTAGTAATAATGTCAGTATGACATTTGCGTAAAGTAGTAATATCATGCGCGAAAGCTTGGCGTCCCGCGTCTTTCAGGAAGCACTCATTAAAATGTAAGGCCGAAGTAAAGAGTAGGGGCCTGTACCACAATACTTTACAAGCGTACAATTCGACAAATTTGTGAACTTTTTCTATGGAAAATTGTACAATTTTGTCAAATTGTAGACTTGTAAAGTTTTGTGGTATAGGGGCTAGGTCTGGTAGCGTACATAGTATGCGGATTATGAGTCCTACCAAAAATTAAATTTTCTAGTCCTTAACTTTAGTTAGGAAAGACCTGAGACCAGTTTTTTTCACACAAGACACTTTTATAATAAAAAATATGTATACATAATAATATATAATAGATTTCAAGAACACCAAATCTATAAAAAAGGGCACTAGGTAGTTCACTTGAATGACTCAGCCGCTGCACCAGCCCTATTTCTCGGTCCGGGAAGATGTGACGACGCAAGCGTGTCTTCGCAGGTAGCGTCCCACACCAAAGGCCGTCCCATCCTCCACGGAATAAGGGTCATCTCGTCGGGTCTTTTGCCATCGTCACGCATGAGACCACTTGGTTTTAGTATAGCCGCACAGTTGGCGATGGTAAAAGCCCGACGGATAATGTCATTAAGGCTGGAGTATCGGGGAATCCTTCGTGCACTTCTCTGGCAGTAAAAGCCGTGGTAACCGGTCAACAGCAGTGCCACACTGGCAACACAATGAATCAGTTACATACACACAGAAACAGAACAGCAACACAAAAATACGTAAAAGAAACACTTCAAATGCACACACTTGAATACTTTAAAATGTTATACACTCGTAGCAATACAAGAATGTTCTGCCATGCGAATTTGTTTTATTTACCCACGCATACTTAAACAATAAAAAGCATACGCAAGAGCAAGACTGCAGCAAGTTTTAGATTCAGCTCATTTGCTGCTCATTGCTGAGTCAACAATTTACATAGTTTTTGTACGCAATCTTGTTCATCTCCATTCTACACAAAAAGCAATCTGGGATAGAATAAAATACGCAAAGTTATTTAAATTTAATCAGTGAGTATAATCTCAAGATTACACTAGTAGACATCAATGTCTACTTAGCATGCTTAGGCGACTTCCTGACTTGGCGGGGCGGGATCGATATGTGACATTTTTTTCTTTGACGTAAACTTACTGACGTCGCAAAGATTCCAACTTGACGGAATACTGTCAGTATTACAATTGCGCAGTAGTAATATCATGCGCAGAAATGGACCAGTACTGCGTTCGTATCGTCCCGCTACCGCGCATCCCGCGCCAGTCAGGAAGCACACATTTAAATGTAGGGGCGTAGTAAAAAGCGGTACTGAGTTGACTGACAGTTGACACTGACATTTGACAGTTTTCTCATATCGTACCGCCTCCGCACCGACAAATCATGAAGTCGCCTTAGTGTTACGATAAGACCAATCCCGAATCTGTGCATTCTGCAAGAAACGTTGGAAATATTTCAATATGTCTTTATTGTGTTAATTAGCGCGTTGTGCTTCTAGTCACACGTAAACAAATGACTGTGTAAGTTGGTGATTTAACTAGGCATCAGTAAGATGCCGTATTGTTTCCCCGCTACTTTTTTTCGAATCTTTGCAATCCTTCGATTATTACGTAGGTATTATAAAAAGAAAGAACATGAATAGGTAATAGTTTATGCATGTTAAAGCATAGAGGAATTGATTCTAAGGAAAAGGGATAAGTACCGTTAAGCCTAGCTTTAGCCTAGTTGGTAGTGACTAGTGACCCTGCCTACGAAGCTGGAGGTCCCGGGTTCGAATCCTGGTCAGGGCATTTATTTGTGTAATGCCCGCGGATATTTGTTCCTGTAGCTCTAGTATAAGTTTTTTCGAAACATTAATTAATTCGAATACGTTTGCGTTTTGTCTCAAAATGTATGAAAACGCTCTCACCGAGTTTGAAATACGCGCGTTCATCGGTTAGCAACAAATGTTACACTCGCTGTTTTAGTTTCCACTAGTGACCATCAGAGGCGCTGTTCACGTTTTCATCCCACTTTCATACATTTTGAGACGAAACGCAAACGCGTTCGAATTAGTTAATGTTTCGAAAAAACTTATACTACAGCTACTGAGTCTTGGATGTTTTCTATATGTATTTAAGTATGTATTTATTTATATAAGTAAGTATCTATGTATATCGTCGCTTAGTACCCATAGTACAAGCTTTGATTTGTTTCGGACTAGGTCGATTTGAGTAAGATTGTCAACAAATATTTATTTAAGTTATTTATTTATTTATCGTATGGCATTTATTTCGAACCGTGAGATCTTCGAGAAGACAGTAATGAATAAACAATAATGATTATGTATTAATTGAATTTAATAAATTAATAATGAATATTAAATATTATGTCAATTTGTCTTGTCAAGTGTACACTGTATACTTGTGTATACTTTTACCAATAAAATTATCTGAATCTGAATACCTAAAAAAAGGGTTTCTAATCAAGAAAATTACTCACAGACATTATTGAAAGTTCTTTCAAATGAAACAAACATTTTGGAATAAAGAATTAATCTTTCGTTTTTAAGATTGTTTTGTTGGAAAAAAATTGTATGCCTAGAAAAATGTGTCTTGATTTAGTCATGTATGAATAAAAATTCATTACCTATAACTACCTTCTTGGGTAATAATGTCAACAAAAAATATATACCTACTTAATTTTTAATTACGTACGTACGTACAGTTGACTACTGAAGATGTACTATCCATTTCATTTCATTGCCATTATTTATACCACATCTGTGGTAAACAAGAGTATGGTCCACCTGATAGTAACCTTCACCGTAGCCTTGTAAATGGCTTTAAAATGGGGGTGTTACATTGATCTCGCCGGCTCCATAATAGTACATTACTTACCAAGGGCGGTAAAACAAACAATGTCTCAGATCGCATTTATTTGATGCTCGAGCCGAACGCAAGGGCGATAAGTATGCGATCTGAGGCTTTCTTTATTACCGGCCAGGAAGTGGGATACCCGCTCGCGGAGCGTGCGGTAATGGCCTGTTTATGGCCAGGTGTGCCATAAAGAGTTTTATATGCCAGCCATCCTCAAAGTCAAGCAATAAAATTGAAAAGACACCTACGTCTGATATCAATATTATCAAGTGTAAACTTTGAAACAAAAGGACAGTTTAACCCTCTAAATTACCTTTTCATTCGAAGTATCCTTAAGCTATTTTCACCGCCAGCCATTTCCCAATAGATTATCGATGGAATTAAATTGTCAATGACCCCAAAAGGTTCGCTAATAGAGTCGCCCGTTGGGACCGAACTTAATTGGACTCCGGAACTCTAATTGGGACTTCTTTAGTGTGTAACCGATAGATGGCGAGCTTGAAACCGGTTAAATCCGATTTTTTAATTTCAACTGGGCTTAGATTTTTTTTAATTCTCACCTTTACACATAGGTATAAGTGCTCTTTGGTTATTTGTAACATTTGAAAAATCATTTGCATGTTTTAATATACACCTACAATGTTACAGTTTGAACA
The DNA here is from genome assembly GCA_951800055.1 of Cenopis cana. Taxonomy (NCBI): domain Eukaryota; kingdom Metazoa; phylum Arthropoda; class Insecta; order Lepidoptera; family Tortricidae; genus Cenopis; species Cenopis cana. Next base: position 14,997,074 of record OX637489.1, read on the forward strand.
GTATTCAGTTTTAAGATAAAATTGGATAATTAATCGACGAAGCAATTAACCCCATCATCACATCTAAATTAAACCTATTTAATAACACTTCCGATTTACTTTTCCAAATTAACCCCCACATGGCACTCTTCATAATCCGGTTCTGTCTTTTTACCCCAAAGTTTATGTATTTACTCCGCAGCTGCCCAATCTTTAAATTCCCATCCATCTTATCAGCAATCGACGACTCCCTTCAATCAACACTGTCTAAAATCTTAAATATAAATTTCGACTATAGATCGTGGACCCAAGCGGTTCTCCCCATTAAATTCGGTGGTCTGGGCGTCCATTCCTCTTCCAGTATCGCATTACCGGCTTTCTTGTCCTCCTCCTACAGCTCGCTTTCTCTTGTCAGTATAATTTTAAACCAACCTCAGTTAACTGACATGGAGATTGTGAGCCTGGCGGGGGCCAGTGGTGCCTGGTGTGACTCATGCCCTGGAGTGGACGCCCCCAACTTAAAACACATCCAGAGAGGATGGGACTCTCCTCGATTGCAGGCAACCCATGCTTCCCTGCTTTCAAATAGTCCGGACGACTTCGAACGTGCCCGACTTCTGGCGGTATCCTCGCCAGAGTCAGGCCACTGGCTCCGCGCCCTGCCATCCCGTCAAATAGGAACGGTTCTGGACCCAAGTTCGTTAAGAATTGCAATTTGCCTGAGACTTGGGTCCAGAATCTGCGTTCCTCACACTTGTGCCTGCGGTAAAGATGTGGACCAGCTGGGACGACATGGCCTTTCTTGCTCTAGAAGCACCGGCCGTTTATACCGCCACGGCACCATCAATGACCTGGTCCGCCGGTCGCTTGCCACCGTCTCTGTGCCCGCTACCTTGGAACCAGCGGGTATGGCAAGGGACGATGGGAAGCGTCCGGATGGAGTCACATTGGTGCCGTGGAGGTTAGGGAGAGCCCTGGTGTGGGATGCCACATGTGTGAACACTTTCGCGCAATCCCACATCCAGGCAACTCGCTCCCAGGCCGGCGCTGCAGCCGACCAGGCCCAAGTTCTGAAGCGCCGCAAATACTCATCCTTATTGGGCAACTACGAGTTTGCGGCGCTTGCGGTAGAGACACTGGGGCCCTGGTCGGCTGATATGAAAGGTTTTATGAGAGCCATGTCGTCACGGCTGGTTGACGCCTCAGGTGACCCCAGAGCTGGCGCTTACCTATCGCAGCGGATTTCCCTCACCATACAGAGAGGTAACGCAGCCAGCGTCTTGGGCACCATGCCGCAGGCGGATTTACTGGACGGGGTATTCTTTTTATAATTGGGGTTCCTTTATTTTTAGTATTATTTTATTTTATTATAGTGATAATTAATTAAAATTGAGAGATCTGATTGATATATGTAACTGTCTATATACTTCTTTTAAATGACACCCGCCGCCGCCACCTAACCCCACTCAGCAAAAAAATAAAATTTTGAAATATATATTCTAAACCTGTTATTCAGAAAAGAGTCGTTGTTGTCCTCGAATGAGGGATCAAAATCGTACTTTTCATCTCTCAATTTGCGGGAAACAATGGCTCTTTTCCTCATAGACGGTGTGAAAAGCAGTATGTGCCACTCGGTAGCAAAATTATTTGTAAAACATTTCATGTTTTTAGCAGCGGGCCTCATAGGCGGTGTAAAAATCAGTATGTGTCACACTGTATCAAAATTATTCCCGTTTGGGCATAAACTAAACCCCCCCCCCCCCCTCCCTCTACTTTAGAATAGATATTATAAAATCTTTCGCTTCACTCAGGATTCAATAACCACTCTCACCGTAAATATCTCATTTTGCTCCCTTAAGACACAATTTACTATTAATAAAGACATTAAGAAAGCTGCCGACTTTTCAAATACACAAACACAACATTATTTGCACCATTTCTCACCTCTTTCCTATTTTTGAAACGAAAAGCGTTTCTTGTATTCTACAAAGCGCAACAATACTTAGCTGATATAGCTACCCATTACCTGCATTCTTACTAAGTGGCTTTGTAGTAAAAATTTTCCAAGCAAACTTACCTACACAGTTTTCTAGGGAATTGGAAGTTTTTCAAGTGGTTTTCTTTGTGTTTGTCGCTTGGAAAATGCGGCTTCTAGCCGCTTGTCCCGGTGACTGAATATATTAAGGTGGAAAGTTGAAATAGGTAATTTTTAATATTACAGCGACGTTTTTCTTGAGACAAAATATTTGAACAGGTTCTTGTATTTCATAATATGTATAAGCTTCAAAATATTTGTCACAATTCCACTCACACCTCAGATACGGTTGAAGCCGCTTAACCAATTTCACTGGAACGCAAACTCTACTAGAGTATTACAGTTTTTAAGCCGTCCGCGTGGTCGTGTCGGAGGTTTCCCCTGGATTTTCCCAAGGCCACTCCAACCGCGCACTCCTATAGCTTTTTTTGAGCTCGGCTTACAAAACCACAGTCAATTTAAAAACGAAAAAGCGAAGCGCTCGTAGCCCAGCGGCGCCTGCGTACTGCTTGCGGTATCTAAGGTTAAGCAACGTGGGCAGCGGTCAGGAGTTGGATGGGTGACCGCTTTGAGTGGTTACTAACTGAGCGCTCCCGTGCTTTGGAAGGCACGTTAAGCCGTTGATCCCGGTTGCTGTCTATGGCAGCAGTCGTTAAGCCAAGTTGGAGGCCTTCGGGCGGCTTGAGAACTTCTAACAGTCAAGTTGCCCACTCACTTGACAAAGCCTAATCCCAATAAGGTCTAGTTTCCCCTCGGGGTTGGAAGGTCAGATGGCAGTCGCTTCGTAAAAACTAGTGCCTACGCCAAATCTTGGGATTAGGTAGCGGACCCCAGGCATCCTGCAGGATGCAACTGTACTGGGATAACGCTAGGAGGATGATGAATTTAAAAACGAAAAAATAATGCATATATAGTTTGGTTGTTGCACATCGCCGTCGATTTTGCGTGTACTCAGTACACATTATTTTACGTATTAAACCGTCAACCAATTTGATTTTAAGGCCTCTTTGTTACTTGTCACAATGACATTAATGTAAGATCTCTAGCGGCTTTCGTATAAATACTGACGAGCAAAAATAACGGGTAAACTTTGTATGGAAGTTCCATAGAAAGTGTACCCGTTTTTTTCGCTCGTCAGTATAGATTTTCATTGTGACAAGGTACGAAGTCAGTGGCCCAGAAATCAAATTGGTCGACCGTACTGATAAAGGGTTTCGTCATAGAATAAGTAATAGTACTACTTACAGAAGTTGCACTGTTGTTAACAAATCGCCAACTTACAAACCCAAATTATAATAGGTAAATAACAAATATTGGCCACACCAAGCGAATGACGAGACGACGCGAACGTCTGGTAGCAATTCGCCACTGAATGTACTTGCAGCGGCCCGAGGATGTACTTGCAGCGGCGCGGCGAACTGACGGAGTGAAAGCCGCCTGGTTTCGTTCATGTTCAACATCAATGAAAGACTCATTTCTGATTATACAATTTTCAGAGATTGCCGCAGATGCCAAAAATGCATTCAAGTTGCAGTGAGGCGGCTTCATTTATATCAAAAAGTCTCGTATTTCCGTGAAATGAGAGTATTGCAATACCCAAAGTAAATAACTTGGCAAATCGAAATAGCGGCTTTGAGAAATCAGATGCAAACAGCAGCGCCAAACACTCCCTGCATAAACTGACGCTGAATAAGTACCTAAACTCTGGAAAGATGTGCTGCGATTTGACGTGTTCTTCTTGAGGCTTTATACATATTAAGGCCATTTTCATTGAAAAATGCCCATGCTAAAGCTATTTTCTATTTAATTTACACGTATCTTGACGTATTTTCTCAATGTTACTTTCTAGAACAGGACTATTGCGACCTTATAATATAAATGTTAAATGTATTTCTTGGATTTTTCATTAAGAAACATTGTTTCAAACATCACTCCAAATCGACCATTTTCCAACTAAAAACTGCTTTATTCCACTTAAATTCTACTATGCACAATAAAATCAAAAAATGGCTATGGCTATCTAAAACTTTCATGAATTTATCGTATCCGTTAATCACTTTATTGGTAGTAAAAATACTTTTGAAATCAAAATATTTTAAATCTTGCAAATTTCTCTTGGCAAGGCTAGTTCATGAATCGACGAAAATATTGAAGTTTCAGCTTCTAGTGTGAAGAAATATGTCTAAGTATAAAAAAATACTGTAGACTGATAAAAAAACAAAGTACAATAACCCAAGAAAATATTGAAAAATGCTTTGGAAACTCCGCCAAAAAATCCACCCTACTAATGCATGCATTTCTGCAATGCCGAAACATTTCTTTACCTATTGGTGCAAAACATTAAAGTCAAAACAAAATACGGCCAACGGAATTCCATTAACCAAGGCAGTCACCGAAGGAAGAATCTCGAATATAAAATCTCAGCTATCTCTTGTCACATAGGATATTTGCTTAAGAAAATGTGTTGCCAATATGCAGTATACCCAATCGGGGCTCGACACGGCTATAAAACGGGATACGCATACCCGGTTATACCCGGTATATACCCGGGTATGCTCAAATATGTTGCGGTTTATCCGTACCGTCTCCATTGATATCGGTGATTGGAGATTGTGGTCTTAAGAAGGTCATTCGGCCTGACGTATTGAGTTCAAATTAAATTTTAATGTTTTTCGCAATGTTCTACTAGGACGATGGCAAACATACCTGCCTGATGGCAAGAAGACACCAATATAATTGACTCCTCCGCTATGAACTAGACACAAACTAGTCGGGAAAATAAGGAGTGGATACGTTGACCGATCAAATGGTTCCAGTGGCTCAGTTGATCAACGACTGGTCGCGTATAAAGGTTCGGCCACACCATAGCTCAGAATACGCTGACGCGCCGTAAACGCTGCGACGAGCGAGAGGGAAACATTATGAGTTGAAAACGCCGCGCACGAGTGCTGCCTTTTGTGGTGTCAAACTTGAATGCCAGGAGGTCGTAGGTACGAATGCTGCTTGGAACAACAAATTTTCATTTAATTTGGCGTGGGCCGCCTGTCTTCGGGGAATAAACGATGTACAAAGCAGTGAGAATTAAAAGAAAGTGTATTATTCAATTCTCGAAAGATATAGGTACGCTACTCAACTCAAGTTTCGCAATAAAGCCTTATAAATTCAAGGCAAAAACTAGGCACTGTCTAGTCAATGGTTGACAATATAATAAAAACATTTAAAATGCTCTTTGTCTTCGCGAAGTTCTTCGGCAACAAGGCAATTCCAAGCGTCAAACACTGATATTTAACTGCTAGCTTGAATCCTGCCAAACATTAAATTCCTTTTGAGTGGAAGCGACGAACGCCGTTAGCGAATAAGTACTTACTATGAATTTAGTGGCTGCGGCATCGCTCGCCTCCCAGTATTTCTTTTAAGCGAAGCGGCAGACAACAGTTCGCTCAAGAATTTATGATGACTTTTATTTGCTCAGTGTTTCAAAACAACCTTTTTAGCTGATTGAAATATTTACGCAAGTAGGATTTATAGTTAAAGGGCAATTACGACTAATTAGTACCTAATACAATACAATACAAATACAAATACAAATACTCTTTATTGCACACCTCAATTAAAGGATACAATACAATACAAAATAATACAATGTCTGCGTTGTGCTCAAATTATTACATGTTTTATCAAACTTTAAATAAAAACAGTGACAATAATTAAAAACTAAACTCTAAAATTATAAACTTACTAATAAACTAACTTACAAATAACAAAATTGCCCCAAATCACCTTGTGGGGGCAGCGTGCCCAGAAGGCTGGCAGCATTGCCACGCTGGATGGCAATGCTGATCCTCTGCGCCAGGTATGATCCAGCCCTCCCGTCACGCGTTACTTGCGTTTATGTTTGGTGCTCTCATATCCATATCCTCGCTTCCCTAACTAACGTGTCAGAAAACGGTCGAAAAACATTGAAATCAAATTGCAATGCAGAACGAAAACATCTCAATTTGGATTTCTTAAACGTGCGAGTCGGACTTCGCACATTTAGTGTTCCGAACCAATCGCAATATTAAGTTGGTATTTACAGGAAAAAGAAGGACAGATCTATGAATATATTAGTATTTGTCGGTAAAATATACGTAATAATAAACATTATCACTAAATTTTAAGTTCGTAGGTCAATGCAAAGTTAAACAATTCTTCAGAACAAAATTTTGTTAAAAAGCTGACGTTGCTGGCTTTCTCATTCTTTTGTTTTGAAATATTTAAAAAAAAAAAAATACAGGATTTATCTTTTCAACATTTTCTACACAACGATACCATACTCGACGGAGCCCCCGTTAAAAACATTTAAAAACAAATATTGACTATTTGTATGACTTTGAGAGAATAAGTTGCTTATACTGTGAAACCGTTTGGCTGTAAAACATGTGTGACAGACGATGCACGGACCGACGACGCGTGAATGAGAGCAATAGGGTTCCGTTTGGACCCTTCGGATACGGAAACCTAAAAAGGTGACCATATTTATTTATTTTTGTTTTTTTCTCTCTCGTTTTATATACCTACTTTCTTTTATGTAAATTGATGTACATCTAACTAGGCTATTTCCACCATCTACCTCTTGCATTGATTAATTAATGTATGTAGCGATCTCACAATGAGCATCGGAATACCCCTGTTCCCTATAAGACAGGTTTTACCTAGTTTAGGACTTTAGGGCACAGGACACCGTTCCTAGGCTTATCTAATAATAAGTGTTCCCTTTGTACGTTTGTAAGCCAACACAAGCTGATGTATTGTTACCTAATAAAAATATTTTCATTTTCATTTTTTCATTTCATTTTTCATATTGTAAACAAAGCAAAGAGGAAATATCACGTCCACAGATTGACTGGACCTTTGTCACAGGACCGAAGCATTCGAATGTACTGCACTTTGTTGTGTCATTCTTCCGTGCGGATAGTACGTGCCCTTTTGATCTCTTTGATATGACCGGGGGGTATGTTAACGTGACGTACACGGCAATTTGTGTGACGAATACGCGGCAAACAAGACAAACATTTTTAAGGGCTCTCAGCCAACTCTCAGCTAAAAAATGCTCATCTATTTAGGCCATTTTCTGTTTAATTGACACGGATTTTGAGATTTTATGAATGTTACTATCTAGAACAGGATTATTAATAATAAAATTAAAATAATAAATATTTGTGGACAATCTTACACAAATCAGCCTAGTCCCAAACTAAGCAAAGCTTGTACTATGGGTACTAAGCGACGATATACATACTTATATAGATAAATAAATACTTAAATACATAGAAAACATCCAAGACCCAAGAACAAATATTCGTGCTCATCACACAAATAAATGCCCCGGCCGGGATTCGAACCCGGGACCTCCAGCTTCAATCATCAATGCATTTTTTTGGATTTCAATCATCACACCGAATTGGCCATATTCGAGCTAAAAACCGCTTGCTTTCAGCTTAAATTCTACGACACAATAAAATCAATATAGGGCTATATGTTACTATCTAAAATTTTAATAAAATCATCGTATACTTTAATCACTTTATTAGTCTTATTATCAATACTTTTGTTAAGATTTGAAAGCAATTTTTTTTTCTAACCTGTAAGGCCGCTTCTTATAACAGAGAGTGAAAAGCCAGTTTCCATTTACATGAAAAACGATCTTGCTTGTCAAATAGTCCACCGAGTTACATTAATTCTCCCTTATATACTTTTATTTTTGTCAATGTTACTCTTAAGGATGATTCACGCTATACCGTTCCGTGTCCGGGCCAGCCCGTTTTCTAGTACAAGAAATCGACGGCCGTCGCGCGTCCTGTATTAGAAAACGGGCCGGCCCGGACACGGAACGGTCTAGCGTGAATCATCCTTTAATCGTAGTAAAGTTCTTCTCGGAGTCTTTTACAGTTCCTAGTCTAATTTAGCATTAGACTAACTCTTATATTAGAGAACTAGGTACTTGGATGATCTCGAGAATTATTTTAATAGATCTTTCACCGTAGTTTAATGACTATTAAGTGACTTAAAATCTGTCTTAAAAAAATCACTCGCATTTTCTTTGATTCTCAGCATTTTTTCTCTACATCCTACTAGTTTCCTTCAAAATGGCGCGCCTTTCTCTTAAATATAATTTTGACATTATACGTCGATTTTGTTTCACGTCGTTGGAAAAAAAAAACGATGGCATTCTCATCTATTCTCCGGGCTTGGGATATGACGGATTATTACAGCTTCATGCAATTACAGAAAACATTTATTTTAATCAGATCGCAATATGTAACAGGGAACATGAAAAGTATCCTCACAAATCTCACAATGTTGACTGTTATTAAACTGCTGATTTGTTGAAAATTAATGTTCTATTAGTCTGTCTAGCCTGAACTTTGCAATAAATAGGGGTTGAACTGAGGCCAATGCACTTTTAATACCATCGATAGAAAGTACAATGACTTTTTTATTGAAATTTAATCCGTCTAAGGAAATTATGGGGTTGACGACCACTGGTTTCAGGTTTTTTTCGCTGAAGATTTGAGAATCATTGGAACTTTCGATTACTTTATAATGCTCAAACAATGCCTAAGAGATTTTGTTTTAATTAAAATGTTCCGCTAAATTATATACTTATGTTACTTATGGTATAAAAGTTTGTATGCGTAATATTCTTTTATAAATAATGAAAACAAAAAAAAAAATTAAATATCAAATGCTAGTTTTTTTTATACCACGTCGGTGGCAAACAAGCGTGCGGCCCGCCTGATGGTAAGCGGTCACCGCAGCCTATGGACGCTTGCAACACCAGGGGTGTCACAGTTTTTACCAACAAATGGTATACTCACATTCCCTTGCCCCTAGAGAAAATATTAAAACATATTTAAAATTGACCAATCAAAATACTTCACCTTGTCAAATCTTGTTGGGTTCTTTTTGGCACAGTGTTCAACTAATTTAACTCTTAAAAATATTAGGTCTTTTTTCCTCCCTATTTCAACCCATATGTACCTGTTTCAAAGCAGTTTAAAAAAATTGCCGCCGCATTGTAATTAATTATTCAATTTATTAATACAGTACTTTCACGACTGTCCATATTAATACGAGATTTATTAATTGTGGGTTATTTTTCCGCAATCGAAGTGAAAAGTAGAGTGTATAACTCTGGTCTAAAGGATGATTCACAGTTAGACCGTTCCGTGTCCGGGCCGGCCCGTTTTTAATACAGGACGCGCGACGGCCGTCGATTTCTTGTACTAGAAAACGGGCCGGCCCGGACACGGAACGGTCTAGCATGAATTATCCTTTAAAGCCGAAATTATTAGTACCACTTAAACTAATCTCCCTCGGGAAAATAACCATCTCGTGGTAATATCGCTTATTTTAAACCCTTGTTATACAATCTACTTTTATTTAACACGCACATTGGTTTCTTTGGTATATTCATTGGATAGTACCCAATAAAGCGCCTTTCCGAACAACTGGCACACGATGGGATATTATTCAAATTTTATGCGTGTCACGACAAGCGTTCAGAGTGGAACACCGTGTTTCGCATACATTTTAAACAGAGCATGGTGATATGTGACAACGTTCCCCGGTATAAAAGTAGTGACATGACGTTGGTATGACGATATCCTGAATTATTTCTGGCATAGCGATTGTGTGATCGGGTTTAATTATTCACTAGACAACTAATTTAGCCTAGTTTGTAGTGACCCTGCCTACGAAGCTAGAGGTCCTGGGTTCCAATCCCGATAAGGGCGTATTTATGCGATGAACAGGATATATTTGTTCCTCAGTCTTGGATGTTTTCTATATACTAAGTATCTACTTATATTATCTATAACTTCGCCTAGTAACCATTGTACAAGCTTCGATTAGTTTGGGACTACCTATAGGTCGTTTTTGTATGATTGTCCAGAAATATTAATTTAAAGTTCCACCAAAGACCAAAAAAGATAGAAAAAGGTCAGTGTATGATAAATAGCAATAAATGAATATTTGTGAATACTTACAAAACACAATTTACAATAAGTCAAAAAGGATCAATCAAACACGTGCCGTTATTACAAAATGATCGCTAATCCATAATACCAAAGCATAGGCTTGTGCCGCAAATCAGATGTCCACAGCTGGACCGGGATTACCTGTTATCTGTACTTACCCCATTGCCACTGTCTAACCAGCTTAAATCATACCTCCAATTTCGCGTGGTTGTGAAGAATCTAGAGGTCAAATTGTATTGGATAAGCTGGAGCGCTAAAGGCGATACGTCGACGATATTCAAATTGATGTGCTAATAGATGGCTAATAGGCTATTCTACTATGTTTGAAAAAGTACTTCAAAATGTTGATTTTCCTAATAAATCATCATCCTCCTAGTGTTATCCCAGTACAGTTGCATCCTGAAGGATGCCTGGGGTCCGCTACCTAATCCCAAGATTTGGAGTAGGCACTAGTTTTTACGGAAGCGACTGCTATCTGACCTTCCAACCCCGAGGGGAAACTAGACCTTATTGAGATAATGCTTTGTCAAGTGAGTGGGCAACTTGACTGTCTCAAACCGCCCGAAGGCCTCCAACTTGGCTTAACGACTGCTGTCATAGACAGCAACCGGGATCAACGGCTTAACGTGCCTTCCAAAGCACGGGAGCGTTCAGTTAGTAACCACTTAAAGCGCTCACCCATCCAAGTCCAGACCGCTGCCCACATTGCTTAACCTTAAATACCGCAAGCGGTACGCAGGCACCGCTGGGCCACGAGCGCTCTTTCCTAATAAAAAGCCACAAAAAAATATATTTTGGAAAAATAAACAAGCTTTCTTGCTATAAAAATAAATTAAATTTTAAAACTTTTTTATTCCCGCGGAACCGCTGTCAGCCATTTTGAATATCGGTCCGTTGTGTTACGTGCAAAAATGGCATTGTTACAAAATATTTTTTGCATGCATAAAGATCGTTAGTCTCGTTGGATTTATTCGATTTATTGACAGTTTTATCACATATGGATTTTGTTGTTCCACAATCGTGTTGTTCTATTCTTTTTATGCCTGGAACTTCCATGGGATTAAGGCTTTTTTATGTCCGTCAGGCGTAAACCAGAAATAGTATCGATGTTTAATATTTGTCAATCTGAAACTCACAAAAACCAATTCTATAGTGAACGCGCCTGTCCGGGAATATTAGTGAGAGTTTATGTATATATTACACCTACTTATAGTATATACAACATTAGATGTGAGAAGAAACACGCTGCCGCTGGTTGATTAGTTTCTTATGTTGAATAGGCCAGCCTCACACAGTCTGAATCTCTCTTTGAGTCTTAATTAAGAATCTGAAATCATATTATTAATTCAGATAGCACGGAATTACATACTATTTAGGTGATCTCCACACATATTCAGATTTTTTCTTGAATTCAGTATATGAAATTTTAAGATTATGAATTCCGAACCTTGTTTTATTTTCTCGAAGGATAGCGATAGAACGGATTTTAGAAACTTTGTTTTATGAATTATGATACGTCCAAGTTAATTATGTATCCGATTAACGTAGTACAAAAAATGTAGGTAGATCTTACTGCCATTTTTTATGGAAATGACATTTATATACTTTAAAGTAATCGTCCCTCTTGTCTCTCTTCAATTCAGAAAACTATTTATCTATTATTTTAACTTCTGATGTAGAAAATCCCGCGATCTCACACATATTGAAATAATTATAATAAAACTTAAAGACGTGAGTGACCAGTGTATATATTACCTATATATCTGAACAATCAAAAAATGGTTTAAATGTTGCGTGTAATAGTTTTTTTTCTCAAAATTTTCAAAAGAAGCATTATTTATTAAGTTTTTCGCTAGTGCATTGTAACCAAACAAAAGCCGCCTAAATGATAAAAATTTTGCTAACAAACTTGCCACAACATTCCAGAATTTCTCCCCTTGGTACCTATATCCATCATAATCATAAAGAGATTTAGTCCTTCGACGGGAGAGCTGTTAACGCCAATTTTCAACCCATCGCCTCACAGACATGATACGTATCAACGGAGCATAAATGTTATATGTCAGAACTGTCAAGTGTCACTTGTGTGGTGACTGATTCCTTGGGCCTATACCACAAAACTTTACAAGCGTACAATTCGACAAATTGGTCCAATTTCTCTCATGGAAAATCGTTAAATTATGACAAAAAAAAAACTACGACGGTGGCAAATTAGCGTACGGTCCACCTGATGGTAAGCGGATACCGCAGCCTATAGCCGCTGGCAACTCCAAAAGAGTCACGTGCGCGTTGCCGACCCTTTATAAAATTTATTGTAGACTTGTAAAGTTTTGTGGCATAGGGGCGCCCAAGGAACCAGTGTAAGACCGTCTGGCCTCTTGCCGTCCGTCCGACTCGAACCTTCCAACGTGCATGGTACCTACATGTGCTGACATCACAGCCCGGCGAATCATGTCATTAATGGATTGGTGTCGAGAAAACCTACCGGCACTTCGCGCAAGTCAGCCCATGATGCCCATTTGACCCCACCAGTTTGTGAACCACCCAAGTCACAAAGCAGCGCCAACCCTCAAGGATTCGTCATCCAATAAAGTTCCTAAGTGCGATGACGGTAATGCATGTAACCATGCATGTTAATTCACAAGGAAGATAGCCTAAATAAATAAATGAGTTTTTTAACTGGGTCCTTACCCTTAAAACACCTAAAAAGTTGGATCCAGAAAAGCTATTCCGAGGTACAGGTGCGCCGCAGTAACTCGATACGCCGGCAATTTGTTTATTGAGACTCGGATAGGCTTGATTATGCAGATGATATAACGGATCTTTTTATACTACGAATGTATGTAAACTCGCGCTTGTTTGCTCAAAAGGGGTACGAGTAGGCTAGCTGTAGTTGGGGCCATTTTACGGAAAGTTGTACACTGGACTTTTTTTTATAAAAGCGGGTTTTTTCTACTCAGAATCGAAAGCGATTTCAAACCTAATAGGAGAGAAAAAAAAAACAAAATTTTACATAAATAGGTCCATATATTTCGATTTTCAGGTCCGTTACTTACAATTTATACTTACAATTTTGTTCTCCTCTGTTCCAAATATCGCGTCTGTAATATTGTTCTACAGCATTATCATAACGTTAGTTACGGCATGCTTTGTGTATAATGGGCATATAAAGCTACATAATTCATAGCTGCACACCCGAAACGCTTATCGGCGCTGAGGCAGGCAGTAAATTATTAATCATATTTTAACAGTGGCTTTAAGCAATGTCGGCTCAGGTCAGGTCAGGGATTTGCGAGCGTCTATAGGCTGCGGTGTCCGCTTACCATTAGGTGGACCGCACGCTTGTTTGCCACCGTCGTGGTACAAAAAAAACTAACATTTAGCAAAGTTTTTATTAGATCAACATAGATTGCCAACAGAAGCAAAATGCCCAAAGTTTGTGGCAAATATCTAATAATGGCGGTCAGAGTTGCGTAGTTTGTTCGACCACGCTTGATCATAATAAGAACGTTGTTTCGCTCGTTTAACACGTCATTTACTGCCCTTGTTAGCTAACTAGCAAAAAGGGATACAAGTTCGGCCGTAATTGTGTTATGACATGACGTCTAAGGAAGTTATGTAATGTTTTTTTGTGGCTGACGCTTAGTGAAAATGGATGAATCGACTAGACCATAATCAAAAACCACAAACCGATTCCGTCCCACCCAGCCAGGATGGTCTCTAAACCTACTTTAGAGTACCATTATTCCTAATACACTCAAGGTCTAAAAATTCGGGTCACTCTAGATTACAATAGCCTCAATAGGTTTTTTTAAAATATTTTAAACTATTTTTATTTACATAATAAAAACTGTAGTTCGTATTGCCCAACTGTATTAGCAATTTCCGGGATCCTATCATTTATAAAAATGTCAATATCCAAAAATTACGATTTTTGCGATATCTCTTTCCGTTAACGTTTATTTTTTTCATATGGGTTTTAATGGGACTTAAACTTGGAAACGCAACTTTTTTAACTGGTATTTGTGCAGATTAGATGTAAAATTAAATAAAGATCCTGACATGAGTAAAAAACTGTGCAACCTTGCAGTATTTTAGGAAATATGATGGTATTTTACCGACCTGTATTCTTTGTCCGCGAAAGTATTATGTTAATGCCAACGTTGAGACCAAGACATTTCCTTACAATAATGTGTGAGTATAGTTCTGCGCCCAGAAAAGTAGTGTCGTATAATATATATTTTTTTATACGATGACGGTGGCAAACAAGCTTACGGTATTTATCCTCGTCGGCCGTTAATACAAACATTCTTTATTTCTCACCAAAAATTGTACACAAAAGAAAACAAGATAAATTAAACATGCACATGGCAGTAAACAGGCGGCCTTATAGCTAAAACGCGATGTCTGCCATACAACCTTTGGGTGATAATGATGATTATTATGAGGAAACGTCGCCATAGCTCATTTGTAATTGTAGTCATCCAAAATCAAAGAATCTTCGCTAGGCAATATGCGAAAAAAGTCAATTATTCGGTACGTTGGCACGTTTCGTATTGAAAAGTACTTCAGTAAAATTTCATTTCACATTCGAACTGATTAAAAAAACTGTCCAGTACAGATTTGCGTATTCAAATTAGAGTTGTAAAGCACTAGACTTAATTTCACACACAGACAGAGTCTTTAATATCATGCGCAATGTCGGTCTTTGTGCACTTTATGAATGAATAATATTTACGAGTATTTCAGATTAAAATCCATATGTATATTCGTTAGTAGATCCATTTTTTTTTCATGCGGTCCACCTGATGGTAAGCGGACACCGCAGCCTATAGACGTTCGCAACACCAAAAGAGTAACGAGCGCATTGCCGACCCTTTATAAAATTTGAGGATTCACTGGGTTGACAGCAGGAGGGACAAAAGGAAATCTCTTGGCTTACCACTCTGCTATATTGAGACTGAGGGACCTGCATATATTATGTCTTTAGCTGTTAATACTACGAATCCTCAAGTCAATAAGGGTGGTATATCTGTCCTCGCAAGCATCCACAGGCTACAGTGTCTGCGTAGTAGTGTCAGGCAGGCTGTAAGGGAACATACCCATACTACGTGACCCGTTTAGGGAGGGTGGTGCTCAAAATACTACACTTGACCATGGGGGTGGGGGCTCTTAGGGCTTCGTCGCGTTATCAACATCCTTTAGGGAAATCTCACGTTACATGCAAATTATGGCGAAGCGTTCGACTTTTTAAACTCACCCAGCTTCTCTTCCGATGTCACAAAACCTTTTCCTTACTTATACGCAAACCAGCGAGGTCATTAATTATATGCTTTCTGTCTGTAAAACATGTTTTAAAACCATACAAGAAGCAAAATTCAAGCATACAAGAAGTAATGCGAAAAGCAAAAGAATGGAACTTGCTCTCGTCTTCTGTATTTCCGGACAATTATTATCTATATCTAGGGATCTGCATCTTAAGCGGCCTACACACAGCCCAGCCCCTAAAATCAGAGGCGATATCGGGAGAGTGGTGGGGAGCACCATAGATTGCTCCCTAAATCGCCTCGTGTGTAGGTAAATCGATCATATATGATTTACCTATGTCGCTTTAGATGTCCGCTTTAGACTATGTTGTCGCTGTTTAGTCGCACTTAAAAAAATAGTTTTAAAACATGTTTTGAAAGGAGGAAGGCGGTCGATAATTGTGTTACGTAATATGGGTACGTTCCCTAAGTTTTATTACCACCGTCGTTGCGTAAAAATCTTATTCCAGTATAACAGTTCTAAGCAGTCAAATTCCGCTACTCGTTCCACGAATGAAACCTGTAAAGAATAAAATAGTTCACGCGTAAATTCGGGTTGAAGAGCGACATGAATACGTCACTCATTCATATCTTCTTTCGTTTATTTCTATTCACATAATTCTAACACACAATACATCTAAATATTATACGATTTAGTGAAGGCTCACAAAAGCTCCGCTTGGAGCTTTGCTGAATTCCGTAGTCATGTACGTTGTGTACCTGGTGTAAATATATGGCACTGTTTTGCACACGTACACGTGAACGGTACAGTGAACACCGTGTACTGCCAATCAAAAAAATGGTGAAACACTTTTCGACTTATTTGAAAAAGATTTATAACTGCTAGACAATTTCTTGGCTTAGGCACGGTACGCTTAGAATTCTTTATGTTTTAAATCAAAATAATGAAAAATATTATACATTATTATACATTTTATTACCAATAACAATAAACGAATTAAAGGATACGATATTCTACTAAATGGTGAAAATCTACTCCGGGGGGCATATTTCGAACTCCCGATGAGTTTAAATCATGTCGCTCTGTGTGATACAAACGAATACGAATACGTGAGCTTTAGCCTTTTAATAGATTTGAGACACGACTCACGAAAGGTAAGTTCAAAGGATACGATGCGCTTAATACAAGATTTAAATAGTAACGGAGCCATTATTTTCTTTATACAAAAAAGGTTTCTAGCCGCAACATTTATTTGATTAAATGAGTCATGTTAGAAACGAAATTCCTAAAAAATTGTAGATTGTTTGACAAGGGGCTAAAGTAAGCCATATTACCACGAGATGTTTATTTTCCCGAACGTAGTGAGGGAAAATAGTTCGAGTGGTAATATGGCTTTTAGACCCGAGTTATACACTCTACTTTTCACTTCGATTGCAAGAAAACACATTAAATACAATTATCCATCTTAAATGAATAATTTAACTCTTGGCGGGTGTATGTCTCTAATTTGACAGCATGTTTTTTTTTCTAAGGCCAGCCAGCCAGCCAGACCATACCTCGCTATGCGTGTACGCTTTACGTATTCGCCTCCCTTCCTTTTGATATATTAAAGGAAGAGATATAACATGCGCTTTTGTTTCTTTTAAGAGACGCAATTGCTTTGCTATGGTCAAAGCTTAATCTTTAGAGAATTGAAAAACGTCTTTCCTGATTGGTCGATTTTAGTACAGCTGTATTCTTGTTGGTTGATATTTTTACCAAGTATTTTTTAATCTGTCAAATTACTGTTCTGTGATTGATGGATTTAATGGGTGAAGTATTTTGATTGGCCAAATTAAAATGTTTTGTAGATCATAAATATGTATACATATTTTCCCTAGGGCTTAAATGTACTACTTTAGCCCCGCTTCACAAGTCTAATATGACACACTTTTCGAGCATGAGAAGTGTTCAATAAAATTCTAAATAAAAAGATATTATCCCGCAATAGTCCTGCACTAGATAGTAACGAAGACAAAATACCTTGATATGTGTCAAGTCATATAGAAAATTGCCTTAAATAATATGAGCGTTATTAACTGAGCAGTGCTTAAAAACGTCTGTAATACCGATCAGTATGTCGCTACGCATGGAGCGTATGGCGTGTGACACGCGAGCCGAGTGTATTGAAGAGTTGGGACATAACTGCTCCCGACAGCTCCCTATACCTCTTTAGTCCCTAAACTATATAACTGTGTTGTAACTCGAGTAACGTAGGATTTCGTGTACTGAGGAAATGTTAAATAATAGATAGGAAATTGCTTTGTAAACAGTTTCCATTCTTATATCAGTAAGGGAGTATCTTTCTTTCAATAAGGACTGGACTACAGTGGACCAATTTGAGTCCATATACAGCCTTGGCCAAAAGTGTTGATCACTCGCAGGTTTTCCATATAAAAGTTAAACTTTCAATCAAGTATTTCATATCCTTTTATTAATGAAAATTAAATATCTTTCAAAAACTAGCTACTAAAAATGCAATTTGTCCTTTTATTGCAAACCGTCTTTTTTAAGTCTTCAGTTAGCAATAGCTACTTCGAAATGATATACGTATATACTCGTACCTTTTCATATTTGAAGTCAATGTGCAATGTGCATTTTTGTAATTAAAAAATAATAGTTTCTTTATAAGCTACAAAGGAAATAAGGGGTGCTCAACACTTTTGGCCAAGGCTGTAACACTTTTGAATTTGTTTGTAGGCTTTTTAGGGTTCCGTTGTAAACAAGGAACCCTTATAGTTTCGCCATGTCCGTCCGTCCGTCCGTCCGTCCGTCTGTCCGTCTGTCCCCGTTTATCTCAGTAACCGTTAGTACTAGAAAGCTGTAATTTGGCATGAGTATTGATATAGATGACGCCGACAAAAAGGTAGAATAAAATCTTGAAAAAAAAATTTTTTTTAGGGTACCTCCCCATGTAAAGTGGTGGTGCGATTTTTTTCTTACAATCCCCATCGTGTGGGGTATCGTTGGATAGCTCTTTTAAAAATATTATAAGGTTTAAAAAAGCATTTTTTGATTAGTGATAATTTTTGTTATGGTCAAGTGCCCCCCCCCCTGCCAGCTAAACGGTGGCTACTAGGCATGTGAAAAAAAGTATATACGATGAATTTAAAAGGAAAACTATCACAGCTAAGGAGACATTACTAGTTAACGAGTAATAGTCGAACTTCAGAAATGTACTTTGCGAAAGCAAACTTTCGTACAATTTCCATTGCTACCTTAGATAATGTTGTTAATTCTGTCAAAAACACAGTAAATATAAGTTTGCGAACTTTTAAGTCCACATAATGTACCGGGTGGACGACTACGGAACCCTACCTTGCGCGTGGCCCGACACGCACTTGGCCGGTTTAATTAACTTGTGGCTCTATTCTAGCATTAAATGTTTTCGACTTTGACATTGGTTATGCACAAAGAATGATGCAGACTAAAGTCTTATAGCCGATGACTAATGCAATATGGCTGATAATTGTCGCTTATACTTTAAACCTGGACCACACAACCTAGGGTAGCATAGGTACAAATGTAAGCTAGTGAGTACAAAGCCTTGTGTTCAGCCCACTTAGTTGCCATGGCTTCTAGTAAATAGCTGGACCAGTAACCTTAGTAATTGTTAGCCACCCCAGCGTATAATCCTGTATTTCTGAGGGGTATGAAGTTGTAGGGTATTGTTAGGAAAACTATAAATAACATCTTAGTAAGGGACAGGAACTTAAAGTGACGGATTAGAGATGATAAATTTGGGACGTTTCACATTCAAATGAAATTACTTAGCTATCTTAAAGCTATATTTGAAGTGGCCTTATAAAAATTTGAAATATGTAAAAAGTTTTAATAGTACCTACCAAGATATTACAAATTCTAAATTAAAGGAAAAATTTAGGCTCCGAGCAGAATTTAAACCTGTGACTTTGGCATACGCAACCTCTAGCCTCAACAAGTCACTCCTAGCCTCCGAGCTACCGGAGCAACCACACTCTGCCCCCAAATTCCGTTCTAGACTCGAAATTATTCCATTTGAAATAACATTTGAAACGATATTTTAAAAGTAAAAAAATACATTTAATAGTTATGATACTAGATAGTGACGAAAATATTTTTTTTTCTTTGCCACTATTTTATGTCATTTCATGATACATAGCGCCAATAGACAGAAAATAGCCTTAATAGACTGAGTGTTTTTACCTGATAAGGACCCTTAAGAGTACTCTCTGGAGAGATCGATTTAAATAAATATAATAAATATTTGAGGACAATCTTACACAAATCAACCTAGTCCCAAACTAAGCAAAGCTTGTACTATGGGTACTAAGCTACGATACATACTTAAATAGATAAATAGATACTTAAATACATAGAAATCATTCAAGATCCAGGAACAAGTATTCATGCTCATCGCACAAATAAATGCCCTGACTGGGAATCGAACCCGGGGCCTCCAGCTTCGTGGGCAGGGTCACTACCAACTAAGCTAAAGTGGTCGTCAATTTGAAACAGGTATATAATTTTCAGGCAAAGAGCCCGTTGTCGATGTTAGAAAAAGGGTATTACTAATTGCATTATTAAAATTGCGGTTTATTGCCGCCCTCAAAAGGTACTATTTTGCTTGAGAGACACATAAACAGCTTGTCTTGTCCATTAATTCCAATTGTGGCAAACAATCTAGGCTATGTCAATTCGAACATATAGGCTAAGGCACGATTTCCCTATTCAATTCTCACCTGGGATTATCCAAATACCCCATACAATGCGGTAAGGTAGCCAGACGTTCTTATGTTTACCTCTAATACCGACTCAATACTGTCTAGTTTCTATTAATTTATCTGTATCATCTTTTGGGATTGAGCTATCAAGTATTGAGACACGATTGAGACGTTAAGGCAAGGCAGTCCCACTGCAAACGTCCCGCTCTAACACGCGTGAGTTTGCAATTAACCATCCCGCTCTCTAGTTAAGTTAGTTAATAATAAATATCAATTACCAATGAAATAATCACATCTAATCGAACTTTAATATTAACTAACCTTTTATGCCACCCTGGCACTGTACTTAACAATTTGAAACAGTTATTTAACCAAAAGTTGTTTTAAAATATTCTAACTTTGAAAAAGTCATATCATTAGATAGTAATTAGAACAAAATTCTGGCTTTTCATTCATGCTATTTCAAAGTTCGAATACTTAAAACAACTGAACTTCGTTTGGAATTGTTACGATTTGTTTTATATCAATACCTTCAATTTAAAGAAAAAGAAAAACTAAAAGTAATACATATAACGTCATGCTATACATTAGGGTGGAGCGCATATGACGAATTTCGGAGTACCGTAATGTAATATGGCTCAAAAGTTGCAGAATATTCTGTAAATAACAGGAAAAAAATCAAAAAAATCTAGATTTAGACTTTTAGTCTCCGCACAGCCCCCATATATTGATATTAAAGCTAAAATTCAATAATCACTTAAATAAATTATTTTATATTATTTATTGATTCCTTAAATTAACACTCACAGTCTAGCTACACGTGTTAACCGAACAGGATGTATTAATTAAATGTACTACATAGTAATTATAATAACTTAAATACTATTACTTATTCAGACTACAATAATTGAGCTTGGAGTCGAGATAGATTCCAAGTACCGGCTACTTGCTGTTAGAAAGTGCTAAAAGACATGATAGAGTGTCAGGCATCCGAAGACGATGTCGAGGATAGAGCAAAGTGGCGAGGATTAGTACAGAAAGCTGACCCCACCACCTTGTGGGATTAACAGCTAGGAAGAGAGAGAGAGACTTAAATAAATTATATGACAATAATGTTAATATTTTATCATTTTATAAACTTTTGAGCCCTATTTCATTACGGTACTCCGAAATTCGTCATATGCGCCCTACTATACATTGGGATGGAGGAAACCTTTCGTTCAAAATTCAGAGAATATATTGAAAAATTGTCTCCAACTCTGTATAAACACTATAAACCAAAGCAATTTCGTCCCGACACGGGCGGAGACCAAGTTGATACTACAGTTTCAACTTTACTATTATACTTTGCTGGGAGGTCTATTTATATTGAGATGGTTACAAGTTAGTATTAAAATGGTGTCACATTTATTATTGAAACTAGCACCGAGACAATAAATAAATCAAACTAGCAGGATTTCAACCACAGTACACTCTTTCGCTCTTTTAATTTCGCCTTTCTACAAATATCTATTGTTAAGTATGTTTATCTACACACATATCATAAATCCTCTAAAATGCGGTCAGGAATCGTAGGCAGTGACCAGCATTACAACATTAAATGTAGGTATTTATATTTTTTTCTTATCTTTGGTAGAAGGTTACAGTAACATTAACAGGCAGTAACATAATATTATTACGATTTCCTATTTGATAACATAAAATTTACAAAACGAACATAATTTAAACAGGCTCCTTTTATAGTATACAATACAATACAAATATTCTTTAATGTTGACCAATAAAATGTATTGAAAACTAGATTAAAATTAAATATGTAGACAACAGGTGGTCTGCTTTCGCACTCGACTTCGGCTCGTTTCATAAAACACACTCGTATTTTAATGCCTCTCATTATGTAACAGTTGCATAAACTACTATTTTTTTTCTATGATGTCAATAAAGAATATGTGCAATAAAATACTAATACTACTACTACTACTAGTGTCTTTCCGGGGCAGGCGTGGCCTTAGTATGTCCTAATTTAAAAAAACAGGTCCTAAAACAGCAATTCAGTCAGCTGTCTGACAGGCAAAATTTTCAAAATCGAGTATTATAACGTTGGCAGACGTCCACAGTATTTTTTATACATCTTTCTTAACCACTGTACAAGTTTTCGAGCGAGAGGAAATGACTGACGATTTTAGCGCCTGGCCCGCGGTCTATTTCACCCGCGCGCCGTAAGCGCGGCGACCACGAGCGCTCCTCTCGCCAGAAGCGAGCTGCAAGCGCGGCGTTCACCCTGCGACGACGAGCTGTCCATCCACCGTTAGGTGGTCCCGAACTGGAGCGATGCCGTTACGGAGTTGATAAGTGTGCGTTTATGAAGTTTCTTACTAAGAATACTGACCCGTGCGAGCTGGGGCGGCGCCGGTCGGGTGCCAAGCCTTTATGTCCTTAACCTTTATATCTGTTCATTGCACTGTCGAGACGCGCAACTCACTGTGGTTATAGTGCGCGCCATTCACGACGACGCGCCCCTCCACAGCGAATCTCATACTAATCTGTGCGCAGTTGTACGGCTTGGGCTGTGGAGGGGCGCGCCTTCATGGATGGCGCGCACTATAGTTGGGATGGGATTACACGCAATGTAATTACTAAAACCGCTGCTGCCACCGCCGCCACTCGATGTCGTGGCTGCGCCGATGGCCAATTCCACGGCTGTGTGTCAAAGCTGTGCAAAAACCGACTCAATTTTTCGTCCAACAATTTTGTGTCTAACTCAACAATTTACGTGAATAGATCCCTTACTGAGTATTCTACTCTGTAATTACTATTCCTTCATTTTAGAAGGTTATGTTTAGAATGTTAAATATTTAATGGCTAATTAGTTTCCGAGTACAAGGATTGGAATTAATTATCCATTTAAAGTTACCTACTTGCTATATTATTCATTGAAAGTTGAATACCGAAGGTATGTACCTAATAATAACATAAATAATGATGTAAATACAGCACTTTGAATCTAACACTGACATAATGCTCTTATTCTATTGTATAATTTATTTCAACGTAAATGTAATAGTGTCTATTACATTAATGTCTAACTCTATTACATAAAGTGTTATAGTAGAATATTCCAAAGCCGATTGGAAATAAAAAACCGGCCAAGTGCGAGTCGGACTCGCGCACGAAGGGTTCCGTACCATCCATACTATAAATACGGCAAAAAATAATCATTTTTGTTGTATGGGAGCCCCCTTAAATATTTATTGTATCCCATTTTTTAGTATTTGTTGTTATAGCGGCAACCGAAATACATCATCTGTGAAAATTTCAGCTGTCCAACTATCACGGTTCATAAGATACAGCCCGGTGAAAGACGGACGGACATACGGACAGTGGAGTTATTAGGGTCCCGTTTTACCCTATGGATACGGAACCCTAAAAACAGGCCAGCGACAAACTCAAAGTAATTACCTTGTACTCTCCTTTCAAATTAAACACAACGCTCGTGTCACCTGTGATGCTCCGCGGAATACAAATGCGATGTACTTACCACAATAATTCCCTCTTCACTTTGATTTCAGGTTCGTGACTTCATCTTAACAGGTTTCGGTTCGCGCCGGCTGCTCTACAAAGCGTTATTTTTCTATCGACGAACAAAGAAGGCCACGGGTTCGTAAACCTAGTTCATAACATAACATTACATACTTACAGGTCGGGCCTAGCTGAGTTTCTTGCTGGACTCTTCTCAACTAGGCTAGGTTTAGTGAACCAGCGATAAAACTACCAGTAGCTCGATTCCACTGACACACTTCAGTTCGGTTGAAACCGCTCAACCAAGTTCACTGCAGCGCAAACTCTTAGAGTATTCCAGTGTTTAAACCGCCGGCGTGGTCGTTTCGGAGGTTTCCCCCGGACTTTCCCCAGGCCACCCTCCAACCACACACTCCTGGCCGGCCTAATGGCCGGCCATTAAAGCCACAATCAGGTTCAAAAAAAAACTTACTGTTAATTTAAAAATAAAGGAAAAATTGAAAAACTTAGGCACCGAGCAGGATTCGAACCTGCGACCTCCCGGCACTCGCGGCCAGTCGCTCTAGCCCACTAAGCTATAGGTGCGATTACTACCCGGCTTGAAATGCGTCGTGTGTGTTTAGTTTTCACTTCTGCCGGCACTCCCGGAGTGCAACCCGTTGTTTTTTTTAAATAATCATTCATGTTATTTCTACAAAATACACTATTTGTATATACCAGTGGTTCTCAACTCGTTTACCGTACCTCGTAACATTAGTTGCCACGATTCAGCATTATTAGTCGGAGTGCGGAGCTAGTTCACTGTAGTTTTAATAGAGTTGATTCTGCTTCATTCATTATTTAGGACTAGTTTGTACAGCCAAGTGGAACAGTGTGAGTGGATATAACTTACTCGAAAATATATGTACAGTCAGCAAAAGAAAGTGATGAAATAGGGTCCTAAAATAATACACATATGTACTATCGAACTAACTGAATCGTGACCCACCGTGGAACCTTGTCACAGAAAGTGTCATAATGATTTTCCTTGCCAGTCAGTACGATGTCACTACGAAATTTTCTGTGACAAGGTTCCACGGTGGGTCACGATTCAATTAGTTCGATAGTACATTACATATCGGCCGGTTTAGCAGAACAACATTACAAGATAGATATTAAGAAAGCGTAGTTTAATGTTTGGAATCAACACATTTTTAAATGAACATGTTTTTGTATTTTGATTTTGATCACTTTTGACATTGAATGTACATTGGCTCTCATTAATATATGACGAGCAATGAAACGAGTTAACGCTCGTAATATGTGGTATCAGCTTTAACTAGCAAATTAACACAAGCAGTTAAATACAAATACAAATGCGTTTATTATTATTTGCATAATATCCGGAGTAACCTATTTAATCACCGATTAACAACATAACTTATACTTATTTCAATTAATTAGCTACACAAATCCACCACACCACACCACCACAACAATCCACCACAGACATAATACGTGTACATGATCATGGTAGATTACACAAATGCACCTACTGCCCGTGCCAACGACAAGAATGCGCCGACAAAGAGTTCAGAGAGTGAATGTGAACAAGAGTTTATTGTTACGTGGTTGTCCACATATTTTTAAACCTTTGAGAACGTATCAATTCTAAATGTTTTCTATTTTATTCTTGTTCTATAACGTATACATATTAATGAAATCGACTGTTCATGATCCATGATGGATGACATGTTTTCGATTCTAAATAATTTTTTTTTGAAACTGAATGAATCGGTATTTTTACCCAACGTAGGCTAAATAAAAGATAGATAGTACCTACTGTCTGAGTAGATCTGTAATGAATATTAAAACCGAAAAAAAAAATTGAAAATGCTTCATGGCAATAAGTTAACACTGTCTCTAACTGTTAACACAACGAATGTTGAAATGAAAATAAAAATCGACAGCGGGCTCGCGTCTTCTGAAATCGCAAGGCTCCCTAGGTTACGGTGTCTACTGGCCGTCGGGGCAGCCATATGTTTGTTTGCCACTGTTCTAGTATAAATAGATAACGAAACTTGTATGTTCACTATTTATTACAAAAATACAACAATACAGTAAGGATCATATTTTCAATCAGCATTCATATAATAAACTGCTGTAAAGTCAAACACATCAGTTTCTATAATTTTATTTCACTTTATTGTGTACACTAGTGACTGTACATGAGAGTTCTATCTCAACATATATCTGTGTACTATCCAGTAAAAACGCAGTTAATTATTATGCATCAGAGTAAAGTGAAGCTTATTAAATTTACATTTTGCATTTAATTTGCACGCCCACAGCAGGCGAGTATTCAGCATTGAGCCAAGTGGGTGTAGCTCTTGCAATTCCCGAATACGAGTGGAGTGGTTCCTATTACTATGACGTTAGTGTCTAATTTCATGAAATTCACGCGCTTTCGTGAATTGCAAGAGCTATAGCTTGAAAAGTGGAATAAGCGAGGCAATTAGGGAGCTTGTCAAGAAATTTAAAAAAACTGATTCCTATGTCAAAAGTATTTTAAACGTAAGTTCTAATGTTTTATAATCGAATTCAGTTTGAAATATGTATCCCCGCTTGTGCGTGCTTTGCACCTCATAAATTCGTTGCTTGAATCAGCACCAAACTGCGACATATTTGCTAGTAAGGCTGCGTTTCCACCAGAGATGTGCGAGGATGCGTTGCGTGGGATGTGTTTGTCATGAACCAATAGAAACACTTCATTTACCTATCCTAGCTTAGCTTAGCTGTTTCTATTGGTTCATGACAAACACATCCTCGCAAATCTCTGGTGGAAACGCAGCCTAAATGGATAGAAATGTGATTCCGCGAGAAGATGGATCGTCGACCTTCTTCTGTGTACCTCTACCTAATTGTTATTTTGTTAGGTTAGTTTACAAATAATATTATAAGTACAAAGAGTAGACTTATTGCAATGAGGCATTTTCTACCAGTCAACCATCACGTGTAGTGCCGGCAAGTATCTTCAAAATGCCGTTTTGATTTATTTATATTAGCAATAAAGTATGAGTATTACGCCAGTGCGGAGCCAAGGCATACTCTTTGCCAAATTTATGCTTCCCTGGTAGTTTGGTTATCATGATGGTTACTTAATACTTATAGTTAGAACGTAATAATAATGGTTAGAACGAGTAGCCATGGTGACCAAGCCAGTTCCATTTCAAAACGGTAATTAGAATAGACACTTATCTCGTTCTAAAAAACATGGAATAGATTTAGACTAAAATGAAACAACAAATTATATATAATGAAATTTTATTTCCCCGTAACCGTTAATTGTATTATATTTCTTTAATAATCTCTTAACTTATTTACACAATGACGTTTATCACGTAGGTAATACTGTTAAATGTTCGTTTACGAGGCCCTTGGCCGCGTAGACTAGTGTTGGAAAAAGTAACGCGGGTATTAACAACGTTATATCATAGTTAACGGTTAACGTTATTAACACTAACGTTATTGTAGTCGTGGAGAGCGGATGAAGAGCTGACCCGGCGTGTAGCTCGGCTAGGCTTTCTTCTGGAACAAATTTAGGTGTGCTAGAAATAGGGAGTTATAGAAGGGAAATTATAATATCAAGTGACGAAAATAATTGTTTGTGCCAATTTCATCGGAACAGCCTACTTATGTAAGTAAATGTTCTCTTCTCTACTTCGTAACCAATTAAATATAGGACGTAGGTGAAGCTATAGGAAAAATGTTATTAGATATTCATACAGAATATATAGAGTTTTCGAAATAGAACCTAGTTCTGAAGATTACTTCTAACTCTACTTAGAAAGTTTTACCACTGTAAATATTTTTGACAAATTACTGAGTCTTATTTCTAGACTTGTGTTTTATTATACAGAATCAGTAAATAATTTCAATATGTGAATATTTTAGAGTATTTCGAACTTAAGTCCAGATCCTTGGATACGATACGTTAATTACAACATAATTGTCCACGTTTCAGTTATTTTAATGAAATTATTTATTTATTTGGCAAGTAATAGTCTCATAGTTACTTGCCATTGAAATTAAAGAAATAATTTAGTAATCGGTCGACAGTATATGGGATGTTTCGTGGAAATTTAACATCTATCTTTTTCTTTGTAAGAAAGTTTTAAATAGGTACTTAAATTGCTATCATTTCGAGAATTTTAGCTCCCTTGGTCACCTGATTGACCACGAGTGCCCAAAAGGACTCGAAACATCGTGATAAAATAATTATAATGCGATTAAATTCATTAATTTGTGTTATTCAATAAGTAACCATCGCGCAACCGAAGACAATATTACATCGCATTTTATTTGTTGAATACCGGCTAAAAATTTCGTAAAAAAAGTGAGTGAATAAACAGTTTTTTTAATGAATATTTATAAATAGTGTCGCGCTTTTTAAATGTGAATGAAACACATACCATTTAAGACGTGCACGGACACGGTATGAGCGCGCGCGCCGCGCACTGCGCAAGTGTAGTTGCCAGCATCACTGCTGTTCACCCGAGCGAGGCGAAGCAGGCTATCCGCCCCGCCGGGAACTTGCTCGGTCTTTACGCTGTTGGGAATTAAAAAACAAATAAATTAAAATGTATTAACCCTACAAGTCAAAGTCAAATTAGTCCGCCGGATCAAGAGGCACCAAAAAAATCATGGCGGGATGATTTGGAAGCGTTCCGTGGATTGGAGCACGCGAGAAATAGGGCAGAGGGCCGGCCTTTGCCCAGCAGTAGGACACTTAAAAAAAATAAAGCTGTATTTCAGTAAAATATTAACATAATTTGGTGATAACTTAACTATTTATCTTAAATAACAACAGATATTTTTAATTATTAAATTGAAATACAGTTAATATTTTCGCAACTCCTTTAAGACATAATCAAATATTATAACAATGCATTATTTCTTTATTTAACTAAACGGTTAAAACTCACGTATTAATTGTCACTTCGGGCGACATGTTTCGAACTCTTCGAGAGTTCCTCCTCAGGATGAGTGCGTCTGAGACCCGCGCCGATTGCACACTGTTGTACTACTACTACTAAGTTATAACATGTCTCACGAAAGTTAAAATTCAGTTCAAATGCATTGTTATAAAATTTGATTGTCTTAACTAAGTATTTTTAATAGGTTCTTTTTAACAAATAACTATACAAGCATTTTAAACCGTCTATTAAAAAACCGCCAAGTGTCATGTCACCTACTTAGTCAAAGAGTTTTATTTCATGGTACTGTATACTTAATGTTATCAAAAAATATTTCGTATACATTTTCTTAACAATTTCAAGTATAAAACTTAAAATGTCTATAATTTCTGCTTGTAAATAACTCTCGAACAAATTGCAGTAAAATATTGTATAGTTTATAATTTGTACTGTCTAATAAAATTATGGTACTGGAACATGTTTAGTTTAGTTTTTTTTTAGTTTATTTATATTCTCATTATACCATGTTCATACAATACAGTTACATGTCTTATATTACTTATCGTATATTGATCGTTATCGTTATCGTTTTATATAATAATAATGTAAATAATTGTGTGTACATCTACATCTTATTTTGCATTATAAATGCATATTTCTAACATCATAACATTAAACTGGTTAAAAATATTAAAAATTAGGCAACAGCTCAGTTATTGTAACTCAACTTTACTCTACTGTACAATATCTGGCCAGACTTTTAAAAAGGAGTCCGAGTTATCAAGCCACGGCCAGCGGAACCTGTCATCTTCGAAAAAAAAAAGGCATTGTTTTGTTATTTACTCAGAGATATCCGGTCCCGAGAGATGACGGCTTATGTAAATTCTAACAGCAGCTTTACGATGAAGGAATACGTTGGGTGGAAATAGGTTTGTCCCAAAAAAGTAAGACTTAACCAAGTAAACAACGTAACGTTAACAACATAAACAGCCGTCCGAAGGTATCTAGAATGCTACCATAGACAGCAGCTGGGATCAACGGCTAAACGTGCCTTCCAAAGCACAGGAGCCAATAACCACTCAAAGCGGTCACCAGCCAAGGCACAAGCGTGTTCAGCTTATAACCACTCAAAGCGGTGTCCAGCCAACGATTGACGTTGCTTAACCACGCATACCGCACGCGGTAAGCGAGCGTCGCTGGGCCACAATGATACACTCATCGTTAGAGTAATTGCGGTAAATCATTTTCACAATAACAAAAATAATATACCTATTACAAGACAAAGCTAGGAGTGGAATTTCTATCTACAGTGGTTTTTCGTACGATTGACCTGTCAGTCACATAAAGAATAAAATAAAAGAAAGTGACAAGAACAACGTTGGACGTTAGCTTTCTTTCGGGAAATATTATATTTAACGGGGTTTTGTTTCCATAAGATGTAGGTTTTATTTATTTGGGAAAAATTTGGTCCATTTTTGTTACGACACGTTAGATGGTATTATCATTATTACTTATTAAGGCGCCTGTATACGCAACCACTCCCCATACAAATTTTGTGCAAGTTTTTTTTCACTTGTGTTTGCGTTACACTTACGATTTTTGGTTAGTACGCTTATTTTTTAGTTAGCTAGAACTTCAAGATTTTTTTTTTCATTTTTCACTTTTTTGTATTTTTTTTGCTTGACATTCTTCGTATATCTAATATTAACAAGCAAAAAAAAAAAGGGACAGCCAAAACTGACGAATAAAACCTGCCCAGAGTTTGTACGAGTATGGAGAAGGCCTTGCGTATACAGGCACCTTAGCTAATGTCAAAAAAAAAAATACATTATATTGCGATGACCAGCAATTTTTAATATGTATTATTATTGATCATATTAGATTCAGATTCAGATTCATTTATTTCATTAATGTACATTATTTATTGACAATAAATCTAAATACATTCAAAACAAAATAGCGTTTCAAGATACAATGTTGTCTTACAATTTATTGAGAGTAAATGGTCCGACGATATCCACAAGACAGTAACAGAAAGGTCGATGACCGAGACGTTTCTAGAGATGGGTCTCGTTGGGGGACCACTCGCTTTTATTTACTGCCAGAACTCACTCTGACATGCCGATTGGAGCTTCAATTCCACAGAACTTTCTCCGTGTAATTTGATAGTGGTAAACGATGAGAAATAAATGTTTGTTATAAATAACGCCAGAAACTACAAATTCCATTCTGATGCTTTCCACTTTTAATATTGTGAGAATATATAGTGTCCTAGAAAGACTTCAACTATTTCTGCACAGTGAGTTTCTGAAGCTACATTTTCCTAAAATATACATCTTTGCTGACGTCGCGGCATCTTTATGTATTCATAGATTTAAAAATCCTTTATCTACACACATATCATAAATCCTCTAATATGCGTTCGGAAACCGTAGAAAATGACTCTCATTTCAACATTCAATGAATTCATGGCAATTTTCTTATCTGTGGCTAAGGCTACACAGTAATATAATTTTTAATTTTAATCTCATATATGATGTTAAAATATTAAACGTCAAACAAAACTGTCAAAATTATATATATTGTATAATTTTGTTTTTTTTTTGTCAAAGTTGACATGTCCCTATTCTAGTATCACTGAAAATTCAAATTCAGTTGATGCGAAATGTCAGCTCGATGTTTTTTTAGTATATATCGCACGAAATTTGAGCTAGAACGACATGATCACATCAGAATAGGGACTCTTTACTTTTGAAAATAACATTCAGGTATCGGTTGCCAGTTCTGATTTCGATATTTCCGCAACCGTGCAAAAAAGGTTGTATTAACACAATTATTATATTTATTTACTACGGTTTCTGAACCCATCTTAGAGTAGTTATAATATGTGTGTAGATAAAGTAATGTATGCAACTGTACATAATTAGGCATTAAAACACTCGTGTGACCTTATTACACACTCGTGTTTTAATGTCCCTCATTATGTACCAGTTGCATAAACTACTATAGTATCCTATCCTTCGTTATCTTCATTATTTTATGAGAAAATTAGCGGTCGCTCAAAACTAAATAATGTTTTATTCGTACAACCCTACTATTAACATTCCAAAGAGCAGGCGCATTTATACTTGTATATAAAATATGCTCCTTTATTAATACTCAAAGATTTAATAAGAGTAAAAAAAATCTATAAAAAAGCAAAAGGAAAAAAACTCATGAACAAAACCATACCTCTCTCTTTTGTGTGGATATCATCACTAATCTCACAAACTTTAAGTCGCAAAGGCATTCGTTATATTTGTATAGACGCGACAAAATTACAGCTTAAAGCTTTGGATGTATATCCACAGAAAATACTGAACACAAACTCATAATGAAAATGTTTTTGAGGCAAGAACCACAAAGGTAAGTTATCTCCAAAATAGAAAATATTTCTATGGTACCAAAAACCTTCCGCCCTGGGTTTTATTCGACAGGAAACTGCGTATGTATATCACAGACATCTCCATTGCGCTCTATAAACCACAGTTAATGCGACAGCGGAGATAGATTGGCTCGCAGCCAGATATCTTTTGTGTACCAGATTATGACCGATATTTTTCAATATTTGGAACATTAAATGGACCAAGTAATGCTGTGGGAGAATTACGTTGAAACAACTTAGTGAAAGTGTCGCAGTGCGGAGGCGTTGATTCCAGTAATGGATCAGTTTAGGATAGTTCTAGTTCAACGAGAAAATACAAGGTGTTTAGGTACTATTTTTTTAGTTTGTACAGTCAAGGGCACCAATATGTATACACTTTTTCACCTTATTCCATTGAAATAAGGTCCAAAAATGTAAACATATTTATGCCCTTGACTGTACCAAAACAGAAGATTGAACAAAATAAGTATTTCTGATCATTTTAGTGCCTCTCTCCAACTTTGAATATTACAAATTCAAATTCATTTAATTTTAGTATGGTACGACGTTTAGGTGTCTACTAAGAAGTCCCGTAGACGGGAACAAAGTTTTGTCGTAGTACTTATTAATTTGATGAATTATTAAGGCAACCGCCCGAGTGTCTGAACTGTTTAAGGTGCTAACTATTGCAGAAGTAATACATTTACATCATCTGTAACTTATGAGAAAACTGTTTGAATTTTATTTTTTATTAAATTAATTTACAAAAACTATCTACAAGGAAATTTTTATGTTTTACTGTATTCTATCAGTTTGTGTAGGCTTGTATAGTACGACTTCTGATTACTATATTTCCGAATACTCTGTGCAAAAAAACGCAACTACTCAGTACTCCAAGATGAAAGTAAGCGTTAGAACCACGCGTCACTCTCAGCAGACCAGCACCGAGTCGATTCAGCTCTGAATACTTCTCTAGTAACGAGTTGCCAGCTGGTAAAACTGGTGAAATACTATCAAGCGAGTGGTGACTCACAACACATGATGATTACGGCCAATCTCTTACAAAAGTATCAACGTTTCTCTCTTACAAAGGCAAGAGTGAAACGGTCTTTGCTAATCGCGTTCCACCCTAGACCACAATATCGCTTACCATCAGGTGATTTGTGGTCAAGCGCAAACCTATTTAGAATTAAAAAAAAGTGTAACGAACAAGAAGAAGTATAAAAAACCACCAGCAATATTATACCTGATTCCTCCTCT
This sequence comes from Cenopis cana, assembly GCA_951800055.1. Classification (NCBI taxonomy): domain Eukaryota; kingdom Metazoa; phylum Arthropoda; class Insecta; order Lepidoptera; family Tortricidae; genus Cenopis; species Cenopis cana. The sequence continues at coordinate 15,030,256 of OX637489.1, forward strand.
AGTAGTATCAGCGTTCAGTGCCCTCCCCTCGTGAAGCCAGGTCAGCACCGCTGGAGTCTCCACATGTCGCGCTCGGCAGACCAGCGCTAGAGTTGATTCGGCTTCGTAGTACTTCTCTAGTAACGGGTTGCCGGCTTCGTCAACCACCCACACTTGAGGAGCTGGGAAACAAAATATTGTTTTAATAAAGTGTATATACTGCCGAAGGCACAGCGTGGGTAGACCCCACATAAGGGACTGGATGAAGAAGGAGCGGGAATCCGCTGGATGCGGGTGGCGCAGGACCGATCATTGGCATTGTGGTACCCTTTGGGGGTAGCATATGTCCAGCAGTGGCAGTCTTTTGGTTGAAATGATGATGATGCTATAAAATCACCAGGTCATCAGTCCACCTTGTAGGGCATCTATCTACGCTGCGCCTTCCTTTCCGTGGTCGCCATTCGAGAACATTTCGGCCCCGATGTGAATCTAACCGGACTCAAAGTATGCCATCAATATCATTCTTTGGTATCATAAGATGTCACATCCAATGGTCACATCTGACAAATCGGTATCTGGCTTTAGGAATCCCCAATGATATGTCATGTCATGTCCGAAATCGACGATTACATTTTGTCCTGATGAAAAATTTTACCTGGAGATTTTTTCCTAACGAAATCAATTAAAAGTATCTAAGCAATGAAAACTTTTTGGAAAGCTTGGTTTAAAAGCCCTTAAACCTTTTAATACTAATTAAGTCTTTTACTGCCCGTTTGCCTTTCCATTAGGCAGGTTTTAGACCTTAACTTTACTGATTTCGGATCTTTTTATAGTAGTTACCCAACCTTTTCAATTCCCAACTAAAAGCTCTCCGGATTCCCTTAAACGATCCTATTAAAGACAATTAGGTAGCTGTAGGTATAAGCAGCCGTATCGAATATATGTGTGGTAGTTAACATTTATATCTCATTTTATACTAAAATATACTACATAGTCGCTCTTTGAGCTGTACCCAAGCCATTAACACATTCAGCGCCGAGGATCTGATAGTCGGGATCTGCGTTCGTAGACAGTTTTCGCTACAAAGTGGAAAGTAGCTACGAGTACGAGCCGGCAATTAATGTGTTAACAAAATCCAAAAACTGAATCTACAAAAAATACATAGTTAATTATAATTATCGACACTTATGTAGCGGACCCCAGGCATCCTTCAGTATGCAACTGTACTGGGATAACGCTAGAAGGATGATGAATTATCGCAACTGCCGGAAATCCGCCAGAAATACGAAAGCATTTTTTCACAAGTTGAAAGGGGAGATGCGTCGCTCGATCAGTCAATAATAATTGTCACATTGCTGCGTACTGACAAAAAAAAATATGAGCATAGCCAATCCCTTGGCACTTATTGATATTCAGTAAGGACCAAAGCCTTTTCAGTCCGTTGAAGAGGTTTATCGAATTACTGAGATTTAATTTTGTTCTGTAATTCATTCATTTACCCTGATAAAGTGACAAATTGCTTTGTTTTATTGTATTGACTGTTTTATTGAGTTGTTTTGAATTGACTAAGTTAATTGAGATTCATAAATGAAGTTAATGTTTAAATGTAACTCAAACAGGGTCAGATTTAGCTGGCGAAACGTCCCTTTCTAAAAGTTGAAGCGAAGTATTTCACAAAACATTACCTACTTGTGAGATACGTGGCTTTAACACATTTGTTCTTTTCGGGTCTTGAAATCTTGGGTGGGATTCGACACAAAAATTGTAGTCGAAGTGAAAGCTATGCTACAGCTGTATGAAGAAGGTCACAAGTCAGGTCACTGTTAAACATTTATAATTTGTGACTATCGTACGAATATTATAATTTATTGCAACGAGGCTAGGAGAAGGCGCTAAATGGTAGAATGCAAAGTTCAACACCAATACATTATACAACTATTTAAAGATGCTATTTCTTAAAATGTACAATCATTTTACCAAAAGAGAAATTGCGACAGTGAAATATGTCTATCATTTTCAACTGTCAGACGTACCTTACCTTTCTTGGCTGACAAATAGCTTCTACAAATATTACGTTGGGAAACTTTTTAAATTCTTTGACCTCTGGTATTTCAAAATATCAGTCTTTAATTTATTACCAACGCCTCAAGATTAAAAACGTGATTCCGGAACAGAAAACTGGAGCAATCCAGTAGAGATCTCATTCGGACATTTAGCACAAATCGTTTTACGAGCATTTTTGTATTCAGTGAGTTGGCATCGTAAAATTTGACCTACAGTACTGTAATAGCTTATGTTACGATACAGTTTATGACCGAGATGCGTTGTTCTTTTGAACCAGCAACCTCGACCAACGCCTGACTTGAATGCTTCGCCTGCGAATGTTTCAGTCTTAGGTCTACGTCAATCATTGTTAGAGAAATATTTTTGAGACAAATATGTAAAACGCTTCGCTTTATTGTTCTCGCCGACAAAAATTTTTCGTTATTAAAATTTAATATTCCTTGGCTGTTTGATAGTCTGGGAATGATTGGCATTTAATGACGTCTAATTTTTTTTACTAGGAATAAATTTTACTAGGTTCTTTGAAGTGTAATATCATTATTTTATTATGATTCAACATTTTTAATAAAACAGCGCTGCTTGTGAATGGTGAACAAATTACATGGTGTAATTAGTACATAAAACACCTGCATCAAAGGCATTGGGAAGATCTAGACACATGCAGGCAGACAAAAGAAATATTATTAAAACCAAATCCCAAACTCACAACCACACTACTGAGAACACACAGAAACCAACTACGTAAAGTAGTAGGCATAATAACAAGACACAACACACTAAACAAACACCTCTACAACTTGGGAATCACCGATAGTCCCTTGTGCAGAGCATGCATGGAGGCAGAAGAGACTGCTAGACACATTCTACTAGACTGTAAGCGTAGAAGTATAATACAGGAAGAAACACCTAGGAAATCCGAACACACTGCAGGGAGTAGTAAACAATATAAAGACACTAATAGGTTTCATACAGGAACTAGGGTGGTTAAAGTAGCGCTACCCCTTTTTCACGCAAAATAGGCACGTTGGATGTCGACTTGCGGAAAATGCCCAGTATAACTAACTAACTAACTAGTACATTAATGCAGAGACCAGTAAGTAAGCCATCCTGGACGGGTATGAGTTAGCCGGCCGAGCCGAAGGCGAGGTCCAACTAGAGTACTAGACCAGGGATGGCACTTATGGTGGAAGCATGTAACTATAGTGCTTTACTCAAAAATAAAACAAATTGTATGAATTGTATGACCAAGAAGTAGGTATACCTAAGCACTGACTCACTCATACAAATACATTATCATTAGGTAGATACCAACAAACTAAACCGTGCACATAACATTGCACAGAACTACAAATTAAATTTAGAAATAGAGGAAAAATTGAAAAAATTTGAGGCACCGAGCAGGATTCGAACCTGCGACCTCCCGGCAGTAGTTTGCGTTAATTGCACAGAACTCCAAAAGATGTGATCTTGTCTTCATTGCAACACGTACTTCAGACTTCTGTGCGTGGTTAAGTTGTTGTTTTTTTTTTAAGTTTGTTGTGTGTTGTGTTTGCGTGAGTGTGTGCTTACTTTTTGTGCATGGTAAAACCGACTTCACTAAATTGTTCGTAATCGGAACCAATTGGCTCATAAACACATGAAAAAACAAAAGTTGTCTCTCCTGTGATCAATAGTAAACGGCTTGATGTGCATGTAGGCGACTTCCTGACTTGGCGGGGCGGGATCGATATGTGACATTTTCTTCTTTGAAGTAAATTTACTGACGTCGCAAAAATTCCCGCTTGACGGAATACTGTCAGTATTACATTAGCGCAGTAGTAATATCATGCGCAGAAGGGAAGCAGTACCGCCTTCGCATCGTCCCGCTTCCGCGCATCCCGCGCCAGTGAGGAAGCACTCATTTAAATGTAGGGGCGCAGTAAAAAGTAGTACTGCGTTGACTGACAGTTGACACTGACATTTGAAAGTTTTCTCATATCGTACCGCCTCCGCACCGACAAATCAGGAAGTCGCCTAGTTACGCTTTTACCACGTTTATTTACTTATAGTAACGGAGACACTGTTTAAGGATGATTCACGCTAGACCATTGCGTGTCCGGGCTGGCCCATTTTGTAGTACAAGAAATCGGACACGCGTTGGTCGTTGATTTCTTGTACCGTAAAATGGGGTAAGTAGGGATTGCGAGGACAGTTGGGTTATGAATGGGGAGAGTAGGGATGGCAGAGGGGTGAGCTGGTTTTTATAGGCCACTGTTACGTAACATATAAATTGTAATTACAAATCATGCTATTATAATATGCATAATCCCAAAGTGTCGATCCTACAATTTCACAAACTCGCCTTAGTATGAAATTCCACCTCACCCCAACCTACCTGAACTACGGGGTGAGGTGGGATTTCCAACTTTTTGTGTTTATCGTTAAAGTTATTAACACAAAATCATCATCATCATCATCATCAGCCCACTTTCGTCCACTGCTGGACATAGGCCTCTCCCATGGCATGCCACTGAACTCGATCTAGAGTTTTTTGTTTCCAACCGCTGCCAGCCACTTTGCGTATGTCATCGCTCCACCTAGCTGGAGGGCGTCCTACACTACGTTTGCCAAGCCGTGGTCTCCACTCCAGAACACGCCTACCACACACACACACACAAAATCATAAAATAACTAAAATACGAACATCCGGGACACGTCTTTTGTAAATAAATCAATGTCTTACTTAACTTCGGTTTTGTGCCAACTCACCTCATTTTACGGTACTAGAAAACGGGCCGACCCGAACACGGAACGGTCTAGCGTGAATCATCCTTTATGCGGGTTACTAGACCAATCCAAAATTAAGCTTTGTAGCCCTTAATTTTTGACATGTTCTCTAAATCTGTTTATGACGCCATTATCTTTTTTCTTGGTCTAAATAAAGAATGATGGTGAAACTTAGGCGGCGGGTTTTTGGCGGGATCGATATGTGACATTTTCTTCTTTGACGTAAACTTACTGACGTCGCAAAGATTCTCACTTGACATAATACTGTCAGTATTACGTTTGCGCAGTAGTAATATCATGCGCAGAAGCGGAGCAGTACCGCCTTCACATCGTCCCGCTACCGCGCATCCCGCGCCAGTCAGGAAGCACTCATTTAAAATGTAGGGGCGCAGTAAAAAATGGTACTGAGTCGACTGACAGCTGACACTGGCATTTGACACTTTTCTCATATCGTACTGCCTCCGCACCGACAAATCAGGAAGTCGCCTTATAATACTTACTGTTAACATGCAAGTAAGTCCTGCTGACTCGCGGCGGGTGCGTCGATATCTGGCACTCGTACACCCCCTCGTCAGCTGGCTTCACCTCCCTGATGAGGAGTCTCCAGTTCCCAGGATACCGCCTCGCGACGGACACGCGATCGTCGGCGGCGTACGTGACAGCGCCGACTGTGAGGAGCTCTGGCATCTCGTCTCTGCCTCGACGCCGGACCCAGGATACCTGGTTAAGAATATTACATCATCATAATCATCATCATCCTCGTCATATAGGTACTACGTGAAAAATATATATTTTCAACTATATATACAGGTATTCACATTGCACGTAGAACCGATGGCCGTTGGGGCCGAAAGGTTCTCGAGTGGCGACCACGGACCGGAAGGCGCAGCGTGGGTAGACAAGGTGGACTGATGACCTGGTAAAGGTCGCGGGAGTCCGCTGGATGCGGGTGGCGCAAGACCGGTCATTGTGGCACTCTTTGGGGGAGGCCTATGTCCAGCAGTGGACGTCTTTCGGCTGATATGATGATGATGATGATGATACAGGTATTCAGGTTTTGATTGTTTCATTGTCAATTTTTAAAGATAAGGCCTCGGGAGGTTAAATCAGCCGAAATACATCCACAGGCCTCCCCCAAAGAGTTCCACAATAACAGGTCCTGCGCAACCCGCATCCAGCGGACTCTGAATATTTGCCCGAGTGAAACGAAGGTCTCTGTTTTAGCTTCGACAAAAATGCTTTCGTAATACCAGATTTCCGGTTGTCCTCCTCTACAGGCATCTACAGGTCGCATTTCTAAACCGATTCTCGTGAAATTTTGTGAGCAGGTTCGGTAACTCTATAGAATTTTTTTAATGAGTCACTTTTTGGAAATTTCATTAAAAAATTTTTTTATCAATGATTTTGTGTTTCTCCGGCCGAATTTCGATTTGTTCTCCTCTAAGGGTCGCATTTCACAACCGGTTCTCGTGAAGTATTGTCAGGAGGTTGTTTGATTACATAGAATATTTATGTAGAGTAATTAAAAAATAAAATTCAATGGTTTGTCCTTTAAGGAGCGCTCGTGGTCCAGCGGCGCCTGCGTACCGCTTGCGGTATCTAAGGTTAAGCAACGTGGGCAACGGTCAGGATTTGGATGGGTGACCGCTTTGAGTGGTTACTAACTGAGCGCTCCCGTGCTTTGGAAGGCACGTTAAGCCGTTGATCCCGGTTGCTGTCTATGGCAGCAGTCGTTAAGCCAAATTGGAGGCCTTCGGGCGGCTTGAGAACTTCTAACAGTCAAGTTGCCCACTCACTTGACAAAGCCTAATCTTGGGATTAGGTAGCGGACCTCAGGCATCCTTCAGGATGCAACTGTACTGGGATAACGCTAGGAGGATGATGGTTTGTCCTTCTTTACAGCGTTTCTCTACCGATTCTCGTGAAATTTTGTAAGCAGGTTCGATATCAATATAGTTTTTGGAAATTGAAAAAAACACTCACGAGGTCTACAGCTCACAGAGCCACTAGTTATTAAATATCCATAAATACAAAATCGTATTACCTACCAACAATAAAAGTAATTAGAACCAAATTAAAACTAAGTAAAAAACCTAAATATGAAACTAAATTAAATCTAAAAATGGGGCAGGTAAATTGTGCCAAAGATACTGGCAGCGTTTCCTCTCTCAATAGCCAAACCAATTCGTTAGCCGATGTAGAGGTGATTAAGGTTTAATATGTTTGTTAAGCGGATGCGTCCGCTAGCGAAAATCTAAATTTTTTAATCAAAGTGAAAATTTAAAAATTCAACACCACAGGCCTCCCTAATAAGGCTTTATAGATGAGTGTTAAGATTGAAAAATTCACCATTACAAGGGATACCACGGTGGCTCAATTGGTAGAGCAATGGACGGATTCCTCAGGTCGTGGGTTCTAATCCCACCTGTGGTGTTGAATTTTACAAATTTTCACTTTGATTAAAAAATTGATTAAGGTTTGTTTAAGCAAGTTCTTAACTTGACGGGGCGAGATCGATATTTTGTTCTTTGACGCTTAACTGATATCGCAGATAATTCCTCAATTGATCGGATATTCGTATAGCATCTACATTCCGCGCCAGTAAGGAAGCACTAGTTTAAATAGGGACGCAGTAGAAAACGGTAACGCTGACTCGACTGATAGTCTCAAAAGTCACTGTATCTGTTTAAAATGTATGCACTATAAAACCTCTTTCTGGGCATTGAAAAATGTACTGGCCGCAAACATTACAGAAAAATAATCAATAAAAAACAAAACACTCGAGTCGGTGAAAAAACGTGTTGCATTGATATTGTATATTGAATTCCCTGTTTTATAAATAAATATTGTGTGGTTAAAAGTGTAGTTTTAAACAGTTTGGTCCTTCGTAATCGGATTGTAAATAAGTGTAAATAATATCATAGTGTAAATAGCTAAATGATATATACTGCGAGTGGGTAAGATTAGACTGTAAATATTGCTTTTGATTTCGTGCATCAGTGAATTTGTGGACTTGTATTGAACTATTACCGTTGTTCAAACATTATTACAGTGCTAAATTACTATACAAACATATTTAATTTGAACTTTAGTACAAAGTAAAGTAAATTCTGAACTTATTTAGTAGTGATTTCATATACTTTTCTACGAAAATGGCTCAACTTTGCAAGACACTTAAATCGCTATCGGAACGAATCGTCAAGTTACATACTAATACCAAAAAGGATTCCAAATCGAGATATACACAGGGATATTTACAAACACGATTGGAAACATTAGAGGCTTATTGGTCTAAATATCAAGAACAACACGATGTGATACTTTCAACAGTTCCGTCAAGTGATTTAGAGCCATTAGGTTTCGATGTAAATAGCCTGTACGAGGAAACTGAAGATGTATATATGGAGTTTAAGGGTCTACTAATGGACTACTTGGTGGTTTTTTCTAAGGGTCAAACACAAATCCCATCAAATAGCAGCGCACAGAGCTTTACTACAGCGAGTGATTGCGAGTACACTACGGTTAGAACCCATTTACCCTCGCTGTCGATCCCAAAGTTCTCAGGAGACTATAATGACTGGATGAGTTTCAAAGATTTGTTTAAGGCACTGATACACGACAACAAGCATATAACTAATATTGAAAAGCACCATTATTTGAAGACGAGTCTATCAGGAGAAGCTGAACAACTTCTGAAACATTTTGCACTAACAGGGGCTAATTACGAAAAAGCTTGGAACACACTCGAGAGTAGATACGACAATAAACGTATGATCGTTACCACTATACTTAGCCGCCTGTTAAATCAAAAGAAGATAAGCACGGAATGTTCTAGCAGCTTAAAAGAAATTCTAGACACCACTAAAGAATGTTTAAACTCACTCGATAACCTCGGCGTAAATACTACCACTTGGGATGCTATTGTTGTACACTTAGTTGTATCCAAGTTAGACTTAGACACACACAAACAATGGGAGCAGTCGCTTGGATCATCACAAGAGATACCTAACTTCACACTTCTATCGTCATTCCTAGAAAGTCGTTTCCGATCTATAGAAATGGTAAACGTTACCCACAAACCAGACCCACCGCAGAAAATCCACTTAGTTAAAAATACTACACAGCACAAACCCACAAATATGAAGTCTTTTGTCACAGAAGTAAACAGCGAATGCACTTACTGCAAACAAAACCACTACATTTGCCACTGTAAAGATTTTGCATTGTTAGATGTTCCTCAACGGCAGGATTTCGTAAAGAAGAATGGCATCTGCTTTAATTGCCTTGTTAAGGGCCACTCTGTAAATGCGTGTCAACAGAGCACTACATGCAAGAAATGTCATCGACGACATTACACTCTGTTGCACTTCACAAGCCCTAACAAGAACACACCAGAGCCAGAACACAAACTGCAAGCCACAACTGAATCCAGCCTACCCACAAACCCCGTAGTCGCTATGGCTGAGGTACAAGGCTCACAAGTAGTTTTAGCCACCGCACAAATTGCAGTTCGGTCGAGGAACAATGACACGATCATATTGAGAGCTCTAATTGATTCCCAGGTAAGCTTTATAACTGAAGCGGCGGCTCAGTTGCTTGACCTCGAGCACACAACAGTTAGTGGTAAAATCACCGGCATATCTAATGCAGCAGTCACAACCAAATCACTGGTCCATTTGAAGTTCCACGCAGTAAGAGATTCAACACACACAATGACCGCTGAGGCGCACGTTCTCAAGCGACTAACATCGGACTTACCATCACAGGCGTTCCCTGTAGATTCCTGGCCTTCATCTAAGCGGATCGATCTTGCGGATCCACACTTCCACAAGCCAGGGTCTATAGACGTGCTATTGGGTGCCGACGTGCACGCACACATCATTCTCGATGGATTTAGAAGACATGACTCACTGATCGCATTGAACTCACGTCTGGGCTGGCTCGTATCCGGACGCGTTACGCAGCTTAGCTCACACTCACATAGTGAACTTGTCATGAACACACAAATTGAGAATGACCAATTACCGAACAAATCTATAGATTACTCACCGAACGTGAAACCACCTCCACTAGTTGAAACTCAGTGTAAAGAACATTTCAAGATTACTCACACTCAAAACACTGATTGTATTCACGAGGTTCACTTACCATTTAAAGATGCTTCCAACTCTGACGAGTCCAGAACTATAGCTGTTAATCGCTTGCTTCCTATAGACGACATATGTAAATATTGTAAATACAAACTGGAGCCTCACGAAGTCTGCAATACTTACGTGAAGCAATGTGAGTCCCTCGTTCACAAGAATGTCGCCACTGAAACTAAGACAAAAGATAAGAAAGCTTGTAACTCACCTCTCACAGTTCTTCAGCATACGCACTTACCACTTACGGAGCTTGAAAGGAGATATCTCTCGTTCGTACAAGATGTCATTTAACAGAGTTAAGTTGTCAATTCTCGGTTCGGAAAAAGTGTACGAATGTTCAGTGTGTATAAAAGTTCATGATTCAGTGAAAGTGCTAGGCATTGCCTGGAAACCACAAAGAGATGTGTTAAAGACGGTTTACTTGCCATGTCATACTGATAACGACGTTATTACGAACCCCACTGTTAGGTGTATTATAACTAAGACGCTCGACCTGCTAAGTTGGCTAGCACCTAGTTTGATTGAATTAAAGTGTCTTATACAAAACTCACACCTAGCCGATCTAGCATGGGACGACGAACTTACCGAATGCCTGAAAACTGAATGGGACACTTACCTTTGTAGCTTAGAATACACTAAGTCCATTCAGCTTTCACGTAGATCGGAAACAAGTAACGCGGATGTTACAGCTGAAATGTATATATGCCATGCCTCTAGCGCCGCCTGCGTCGCGGTTGATAACAACAAGGTCATCACGCACTATGAGATGAGCTTGATTTTACTCAAAATTAAAAAGGCTCCTGACAAGTTTGTCTCATGTTCACGTTTTGAACTGGTAAGGCAGTTGATAAACTATTGTTTATTTACTAACGAGTAACTACTACATATTCGTACATTTCATGTTCCATCATCCTGTGGCTAATGTATATCACAGACGTCATTTCATTAGCATCACACTTCTGTTTTTCTAATTGTCACAAGTACGAGTAAGTATGTTACCTACATAGGCAAATATCCGCCAATCAATGTGTAATTTAGATATGGAAAGATTCACAACCTGTGTTTTATATAGGTTTAAGTGTTTTATCACTAATCTGTAAATATTTGTTGCTCTAACTAGTACTGTCTAGTGTGTACTGTGTTTGTTTATCTACCAGATATCACTTTCGATATCAAACGGAACCTAAAGTCATTTACACGATTTACTTGTTAGTTATTATAGACACAATAAATAGTAATTGAATCATTACATACAGCTTGTACCTACTGATCTTAATAATTTCCATGTTTTGTAAAGTTTACTTAAACTCACGTAGGCACTCACTTCACTTCTGATGTAGGTAGTTTTTGCTGCGTGCTTCATATCGAAAATGATTCCTAAAGTTGATTGTTATCAAACAATGTTTCTATCACATGAAACTTACATACCTTTAACAAATGTCAATTGTTTCTAAAATATTGAAAAGTGTAAGTATCTACGCGTAACATACACGTACAACGTAACATATAGTTATGTCAACCTAATATTGTGTTTGTGATATTGTGCATGATACGTTAAGTTATGTAGTGAAGCAGACAATAGAAATCCGTTAAATGATAGTGTTTACTTACAAATTTCAAGACTAGAAACTCAGCCTTCTTTTGATGCTTCATCACATTACTATAGTTTTAGTTGTGTTACCTATTCACATATGTTGTTATTTTGCGTGCTTAATACTTAGCATTTCAACGATGCATATAGAGATACAGATGATATACACGACTGTTACCTTTAATTTTATGAGTTGTATATTTAATTTGTGCACTGTGTCTCTTGATGCTTCAAATTCGTAGCTTTAATGCGAATATTGTTGGCTAATTCACTATATGTGTAGTACTATGTGTTTTGTTTTTGTCACGTTATAAAGGACCCATATAGTCCTTGGGCCGCGGCATGTTTAAAATGTATGCACTATAAAACCTCTTTCTGGGCATTGAAAAATGTACTGGCCGCAAACATTACAGAAAAATAATCAATAAAAAACAAAACACTCGAGTCGGTGAAAAAACGTGTTGCATTGATATTGTATATTGAATTCCCTGTTTTATAAATAAATAGTAATAGTAATAGTAATAGTAATAGTAATAGTAATATTTATTGCGAACCATGGTATTATTACAGCTGTTAAAATATAAATGGATTCACATGGACCCTGGTAGGGTATATAGCAATATTTCTTATGATCTAAGTTTTCTATATAATCTAGAGGTTAGCTTAATTCTTGAAACAAAAACAAAAACAAAAACAAAAAGGACAAATAACATAGCAAGTTATAAAAAGATAATGATGATGACGATATTTTTCACGTAATTATGTTATAGTAGGTCATTATCATTAACATTATCTTGCATGAACTCTGTGACAGAGTAGTACGCTTTTTTTACGAGAAATGCTTTTAGTTTGTTAGTGTAAGAGTTTTTATTTTGTAGATTTCTTATGTTTACTGGTAATTTGTTGTAAATTTGGATCGATCTGTAGTATGGGCCTTTTTTGTAAACATCTAATATTGGCTCCGGAGCGACAAGTTTATCTCTACGACGTGCACTCGTGTTGAATTTAAATAAATAAAGATTGTTTCTAATAAACGAGGCTACTTCTAGGATATATAGAGATGGTAGAGTCAAGATTTGGAGTCTCGTGAAATGGGGTTTGCAAGTGGAAGTTTGTGAAATATTAACTAAGATTCGGATACATTTTTTTTGGGCTATAAATATATCATGAGCATCAGCACTGTTACCCCATAACAGGATACCATATCGGAGCCACGCTTGTGTATATGCGTGATAGGCAGACAGAGCACAATCAATATTAGTATTCGATTTTAGGATGCTTAAGGCATAGATGAAGCTGGATACTTTGGATTTTACTTTGTCTATATGTTTTTTCCAATCAAGATGTGTATCTATTGTCAATCCTAGAAGAGTAAAATCGGAAACTTCTTTAATTTGTAGGTCATGTAACAGTGGGCTCAAGTCAGTAGGTCTTTTTTGGTGGGGTCTAAATTGTATGACGCGTGTTTTTCCTGTGTTAAGCATTAGGTTATGATCCTGCAACCATTTAGAAATATTATTAAAGGATTGTTTAATGTGAGAATAGTTACTGCTATTGTTGGGGTGGAAAGAAAGAAGAGAAATATCGTCGGCGAATAGAACACATTTCTGGTCTGTAATCTTAGGGAGATCATTTATGTATATCAAAAAGAGTATACAACCCAGAACACTGCCTTGCGGAATTGAATTATTTAGAGTTTGCCATTTAGATCTTGATTTTTGTAGGTGTCCAGAATCTTTATCGAGGAATTCTATTTCTACGTATTGTTGTCTGTCTTTGAGGTAGGATTTAAACCAATCGTAGGCATTACCACGAACGCCTATTTCGTATAATTTGGTGAGTAGGATAGAGTGTGACACTCTGTCGTAAGCTTTAGACATGTCCAATAGAAGACCTATGGCGTAATATTTATTTCTAAGGCAATCTAGGATAGCTTGAATATAGTTGTAGACTGCAAGAGTGGTGGAGCGATTTTTACGGAAACCAAATTGATTCTCGTCTAGAAGGTGATATTTTTCCAAAAACTTATAAACTCTTTTAGCCATGCATTTTTCGTATACTTTAGATATTGTAGGTAAAAGAGCAATCGGTCTATAGTCGTTAACATTTTGTGGTTTTCCGCCCTTTTTAAGAATAGGCAAGACGCAAATGTGTTGTCATTGGCGTTGACTGGATTAAAAGTGTACATCAAATCTCTCAAACGCAGAATAAAAAAAAAATATTTTTTAAGGTGCACGTATAATTCATTATGTAATAGAAACCAGTTACGTCATTATTAGTCAAAAACAGTCATTCTATTAAAGTTATTTTCTGTGTGTATTGAGACGTATTGTGACATTTTCTTTTTGGTGAACAATTTTGCCTTAAAACGTACATTGTATATGCATTTTTTGGGTTATTCGTTCAGCAATATTTCTTTTTAACCAAATCGACTAATTTCAAATATCCGCTTACATTACACAAAATTTACTATCTAAAATTTACATAAAAGAACCTAATCAAACCCCCCTCCCCATCTATGAGACCTCCCCCCCATCCCCCCCATCCCTCCCCATCCCACTCATCTATGAGAAGAGGCCCATGCCCAGATATAGGCTGATGATGATGATGATGATGATCGTATCCAATAATCATTAAAATCATAAATACTTTTGTCATTATTAGTCGACAAAAAGATTTTAACATTAGTAGAGCCAAAGCCACAATGCTATAACATTAAATAAAAACAAAAACATATCGTCAAATAGCTCTAGCATTAAAAGGAATTAACGAAACAGCCAAACTTTACCGTTAATATTTCTTAAACAATGGCAGTGATTTGCTTAATCGCTATAACAATGGAATGAAACAAAGAGGCTTTCACCGTTGTTTTCAGAATTTACGAACTAGTTTGGGTAATATGAAGGCAATGTAGAGAGATAGTCCACTTACGCTAAGGAATTTTAAAATAGCATTAAGGCGATATATCGATTGAAAGAGACACCCTTTGTTTTTCGCTCACGACAAAACGGGATGTAACCCTCTCCGAGAATGGTTTTTTAGACAAATCTCGTTAAATATCTGACTGTGTGCACGTTTATTAAATTTCCTCTTGTCAGTACCTAGATGAGGTAAAATACCATCATATTAACTTAATCGTGTCTTTTAATAATGCGTTGTTTTAGTAGGCTGAGGAAAAAAAGGAAAATATAGACTCGACTTTGGATTTATTTTCTATCGAGAAAATTTTAATCAATCATGTTTCGCTATTGTCAGTACCACAATCATATAGTCAAGAATCATATATCTGAAAACCAGCCCCTACTGTTTGCTAGTCTGGGCAGGACAGCGTTTCAAAGTCTCCAAATTTCTCAGTGTAGCGCCTTAAACCTCGTAAATCGCCATGTACTTGTACAAGTACAAATAAACGGTAGTACTTCGGACGTGAGTTTTTGATTGCATAGTAAACATAACTGCCGAATGTACTTCTATAAGTACCTATGCACTAATTAAGGATAATATTAAGGTGTAAATTTTAGTGGTACAGTCCATCGGTTGGATTGTACCACTAAACGTTACGTTCTTTTTATTTAGTTTTATATTGCGCTCAGTAAATAATATTAGTTTTGTAATAAGGATGAGATTCCTAGACGTACTTCCTGTAGTAAAATAGGAATACTACAGTTGAAATATAAAGGACTTTCGAAGTTTAACTAGATAACTTCACGTATATTGTAAAATGTGGTTTTTTATCGGTTGGTGAGTGATGAGTGACATCGCCTAAACTTCCAAGGGTAATTAATTTGATCAATACTCGAGTTGAAAGTAAGTGAGCTGTATTTTTATTTCGTCAAAACGATAAATGCTCTGCAATTCTTATATATTATCTTATAATAGTGATATTTTTGTTCCTGTAACAAAACACAGTTTTTATACTAAATAAAACTACTGAATTGTCGTTCGCACATGTCGCAGCCATAGGGTTTTATTTGTAAGTGTATAAAAAAAAAAACTACAACACCCTATTTCCATTGTAGCAGTATCCGTTATAGGAAACTGATCCGTCGTGATTAAAAGATATCCGTGCCGTAATCCGGTGTATTCCTGTGTGCGATCAATCATGGATGTAGTGATTAATTTTGTCATTGATCAACTTGATCCAGGACGTTTTGTTGAATAAAAAAATATTATTCATTTAGTTTAAGGTGGGACGCTTTCCATACAAAACGCATTTTGACATTCGCAGGCTGACGGTGTAATATATAAAAAAAACTTATGTAACAAACTTTCATAAATTGGCTTTCCATTTACGTGAAATTTGAAAAAAAATGATGTCACGTGATACCCACGTGACAAACTAATTTCTCAATTAATTCTAGTTTATACAAGTTTATTCTAGGAAAGGGGGCATTTCGCGCAAATGGAAATCCAATCTATGAAAGTTTATAACATAAGTTTCTTAAAATATCACGCCGTTAGCCTGAGAATTTCAAAATACTTTTTGTATGAAAAGCGTCCCACCTTAAGGATTACGTAAGTACTGTGGGTATTTAAATATTGGTCACTAATCGGATTTAGGTTCAAGTTTTTCCACGACATTATGGACATTGCCAAAGTTAAGCTTCTTTTTCTTCTTTCTCAGTCCCTTATTACTGATGGTCGCAACCACGTAGCGTGTTCTATCTCCATAGAATGCAGTCATAAGCCATGTGGGTGGCTCGCCAACCAACTTCTTCACAACATCAGACCATCTGGGTGGTGGATGCTCTGCCATAAGAACGCCTAGAGTGTCCATTTGCCCTAAGATCATTATCTCGATGTCATAATTTTTAGAAGGCATGATATATTATGTTCAAAAATGCCGAGCCAATGTTAATACTGGGCTATAAATTCCAATTTCTGGTTGGAGTCTTTATGTACATAATGTTTCCATTTCTATGAATCTATATGGAATAAAAACGTGACTTACATGCACAAGAGCCGTTACCTTATACGATATGTTACTTAACGATATTTGTAATGTTTGTGAATGTTCCTTTCATCATCAGCCTATATACGTCCCACTGCTGGGCACAGGCCTCCTCTCATAGATGAGAGGGACATAGATGAGGGGGATGGGGGGGAATGTTCCTTTAGTAGCCACTAAATCAGAGTCAGGCTAGTCTGCACCACTAAAATACGTACGTATGTCCACTTTACCAGTACGTCACGAATTATGGTTTCGGTTATTTGCCTAGGATACAGGAATATTGATCCTTGTTTAGGCATAGGCACATATGTAACAATTCATATAATATGTATGTAGGCGTGGTCTCAACGCGTTACTCGACTTTAAAAGCTCTCATTATGTAAGGATTTTATAAACACTATTAGTAGATTGCTCTTATTCTTATTATTATATTTTTACACTTAGACGACTCATAAATAATAGTACATTACTTAACAAGGGCGGTAAAACAAAGAATGTCTCAGATCGCAGGTATTTGACGCCCGAGCCGAAGGCAAGGGCGATAAATATGCGATCTGAGGCTGTCTTTATTACCGCCCGTGTTAAGTACAAAATTTTATGTCACCCCCTGGCCAGGAAGTGGGATTTCCCGCGCGCGAAGCGTTCGGTAATTGCCGCTTTATGGCCAAATGTGACATAAAGTTAGTAATATCTATCGATAATCACACCTGTGCCTCTATTACAAGTTTTTTCGAAACAAAACACAAACGAACGTGTTTGCGTTTAGTCTCATGTTGTAAAGTAACGCGAGCAGCGCCTCTGTGGGCCTTAGATGGTAACTGGGTCATAAACAGATTTAGGTTCGCGTCTTTCCTGTGGAGTGTGGACATATCAAAAGTTAAGGGCTACAAAGCTTATAATTTTGGATTGGTCTAGTAACCCGCATAAACGGCGTCTCCGGTTCTATAAATCCATGTATTAAAATCATAACTCACATGCTCATTAAGCCGTTAACTATTGATCACAGGAGAGACGACTTTTGTTTTTGCAACTGTTTATGACCCTACTATTTTTGCCATGTAAATTAAGACTAATACGGTATTTCACTCATAGTCAAATCAGCAACTTTTTATTAAATGTCAAAAACGATTTGTTAAACTGAAGTTTGTTGGGAAATACTGTCTTAGTGACGTCACTAAGACAGTGTGAATTGGTATGTTCAAATCAGCGTCCTTTTTAAATCTTTATGTTTATAAAATCTTTCCATTAGCTAAAATAAATTAATAATTGATGTTTTCCGAATATTTTCGTTAGATCTTTTATTAGTCAAGTAAAAAATAATTAATTTTTCACTAGTTTAATACCTATTGCAAACGCGTTCGATTGTGTTTTGTTTCGAAAAATATACTAGATGTAAGTACAGGGTCTTGTCTTACGGAACTTATCCGCATGTTAAGTAGCATCGTCATATTTACAATATTTAAACGTCCCTGACAGCACTTAGCTTGTAAATCTAAATTTCAGATAAATTATCAAGTTTCATAATTATAAGACGGAAAGTTTTCCCTTAGATTTGGCACAACTTGGTCAAGTTGTTACTGTACTGTAAAGTAACTTTAACTTTTCCTTTTGTAAGATTCCTCTAATTTTGCAAGTTTCCAAAACTTGGTGTTGTTGGCAGCGCTCAAAGTAGAGGATTATACAGTTCACGTCATCTTCTTGTGATTCTTGTTTGGTGTTTCGTCACATTTTGACAAATTTTCTATGTTCCAAATTTCAAACAGAATTCAGAGAAGACAATCTTGAATAATTTATCAAACTAAATTGAGGATGCAAAATGTAATGTGATTATGATTATGATATAAAAATATCCTTTTGTACCATTATCGTACAGTTAAGTGCATCGCATTCTCCTACGAGTAAACGCTAGCGTTATCCCAATGCAGTTGCATCCTGAAGGATGCCTGTGATATTTGGCAAGTTAAATGCAAAAATATAGATAGATAGATAGAAGCATTTATTCATTGCCACAGAAGACACACAATATTACAAAAAAAAAAAAAAACAAAAGAAGAAAAACATACACAAAAGCACACGTGTGTCCCCGCGGCGCGGCAGTGAAACGGACACTGGCTCAGCATTATGCAGAGGTGTTGGACACCTACAGCGCTGATTTTCAGCCAGTACCGTCGGTGACTCACGGACCGGCATAAAATATATTATATATAATAGCAGGAAATAAAATAAAATAAACTGCAATAGATTAATAAAAAAAGCAATACATAAATAAGATAAATATGGGTGCATAAAACGCAGAAGATACTCAAAAATATATGTGATAGGTAATTAAAGTTGCGGTACTTATTAGAGGACAAATTCAATAAATGTATATAGATTATATGTTTTCACTCGAGTATACATTATACTGAAAGTTCCAACCAAGGCTATATTTATCAATGTTTGCTTTAACTTCAACCCGATTAACTCCCAGAGAATTGAGCTCTAGTTTAGGGTTGCCATACGTCCCGGTACGCCGGGACATATCCCAGTTTGAAGCGTGGTGTCCCGGTGTCCCCATTACCCGGTTTGTAAAGAATAGTTTATTAGTAGGGACCAGTTAGAGAAAAAAGTATGCATGTACATAGTGCAGACGATTATAAGCCTACCGCTTTAGGCTGGTTTTCCACTAGAGCTATGCTACGCAGCTATGCTGCGAGGATGCGCTGCGAGCTATGCGACCGTTTCTACTAAAGCTACGCTATGTAGCTGTGCGAGGAAGATGCGCTATGAAGATGCGCAACGCGAGGTAGCTGTGCGAGGGAGATGCGCTATGAAGATGCGCAGCCGCGAGGTAGCTCTGCGAGGAAGATGCGCAGCTCGAGCTGTGCGTATTACGTACACCCAAATAATAATTTTTCGATACCTAGAAATACTTAATGATCACCTAATTTCAAGCGTTTTTTTAAATAGTTTCACAGTAATCTAGTGTAATGCCGGATACACGCAATGGCTATGATGTCCCCACGTACGCAGCGCAAGCGTCATGTTTCGGACTAATCGAGCAACATGATTCGGACTGACACGCGACATGTTTCGGATTCACACGCGACATGTTTTAGACTCATCTAGCGACATGTTTCGGTACTGACACGCGACATGTTTCGGACTCACACGCGACATGTTTCGGAATCACACGCGACATGTTTTGGACTCATTCAGCGACATGTTTCGTACTCATCGAGTAGCATGTTTCGGGCTCATCGAGCGACATGTTTCATGAGGTACATATCAAATTGCAATTCTGAATATCACTTCCCTTTCATTTTTAAATAACATAAATAAAAACACCAATTACTGAAAAATAAAACAATAAAACTTTTCGAAAAAATAACTTTTTGCTTCCACGATGGTATGTCTACTTTCGTTGACAAACACGCGCTATCTACACATCCGTAACACGCATCAACAGCACGCATCCGCAGCATGCATCCACAGCTCGCATCCATAGCACGCATCCGTAGCACGCATCCACAGCAAGCATCCGTAGCACTCATCCACAGCACGCATCCGTAGCTTCCCATTAAAAAACATAGCTTAGCTGAACCCTTTTCCACCAGAGCTATGCTATGTGAACCAAGGAATGTGATTGGTGGGTTTCAAACGCATCCATAGCAACGTAGCATAGCTTAGCTCCAGTGGAAAATCAGCCTAACATAGACCGCAACCTTCCTGCAATACAGGAACATCTCATACCACTACACAAAGGGTAGCGGTGTCCTTATTTTTCTCTTTGACCGACACAACTTTGTCTTTAATTGTCCCGGTCTCCGTTCCCATATATATGGCAACCCTACTCTAGTTAGATTAAGTTACGAATCCTTAAGCCCGAGGCTGTAACGCGACAGCTCTCGTTATTGCTAGGTTAAATATTAATTCCTTAAGCAGATATGCCAATATTGGCTAAGCATACACAGGATGATAAAGTGACTAATCTTATCAGACGGTTTTTGTAGAAGCGCATTTATTTTTTCTATATTTTCTAATTTTTTTAATGTTGCTGTGCTTCTGTTTCACAGAAGCGCTAGAAGTGATACTGAGAATTCACCTTTTATTTTTGTGCAAAACGGCTGGTGGCCCATATGACAAGATTCCATTTTTAGGTTAGCCCCTATTGCTGTCACTCACGCGTCCATCCGTCGTCTGTCACACAGGTTTTACACTTACAGCCAAACGGTTGGCTGAACCCTAAATGAGCAAAGTCCGACTCGCACTTGGCCGCTTTTTTAAAGGTGCTGTACCTATTTTTGTTTCGCAAAATCGGCAGAAGATCTCACCTTCACCTTTCACCTTTCACCTCAAAAAAAAAACACCTTCACCTTTTATTTTCGTTGGCAAGCCCATCTGACAAGATTTAATTTTTCTACCGCGCAATAAAATATAAAGGAATCAAAAGCGCTTCCTGTGCTCACAGCAATATTTTCATGAAAAATTAATATGATCTAACGAAAATAAAATGTCAAAGGCAATACAAATGTTATTATTCTAATTTTGTGCATATTACCACGGTACAGGTGAAATACCCTTGCCATTTTCCTGTATTAAAAAATATGTCATAATTTAGAATTTGACGTTAGCAGCAACCTACTCCTGGAAACCTTCTTTATGTTTATTGTACATTTTGAATACCATTTTAAGTAATTTGATCGAATTTAAGAATTGAGTATTATGTTTATTCAATTTATTTTGGCGAGCTTTGGAAGGCCGTTGGTCCCGGATAAAATATCAGTCGTTAATGGGTGGGAAGGGTGACCGCTTTGAGTGGCTGTTAACTGAGCGCTCCCTTGCCTTGGCCCTACCAACTGAACGTGCCTTACGTTCAGTTGGTCCGTGGTCGATCCCCGCCGGCCTTCGGGTGGCTAGAGAACTTCTAACAGTCAAGTTGTGCACTCACTTGACAAGCCTAATTCCAATAAGGTTTCCCTTTGGGTTACGAGTGATCAGATGGCAGTTGCTTCCGTAAAATCTAGTGCCTACGCGAAATCTTGGGATTAAGTAGTGGACCCCAGGCATCCTTTACCATGCAACTGTTCTGGGATAACGCTGCGAGGATTATGATAGCTACACGCTTCTTTCAGCGGAATAATATAGCAATGGCATATCTATTGTTAGATTTATTATGAAATTCTGCAAAATAATTATAACTTACTTACATAAGGTCTAACGAATCTTTATAAAACAGAGCGTTATGAAATCTAACCTAACATTTCTTTTTATTTTTTAGAAAAACATTACAGGCCCGCATAGTCTTGCCTATCCTCAAAATAAAATTTCAGCCCTTGAGTTTAAAATACCATTCCAAATGCAAAGACAACCATTGTTTTCACGTGTTTGAGTTGAACTAACTTGACACAGTTACGAGCAGTTGAGTTTACCTTTCATTGTGCATATATTTAAACACCTTCGTAATTTAAATATGAGTGATTATATTTACATGTGCTTAGCGAATGTAATAAATTTAAAAGAGCGTTGTTCCTGCACTACCTCGACAGTTTTTAAATATCATATATTTAGGTAGAACGTTGTTAAACACTTTTAACAACATAAGACGGAAACTGATTGTACCTACATTTGATACGGCGCGACAACTTCTTCAAGACAAGACCATTTTGGAAGGAAAGATGAAGGAAGGCGAGGCGGGGGAAGACGAATGGGCAGTTACATGGACCAACTATAAGAAACAGTTGGCGAGTCGTATCAAGAAGTCAAAGGGCTGGTGTACGAGAGAGGGAAAAAGGAAAACACTCCACCGACAAGAGGATAATTCTTCCATTTGATGATTGGTTGATATTTAGCTACCTATACACTTCTTGTCATAACATTTAAGACTGTATTTTCTATTCTCTAACACTTTACCACTAACTGTGCAAACAGTTTTGCGGGACGATATATTTAGTCTTAAGTATCTAATTGTCAATTGATTTATTTAACACTTAAATTTAAAAAAAATAGATTTGACCTTGTTTTCCCTTTATTTTTCATTGTGGGTAGAAGGGAAAGCAAAATAAACTATATTTGTTGTCTAGTTTTCTCTCTCGATTGAAAGGTACTAAATCCTAACAATGTCTTATTTTCCCTCTGAGTTGGAAGGTCAGATGGTAGCCACTTTCGTAAAACTAGTGCCTACGCCAAATCTTGGGATTAAGCGAAACCCGGGCTCTTTAGAGCACAACCGGGAATCTCTAGGAGGCCGCTGGTCTTGTCTACATCTATTCTGTTTTTTGTTTTCTAAAAGAACAGTTGGAAACAGAAGTTGTTTTGCACATGTAAGCTTTTATTATAATCCTAAAGAGTTAACATTGGATTTTTTAAATCTTAGTTACTAGGTACTGTTGCGTTGCGACCCGAACTGGATATTCGCGTCCGATACCAAAGACCGCTAGGCTCCCCTGCCCATAGCCATGTCCGTCCAATGGACGACCGTCCGGAGCTTAGGTCCCTCTGGACTCTTTTGTCTAATTTATGATATAAAATGAATATCGAAGGGATTCGCATTTAAAGAAGCCGCGACTTTAAAACCTATTCTATGTTAGTGCGGCGTTTGCCCATCAATGGCATACTTTTAAATTCTAAATTCCGTTTTAGCTTGGACATACATGCTTTCGCATGGTCTGTCTGGATGTCTAGCTTCTGCTCTATAGTTCCCATGCCTCAACCGATTCTTGTGAAATTTTGTGATTCGTTTCGATACTTAATTATACGCCTATTTTTCAAGATTTGGCGAAGGGACTAGATTTTTCTATTCCTTAATCTATTCGTCTATTTTGTGAAGCCACTAGTCGGCTTCATAGTTAGCGCGACACTTTGATACTTTGTTTTCACCCGTTGGAAATTTAGTAATGATAGTTTAAACATGACATTAAAGCGACACGGTACAGAGTTTTTACGACCGTCGTACATATAAGTTGTCGCCATCGTAACGTATCACAAACATTCTATAAGATTCGCATCTGTTTGTACGAAGGGGCATCTTATTCTCCGGGGACCAAAGTCCGATTGGTGTTTGTGAAACTTCCGAACTAAAAGAAATCCATAAGCGCGACTGCTATAGGTACGTACGTTAAGTTAAAGTTTGCTATATTCTGTTTGTATTGTATTTACTACATCTGTATTTCATTCAAAGTCAAACTATCAGTAGGAGTACGGTCCTAGAGATGTGAGCCCTTGAGACAATCCAGAATTTATAAATAGGTTTTAGAATTCTGAGGTGGGTTAGGCACAGAGGTAAAATTAACATATCTAGATGTGTGGGTAGGTAATGTATTTATTCTGCTAAATGCCTCACAATGGACAGGGGTTTGGCAGGTTTAGAAGTAGACAATGAACGACGAACTGGGATGAGAAATTATAGAAATTACCTTGAGCGTTATTTCTCGTCTCACGGTATCAGAGTTACAAAGAGATGGGTTTATTTTATCCCAGTATGGTCAACCAGGATATCTTCAGGCTAATACTAAATACTAGATAGTATCAGTTAGAAAATAGGCACGTTGGATGTCCTTTTCCGGAAAATACCCAGCAAAAAAACTATAAATTGCCCTGGGCATTACCACTGTTTAAAATCCGGTAACATGAGCTGCAAGCAAGTTAAAAAATTACCTAACTTCCAATAGCTCAAAGGTATATATTGTAATTTATGAAGTCGGTGCCATCTAAAGAAATTACCTAAATAAAAGCTGACGAAATGGCATATCGACTACAAAAATTACAAAACTAACCTACATGGTTCAAGTAACATATATATAACTGCGATTTTCATTACATTGTAGCGTTTGATCGTTCTGCGACTTTCTAATGAATCTAAAGAACATTTCAGGCAAGTTCTTGTTCCGGGTAAAGCGGTCTTAACTCACCGTTTTGTCCTGCAGCAAACTGATCCTACAGTTCAGATGCGCATCTTCCCCCAACTGCACAGTAATCTTCGTCAGATTCCCGTCTGGCACATCTTCGAATGTGGGCCCATATCTTCTATCGTGGTCAAAATACGTGTTTCTCACTACCGACACCACATGTGGTACCAGCACTTTGCCTATAACACCGCTACCACCACCAACACTAGGCCGGTCTGTGAGTGTCTGTGATGTTGGCTGCGGTGACGGTTGTGGTACTTTGAAGGATTTGGTGCTGTCGATAGTCGAATTGCCCAAGCGCAGCATTATAGGGGCGGGAGACTGCGCTAAGCTGAGAGGGTAGAATGATGAGACGGTTTGCTCTTCCGTTGTTAGGGTTGATGGATTGTCTGTGAACAAAATGATAAGAATTAGCTTTTGACGACCGCTTTAGCTTAGTAATTGGTAGTGACCCTGCCTACGAAGCTGGAGGTCCCGGGTTCGAATCCCGGCCGGGGCATTTATATGTTTGATGAGCACGAATATTTGTTCTTGGGTCTTGGATGTTTTCTATGTATTTATATCTATTTATCTATATGAGTATGTATATCGTCGCTTAAAGTACCCATATTACTTACAAGTTTTGCTTAGTTTGGGACTAGGTTGATTTGTGTAACATTGTCCACAAATATTTATTTATTTATTTTGCACGCTACTTCGTAAACGCTAATTTCGTTATCGTCTGAGATAAATAATTGCTTGTTTGAATACATATTTGTAGACAATTTTACATGAATTGACATCTATAGTCCCAAATTAAGCAGAGATTGTACTGATAGGTACTTGTACGAGTGACAGTACAGATACTTTACAGTATACATTATGTAGTTATGGGGGTACAAATAAATACTCTTATAATATCCACATTGTATTGTGTCGATGCGTCTAATTTGAAAATTAAGCTTTAGGGATAAGTAAATTTGTTTGAAACTTCATCAGATGAAATAAATAGTAATACCATCTCGGCTCTTATTTTTACAATATCTTAATCATACTTAATTTCATAAAGTATATTTCAGAAGCCATTAATATTAAAATTGGTTTATGTATCACTTTATTTACGCTGAAGTTATATTAGTATTAAAACAGTGCAAATTAATTTTATTTCTGTTTTACTGAGAATTAAGTGCCCTTTTTAGAATGATCCTAATAAGCATAATTACTTAAATAAGACGAAGAAATTGTAAACTGTATCGGGTTTTGGACCCGATCCGAAGGTTGCAAATGTCCTAGCAGGTTCCTCAATAAAATCCGGTGTTAAAGGAGCAATCTTTATGTTCTCACTTTTAACGGTATTCGAGAATCGAGTTTTGTGCTTGGTCGCGCGAGACGCGTGGTAGTAAAGTGTTGTCGAGCGGAAACCATCTTGAGTCTTTTTATCATTTTGGCCAATCAGGGCGGCCGGATGTACGCTCCTGCGTATCCGGTGCGCTCTGATTGGCCGTTCCAGCGCGTTCGCACAGACCATGCAAAAATACAATATTATGTGGTTTTAATAGGCGACAGTGTCGCCACATCACCCCCCCACGTAGAGGGTTAATTACTCTTAAAGTTAATTAACAACACAAGTTAAGAAAAATGTAGAAAGAAGTAATTAAAGATCAAAATACAAGGGAAGTTAAAGTTACACATTCTTGACATCCTACAACATACGAGAGAAGTTAAAGTTACACATTCTCGACATCCTACAACATACAAGAGAAAATAAAGTTACACATTACTAATTTGGGTGACATATGTAATCATTTTTTTTTTTAAACTATAACTGAATTAATAACATAATGGGTTTACGTAACGTGACATAATGGGTATTGATAACGTGATAGATAGTATTATTAGTTATGGCGGGTCATATGGCAGTCTACATAATATGATGTCGTTAGAGTTATGAAGGGTCATATGGCAGTTTAAAACGCACCCTTCTACCGTAACGAGAGGAGTACTCAGGCGGGTCAGCTGACTGAGGTGAGTCAGCTGATTGCGGTGGATCAGTGGGTACTGGTGCGACTGGCTGCGGTGGCGCTGTTTTTCGTAGCGCGCTACGACGCTGTGGCGCTGAGGGCGGTGCAGGCGGGGCTTGTGAAGATCCAGAGGTGGTTATATAGTTAGGAGGGCTTTCCTCCACGTAGGCGGGTTTTACCCGGTCGATACTGACTTCCACTTCCTTGCCCTTAATCAGTAGTTTGAGCGTCTTCTCTTTAAGCTCTATGATGCGGTGTGGCCCTGTGTAGGGCGGCTGCAACGAGTGTCGCACCGCGTCTTCTCGCAGGAACGCGTGAGTAGATGTAGGGAGGTCCTTGAAGACGAAGATTCGGTCGCGTTGGTGACGTGACGCTGGCGTTGGCCGAAATTGTGCCATCTTCGTCCGAAGTTGGTTGACATAGTCGGCCAGGTCGGTAGGGTGCTCCGATGCGGCGGGAGGGGAGAGTAGTTCTCCGGGGAGGCGTAAGGGCTCGCTGTAAAGTAGCTCGGCGGCTGACGATTCCAGGTCTTCTTTGATGGCTGATCGCATGCCTAGTAACACCATGGGGAGCGCACGGAGCCAGGTATCGTTATGGCACATCAGTGCGGCCTTGAGCTGTCGATGTACCCGCTCCTGCATACCATTCGCCTGAGGATGGTAACTCGTGGTCCTGATTCTGGTGGTAGCGTGCATTTGCATGAGCCGTTGAAAAAGAGAAGACTCAAACTGTCGGCCCTGGTCAGTGGTGACTATGCTGGGGACGCCGAACCGAGCTATCCATCCGCTGGTGAAGGTCTCTGCGACTTCTTCTGCTGTGATGGTGGTCATCGGCCATACCTCAGGCCAGCGAGTAGCACGATCTATGGCCGTGAGGCAGTAATTGTACCCATTACAATGTGGCAACGGGCCAATTATATCCAAATGGACGTGGCGCAGCCTTGAAGAGGACGCGAAGTTGCCAAGCGGGGCAGAAGCATGTCTTGCCACTTTGCTTCGCTGGCAGGGAACGCAGTGTCGCGTCCAGGTGTGGCAGTCCTTCTTGACGCCTGGCCACACGTAACGTTCACTGACTAGCCTCGCTGTCGCGCGTGCGCCGGGGTGACTTAACCCATGCAGCTTGTTGAAAATGGCGCGGCGATATGGCAGGGTTACGTAAGGACGTGGCTTACCAGTCGAGGTGTCGCAGGTGAGAGTGATGTCGGTCCCTGGTACATTGATTTGTTCCAAGTTGAGTGATGAGTTGTTAGATTGTCGAAGGCTGGCTAATTCATCATCAACATCCTGTGAGGCAGCAAGTGCGGCATAATCTTCCTCCAGCGAGATGGCCTCTATCCTTGACATCGTGTCTGCTGCTACGTTCTCGTTGCCGGCGACGTGCACGACGTCGGTCGTGAATTGGCTTATAAAAGACAGTTGGTTTAGCTGTTGAGGCGGCAATTTTTCACGACGCTGTTTGAAAGCGTATATGAGCGGCTTGTGGTCCGTATAAATCGTGGCGTGCTGGGCTTCTAGGATGTGCCGGAAGTGTTGCACGCTCTCGTAGACTGCCAGTAACTCACGGTAGTATGCGGGCCACTCGGTTTGCGCCGGTGTCAGCTTCTTGCTGAAGAATGCGATGGGCTGCCAGTCACTGTCTATTCGTTGCTGGAGGCAGGCCCCGACCTGGTGGCTCGAGGCGTCCGTGAAGAGTCCGAGCGGCGCCGTGCCGATAGGGTGCGCCAGGATCGTAGCTTCGGCGAGGCTCGTCTTGCATGCCTCGAAGTGCTCTTCGAGTTGTGGAGTCCACGGGAACGGTTTGTTGCCTCTCGTTTTGGTAGCCGCCAGTGCGTCGATCAGCGGTGCCTGTTGCTCAGCTGCCCTGGGTAAGAAACGTCGGTAATAATTAATCATACCGAGGAACCTCCTCACTCCTTGGACGGTCTTAGGAAGAGCATATTCTCGTAGTGCCTGGAGGCGCTCTGGAGGGGGTTGGGTTCCCTCCGGGCTGATGAGGTAACCCAGGAAAACTAGCTTGGTTGCTCCCAAGTTGCACTTCTCGGCATTTACTACTACCCCATAGTCCTGCAGCCTTTGAAAAAGTATGCGCAGGTGCTCTGCGTGCTGCGCTTCATCGCGAGAAAAAACCAGGATGTCGTCTATATATGCGAATGTGAAATCCAGGCCTCTTGTGACTTCGTCGATGAAACGCTGGAATGTTTGCCCAGCGTTTCTAAGGCCAAACGATGTGAACGGGAACTCGAACATACCAAATGTTGTAGTTATAGCCGTTTTTTCAATATCTGGAGGATAGACCGGTATTTGCTGATATGCCTTCACTAAATCTATTGAACTAAAAACGTTATTACCCGCTATGGCCTGTTTGAGGTCTCCGATGTGCCGGACTGGGTATTGGTCGGGGATGGTCCGAGCGTTCAAGGCCCTGTAGTCCCCGCAGGGTCGCCAAGAAGAGTCCTTCTTCTTTGCCAGGTGGAGTGGGGATGACCATGGTGACTTGGATGGCCTGGCTGCTCCGCTCTGCACCATGTCCATGAACTCTTTCTTTGCGGCGGCTAACTTCTGGGGGCCCAGGCGGCGAGGTCTGCAGAAAACAGGTGGGCCTGGCGTTGTGTTGATGTGGTGAACCGTATTGTGCTTCTTCAATCGGGCAACCCCTGGTGGTTTTAGTATGTCCGGAAATTCTGAAAGTATATTGGAGAACGGTGAATGGTTTGCTCTTATCGCTTTAATGCTGGGCTGGTCCACAGAGGCAATGGCGGCCGGTGTGGTGTTGCCTGTACTACCATCCAGAAGTTGTTTGTGTCTGCAGTCTGGTAGTAAATTGTAGTATGCGAGGAAATCGACGCCTATGATGGGCATGTCAACATCGGCTACAACAAAATTCCATTTTAAATTTCTCTTCAGTCCAATATCTAGGTTGATCGTGATTGTCCCATAGGTTTGTATGCGGGTACCATTGGCTGCGCTGAGGCTGTAGTCAGCAACTGGTCTGGCTGCTTGGAGTAACCGCTTGGGGAAACAGCACAAATCGGATCCTGTGTCCAGTAAAAATCTAAGTTTTGATGCCTTATCGGTAACAAATAAGCGGCTGCTTATACTGTAGCAGTCAGTGGCCGCTATCGCTGGCTGCCGGTGAAGTTTGACTGGCTTAGGTTAGTAGGGGTATCCGTCCAGGTGCATGGTGTTGTGCAGCGCTGAGCGTTGGCCTGGTACCGCCTGTGGTACCAGCACAAGGTTGGTGCGTGATGCCTGGACTGAGACCTAAATGTTCCGGAAGGTCTAGACCGAGAGCGTGGTCTGCTCTGTCGGTTGTTTATAGCGGACACGGAGAGTTCTTCACACAGCATATCTACCTTTTGGGCGAGGTTACGCATCCACTCTGTCGGTTGAGCGGGTTGCTGCTCGGGTTGTACCGGTTTGGCCGCTGCATGCAGCATTAAGTTGGGCGGTGAGATCTCCAATATGCTATCTGCCAAGTCAGCAAGTTTTTCCAATGATAGTTCCGAGTGGCTAGTTAAAATAGCTTGAATGTGATGTGGCAATCGGTTCAGCCATAGTTGTTTGAGCATGCTTAGATCGGGGGTCTCACCTGCCAATGACTTTAGATGTCGTAGGAACTGTGATGGCCGTCTCTCACCGAGTTCTTCATTTCGAATTAGCTGCCGCACCCGTTCGCCGTCGGATCGTGACAGCCTCCGGGTCAGCTCCGCCTTCAATGCCACGTATGCGCCTTCCTTCGGTGGATTTGTAATTATATCTTCGACCTCCGCAGCCAGTCGCGTGTCCAGTTGAGCTATAATGTGATTGTATTTGGTAAGTTCTGAGGTTACACCTGCCAGATCGAATTGTGCCTCCGCCTGAGCGAACCACACGTTAGGTTTGTCGGTCCAGAATGGAGGCAGGCGGACTGCCACCCTGTTGACATAACTGGGATTAATATTTGGCTCAGAAGGAGCAGCGTTTTGTTTATTTAAGGTTTCTTGTAGGGCGGCATTTTGCTCTAAAAGAGATTTAATGTGATTTTCTAAATCTTCGAGTGACATATTAGGTTATGTGAGACAACTATGGTTAAGTTAAGAAAAATATTACTAAATTTCGGTGGGGGCTGCGTCGGCGTGGACGTGGCCGTGACACGGCGTACAATGCGGGCGCGTCGAGCGGGCACGTGGTCGTAGACGCGACAGCGCGCCGGCGTAGGCGCGGTGGCACGTGGATGTAGACACCCGGCGTGCCGGTGTACACGCGATAGTGCGCCGGCGTGGGCGCAGGCGACACGAGGACGTAGGCACGCGGGCGGCGCGCCGATGTAGGCGCGGTAGATCGCCGGCGTGGGCCTGGCGGCACGTGGTCGCGCGGGAAACGGGCGCGGCGGCACGTGGACGCGCGGAAAACGAGCGCGGCGGCACGTGGGCGCGCGGAAAACGGGCGCGGCGAGGGGGCCGCGGGGGCGCGGCGGCGTCAGCGCGTTACGCGCTAGCGATGTCGAGCGTCGTCGTCTGGGCCACGTGGTAGGGGGCTCCGCTTGAGCCGCGAGGAGGGGGCTCCACTCGGGCCGTAAGCGTGGCGGCGCGGGGAGAAAACAATGCACGAGCGTTGAGGCGCACCGTCTCGGTGCGTGGGAACGCCGACACGGACGTGAGGAACGCCGGCGAAATCGCGCCGGTGCTAGCGCAGGAAATGAACGTCGGCTGGTCACCAATATCGGGTTTTGGACCCGATCCGAAGGTTGCAAATGTCCTAGCAGGTTCCTCAATAAAATCCGGTGTTAAAGGAGCAATCTTTATGTTCTCACTTTTAACAATATTCGAGAATCGAGTTTTGTGCTTGGTCGCGCGAGACGCGTGGTAGTAAAGTGTTGTCGAGCGGAAACCATCTTGAGTCTTTTTATCATTTTGGCCAATCAGGGCGGCCGGATGTACGCTCCTGCGTATCCGGTGCGCTCTGATTGGCCGTTCCAGCGCGTTCGCACAGACCATGCAAAAATACAATATTATGTGGTTTTAATAGGCGACAGTGTCGCCACAACTGTAATTATTCATGGTTCAAATTTGATACAGTATAAGATAAGGATCAAAACAATCAATGCCTTTGTCAAAAAACCGGCCAAATGCGAGTCAGACATCACACCATTAGGGTTCCGTTCCAACCTCAAGATTAGGTTCGTTTGTTTTCGCGCCCCCTTTAGCTGTATGAGAGCCCCTTTAACATTTAAAAATAAGTTTATCTACACACATATCATAAATCCTCTAATATGCGTTCGGAAACCGTAGAAAATGACTCTCATTTCAACATTCAATGAATTTATGGCAATTTTCTTTTCTGTGGCTAAGGCTACAGCAGTAATAAAATATTTCATTTTAATCTCATATATGATGTTAAAATATTACGTCAAACAAAACTGTCAAAATTTAAATGTCAAAGTTGACATGTCCCTATTCTAGTATCACTGAAAATTCAAATTCAGTCGATGCGAAATGTCAGCTCGATGTTTTTTTAGTATATATCGCACGAAATTTGAGCTAGAACGACATGATCACATCAGAATAGGGACTCGTTACTTTTTAAAATGACATTCAGGTATCGGTTGCCAGTTCTGATTTCGATATTTACGCAACCGTGCAAAAAAGGTTGTATTAACACAATTATTGTATTTATTTACAACGGTTTCTGAACCCATCTTAGAGTAGTTATAATATGTGTGTAGATAAAGTAATGTATGCAACTGTACATAATTAGGCATTAAAACACTCGTGTGACCTTATTATGAAACTCGCCTTCGGCTCGTTTCATAAAACACACTCGTGTTTTAATGCCCCTCATTATGTACCAGTTGCATAAACTACTATTTGATCATTTGTATGGCTTTGCGACCAATATGATTGTACTGTGTAAATTTTAAGACTGTAGCTCCACCCGTGTCGCAACCTAAACATTGTGTGACAGACGACGAACCGACGGACAGACGGACAGACGGAGGGACGTGAGTGACAGCAACGCGGTTCCGTTCGGTTGACCCTTCGGGTACGGAATCCTAGAAAAGTATGTGCAAAACTTCGGTTATATGTCAATTTCAACATAATGCCACATGCATCGAAAGGTTTTTAGAAATGAATGTGAAGCCCGCTATACATGTTGGCCTAACGTAGGCCAATCTGCGGGACGCAGCTATACGATAGAAGGAGATGGTAATACACCGTACTCCCTCTATCGTACAGCTGCGTCCCATAGATTGGCCGACGTTGGGCCAACATGTAGAGCGGGCATAAGGTTTGACAGAGCTACTGACAAGAAGTTTACCTGTAGCGAATTGGCAGACGACTATCTGTGCGAGCAGGAACACGCATGCGCCCCACATGGCGCCCGAGCGACGCGTGCGCGTCGCCTCATAATCTGAAACAAAACACGACCGGTTGTAGTCCCAACGTAAGCGGAGTCTTCGAGCAACACAGGCTTCCAAACTTCGTCAGAAAAGCGGAATATATCGCCCATACACAGCCAATCCGTACTTGCGCATAGATTATTTATTTTTTGTTGGAACCTGACTGTGGCTTTATATAATAGGTCGGGCCAAATAAAGCGATAGGAGTGCAATGAAAACCTCCAACACGACCACGCGGGCTGTTTAAACACTGTATAACTCTAAGAGTTTGAGCTCCAGTGAGATTGGTTGAGCGGTTTCTACCGAATCTGAGGTGTCAGTGGAATCGAGCTACTGGGAGCTTTGTCGCTGGTTCACTAACCTAGCATAGCTGAAAAGAGTGAATGAGCAAAAAACTCATTCACTCGGTATGCGGCGGTATCGGGACGGGTGCATTTATTAGTAGAAGAGCCGGTGACACTGAACCTAGTATGATAAGATTCCCAGATGGCATATATATAATTAGGTGCGTCATTAGTCGGGGAACACGAAACGGCGATGCTGCAATGCGAAAAACCTGGCGAAGCCACTGAAAATTAAAATTGAAAAATGATGAAAAATCCGGTTTCTAGTATGATAAGATTCCCAAGTTTCGTTTGTTCATCGAAACAGGGGAGGGGTAGGACTATACGATAGTGCAGTGCTGCAAGCCCTCCTGACTGGCCTTGTCAGTGGCAGCAGTATGATAAGCGACCACTTTTCTGAGGTATCTAGTATGATCGGATTCCTGAAAAAAACAGGGCTCATCTGAAAGATCAGCACTTTCTGTGTAAGAAAAACCACTGCTGCATTTTCCAAAGAGTGGAGAAGGTGGTTGCTGCAGCGATTAAAGGAGCCGACAACACTGAACCTATTTCGATAGATTCCCAGATGACATATATATAATTAGTCGCGGCATTAATGGGGGTACACGAAATGGTGATGCTGCAAAGCAAATGAGCACGCAAACCTATTAAAAAACAAATGTAAAAAAATAAAAAATAAACGGTTTCTAGTATGATAAGATTCCCAAGTTTCGTTTGTTCCTCGAAATAGGGGAGGGGTAGGACTATACGATAGTGCAGTGCTGCAAGCCCTCCTGACTGGCCTTGTCAGTGGCAGCAGTATGATAAGCGACCACTTTTCTGAGGTATCTAGTATGATCGGATTCCTGAAAAAAACAGGGCTCATCTGAAAGATCAGCACTTTCTGTGTAAGAAAAACCACTGCTGCATTTTCCAAACAGTGGAGAAGGTGGTTGCTGCAACGATTAAAGGAGCCGACAACACTGAACCTATTTCGATAGATTCCCAGATGATATAATTATATATAATTAGTCGCGGCATTAATGGGGGTACACGAAATGGCGATGTTGCAAAGCAAAAAAGCAGACAAAGCTATTAAAAAGAAAATTTTAATACATAAAAACACTGGTTTCTAGGAAGATAAGATTCTCAAGTTTCGTTTGTTCCTCGAAACAGGGGAGGGGTAGGACTATACGATAGTGCAGTGCTGCAAGCCCTCCTGAATGGCCTTGTCAGTTTCAGTTTCGAGGAACAAACGAAACTTGAGAATCTTATCATACTAGAAACCGGTTTTTAATAGTTTGTCTGCTTTTTTGCATTGCAGCATCGCCATTTCGTGTCCCCCATTAATGCCGCGACTAATTATATATATATATATTATCTGGAAATCTATCGAAATAGGTTCAGTGTTGTCGGCTCCTTTAATCGCTGCAGCAACCACCTTCTCCACTGTTTGGAAAATGCAGCAGTGGTTTTTTTTTACACAGAAAGTGCTGATCTTTCAGATGAGCCCTGTTTTTTTCAGGAATCCGATCATACTAGATACCTCAGAAAAGTGGTTGCTTATCATACTGCTGCCACTGACAAGGCCAGTCAGGAGGGCTTGCAGCACTGCACTATCGTATAGTCCTACCCCTCCCCTGTTTCGAGGAACAAACGAAACTTGAGAATCTTATCATCCTAGAAACCAGTTTTTTTATGTATTAAAATTTTCTTTTTAATAGCTTTGTCTGCTTTTTTGCTTTGCAGCATCGCCATTTCGTGTACCCCCATTAATTCCGCGACTAATTATATATATATCATCTGGGAATCTATCGAAATAGGTTCAGTGTTGTCGGCTCCTTTAATCGTTGCAGCAACCACCTTCTCCACTGTTTGGAAAATGCAGCAGTGGTTTTTCTTACACAGAAAGTGCTGATCTTTCAGATGAGCCCTGTTTTTTTCAGGAATCCGATCATACTAGATACCTCAGAAAAGTGGTCGCTTATCATACTGCTGCCACTGACAAGGCCAGTCAGGAGGGCTTGCAGCACTGCACTATCGTATAGTCCTACCCGTCCCCTATTTCGAGGAACAAACGAAACTTGGGAATCTTATCATACTAGAAACCGTTTATTTTTTATTTTTTTACTTTTGTTTTTTAATAGGTTTGCGTGCTCATTTGCTTTGCAGCATCGCCATTTCGTGTACCCCCATTAATGCCGCGACTAATTATATATATATCATCTGGGAATCTATCGAAATAGGTTCAGTGTTGTCGGCTCCTTTAATCGCTGCAGCAACCACCTTCTCCACTCTTTGGAAAATGCAGCAGTAGTTTTTCTTACACAGAAAGTGCTGATCTTTCAGATGAGCCCTGTTTTTTTCAGGAATCCGATCATACTAGATACCTCAGAAAAGTGGTCGCTTATCATACTGCTGCCACTGACAAGGCCAGTCAGGAGGGCTTGCAGCACTGCACTATCGTATAGTCCTACCCCTCCCCTGTTTCGATGAACAAACGAAACTTGGGAATCTTATCATACTAGAAACCGGATTTTTCATCATTTTTCAATTTTAATTTTCAATGGCTTCGCCAGATTTTTCGCATTGCAGCATCGCCGTTTCGTGTTCCCCGACTAATGACGCACCTAATTATATATATGCCATCTGGGAATCTTATCATACTAGGTTCAGTGTCACCGGCTCTTAAACTATATCGCACACATTGCTGGACACATTGTGTACAACTGTGTGTGTCCTCGCCTAAAAGGTTTCCTGTATCTTATGCCTATTTATTAAGACCGGTTGTGAGTGCTTTACTGAATAAATGGTTTTTCTTCTTCTTAACTTGGGCTCAATTAAATTTTAAACAACAGTAAAAAAAATACTCTACTTTATCAATAA
This sequence comes from Cenopis cana, assembly GCA_951800055.1. Taxonomy (NCBI): domain Eukaryota; kingdom Metazoa; phylum Arthropoda; class Insecta; order Lepidoptera; family Tortricidae; genus Cenopis; species Cenopis cana. The sequence continues at coordinate 15,066,221 of OX637489.1, forward strand.
AGAAAACTTACGAAAATTCTTGGGAAACATCGAAATTTAACCAATTTTAAATATACATTTATTATAGATTTTTTAATACATACAGATGAGAAAAAAAACGCAATTCGATCATGGAAAATGGTGACGTCATTCAAAATCAAAGGTATGAATTAATCTTCAAAAGAACCATTTAAAACTGGAAATTGGCTCAATTTGTTGAGTTTTTTAACTTTATTAATATAAATTCTTTAGCTAAAAATCCTACTAAAGCGACTAGTGCCGTAATACTTCAATTTTCAATGCAGTCCTAGCGTTATTCAAGTACAGATGCATCCTGAAAAATGTCTGGGTTTCGCTACCTAATCCCAAGATTTGGCGTAGGCACTAGTTTTTACGGAAGCGACTGCTATCTGACCTTCCAACCCGAGGAAACTAGAAACTATCTTATTGGGAATACTAGGCTTGTCGAGTGAGTCGGCAACTTGACTGTTAGAAGTTGTCAAGCCGCAGGGCTCTAGCTTGGCTTAATGACTGCTATCAAAGACAGCAGCCGGGATCAACGGCTTACCGTGCCTTCCAAAGCACGGGAGCGCTCAGTTAATAATCACTGTAGTCACCCATCCAATCCCATCCATGAACTGACCTGGGCCGAAATACGCGGGCACCGCTGGGCCAACAACGCTCCTTCAATTCCCTATGTAATGTATAATCCCCTAAAATAAGCATCAGCTGGGAATTTGACCTTCTCAATTTCCACTAGACATGGGGAAAAGCGTTACATTTTGATCACCGTTATTGTTATTCCCGTTCCAAAAAAATCACATTGAAAAATCACCGTGACTTTGTCACTTCGGTTATTTCGTGTCACGACATTTGCGTGTCGATCGTTCCCGGCAGTTACTGATATTTTTGTAACAACTGATGTTACTCTGTGACAGCGCACCGCAGTCACAGTCACAGTCAGTAACAGCGGTCACGAGGCGACGCGTCGCTTACACACTGTTCCAGTGATATCGTCGCGTAACAACGTTATTTTGTAACGTTGTTACTTCGTGACAAGTCACACTGTTACTTTTTAACGGCGGATCACCGTGATTTTTTCATCGTGAAGTTATTTATCACCCACCTCTAATTTCCACCGCAGCATTAATTTACTAAAGCAACAATATCCATCGATTTATCCCCGGATAAAATCTATCCTGAACAATACACAATACACCGGCTAAGTAATTGGTTCGGTAATTTCCCATGGCAACTAGAAATACAACCAACCAGGTTAAATTGAGCCGTGTCAAGGCCAATTAAGGACTAGTCGAGGAGAAAGGAGTTGAATAGAGAGCTCTAGCGATATTGGTCGTATAATCCCTTAGGACGTATATTTATACACACGAATTATGGGTTGTAGTTAACGTTGTCGTTAACAATAAACTTGTTGAATTTTTATTGGCCTTTGCTCGTTTGTAGTTATTTCAATCGCAAAGTCCATTATATTGTTGTAAGCAATAAAACCCGGCTTAATAAATTGGGAGATGACTATAATGGCATATGTTATTACTAGTTTTCGCTGTCCCTCGTAATTTCGTACATGAACGGATGACAAAAGAGCAGAATCGGGAAAATAATGGCTACGATATTTTGTAAAGGAACCTGGTTAAATGATGTATGAGTAGGATTTCAAAGAAACGTTTTAATTATTAATAGATGAATGGATAAGTTACTGATATTGTATAAATCCATATACATATTCGTTTTTAAGAATGTTTAACAACAGTTAAGTTAAATAAAATACATAATTTAACGCGTAAACTATTGCGACAAATTATGTTTCAATCATTTTATTTAATTTAAATTGAGTGAGATAGAGTGAGTCGTTTCTGGTGTAGAAGGTGAAGAAGGTATCCATAGCTATCTAGCGTGGAAATGCCGCTAGCGTTATGGGCACTTTTGCACCGGGAACGGCAAGTAGGTATGAGTAATTCTTGTTCGTGTTTTGTTTTATATTACCTATGTAAAATGTGTTTTGTGTTATTTAAATTAGATTTACTATAGCGAAACTGAAGTTAATAACTATTCAATTGTACAGAATAGTTTAAATTTTAATTCCCTAATGATATCGCGCTTCTAGTTTCTGGTTAATTTATAAAATATGCCAGGCACGCGTAACATTTTGTATAGTATCAAATAGTTCAGAAATGGTCTTCGTTTGTTAGGTACGGTACAGAATCTCATTTATTTTTATTTACTCAATAACTTTCAATTACAATACAATAAATAAAATCTTATGAAAAAAGGTATTTTCTTTCTATACCTAAATACAAATTTCGAGACTTTATCTCTTTTATTTTCACTTATAAATTTCAAATAAGGGTGTATTAGATTTGACTATTTACATATTGAGAACAAAACGTACAAGAAAATAAATATTGAGGATTCTCAATTTAAATTGGATGAACAATCTAAAGTTACGTGATATAATCTCAGATTGAAATTCAAATTGTTGCCCGATTCGACTGCTAGCGAGATCTTTCTTTGGTACCTTTATTTGTATTTATACGATTGAGAAAATCTTTTAAGTAAGTACAAGCTAATTATTACAATCTCCTAATCAAAGTTAGAATAGGTCATATTTGTCAAAAGGGCTTAAAAGTCGAGATGTATTTTCCGGAAACAATTAGTTTAGTGGGACAGATTGCAGTAACAAATTCTCATAAATGTGGGCACATGACTTTATCACGTGAAACTGCCTAACTATTTCGAATATTTTATTTAGTAATATCTCTGGGAGAGACCTATGTCCAGCAGTTAACGTTATTATCCTGATGATGATTATGATTTAGTAATATTCACGGTTACCAGTACCTCCTAGTAGCTCGTTTCCATTCACACTTCAGATTCGGCTGAAACCGCTAAAACCATCTCACTGGAGGGCAAACACTTAAAGTTTTCCAGTGTTTAAAATGTCCGCGTGGTCGTGCCGGAGGTTTCCTCAGGCCACTCTCAAACCGCGCACTCCTATCGCTTTATTAGGCCTGGCCTATAAAGCCATAGTCAGGTCCAAAAACAAACAGATTTCACCTATATTACCTAAGATTTCCTTCAATTATATTATTCGATTGAAAGTGCTACATTATATTGGATCAGTGTCGAGTACCTTATTCAATTCAATTCAATTCAAAATCATTATATAGATATACATGCAAATACATAATAAAATCATTGAAATTTTATACCAATAATTAGGGTAGATACATTCTTGCCTTATTCTAGTGCATTAGCAAAATGTTCATTGATGGAATAGAATGGTCTACTTAGGGAAAAATAACTTAGGAATTTTTATTTCGTGCACAAGAAATGCTTATTAATAAAGAAACAACCAATTAAAAACATAGTGTAACGCCGGATTTTTTACCTTTACCCTAAACAGCTTCGTTTCTATACTAGCAACATTTGTCTCATAGTTGTTCTTTTTGATGTAGCAACACTCACCGGTTTGCGTTCCGTTATAGCAAGTTTAGACTACGTTTTGTTACATGAAATTAACCATCGGTTTTCTAAATTTGGAAATCATTATTTTGTTTTGACTTCAGACAAAGTTTTTCTCGTTCAGATTAATTTTTATTTCTTTTTAGTCTACAATTCAGTATTTACTTCGAGATCAGAATTTTCAGGTCAACAAGTCGAAATTACCATAGACAGTTTTTTTTTCCTTGTTAATCTGAGCTGTCAACTGAATGAGGATGCAATTTCGATCACGGCGAGAGAAGAGGTTATTCTTCTCCCTGAGGCTCGGTGGAAGTATAAGAGATATGGGCCAGTAAGCCTGATTGTCATCGTTTTGTGGAAAGATTTGTTCGCCCCGCCGGCACGCGAAGTAGCAATTTCGTGTATAATCGCGCCCCAGAATGTTGGCGGCTATCTCGGAGGTTTCGGACGCCCTCTCATGTAAGTTGTTTCTCATTGAATGCCATCAGCTTTTGGTTGTTTCGACGCAAACCATGAAGCTCGGCGTGAGCATTGAATCTATCGTCTTTGTTGCAGATTTATGAAATTCTTGGCATCGGCCACCCTTCCGGCCCATTGTTCGGCGATGCCATCAACTCCGCTAGTCATGCCCGAGTATAAAGCGACTACTCGCTTGATCTCAAGCCCTTAATGGTAAGTTCGGTATGCGGAATTAATCTATAGGCAGTAATATTTGACCGTTCTGTCTCCATACAAAGTGCGGTTAGGTGTAGCGTGTGGTAGTGTATTAATGATAATCTTGTTTGGTTTCCAGGGCTCCTAGGCACGGGCACAGTGCCTAAGTTCAGGAACCAGTCCCGAATGGAGTGCGGTTTCCTGCGAGGCTCTTTGGATTTTCCCCGGGAGACGGGAAAGACGACGGTTCCTTTTTAGAGCAAGCGGTTAGGCAGGCATTGCAAATGTGAGTCCGTTCCATACTGCTTTAGTCAGTTTCAAAGACATTTAGAGGTACACACACGCACACCCGTAGGTTTTAGTTGAATTCCGTCCTCCATAAATATCGTTTTATAGTTGTTTTCTTTAACATTTTAGTATAAATTGCGACATTGGCAAATTAGATATATATTTAGATAAGCACTAGCGCTATTTGGTTTGAATACTTGTAACCTGGGGACGCCTGGGTGTGAAATCCTTTCAAATAAATGTATAAGTAAACAAACAAACTGGTTTGTTTTTGTGGACTCCATACACCACTAGGGCATCGTTAGTGCGGGGCCTGTGTCATAAGTTTAATAAAAATTTCAAGGCGCCCAACATTTTCTCTACCCTTTTTGTTCCACATATGACTCAGGTCTGGCCTCGGGTACCCCTCATCCCACGCCCTTAGTCTCATGCCCGGAGCAAAAGCTGTTACAATAGTAAAGTATAAACTTTGAGCTCCCTTAATTATACGTTTCTTTCGTTATTAAATTAAATCTGAACATTCGAAATTTCCGCATTTTCTTTAATAAAACGTTGCTCCTAAATCACGGCTTTCCACTCTTAAATCTTAACTGGAAATTAAACTGCAGAACAATAACTTTCGCAGACTCTAACCGTTTATTCTACGTTAACTCAGTTTCGAACCTTATCATAGTTGCGATTAAGATATTTTTTCATTTGCATAATAAAGACTGATGCAAATATTTTGAAAATTTCGGTTTGTATTACAAAATTGTACCACGTCCAATTATGTAAGTGTAATTCATTTAATAAATGAAAATCTGGCGCCGAAGCATTGTTTTAAGAGAAAAGTTACTTTAAATTGTAGGGGCGGACAGGCTTACTTTGTGTAAATTACTTTAACTCAGCAGCATTTGCACTTCACTTCTGGCGTACTCTACCGTTTTCATAATTTATAACATACTAGCTTTTGTCGGTGGCTCCTGGTCGTGAAATTTCGTTGAATCCCTAGGGAATTTTCGAGCAGGTTGAATAGTAGGTCCTTTTAACGTTAACTATCTGTTTCTGAAATCGGTAAAGGGATGTAACGTTTGTTAAAAATGGGACAACGTTTCAAAATATTTTTCTATTGCGTACGTTTTAGAGGAAAAATTTAAATGTTGCGGCCGGCAAATTGGGTATGGAAATTGTCCACAAACGAATACGTGTGAGAGGTGTGTTTTTTCATCGGCATTGTATGAATATGGACATCGTTTGATGTAGGTTGTTCCAGACACACTCTAAATATTTTATACTTTTTAACTTGATTCGTAATGTATCAAAAGGTTCCAAAAACTTAAACGTGGTTTTTGATTGTGGCCATCTTTTGAAATAATAGATGATGGTGGTATAATGCAGCTATTGTTTAGATATATCAAAAATGTATTTTTTATTGGTAATTAATTATAAATCAATCAAGGGAAAAATCATAAAATTATTCGCTACGATCGGGATTTGAATGCACTACATCTATATTCCGTACACAATCAACAGTTTAGCAATCGTGAGGATGATGACGAAGTAAGTGATGACGAATTTTTTGAGTCACAACACTTATAATTATATACGGATTGGAAAAGCTGTAAATTTTACTAACTGAACTTATCAAGATTCAACGTTTAGCCACTCATAGAAAATGGGGCCATCCCCGGAAATATTTTTAAAAGTTTGTGGCGACGGTATGGCTACTACTTTGGCCTAGTTGGTAATGAACGCAGTAGCCCGGTCAGGACATTTATTTGTGTACCTAATGAGCACGAATATTTGTTCCTGAATCTTGGATGTTTTCTATGAATTTATCTATAAGTATATGTATGTATATCATCGTTGTAGCTTTACTTAGTTTGGGACTCGATTTGTGTAACATTTTCCCCAATTTTATATCAAGTAACAAGTCGTTTATTTTGTATCTAACTTATTTATTCTTTAGTTTATTTTTGTTTTCATAGTGTTGAATCTTTAATAAATTGCTTCTAAATTTTATATAGGTAAGTCATTAATTATTGTATGGCCGGTATTCGCGAGACGGGAATATAAATATTATAAGTGTGAATATAATATATGTCTCTGTCTGTCTGTCTGTCTGTTACCTCTGTGTGTCTGCTGAACCGATTTCTATTACAATTATTAGGGACAGTAATAGTCCCGGGGAAGGACATAGGATACTTTTTATCCCGAAACGTATCCCTTAAAAGGGTGGAAATTTGTATGGAAGAGCGATAACTAGGTAAGCGCCTGAAATAAAAGAATAGCAATTTAATTATATCGCGAAATGGCATGTCAGTGGGTATTGAGTAACAATTCTGCCCAACAGGGCATCAATACAACTTGCGACAAATTTTGTTTCAATCCTGTTAAGTAATCCAGTAGGTAACACTTATAAGTACTTAACAATGTACGATAAATATTTTTTCAGTTCTCAGAATTTTCTCTTATTTATTGTCTAAAAAAACATACGGAACTGGATATTTTAATATTTGATGTTGTTCTCTCATCCTGTCAAAAACTCAGTCACATCCATCTGTTTCTGTGTTAAACTACTTAAGCCCAACCTACTCTCAGTAAAAGTGTGGAAAGATAATACATATTTGTTTACTCCGGAAATGTCAAACATCATCATCCTTAAGTGTAAGTGAGATATCAATTTTCATCCTTATCATACCACATCAGTTAGCATTGCATTGTGGTATTTTCTTTCAGCCTTGATTTTTTTTCAAGGCAGCCAGAATTTTTGAATATTCGCAAAAATGCTGATATTTATAAAAATAAATACTAAAATTTTATTGCAGAAAAACACAGAATTGTACAAATGCCACATGGCAAATATTTCTCTATTATAAAAAAGTTCTTCAACCTAAGCTTACGTTTCAAATGATCGGTTAGTTTAACACTCTTAAATGATAAATATTCATTGCACTTAAGTAACTCAACCAAAGCCCTCCGGGAAGGCTACATCTATTCTCAAAACTGACATTGACACGAACTATATCGGTTTCCTAAGTTTCCGAAGCCATTTGCATGAATACAAGTTTAGGTAACTTGAATACATATTAATCTTCTAAGACAGAGGGATCCTATTGATGATATTAATCCTTTTCCAGTAACCTAATTTTGGAACTATTGTGTATTTAAATTTACTTTTCACATCACCTATTCGGATAAGGGCTTTTTCTTCCCTGCTAGGAGGGATCAAAATGGCACTTTTCTTCCCTGCTACGAGGGATCAAAGTGGCACTTTTCTGTAACGAGTAATTGTATTGTATCGATTTTGATAGTTAAGTATTGTATCGATTTTGATAAAATAAATGCACAACCATTGTTATTTCAGATCTTTTATTATTCTCAATAGGTGATGTGAAAAGCAGTATGTGTCACATGGAAGCAAAATTATTTCCATCTTGGGCGTTAATTCTTGAATCCCTCACTACGCTCAGGATTCTATTTTAGAATCCCTCGCTACGCTCGGGATTCTATTATATAATCCTTCGCTTCGTTCAGGATTCAATTTACGCCCACGCCGTAAATATGTCATTTTGCTCCCTTGTGACACAATCTACTATACTACATTTTTGTAGTTTTTACAGCTTTGTAGGTCCGTACTTGGAGTTTTAGCCTCTGCCTACTCCAATGGGGTACAGAAGGAAGTATAGTGTATGTAGATTGTAGATTTCAGCAAAATGTAAGTATTACTTATACAGTGGATACTGATAAACTTATGCTTGTGATTAAGGTAAATAATCGAGTGCCTGACACTGATATACATAATCGTCATTGGCCTTGTTCATCTATGTAAAGATGTTTTATGCAGCGTCCGTATTAGAGCCTTAGAGGTGAGGTACTTACGTAAGTGGTTTGTAAGACCGATACCGGAGCGAAAGCCACGACCGCATAATTAACAAACAAATGACATAGGTACAAGTATTATAATATTATGTGGTGTGTCAAGTGTCTTTTAAGAGACAACAGCTGTCAATTACTAGGAATTAAGTGTAGTCATATTGGGACTTTAGTGTCAATTCACGAAGCCAAATGCTATAAATCAAATATTTTTTTGTGAAATAGGTGTGATCTTGGCAGCATCTAGCCAGGGGGCAAAGATGAAACCGACGGTGAAGAGAGCAGAGAAAAAATGCTTATTCGTGCCTTTAAGAGATCCAGCAGAGTAATCACGTAATTTTTCGAACGTACGGTAGGCATATTATAATGTCATTTTTAGTTCTGCCTTATGAACGGTCGAAATTAAATGTTCCCTAATCGCACCGCAGGTTATTATGAACCTACTTACCGGATCAAGTATTGAAACATTCAAATCTGTCCTAAACTTCTGGAAATCCAACTTCTGAAAACTGAAGGTCGTAAGTGACTGACATTTAGTTACCTTTTGAGTTCATTTCGTTAGGGATAAGTGAAATTCTAACGGAGTCTTCGCATTATATACTAAGTTAAATGTTTCTACACTTTCAATAGACGCTTAAAATTGTTGAAAATCGAAAATTGATTGTCCTTTCGTAATTCCGTTGTTGAGAGGAGTGGGCTTTGATGAGGCTTAAGCCTGAGTTATTCTGAGATGAAATTTACTTACCGATATCGATACGATATATTTCAGACAAATGCACTAATCTCAAGATATAAAGAAGCGAGATGTAAGTCGAAAGAAACATGTTTTTCCCAACTTAATGAAGTTGAATCACTCAGATAGATTTCTGAACCGGAAATAGTGCGGAGGGTAAATAAGTTTTAATATTACCTATATGGTTTGTTGAATGTAAAACATGTCTCCCGGAGCGACAATTAATACGTTAGTTTTACACATTTAGTAAAATATAGTTTTTTTATTATTATTATTAATCCTACTACATAATTATTAACAGACAAAAGCTCTGCAAAACTGTTTGAGACAGTTTGTCTGCAGGAAGACTTTTATAACAAAAAAAAAAAAAAAAATTCAAAAAATTATGTTACACACACAAAAAAAAAATAAAAAAAAATATATTTATAAATATAATATTTTTTTAATGTGTTATACAATGTTAAGTATATATTCTAATATTCAATCAATGGTTTATGCTATTCTATGGCAGTGTTTCTAATAAATGCCTCTTCAATTTTCTCTTAAATATGCGTTTGTTTTGTTCGAGACGGAGCACACATGGCAGGTGTTTTTTTAGAGTCCTGTCTCCAAAATAGTTTTTAACTCTAGGCACATTAAACTTACCTTCCGATACCGATCTCGTGCCATGTTCGTGAGTACTTATATCTAGGTAATGCTCCCGATTGTCATAGTTGTTAAGGGCCACTAAATATTTGTGTGTTAAGGTGACGGGAAGGATTTTACAAATTTTGAACAGTTTTCTATAATCAGTCTTACAAATATTTTTAATCTTTTTCGGGACTAGACATTTTAAAAATCTCAATTGAACGGATTCTAGTTTGTCTAAGTATGTTTTAAATGTGAGACCAAGACAATCAACAGCATTACATTCAACCATAACAATCAAGAGTTTTAAACATGACTCACGAAACTTTTAGTACAAGTTGTTGATTGTTGTTAATTAATGCAGTAAATTAGGTTTTTCAAGTGCCTTACTTACATATTTTAGTTTATTTTTATATTAGAAAAACGTTATTCTGTTATCCGTTATACTTTTTTTATGTTTTTTTCTTCTTTAATTCATAGAATTTCTTTGTGTCACAAATGAACGATTTATTTTCTATCCTTCTATTTCATTAGGTTTAATATTTCTCTACGATATTCTAGGTACTTAAATGAAATAACGCATTCGACCGCGACCCTTAAAATGTTAATCTCAAAATGAAGTATACAAGCCTGTATGTAACAGCCTCCGCCTTAATCTAGTACGATGAAACTTCCGGTTTTATTACATCTTTTTATTACCCCGGCGATTGTACTTCTGGCGATTTTGATGAGATTTCGAGGTCAAATACGAATGTGCCTAACGAAATAAGTTCTGTAGTTAAAGTAATTACGTTGGGATTAATTGGTATTTGTTGGAAATTAGAAGAAATATGCGTCGTTCGGGGGTAATTTATTTCAACGTACTTTCTTGAATAGTTTACGAGCAGCTCTGTAGCTCTAGTATATTAATTAAGTTTTTTCGAAACATTAACTAATTCGAACGCGTTTGCGTTTTGTCTCAAAATGTATGAAAACGCTCTCACCGAGTTTGAAATACGCGCGTTCATCGGTTAGCAACAAATGTTATACGTGCTGTTTTAGTTTCCACTAGTGACCACCAGAGGCGCGTTTTAGGAACTGCGGGTCAAAAATTTTGTTTTGACCTCTAGTATGCGTGTGCCAAATGGCTAAACTGTACATCGATTTGCGGTTTTTCTTTGAAATTGGGCCTGTACGGCTACCACTATAAGATTTACGGTTGGGTGTCAACGGGTGACTGGATGGTGAACCCACACGATTTCATCTGAAGGTGTCACCCATGCTAGCTACGCCACTGTACTTATACTATTACTTATTCTGTGGCCACTGTGAGTAATCTCTTTTTTCTAACATATCCTGCAGGCTATCTGCATAACTTTTTGAATACAGATTAGAGTAACCATAATACAGCGCTCGTGGCCCAGCGGCACCTGCGTACCGCTTGCGGTATCTAAGGTTAAGCAACGTGGGCAGCGGTCAGGACTTGGATGGGTGACCGCTTATAGTGTTGAAGCACGGGAGCGCTCAGTTAGTACTGAGCGCTCCCGTGCTTTGGAAGGCACGTTAAGCCGTTGATCCCGGTTGCTGTCTATGGCAGCAGTCGTTAAGCCAAGTTGGAGGCCTTCGGGCGGTTTGAGAACTTCTAAGAGTCAAGTTGCCCACTCACTTGACATCTAATCCCAATAAGGTCTAGTTTCCCCTCGGGGTTGGAAGGTCAGATGGCAGTCGCTTTCGTAAAAACTAGTGCCTACGTCAAAATCTTGGTATTAGGTAGCGGACCCCAGGCATCCTTCAGGATGCAACTGTACTGGGATAACGCTAGGAGGATGATGATGATTAGAGTAACCATTTTTTTAATTGTTAATGACAGTAGATATACCTAATGCTCGTTCATAAAGTTACGCTTATCCTGCTGATGTTGAGAAGTCTCTGTCAAAATAATTAAGTAATTTTATCTTCATCGACACATTATACGGTCTCATTAGCGTCAAACAACAGTCTAATGTAACAATTCTGTAATAGGAACCCATCATATTGTCAATAAAGTACAAAACTCGAGGGAAACCCTTGTACTCTAAAAGCGTATTTGGAAACGTCGTTTCAGCAAAAACGGCAGTATCGCGTGACGATCTGACGTTAAACCGGCATTTTTGGGAGTATTACGTTACGGGCAATTTTTTTCAGCTTGAGAAACGGTAGCCGATTAGCGAGTCACGTTTTGAGTTTCAAATTCATATCAATTTTTTCGTGCACCGCGCACCACTCGTGAAGCTATGAACTGCTACATAAAAAGTGATGTAAAATTACGGTTTTCTTTACTTACTAAAGCGCCGCAAATATCTTGATTTATCAAACAACATATTTGCGGCGTTTTCCGTCGAAACCCTAGGGCCCTGGAGTTCCGACGCCCACAGGCTTATTAAAAGCATTAAAAAAAGGCTGAGGGAGGCTAACGCAGATCGCAGGGCTGGCTCATTCCTCTGTCAAAGGATAAGCATAGCCATCCAGCGGGGGAATGTAGCCAGCCTTAGAAGCCTTCCACAGGGGACAGATTTGGGAGATTCATATTAGTTTTAATTTAGTTGTAGTTTCGTTTTAAATTCCATTATAAATCAGTACCTTACTAAATAAAAAACTGACAAAACAGGGAGCAGTGGGCATGACGACGAGCATGTTAAGCGGATTGACGAGTTCATAGTTATGTTGCAACACTACGACTCTTTTCTTGGAATGTACTTCCCATCCTATGGCACACCACCAATCACCATCCCATACCACACCCGCATCACAAGCACACGCTACAAATATAAGCCGTAGGTACTAGATTTTTAGACAATCATTATACATTTTTTTCTCAACATTGTGCAGGAAAGGAGGTCCTTGTTGCAGACTATTGAGAACAGAAGAGGAAAGATGTTTGGGCACCTGTTACGACACGACGAATTCATAAAGCATATTGTGGAAGGGAAGGTATAAGGAAGGCGGAAGAGAGGGAGACCAAGAAGAACGTACATGGACCAACTTAAGGAAAAAGTAAAGGTCGTGTCGTATCAGGCGGTCAAACGAAAGGCTCAAGAAAGAGATACATGGAAATTGCTCCACCGACAAGAGCTTGGCTCTTAAATTGATGATGATGATATACATTCATCATATTTAAATCAAGAAAATATATACATCATATATCACACTTTTGTCATCTTTAAACCTACGATTGCTAAAAGTGGCACTGAAATTAAACTCCATGTGCTCTGCCTACCCCTTTTAGGAATACAGGCGTGAGTTCATGTATGTATGAATGGAAGAAATCACTGTTACATTTTCCACGAGTTAATAGTCCGTTAGTAACAAAGGCATCGGATGTTGTATCTCACACTATACCAGTATGTAATAATTAGTATACATATAGGATGGAGTACAAAATCTGATACCTTTGTTGTTTCTCTAATTACAATCTCTTTGTACAAAATAGGCACATCATTACGGAGGTAACATTTCAATCAATAATGAACGAGGTCCTGTGAATTTGCACCTTTCAACAAATTGCAACCTCAAAGCTGGTTCCTTGTTTAAAACGAAGCATAATTCTACTCATACGGTCGAGTCAAGGGAGATGTAATAATAGCCTAACTACAGTGCAGAAGTGTAAACATAATAAATGCCTTTGACGTCGACTGCAAGAGCAAAATTACTCTTGGAAGTATATTTTTATTTGTCACTTTCGAATCCAACCTATTTTCCTTTTACTTTAGTTCTTGTATTATTAAATTTAACGTTTCATTATATATTAAAGCTCTTGTGAAGATGATTTTCCATCAGTTCTGTTAGACAACACAGACATTTAATACAGTAATCCAGAAAAAAACAACCGATAATTTTAACGCCCTCTTTAGGCCACCCTACCCCTATCTAGGGGGTGCCTAGCAAGTCTACCTTTGCCTAAGCTTAAGGGCTATTTGTTGACGCTCCAAAAATCATATTCCTAATCCAGCACTATAGCAGAAAAAATATACCAACCGTTTTAAATTGTATTTTTATTTTTTAGCTCCAATGTTACATTATTAAGTTTTTAGTTCCAGTGTTATTGTTATATTACTTGTTGTTATATTACCACTATATTACTCATGATGCTGTGTGTAACTTGTAAGTCATGTCTTTGTCTTATTTTTATATTTAATATTCACATCTATATATTTCTATTACAGTATTTTTTTTTTATTTTTTGTGATTGTATGCCATTTCGTGAGTCACCCACATTACTGGCTAAACATCAGCGCTGTAGGTGTTTGACACCACGGAAATCTCAGCATAATGCTGAGCCAGTGTCCGTTTAACTGCAACGGTATAGAAATAAGTCATCATAGTTAAGTTTTTCAGTCAGAATAAGTCACACATGTTTTGCACTTTGTGTGTATGTTTTTCTACTGTTGTAATTTTTTCATAATAATATAATGTGTGTATCCGTGACGGTGAATATTTTTTTATTTCTTTTTTAGGCGATTTCCTGACTTTTCGGTGCGGGGCGGTACCATATCAGAAAGTTGTCACCTATCAGTCGAGTCAGTAGTACCGCTACTTTACCGCGCACCTACATTTCAATGAGACGTTCTTGACTGGCGTGGGATTAACAACTAACAGTATCCCAACTGAAGAAATCTGTGGGGCATCAATAAGCTTACTTTAATGATCAAGAAAAGAAAGATTAGCCAAGTAGCTTCGTACTTCGGCATCCAGAAACAGCTACCTATTGTGTAGTAGTATATTACTAGTTAACCCACTCGCTGTGCCCTATTTAGCCGCAGGCACGTGAGTGGAATGCCGGCTGCAATCGATGATTTGACTAAGATTGATACGGAAAAGTGCTAGTTGTAGAAGTAAGATCTAATATTTCCCTTTACAAAATAGGAAATATTGAAGGTAAGGTTTTTAAATAGAAAACTCCCGTATACCCTCACACATATATGTTGTATTTGTATCTAATAGAAACTACTTATAGCGTTAAAATAGACTATCCAATGGAATAGGAGCATATGTCAGTGTCATACTGAAAAATTAGCCTGCAGTGTTATTCTAGTATTCTGATTAACGCTTCACCTCACCCCAGACGAACCAAAGATCAGAGTCCCGTAGTTCTAGTATAAGTTTTTTCGAAACATTAACTAATGATGAAAGTGGTATGAAAACGTGAACAGCGCCTCTGGTGGTCACTAGTGGAAACTAAAACAGCGTGTATAACATTTGTTGCTAACCGATGAACGCGCGTATTTCAAACTCGGTGACAGCGTTTTCATACATTTTGAGACAAAACGCAAACGCGTTCGAATTAGTTAATGTTTCGAAAAAACTTATACTAGAGCTACTGGAGTCAAGATTTACTAAGGTGAGGTAAACAATGTAAAGCATAGTTGAATGAAATTTCACCTTATAGATGCCAAAAATATCGCTTTTATTGAGGATGGCCCAAAATAAACGAATGATTTGTTACACTGTAATGCTCATCATGTCACGATCCGTCATTAAAGCGTGAACACGTGACGAAAGCCGCTTCCATCAAATCCCTGTGTTACGTAATAGTTCGTAGCGCCATCATTATTCCGGGCATAACGGGAATTTATCACCCGCGCGAACCGAGCGTGGCTTGAACGCAGTAGAATAATGCAGCAGTATAGAAATACACCGATCTAAAGGTCCCTGGTTCGATTCCTGGGTTTCTACAATATGTTTGCATGTTTTGTGCAATTTTTTATATGCCGGGTTCATCTTTTTCGTGCTTTCTTAGTTTTTGTTTCTTCTAAGAACGGTTGGTAGGAGTAGTGAAAATACCTAACCTTATCCACAGGAAGTGAAGGTCAATTTTATTGTATGTCATAGTCATAATTAATTCGTCAGGGGAACCAAATCTCGCTTTATGTATATTCATTACAAGTACATTATTTAATGTCATATCTGCATGTGTCCGCGGCTGCAAATATTTAATAAACATAATATCCCTACAAATAAACATATCTTCATTTTAGCGCTATAGTGCATTCATGCGGTTAGAATTAGAACTCGGGTTTATATGTACATTTACCTAATATTCATTTTCTATTCGTACTGAATATGTATATACCAAATAATTATAACTTAAATAATTTGTACAAACCAAAGAGTGTATTTAATAAACCAAATATGCCGCTACCATATAGCTGCTTTTAATTACGAATATTTTAGAATGAGCAAAATTTAAGTTTAGAAAACCATAGTCGTTAACAATAACCATCGGCAGCTTTATTATTTTTATTTACAGGCAGAGTGAAGTTGTCTGCACAAAATCCTAATGCTACTTGAATGGTATAATCAGAATGGACGACCGCTTTAGCTTAGTTGGTAGTGACCCTGCCTGCGAAGCTGGAGGTCCCGGGTTCGAATCCCGGCCGGGGCATTTATTTGTGTGAATAGCACGAATATTTTTTCTTGGGACTTGGATGTTTTCTATGTATTTAAGTATATATTTATCTATATAAGTATTTATATCGTCACTTAGTACCCATAGTACAAGCTTTGCTTAGTTTGGGACTAGGTTGATTTGTGTAAGATTGTCCACAAATATTTATTTATTATTTATTTATTTATTAATCCTATATAACAGTTACCTTGAAACATGCAAACCCCTTTATTTAACACGTCTAGAGTTAACATATATGATGAATGTAACCTGAGAACCCTCAATGCCACCTTTTACATAATAGTTCAACATCCCGCTATCATTATTTGGAGCATAAAGGGAATTTATTGCCCACGGAAATGCGTACCTCGGCTAAAATTAAATGCGGTTATAGCAAGTAAAGTTAATAGACGCACTTGACTGTTATGAGTAGTTTCGCAGTTTTGCGAAAACGTCTGAGAGTGAGATTGAATTTAACGAACATTGTAAGGGTTCCGTAGTAAACAAGGAACCCTTATAGTTTCGCCATGACCGTCCGTCCGTCCGTCCGTCTGTCCGTACGTTCGTCCTTCCGTCTGTCCCCCGTTTATCTCAGTAACCGTTAGTACTAGAAAGCTGTAATTTGGCATGAGTATAGATATTGATGACGCCGACAAAAAGGGTAGAATAAATCTTTAAAAAAAATTTTTTTAGGGTACCTCCCCTACATTTAAAGTGGTGGTGCAATTTTTTTTTCTTCCAAACCCCATCGTGTGGGTTATCATTGGATAGCTCTTTTAAAAATATTATAAGGTTTTTAAGAGCATGTTTTGATTCAAGAATCGATTGGCGTGATATTAAGCTTTTAATTGATAATTTTTGTTATGGTCAAGTGCCCCCCCCCCCCCCCCTGCCAGCTAAACGGTACTAGGCATGTGAAAAAAATCATGGTAGTAGTATGTACGATGAATTTAAGAGGAAAACTATCACAGCTAAGTAAACATTACTATCTAGTTAACGAGTAGGTAATAGTCGACCTTAAGAAATGTACTTTGCAAAAGCAAACTTTCGTACAATTTCCATTGATACCTTAGATAATGTCGATACTTCTGTCAAAAACATAGTAAATAAGCTTTTTAGTCCATAGTAATGTAACGGGTGGACAACTACGGAACCCTACATTGTGCGTGGCCTGACACGCACTTGGCCGCTTTTATAACTGGAGTTCGTGGGTTCGCCCCGGCTCGTACAGTAGCATATGAAAGAGGTCAAAAGTTCCTATTCCCTTGTAACTACTTTTGATGCTGAATCACCAGACATTTTCAAAAGGTTTATGTACGAAACAACTTAAACAGGTAGGTAGCTTTTCGGTAAAAAAAACATTATTAGGAAACTGGTCTAATCTTAATACGGTCTAGTTGTATGTCATCATCATCCTCCTAGCGTTATCCCAGTACAGTTACATCCTGAAGGATGCCTGGGGTCCGCTACCTAATCCCAAGATTTGACGTAGGCACTAGTTTTTACGGAAGCGACCGCCATCTGACCTTTCAACCCCGAGAGGAAACTAGACCTTATTGGGATTAGGCTTTGTCAAGTGAGTGGGCAACTTCTGTTAGAAGTTCTCAAACCGCCCGAAGGCCTCCAACTTGGCTTAACGACTGCTGCCATAGACAGCAACCGGGATCAACGGCTTAACGTGCCTTCCAAAGCACGGGAGCGCTCAGTTAGTAACCATCCAAGTCCTGACCGCTGCCCACGTTGCTTAACCTTAGATACCGCAAACGGTACGCAGGCGCCGCTGGGCCACGAGCGCTCCAACGCTGGGCAACGGTCTAGTTGTATGTCTGGGTCCATAAACTTAGGTTTATGGGTGTCGTGCGTATTTTGGCCATACGTAAAAATTACCATCAATCTCGTACAGTCGACTTCAAAAATACCATCACGGACAAAGTAATCAAATTTAATAATGTGAACACGACTTTATTTTGAAGAACAATAGTTTGTTCAGATAATTTTGAACCTTTGAGAACGTAAACATATTTTTTAACTGGACTGTATTTACTTGTAATGCGAACAGGGTGATAATGTACCTAACGTGTAAAACGTACGTAAGGTCAACCTGTCTTTTTTTTTCTAACGTAAGCTTAAAATTTTACCTAATGACTTACATAAAACTAGAGAACAATATCCGACTGATATTACCGATTCGCATTCGGCCAGTTTCGGTCAAAATATCTGGTCTCGGTTTCGACTAACTTATTGCAAATTTTTTGGCTTTGGCCCAAGCATCGAAAACAAACCGTGTTTTCAAAAAGTTTCGTTACTGTTCCCTCAAGAAGTGTGGCAATTATTTTTTTAGTTTCGGCCGAGGCATCGAAAACAAACCGTGTTTTTAAGTTTAGTTACTGTTCCCTCAAGAAGTGTGGCATGAGTGATGCTTTGCTTCAAACGATCATATGAATAATGCGACGTCGCCTGATACACCTCACGGAAATTTCCGTGAGTGACAACTGAACGTCTCATGACGCTCGCTCGAATACGTGTGAGGACTAATGTATCAGCGTATCTAGCAAACGTAAACGAGTACCGTCAATATGGCTGCGATTATATTTCATTTGGGATTTTTCGAGCTCCGTACTCAAAATGGCGGAAATGGAACCATTAGGATTTTGTCATTTCTGTCGGTTTATGATCACTACAATAATGAAATAGTAAGGTGTATGCACGCACTCGGGGCTTAGGCTACACATTACAAATTTTAAAATAGTTTGAACACCAATTATAACAAAAGTAATGATAATTCCAAGAAAAAACAAAGAAAATTAAAGTATACGATGCTCACAGGAAATTTGTAGATCGTAACGGAGTTCCTGTACAGAAAATCCATATACATACAGTACATAAAGAGTCTATCATATTAGGCCACATATACCATAATCCTGATTTAGATAGAAACGAAGATAATGTTACGATACGGCGTGTTAATTCACGACGAAAATAGCCGAAATAAATGAGTACCTACTGAACTTTTTAACTGATCCATAAAAGGAATTTATCCTACACAAACTTACCTTAGTTATTCCGTGTCAAACCCGGCTCGAGACCTAATGCTTGCTGAACCATTCCGTAGAGCCCCAAAGCTGATGTTCAGAATGGGTTATTTAAAATTCCAATCGGCTGAAGGCGGTTTAATTTGTTATTCAAGGGGAACATCGGTGACGAATCGGCGTAGCATGAATTCATCAGAATATATATTACACGTGTTATTGTTAAAGAGATATTTCCAGGAACTCGAGGAAAATGTTTATGTTATAATATTAGCTTTTGCTCGCGACTTCGTCCACTTGGAACTCTTTATTTGTTTATTTGGAGAGCAAACATACTCATTACACTCATTATGTGAGTCATCACAGAACTTTCTATTACTTTAGAGAAGTTATTGCTAAAAAAATCATTTTCTTAAGCGTGCTTCATTCCCCCTTGTCCAAAATTCCCCCCACTTTCGCTGCCCACCTTTTCGTAGCACTACGCAATTATTTCCTCTACATTCAGCAGAGCGCCCTCTAGGCAGGTTCTTGGCAATCAATTTGATAAGGAATCAAACCATCCTTTATCTTTTCTGGGGTCTCAAAATATCTCCACGACTCATCTAATCTGTTCAGCGTTTTAATCGTTCAAACAGACAGATATACCTAGTCTAGAATAGTTTCAGACGTAAAGGTGTACTTGGGCTTTTCTCCAGAGCCCCAGATTTGAACAGTATTATTCAGAAAGCAAAGGCATTATCTCAATGAAATTCCTTAAACTATTAACATAACATTTCAAAAACACTTACAACAACAAAGGATAAACTCGATTCAAACAGAATACCTACCGAAATCCAAAGTTGTTGACTCACAATAAACTTAAGCGTAACGCCAGAATAATAAGGGAAAAGTATAATTTTCGTTCTTTAAAACCGTTTGGAAACGTTGCCATGCCGAAACTGTCGTTATCTATAAAAATATGGCCGTCTCGTGCAAGGGGCGTTTTTCAACAAAGAAACTCGACGATAAGAAGGTTTTGAAAACATCTCAAACGCGGAGATTAAGCTGTGAAAACGCCTTACGCAGGTGCCTCCATTCTTTGGGGGTACTGCGAATGTGAATAGAATTTTTAATGTTTTGAGATAACACAAGCATTTTGTGTATGCATTACGCAATTATGGTCACCGCTTTATATTCATTTTGAGTGGGTTTCTGTTTAAAGACCAAACTGAAGAAACTTTTTTAGTGGAATGCTCAAATTAACACTGATCAGCCTAGACCCAACTAAGTAAATCTTATACCATAATTACTAAATGACGATACGTGAAGGAACAAATTAAAAAAAAGAAGAAAGAAGGAATAGATAAATAAATTCTTATACTTAAGTAAACTCAGGAAAAAATATTCGTGCTCATCACACAAATAAATGACTTTACTCCCAGAACCCCCGGGTTCGTAGGTAAACTAGGCCAAGGTGGTCTTCCTAAGTATTCGAGAACTATATTACAGCATATTGATGTAAACTTACACGATTTTCACACATTATTATTGGGGAGTCAGTTCGCGACCACGGATGTTGTGATACATTCGAAACGTCGGACAAAAACCTTAAAAAAGGTAAATTAGTTATAATTGTACGCGATTAAGTCCCGTTCCCCAATAATAATATATTACAGCATTCTAGGTATTTGGTATAGTTAGCTTACATCTAAAATATAATTTCAAGTTACTGAAAAAAAGGAACATAAAATGAATTGACCGATGCTGAAATTGCTGAAATAAAATGAGACTACTTTTTTTTTTTTTTTAATTTATTTCTTACAAAAGATTACACCTATCCACAGTACTTTTAACTTCGCCAAACTGCATCACAGTTTGTTGGCGAAAACAACACTCTTTATCTAAAACTTAACATCTATATTTGTTAGTAACATTTTTGAGCCTATGAAAACCTTATTAAAAGTATTATTTAACTTAACAAGCGGGTACTTAAAGGAGCCTTTGAGAAATATTTGTGGATGAACACTGTACTGTGAGGGAGGAAATTAAAAGTTTTTTTTTGCTCGGACCAACAAAAGGTTTGCACTTAGTGCTTTAGCGCGCGAACGTTTATTGAATTTCTCGTTGTTTGTACTTTTTATCGGAAAGATATCCTCTAATTAGTGAATTTACAAACAATGCTCCATAATAATAACACTTAGTGTGCTAAATCTTTTTTAGGGTTCCGTAGTAAACAAGGAACCCTTATAGTTTCGCCATGTCCGTCCGTCCGTCCGTCCGACCCCCATTTTCCTCAGTAACCGTTAGTGCTAGAAAGCTGTAATTTGGCATGAGTATACATATCAATGACGCCGACAAAACGGTAGAATAAAATCTTTAAAAAAAATTTTTTTTAGCGTACCTCCCCTACATGTAAAGTGGTGGTGCAATTTTTTTGTCAAACCCCATCGTGTGGGGTATCGTTGGATAGCTCTCTTAAAAATATTATAAGGTTTCTAAAAGCATTTTTTGATTAAAGAATAGGTTAGCGTGATATTAAGCTTTGAAGTGATAATTTTTGCTATGGTCACGTGTCCCCCCCCCCCCCCCCTGCCAGCTAAACGGTGGCTACTAGGCATATGAAAAAAATCACTAGTTAACGAGTAATAGTCGAACTTCAGAAATGTACTTTGCAAAAGCAAACTTTCGTACAATTTCCATTGATACCTTAGATAATGTTGTTAATTCTTTCAAAAACATAGTAAATATAAGTTTGCAAACTTTTTAGTCCAAATAATGTAACGGGTGGACGACTACGGAACCCTACCTTGCGCGTGGCCCGACACACACTTGGCCGATTTTTTATACAAGGGCGGTGGCAAACAAGCGTACTGTTCACCTGATGGTAAGTGCACACCGCAGCCTATAGATGCCCACAACTCCAAAGGAGTTATGAGCGCGTTGTCGACCCTTTGTAATTTGAGGATTAACTGTGCTGACAGCAGAAAGGACAAATTTAGGTCCTTCGTTGGCAATCTTGCTCACCTCCAGGAACAAGACACTTTATACCTGTAATACCTGTATAGTAAATAATGTTATAATAACATGGCAGGCTGTGGTTTTCTGCAGGGCGGAGGTACTTCCCCAGTTGGGCTGCTCCAAATTGGAGCAAGACAGGAGCAAGATGACATTTTGCTGTGCCCTACCTCACATAATCATTGTCTTCATTGATCCTGAACTGTCATTATTAGCAATAATTATAATATTAGTAACATTAATAATAAATTAAATAATTATATAAGAATTAAGTAATCTAAATCTTTACGTAACAGTTTTTTTTCGTTTATTAAAAATGGGATTGCTGTTGTTAAAAATTCAAAAAGCATGTAAATTAGTAAAATAAATTAAATATAACTTAAATACTATTTTCAATAAATCCTCTACAATATACAATGAAATTTAATTGTTCTTATCTTATATATTTAAACGAATTCTTGTATATTTATTTATTTATATGGTATGGAGGTTGACTGGTAGAGAATGTCATATGGCATTAAGTCCGCCTTTTGTACGATAATGTTTTCTTTTGTGCAATAAAGATTAAATAAATAAATATATTTATTTATTTATTTCGGGGATCTCGGAAACGGCTCTATCGATTTTGATGAGATTTGGTATGTAGGGGTTTTCGGGGACGAGCAATCGATCTAGCTATCTCATGCCCGGGAAAACGCCGAGCAAAGCTCGACCGCCCAGATATTATTTATTCTATAAGAAGAAGACTCTTTGACTTCCGGTCTGAAGATAATTATAGGCTAAAAAGTAAGTAAGCTAAGCTGAAAACCCCTTGTAGACTTTTGAAAATAAATGCGAGGATGATACACTAGTCTACAAAAACTTTATAATATTATCCTTAATCAAGCCTATGGATAGAAACAAAACTACCCAAATTTACTTCCAATAAACTAGCAATAGTCCCAATATGAATCACGTACCACTAATCAAAGACGCCACACGTACCGAAATAGATTTGCTACATTGAAATGGGTATTTCACGGTTACATCTGGCAACCCCAAGGGTAAAGTACACGATTCCCGAGAATTTATGTCTGATTTAAAGGGTAATCTCGGTTCTACGCACCGCAACTGTCATCTTGGGAAATGTTGAGGTGGAGCGTTTGTCTTTTACTCGACGGTACGTAGCTAAGGGACGTAATATTTAAGGCAAGGCAGTGCCATTGCAAATGTCCCGGTCTAACACGCGTGAGTTTGCAGTTAACCATCCCGCTCTCTACGGAACTCTGCGCGTAGTTTTCGTTAATATTTAGTACATTTTCACCCTACACAGACAACGCATAATGTCTGCTAGGAGAGGATTAGTGTTCATTTTAATGCTGGATTTACTGGATCTACGCTACGCGACATCACACTACAATTCGATTTAGTGTATTTGTTATCATTTTCAGTGATGATCCATAGAAAATATAAAATCGCTCTCCAGTTTTAGACATATTGCTCCTTTTTGCATACTTATAGTATTTTCTTTTCTTGATCTTAATTCATTATGTACCTCATAATTACCTACTCGTAGGAAGGAGGCAGGCCTAAAGGCACTCAAAGCTCTTCATTGAAGGAGTGAACTGTAGCTGGACCAAAAAACTTTGGAAATGCAGCAGGAAGCATCTCAGGATCATATCTGGGGTGTTCACAGGTCACTTCGAGGTCAAAGGACTATTGGCCAAGATGGGACTATGCGACAACATGGATTGTAGGATGTGTGGCGAGGATGACGAGACAATGGAACACTTGCTGTGTGAATGTCACGCCCTCGCCAGACAAAGAATGAACGACTTTGGCAATGGTTACCCAGAACCAAAGGAATTCAGAGTACTCCCGTTGAACTCCATCATCCGGTTTGTGGAGAGATTGGAGAACAGCTTGGAGTAGGTATAAAGGAGGGGGCAATTGCACAAAAGATCCCATTGGGTCGAAGTGCATCCGCAAGCGCCCTCATCTAGACAAGATAAGATACCTACTCGTATATTATTGATAGCGGGATATATTTGCCCGCGATTTCGTCCCCGTAAACTTCCGCGCCCTATTTTATAACTTTGAGGTATGATTTTCAGGATATAATTATCCTATGTGTTAATCCAGGTAGACTCTTTGTATACCTACCAAGTTTCATCATTAATCCGTTCCGCCATTTTCGCATGATTGAGTAACATCCATCTAAACTTTCGCATTTATTATATTATTAATAGGATTTCAGTTTCGTAAAGCGATTGAACGGTTCGACGGATTATTTAGTTAGAATCTCAATATCAGCTCTAAAAGCTGGTCTAATTCCATGCATTTAGCTCTAAAAGCTCACAAACTTGATCTTGTGCTGATACGAAGAGCAATAAAGCTTTAATCGCAGGTTATACTGGGCTATCACTAAGCTCTGAAGTCTAAAGTGTGATATTTATTTATTTAAACTTTATTGCATTCTCTACCAGCCAACCATTTGGCACAACTAATATTATATTATAGCTTTATTATCTCTGTTCATTGTTTCTTTTTTGTTCATTCATTCACAGTGACATTGATTTTTCTCAGGGACAACGTAATAATTTGAGTCCTAATTGCATATTGAGAGTGAGAGACCAATCCTCAAATCAAAAAATGGTGGGCAGCGCATTCGTTATTCTAAACTCAATAGCGTTCATATTCTACGGAGTCTACTTACCATGAAGTAGACAGTAAGCTGGTTTGCCAGCATTGTAGTACAGTGCAGAATATCCACAAAAACACAGACAATAAAATAGCCGAGATACAAAATATGCTAATTAAGATCAGACCACTAAATCCCAACGAGATAAAAGCAGTAAATAACAAACACAAATTGTACATTTTCAATGATACAAAACTTATCTTATCAGTTCCAGCATCCAACTCTCCGTTCCGTAGCAAAATTATTTAGGGAACAAATAAAATGATCACCTAAATAACTTTTGATATCATCAAATTTTCGAACCCTAAAATAAGGTTGAACACTCAAAAAAATTTATCGATCAGCAATTCCGAGTCACCAAAAAAATTCTACCTATTTTTGCAGCACTTGCACCTATTTTACTTATTGCGTTCCTATAAATTTATAATCGCATCAAAAAAATTGTCAAGTACCACCAAAAACACTAAACTACCACCTAATCTCATGCACCTTTTTTCATTAGAATTACATCCAAATATTATATACATCGCATGCTACATTTTAGTAAACAGTTACAAATTAATTGTTTTTAGCACTATAAATATTTCAGTTATTTCCAAAATGTTATAAATTAGAAAGTAAAATTTAAAATTAATTTAAAAAGCAACGCGCAATGTGGCTGTGTGAAATAATAACACGTATACTGCTATCTCACTCAATCAAATACAAAGAATTGTCTGAAGCATAAAACCTATTGATATGTCGTTAGAGTGAAAGGTACCTATTGCTGTTTCATTCTGATGGTTTACAAACTGCAAGAAGTTTTTTTTTTTTTAATGCGTTGACGTGAGCGCGTTTGATTGAAACCTTTTATTTGAAAATGAGTTATGTTGATTTATTAAATTGTTAGTTTGTTATGAAAATGGATAAAGGTCCTCAAATGAGTTTACTTTATTAATATAGATAGACTTTCATGGAAAAATTAAAGGAAGTTAATAGGTAGAAATAGGTATAGGTAGGTTTAGGTTATGTTAGTTTTGCATCGGCCCGAAGGGCCAAAACAACTCAAAATAGGAGCTCCGCGCCAGCGGAGATCCGTCAATACTGTTCCAATCTCCACTAGTTTGAAATTAAAATAGCTATTTTTATTTCAAACTTCAACTTCTTAAAATCATTTAGCGCTGTCTTGCTCGCACGCGGTGCGAGGTGCGAGCGAGACGGACCGTATGGAAAACCGCATCAGTGTGCTAGCAATGAGGTTAGACTAGATTGGAACTGCTTTGCGCGTCGGACATTAAAAAACAATTGCCGTGTGAAATTTGGTGATCATGTAGTATTTCTGGGTATCGAATGAATTATTTGGGTGTAAATAATTTTAATAGGATTACGAGCCCTGTAATATTTGGATGTAAATTATATGAAATTTGGTGTTTGAAATTAGGTGATCATTAAGTATTTTTGGGTAGTGACTAATTTATTTGGTAACAATTTAATTTAATAGGTTATCGACATGTTACTTCTTTGAGTTGCACTTTATATTTAAAAGGAGTTGAAAATTTGGTGCGAATCTAGTATTTTTGGTAATCAATGTAATTTTTTAGAGCATCATTCGGCAACTAATTTGGTGGTTCGTTAAATGCTACCCAATTATTTATAGCCTTAAAACCAAAAGATCGTATTCATAATACGTCATTTATAAATGAAAGGCTGTATTTATGGGGGTTAGTAATTCCAAATAGAGCGCTCATGGCCCAGCGGCGCCTGCGTACCGGGAGCGCTCATGGCCCAGCGGCGCCTGCGTACCGGGAGCGCTCATGGCCCAGCGGCGCCTGCGTACCGCTTGCGGTATCTAAGGGGAGCGCTCATGGCCCAGCGGCGCCTGCGTACCGCTTGCGGTATCTAAGGTTAAGCAACGTGGGCAGCGGTCAGGACTTGGATGGGTGACCGCTTTGAGTGGTTACTAACTGAGGGCTCCCGTGCTTTGGAAGGCACGTTAAGCCGTTGATCCCGGTTGCTGTCTATGGCAGCAGTCGTTAAGCCAAGTTGGAGGCCTTCAGGCGGCTTGAGAACTTCTAACAGTCAAGTTGCCCACTCACTTGACAAACCCTAATCCCAATAAGGTCTAGTTTCCCCTCGGGGTTGGAAGGTCAGATGGCATCGCTTCCGTAAAAACTAGTGCCTACGCCAAATCTTGGGATTAGGTAGCGGACCCCAGGCATCCTTCAGGATGCAACTGTACTGGGATAACGCTAGGAGGATGATGATGAGTAATTCCAAATAGTAGTCTTGTTTGAAACGCTAACGCTCTTAAATGTCATAATATATAATACAATACCCTCTTTATGACATAACCTCAACATGACACGCATAACCTCACAGTAGAGGCAACAAACAGACGGTCTTATCGCTAAAAAGCGATCTCTTCCATACAACCTTAGGGTAGCGGAAATCATATCTGAGCATAATAATTTACGGTAGGTGATGCGGACATAAATGATAGGTACGAGTATATTGAAGAACTATGAAAAAAAAATACGTTTAAGTTTAACGTTTTGAAACTTATAAACCACTAACTCTATCAAATAAAAATCTTGCAGTAAGGCTGTTTTTAACTTTAAATTTTCTACTACATCTTAACCATAACTGATACGAGTACGTTAATGTTACTTTCAATTAAGGCGCTACACTGAGAAATTTGGAGACTTTGGAACGCTGTCCTGCCCAGACTAGCAAACAGTAGGGGCTGATTTTCAGATATATGATTCTTGACTATATGATTGTGGTACTGACAATAGCGAAACATGATTGCTTAAAATTTTCTTGATAGAAAATAAATCCAAAGTCGAGTCTATATTTTCCTTTTTTTCCTCAGCCTACTAAAACAACGCATTATTAAAAGACACCATTAAGTTAATATGATGGTATTTTACCTCATTTAGGTACTGACAAGAGGAAATTTAATAAACCTGCACACAGTCAGATATTCAACGAGATTTGTCTAAAAAGCCATTCTCGGAGAGGGTTGCATCCCGTTTTGTCGTGAGCGAAAAACAAAGGGTGTCTCTTTCAATCGATATATCGCCTTAAATATTGATAGTTTGTTCGTTTAAAATCTGAACGTTTGATATTCTGAAATTCGTTTAGAGACAATATGATTTCTAAATTTACAAGTTGCGCGGGTGAAGATCACGGCATAATGTAACTTCCATTAGCGAGCGAGCAGCAGGGTAATCATGTAACTTTATGTACTTACGTTAGTTTCAACTTTAACGTAGTCATAGATTTATTCTTCAAAAATGGCATTAAAATGTACCTACCATTATTAAATAAAGTAACGTAATTCGGCTGCAGTACAACAACTTGGAAGTACCACGGGCCTAAATCAGTAAATCAATCAATTCTTTAAAAAATGGCTTCCATCAAATTTATGATGATTTCGCCAATGTCACGTGTTCAATGACGTTGTTCGGTAACGACGCCATGACAGTAGATAAGGTTTTGTACGGTAAATGGATTCTGCTCGTCGTCGCCCCGGGCACGCGAACTTTTTAATCCAATTGTGAGGAGAAATACGGATCATTAAAATTAATTATATAAGTGAAATTAGATAGTTCTAAAATCATCATCAAGCGTTTTCCCTCAATGGCGTCTTGTTAGTTTTAAAATTAACACCAATTCTTGTAAAATAATCCAGACTCATTAAAGGACGATGCTTTATGTTCCGGACGATACCTATAGCTCCATATCTATGAACTAGTGGAAGCTCATATAGGCCAACGGTGGATATGCGGGTACGTAACACGACGTCACGATATATTGTTCCATCTACCCCTATCCCTATCCCTTTTCATCACATGAATAAGCACGTATAAACTTTTAACCTTTCACTATCTAAGATACGTCGCAATATCTTACTTTCTTCACCCATTCAACGCATAGCAACAAAGCTTGTGTAGAATAGCCTCAAGTTTGAAACGATATTTCATTATAAAAAAAAAAACTATAAAATTCATGCAAGATCTTTCATTAAGGCGAGGTTCTTCCATTGCAAATGTCCCGCTCTAACACGCGTGAGTTTGCAATTGACCATCCCACTCTCTACGGAACTGTGCGCGTAATTTTCGTAAATTTTTAGTACATTTTTGGGTGAGAAAAATACATGGCTTACTATATTAACAATATTAATCCCGACATCCCTCATACCATCAAATACGTTTATTTTAGTATTATTTTCTACTCATCATGTTACCTAAGATTGAAATAAAATGAGTTTTAAGATAGAAAATAGAGGTATGTTTGGATTTTTTTTCTATCGAACAAAGTTTTGCAAATTGTGTAACGGATATCCGACGGCACTAGATAAAGGTCTCAAATATAACATCGTATTTTTTTTACATTTTTAATATGTAGTATTTCGAAATAAAACCGTTTACCAAATCAGATTTTTACTATAACCCGACCTTAAGTAGGCCGCTAGTCTTACTTAGTAACGAAGAGAAAATGTAAATATACATGTCAATTCATACAGATAACAGCCCGAATTTAAAACATGAGCGTTTTTAACTCATCAATACCCTTAAAGACGTCCGAGATCTGCTTTGGCACATAATCCCAAGATTTAGCGTATCTTTTTTTCGAAAGCGGCCTGTCCTTTCAATCCAAAGGGAACAATTGTCTGTTGGGATTAGATCGTTTTTCTCACGATGTTTTTTACTGAAAAATTACTTTTGAAATGTCAAGTATAAAGTATAAAATACCGTATCAAAGTTTTTTAAAACCTAGTACCTGTTTAGTACGACCCGGGGCTCACACCCACGGTATCAAGATTCAAAGTCGCTTGCTTTAACATTTTCTTATATTATATAGGTACCTAACATTAATTTTGTAGTACAATAGAAGTAAATTTGAGTTTCAGTCCAACCCAGGTCGAGCCTAGCTGAGTTTTTTGCTGGACTCTTCTCAGCTAGGCTAGGTTTAGTGAACCAATCTCCTAATAGCTCGATTCCACTCACAACTCAGATTCGGTTGAAGCCGCTCAACCAATCTCACTGGATTGCAAACTCTTAGAGTATTCCAGGGTTTAAACCGCCCGCGCGGTCGTGTCGGAGGTTTCCCCTGGATTTTCTCCAACCGCGCACTCCTATCGCTTTATTCGGCCCAGCCTATCCCTTTACGACCGATTCGATATAATCCTGCAAATCACTTTGAAAAAATCCTGTCCCCAAGTAAGTTGACTTTTCGGGCTCAAACCTATACCGATCGAATCTGCAGACACTAACGCCACGTTTGAGTAGTAAAATACCGGCGGCCGGTCCAATCAGTCGGTCGCGAGGCAGCGTTGAAGATGGCGGGTTATTTTGATGAGAGTAGTGACACACGTAAGTTCAAAATTTCGTACATTTTTGGTATATAAGTTGCTATTTTACGCTTGATTATTACAGTAAAAGAGTTAAACGTGTTTATTTGTCACTAATTACACTAAAACCAAGTAATTTAGTGCTAATTACTTGCCCGTAATAACGAAGTGCACAAATTTGGGGGTTCGGCCGTAGCCCGTAAATCGATTTTGCAAGTTAATGCTTATTCGGCCTATGCGTGAAAAATGAAATCAAAAGAGATAGTCCTATATTTTGGCGGTTTTATAACACATTTCATTTAGTAATGATGGGTTTATATTTTTAGGGCGTCCACTAAAAGATGCACCAATTCTTTTAAATTTTAGGCAATCAGATATTGAATAATTTGATGATGAACTCGAGGAATCCCCTTATTCGATTTTTGAATGGCTTGATAACGACAGCCAAGAACCAGATAATATTTCAGAGCAGTTGAAGGTGGGTCAGCTGTTTTTCGAACAGGCAGGCAGGAGGCATCAACATAAATGGCGAGTATACCATTCACCCTTCGATTTGCCGACGATATAGTAGTTATGGCTGAGACGATGGAGAACCTAAGTACTATGCTCGATGATCTGAGTAGGGCCTTTGAAGAGGTTAGTCTTATAAGATGAACATGGACAAAACAAAAATCACGTTTAACGTAGTAACTCCAGTTAAGATCAGAGGCGCTATGCTCGATCTTGTCGACGAATATGGTTACCTGGGGCAAACGATCTAATGGCGCAGTTCCAACATCGAGAAGATCCATCGTCGAATCTGTCTTGGCTGGGCGGGGTTTTGGGAGATTACGCAATATCATCTCATCCAATGTCCCGCAGCATGTGTTGCCTACGGCTCTAAAACGTGGTCGCTCACTGTGGGCATCATAAGGTGGCTCAAATTCACTCAAAGAGCAATGGAGAAGGCTATGCTTGGAGTTACTCTGCGAGATCGAATCAGAAATGATGAAATCCGCAGAAGAACCAAAGTAACCGACATAGCCCGAAGAATTGCCAAACTTAAGTGATGTAAGCAGGCCACATTGTCTGGAGAACCTATGGCTGGTGTGGCCAGTGAGTTCTCGAGTGGTGACCACCATGTACCGGACGACGCAACGTTAGAAGCCCTCGTTGGAAACGAGGTGAGCTGATGACCTGGTTAAGGTTGCGGGGGTCCGCTGGATGCGGGCAGCCCATGACCGATCGCTGTGGCGCTCTTTGGGGGAGGCCACAGGGGAGGCCTATGTCCAGCAGTGGACGTCTTTCGGCTGATTATGATGATGATGATGAACGTATGGAGGGATTTACTCGATTTTCGCTTGGAAATCTTTGAAACACTGGTTAAAGCACCAAGAAAACGGCGTAGTGAAGCATTCCTGAGTGACGTTTCAAACGATGATACACCTGTGAGGCCACGAAAGTTCGGAAGCCCCCTGTGTCCATTATATCTAATAGCTATGATAATTTTCAAGCAAGAAAATTGTGACAAATATGTAAAATTTAATACTAATTATTATAGATAGTTTAATTATGCCAAATTTTGCGTTTTATGCATATTCTTCGTCTATTCTAAACGAATTTGCACGTTCGTGCATTTACGAATAGTTCCTGAACGTCACTTTTGTGCATGCGATTTTTTTAATGATAAAGGTCAAAATGATTTTTTTTATTATTTTTAAAATGTGTTTTACAACAAATTAGAACGATCCAAATGCATTTTTCATGAGTTTTTGCAAAATCACTTTCCCGGCCGCAAAGGGTTATAAAGCCACAGTCAAGTTAAGAAAAAAGAGTTTTTTTTTAATAGATCTCAATTATTTTCTTATAACAAGTACCTACATTTCCACAATGAAGTCAAAATTCATCTAAAACCCCATTTTAACCAAACCCTGACCTATTTCATCAAACTCTCAATGGAGAATTCAATTAAGTCGAGTGATACAGTTGGCTCCTAAAGGGGAATGTTTCCTTTTCAACGTGGTCTTAAGGCATTGATCGAGCTGACACAAATTCGCAACGAGTCGGAAAATTCGTTTATCTCAACCAACATCGTTTCAAACCATTAGAAACCCCTACTACAGAGCTAAATAAATTATTAAAAGTAGTGAGGCTATGAATATATTAGGACTATTAACAGATACTTAGTAACGACCAACAATTATCTAGTAATGTAATGTAAACTGAGCGCGATGCGCCAACAAACTGGTCACTACT
Source organism: Cenopis cana (assembly GCA_951800055.1). Taxonomy (NCBI): domain Eukaryota; kingdom Metazoa; phylum Arthropoda; class Insecta; order Lepidoptera; family Tortricidae; genus Cenopis; species Cenopis cana. Next base: position 15,098,516 of record OX637489.1, read on the forward strand.
GTTGGGCGCATTTATTTTTTACTATTTTAAATTTGTTATTTTAGACGAGGCTAAATAAGTACATACATAAATAGGTACATACAACTTGATCTGCAAAGCCATCTTTTGGTAAGACAATGATATGGTCAGTTCTGTTTTTGTTTCATTAATAACAAAACACTGGAATATTTTATTATCGCCCGCGCCCGCACAAACAAAAGCTAGTCCGACCTCACGGAGGTGGAATTGGCGAAAAATATGATTTTTACCGCTATTTATACAACTTGTTTTATTTTTGAGAAAAGCACATGTACATGCCTCGACCATAAGTGCCATCCTGGCCTCGTATTATAGCCGGACCTCGCATTCGGCTCGGCCGGCTAACTCATACTCGTCCAGGATGGCTTACTTACTGGTCTCTGCAGTAATGTACTATTAAAGTGCTAAAATTATAAGTATAAGGCTGGGTTGCACCAAACCGTCTGTAATCGTAAGCGGTGTTCGTCAAATCTCATTGTATGGAAAGTTTGACAAGTTTCTCTGGGATGACAGCTGCCGGCGCCATATTTGACGATGACCGGTCTGTGTTCGTACGTTGGTGCAACTGGCACTAAGTCAGGCAGAAACTAATTGTAAGTACTTATGAAATAGAGTTTTACTTTACTTTACTTAAAGTCTTGGTAGTACAACATTTTCTTAAGTTAAAATTAAAACGAAAGTGTCTTGATTGAGCCACTTAATAATTAATAATAGTAATAAATACTTTAGAAAGCTGTCTTTCATTGATTAATTTCATTATTCACATTTTGAATGAATATTAATATTATTAACTGATACCATATTGAAAACTTTTGGCAGCAGGGGATAAGTTAGCAACTTATAAAGTTTGACCACGCCTGCATGGTTTTAATTAATGGAAAATTAACTGTGGCTCGGTTCATTAAAAGTTTGTCTGCGCGGATATCGAAGGTTGTTTTCGAGATGTACAAGTATCAACGATCGAGCTTGGGAGTGATGTTACTCTCGATTTTATTTCTTAGTTCTGAACAAGGTTTCTATCTTTTACACTAAGAAGATTAAGTGGATGAGGGTGTTACGTCGGTTTTGTGTCGTGTGATAACGTGACAAATAATTTCGATGTGTGAAAGACTTACCTACTAAGGAAGGTTTACACTTCCTTGAAGTAGATATAAAAATATACCACGAGCAAAAATAACGGGTACACTTTCTATGGAACTTCCTTACAAAGTGTACCCATTTGTTTTTGCTCGTCAGTATAATAACTCGTATGTACTCACAAAAACCTGGGAAGAGGACTCACAAGATCGTGACCAGTGGTGGGAGACCCTACGCAATGGAGTGGTGGAGCACGACCAAACTTGGTTTGATCTTTTATCCCGCCGCAGGCGCGAATTAAGACATCAGCGCGCTGCTCTGCCTCTTTCATCTTCGGGTGGGACATTTATCTGTCAACTATGCGGTCGTGGCTGTCGCTCCCGTATCGGCCTTACAAGCCACTTACGTAAGTGCCGCACCTCTAATACTGACGCTGCTTAAATCATCTTTTTATAGATGAACAAGGCCAATGATGATGATATCGGCCTTACAAGCCACTTACGTAAGTGCCGCACCTCTAATACTGACGCTGCTTAAATCATCTTTTCATAGATGAACAAGGCCAATGATGATGATGATGACTCACAAATACTAATAAATTTGTAATAACTCTATTATATGTATATACATTGATTATATTTACTACACGTTTTACTAATTCTTCCGCATATTTTTTTTATAAACCAGCCCGCGACTTTTTCCGGGTAAAGGATGATTCACGCTATACCGTCCCGTATCCGGGCCGGCCCGTTTTCTAGTACAAGAAATCGACGGACGTCCGGCGGCCGTAGCGTGAACCATGCTTAAATTTCCTCTCACTATTTCATGTCTTCGAGGGAGTGTTTTCGGGATAAAAAGTATCCTATATGTTAATCCAGGATATATAAACATGTAGTAGTATACCAAGTTTCATCATAATCTGTTCAGCCGTTTTTCCGTCATTGAGTAACAAATATCTAAACTATCACGTTTATTATTATAAGTAGGTTAATTTCATTACAACTATAGTATTTTTTAGACTATAGGCTTATTAACAACAGCTTAGCTTGTGTTGTTGTCAACACAGTGAATCCTCAAATTTTATATAGGGTCGGCAACGCGCACGTGACTCTTTTGGAGTTGCGAGCGTCTATAGGCTGCGTTGTCCGCTTACCATCAGGTGGACCGTACGCTTGTTTGCCACCGACATAGTATTAAAAAAAAAAAAACAACGGGTTGCACTCTGGGAGTGCCGGCAGAAGTGAAAACTCAATAAAGATAGTAAATGGGTCATTGTCAGATTTAGGTGCGCGTCTTTTCGGTGGACAGGATATGCCAAAAGTTAAGGGCTACAAAGCTTAATTTTCGATTGATCTGATAACCCGCATAATCTGTAATTCCGTGTCTATAAATCCATGTAATAAAAACGTAAATTACATGCACACAAGCCGTTAACTATTGTCCACCGAATGGACAACTTTTGTTTTTCCGACTGACAATGACCCAAATAACAAAGATATTCATATCGGTATCGGTATCGGTATCCGTATCCGTACTCATACTCATGTTCATATTCATATTCGCATAATCAATTTACATATATACATAATATGTCCCGAGTATCATTGTGTCTTACGCATCCTGAGTTTAGCTGATATGACACCTCCTAACATCGCAATCACGATTACTAGGAGCGGTCAACTAGCTGGTCTTAGAATCTTAGAATCTGTCGCGAGTTCAACAAATTTTCCCCCAGTACAAAAGTGCTCAGCGCCGCTAAAGAAGTTTTCACTTCAAAAATTGTAAGCAATACTACTACCTATTTCCCATTTTTATTTCTTTAGATTCGTTGAGTGTGCTCAGGAACTCCATGAGCTCATACCGCCTTCCCCCTTCTTCCATCAGATATCCAGACGACGTACGACTGGCTACTTTCATTACCTGGTCGAAATCATCTTTTTTTTAATAATGTGTACTGGTTTGGTATTCGAATGGCGTATGTAGGTACTTCCAAGTTCAAATAACCTGGACCTTTTTAAGGTACGAGTGAATCTTCTGGGTGAGCCCGCATCACCGTCGGTCTCATTTTCAATTTAAAAAAATATATATGACTGGTTAGAATTAGGCGTTTATTTAAGAAAATTTAATTTAGCTGTTTGCTCTAAGGAAGAACGAAGAACCCAACTTTGGTGTATTTTGAAAATTAATTTTATTTTTTATGAAATATTATATTATTATTATCTATTCATTTAATGTGACTCGTTTACTTTATTTGTCTATTCTAACAGAATCGTGCTCTATCAAGGTCATAGGGGCCCCATTACCCTAATGTGCCCAGGGCCTCAAATTGGTTAAAAACGGCCCTGTGCGTTTCCGTTACTTTCACCCAGTGCCTTGAACGCACAAACGTGTTCATAATATTTAGTGACTTTCGCCCTGTGCCTTAGTTCCTTAGACTTAGAATAGTCGGATGAACTTGCATCTACCATCTACCTACTGTGACATCTTAAAATTAACTCCTAAGGAAACTTGAGGCGCTGGGAGTCCGTGGGTTGGCTCATGACTGGTTCTCCAGCTATCTTACCAACAGACGACAAGTGGTAAAGATCGGGGAGTCCAAGAGCAGCAGAGATCGTATCTGCTTTGGCGTCCCACAGGGCAGTATTCTCGGCCCAACGCTTTTTGTCACTTACATTAATGATATTCTCCTACAGTCCATTCCTAGCTCAGAAACAATATGTTATGCCGACGATACCGTAGTACTTTTTAGCAACAACACTTGGGAGGAGACATACCGGTCAGCTGAGGTAGGACTAGCTAGAATATCGAACTGGCTCGATAGCAACCTTCTCACACTAAATGTGAATAAGAGCCACTACATTTCGTTTTCGAAAACGGTAGTATCCTCTCCGCCGGATTCAATTCAACTTAAAATGCACTCCTGTGGAAATTTCGGTGGAAGCTGCTCGTGCGGCACTTTAAGCAGATGTACCACAGTAAAGTATCTAGGTCTAATATTGGACGAACACCTGTCCTTCAAATGTCACATAATAGCTCTCTCTAAAAAAGTTAGGAAACTGATTTATTTGGTAAAACGTCTCCGGGACTGCTCACCTCCTGAGGTTCTACGTGTAGTATACCATGCGCTATGCCAATCAATAATTCAATATGGTATAGCAGTCTGGGGTAATAGCGCTGGTAAGACGGCGCTTCTTGACCTTGAACGCGCGCAACGGGCGGTGATCAAGGTAATGTTAAGAAAACCCTTTAGGTTTCCTACCAACACTCTATATCAGCAAACAGGTTTCCTTAGAGTTCGCCAATTGTTTATCATGAATGCTGTTATTCGAGTCCACAGAAGTACCGCAAAGTCTCCTCTTGTTGACGCCATCATGAGCAGACGCATATATCGAGTTCCCATTCCCACAGTCAGATCGGCACACGCAAAACGCTCCGCATATTTCATTCACCCTTTTGTATATAATGCTGTCTGCAAAATCTGCGACATAAAACAGTGCAATATATACAAAGTTAAGTCAACTCTAAAGAAATGGTTTGCCACTTTGTCGTATAGTGACACGGAGGATATCTTACGTTCCTGTTATTAAATGAGGTTGCTATCTAAACACACACACACACACACACACACACACACACACACACACACACACACACACACACACACACACACACACACACACACACACACACACACACACACACACACACACACACACACCACACACACACACACACACACACACACACACACACACACACACACACACATACACACCCTCACCCAGACTCACGTACGCACACACAAACACATACACACAAACCGTAGCTTATGTTCTTATAAATTGTGTGTTCCTAAATTCTTAATGTAATGTACCACCTACTTAATGTTAAAAATGAATATGTTTATATAATTAATAACTTAACTTTCTTTTTGTAAAGCTCATGTCGTGCTACTTATGTAAAGTATGATGTTCATGTGATTTGTAAACCGACTCGGTGGGTCCCAAGATACAGGCTCAGCCTAGTTTGGGGCTCAACGGATATTCGTATCATTTGTAATTTCTTTTCATGTGTTTTTGGATAATAAAGAATTTATTATTATGCTCTTTATTTATTTTGAGTCTTAGGTTGGGTTTTTACAATATTGTTATAAAAAGTAAAATATAAAAATACACTTACAAAACAAAAATATTATAAAAACCTAACCTAGGGTGCCGCCGGCAGCGAGGCAGGACCTAATTATTATTATTATTATTAAACTTCCCGAGGCAATTTCCCACATTTTAAATTGAATAATGGTAATAAAGTTATTCTTTTCAGAAGTCATAATTTACTATATTTTTTTAGTATGACAATGGGGAAGTTTATACGGAAAGGTTAAGATGCCACAGTAGGTATATAGTACATGAACAGTATTTTATTGTTTACTTTTATCTATAAAAAATCTTTCTCGGATTGGCGTGTTAACTCGTCAAATTTGAGTACAAATTATAATCACGCCGTACTGAAAGGGTTACGTGATTTGTACACAAATAATTATTTCAGTCAGGAGACTAATAAAATTAAGTTGTATATATAATATCATTTATTTATTTTTGACTAACTTATTTATGAGTAGTATATTAAAAGAAGGATTAAATACGATTACCTATAACTTGATAGCGATTCGACTTCTTCAATCACTAACTGGTAAACGAATTGGTGAAGTACAATCGTCTACAAAAAGATGTATCCATTTTTTTCACCTTGAAATGGATGCACGTTGTAGATATCTTCCTGATTTCATGTATTGGCCCAGGCTAAGTGTTGTTTTCTCCAACAATTGACATCCATGTTGAAAATACCTCTGTCCTGACTTTTTCTCAGCATGAGGACGTGGCACAATTGTATGCACTATGTACCTGCAAAACATAACATTAAATAATGAAATGAGAGCGTAGGAGGTATGTGTGTATTTTTGAAATTATGTCCCTAATTATCTACTATACCTATTTCAAAGACAACACGAAGAAGAGTGGGCTTCATATTCGTTTATCGTATAGCTCACGTAGTTCAATACTCAAACGTTTATATTGCTAAGTAATCAACTGTTTTCGTTGATATTCATTTATGTATGAGCTGCATAACCACCCGGCAAAACAGACTACCTACCTAAATAAATCAATTGATTGGAATATAAATATAACATCGCATCGGTGTGAACAGGGATAGTAAATAATGAATTAAAAAATACTTACTTTACTCGGCGGCGTATCTGATAACTGCTTTTCACAAGAATAATGCAGAAAATCTTATAATTAATTAAGATTGTTTTATTTTCAATATGTTGACACGTTATTGACACACGTGTTATTTCAATATTTAAAAATAACCATGGCAACCATACGACCATAGAGTATTATAAAATCTGTGACCATAGAGTTGAAAATTAAATTTTTACGATAAATTGTAACGTTCCTTTTCATGTTTAGCTTTAATTAAGGCGAGATTCTTCCATTGCGAATGTTCCGCTCTAACACGCGTGAGTTTGCATTGACCATCCCACTCTCTACGGAACTGTGCGCGTAATTTTCGTAAATTTTTAGTACATTTTTGGGTGAGAAAAATACATGGCTTATTAACAATATTAATCCCGACATCCCTCATACCATCAAATACGTGTATTTTAGTATTATTTTCTACTCATCATGTTACCTAAGATTGAAATAAAATGAGTTTTATCTACACACATATCATAAATCCTCTAATATGCGTTCGGAAACCGTAGAAAATGACTCTCATTTCAACATTCAATGAATTTATGGCAATTTTCTTATCTGTGGCTAAGGCTACAGCAGTAATATAATTTTTAATTTTAATCTCATATATGATGTTAAAATATAAAAACGTCAAACAAAACTGTCAAAATTTAAATGTCAAAGTGGACATGTCCCTATTCTAGTATCACTGAAAATTCAAATTCAGTCGATGCCAAATGTCAGCTCGATGTTTTTTTAGTATATATCGCACGAAATTTGAGCTAGAACGACATGATCACATCAGAATAGGGACTCTTCACTTTTTAAAATAACATTCAGGTATCGGTTGCCAGTTCTGATTTCGATATTTCCGCAACCGTGCAAAAAAGGTTGTATTAACACAATTATTGTATTTATTTACAACGGTTTCTGAACCCATCTTAGAGTAGTTATAATATGTGTGTAGATAAAGTAATGTATGCAACTGTACATAATTAGGCATTAAAACACTCGTGTGACCTTATTATGAAACTCGCCTTCGGCTCGTTTCATAAAACACACTCATTATGTACCAGTTGCATAAACTACTATTAAGATAGAAAATAGAGGTATGTTTGGATTTTTTTTCTATCGAACAAAGTTTTGCAAATTGTGTAACGGACATCCGACGGCACTAGATAAAGGTCTCAAATATAACATCGTATTTTTTTTACATTTTTAATATGTAGTATTTCGAAATAAAACCGTTTACCAAATCAGATTTTTATTATAATCCGGCCTTAATTGTATTGGGAAAGATGAAATAAAAACGAAACCTGCTTGAGACGGATTACACAAAATTTGTCGACATCAAATATAATAGGAGGCAGCACTTTCTACGCCAAATTCACGCGAAACTGGTCTTTTCTTTAAGTTTCCTCCCCCTGTCCATCACTCTTGGCCATTAGGAATTTTGAAGTAAACTGTCACCGTATTTAGGGACAATAAGAACTACTTTCCATGAGAATTTATTTGAAATATGATCTTTACGGAAATCGGTCAGTCTGGCTATCCGATATTGGACTTTGGAAACGGTTTTTTAGGGACAATAAGAGCTACTTTCCATGAGAATTTATTTGAAATATGATCTTTATGGAATATCTTAGGATTGACTTAGAACAGTTAGAACCTTGGCTTTCTAAGAAGACCAGCTGGGGACCCCTCGTAACATAGCAATCACCATACTAGGAGGGGTCAACTAACCTGGTCATAGAATTTATCGCGAGTTTATACATTTTTCCCCAGTACAAAAGTGCTCAGCGCCGCTAAAGAAGTTTTCACTTCAAAAATTGAACAAGGAACCCGCTAGGGAGCACCCACATGTTGTATCCACGCCTTAAGAGTTCTCGTGTCTTGTATATTTATTCTACTTGATTTCCCCCGTCGAGAATGATCACTTCTGCTGAGATCCTACTGGGAAATTATTTATTAACGACGTTAACTTCCTAGTCATCGATTGCGTCGTTAGGGGGAGATGTTTTGTTCTCTTTGTTGGGGAGTTCGAATCAAATGTGAGTTTTAGCCTTTGTCCAATCCAACAAATGGCTGAGAAAATGTGGAAAGATTGATAGTACGGTCACGGGCATAAATTGTTGAGCCATTTCAAGCTACTGGATAACATAGCTTAACTATTAATAAAGAATAGTTTGACACCCAAGTGGCTCAACAATTAAAGTTTATACAAGTCGCAAACGAACGCGTTTGCGTTTAGTTTCAATTCGTAAATATGCCATAAAAAAATATTACCGCCAGAGGCGCAGTTTGCGTTGCCATAGGTACATAATAATTGAGACTAAACGAAACGCGTTCGTTTAAAAAAAATTGAAAACTATTTTATTTTTTATTAATAATGGGATTGCTCTTGGCCAGCATCTAGCCAGGGGGCAAATATGAGGCTAACGGTGAAGCTATCTCACCCAGAAAATGCCTATTCAGTCATGCCTTAAATAGGTCCAGGTTATATGAACTCGAAAATACAGATGCCGGCAGAGAATTCCAAACTTTAGCGCATTATAAAAGATAGCGAAAAGCGCTTGGTTCGAGTAAGAGGAATTTGAACCAGGTAAGGGGGTTATATTAGAGGTAAATGATTTGTTGTAATGACAGCTAGATACTAAATTCAGGTCTCGGACTCTCAATACAGCGCATCCTTGGAAGCTCTGATGACCTTACCGCCAGGAATACAACACCTCCCTGAACAGAGCGTCATTACGAATAATCGTAGGCGTCATCACTGGATATTGCCCGCTCAACAAACATTTATATATTATAGGTACGACCGACAGCCCCCTACGTAGGGGAAGCCTGTCAGCCGATGGAACAGCCCCCCACGTCATCCTGGAATGCGAAGGTGTAGCACAACGGACTCAAATCCTCAACGCACCGAGGTCACTCCGCGAAGCCTGTGGTGACACCAGGAGGATCCTGCGCTTCTGGTCGGAGTTAGGCTGGCTAGACCCCTAGCTAGCGAACAAACCACGCACAATGGTCCGACATACACGGACTAGTTAAGCGCGGAAAAAGGAGTCCATAACCATTAAGCATGGGTACCTACCGAGCAAGGAGAGAAGTTTTCTTTTTATGTCTTGGGATAGGATTTATCGATGGCGCGTACCTAATCGCGTAAAGTCGTTTTATTTCTATGATAATTCAAGATGTCTGCCATTTATGCCTCGGAATATATTCGCATAGAAATGTATTAATTTTGTAGATTATCATTTTCTTTGGCCTTCTTTGCCTTTTATTTTCTTCGCTTATTATGTATTAAGCATCCAGCATCTTTGTTTCTGAATATTACGCATATATTTTCATCCTTTAACGTATAATAATAATGCCTAATGATATTATAATAATAAGATAAGTAAAATCAAATAGATAAAGAGAAATATTTGCTCAGTCTAATTATACGAAAAGATCACGAAAATCATAGGCGAAATTCTAGTCTGTTTTTTTACATTGCAATTCTTGAGAAATTGCTGTATTTGGTCTTTTTGTGACTCAACGCATTTCATTTTTTTATACTAATCCTTGATACGTAGTATAATCCCCTTATACATTTATAAAATTGAAAAAAATAAGGTAAAAAAACGGTTTTCTTGCTTTACCTAAAGCAAGATATGTCTATTGTTGATGAAAAGTTTTTAAAGAGCTTATGTTAAAGGTTTTCTGGTAAAACTAGTCGAATCTAGTAAAACTTCGACAGACGATACAAAAAAAATATATTGCAATAAAATTGAAATTGATTGACGATACAAAAAAATTATATTGCAAAAAAATACCTCAATAAAAGTGAAAAAACAATGACAGATATAAGCAGCGGTAAACAACAGGTGGTCTTCTCACTAGACAGCGATTTTTTCCAGACAACCTCTGGGTAGCAGAGGGAACCATCAATCAGTTGTAATGTATGATACTAGTTTAACCCCAAAACATCACCAGATCCCTGATATCATTTCAATTCCATAAACTAAGTCCTGTTAACAAATAGACTGTTCCTCAAACCCAACCAAAGGAATCACAAAATACTTAGTTCATATTTCTTAAGTAATAGAGTCGAATTTCATGTTTGGGTACAAGAAATGTGCCAAGTGGGTACATCTAACGGGTCTCTGAGTCAGAAAATTGAAACTGGAGAAATTGGCGCATCTCGTTAAAATTGCTTTGATGTGACTGACTATAGTGAAATATTGACACGTTATGAAGTGCTGCGTGAATATTAAATTGCTTTAGTATCAATGCGGACGCATTTTACATCTAGCAAACCGTTGAACTGAAAAACATTGAAAATATTCATCAAAAACAAAAAAAAAACTCTTTCAGTATTTCTTAGCACGACAGAAAAATCTCAAAATAAATATACCATGCGTTTGTAACGCCAAATAATGGTAATAATAAATGTGTAACCTATCTTGTTAAACCGGTCATCTCAATACGTCAATCAATGTTTAAAAAAATCTGGACGCATATCAAAGAAAATAATTAATAGGTAAATAACACTGAGAAAAAAATCACCACCAGGAATTAAAAAACCGATTTGTAATTGGGGAAAAAATGAAATTTATATTAATAACGAAATTATTACGGTTTTTAAAAAGTTATCTATTTGTACAAACAGCATAAATCTAATTTTAACAAATGGACTTTAGTAAATGTAGCATAAAACAAAATTCATTACTTAATATTACAAATCACTGTAATTATTATTAAAGTTCACTATATTTAACAATATATTGCCTATTTTTATAATAGTATTTTATACAATCGTTATATAATGAATGCTTTTTTAGTCGAGAACCGCGTTTAGACCACGAGGCTTGCCGAGTGGTCTAAGTAAGGTTCGAGACTCAAAAAGCTAATTATATAACTATTGTATACAATACTTTTTCTACGAGTCCACGAAAATAACAAAATAACAGAAAGTTGCCGCTGAAACGATCTCATTAGTGCATGAGGGTTACACGGCGATTAATAGCACGTGGTCTGCACATATCACAATACGTATCACGTGGGTATTGATGAATATTAAAAACAAGTCTAAATAATTATGAAATTTACGATAATATCACAAGTATTGTAAATTTGTAATAACAATTCCCACATGGCCGGTGCCCTGTTAAGATGAAAAAAAAATTATCAGTCCATGCCCGCCTTTGGCATCATGTCAAATTTCGACCAATCACGACACAAGAGAATTTAAGTTTTTTTTTTAATGATTATGGCCAGTATCCAGACGACCGTTTAAGTAGGTAGACATTTGACAAGTGCATTGACGTTTTTACGTTCAGAAGCGCGGGAAGCACTATCAATGTTGAAATATTCATAAAATGAGTCTCCTTAAACTTAATTTTTTTCATCAAATTACGGCGTTCTATTTTTGAATGATATTTCGATTCTCCGCGCAGTTGTACAATTAAATATTATATTACTCCATAGAGCATAGACTTTTAGTTCAGCTTAAAATGTATAATATTGTGCAATGGTCTATGAAGTTGTAATTGTAATATTGTAGTCGACGAGTATAAAAAAGCCATTTGTGACTCCAAACGTGATTGTCATTACAAACGTAACATTATGTAAAATCAAGTAACAGAATTTACAAAAGCCAATTTGTTGCTATTTAGAAAACCATTTCTCGTCCTCGGATTAAGTTTTATTTTAGTAATAATTACTCTTTTTTTGTTAGTTTTTCTCTCAGTGAAGGGAGATGACGTTTGGGTCTACTTTACGAACGGTCAAAAACGTTTCGTAATCACCCCGCACAGGAAGCACTAAACAATAAACTAATAAACATCATACAGGAACTAGGGTAGTTAGAGCACTACCACTTTTCACGCAAAATAGGCACGTTAGATATTGCCTTACGGAAGATTCCCAGTAAAACTAACTAGGTAACTAAGCCGCAGGCGGCTTCAGTCAGGACTGAAATTCCCTGTCTTCAATATTAGAATTTATGTGAGATCCTGCACTTAAGTGCAATCTATATGATCTCCGGGATTCGATTTACGACTCAACGATGTATGTATCGCGTTGTAGAGGCTCCCGAAACGCTTTTAGATCTCAAGCGAGGCTGATATTTATTGCAAGTTTCAGGAAGTATTTATGTGATTGGACAGATTTATGTTCACTTATTTTATTGCCGTAAAATACATTTTAGGAACAATGTACAAAATAGATTGTCTCTATTTCCCTTAACAATTGACTTGATGAGTAACGATACGGTACTTAACCACTTATGCACAAAAGGAGCAGAATAGGATGCTTGACGTGCCTCCATAGGTAGTGGAGGCACGTCATGCATCCAAAGGAGATTTAACAGATTGCGACTCAGAGTCTGGAAATTCCTGGAAGCAAGCCACAATAGATCAATGACTGGTCGAGGCGGCATAGAAGGTCCACAACAAACCAATAATAAATAACGATACTGTAAAAGCAACGCATAATTATAGAATTGCCATATTATCAAATAACAATAGTCAAGTTTCTCAGTGAGCTGTATGTAAAACTCGTTAGTTTTTATTTTATTTCCGTAAACTGTATACGTTCTTCTTCTTGGTCGTAACCTCATGTCTGAGGGACGTGACGACTATGGGCGACTCTCTCGACTACTGCTCTCCAGGCTGTTCGGTCTTGTGCCATTTGTACAGTTGCCTGTAAGGTACTGTATACGTAAAAACCTTATAAAAACGGTATAATTATTAAAACGGCTACAAAAACTTCACGATAATCAATCAGTTGAAAAATGCGAATTGCGACCTGTATAGGACAGTCGGATTCCGGACACTTCGGTCAACTACACTAACAAAAAGTACAGTCAGCTTCAAAATTAACTACGCATAATGAAGACCTTCATTTGTATTTTAATTTCTTTATGTATGTACTCAGTTCATTCACGTCAGTTCATGAAGTTTTCGTCTTGACTACAGATCATGTTGGTGAATGTTGACTTGTCCGTGTCCGTAGGGCTGGCTCATTCCTCGCTCAAGGCATTGGCATTGCCAATCGCGAGGGAGCGCAGCTAGCGTTGTCTAGCCTCATGGAATTCGTGGTTATTATTTTTTTTATTATAGGTTAGACCCCATAGAATATGTGTGTATAGTAGGTATCTTATCTCTTTGTACATTTTTTTATTTTTATTAAATGTCATGTGCAATTTGTGAAGCCGGCTGTTCATAAATCTAAGCTTACGCTACACTCTTAATCACACGCCCGTACGTATAATCCGTATTCACATTACCGTGTCGTCTCGAGAAAGACTTCTTAAAGCCACATGTACACTGTCTACGTTTAAGAAAAATCAAGATAGACCGATTTCATCGGAATTGTGTAGTGTGTGTATTTATTCTGCAAGATAGACGTAAAGGCTTGGTATTTGGTATTGGTATTAATCGGTATCTTTTGCTAGTCATGGCAACTAAACTACTCACCACCAGACAACCACTTTAGCCTAAAAATTTCGAAATAAAGGCAAAATTTGAGACTTCTAGGTAGATGTCGCTGTACGCCTCCGCTGTACGTATCTATTTATCTATATAAATATTGCATAATATATTAATATATATTGGTCTTACACAAATCAACCTAGTCCCAAACTAAGCAAAGCTTGTACTATGGGTACTAAGCGACGATATACATACTTATATAGATAAATGATACTTAAATACATAGAAAACATCCAAGACCCAGGAACAACACTAGTCGTGATGAACACAAATAAATGACCTGACCGGGATTCGGACCCGGGACTCCCAGCTTCGTAGGCAGGGTCACTACCAACTAAACTAAAGCGGTCGTCATTGTACCCATAGTGAAAGCTTTGCTTGGGTAGGTAGGTATCTAGGTAAGCACTTTATTGCACATATAAACAAACTTAACATTTGAGCTTCATTCAATCCCTCAAAGGTTAGCTGGAAAAGATACCTCGTAGGGATAAGTTCGTCTTTGTACTTTAATCTTATGTGACATGTATATTGTTTTAACCTGTATTTGTGTTATAATAAAGTGCTTACATACATACATAGGTACATACATAGTTTGGAACTAGGTCGTTATTTTTTTATTGTCTCATATCTGTAAATTTTATTTATTTTAAAAGGTGGCCTACGGGGTTGTATATATTTGAGGCTTCGAAAATGAATGCTATTTTTGCAAGCGAAACGTTTGATTGGTAGAAGAGTTTTGTGTTCGACGAACCTTTGTTTATCGCATCGACTATTGTTAGAGGAAACAACTGAAAAAAAAAAACACTGAAGCGCGTTAGAATATAGTTTCATTGTGTTACGTTTTTTATTCACATCGGCACTAATTTGTCATTCCAATTTTACAGGGCAAAAATCCCACCAAAAGTTTAATAGATCCCACCAAAGACTTATATTTCACGTTCCACTGCTACGCTAATAAGTATTGTAAGACTGTTATAAAATTTTCAAGCGGAATTTTAGATCCAGATCGACGACTCAGTCATTATTTTTTCAGAAACAATGGTAAAGTACAGTTAGAAGCAATAGCTTTCAACAACACAAACGAAGTTTCTAAAACCGAAAGTAATCTAATAACCCACCCCGTGACATTTCTGATGCAAATACCCTTTGTATTGTTCAAACCGATTGCATGGTTACCGCGTTGGACTCTTATAGACAACTTTTGCATCAGGAATGACCCTTGGGTCAAGGCATATGGCTTCCAACCTCGTTTATAAACGTTTTGGCCTACGAGTACCAACAGCCGGTAGTCTCCACCGACAAAGGAACGAACGAACTACAGCTTCCTGAATTGAATATTTTGCTCGTTTTCTGGAAGCCGCCATCTCGGCCGCCTGCCCCAAAATAAAATTATTTCAAATTAAATAGAATCACAGCAATGTATCACAGCCTTATCTACAGCATGATTGCGTAACGTTTTACGCGAACAATCCGGATTCCGAGCGCGGGGCGGTTGACATTCTAATCACCCTGTATCTCGGTTAGGGCTGGCGGGGCACATACCCACCGCAAAAATGTACGAGATCATACATTCTTTGATCTAACTTAATTAAGAGGGATGCTCAAAGAGGGATCCTCAATTTCTTTTTTAAGCAAATCACGTTATTGGAAAAAAGAGCATGCTTAATCTACTTTTTTCCTTATGACTGATTAATTTTTGAATGAGAACAAAGTTCTTGAAATGCATTTGAGCATTGTAAATGCTTGCGTTATGTATTTTTTATTTATTTATTACTTGCTCTTTGGGTATGTAGCGTTATGTTCCTGATGGTGAACTAAGTTAAGCTCGCCACTGTCGCCAGATTTCCCGAGGATGCTGTGTTGAGGGTGACAGACCTGCATTTTCCTCTAGCTATCAATACAACGAACCCTTAATTAGATGAAGGTTTGGAAGTGTTTTTTTACCATCTAAACGTTTATTCGTCATCATCGTAGTATAAAAATATATGTGACGGTGAAACTATTTCGTCTACTAAACGAGCCTTATTCTTGTCCATTTAGCCAGATTCAGCAGACCTTATGTAAAAAACTGTACTGAGTCACCGAAATTTGGCATAACCAATTATTATAAAACCCGGTTTAATTATATTATATATTTCTCCTTTATGTCTTATTAGTATATTTTACTATTGAATTGCTCCTCGATGAGACCAGGAAGTGACCGGGATGAGTGGCCTAAATAACGGGTACACTTTGTATGGAAGTTCCATAGATTTCTCTGTGGTAACCCTACCAACGCTTAGCAACGCCTTGTTGTGGATTATCAAAGATTACGTAGATCACGGTCGCCGGAATCAAAGCGACATAGAAGGACGGCGGGAGCGGCAGCGGTTTTCTTAGTTTCTTAGTACATTGCGTGTGATCTCTACTAACCGCAGGGCGTTGCGGGTCTCGACCGCGCAATGAACAGATAAAACGCTTTCCGCGCCGCAATTCGCGCCAAGTCGTGGCCGAGCTGTTAGCGACGTAACACCAAGGACTTGTTCCGGCGGAATTACAATATAAACCTACTGTAATTTAATAACGTGTCGGAAGGAATTCTATCCGCCAAACTCGGTATTGTTTATTCAAGATCATAGATCCCATTTTGACAGCACCAAAGGCGCGACACGGGTCTACCTATCGGTGTGAACCGAGTGTCGGTGACCTTGGACTTGGAACGCTACGATTCTATACTTTGCCCGTCCGAGGAGTGATTTCCACACGCCGCGCCACCCTCGCGCGCCCCCGCTCGCGTCCGGACACGCACACATAGCCGCGAGACAGGTTTACAGCACACATGCTTCGCTGTCGCTTCTTGTTACGTTAGTATATATATATATATCTTCTTTGACAGCACTGAATCCGAGTACTAGATTCCTTTTTCCACTATTTATTAATTCGCATATTTGTAGCGATTCCCACGTCTGCGGATCACAAATATCATTGTATTTTTGCTTAACTTATGCTTAATGCATCTCAAATCTGCTGAATATGGAGAATAGGTTTTTTTTTACTTAACTTTCGCATGTTGCTGTGTGGGGTTGAGATCAGTGCGATGTGAAAGTACATTAAAATACAATACAAATACTTTACTGTTCACAAAATAAATTAAACTAAAAACAAATAACAAGTACCTAAACTGTAAGCTCTCAAGTCTCAATGTGCACTGTTAGCCGAGTCGGTACAGATTGCCATGGTATGCACGGACAAGGCACGATAAAATTGCAGGGTAGTTTTGTCTTAAGGGTAGAGTTAGTATATAGTGCTAGCCCCACATGCTTGATGATCCTCCTAGATTTTTCCCGTTGCGTCCAAAGAAACCTGGGATCCACCTGATATCAAGACTTGGCGTAGACACTAGTTTCATAAAAGCGACTGCCATCTGGGATCTACCAGAGGGAAAACTAGCCCGTGTTGGGATTAGGCCGGTTCTCTCACGATGTTTTCGTTCACCGAAAAGCCACTGTTGAATATCAAATGATATAACGTACATTTTTTAAAAGAAAAACCTAGTCGAGATGTTCAATTGTAGAACAGCGCCATCTAGGTCGATGCGATTGAACCCGGGACCTGGATGGCTTGGTCGATAATTGTAAATTGTTTAGAAATTTAGATCATAAGGCTATCTGACTAATTACATAGTTCACAGCTCCACCAATAGAGGGCGCTGTTATTAATATAGGTTAAATGTATATACAGGGTGTACAATCCAAATGGGTCAGTATGGTGAAGTCGGAAACTATGAGAGATAACGAGATCTGTTCTTAGGAACCATGACGTCGATTTTAAATTTAATAATAATTACGTTCAAACTTTTTTATTAACTCTCATACATAACCGGGAATCGAACCTGGTCAAAATCAATGTGTATAAATTCTGAAAGTCGCAAGAAGCACAACACTAATGGAATCTTGTTTACTAGAATAAATTATTGTTTATAGTTTGAATGTAATTATTATTAAATCTAAACTCGACATCATGGTTCCTAAGAACAGATCTCGCTATCTCTCATAGTTTCCGACTTCACCATACTGACCCATTTGGATAGTACACCCGGTATAGCTAAGTTAATTATAGTAAAACACTTTCCGAATAGAAACGATAGAAGCAACACGCATTCTCTTCTTTACCGAACCCTCAACCCCAGTCTGATCAACGAAGATACACGAGATTTGAACTTGCGACCTCCAGGTTGAAAATCGCTTTTTTACCGCTTGACTACAGTGGTTCTAGCCAACACGCTTGATATTAACTTTATACAAATTAAATTAAATTTACCTATACAACGACGTTGGCAAACAGGCTTACGGTCCAACTGATGGTAAGTGAACACCGCAGCCTATAGACGCCCGCAACTCCAAAGCAGTCACGTGTGCGTTGCCCTAAAATCACTAAAACTTGAACAGGCACTACATCGATGAACCCTATTCCCAAAACAGTTTATCCCGAACTGAAACCCCAACAATACAGCAGAATTAACACCGATTGTGAACTCAATCCAGTTAATTGCCTATTGTACTGTAGCCATTAAAATTTATCTCTCAGAAACAATCAGCGCGAAATTTATGTTTAACCCAGTATTGGTATTCACAGCTAAAAATTGGCTTCCTGCGAACCGGCATATTTCAGACCTCTACAATAATACAATACAAAGATTCTTAATTGCTCAACAAATATAGTAAACTAAAGAAAACAGCAATTAAATCACACACAAACAATGGTAGAAAACAGGCGGTCTTATCGCAAACAAGTGATCTCTTCCAGACAACCTTTGGGTAGTGGAAGTTAAAAACAGAAAAATACAGTATAAACAACCTATAATACTAATTGTGACTATTAGAAGTACCATAAACTTACAAAAATACTTTTCCATTATGGCTATATTTTCCAAAAATATATTGCAAAATAAAATACGGTGCAGTTACATCCTCCTAATGGTTGGTATCCTGCACATAGTACATAGACCCTTATTAAGATTTGACTCTTTGTCAATTGACAGAGTAAAATTTATTCTGACTAAATTTCCAATTTCCCAGTCGTCAGAAGCTTAAAATAAAAAATTCTACATTTGACAGTCTGTCGCTAAGTCGTCCCGCAAAGCGTCTCCTAGGACACGCCTCCACAATACGAGCGAGCGGTTGTCTGGGGTCATATATTACAAAAAAATGCAGGCGTACAAGTTATTTTATGTCACACCTGGCCATAAAGTGGTCATTACCGCACGCTCCGCGCGCAAAAACCTCAGTTCCTGGCCAGGGGGTGACATAAAATTTTGTACTTACCACGGGCGATAATAAAGAAAGCCTCAGATCGCATATTTATCGCCATTACCTCCGGCTCGGGCGTAAAATACCTGCGATCTGAGACATTCTTTGTTTTATCGCCCTTGGTAAGTAATGTACTATTTTTTTATGGAAAATTGTCCTGTCAAATTCTAGACATTAGTGATCACTGCGCACCGATAAATCAGGAAGTTGGCACGGAGTTGCGGATAGAACATACACAATGTTTTCTTTAACTAAGCCACTATTAAATATCAAATGATATCAAGACGAGGTACCAATCCAGGTCAAGATATAATGGGCACGAGTGACGTTATTCGAGACGAGTGAATAGCAATACATTTGCATAATATTTAAGAAGTACCGATGAGGATTTCAAAGAGTTCAGTTGGGGATTTGTCAATTGTTATAAAATTGTAAGATTCGAGTTTTTATTCTGCTGAATGGCGATTATCCTCCAGCCTTTATATATGTACAGCCTTAATTTGATTCCTTTAAGGCACAGGGGTGGGCAAGGCACTCTCCATACAAACTCTGTGCACGTTTTATTAGTAGGTTTTGGCATTAACGAATGTAATATTTTTTTGGATGTAAATATTAGATATGCGAAGAAAGTGATGTGGAAATTTTCAAATACTTCAAAAAATTAAAAATTTAAAAATAATATCAATGAAATAAAATTACATCACGAAATAGCTCACAAAAAAATAAGCATACTGACCAAAAATCATAACTTTAAATGCAAACACAAACGAAGAAAATCCTGCACAAAGTTTGTATGCAGAGAGCTTGCTCTTAAGAGGAAATCGAAAAAAGTGCCATGTTTTTTCTCTAGCACTGACCGAGCATTTTTTCTGCATTTATGGGCAGGCACACTTTCACATAATATGCAACCCGGTCAAATTGCATTAGAACAAATTTTGTATGAATATTCTTTCTCATACCCTCGTTCGCTCGGTGGCGCGTCTGTAACTACTTGTATATACTTAATCTACGACTGAGTATAAGATGTACCGTTTACGTACTGGGAACTGCGCCTGTGACAGGAGGAGGAGAAAAGAGGACACGTTTAAAGGGTAGAGTACTTTTATCTCATTCGCGCGGATGTGCCATGGTTGTGTGTTGAGCTATACATGCACATTGTCTATTGTGTGCGTCAGCGTCGACCTATACCAAAACGTGACTTGACCTTTATTCTAACGGATTCTTTTTAAATCCGGACTAAGTGAGATATCTTCTAGAAATAATCCGCGAATCCCGGACAAATATTTGACGGCATCATTAAAAAGTGATCATGAAATCTAGGCCATGTTTATCCGCCCCAAAAAGTCTTTGAAAGAACTTTTGTTTTACAGCCCCCGATCCATCACTGAGTCTTTTCCTTATTACGAGAATTAAGTGGAGTATCGTTATTCGCGAGGATTTATGAACTATCGAGAGCCAAGATATTTCGTATATTTGACGACTGAAGCGCTGACTAACATTTTCTGTCGATATTGATGAAAATGTCCTGTTTTACAAGCAGAGGAACGCGATTCGAGTTTGTTTTGTGGTAGCTCGTGGCACTGCCAATTTTGTGACATTTCTGTGACATCACAAAAAATCCATTCGTGGGGAAAATTTGTAGAATCTTGAACGGCCTAAAACGCTTCGACGGTAAAACATAAAATTAATAATTCAAGTTCCTTGCCCCAGTATAGATGTAAAATTCGTCAGCAAAAAAGGTGGACCATATTGTAGTCCTTTTTAGGGTTCCGTAGTAAACAAGGAACCCTTATAGTTTCGCCATGTCCGTCCGTCCGTCCGACCCCCGTTTTTCTCAGTAACCGTTAGTACTATAAAGCTGTAATTTGGCATGAGTATGTATATTGATGACGTCGACAAAACGGTAGAATAAAATCTTGAAAAAAATTTTTTTTTTTAGGGTACCTCCCCTACATGTAAAGTGGTGGTGCAATTTTTTTTTCTTCCAAACCCCACCGTGTGGGGTATCGTTGGATAGCTCTTTTAAAATATTATAAGGTTTCTAAGAGTGTTTTTTGATTCAAGAATCGGTTGGCGTGATATTAAGCTTTGAAGTGATAATTTTCGTTATGGTCAAGTGTCCCCCCCCAGCCAGCTAAACGGTGGGTCCTAGGCATGTGAAAAAAATCATGGTAGTAGTATATACGATGAATTTAAAAGGAAAACTATCACAGCTAAGTAGACATTACTAGTTAACGAGTAATAGTCGAACTTCAGAAATGTACTTCGCAAAAGCAAACTTTCGAACAATTTCCATTGATACCTTAGATAATGTTGTTAATTCTGTCAAAAACATAGTAAATATATTATAAGTTTGCGAACTTTTTCGTCCACATAATGTAACGGGTGGACGACTACGGAACCCTACCGTGCGCGTGGCCCGACACGCACTTGGCCGGTTTTTTCCTCAAGATTTTGATTTTTCTCCTTAAAAGGATAAGCTACGAATAACAATGTACCTAAATGTTGTTCAGAATAGCCTTAAGCAATATAATATTTACCTAAGCTACGCATGACAAGCAGAAATTCATAAATAACCTTTTTATTTCCGGGCAATCGCGGCGTACAAAATTAGCAAGAGTTTTAACAACTTTGCCGGGAGCGAGCACCCTCGTCACAAGTTTTGGGCTCATCCAACATTTTCAAGATATATTCTGAAGGCAAAAAGGCAGTCAAGTTCAAGGGGAGTTTTCTTAAAAGCCTGTGAAAGTAATCACTTAAGTGTGCGCCATTATAATCCTAAATGATCGAGTAGAGAATGGAAAACCAAAAGACAAGAGGAAAGTAATGTGCATTGCATGCCTGTGGTTATTATTTACAATTTTCCCTTGCCTCTCTGATCATTTAATTCAAATTCCTGCTTCGGGGACTATGTAAGTAATCATACCTAATAGGCTATTATGCCGTAGCTCCCGACGGGTTGATCCTTGAAATTAGGCCAATTGTATCAATTAGTACAAAATCTAGACAAACCTAACCCTTTTCGTGATGCCTTCTTTCATCGACAAATAGATAGAATGTATTGTTTCGCTCAATTTTCATTTCGAAGATATGATAATTTCTTTCAGGTCTTTTTAGGTCTGGTAAAATACCATTATGTAGAATCTATGTTTACCAAAAAGAAATAAAACAATTAAGAAACTTAAGCTCTAAAACGTTACGTTACGTAACGCTAATAGGTACGTTAGTTACTTAGTGGTTGAAAAGTTTCTATTTCAGACTGCCGCAAACCTAATAAGTGAAATGTTAGAAATGGATATCCACTTGGGAGTTAAAGAAATGAGAGTACATTTTGTCTACCTAAGAAGAAGAATCCTGCAAGAAGTATAATACTTAATTAAAGGACACATACAATACCGTGCCGCGTGCTATAGAGTAAGATGTAGCTTTATTAGGATTGTTGCCTTCTTTAAAGTGAAGGTACAGAATAAAATTATAATCCAGAGTAGAATAGGTTCTACTTTACTAAATCTCTCTGCTATCTTCTAACTAGCTTGTTCTACCGAAATTTATATTATACTAAATTTCCACGTTCCAACTTGCGGCACATTTCTCAACTAGTAACATTCTTGGTACGACAAGAGCATGTTCTAGAACTACACATGTTCTAGGCAATAACTTTACTGTTACTTGATACTGACTGTTCAGAGGAATTGTAAAATTATACCACTGATACCAGTTAATATGCTGAATAGGGATGATGACACTATAAAAGAAAATCAATAAATCCAAATTTTCTACATAATGACTCAAATTCTCAATCCAATGGCAAAAAAATAAATAATTACGTAATTATAAGTCTTCAAAGTTTTAAAAGTGGGTATTTTCTGTCGCTTTTCCGCAAAACGCACCTTTGTATTGAACGATTGTCATTTACTATGGCGCTACTCAAAGGTGACGTCACGGTCGAGTAGCACTTTCTCTCTCTAACTACGAACATTCTAACCGTTGTTGCTTCGTTATTTTTTGAGATATTTGAATAGGATTTTCACTATTTGGCATAGTTTTATGTCTTCTTTCTATTGAAGTAATTTTTTTTTTGAGTCATCATGCCTATTAAATCGCGGCACAGGATATCTGAACTAATGTACAATAAATTTAAATGTATAGCCAGAGGCACAGAATAAGTAATGCACAGGTCATTGTTGCAAAAAAAAATCTTAACAGCGCGATTCAGGCTTGGTGGCAAAGGGAACAGCACCATCTAGCGTCGATCCCGACCAACATTTTTAACATTGACTTATAACGAATGATAGCCTATCTAAGCGTCTGAACATTTACCCCATTCCATAACTTAGATAGTAACAGATACATGTTTAAAGATCTGAGCAATATATCAAACGACACAAGCCCGTAATATCGTATCTGTCTCGGACTGGTACAATTTTGTCACATTTTTACGACCCTTCGTAAATCAAATGCTTTCAGCCTTCGATACAACCCTGATATACCTACCGAAAACGATCTTCAGTCGTTAAAAATAAAAGATAGTTTCCAATGGCAGGTCACTTCGTGAGGCTATACGCTGACACGTATACGAGATATTTTGATATTTTTATTATGTTTCGTCCTACGGGGACGTAAAATAATACCATAATCAATTTATGACTTTAGGTCAAGAACGCCATGTAATCCTTTAGGGAAAAGTAGAGGTATTACGGTTATTACTTTTTGTGTTTAAAAATGGCTTTCCATCAAATTTATGATGATTTCCCCAACCACGTGTACAAAGACGTTGTTCGAATAACGACGCCATGACAGTTATAGGCAACTGGTTTTGTTCGGTACCTAATGGATTCTGCTAGTCGTCGCGTCGAACGCGGCGACGAGCAAAATCACGGTTATTAATTGACAATCATTCATTTTATGTCATCATTGCCTGAAAATGGACTTTTAAAGCTTGTTTATTCCATACTTTGTTGTATCATGCATAATATAATTTATGTCACACCTAGCCATAAAGTGGCTATTATCGCACGCTCCGAGCGTGAAAAAACCCACTTGCTGGCCAGGGGGTGACATAAAATTTTTTACTTACCACGGGCTATGATAAAAAAAGCCTCAGATCGCATATTTATCGCCCTTGCCTTCGGCTCGGGCGTAAAATACCTGCGATCTGAGACATTCTTTGTTTTATCGCCCTTGGTAAGTAATGTACTATTTCACCTGCTATTCCGAAAATAATCAATGTTGCTCTCGAATGTGGCGTTTCATGTTTTTAGTAGCGGGCCTCATAGGCGATGTGGAAAGCAGTATATGTCACACGGTAGAAATATTATTTCCGTCTTAGGCGTAAACACTTGAATCCCTCCCTACGCTCAAGATTCTACTTTAGAATCCCTCACTATGCTCAAGATTCTATTGTAGAATCTTTCACTTCACTCAGGATTCAATATACCTACCGCCATCACCGCAAATATATAATTTTGCTCACTTGAAAGACAATCTACTATTAAGTATGTAGGTAGATTAATTTTGTTTTGTAATACACCACTTCCGTGTAACAAAGTTTAATTACAGTCTCCTAGATAGCTTTATCTCTTTTAACAGCGACGTACGGGATCCTTATAAAGCTAGAACGCCGTAAATCTTATGATGAAAGACCTGTTTGCTCTCATGATGGCGATGATGACCTAAATGGGGCGTGTGTAATAATTAGCTGCGTAATTTTATAGTGTTACCGCGTTTCGAGGGTCGTATAAGCGTCGTATTAGTGGTCCGCTAACATTGTTTTGTATAAATATATTTACTGAGTGATAATTATTCTTGTTAGGCATTGGCAGTCGAAATTACCATCGAATTGAAAATATAAGTCATGGCTTTCAATTGTCAAGAAGAGGTGCTCGAATATTTGATGCAAAACTAGCATTACCTATTAGCCAACTAGCGACCCGCCTCGGCATCGCGCGTTAATGTTTGATGTACTTACCTTTTTAATTAGGTATTTACCTAATACAATAGTATTTTCATTTCACAGAAAACATTTTTTTTTCAAAAGGGTTGCAGTTCTGTCCTACCCTACTTTTCTGGTTCTACACAATGGCATTTTAATTGTACCTAAAAAATTTACGGTTCCAGAAAAAAAAGTTTCTATGAAATGAAAATTCTGCGAAACAATACATTCCATGAAACACAACCCGCTTTGCTGCGTTGCTATAAGAATCAATTAGAAAGATAAACTTGACATTGTTGTCTTAGGACAAGGATTTTCTTTTAGTTCCTGGAAGTAAGGAGCTGTGTGTAGGTAGCGAGTATTTTTTCTTGTGCCTTCAGTATTTTTAAGGATTGTTTTAAGAAGAAGTTGTTAATTAAAATTAGATTACTTTCTCTTTGAGGCCTCTTTTGTCTGTTTCACGGTAGGTATTAATTATTTTTGATTAAAGCTAAGTGTAAGGCCTGAGTGGACGCTCGGAGCGGAGCGTTCGGCGTGGCGTGAGCGGGGCGGACCAGTGTGCATACTATTTGTGAAGCGGCGACTCAGGACACCAGTATGAGTTTAAATTGACTAACACGCACGCCCCGCTGCACGCCCAACTCGAGCGTCTACTCAGGCCTTACACTAACAATTTCTTTTCAGGTATACTTTTTGTAGATAATTATACTTATTTTTTTGGACCGCTCGTGGCCCAGCGGCTCTTGCTTACCTTACCTACATAACAAGCGTACAGGATACGTTAAGCCATTGATCCCGGCTGCTGTCTATGATGTCAGTCGTTAAGCCAAGCCAAGTTAGAGGCCTTCGCGGCTTGAGAACTTCTAGCAAGAAGAACTTCAAGTTGCTCAAATGCTCACTCACTTGAAAAGCCTAATCCCAATTAAGGTCATGTTTCCCCTCGGGTTGGAAGGTCAGATGGCAGTCGCTTCCTTAAAAACTAGTGCCTACGCCAAATCTTGGGATTAGGTACCGGACCTCAGGAATCCTTCGGGATGCCATTGTACTTGGATTACGCTAGGAGGATAATGACTTATTTTTAGTAGAGCAATGTTTACACTAAAATAGTCTTGCAAAAGCATCGCTTCCTAATTTAAATGTTGAGAAATTATCATTGTGTGTTTGTCTTTTACGTTTCCCTTTATGTGGGCTAAAAATAACTGTAGGTATATTGTTTTCTATTTCGTAGTTTAACCCTTAATATTTTTATATCAGTTAGTCTCAAGAGTTTTCA
Source organism: Cenopis cana (assembly GCA_951800055.1). Classification (NCBI taxonomy): domain Eukaryota; kingdom Metazoa; phylum Arthropoda; class Insecta; order Lepidoptera; family Tortricidae; genus Cenopis; species Cenopis cana. The sequence goes on from OX637489.1 coordinate 15,124,819, forward strand.
ATATAAGTTTTTTCAATATTCTTTACCGCTCGACGAAAAAAAGCGAAATTGACATCATACTTAGCAAACCGCACTTACCAGCTTACGACATGTATAAATTCCTAAGACTCCTCATTCTCCGAAGCAATCTCAATACTTCAACACCTCGCAATCCCAGAACGCCACATGTACATCGGCGCTCCACAAAACATACGCTTCCTGAAGCCAAAAAATTACACGTCAGATTTATATCTGGCCTCAAATATACTTACATTCTTTTTGTACATCGCAATTCCCTAAAAGGATTCCGCTAACGATGCGTCGGCGTAATGAAATGAAATATCATACGGAATATCAAGTTACTCCTGTTCGTTCGTCCGTATGTATTCTGTGGAATTTGATGATACGCAAATCATTTTTTCGACGGAACGCGAACAGGTTACATTGTATGTAAAATGAAGATGGACGTTTATAACGCCACTTTTACAAACAATTTTCAATATACTTAGTAATAATAAAATATCTCAGTTTATTTAAAATTTGTTTTTGGAGTAAACATTGTGAGGGACCCGGTCAAATCACAATAAGGTCTAGTTTTTCATCTGGCTCGGAAGGTCAGACGGCAGTAACTTTAGTTTAACTAGTGTCTACGCCAGATTTTAGGATTAAGTGCCAATGTGGAGTCCAGCCTCGTTAGGGTAGAACCGGTTAAATGGTAAGAAAATTATATTTTAAATTTTGTTTCTTTTGATGGGACTAACTTGTACATATGTGATTGTTACACGCGTTAACAAAAATATTAAAATGCTTCGATTCTGATTCACATTGTAATTTATTATTATTAGGGCCTGAGAAATCTTCCGCCAGCGCAGCGGCGGAAATACGGCGGTTGGGTCAGAAGCGGCACACATTATACGATTTAATTTAGGCACTCATAAGGCACATAAAAAAATACTCACAACCTAACAACTGGTGATTTGCACAGCCAAAATACTATTTCCACATCCGCATTTTTTTCTGTGGCATAAGTACTTATTTTTGAGTGCACATATCCCTTTAATTTATATATGGTGGGCGTGAGAGTGGGACTACAATTGGCAAAGGCTTGATTAAAAAAAACGGGTTCACTATGAGTTCGTAACAGTAACTTGGCCTGAGCCTAGCCCAAACTAAAGTCCTAATCTACTCCACCGCACACAATAAAGGCATCCTCCCAACGTCCATTTTGATTACTTATCGCGATATTATTCCGCCCGCAGTATCGCCCCGCTGGGCCGTAACGGTGGCTGGTCATTAGTGTGGACTATCTTACATAAGTGCCCTTTCGAAGGGATGGGGAAGCTGGGTTAATACCGGGGTATAGATAGTTCACAGATAGAGTATAAAAATCAAATATATTCAATACATTTAGTATAAAATACATTGTATAATAACTGATAGTGATACTATTATACCTTAGAAATGTACGTATGTACGTGTAATGTGTGTATGTGTTGAATAACTGACGATTCAAAAGTGATTGGAAAATCCTACTTGAATAAATGGTGGTGTTTTTATCTTTTATCTTAAGGTACCATGGACCTCAATCATACGTTAATGTCGTAAAAACTGACGGGGGGGTAAAATTACTAATTGAACATTTTTACTATATTTCTTTAATATTTTTTCACTGTTGCATTATCTTCGCTACCCAGCGGTTGTCTAGAAGATATCGTTCTTTAGGAATAAGACCGCCTGTTGTTAACCTCTGCTTTAAGCCAAAATTTTTGTACTGTGTTCTTTTTGAAGTGTGCAATTGTATTCGGATATAATATGTCTAATAGCAACTAATAGGATAAAAAACCGGCCAAGTGCGTGTCGGGCCACGCGCGAGGTAGGGTTCCGTAGTTGTCCACCCGTTACATTATGTGGACTAAAAAGTTCGCAAACTTATATTTACTATGTTTTTGACAGAAGTAACAACATTATTAAGGTATCAATGGAAATTGTACAAAAGTTTGCTTTTGCAAAGTACATTTCTGAAGTTTGACTATTACTCGTTAACTAGTAATGTCTACTTAGCTGTGATAGTTTTCCTTTTAAATTCATCGTATATACTACTACCATGATTTTTTCCACATGCCTAGTAGCCACCGTTTAACTGGCGGGGGGGGCACTTGACCATAACAAAAATTATCACTTCAAAGCTTAATACCACGCTAACCAATTCTTTAATCAAAAAATGCTTTTAGAAACCTTATAATATTTTTAAAATAGCTATCCAACGATACCCCACACGATGGGATTTGGCAGAAAAATTGCACCACCAATTTACATGTAGGGGAGGTAGGTACCCTAAAAAAAAATTTTTTTTTAATGATTTTATTCTACCGTTATGTCGGCGTCATTGATATGTATACTCATGCCAAATTACAGCTTTCTAGTACTAACAGTTACTGAGAAAAACGGGGGTCGGACGGACGGACGGACGGACGGACATGGCGAAACTATAAGGGTTCCTTGTTTACTACGGCACCCTAAAAAGCGACAAAAATATTAGACATAGGTCTAACTTGAACATACGATATAAAATTAACTACATTCCCCAAGGTCGCTGCCTTTGGGGATGGTGCCCATAGGGCCACATTTCCTCGCGGGATAGCGATACCTATCCCTTGACCGAGGAAGTAGCCAGCCCTATTATGGTGAGCCGTACCTATTTTCTAACATTTTTTAAATACAATTGTATTGTATTGTATTTCTTACTTTATCCATGTGTCTGACTACTGGCTGCATGATAGTGTCCTGTGTTTTTTATAACGTGCACTGCTAAGATTTGGAATTCCTTGCCGGCGTCTGTATTCCTATTTACGTAGGTATGTACGTTCCTATGTAGGTTTTTATTTAAGTATGTATATCGTCGCTTAGTACCCATTGTACGTACAAGGATTGCTTAGTTTGGGACTAGGTTGATTTGTGTAAGATTGTCCACAAATACTCGTATTTATTTATTTTATTTACTCACCAAATTTCGTGAACTTTGTTTTGTTTCCACCGAAATTATACTTATAGGTAGAAGTTGTAGTAAAACCCACAGTCGTATTTAACTTCCACAGTTTAATTAAAGAGTTGGTCAAGAGGCTCCAGGCTCTTAAAATATGAAACCCACGCGTATAAGTACAGCTATAAATTACACACACCCATAAAATGCATATTACCGCGCAAGGCCAGCAAAGTTGGTTTTTATTGTTTCCCTAATTCTCTGTAATATGAAACTCGTTCGTTCATATTCTAACTTTTCTTCACGTGGAAATATATTGGATTTCATTTCGATGACGGATGTAGGGTATCAACATACCCCACACACACACACACACATTACGCACGCATACATTTGTTGCTATACTTGACGCTATTAATCATAATTTGTGACAACATCAGAGATGAACTGCGCGGTAATCGTTCGACCCTTAGTACGATAGATTTAAATGTCAAATCCCATAGGTACTAAAACTGACATTAAATACGTACCAACGGTAATACATATCGTTACGTGATTACCCCGCTGGTCTTAACTAATTATAAATTTTGTCAAAATCTAGGTCCATGGGGTCCCAGCAGCGCGCACAACTCGCACAAGTTATTTAGTGAAATCGCGAAGCGTCGGGTTGATGTAACTGTACCCTTACCATGAGTTTGCAATGTTTGCATCACCGTACTCGCTAGCGACTGCGTAAACGATTTAGTATGGACAAAAGTACAGCGCCTCTGGCGGTTACGCAATAGAACTAAGAACCACCATACTAAATCGTTTACGCAGTCGCTAGCGAGTACGGTAATGCAAACATTGCAACTCATGGTAAGGGTACTTGGTGACCGGAGAGCTGGCGAATTTCTCACACAACGTATCAACATTGCGATACAGCGAAGAAATGCCGCCAGCATCCTCGGTACAATGCCTCAAGGGCCTGTTTTAGATTTAAGTTAGCTTTAATATTAATATCTGGGCGACAGAGCTTTGCTCGGCGTTTTCCCGGGCTTGAGACCTATATGTCTATATATATATATCCATCAAAATCGTTAGAGCCGTTTCCGAGATCCCCGAAATAAATAAATAAATATACAAGAATTGCTCGTTTAAAGATATAAGATATAGGTTATTTTTGTATTCTTGTAAATAAATTATACTAAATTAGCTAGGGTTTACCCGTGACTTCAGCCGCTTAGAACTCGTTTATGGCGTTAGAATTTCATTTCATAGAACTGTTAATACCTGTAACAAAAAGAAACAACTGGTAAATTATAACAAATTATGCCTTCGGGGTAAGACACATCGGGGTACATCATAGTCATAGTACTCATAAAAATAAATAAATATTTGTGGACAATCTTACACAAATCAACCTAGTCCCAAACTAAGCAAAGCTTGTACTATGGGTACTAAGCGACGATATAAATACTTATATAGATAAATAAATACTTAAATACATAGAAAACATCCAAGACCCAAGAACAAATATTTGTGCTCATCACACAAATAAATGCCCCGGCCGGGATTCGAACCCGGGACCTCCAGCTTCGTAGGCAGGGTCACTACCAACTAAGCTAAAGCGGTCGTCTACTCATAATACACTTGGGTACCTACAAAACAAAATTTCTTTGTATATAATTTTAATTTTTTTATGCAACGAAAGTGAAAAACAAGCGTACGGCCCACCTGGTGGTAAGCGGACGCCGCGGCCAATAAATGCTCGCAACACCGAGGAGTCACGTGCACGTTGCCGACCCTTTATAATATAAATAAATAAATAAATAAAATAAATATTTTGTGGACAATCTTACACAAATCAACCTAGTCCCAAACTAAGCTAAGCTTGTACTATGGGGACTAAGCGACGAAAAATAATAATAATAATAAAATATAAATAATAAATAACAAAATAATAATATTAAATTATTATTTTAATTATTTATTAATAAATAATAAAATTAAAATATACTAAAATAAAATTCAAATTTGCCTACCGTACGTTCAAAAAGTTACATGATTACCCTGCGGGCCCAATAAAGCGATCGGAGTGCGCGGTTGGAGAGTGGCCTGGGGAAAATCCAGACAAATCTCCGACACGACCACGCGGTTAAACCTACCATTGACGATCTCGTGCATAATCATAATCATGCTCTTAGAGTTATCCCAGTATGTGCCCTGTAGCCCGGGCATAGAATACGGCGACTAAAAGGGGGCCCTCGGGGTCGTAGACGATCGTAGTTGGGGGCTGCGATTGTCCATTAAATAAAACATGACGGGACCCATAAAGTCGAACTCTAGGGCGGCACTGGAGCGTTCCATGGGAGATCACAGAGCCGTCCGAAATGTGTTAAGGCCGACAATCGAGGGTTTTTTTAGTCGGTGCAAGTCCGACGTGAAGTCCGACATAACCTGCGCGCTGCCCCCGCGGCGCGGAGGTATCCGCGGAGGTATAGCGGATTTTCCCCCGTACAACAAAAGGGTTATCCCAGTACAGTTGCATCCTGAAGGAAGCCCGGGGTTCCCCACCTAATCCCTCATAATGGATTGCTAATTTACCTTATTACCTTCCCAGTGTGTCTCAATCCTATAACATAACGTAATTTCGTGAACCGGGTCATAGCCAGTCAGTCAATGACTGGTCATTCCGTCCACGGCAGTCATTTGCTCCCAACGGCCCTCCGATCGCTATTTGATTGCAGTTTTATACGTACATCCTTGTTTATGGGGCCATAATGCCTGTAATATTCGGAAGTATGTCTGGGAAGGTCAGACTGTTATACCGTTAAGATAAGATAAGATATAAATCTTTATTTGCAATAAAATATGGTACAATATGGTGGTGTGTTAAATATTCTAGTAGTATCACATATTTAGCTATATACTAGCATGCAAATGAACACATAAATTTAAGTTTACATGTTACTTAATTTTAAATAAGGCGACTTCCTGATTTGTCGGTGCGGAGGCGGTACGATATGAGAAAAGTGTCAAATGTCAGTGTCAACTGTCAGTCAAGTCAGTACTACTTTTTACTGCGCTCCTACATTTAAATGAGTGCTTCCTGACTGGCGCGGGATGCGCGGAAGCGGGACGATGCGAAGGCAGTACTGGTCCGCTTCTGCGCATGATATTACTACTGCGCAAATGTAATACTGACAGTATTCCGTCAAGTGGGAATCTTTGCGACGTCAGTAAGTTTACGTCAAAGAAGACAATGTCACATATCAATCCCGCCCCGCCAAGTCAGGAAGTCGCCTTAGGGCCGACGCTAGCTTACGCGGGTGCACGGAGCGGGTCATACTAAACTGCGCGCGGCGGGCAGTTTAGTATGACCCGTTCCGTGCACCCGCGCCGCGTAAGCTAGCGTCGGCCCTTAGTCATCTAAAGCATAGAACATATATGGTCTTTGAGCCATCGATGAAGCTGCGTTCTGAACTGATTGAGAGGTAGTAAAATTAAATTAAATTAAATATTTTTAAATACATACAATATGTAGCTACTTTTCCTAAAAAGCTCTTAGGTATGAAATCGAGCACTGGTTTGTTAGGATGTCTAGTATTCCTAGGGTTAGGGGTTTTAGCCTTTTTAAGGAAGGTTGGGTATTTTTTTACGAATATTATTTAACTGTGCGATTCCTTCCATGCGGCGACAAATAATTGGCATGTGTATATTGTGTATTAATTAACTTATTTTTTTAAATATGTTTGTATATTATTGACAACATTTAGGTATTTACATTTACTTCAACGACCAAGGTTCCGTTTTAACTAACTAATTAACTAATTGCCATAACCAAGGTTCCGATTTCTGTCATTGTTTATCATACATTGATCTAGTCTCTGTATGTATGCGTTGTTGTAACGTTGTGCGTATAACTTAAGCGTATGTTTCTATGCTATAACTATACGTATACTATACGTGAGTTCCTGTAATACGCTATTTGACTAATTTTTTTTTATAATGCCAATCGAACCAGTTTTTAGAGACCATCAAATGTCTATATGGAACCAACAACAATTAGAGCACTATAAAGGGCTAAAATTAGGGACAAACCTAGCTCGACGCTAGCGGGTCTCAAAAAGGCTCCTACAAATTGGCCCTGGCAAATGACGTCACTTGCACTGCATTCGACCAATTGTTGTATGGGAAAATTAGTATTTTGCTGTTTTAGTCGTAAAATAATGCGTTTAGGTACATAGTTGCCATACAATTTATTTTTAATTTTTACATAAGCATTCTATTGATACCTTTTATTTGCATTTTGGACGGTAAAAAAAATTACATAATTTTCTGAGTTTTTGATGATTCATATCTTTTTATGATTTTGGTAAAATTTTATAATTTACGATTTATTGTAATATTTTGATGGCTAACTATCCAAAAAGTGACACTGTGTTATAAATTTTAATGTGTCAAATACCGTATTGGCTCTGTATTTCTAATTAAGCTGCTACTTTGTATTTTTAGCTGTTGGTTGTCTATAATAAATAAATTTAATTAAATATAGCAGCCCCCAAAATATACATACATGGTAGAGTTAAAATGCCTAGATATGCGAAGATAGTGATGTGAAAATTTTCAAATATTTCAAAGAAAAGAAAAATTTTACATCACGAAATAGCTATCAGAAAAATAAGCATACTGACCAAAAATCGTAACTTTAATGCAAACACAAACGAAGTAAATCCTGCACAAAGTTTGTATGTATAGAGCTTGTCCTATCCCTGCTCTTAAGTTCCTATCGTAGTTACGACACAAGAATCATATCGATATTCGATTAACCATTGGTACAGTTTTACACCAAAAGATCGTTGTAATGAAAATCATTTGGTACGTAAGAATTTTCAATTGTTTTATTGAGTTCATAAAAGCTGTACATAGACTACAGATTGCGTAAAAAGGTTTAAAAATACTGTAGGGTTCCGTACCCGGAGGGTAAAAACTGAACCCTATTACTGTCACTAACACGTCCGTCCGTCCATCGTCTGTTACAAAGGTTTACAACCAAACGGTTGGAGCTACAGTCTTAAGGCCGTGTATTACCACTTTTGAGTTTTTAAAAACAATCTGAGACATAGAATATAGTTTCTTAAAATCTGAAAAAAAAATATGTGTTACATAAGGATATTGTCTAGTCAAAATCGCAGTCAGTTACATGACCTGATGAATTTCACTTGATAGAAAAAAATCGCGAAGTTACCCCTTTTTGGAATGTTTTTTCAATACTACGGCTTTATTACTGATATTTAACATTTAATTTTTGTACTCAATTAAAGATCGTAAATAGTTATAGACAAATTCGCAGGGTTTGCTTTGATAAAATGATTGGCTTAATGACTATAGCTAAATATTTACAAAACTGCGCGCAGAGCTTGCGTAGAGAGCGGGATGGTCAATTGTTAACTCACGCGTGTTAGAGCGGGACATTTGCGTTGGGAATACCTCCCCTTAAAATTTTCACAGTATAAGCATCTGTCCTGGTGTCTCGAAGCCATACAAATAGTCAAATTTAATTATTAAATATTTTAAGGGGAGCGCGAAAACAAAACAACTTAACTTTGCGGTTGTTTCGGAACCCTAATTGTGCGAAGTCTGACTCGCACTTGGCCGGTTTTTTTATGAATTTGTAAAATTTAATATGAAGACGAAATTGACATGGCATACACTTTTTTTACAAGAAAGCTATTTCCGACAAATACGTAAAGAATATTGTCTTAACTCTACCGCTAAGTCGGGACCATTTCGTGACACTTAACGTTTTTATTGTCTTTTTTCCTAAGATTTTCTGTTTCATGACAAAAAAATTAACTCTTTTGTTTTGTTATTAGGTACTGTATACATTTTTTTAAGTGCTTTAAATAAATGTTTATTCTATTCTACCGTAACGTTATTCCCAATGTGTTGAAAATACAAATTACTTTTCAACATGCTGCCTAATATTGGCTTTTATTTTCGCAAGAAGCGGCAAGCCAAGAAATATATCAGGCAAACCAAATATGCCGATTCCCACGGGTTATCAATTTTATTTGGCTTATTTACCGAAATATTCCCTCATTCTGGTAGGTAATTGATGTGTGTATGTCATAAGCTATATTTAATATTTTATTAGAAGAAAATTGGTATATTTATGTTTGTTTTCAACATTTTGACAAGGCGAAGGCGCAGTTGCTGCCGTGTCTCAAAGACTTGTTTCGGAGCCTAATTTATGATCTACTGATTTTAATTTTTAGGTCATGGGCCAACTCAGTAGTCTGTATAAAAAAATAAAGTCATTACGAAATATCATTTAGTATTTAACAATAGATTTTCGCTGAAGGAAAGTATATTATTACTGTGGCAACTGATCTAAATCAAAGTATAGTTTAGTTTTTCTTCTGAGTTGGAAGTTCAGGGGCCTGTACCACAATACTTTACAAGCGTACAATTCGACAAATTTGTGAACTTTTTCTATGGAAAATTGTACAATTTTGTCAAATTGTAGACTTATAAAGTTTTGTGGTATAGGGGCCAGATGGCAGTTCCTTTTGTATAAGTAGTGTCGACGCCAAATCTTAAGACGAAAGTCGTTTGTTATTAAAAAGGAATGTCTGAAAATAGCCGACTTGCGATCTCATTAACCTTTAACAAGCTTCAAATACAAGTTTTCTTGAAGTCCTAGAAACTTTTCTGATACAATAACAGTTCAAACTAATTGGAAAAGTAATTTTCTGCGTAGCAAAAAAGAGCAGCTGGTTTTTTCCATTTCAGTCAGCTTATTCTTGAGTTTCTAGTTTTCTGGTAGGTGGTTGGCACCTAGTAAGTTGTCAAATTACCAAACCAGCGTAGTACGAACGCACACCTTCATGTGCGCGCCAAGGTTCTCAGTTGATGGAATGCTGTCAGTATTTGCGCAGTATCATGCGCAGAAGCGGACCAGTACTGCCTTCGCATCTCCCCGCTACCGCGCATCCCGCGCCTGTCAGGAAGCACTCATTTAAATGTAGGGGCACAGTAAAAAGCGGTACTGAGTCGACTGACAGTTGACACTGACATTTGACAGTTTTCTCATATCGTACCGCCTCCGCACCGACAAATCAGAAAGTCGCCTTAGTCCTTTATCATTTGAATCGACGAACAAAAATAGTCCTCTAACCCCTCTAATGATAGAGGAATGATTAAGGAAATTGGGAGAAGGCAATACGATGTTTCGAGCTAATAGAAAATAAAACGTAAAATTTAGTACATGTTTGTTTATGTCTGAGAAAACACAATAATAAGTCATACAATAGAACGTGTCACCTATTTTATAGTATTTTCATTTAAATACGTCCATAGACAAGATTAGTTCGACGAGGTCACATCACACCTTCCAACACCTTCTCCTGATGTGGACTCTTGTTGCCCTGTGATAAGTTACTATCCACACATCAGCCTGGAACAATGTCTTCCAAATTTCACCTTTGACAGTGGCTTTGTCATTATGTCAGCTAACTGGATCTCTGTGGGACAGTAGCTGATGGTGATCAGACCTTGCACGAAGTTTTCGTGGATGAAGTGGTATCGCACATCTATATGCTTTGATCGCTTGTTAAAGGAACCAGACTTTGCCAGTTGAATCGAACTTTGGTTATCGACGTGCAAGTTTACTTTTGCTTCATAGTCGGTTATTTCCTTTAACAGAGATTTTATATACAGCGCTTCTTTACAGCATTCTGCTGCTGCTATAAATTCTGCCTCCGTCGACGATAGGGCCACTATAGGCTGTCTCTTGGATGCCCATGATATCGGTCCATTCGCTATCATCAGCACGGAGCCAGATGTGCTTCGTCTTGTGAGTGGATCTCCAGCATAATCCGAGTCTGAATATGCATCTATGTTCTCTATCGGGCTGTGCCGTTTGAAAATTATTCCTTTATGTTTAGTTCCACCCAAATATTTTAATATTTTTTTCACTTTGGTGACGTCTGCTCGAGTTGGGTTTTCGACCTTTCTACTAGCTTGATTTACGGCCTGGGCGATATCTGGTCGAGTTCTTGTGGAAAGATAAAGTAAACTTCCCACTACCTCCCTATAGGGGTACTCCTTCTCCTGGGCAGTTTCCTGTTTCGACTTTTCATCGGCGTTACTTCCAGGTGTGTCACACGGTTTCGCATTTTCCATCTTATATTTTTTCAGCATGTCGCTAACATAACCAGTTTGAGTTAATTTTATTCCTTCATTGGTATTTTCGATCTCCATGCCGAGATACGTCTTGGGATTTTCAATCTTTTTCATTTCAAATCTGGTTTCAAGTTTTTTCAATAAATTATTTATCTTCTTTCTGTCTCGTCCTATGACTAAACCGTCATCGACAAATAATCCAATTATAATTGACTTGTCTTCGTTTGCGAAAACGCATCTTTCGGTTTTAATCGCTTTGAAACCAAAATCTAACATTGCTTGAGTAAAAGTTTTGTTCCATGTGAACGGCGCTTGTTTTAGACCATATAATGACTTTCGCAATCGGCAAACTTTTTCCGTTGCATTACAGCCAGTGTCATATCCAACAGGTAGTTTCATATAAACTTCTTCTGACAGTTCGCCGTACAAGAATGCGGTCTTGACGTCAAAAGTCATGAAGTAATAATTTTTAGATGCGGCAATAGCTAGTAACGTCTTTAGTGCAGATTGACTTACGACGGGACTATATATTTCTTCAAAATCCAGAGTGCCTTTTTGCTCGCAGCCACGTACAACTAATCTTGCCTTGTACGTTCCATCATCTTTTATTCGAAATACCCATTTGTTGGATAGAATTTTGTGTCCTTTAGCTTCCGACTTGTCAACAATTTCCCAAGTTTTGTTCTTTTCGAGTGATTCCTTTTCAGATCGTATTGCCTTCTCCCAATTTTCCTTGTCCGTGCCTGTCACCGCTTCTTGATATGTAAGCAAAGAACAGTCATTATTATTTTCAGACACGTGCATAGTTACACAACCACTTAGCTCATAATCTTTTGTCCATCCTGGTTGCCTCACTACTCTTTGTGGTCGTCCACTTGAGGTGGAGGGCAGTGGTTCAGTTGGCTCTTCATTAGCTCCGGGCTGCAAAGATGAATCGGAAGAAGGTAGACTGTGTTCCTGAAAAGTTAAATTTTTATTAGAGTTATCTGGCGTAAAATCGATATCTATTTGCTCAGTTTCAGGTTCCGGTTTGAAGTCATTATTTCCATCAGCAGATATTCTGTTGTAGTACATCTTATCTATTATTCGTACATCTCTGCTGATAATAATGTCATTCTTCTCTGGAATATATATTCTGAAGCCTTTTGCATTTCTTGCATATCCTATAAATACGCCTTCCACAGCTTTGGCTGTCAACTTTCCTCTTCGGGTTTTGTTTAGCGCAAAAGCTTTGTGTCCGAATACATGTAGGTGATTTCCTGATGGTATTCTTCCTACCCACTTTTCATAGGGTGAGCTTCCTCGTAGAGCTCTTGCTGGGCTACGATTTATCAAATAGTTGGCAGTATTCACCGCCTCTGCCCATAGATATTGTGGGACGTTGGAATCTATCATTAAGCATCTTGCTTTATCCATCAATGATCTGTTTTTTCTTTCACTGCAGCCATTCTGCTGTGCAGTGTAGGGTGCGGTCAACCTTCGGTTTATTCCATAGTGTTTGAGTAAATTGTCAAACTCCTTTGACCTGTATTCACCTCCATTGTCAGATTGAAGATTCTGTATTTTCTTCTTATGGAACAGTTCAACATTATTCTTATATTCCTTGAACTTCTCGATTACTTCACTCTTTTCCTTTATGAAGTATACACAGCAGTAACGAGTGTAGTCGTCTATGAATGTGACGTAATATTTTGATCCGGCTAATGATTCATGTTCGAAAGGGCCGCAAACGTCACTGTGAATTATTTGTAGAACTTCGGTAGACATTATTTCTCCATGACTTTGAAATGGTAGCGTGGACATTTTTCCTTTGATGCAGGTTTCACATGTTTCAAGTGTTTTTTCTTTGAAATTTAGTCCTCTCATCATTTCATTGTTCAGCATTAGTTTCAGGTCTCTTTCATTGACATGACCCAACTTTTTATGCCATTTCATGATTTCACTTTCAGCTCTAGGCGTGAAGTTTGCTGTCTCCGTTGGCTCATCAAATTCAAAATAATATAATCCGTTCATTCTTTTAGCTTTCATGACGACACTATCATTTTTAATTACGCTGGCTTGGTTTCTTTCAAATAATACTTTCAAACCATGATCAGTTATTTTGCTGACTGACATTAGGTTATTTGCCAAATCTGGTACGTACAGTGTATCAGCTAGATCATATTTGCAGTCGTCGGTGTAGAATGTGACTTTCCCTTTTCCATGAACTTCCGCAGTATGCTTCTCTGAAGCTAATCTTAGCGTGTCTGAAGCTGGATTCAATTCTGAGAATAATTCTTTGTCACCTGTCATATGCGACGTACATCCACTGTCAAAACAAAACGATCTGCTTTTGTTCTTTCTTGACATTTCAGTTGTCAAGCAAATATTATTCGATTTTTCTTGACTTTTCTTGACAATTTTCTTGGATTTGTTCTTTGACCAACAATCCTGTGTTGAATGCCCTTTTTTGTTACAGTTCTTGCACCATAATCCTTCTTTTTTCGGTTTGACATAAAATGCCTCTGAAGTCTGGGGTTCATTTTGCCTCCTTGCTTCATATTCTTCCACTATTTTTACTTTAAGGGTTTCTGGATTAGGCAGGACATCTCTCGACTCAATAGCCGTTCTAAAGCTGTCAAAATTTGTAGGCAAACTGTACAACATCATTATGCTTAGCAATTCATGATGAATTTTGACATCCATGTCTTCAAGTTTACTCACAACGTCCATAAAATTATTCAGATGATCTCTTACATCTTCTTGAGCTGTCATCTTCTTCAGGACTAGTTGTTTTAATAGGGTAGCTTTTCTTGCTGGCCCTGAACTTTGATGGACTGACTTTAATACATCCCATACCTCCTTAGCCGTTTTACAGCCTTTGACTTGTTTGAGTTCAGGTGGAGATATGAGTAACAAAAGCTCTGACCTTGCCTTTAAGTCTTCCTTGTTGAAAGTACTCTTTTCAGCAGCAGTCGCACTCTCGGCTAACGTTTTCTCGCCACTTGCGTATTCCCACAAATCACTTTTAATGAGAATCGCTTGTGCTTGTAAGCACCACGTATCGTAGTTCGATTTACTTAACGGTTCGATGCTTCGAAAACTTGCCATTTTGTTTTCTCACTTTTTAGTTTTATTTCTGCTCTTACATTTTCCCAAACGCTCTGCTACCACTGATAGAGGAATGATTAAGGAAATTGGGAGAAGGCAATACGATGTTTCGAGCTAATAGAAAATAAAACGTAAAATTTAGTACATGTTTGTTTATGTCTGAGAAAACACAATAATAAGTCATACAATAGAACGTGTCACCTATTTTATAGTATTTTCATTTAAATACGTCCATAGACAAGATTAGTTCGACGAGGTCACATCACACCTTCCAACATCTAACAACATTGTTATTTTACTTTGTACGAAACATATTGAAGAATTATAATACAATCGAATTCCCTCGTACCTATAATTCGATGCCTTACAAAAGGTTGTCTATTTCCGAAGCAATGAAAGCTCGTGTCTACTAACTCACAATACCTAGCATTCACAATTACAATTCGTTCCCATAGACGTTTTGCATTCATCGTTCCTACGTCTTATATTTCTGGTCTGTGGTATAAGTTAAAAGATTAGAGAATACCTAATAGTAAAGTTATTCCTTAACGCGTATATACCTACACTGCAGATATGCTTTAGTAATTGTAACAACACCCCTACTTGCTTTTTAACGCAATGAGTCCTACCATCCAAAACATAATATAGAATTTGAACAAGCAATTCCGATTCTAAATTTTAATTTTTAATTAATAATTTTCAATTTTTGTTTTTTTTCGTATATTGTGAATAAATGAATCTGAATCTTAAATTTATTTGTTCTATAATCAAACGAAGCAAATCAACTGCAACTCTGACACTTCGAAATTAACTTATTTTCCATTGGCCATAATGTTATTTAGGTCGTTTCACGGGATCTCTGGAGTGCACTGTGGTTCAGCTTGTATGGAGAAAGTGTCAATGTTAAATTTCTCGGAAATTTATGTTTTACAAAAATTAAAATTATTTGAAAGTAATACCAATAAATACGATATTGCTCACAAAATTTCAAAACGAATTAATTATTGACAAGTGTGTGCAGAGGAAAACTGCCGTAAATCCAGACATACGAAAATTATTTTGTCGAAGCTGAAGCAGAGACCTTCGTTTGAATCGGTCAAATTAAAATGTATTATTGCATATATTATCGTCGCTACATCCTTATACATATATAACCTCACATTTCATTCGCTTATCTCGCGTGACTCAGCAAAAAATGTGCCCATGAATGGCATTCAAGCTCGCGTCATCGTTACGCCGTCATTACCTGCCTCGAAATACGCGGGAATGACAAAGGCCGTGATCAAACTGGAGGTCTATTTTTATACGGCGCTTCCAATACGATAAAAAATATTGTTAAGTTACTAATAAACAGAAACTTACGAAAATACTTGGAAAAAAACCTACTTACGATATTGTAATAGTAAATTACTTACTTAGGGAGGTAAAACAAAGATTGTCTCCAGATCGCCAGGTATTTGACGCCCGAGCCGAAAGCAAAGAGATAAATATGCGTCCTGTGGCTTTCTTTACTACCGCTCTTGGTAAGTACAAAATTGTATGTATGCGCCTGGCCAGGAAGGGTAATTAACCACACGCGTAGCGGGCAGCTATCTCCACTCCAGGTGTGACGTTTTTTAAATACAAAAAACTTAAAAAAGGACGGAATTTGACCATAGACAATTATGACGTCATTAGTTACACAAACTTAATAGTAATTGAGCGACATTTTCTGATTTTGACTACGGTGAAATACCGTTTCACGTAGAGTCCAGGAGGGATGGATCATCTTATGCATCTTAACTGAGAACTTGTTTACAACGGCTGACGTTTTAGCATAAACAACCTCCTTAACTTGGCCGGGTAATCGTTTAGTTTGCTACAACAAATTATACCTAGGTATGTCTCTCTTTGTCGCTCAGTATTACTATTTATATAGTCTCGCTCGGTAGTGGTATTATTATTTGATGTCTACTATGGTTACTCTGAGGCTCTCGCGTACCTAATGTCATTCTATAGTACCTACAAGACACCACCACAGTTTATACTTCTTGTTCCACTCACTTCATTTACGCATTACTCACTTAAGGGGAGGTATCCCCAACGCAAATGTCTCGCTCTAACACGCGTGAGTTTACAATTGACCATCCCGCTCTCTACGCAAGCTCTGCGCGCAGTTTTGTAAATATTTAGCTATAGTCATTAAGCCAATCATTTTATCAAAGGAAACCCTGCGAATTTGTCTATAACTATTTACGATCTTTAATTGAGTACAAAAATTAAATGTTAAATATCAGTAATATAGCCGTAGTATTGAAAAAACATTCCAAAAAGGGGTAACTTCGCGATTTTTTTCTATCGAGTGAAATTCATCAGGTCATGTAAATGATTGCGATTTTGACTAGACAATATCCTTATGTAACACATATTTTTTTTTTAGATTTTAAGACACTATATTCTATGTCTCAGATGGTTTTTAAAAACTCAAAAGTGGTAATACACGGCCTTAATTGCCAGTGTACCATCACCTTTACAGTAATGTCGTAGGCGGCAATGAGCGTGCCCCTTTTATCTACGACAATTGTGGAATGTCACTCCATTTGATCGAGAAATTGCAGTGGGGTGGTAAGCGTAGAATTAAAGATTACGTACGTACTGGAAAGTGCTGTCTTTTCTTTTATACTACGACGGTGGCAAACAAGCATACGGTCCACCTGATGGTAAGCGGACACCGCAGCCTATAGACGCTCGCAACTCCAAAGGAGTCACGTGCGCGTTACCGACCCTTTATAAAATTTGAGGATGCACTGTGGTGACAGCAGAAGGGACCAATTTAGCTCCCTCACTCTCAACACAGTGCAACCTCGGGAGCTCTGGCAACCTTGCTCGCCTCCAGGAACACAACACTACATACCTGAGTATATAATGTTATTATGGCTGTGGTCTTCTGCAAGGCGGAGGTACTTCCTCAGTTGGGCTGCTCCAAATTCGAGCAAGATGACATTTTGCTGTGCCCTACCTCTCCGAAGTCTCCAATAATAGCAGAAGTTTTTTTCAAAACCTACATGGTCGTGCGTGCCAAACAGAAATGTTTGAAAATATTATAGTTTTTCACAGGATGATAATGTGGTTTGACCTAGCCCTCGACGGCCCCGCGGTTGACCCAATAAGCGATGGCTGAATGTCGTAAAGGCCGACATGAGCAAGAACGAGCTCACTAAAGAGGACGCCCAAGATCGTGCAAAGTGGAGAAATGCGAGCCGGGAAACGGACCATGGCAGGAGCCGGTATAACGCTAGATAGAAGAAGAAGAATTTGGTTTGATACAGGAGAGGTAGGGCACAGCAAAATGTCATCTTGCTCGAATTTGGAGCAGCCCAACTGGGGAAGTACCTGCGCCTTGCAGAATACCACAGCCATAATAACATTATATACAGCAAGGTGAGCAAGGTTGCCAGAGCTCCCGAGGTTGCACTGTGTTAATAGTCAGGGGGGTAAAATGGTACCTTCTGCTGTCAACACAGTGCATCCTCAAATTTTATAAAGGGTCGGCGACGCGCACGTTACTCTTTTGGAGTTGCGAGCGTCTATAGGCTGCGGTGTCCGTTTACCATCAGGTGGACCGTAACTTGTTTGCCACCGTCGTAGTATGAAAAAAAATACCGAACCGATTGACCAAACGGCCTGGAGAGCAATAGTTGATAGAGTCGAGTTTTATTTTTAACGAGGCAGGTACAGTCAGCATCAAAAATATATACGCATAATGTAGACCTCGAAAGTATTTATTACAATGGAATACTAAACTTTTGGCCTCTTCATCATCATCAGCCTATATACGTCCCACTGCTGGGCACAGGCCTCCTCTCATAGATGAGAGGGATTGGGCAGTAGTCCCCACGCTGGCCCAGAGCGGGTTGGGGACTTCACATACAACTTTGAATTTCTTCGCGGATGTATGCAGGTTTCCTCACGATGTTTTCCTTCACCGAAAAGCTAACGGTAAATATCAAATGATATTCCGTACATAAGTTCCGAAAAACTCATTGGTACGAGCTGGGATTCGAACCCACGACCGCCGCTTGACAGCCGCATGCTTGAACCACTGGGCTAGGGCTCTTCATATGCGTAGCTAAAGTAGGTTTTTGATGCTGACTGTAAGAATTTCTCAAAGCCCTTTCCAGTAATAAGTGTTCATTATTTCCGTGGTATTGAGTGCCGATGCTCAATGTTTGTTACATGGTTGAGTGGAGACGAAAATAACATATGTTTTGCACGGATGGAGGATTTATCTCAGAACATGTTCATTTAGAGAATTTATTTAGTAAATCTGAAAACTGTGTAAAAGTTATATTATACTAGGTTTCGCTCCGCATGTACTAAATGTACTAAGAGCAGAAACTTTACGGAATAGTTCGCTCTAGTACAGTGTTGGGAACTAGGTCTTTTTAGGTCTTAGTACATGTACTACACAAGCCTATTTTGTAGTGAGTTGTATGACGTACTCTCATTATTGCCATATGTAAGCTGTTTGTAGCGACACTAATTAAACCTAAAGCTAATGTTCAGTATTCATTCGTCAGAATATAGCACAATGGTATTACGCTCTGCTTGAATCATCATACAAGTTAGATAGTTAGAGTTACAGTCTAGTCTAACTCCTCGCTAAGTCACGCTATCTAGGAACTTCGAGAGCTAACATTTCAACGCGTCCTTAGTTATGCTACGATCATAGCAGAAGTTTGTTAAGCTGTGACGTAGCTTATTAAAATGGCAATATATGAAAGGTAGTTTAGGAGGAGGGGGGGAGGGTTAGGATTTGAGTAACATACAGATGCTGTTACATAAACACAGAATAGTAATAGTACATTACTTAACAAGGGCGGTAAAACAAAGAATGTCTCAGATCGCAGGTATTTGACGCCCGAGCCGAAGGCAAGGGCGATAAATATGCGATCTGAGGCTTTCTTTATTACCGCCCGTGTTAAGTACAAAATGTTATGTCACCCCCTGGCCAGGAAGTGGGATTTCCCGCGCGCGGAGCGTGCGGTAATTGCCGCTTTATGGCCAGATGTGACATAAAATAGTATTACATACAGAACGGACACGAACCCCCCGCACCTCGTCCCTGAGAGACCAGCCTGGTGCCGTCGCGCCTCGCGATACGTCCGCGCCACGCGCTACGCACCCGCGCAAACAATTGACGCGTGTACTACCGTCAGCGCACGCACACATGCTTACCCACAGCACAGCGCTTACGTTCCTTCGCGTATCACAGGTGTGACTTAACGTGTCAAAGTAATTCATAGTTTTGATGGTAATTTGCATTTGCCATCGCAATGACAACCAAGTTTAAGGGGGTTTTTAATAGGGAATAAAAAATATTACTATTTTAGCATTACGATAGAATTACGATTACGGGATATTTACCATGTATATTTATGTTAAGAGTTCCCGATATTTCGGCACTCTTGCAAGCGCCATTATTATATTTACTGAAGTGCTGCGAGTTTTGGTTGTAGTCTACCCATACAGCATAGCGATCTACCCTCTTCTTGGTTTGCTTTTTAGGGTTCCGTACCCACAGGGTAAAACGGGACCCTACTACTAAGGCTCCGCTGTCCGTCTGTCCGTCTGTCACCAGGCTGTATCTCAAAAACCGTGATAGTTAGACAGTTGAAATTTTCACAGATGATGTATTTCTGTTGCCGCTATTAACAAAAAAATACTAAAAAACAGAAAAAAAATTTTAACGGGGCTCCTATACAACAAACATGATTTTTTTGCCTTTCTTATAGATATGGGACGGAACCCTTGGTGCGCGAGTCTGACTCGCACTTGGCCGGTTTTTTTCGCAGAGTGTCACCGTCGCTACTACTGTCCGCCTTCTCATTTGAAACTCGAACACAATCACGACGACACCACACTTACAGTATCAATACGCGAGTTCTTTCCGGAAACAAGTCTCTTTTTCGCAAGTTTGCAAATCAAAAGCTATATTAATATATTATTTATAGTACTATTTTGTTAATGCATTCTCAAATATGAATATTCAATTTTATTTTATAATTGGTCTGAAGTGTATTTTTGTTTTCATATTGTGTCTTCTTTTTTTCTATTATTTTGCTCTAAAACAACTGCAACAAAAAACCTATTTCGAAAATTAAAATCTGTATGTAGGTAGTCCACTCAAGCCTGTCCAATTTTTCCCCCTTTAATTTTATTATTTCTACGCGAACCTCCGTAACCAACTATCCAGGTCAAAATAATGCTGAAATTAATGGAAACCTTTCTGGTAGCAGCCAAGTGAAAGGGCAGAGTTTATCTCCTATTTGACCCTCCATTAGGCGAGCCTAAACGGGGCCTGAGTTCGGTTCATCTGATTGATATCCTAATTGCATTTCAATGTATTGAGGTAAATGTGTCTGTGAATGACACTGACATGGCATTTTCAATCTATTGTCATGATGACAGAGGTGATTAATAGGTGTCATTTATTAGGCAATTAGGTGTCGAAAACTAAACGACGTGACGTTTACCTCACTATTCTCGTTGTGACATGTTAAAAGACGTAGTAACGCCAAAAATGGTCTTTTTGAAAGCTAAAGAACTTAAATAAACCAGCGAATAATTCTGAAATATATAATTATGTTTCTGTGTTTTTGACTGCAATAGTCTCTGCGCCATCTCAGTACCTACTGAGTTTTATATTTCCATTTTCCACTACACAAAGGTTGTCCTAGAGAGATCTCTTTTAAGCGATAATACCGATTTAATGATTAGTGGCCAAACAAAAATATCGCTCCACCTTAATCAAAAAAGTGTTACGTTTTATGTATATCAATGCAAAATTTATAGCAGTTGTAATTCCAATTAATGTCTCAAACTTACGTCTATCACAAGTTTCACGATTACGGTGACAAATTCTTAAGACGACAAAGAAGGGTTTCATGAGATGACACTATTGTTCCACATATACTCCGCCGATTTCCTCTACGTTTCAAAAATTCACAATCAAACCGCATTCAATGAAGCTATACAACCCTGTCTCCTCAACTAATTCGAGCCATTCATTAGCTTTACCTACGTTATCAGACAGGTTGTTAGAGCGGCAAGGTTCCATTACCTATGTCCCGATTACGCTTCGCCTTTGACACACATTATTAATTTGGCGATATTAATTACCCGCAAGGTTCGGTTTGATTAATTACGGGAATAGAGAATATTGAGGCGCAGAAAAGCGAGTAGAATGTGTTTTCTGACGTTTTCAAACTTAAATAACTTAAATATAGAAGATTTTGCAAAGTCTAGAGCATCGCCGAAAAGTTGCCAGTCTTTCGGTTTTCTACCGGTTGCATTTCGGGGAGTGTGCTGAGGAATTACACAACTTAATTCCTCCCGCCCCTTTCTACCATCGGACGAGCAGGGATACGGCAAGGCGACACCGTTTTACGGTAGCAGTTCCTAAAACTCGCACGAAGCGTTTTGCTTCCACTTTTATCGTGAGAACAGCCAAGCTGTGGAACTCCTTGCCGGATTCCTTGTTCCCTGTAAACTACAACCTTTCGGTCTTCAAGGCGAGAGTGAATCGGTATTTGCTAGGTAAGCGCGTTCCATCCTAAACCGCAATATCGCTTACCATCAGGTGATTTGTGGCCAAGCGCAAAACTATATCGAATAAAAAAAAAATTTTTTTAGGGTAAACCTGGCGAGCATAATTTTGTGAGTTGTGAGCCGCGTAATTTCTGCCGAGGCCATACTTGTGATGCTAACCGAAAGTTTCGGTGAATGCCGCAAGTATGGCTGCGGCAGAAATTACGCGGCTGACAACTCGCAAAATTACGCTCGTCTGGCCACACCCAACTAATACTTATATTTACGGAGAGGGTGGTATATTGACTCCTGAGTGTGTGTGAAGCACTAGAGTCTGCTATAGAAACCCGAACCTAGCGAGTGATTTTAATGTAGAATAATTTTGCTACTGAGTTGCATATATACTCTTTTCATACCAGTTATTCAGAAGAGTCATTATTGCTTTTAATGAGGAAAGTAACTACTTTTATCCCTCATTTGAGGGTAACAATGACACCTTTTTTGAATGAAAGTTGCGCAAAAAACATAAAATAGCTTAAGTGGAACAGCTGTCAGTGATTTTTTTAATTATAGCGAAAATCAGTAAAACGGAAGAAATAGAATTATATATAGCTTTGAGTTACAATTGTATTTTACAAGTAGTAAGGTCAAGGACCCAGAGAGCAAATGCAACTTATGTTCGATCACTGCCTGAGAAATATTCGAGGAATAAAAAGGTTTGCCAATTTTCGACTTTATTTTAAAGACGCTAAGATTGATAATCTGACGAACATTTCATTCCGCGACTGCACTTGCAAATAGAACTGAATTAAACTGCGCTATCATATCAACCGTTTCTCCGTACGTTCAAAAACAGAACCCGCATTGTCAGCCGCCACAATACTCAACTGCCTGTTATTACCTGACGAACAAAAAGCGAATGGGGCCACCAGTATGGCACACCGTAGGACGGGCAATCAGTTACGCACACTACAAACCGAACCGAAAAGACTTAAGCGCCTCAAACGTCAATGCACTAAGGACATTTTTCTACTAG
This sequence comes from Cenopis cana, assembly GCA_951800055.1. NCBI lineage: Eukaryota > Metazoa > Arthropoda > Insecta > Lepidoptera > Tortricidae > Cenopis > Cenopis cana. The sequence continues at coordinate 15,147,642 of OX637489.1, forward strand.
TGATGTATACCTGAAATACTCTTCAGGCATTTTGTTATGAGTTACAAAATGCGAGAGATGCTTTTGGCAGGTGGGATGGAAAAATTGTGGGAATACTTAGTTTAGTTTGTATGTTACAGATGCTGGATTGTTTTGTTATAAACACGCTGGTCAAAGTAATTAATGTAATACGGTACCTACGGTTTTTTGATCTTTTAGACTTGTCCAGTTGGATTAGTAACGGTCAAGATACAGGGTTTCAGAGACTGAAATAATAAGACGTGATGAATATCCTTAATGGTAACAATGAAAGAATTTGAAAATATGATTTTGATTGTCTCATGCCATCTTCTATACTCAATAAAAACATATAAAGTGCTTGTGTACTTTTCCCGCGACTTCGCCTGCGTAAACTTCCACTCCCCATTTTAACCCGCCAAGGGAAATTTTCGGGATAAAAAGTATCCTATATATTAAACCAGGTTATAAACTCGTTGTATACCAAGCATAGTCATAATCCGTTCAGCCGTTTTTGCGTGATTGAGTAACAAACATTCAAACATCCCAACATCAAAAAATCTTTTTCATTTAAGATTAGTAGTTAAGTTGGAAATGTAACATATATATTATTTTTGAAATAAACAGCTTAAATTTTAAATTTTTTTTTTTTTTTTATCCAAATATCAACATAAACATTCATCAATAATGGTGAGGTACTCTCTACCTACTCATTTTATAAACAAGGTTAAAAAAATTGTTCCCAATTTGTAGCAACTGCTAAATTATTATCATAGTTTCTACTGGAAAATCATCCCTTAGTTTTGGCCAGTTCATCACTATGTTCAAAAGTTTACACACCACGATACTCTTGACGAGACACTCGTTGATTCTTTATTATCGTCTTGACAGAAAAACTCCTTTCATCATCCCACAATGCCCAGAGTCCTGCGCCACCCGCATCTAGCGCACTCCCGCGACCTTTACCAGGTCATCAGTCCACCTTGTCCGCTCGAGAATCTTTCGCCCCCAACGGCCAGCGGTTCTACGTGCAATGTGCCCCGCCCGCTGCCACTTATCGATTCGAAGGACTATACATATACTTTGTTTCTGCTACGGATGGCCTCATTTCTGATGCGTGGCCTCCTCTTCCAAACTCACGACAGCCTTCTCCATTGCCCTCTCAGTGAGGTTTGAGCCTTCTTATGAGGCCCATGGTGAGCCATACCATAGGGGTCGTGAAGGAAACCCGGGCATAGAATACGGCTACGGTATCCTTTGCCTATCGTAGAAGGGGATCTTCGGGGTCATAGACGGTCGTAGTTGGGGGCTACGATCGTCCATAAAAACATGGCGGTACCCATACCCACCCACTGGAGCGTTCCATGGGAGACCCCAGAGCCGTCCGAAATGGGTTGAGGAGGACAATCGGGGGGTTTTTAGTCCGTGCAAGTCCGAAATAAGCTGCGCGCTGCCCCCACGGTGCGGGGGTATCCATTAATTACGGATGTCATCACTGGCAACACACACTGGTCAAAGACTCACATCTTGAGACACTGCGGAATATTAGACGAAAACTCCTTTACTACAACCCAAAGCAACTTTCTGAATGTCACGTCACCTAATCAGTCTACCTAACTTCATAAAGCTTTTCTGTTTGCATAAACGACTCGGCGACTTGATTAATACGAGTAAAAAGGCCATGAATAGACAAGTCGGTATTAAAAGTTTTTGTGTTCGTAGTTCGGCTTATGGAGAAACTTTTTGCTGATCATAGTTTTACTTTACCCTTTATCTGATAAAGTAATAATTGTTAAATTGTTGAGAAATGAACAAAACCTATTTTCGTATGAATAAAGGCACGACACCGGTCTATCGGTGTGAGCCGCCCGCCGGTGACCTTGAAACGTCACTCTATTGCGTAGGGTTACGCATGATACCATTTTACATTACTTACTTATTAGCAGATGGTTATCGTCGCCGTTTTGGCGAGAGTCACACCATTTATTTTTGCTAAATAGTATTATTCAATATTTCGTTGTTAATTTATCCTTTCACTGACATTGGCAAAGGCCCTCGAGCCTGCCATTTCTCTTTTATAATAATAATACTTATTAGCACGAAAGATCAGTATAAGTGACAGTTTAATGTAACTATGACAAATTACTTTTTTAAAACCCAAACCGACTTCTGACGGTGTCTGTCTCGTTGACTTGTGTGTTGACAGATGAATGAAACGAAACGTAAATAAATAAATAAATTGTAGCCTTCTCATTTAAAAATGTACATAAGTAAATGTAATTTATGTCATATTTTCTTATTTTCAATTAACAGTATATAAAGAAAACATGAAATAATGGTTTTAATATTTATTGACGTTATTTGAAGCTTTTACCGCAGAACGTGCCTGATAAAAAAACTCGTTTAAATATCATGTGTCATTCTTTCTAATGCCAAAACAATACAAGGAATAGATATAGATGCGAGTTGTGCCAGATTGAGCCCCTGCGACTTGCCCGTCCGAGGTCTGTTTTCCACACACCGCGCGCCCCTCGCGCGCCCCCGCTCGCGTCCGGACACGCACACATAGCCGCGAGACGGGTTTACAGCACACATGCTTCGGTGTCGCTTCTTGTTACGTTAGTATATATATTCTTTGGTATGAACTTATTGTTTTAAGAACATTTTAAACACAAAACAAACAATAGTAACCTACAGACGAAAAACCGGCCAAGTGGAAGTCGGACCTCTCACATTTAGGGTTCCGAACCAACCTCAAAATTAGTAATTAGGTTTTTGTCTGAAAAATAAGAAAATTTTAAAGAAGAAATCTAATTTGTCAATGTCTGTATTTGTTGGTAAAATATACGTAACAGTAAACATTGTCACCCAATTTAAAGTTCATAAGTCAATAGTAAGCTGAAAAAACTCCTTGTAACAAAATTTTGTAAAAAAAGCTGACTTTAAGTATAATTATACATAAATTTAAACTAACGTGAGACATAAGTAGTTACACTTAATAAGAGAATAATGGTGAGGGTCAACCATTAATTTCTCATTAAAGCTGACTTTGGTGGTTTCTCATTTCTTCGTTTTCCAATATTACTCAAGACCTCTAAGCAAAGATACTCCACTCGATGGGATAGGATAAAAAAAAATTCGTGCCCCCTGTTTAGGGCTTTGGGTTGACAAGATACTTACACTCTGAAAATTTGAAGACTATAGCTCCAACCGTTTGCCTGTAAAGCTGTGTGACAAACGACGGACGGACAGACGGACGCGTGAGTGACAGCAATAGGGTTCCGTTTGAACCCTTCGGGCACGGAACCCTAAAAAGGCACAACCTATAAACACACTAGTTATACCCTCAGCGAATAATTTGAATAAGTACTAGTTTTAATTAATTATATGGTATCATCGGTTTACCGATTTTATTCTGTAGCGAGTCCCCAGAGTAGCATACGTTAATTAAAATTAACATTTTGCCGCCGCATATCATATTACTAGACTAGATAAAACGAATACTCGTCAGAACTTTATTACATCTTAAATCGTTAAATATTTATGAATAGTGGTATATGAATATCAAGTTGTTTTAAGCAATAAAAATTCTCAAACCTATTACATTCTACTCGATATAAATATTCTCTCATGTACCTACTTAGAACGTGAATGCTAAAGATTTGCGAATTTGCATTGAATAAATAAGCTGGCCTCATTATACAAGGGCTTATCTAGGTTAGTGGAAATTTTAGCGATGGCAATATATATAAATATAAATGTTGTGTAAGGATGCACTATGTCAGTTGGAGGACGATTGCCGCGGAGTAAAAAGGCCGCGATATACGGGAGATGTTTTATTATCGTTGGCTAATCGTACACTGAGTGGTTTGTGCAGCTTATACTTAACATTACAGATTAGTTGCATCGATACGCGTGCGGGGTTAATAACTTTATTTGGGGCTAGTGCAAAGTACACGTGCATCGTTGCAGAAATTAATGTACATATTTGTACAAATGTAATAAAAGAAGAAATTAATTTTATTTACATCAGTAGCTACAATGTTTATTTCACGACTGAAAAGACTAAATCAATAAATACAAACTTAAAACTAAAAAATAATAATCTAAAATATAGAGCCCCCGCGGCATAGTGTCAAAGATGCTGCTTACATTTATCTGACAGATGCGTGTGCCATTTCCCGCTGTATAGTGTAGACAAAAATAAATACAATTTATTCAACGCATCTGTCAGATAAATGTAAGCTCTCGCTTTTTCTATCATTTGAATTCAGAAAAAGACGCACATAATTTTAAAAGACGGATAATTATATATTTAGAACGTGACAGTAGGTACTTTACAAATGTCCTTACCTCATATTAAGATTGAAATATGACCCAAATAAATGGAATGACTTGATGTCCTCGAAATGGGACGCGCAAATGTCAGGACGATAATATATCACTGGACATTCTGGACTTGCCAAATGATACATACATTTGAGGAAATTATTCTGCTGATTATACGAGTATTAGTATTTTTAGGGTTCCGTAGCCAGAATGGCAAAATAAAAAAGGCCTTATAGATTCGTCATGTCTGTCTGTCTGTCTGTCCGTCCGTATGTCACAGCCGGTTTACTCGGAGACTATAAGTATTTAGCTTGCTTCATCCATCTAGTTTTAAGATCGCTTTACATTGATTGGTTATTAGATAATAATTATAATCCAATTGTCGATTGTTGGATGTCGAACGTTAATACGATATCCGATCCAGTGACTCTTTTTTAGGGTTCCGTAGCCAGAATGGCTAAAACGGAACCCTAATAGTTTCGTCATGTCTGTCTCTCTGTCTTTCCGTATGTCACATCTGATTTACTCGGAGACTATAAGGCGACTTCCTGATTTGTCGGTGCGGAGGCAGTACGATATGAGAAAAGTGTCAAATGTCAGTGTCAGCTGTCAGTCGACGCGATACCATTTTTTACTACGCCCCTACATTTAAATGAGTACTTCCTGACTGGCGCGGGAAGCGCGGTAGCGGGACGATGCGAAGGCGGTACTGCTACGCTTTTGCGCATGATATTACTAGTGCGCAAACGTAATACTGACAGTATTATGTCAAGTGAGAATCTTTGCGACGTCAGTACGTTTATGTCAAAGAAGAAAATGTCACATATCGATCCCGCCCCGCCAAGTCAGGAAGTCACCTAAGTAGGTAATACAATTGTGAAATTTGGTAGAAATTTGGATACGCTATTTAAAAGTGATGAGTGAAATTAGGAAATAATTATTTTAGGGGGGGGGGGGGGGGGTAATCCATGTAACCGGGGGATGTTTTTTTTTTCAATGCTGGTAGTTGTAAGAGGTATTTTAGGATTACGCTTTTAAAAATAATATAGAGATTAGGTCAGGTTAGGTTAGCTATATAGGTTTTTCATTTAAGTCAATCGTTGGTGAGATATTAGCTGCCAAAGTCGTACAAAATTTTACAAACTTTACAAACCCCCTCTAATTTACAAACTATGAAAGTAAAAATTCTAAAAAAAATTGAAGAGGTGTAGATTAATAAGTACTTTCAACGCTTTTTGGTTTAAACAAGATGGGATTGAGGGTTTTTGAGTTATCACTAAAAAACTATCTTGCCCAAACAAAAGGACGTAGCTGGCGTGACTTTTCTATGAAGATATGACCTTTTTTGATTCAAGGTATTAAATAGTGTTTTTAAAAGTGGACTGCTAGGTGTCGGCACGGAGCCCTTCAAGGTGCATGATCTGATACGCACTTGGCCGGTTTGTTATCTTGCAACTTGTATAATGTATAGGCTAGTGCTTTATAGAAAAAAAAACAGAGTAAAGTTTTAGAATATATTATGAGCATTATGATGTGCAGAATTTATAAAACCTCAAGTTGGCAACGTGCTTGTGTATCTTCTGGAGTCGCAGGCGTTCATAGGCTGCGGTATTTGCTTACCATAAGGCCATACGTCATTTTATAAAAAAATGGCCAGTATCCTTATCAGTATCCTTCAGTATCCTTTGTTGTTTTAATAAAGATCCGACACTGCCGCATGTCCTGGCCAAGTTTTGTCCATCCGAGCTAGCAATTATCAAGCTTTGAGGCGCCTTTGTCAAATCTTTGTCATTTTTAGAGCAGCCACTAATCAAAGAGGGAAGGATGGGAAACGACCCATCCGCTGCGAATTGGGGCAGCAAAGTAAGTCGGTAAGCTCAGTGTCGGAGCTGTGCAAAATCCGTCTAGCTTGCTTACTCTCGCGACGTGGTGGATTGTGTGAAAGTGACAAAGATACTTAATGGAACTGTAATTGTAAGAATTGACGCCGACTATGCTGAATCGGAACACTTTTTGCTTGCTGCTGGTTATGTCGCAGTGTCGCATTCGAGCTAAATTCTTTTTTTGCTTGGATTTACGGATAATATACACCGTGTTTTATTATTTCCGTCAAACTCGACTTGTTGCTTGGTACATCAAAAGCCACCTGTTATATCGTTTTTAGTTGGTTTAATCCAAATTCTTTTTTTTGACTGAATATTAATAAATATTAAATTGTGTCTCAGTGGAGCAAAATGATATTATATTTTCGGCGACGACGGTATTTTGAATTGAATTCTGTGTGAGGCGAAAGATTCTGTAATAGAACCCTGCGATGGATCCTAAAGTAAAATCTTGAGCGAAGTGAGGGACTCAAGTGTTTACGCCCTAGATGAAAAAAAACGCTAGGTACCATGTGAAACATACTGCTATTCACACCGCCTAATATTGCTCATCATCATCATTTTCAGCCCGTAATCGTCTAATGCTCAGCATAGGCTTCTCTTCGGGTACGCCTAATATTGCTACCGACTCGACTTGCAAATACCCACTGCTTTTGACACCTTCTATGAAGGTGTGAGGAAAAAAGTCATTGTTGCCCTCAAATGAGGGAAGAAAAGTACGATTTGACGAGATGAGAACAATGACTCTTTTCTGAATAGCAGGTGTGAAAATATTTTATCTAACGTAAAATGCTGCTTCAATGTAATATATATTTTAAACGTGGCCAGTATAGTACCGCAGTGTACATTACCGGACTTTTGCTCATTCAAAATGCATAACCCTCTTTCAGCTACACTAGGGTAAATAACTATACCGGCTTAAGCTAACCTTTCAGATTCAAAATTAAATTATACGCGCTCTATAGCTGTACTAAAAAGGTTCTGTTCTCCACATAAATACATAATCCTCTACTTGGTGCGTGGGTGTGTGCGGAAACGGGAAATACTTGTTGAAAAAATACTAGGTACACATTTTTAGCTTAAGAACTTTTCTTTTATCAGCAATACGCTAATTGTCATTTTTTTATGGCGCCAACTATTCTACGAGTACAATAATATATGCCATTATATTATACAGGTTTCAGTACCCTTACCTTGAGTTTGCATTACCGTACTCGCTAGTGACTGCGTAAACGATTTAGTATGGCGATTCTTAGTCTAATGCGTAACCGCCAGAGCCACTGTACTTTTGTCCGTACTAAATAAATAGTTTACGTAGTCGCTAGCGATTACGGTAAAGCAAACATTTCAAACTCATGGTAAGGGTAACTGGGGCCGTTAGCGACAAGCTGAGTCTGTCACTTAGTTTTTCTTTTGTCGTGCTCTAAATTTGTAGAGACATTTGATTCTCTTGTCCCGAATTCTTCGTAACTGATATTCATACCACTCGTTGTAAGAAATCAGTTAGTAAAATAATTATAGCGTCTGAACTTAAGCGCGCCCCTCAGTTTATAAATTTCATATTCTTATTTTATCAGAGAGCCAAAATACCTACTCTCTTTAATACATCGTATTCCAACCGCACTAAAATACTTGTTGAAATACTTGATCCAAAAATATCTCGCTTTCTGACCTGCGTACCAGCAAATCGATAAGACATAAGTTATTTAAGACCAGCATAAGAACGCAAATGTCGTTCGGCGCTGTCTTTTTTGTAAGTTAAGCCTTGCGAGGGTGACAGATGGCGAATAGAACATCGATCAAAGTTTTTATTTGTCATATTTCAAAAGGGGTCCTGGTGATACCTAAATACCTCATTACTATGTTTTTTGAGAAGAAAAAATGTGCTGAATTCCAGTTAATGAATACAGACGGACGGATGGACGGATGGACGTGTAAGTGACAGCAATAAGGTTTCGTTTTGACCCTTCAGGTACGGTACCCTAAAAAATCATAATATTATCGAGCTCCAGCTTCTTCCCGCGACTTGGTTCGCGTAAACTTCCATTTCACCCCTTTGAGGGATAATTATCGGGATAAAAAGTATCCTAAGATATTTAAATAGAAAACTTCCGTGAGTCTCAGACATGTTGAAATGTAATAAACGGGTAGTATTGCAATACAGCGAGGAAATGCTGCCAGCATCTTCGGTACCATGCCACGGGGGCCCAATTTTTTACATATGTTTTAGTTTAGTTTAGTTTATTTAGATATAGATATTAAATTTTAATTTAGTTTTATTTCTAGGTCTAGTTTTAGTTGTTTATACTGTTTTTAATATTATGTTGATTCCATATAAATCTATTAACACTTATAAACGGGTTACTCACGTCTGTATCGTCGAATAACGCTCGACATGTGAGTAACCCGTTAATTAGATTTCAACATATCCTAAGATATGTTAATCCAGGCTATATGGACAGTATAAACTCGTTGTAACTATACCAAATTACATCATCATCAGTTCAGTTATTTTTTGAGCTTTCGTGACCTTAATCACCACTAGGAACACAACACCTCATACCCCGCACCTCCACCAAGTATAATAGGGGTTAGGCGTAGCTTAGAGGTACGGTTGAGGGATCTAGGAGAAGGGTTTAGATATCTGGAAGGAAATACGCAACCCACATACAAATTATAATGTATTCATACTATATCCGAATACATTCACATTCAATTGTAATCTAATTAAAATAACACATCAGTTGTGACTCCGAGCGAGTCCCAGGCCAGAGTCCTTGGAAAACCATGTGTTTCCAGCAGAATGCCGCTTTGACAGGCATTCCAGAATATATTCAAAAACGAATATGTTACTTTATGATTCTAGACCAAACATTAAGCCTCATACAGTAGCAACCTCTACATTCCATACTTAAATAGCAAGAATATAAAAATTCTCTCACTAAAAACCAATCGAAAACACGCCACATTTTAAGAAATTGGAAATACGAAGCAAATCTGCGCATAAAATATGTATATGAGTACAAAAAACATGAAAAAAGGTTACAGGAAAATATTACTTTGATGCAAGATTGTCGAGTCATTTGCCAAACAAATTTAAATTGTAATTGAAGCTGATGGATTTGTTTTCCGTTCTCAGATGTAATAAAAATAATCTGATCAAAGCCATTCGTCCATTTGACGACCGCTCTCACGGTATCATTACATTTATTTTTACATAATATTTTGTTTTTAAATAATTCATAATGTTTGAAGGAAGATTGAAATGAATGAATGAAAAAAAGAATCTTTGAAGCTTAATCATTGTTTGAAAGAAGACCAATTACACAAGTCAAAAGAAATGTAATTATAGATAAGTCAGAATAGCCTCATTTATTGGAAATGGTAATTTTAAAACGTATATCTTGAAAATATTATTAGTTTGTTCTTTAATAAACTTTAAACAACTTAATCTTCCTTCTATTAATAACATAACATGTGAACTTTATCTTATTCATCTTACTAAGCAAATCTACAGCAACAGTTGTTTATTAGCGTAGTTTCTAATATTCCATTACCTTTATTACTCCCAAAATAATTACACGTATTAAGCTTCCTCTGAATTCAAATAAGTGTGCTATATTCAAATATGTAATCACATTAAAAGGTTTTTTTCAGTTGAAAAAGCAATTCAGCTTATTTTCTGGAAATTTACACTTATCTTGATATTTATTGACCGTTACTTTACTACCTAGAACAGGACTATTACAGCTTATTTTATCATAATTTTTAGAATAGTTTTTAGATTTTTCATGAAAATATATTATTTCAATCGACCAATTTCAATCTAAAGACAAAAGCTTTTTTCTTGAACCAGTTTATTGAAATTATCTATTCTATTCGTCTGTGATATTTTGACTCCAAAACATTAACAAAATGTAAGGCCTCTCAAAGTCTAATAAACAAGGCAATTATCGCGCCTTGCGGTACACCTCGCCGGGCCATACAAATCGCCACCCTAATAGGAAATGCCCTAACATCAGTTTTGACGCAACCCTACAAACGCTACAAAATGGACGAGTCACCCGTCAATCAAGTTGAGAATTTAACAAAGTCGTTAGGAAAGTGGTACAGTGCGTGCAAGGTTCGGCTAAAGCTTTCGCCGAAGCAAAAAATAATAAAATCTATTTGTACAACGAATATTCCAGATTGTTTGGCTTTATGATCAAAATGGATATTGTGAAGGAAAGAAATTATGCCAGTCACTTACGAATCAGTAATAACGGCAATATTAGCAATTGTGATGATAATATATACATAATAGAAAAAATAATATAAGTATATACCTACTTTTATGAAATACATTATGATTCGTTTTTATTGTCATGACACTTAGAGACTGTATAACATGTAAATTGATGTTTTTTCCTAAATCTTATTATATTCGTTTTGACGCTTTGTGATGAAAAAGATATACATCTCTAAAGACATTAGAATAGTTACTATTAATTTTATATATAATTTAGATTCCCAATTTACTCAGTAGCAGCAAGTATAGGTAATCCTCTATTTTGTCCTGTGTACCGATGAGTCAAATCTGGAATATAATTTTTCAGTTTAATGAATATTTCGTAGAAAAGTATGTTTGTGGTATCTGTAGAAATAATAATAATTAGTCTCCACGGGTTCTTACAACCATTTTCAAATCCAACCAAACGAATCGCCAGATTTAACCCTTGTTTCACCAAACACCATTAGCATATTTCGGCCAAACGCTCAGCAATTCGGTGAAAAATATTTCCAAGCTCTAGCCGGATGGATTAGCGGCGGAAACGGAAATAGTAAATTAGGAAGGCTTTTGGGGGCTGAAAGGCTCTATTGAGCAGCGTAACCTGGTAAAGTTTTGAAAGTGCAAAGTTTGATGAGTGAGCATGTGGATATTCATAAATGCTGTAGTGGAAATTAGGGACAGAGGAATTTATTTGTTCTTACTTCCAACTATACTTTGTGAATAATAATTTTTACTACTCAATTTTGTAGGCCGGATATAAATTTTTGTTATACTTTATGAACGAACATTACTCTAAGCGTGGTTAATTTATATTTGTAGTTATTTTGATCACGCCCTAAGACAAAAAAATATAGATTGACAGAGATCATGTAGCTCAGAATGAAAAAGTATCTAGAAAAATACTTATTCTCTCCTTGGTCAGATCATATTGTCTCACTATAATCGGAAACTTGCGCATTAACATTTGTAGTTCAAGTATATTCAAGTATTTTGAAAACTTTGCCTCTAAAAAGGAAAACTAAAAACAGTTACTCTCACAGCTAACGAAGACAATAGCAGTTGATATACGAGGAAGAAAACTGGTCCAAAACTTAACAAATGAAATCAAAGAAAGTCGCCAGCACTAAAAACAAAAAGATCGTGAAACTTGAACCAAATACAGAGGAAGCGGTCATGCTCTCTCTCAATTATAGTTGCGATCGAGTTAAAGGAGCTTTAACTTTACTGCTACTAACTAAGGAGTACAATTGGAAATCAACGGTGATTGTAGATAGTTGCTATTGTTTTAAAATATTCGTAGTCTTTATGTCAAGAACGATGATGGCTCTTGGAGGATCAGGAGAAATGCCGAGATCGAAGAATTGGTGGCCGAACCGAATATCATCGGCGAAACAAAGGCACACAGACTTCGCTGGTTCGGCCACCTACTGAGATTGGGAGAGGATCGAGCCGTCAAGAAAGCATACTTGGGGCGACTGAGTGGGCGCCGCCCGGTTGGTCGACCCTGGTATCGCTGGGAGGACAGTGTGGAGGCGGGTCTGCGGCAGCTTCCGGTCGAAGACTGGCAGGAGGTTGCGCAGGATCGGGAAAGGTGGCGTGCTCTCGTTTCGGAGGCCAAGATCCTCTTTGGGTCGCTGCGCCGTTAAAGTAAGTAGTAGTAGTGAGTCTTTCTTTACATCAATAAAAGATAAAAGTCATCTGACCATCCAACCCGGAAAAGAAGACCTTGTTGGGATTAGAGCAGTTTCCTCCCGTTGTTTTACTTCGCCGAAAAAACCTATTTAATGCTTCAAATCGAACGATCACGCCTCCTTGAGAGAATCGAATTCCTTAAACATTTTCCCGTTATTCAATTTACGATTACCTCTGTTCCAACGAAAAATACCCATCATGAAATTTAAACACGTATTACGTGCGAACGGAATAAAGTGGATTACAGAACACACAAATTTCAACCGTAAATTGGACACAAAGGGGCCAATACGAGTATCTATGCTTAGTTTTCAAAATTCTTTGTAAGCACTTGTCGCCTAATGAACATTCTCTTGCAAAGGTGCCATTGTTTTCGAACAGCAAAACAGAATTTACGCGCGACGTACAGTCTGCATCAAAAGTAACTACGCATATGAAGGGATCAATAGCTCTTATTCCCTTACATTAAAGACTTTTGCCTTCTTCGAATGCGTAGGTACTTTTGACGTTGATTGTACCTCGGTACATTACTTTGTTTGAAAACTTTACGGTGTGAACGTCGTTTTGATGTGTTTCGACGACTGTTTATTGTCAAGCCCAAATAATTTAAATGAACACTTGTATGTCTTTATGTAAGTTGTGCGTCGAAGCCTGGTTAGACGAATTAGTAAACAAAAAGGTTATGCGGACAGCATAATAATATGATCTATGTCTATAAGGCCCGTGGATAACCCACATCTTTTCTTGCTCGATTGCTAGTGGTAGGTCGATATACCGTGCTCTTCGCTCGCGCACGGACTAACTTGCAAAATTTAAATAAAATAAAATAAATTTGTGTAATATTTTGTAAAGTGATGGGTTAATACATAAATAAAGAATTTATTTATTTATTTAAAATTTCATAATTTCAAAACGAATATATTTTAATATCTTATTGGTAGAGATACGTCATCTAGTTTCCCCTCAGGGTTGGAAGGTCAGATGCCAGTCGCTTCCGTAAAAACTAGTGCCTACGTCAAATCTTGGGATTAGGTAGCGGACCCCAGGCATCCTTCAGGATGCGACTGTACTGGGATAACGCTAAGAGGATGATGATGACGTCATCTCTACCAATTAAATATTCAAACATATGTATTTAATTACACACCAATATGTATACATTTTTTCACCTCATTCCATTGAAATAAGGACCTAACTGTATATGTACATAATGTACATAATGTACATATGTACATAATTCAAATATTGCTTGGTTTAATGTTAACACTTTCGCTACCAAGCTTTTCGTAGCGCTACGCAATTTCCTCTCCATTACCCGAAACGCACGGTATCGGCTACGCGTCTACGAGCAGAGCGCTAGGCGGGTTCCTGGCAGTGAATGTGTTAATGGTTACATCGGAACATGAACCATGCTATTAGAACTTATTATAATCTAGGTGAATATTATTGCATGTCATACAAAATTTATTATTATTTGTGGCGATTACATATTGCTAATAATAATTTTAAAAAACCGGCCTAGTGCGAGTCGGACTTCGCACATTTAGGGTTCCGAACCGACCGCAAAGTGAAATTCGTTTTTATAGGAAAAATAAGAAAATTTCAAAGAAAAAATGTAATTTATCTATATATTAGTATTTGTTGGTTAATAATACGTAATAACAAACTTTATAACCAAATTTTAATTTTATAGGTATTTGGGAAGTTAAAAAATTCTTCGGAACAAAATTTTGTAAAAAAAAGCTGACTTTGGTGGCTTCTCATTCCCTTGTTTTCCAATATATTTTTTAATTAAACATAAGTATAGTAAGTATCTACGCAATGAGCTCTAAACAACGATACCCCACTCGATAGGGTAGGATAAAAAAATTTTTTCGCGCCCCTCTTTTGCTGTATGGGAGCCCCCCTTAAAAACATTTAAAAATAAGTTTTAACTATTTTTATGGCTTCGGACCAACAAGTTGCTTATACTGTGTAAATTTGAAGCCTGTAGCTCTAACCGTTTGGCTGTAAAACCTGTGTGACAGACGGAGGACGGACATCATCTGGGCGTCACCAATAGGGTTCCGTTTTGACCCTTCGGGTACGGAACCCTAAAAAGAAGTGAAAATGAATGTAAAGATATAACAAACAGGAAAACTGGACGAGTTACAGTGTGTACTTAAGGGAATCTCAAGCACCACTCATGTAGTAATAATAACCGAAACTTGGATGAAGTCGGAGGAGGATGCGAAATTGCTAGAACTATGCACATTAAACAACTATATACTTTTAAAACCTACCTCCTAATTCATAAAATTATAAAAAGACAAGTACACACACAAATAACATTTAAGACAAAAATACACAAATACAGCAAGAGAAAAAAATATCTTTACCACTTGAATATGTCTAAATCTCGAACAGAGTCCTACGGCAAAAGGACTTTAACGCATGGAGGAGTAAAACTTTATAATAATCTGCCACTAGAAATAAAAACTTTAAATTCCATGAATATGTTTAATCTTTTAAAAACATGTCTGTGATATCATAGACATTGTATAACAACATTTGCACGAGCAGTCCTAGAAAGGTTTTAATCTACTTACCTACTAATACTAATGTAAATATATTACTATTTAATTTAGTCCCTCACTTGTACTCGTTTTCTATACAAGGGATGAACGCTCATATATATTTTTACTAGCTGTTGCCCGCAACTTCGTCTGCATAGAGCTCGGTCATCGCGTTACTATTTTATCGCTATTCGTTTATCTCAGGCGGTTACCTAGTTATCTCTGTTCCATACAAACTTCCACTTCCTTAAGGGATGGGATGAAAACTATCCTATGTCCTTTCCTCGGACTCGAACTATAATCACACTAAATTTCATCTAAATCGGTTCAGCAGTTTAAGCGTGAAGGGTTTACAGACAGACAGACATACTTTAGCATTTCTAACCCGCCACGACTTAGTACGGGTAGGTCAGTTTTTAATATATTTATCTGTATTATATTACTAAAACCGAAATTTCTTATTACATACTCTTGTTCCATACTAACATTCAACCCCCTTTTTACACACTTAAGGGATACATTTTCAAGAAATTGCAATTACTTTTCCCACGTGCCGGCTTTAAAAAAACGCTGAAATTAGTTTTGTTGTATTTAACTTAAACATAGTTTTCGTAAGAAATTTTAAGTCTTTCACTAAAAAAAAATTTGCTTCCAATGCAAACTTTTAACCCCTTTATGGGATGAATTTCGAAAAACGCTGAAATTACTTTTTTTGTATTATTATAAGGAACTTTCATACAAAGTTTGAAGACTCTCACTTTAAAAATAAATTGCTCCCCATACAATATTTCACCCCTATTTTCAACCCCTTAGGAGACGAAAATTTTGAAAACGCAGATATCACTTTCATTGTCTTATTTTAAGGAGTCTTTGTACAAAGTTTCAAGTCTATATCTTTAAAAAAATATTGCCCCCCATACAAACTTTGCACCCCTGTTTTACCCCCTTAGGGGTGGAATTTCCAAACATCCCGTCTTATCCCTTGCCTCCGTTATATAACCTAACTATAGTGTAAATTTCAAATTTCTAGGACCGGCAGTTTCGGCGGGGCGGTGATTAATCAGTCACCCATCAACTTTATATATATAGATAAGATTGTTTTATATCAATGCATGTTACCTGTACTTACGTTCAATCACTGTTATTTAACTTGTATTGTAAGTTCTCATTTAAGTGAACATGTACTTTTGTTCTTATGGGAATAAATTCTTTAAACCGAAACCGAACATTACTTTAATACAGGAATAACATTTATAATAATTCACGAGAAGAAAAAAACATAGACATTTGAGAACTTTTTAATGTTTCCTTTGCAATATACTCGTATATGTATTGTAGATTCATAAGTTTTTTAAGGGTGCGCTTTCAACGTTGTAAACGTAATGAATTTATAACTTGACATACTGATATTCGATAAAGCAAAGTAGGTTAAGGTACTGACATATAAAACAGCTTCTCTGAATAATTTATTGAATTGAGCTGTTGAAACCAAATGTGAAAATCAATACGTCCAAATTTTCTAGAAAAATAGCGAAATTCTCAAATGGCGAAAAAACTAACTCATAAGGATTATTAATAATTACATGATTATAAGTCTTCAAAGTTTTAAGAGGGGGCATTTTCTATCGCTTTTCTACATAACGCAACTTTGTATTGAACGATCGTCATTTTAATATGGTCCTCTAGGTCAGTGATGTCACTGATCTGTAGCGCTTTCTCTCGCTAACTAAAATCATACTAAGGGTTGTAGCTTCGTTAGTTTTTTGAGATAAGGGATAAGACCGGATCGGGTCAAGATCGGATAATTCAATTTTCTACTAAACTAGAAGAGATTTCCGATTTGAAAACACACCTGCCTACGCCATTTTTGTTGCGCCCCACACCTGAGTCAGCCGCGTTGATTTAAAGCGACAGGTTGTCTGTGACAGCGTGAAATATAAAATTAGTGTTCATTTTTCAACATGCTCCGATGTTAACCGTTTACGTCCGATGTGTCCAGATGATTTTTTTTTTTCAAATACTATCTTTAAACGTATGTTAAATAAAAACGGTTGCATATATGAGGAAATGAAAAATATACGTTGAAAATATATTTCATACTTATTTATAACGAACGATAACAATGCAAGGAATCGATAGATAAGTTAGTCAAAAAAAAATTCCGATTGCTTACCAATGTATCGAAAATTAGTCCGATCTTACCCCAACATACCTTACTTGAATAGGATTTTCACCATTCAGCATAGTTTTGTCTTCTTTCTGTTGGAGTTATAACACATTTTGACTCAACATCCCTTTCCATTTAATGTTAACAACATAAAAAGGGAAGAAAATAACATAAAATAACATTATTTTACTAAACGGTTAAAACTCACGTATTAATTGTCACTTCGGGCGACATGTTTCGAACTCTTCGGGAGTTCTTCATCAAGATGAGTGCGTCTGCGACCCGCGCCGATTGCACACTGTCGAACTACCCGCCGCCCGCCGCAAGGCACGCGACGCACGCGCAGACAGCGCGGGGGCGGGGGCGGGGGGGCAGCTCGGCGCTGAAGGTGTTGTATGAGGTCGTGGTGAGGGATCGTCCCCCCCGATCAATGGTAGGCACACTGAACTCACTATGTCCACTCGATTGTCATAACGCACTTCCCGCTCTATGATCGGGATCACAGGTTTCCATGCCGGCGGCAACACCCAGCCAGCATCACGATTAAAGTTAGGGCGGCGCCCTATTTCAATCGCCTCTCGGATCATGCGTGGTACGTAGCATTTTAAGTTATAACATGTCTCACGAAAGTTTAAATTCAAATAAAATAACATCCCTTTTGTATAGGTAACTTTTTTGATAACACACGACGTAAGTAATAAAGCATTCGACCTGTCTGAGATACAAACACTGTAGACTATGGGAGTATGGGTACTTGCGACTCCAAGAGTCATGGTTATAATTAAAGTATCTTAAATATGATAAGATAATTTGAAGGCATGATTTTACACTGGCGTGAGACATACTTACCTACACCTTATCCAATCTTAGGACTTTGTAGTCTGAAACATGTCGCAAATAGTGAATTTTCCGAGTGAGTTATCACTTACTTGGAAAAGTCATCGTTTTTCTCTTATTAAGGCTGGATTTTACCCCTTTTTAGTTTTTTAAAACCATCTGAGACGTAGAATATTGTGTCTTTAATTCTAAAAAATATATACGTGTTACATATAAAGATCTTGTCTAGTCAAAATTGTAGTCAGTTACAAGATCTGAAGAATTTCACTCGATAGAAGAAAAAAAAGTTAGTTTAACCCTTTTTGGAATGTTTTTCCGATATTACGGCTATATTACTGACATTTTATATGTATTTTTTTACTCAATTAAAGACCCTTAATAGTTATAGCCAAATTCGTAGGGTTTGCTTTGATAAAATGATTGATTTAATGACTATGTTTAACTGTTTACGAAAACTACGCGCAGAGCTTCCGAAGAGAGCGGAATGGTTAATTGCAAACTCACGCGTGTTAGAGCGGGACATTTGCAATGGGGATGCCTCCCCTTAAGTGTGAGGGCACGACTGTTATTTTTTTTTACTAATTATAGTCATAAAATTCGGTCAGAAAATCAGCTAATAACATAACCCTTAAAAATGTATGGGTACCTACTTGTGAATCATTGTAGAAATTTTATATGCATTAGATCGTATTCAACTTGACTATATTTAATATATCGATATGAGACCGAAACAATTGAGCGTGAGGATATAACCTTTTGTCATCTCTTTGAAAATATTAGCTCATTCATGCGTCTCTTATGTGAAGATATTCTTCACTGTAAATCAGAATTGACATGCAGCTAAATTCAGACTTTAATATTTGTAAATCTGGGAGCATAATGGGTTGGAAAAGATTAAGCCTCCCAGTCAGAAGCAGCTACGCTAAACGATTTTATGTTTCGTCCATTTGCTTGTTCGGGATTTTGATTTTTTTGAAGAACGCGTCAAAGTTCAATTACACAATGTAGGAATCAATCAAAGCTTGTTTTAGGGGATTATTATGTTAATGCTTTGGTATGAAGTAGTTCACGTAGAAGTTTGGGTTAGCTTTGGATGAGCGTAGCGTAGAAACGCAGCTAAATTAAAGCATAGCAAATATGCAAACCTAAGACCAGCGTATGATTTTGTTCCGGTCGCCGTCGAAACGGCGGGACCTTGGGGTGCCGAGGCAAGGAACCTTATTAAAAATGTAGGGAGGCGCATGACGGACAGGGGCTGTGACCCACGTTCCGGCTCTTACCTGGTCCAACAAATTTCTGTCGCCATACAGCGTGGCAACGCAGCCAGCGTCCTAGGCACTTATGGACCAGGTCTGAGCTGGACGTAGCATGTATATAGATTTTATTTTTAATTATGTAATTTAGTTTTATAATTAGATTTTAGTTTCTAGGTTACCTTTAATTTGAAAGTTTAGTTATTATAATATAATTATATGCAGATTATCGCTAACAAAAAAATAAGGCTTATTAGCTCTTAAAGGTTCCTTATGAGTTAAAAAAAAACGTGTCGTCTAATTTACTTAGTGTCTTTTCTTTATTATCTAGAAGTTTTCTTCTTTTGCCGCCTATGATAGATCTTACGTGTATTTTAGGATTTTCATTACGAAATATCGTTTCAAACATCACTCTAAAGGATGATTCCCGTTTTGTAGTACAAGAAATCGACGGACGCGCGACGGCCGTCGATTTCTTGTACTAGAAAACGGGCCGGCCCGGACGCGGAACGGTCTACACGATGTGATTTCTTACTTCAAATATTTGACACATGACAACTACCATAGAACGTAAACAACCATGAGTCATCGAAATTATAAATAAAATCACGTAATAATAATAGTGCTTCTCAAGTGAATAAAAACATTATTTTACTTTTCTCTAACATAATTTAATCTGCGTTACATTTTTTCAGATCATATTTTTTGAGGATTTTACGATAATAATCCACCACCCAAACATTTACGTGTTATGTCTTTTATTTTTTAAAACCAGGGTTGTGACCAAGCCGGTCGTTTTGATTCATATGACATTTCCGTAAATTGATAGAAATCGATTAGGTATAAACGATACATTTATGATCAAAACCAAATATCATACAATTAAACTATGAAGTACAACACGAAAAATAGTCAAATTTTACTATAAACGAACATACCGTGAACGTACCTTTGCCATGTTGGAATAAAATAGTTATCGATTTCTGAACGAGAGAAATTATATTAATTCATTCTTTCTTTGTGTAGAATGATACAATTGTGATATGGAATATATTTATATAGGCTTGATAAAAACATTTCAAAAATCGGCTGTAAAATCGATGCATTGAACCATTCGATAATAATCGCTTGATTTGACAGACGAAATGTCTTAGCCCCATCACTACAAACTTCAATTCATATGTCTCAAATATTTGAAGTTACATATCACAATCTATAGCGTGAATCATCCTTAAACTGATAAATTTCAAGTGTATAACTGTTTTCTTTGCTTAAATTCTACTACTTATCGTATTCATCAATTAGTTTAGCCAATTTGTAAATACTTTGAGCATAAAACTTTATTTATTTATTTAAAAAAACTGTATTTATTTATTTTGTACTTAAGGAGTAGTAACAGCTTCTAAAAACATGATTATAGTGATTACCTTAAGTAGTGATACAAAATCAATTTAAGAAACTCACAGAGAATTTATAAGGCCTCTTAACTTCATATTATAATGGTACCAAATCTAAATAATATGCTCCTTATTGGTCCAATGAATAATATTATTATTATTATTTTATAATGTCCACACGAAAGATGTTGAACTGTAATCTGCGGATGTCCCAGAATTCCCAAAAAACTTCGTTGTAAAGAAACACAAGCAAAGCTCAACCAATCCATCAACCATCAACCAACTATCAACCATCTTTGTGATTGATTCAACACGCAGCGTCCGAACTTTCACTTTTCTCGTTAGAGGGTCTTCACACTGGGAAAGGTAAGAATCATCAATAAAGAAGAAGGAACCGGGTTGGGGGATTAGTGTGCGATGTATCTGATACTATGGGGGGCTTGGCTGCGATGGTACGGATTAGGGGATGTAGGGTGTTTAAGAGCTGAAAGGAAATAGTTCACGTTCAAAACTTAAACAAATAACACAATTAAATAGTACATGTACTCCGACTGAGTCTAGATGAAGATTCCTTTGGAAAACCAACTGTTTCCTCAGAAATGCCACTTAACAGGCATTCTAGAACATAAACTCAAAATAGTAGAAGTAGATTTGTATATAATTATGTATTCAACCTCTACACTGCCTAATTATCACTCTACACTACCTTTATATACATGTATGAACATAAATTATTTTTGGTGCGTTGAGAATATCATCTATACTTATTCTATTACTTCATCATGCTCAAATTACATTGTAACCTAATAATATCTTCCTCGAACCTCTGTCCGTCCCTCGTCTTGTTATCCTCTGTAGCTCATTAATTATAATTACTCAACATTGACTATTTAATTAAGTATAATGTTTACGATTTGTTGTAATGAATCTTAATACTGTTTTAAATGAAGGAAACATTGTGTCCAGTATTAGGAATATTTTGACACTTTCAGAGGCCTTTAATGTGTCCATTGGACGCTATCCACTAGCGCTACTCGTAAATAAATTGTGATTATTTAAATTTAACGATAGATATTTAAAAAGGGGGCCGCTATATATACTGTAGCTGTGGCTGGAAGAGAAAGTCGCAGGTTCAAATCCTGCTCTGAACCAAAATTTTTGAGATACAATCTTTCTATTTTAAGTAGGTGTACTTATTACCTATGTAGTTTGCTAGCGTCCGCTGCACACGTCTCCCGTTGATAAATGCGTCCATAGCTTTTATTATTCACTTTTTCTTAGGAGACTAATTGCTTGTTGCAAAATAAACATATTTTTTGACGGGAAGGAACCACAGAAGTTGTTCAGAAACGTGAAAATATCACTGGAAATTGAGCGATAAGACCCTAAAGTTAAGGCTCATTCTCTAACGAATGGATTCCGGAGCAGTAAGCTTATGACCCATAAGAGTATTCTGTATTTTCCGAGTCATAACATTCAACTGCAAATAGAATCCCTTACTGTTCCCATAGATGCTGTGTTTCAATTTTTAACAAACTTGAAACACTTTCTACGGCACCTTTATAGGGGTTTATAGCCAACAAAAGGTGCCTTGTGTTAGGGTTCGTCTGTATTTGTTTTAATTAAATAGTTTTTTTTAATGTCTATGATGAAATAACTCCAGATTGTCTATGACAAATGGCGCGAAAATACTGTCTTACGATTGGTCAACCTTTGTACTTGTCGCTGATTGGTTAGAAATTTAAAATGGGGATGAGGTTAACGGTTGCCTGTTGCTGGGACGAGGCTAGTTGCGACATTCTTGTTTGGACGGCGAAAGAAGTGTTACCTTGGCATGCTAGTAAATTGAATAAAAGTATTTTAGTGTGGAATTTGAAGTCTTTAACTATCTCCCCCGAGTCCAGAACCGCTGCAGCCTGAAGCAAGAGTGTGTGAGTATTACATTTCAGCAAGTGGGATATCGCAGCCAAAACGTAAGTACACACCCACATTTAATTATCTTTAATAGTTGTACGTTGCGATTTTGAACCCAAAAACTGTTTCGCAAAATTAATGATAACTGACATGCTTGGATTACGGGAAGGGTTCAAAATCGAGGCATATTGCACCGGTTTTCGAGACATCGTTAAGTTGCAATGGTTCCGTTTAGCTGTAATAAGATGATTAAATTGACTAACCATTGAATGGGCGATGTCAAGAAACGCGGATGTTACGGTTTACTGATCGAGATTCGGGTTAACAGTACAATAAGTAGATAAGCGTTCATGCAAAGCTAGTTCTCTTATATAATACAGCAATCGTTACATACGAACATACATCGGAACATATCAAATTATTTTAGAATTTTATTTTGAAGGTAGTTAGGTAGGTTTTAAAATGCGGAGTCTTTGTGTTAATTGCTTTTTAATGTTAATAAAATTAATAGATCACGAAGGAACAATTTATACAAGTAATCATCCGTAATTTAACTGTGTTTAAAATTACCTGATGATGCTTCGTTTAATTATAACGGCATAGGTGAAACTATTTGTCATAATTCTTTTACTTCTTTAAATCTCTTGTTTTAAATGAACTACGTTCTAGTTTGGGATGACAAAACGGCGCTCATGGTAGGTAAGGGGTGGCATTTCCTTGAAGATCGAATGCAACCACAGTGGCCTATCGTATCCTAACTAAGTGATTAAATTTGAGTAATGTGTATTATAAATTATTTCAATTCTATTTCATTTGATTCTTACAAGATTCTTCTTTTTCTTGTTCTTCTTGATTGTATGTCTAGGTTTTTCACGATATTGATGAACGACCAATTAATTAAAAGTGCACATGCCTATGCAAGTACCTAATTAATTCCTGAAATAAACATAGTGTCATCACTTATAGGTACCTAATATTATTGTACTTGCTTACCCTTTTTATTGTTTTCTTTTTAACGTTATTTACGTGTTTCGTCTCGAGTTCCAGGAAACATGGCCTCTTCGGAACCTCCGGATCGAGGTGCATGTCACCGCAGGCTCGCGACTCCCGGTCGTGACGAGCGCCGTGCAGACACGCGAAGTCGAAGTCGCAGTCCCGCGCTCCACCATCGACGGGAACCAGAGGACGACACCGCGCGGCTTCACATGCCGGAACGAGTGCTACGAAGAGAACAAGAAAGACTGCGGGACGCCGAGGGCCGGCGACGCTCTCCAGCAGCCAGAGTCATCGGAATCGGTCTACCGGTGGTAGACGCCTCGTCGAGCAACACGCCGCGCGCCATGCAGAGCAACGCGCCGCGCGCCATGCAGAGCAACACGTCGCGTGCCATGCCGAGCATCTCGCTGAGCAACGCAACGACGCTGGACGAGATACAAGGTCACGTAGCCCTTCATTTTTTCTTTAAAAAAACCTATTGAATATTTTTATGCAATTGAGAGATGGTCTTACATCGCAACCACCTACACAGAGTGCGCATCAATACTTGCAGGAAACAGGCCACAATAACATTTTACCCAATTTGACCCTTCCACCAAAAATCAACGCATAGATATCTGATTAAGGCGATATATGGATTGAAAGAGACGCGCGTATGTTTTTCGTTCACAACAAAACGGGATGCAACACTCTCCGGGAATGGCTTTTTAGACAAATCTCGATAAATATCTGATTCCTCTTGTTAGTACCTAGATGAGGTGCTTAAGGCCGTGTATTACCACTTTGAGTTTTTAAAAACCATCTGAGACATAGAATATAGTGTCTAAAAATCAAAAAAAAATTATATGTGTTACATAAGGATCTTGTCTAGTCAAAATCGCAGTCAGTTACATGACCTGATGAATTTCACTCGATAGAAAAAAATCGCGAAGTTACCCCTTTTTGGAATGTATTTTCAATACTACGGCTATATTACTGATATTTAACATTTAATTTTTGTACTCAATTAAAGATCGTCAATAGTTATAGACATATTCGCAGGGTTTGCTTTGATAAAATGATTGGCTTAATGACTATAGCTAAATATTTACAAAACTGCGCGCAGAGCTTGCGTAGAGAGCGGGATGGTTAATTGTAAACTCACGCGTGTTAGAGCGGGACATTTGCGTTGGGGATACCTCCCCTTAAAATACCAACATTAACTTAATCGTGTCTTTTAATAATGCGTTGTTTTAGTAGGCTGAGTAAAAAAGGAATATATAGACTCAACTTTGGATTATTTTTCTATCGAGAAAATTTTAGGCAATTATGTTTCGGCTATTGTTAGTACCACAATCATATAGTCAAGAATTATATATCTGAAAATCAGTCCCTATTGTTTCTTCGTCTGGGCAGAACAGCGTTTCAAAGTTTCGAAAATGTCTCAGTGTAGCGCCTTAACGAAGGTCAATGAATGCGCCGCTATGGTTGAGATGAGAGGACCACCACTCACTTTGCCATGCAAAAATTGCAGGGTCTGGCCAAGACCTGGTACGAGTCTCAATACTATTTTGTTTACCTGGCAGTAGTGGCAAACAAAGTTATTACTCGCATTTCCCTTGTAACCAAAACTATGATGGCCAGATCCTGGAAGACATGCTCAAAAGGAAAAGGGCCATAGAGTTACCTATATTGTACTACACCAATAATAAAGTGCACGAAGTATATTAGGGTACTAGCACATATAGCGGATAACTGTTTTATGGAACTGGGGGATAGGATGGCTCTCACTAACAGCACAGCCAATGTACCAAAAACGATGCGAATCGAATTTGTGGAACCGAATGTTGTCTCAAGCCCAAATTCTAAGTTTATGAAGAATGTGGTAGTACGTGACAGTACCCTCAGGGTATTATTGATTTTGGAACGTGTTGTCACGTTAATCAGGGAATCGACTGCCTAAGGTATTTCGCATGACCGAACTCTAAACACTCATGAAGGTTTTTGGTAATGATCAGATTATTCAGTCGCTAGGTGGCGTGATACTATATCTGTCTGTGGATGCCGTAGGAGCGAAAGTAACTTTTAGTTGTAAATGACGAATGACGAGAGGTACCCGTTCTGGTAGGACAGTCGTTCACTGAGCAGCCCCACATATAAGTATATATACAAGGATGTGAATAAGTTACAGTTCTTCAACATCGGCAATGAACTACCCTGCCCTGATGTAGCTGAAGACAGCGAGTCTCAGTTTGAGTATTTTACTTCCACTGTTATAGAGCTTCATGTTGCTGCCTCAGTTAGAGTCGAGACTAAACCGGCTTTTGATGGCAGTGTGCTTATAAAGCATACTGTAGCCGGCAAATCTGCCATATGTCATTGTTCCGATAAGGGTCGCATACATGCACTGGTGATGCCTTGTGCGAATTTTGCCTAATTCTGCCTCGAAATCGAATTTTTGTCGTGCAGTAAGGGTAGTCATAGGAAATCAAGTCAGCCAGGACACCAAAAGTGCATGTGTGGATACTGAAGTTGATGACGAACAGGTGCGGATAGGTGAAGAAGTGTCTGAGGACAATAGGGAACGGTTGCTTAGTTTGTTGAGGAAAAATCACAATTCTTTCGCTACTTCCCTTAGTGGTCTGGGATGCACCAACGCTGCAGAGATGAATATCGAAGTAATTAGTCAACGTCCGATCGTTTATTCGTCCTTACAGACTTTCGCACCACGAGCGAGCGTAGGTGCGCTCCATGGTTGGAGAGATGCTCGATGCTGGCAGAGTCAGAGATAGCATCTAGTAAAGATATCATCTAGCAAGATAGCATGTTAGTGGTTGACTCTATGGGCGTTGACTGAGACCAATTTACTACTTTAGGCTTTATTACACCTATTAAAGAGTTTCAAGTGAGAATCTTACTTATTTCTTATTATCCTACACGGTTACAGTAAATTGTGTGACAAACAGCTTACCGAATGGCGATTATGGCATGTTTGACAGGAGAAGATAAGCGATAACGAATAATTGAAATGATTTTTGTTTGTGAAGTAGTGTAAACAATCTGCGCTCGTGATTTTACGGTTATTGTATACCATGTTTCTCATCTCAATTTTAACGCGCCCAGGATTTATTAAAGAATTCTAATCAAATTTATGAAAAATTAATTAGGCACTTCGAGTATTTATCATTTTTGAAGTGAAAACTTCTTTAGCGGCGCTGAGCACTTTTGTACTGGGGAAAAATGTATAAACTCGCGATAAATTCTATGACCAGGTTAGTTGACCCCTCCTAGTATCGTGATTGCTATGTTACGAGGGGTCCCCAGCTGGTCTTCTTAGAAAGCCAAGGTTCTAAGTGTTTTAAGACAATCCTAAGATTTTCCATAAAGATCATATTTCAAATAAATTCTCATGGAAAGTAGCTCTTATTGTCCCTAAAAAAGCGTTTCCAAAGTCCAATATCGGATAGCCAGACTGACCGATTTCCGTAAAGATCATATTTCAAATAAATTCTCATGGAAAGTAGTTCTTATTGTCCCTAAATACGGTGACAGTTTACTTCAAAATACCTAATGGCCAAGAGTGATGGACAGGGGGAGGAAACTTAAAGAAAAGACCAGTTTCGCGTGAATTTGGCGTAGAAAGTGCTGCCTCCTATTATATTTGGTGTCGACATATTTTGTGTAATCCGTCTCTAGCAGGTTTCGTTTTTATTTCATCTTTCCCAATACAATTAATCAAAGCTGAACGTGAAAAGGAACGTTACAATTTATCGTAAAAATTAATTTTTCAACTCCATGGTCACAGATTTTATAATACTCTATAGTCGTATGGTTGCCATGGTTATTTTTAAATATTGAAATAACACGTGTGTCAATCATGTGTCAATAACGTGTCAACATATTGAAAATAAAACAATCGTAATTAATTATCTAGACACGCGGCAGCGTGTCAAGCCAAAGTTCAAAAAAAAAAGAACTGGCGTCGCAGCGGCCGTGTGTTATATTACACTAACCATTTGGTGGCACTTTTGACCCCTACGTTACTCAAAATGTATTGAACGTACACATATGAAATTTAGTACGTTTATTAAGATCCTTAAGGCTAACCAGATTCCCAAATTTCATGAATAAAGCTCAATCGGTTATTAAGATACAAACATCTAAAAATAGGATTTTTTCTACATAGGATAATTATTGGGGAAAATATAATCAAAAACCTAACCCACTTCCAGGTGACCTAGCAAGTTGAAATTTGGCATCGAGCTGGGTAAATGTATGATTACGAACCTGAGAACCATAAACAGTGTTTTTTTTACGATTTGTAAATTTTGTAACATTTTCCAAAGAACAACTTTTATTTAGGTACACACTAAGCGCCTATTGATTTTGTACGGGCAAAAATGTACATATGTAAAATTTCGATTTTGAACCAGAAGCACTCATAAGGAGTTTGTAATGGAACTAAATGGATTTCGAAACAATTAGAGATAGACCTAGCATACGGTTTCCATACGTCCCGGTACGCCGCCACATGTCCCGGTTTGAAGCGTGGTGTCCCAGTGTCCCGGCCATTAATCAAGGATAGTTTTAAATTAGTAGGGATCCACTAGGTAAATAAGTATACATGTACGTAGTACGGATGACTATTAAGCCCGTCTAATACAGACAATTCCTGCGCGGCGTGCAGCGCATGAAGGATATCTTCCGACGGCAGGGACCTCCATGTCTGATGCCCTTTAACTTTGTAGATGAGGCAAGTGCTGATGTCCTTTGAATGTTTCTCTTTGACCTACACTACCTTTTCTTGAAATGTCCACCCGTCCCGGATTCCGGCCTTCGTCTCCATATCTATGGCAACCCTAACACTAGCTGTACACTCTCGTGCAGGCGGTGCAGGAGCACTCGCGCTTGGCCTGCCTCGCTGTGTTCAGTATGGGAATCGTCGGCGAGAACCCCCCCCTGTACACTCTCGCGCTCGGCCTGTCTTGCTGTGCCTCAGCGAGAGTGTACATGCGCTATATCTCGTTTTAACAGTCCTAATGTTCGAACAGCATAGGTGGTAGGCGCCACATAGGCAGAGCTCGGTCGCCTAGATATTATTATCCATACTTGTGATATTATAATTGCGAAAGTGTGTCTGTCTGTTACCTCTTCACGCTTAAACCGCTGAACAGATTAAGATGAAATTTGGCATATATGGAGATAGTTTGAGTCCCGGGGAAGGACATAGGATACTTTTTACCCCGAAATCATCCCTTAAGGGAGTGGAAGTTTGTATGGAAGAGCGATAACTAGGTACGCGCCTGATACAAAAATATTAGCAATTATATTCTATCGCGATGAACAAGTTCCGCGCGGACGAAGAAAAAAACTAGTTAAATATATAATATAATTAGCTTTTGCCCGCGACTTCGTCTGCGTAGAACTCGGTCCATGTCAACTTCTATACCGTATTTCGCCGTCGCCAGTGTACCTACTACCAGTACCAAATAAGTGTACGTGTACGTAGTACGGATGACTATAAGCCTGTCTAATACAGCGATGCCTGCGCGGCGTGCAGCGCATGAAGGATGTCTTCTCACGGCAGGGACCTCCATGTCTCTTGCCCTTTAACTTTGTAGATGAGGCAAGTGCTGATGTTCTTTGAATGTTTCTCTTTGACCTACAATACCTTTTCTTGAAATGTCCAACAACCCTAACACTAGCTGTACACTCTCGTGCAGGAGCATTCGCGCTCGGCCTGCCTCGCTGTGTTCAGTATGGGGAATCGTCGGCGAGATACTTCCCCTGTACACTCTCCCGCTCGGCCTGCCTCGCTGTGTCTCAGCGAGAGTGTACATGCGCTATATCTCGTTTTAACAGTCCTAATGTTTGAACAGCATTGGTAGTTAGTTTAGTGCAGTCAGAGTCATGTAGTTAGGAGCAGATGCAGAGATGGCCAACAGCAATCTCATTATTAATAAAAAAAGCAGCCGAAGTCGCAAATATATCGTAACATATCGTAACACATTCTTACTCCAACTGTAATAAAGACGTGTTACGATCTTTTGGCCACCTTGACTGCTACTAATTATGTAATAATCACCTTATTCATAATACATGCAAATCTTATCTTATATATTTAAACGAGCAAAACGCGTCTGGTACAAAAATAATAGCAATTATATTCTATCGCGATGAACGAGCTCCGCGCGGACGAAGAAAATCTAGTTAAGGTTCAAATTTTACATACTCTGATTGACTTTGATTTTAATTAAAATAAACATGAAGTATTCTTTATTTACAAAAAGTAATGATATCCCACCAAAAACATAAATGTGAAAATGGGAGCCAAGTTCAATATTAAGAATATGCGTCGTTATTGACTTCGCCGACAAAAGAATTGATATCTATATGGGTGCCAAGTTCTGTGTAGAAAATCCTGAAACCTGAGATGTAATTCAAGGTCAAGATTTTGGCTTGGCTAGTTTTTACCAACAAACCAAAGTTCAGAAAAATACCATAGTCAAATATAATATAGCATGTACGTAAAAACCAGCCAAGTCAAAATCTTGACCTTGAATTACATCTCAGGTTTCAGGATTTTCTACACAGAACTTGGCACCCATATAGATATCAATTCTTTTGTCGGCGAAGTCAATAACGACGCATATTCTTAATATTGAACTTGGCTCCCATTTTCACATTTATGTTTTTGGTGGGATAAGATTTTCTGCATTATTCTTGTGAAAAGCAGTTATCAGATACGCCGCCGAGTAAAGTAAGTATTTTTTAATTCATTATTTACTATCCCTGTTCACACCGATGCGATGTTATATTTATATTCCAATCAATTGATTTATTTAGGTAGGTAGTCTGTTTTGCCGGGTGGTTATGCAGCTCATACATAAATGAATATCAACGAAAACAGTTGATTACTTAGCAATATAAACGTTTGAGTATTGAACTACGTGAGCTATACGATAAACGAATATGAAGCCCACTTTCTTCTTCGTGTTGTCTTTGAAATAGGTATAGTATATAATTAGGGACATAATTTCAAAAATACACACATACCTCCTACGCTCTCATCTCATTATTTAATGTTATGTTTTGCAGGTACATAGTGCATACAATCGTGCCACGTCCTCATGCTGAGAAAAAGTCAGGACAGAGGTATTTTCAACATGGATGTCAATTGTTGGAGAAAACAAAACTTAGCCTGGGCCAATACATGAAATCAGGAAGTTATCTACAACGTGCATCCATTTCAAGGTGAAAAAAATGGATACATCTTTTTGTAGACGATTGTACTTCACTAATTCGTTTACCAGTTAGTGATTGAAGAAGTTAAACAAATCGCTATCAAGTTATAGGTTTTTAATCCTTCTTTTAATATACTACTCATAAATAAGTTAGTCAAAAATAAATAAATGATATTATATATACAACTTAATTTTATTAGTCTCCTGACTGGAATAATTATTTGTGTACAAATCACTTAACCCTTTCAGTACGGCGTGATTATAATTTGTGCTCAAATTTGACGAGTTAACACGCCAATACGAGAAAGATTTTTTATAGATAAAAGTAAACAATAAAATACTGTTCATGTACTATCTACCTACTGTGGCATCTTAACCTTCCCGTATAAACTTCCCCATTGTCATACTAAAAAAATATAGTAAATTATGACTTCTGAAAAGAATAACTTTATTACCATTATTCAATTTAAAATGTGGGAAATTGCCACGAGAAGTTTAAGTTGTCACAGTAGGTAGATGGTACAGTCGAGGTCAAAAATATCTTTACAATTGAGTGTGACAAAAATATCTTTACATTTAAATAAGTTTACACACTACATGACGAAAAACATGCTTACAACGTATATGACAGTTTCATCTTTTCACTTAGTGCACCAAAGTTCTGTTTACAATTTGTCTTCCATAAAATCATTTACACACATTGTGATATAATAGGTTTACATTGCATGTTACAGAATAAGATTTACTGTCAATGTGCCATAAATAGGTTTACTTTCAGTATGGCACTTGGAACTTTACGTTCAAGCGTACATTGTTTTGCTTACAACTCTTGTTACGTAAATATCTTTACAGTTTGACACAAACCACCGTTCTTCTTTCAATTATGACGTGTAGATCGCAAAATGTGAGACAAACATATGCACTGACAAGTCTGCACTGTTTTCGTGAATTGTCAGTTCATTTTATTCAAGTTTGTTTCATATAGCAAGAACATAAAGTAGCTTATTGGAGATTTACATGTTGTATACCTACATATTTTGCAGCTGTTAGGAACTGATTACATATTTAATGGTTTTATATAACGGGAACAAATAAAATGATCACCTAAATAACTTTTGATATCACCAAATTTTCGAAACCTAAAATAAGGCTCAACACTCAAAAAAATGTATCGATCATCAATCTCGGGTCACCTAAACAATCATATACCTATTATTCCAGCAGTTAAAGCTATTTTATTTACTTATTGTGTTCCCAGAAATTTTATAATCGCATCAAAAAATTGTCATTGTATACATACCACCAAAAATACTAAACTTACACCTAATCTAAGACGCTGAGCACTTTTTGTGATGGGGGAAAATTGTTAAACTCGCGACGATTCGTAAGACCAGCTAGTTGACCCCTCCTAGTATCATGATTGCGATGTTAGGAGGGGTAAACTCAGCTAAACTCAGCTGGTCTTACGATTTACGATGCGTAAGACACAATGATACTCGGGGACATATTATGTATATATGTGAATGGATTATGCGAATATGAATATGAACATGAGTATGAATATAAATACGGATACGGATTTACGGATACCGATACCGATACGGAGACGGATATGAATATCTTTGTTATTTACTTTCTTTATTGAGTTTTCACTTCTGCCTGCACTCCCGGAGTGCAACCCGTTGTTTTTTTTTTATTCTTGCTTCTTGGTCAGTGGCATGTTAAATAAAGTGGCATCCATAGTAAAACAATAGTAACATAAATAGTCAAGTATTTTGTTGTCAAATATTGAATAACTTAGTCTTCACTTTAAGTCATCTATTACGCTTTTTGAGTTACAACACCTTTAGTTAAGAATACATTACAGGCTTTGTCTTCATAACAGTGTAACATAACGTTGTAATAATTACACTTGCTATACTCTTGAAAACTCTGTTTTACAACCTTATGTCGTATAAGACCCTCCACGGTAGCAACTAAACAACAATAAGAATTAACGAGTGTCAGAGAACACTTTTAAAGATTTAAGTCCCACAAACAGGCTAAATATATAACCTCTTAAGTATACTTGCTTTGATTAACACCATTCTAACGCTAAAACCTGTTTTACATCGTTCTTTAACGCAGTACCACTTTAGGTGTTACTTTCTTTTTTCAACACACTATTAGTTTCAACAGAGATAATTATACCTCACTTAAATAGGTTAAGGTTATAATAATACCTGTATCTGACGCTGAAATGTTAGTTGGGTTTTTAGCAAATTTAGGAACCCGGACCGTCTCATCAGTGATCGCAACAGCTGTTTCTGTTCTGTCTGGATTAAACACATCCTAAACGCGGTCGCTAGTCCTAGATAAAATGGTAAGGATGAGCGGTATAACCTGGGATCCTGTCTAAATAGTGAAGTAAACCCCACGTTCAACGTCGTAACGCAGCCTACAGAAGGGGGTGGGGACGTTTCTAGAATTCATAGGGAGGTAAAAGTTAGGATAGATATAGAGCAGTGTAACCAGAAACATAATTATGACAGTTCTCCAGTATAGCGAGGGGGAGCTAGTCAAAGTAACTAGGACTTGTTTTATAGGGCCATACCGCGTCACCACAAGTATTGGGTATGGATAGGTACTCTGTTGCACCTGTACCGGGGCTCTCTAGTATGGAAAATAAGCGAACTACAACGGTTGCTGCAGACCGTATGAGGCCCTGGATTAATATTGACGCGTGGGAGGTTAATGACAATGATAGCAGCAGTGACGATGACTAATGACTACGCTGACTATGTCGTGAATTCAACTAATGAAATAGTGCTCTTGTTGTTCACATGTTTATTTATTTTTTAAATTTAATTCGTTACAACATGTAACTACAGAATGATTCATTTATTGTTTCAGATCAAAACACGGCAATCGATCGGCTTGTGTTTTGATGCTGCAATGGCTCACGAAGTCGTACCGCGCCTGTTACGAGTATTCGATCGGCTCGTCGGGCCAACGGTGAGGCAACCCGATAGCTCACGAAGTCCTACCGCGCCTGTTACGAGTATTCGATCGGCTCGTCAGGCCAACGGTGAGGCAACCCGATAGCTCACGAAGTCCTACCGCGCCTGTTACGAGTATTCGATCGGCTCGTCAGGCCAACGGTGAGGCAACCCGATAGCTCACGAAGTCCTACCGCGCCTGTTACGAGTATTCGATCGGCTCGTCAGGCCAACGGTGAGGCAACCCGATAGCTCACGAAGTCCTACCGCGCCTGTTACGAGTATTCGATCGGCTCGTCGGGCCAACGGTGAGGCAACCCGATAATCGATCGGTCGGGATGTTGTTATTAGGTTCTCCGTTAATCGATCGGACGGAAACCAAGATTTCAGTGGCGTCCCATTAATCGATCGTTTGGGACCCCACTAGATAAAGTTTAATCTTGCAAGTCGATCGGCAGGATATCTACGTTATTCATGTACTTCGAAATATTGCTTTGCCTTTTGAACATGAGATATTATGATTGATAGTACGATTATATCCAGATATTGTATTGACTAACTGAATTTGACTGAGTGTAATAAGTGTTAAGAATTAGATAATTAACTCGTGTAACAAAGTTTAGAACTTGAATACTTATACTTATCGAATTGCAACCATATGATACAATTGAATCGAATATAAAAATTGTATATATTTACAATGGTTAGATTATTAAATTGAGCATAAGAATATTGTGAAGTTTGTGCAACTAGCCAAGACCCCGATTGTTAGGGTTCCCACCTGGTGACGTGTGCCGGGACGGACACGTTATCAGGATGGTCGATTGTTAGGGTTCGTCTGTATTTGTTTTAATTAAATAGTTTTTTTTAATGTCTATGATGAAATAACTCCAGATTGTCTATGACAAATGGCGCGAAAATACTGTCTTACGATTGGTCAACCTTTGTACTTGTCGCTGATTGGTTAGAAATTTAAAATGGGGATGAGGTTAACGGTTGCCTGTTGCTGGGACGAGGCTAGTTGCGACATTCTTGTTTGGACGGCGAAAGAAGTGTTACCTTGGCATGCTAGTAAATTGAATAAAAGTATTTTAGTGTGGAATTTGAAGTCTTTAACTATCTCCCCCGAGTCCAGAACCGCTGCAGCCTGAAGCAAGAGTGTGTGAGTATTACACTTGTAGTTCGCAATGTCCTCTCATCAGAGGTTTATACAACGATAATGCCGTTACTTGGAACTTCTCTGAGAAAGTACCGAAATATTTTTACATAGGTTCCTACCTAACGAATGCGATTCAATCAATCAATTAATTCAAGTCTCAATTTTTTCGACACCTGGCGAGACGAGAGGACAGCCTGGAAAAGTTGATAATGGTCGGTCACGTGGAAGGGAAGAGAGGTAGAGGCATAACACCTGCCCAGTGGATAGACACTGGAAAGGCAGCAGTGGAAACTAGCGCCCAGCTTTCCTCACGAATGTCTCAAAATAGGAGTGCCTGGTGGTACAAGACTGCAGTAGTAATCATGATCCTCAGCAATGAGGATACGACTAAGAAGAAGAACTCTAATGTACGTACATAAAACGGTTTTTTTTAACTCGTGGCCATAACAAAATCTTTAATTCACTATAAAAAGGGTAGAGCCAAGTTTTAATGTCATGACGTTTGTTACAAGTACCTCCATTTTCAACTATTTTTATAACAATCAGGTAATTTCTATATCAGATGACTACTGGGTTTATTTTTATTTTTTACTTATAAATTATCATAGTGATTAGCTAAAATTAGAGAGCAAAGTTTTTGTTCCAAGAAAAAACAGCTCAAGTGTCAAAACAGACGAAAGTTTGTAAAGATAATGTCCCTGCACTACTGCTTTAAAGTTGTAAAGTGTCGCCGACTGTAAAGATTAAAATCTTTTTGTACTTCTTGTCCTCATTGTGTTTGAAAAAGTTACCATTTTCTTTTGTTTCTGTAACCAGCTTTAAAGATTACATCACTTTGTAGAGAGGCTTGCGTTTTACTTTCTTGAGAAATTACAACACGGAAGTCATGTTGAGGAAAATAATTATCCGGATCAGTGGTTCCTTTTTGAAAATTTGTTGAGAGTCATTTGGAGAAGGCCATGTGGAACTCCTCTTAATTTCCGTGCTCCGATAACTTCATTTGATTTAAATTAGTAAGTAACGCTTGCCAAGCAAGTTAACTAATAGAGGAGCAAACTCGTAATACAATTAGGGAACGTCTATTATACATTCACGCACGATAAGGACGGTCGTGTTCATGGTGGTTGAGATAGCACTTAATGATGGCGAATGATTATGTAAGTTGATAAAGTAAGATGAATATTTAATAGTTATTTGTTATGCAAGGCTGCAAAGTTGATTTTTGGTGCGAGTGTTTGTATTGAGAGCCGAGCTAGCGAAGGATTGTAAGATTGAACCACGAGCGAAGCGAGTGGTTCAAAAATACAATCCTGAGCGTAGCAAGGCTCTCAAGGCACGAGACGCCGAACAACTTTGCTGCCGAGCGCAACACACAACTTTTCATCTCACCATAGCGAGGAAATACTTTCATGTATAATTCATGATGTACTCATGTTCTATAAAGGGTTGTTTAAATTTCACCCGTTACAAAGCATTTCGTGGATTATTAACATTTAAATGCATCAAAGAGCCTAATTATTATTGTTGAGTACTGTGGTACGAAATACTCACGGCTAACGGCTAAAACAAATATATTTCACTCATTTCCAAACTTATCAGGAGTTAAAATTGTAATATAAGTATCTTCTGCACTGAAATCAATTAATTAAATTCAATATTTTGATATTATTCTAACTCAACAACAAAACAATATTTAAATATCTTAATCTCTCGCATCGAGTTTTTTTCTTAAAAACTAACTTTTTAAACGGTGCGTTCCGAAATTGCACTGAGCGTAAAATGTTGAAACATATAAACATTTCAAGTATGCTTCTTCGTGTTATTTCTTTATAAATAAAACTAAATTATTGCATTTCATCAAATTAAGCTGGAAAATGTATTATTAATATCATTATAAAATCAAAACAATAATAAACTGCACCATTAGGTACATGATATGTATACTTCTAAATGCTTAGGAATGACCTGTCGTTTCACTTTATAGAAAAAAGTTGGAACTCATGGAACTGCGTAACGTTCGAATTTCAAAATCACTTTCCACGCTAGCGTGGAAAGTGGACTTTTGCACGCAGATTTGAAACGATAAAGAAAGCCTTTCCGAGCGGGTGAGATGAAAAGCAAATTGTTATATTTCAACGAAAGTGTATCTGTTATAGGTCGGGTAGTAATATCGATAGTATCCTTTAGGCGACTTCTTGACTGTCGGTGTGGGAGAGGTACGACGAGTAATTTATCAGCTGTCAATGACAACTGTCAGTCGAGTCATTATCTTCTTTTTTGCTACGCCCTTATATTTCAACAAGCTCCGATTTTTCGAAGTTGCAAATTTGGATTCACACTACCCTAATGGATCCATACAACATATTAAAAATGCAAAAGTACATCATGATTTGCAAAAAATACGGATACGCAACTTTATCTTTGCATGATATTTTTATTATTAATTATTATTGGCAACGATTTTTGATTTCCCGTCAATTCCCGTCGGTGCGAAAAAACGTGTTGTAATTATTTATCAAATTAATAGTGTGTGCAAAAACATTCCCACACACACACACATTCATTCATTAATTTTATAATGTCAAAATCTACTGGCCTATCAAGTTGCCTAGGGGTGTGTGTGTAGGAGTGTGCAGAGGGTGTGAGAGGTATTGTCTTCCTTCAAGAGCTCGGAGTGTGCACCGTGCACTGGTTGCCCCCGAGTTATCCCACGGATGGTCATAATTACTTGCACTGCACAAGCAATGTTTTTGCACACAATATTAATTTGATAATAGTACATTACTTAACAAGGGCGGTAAAACAAAGAATGTCTCAGATCGCAGGTGTTTGACGCCCGAGCCGAAGGCAAGGGCGATAAATATGCGATCTGAGGCTTTCTTTATTACCGCCCGTGTTAAGTACAAAATTTTATGTCACCCCCTGGCCAGGAAGTGGGATTTCCCGCGCGCGGAGCGTGCGGTAATTGCCGCTTTATGGCCAGGTGTGACATAAATAATTACAACACGTTTTTTCGCACCGACGGGAAATGACGGGAAATAAAAAATCGTTGCCAATAATAATTAATAAAAATATCATGCAAAGATAAAGTTGCGTATCCGTATTATTTATTAATTTAATTGTGTTATGTATTTAATGGAGACCGTCTTTTTGACATAATCAGTAGGTATACCTACTATACACCATGATTTGATCAATTTTAGCCTCACCCTTGTGCATGTAGCTATGTAGGCTAAAGTTAAAGTACTAAAGTTTAGAGCCCTCGATAAGAGCAAACTATGTTCTCAGTTGTTTGTGCGTGTTTGGGTTTGTCACGTTGACATATGGCGGTATGAATATATAATGCAATTTAGATATAGTTTTGATCGTATTTTGAATGTGGCAAGTGTGACTGTTAACTCGTATTTCTCATTATTATAAAACTTTATTTATTAATAACTAAAGATATTATAGTACAGTATATAGTACAGATATTATAGTACGTGGCCCAGCGGCGCCTGCGTACCGCTTGCGGTATCTAAGGTTAAGCAACGTGGGCAGCGGTCAGGACTTGGATGGGTGACCGCTTTGAGTGGTTACTAACTGAGCGCTCCCGTGCTTTGGAAGGCACGTTAAGCCGTTGATCCCGGTTGCTGTCTATGGCAGCAGTCGTTAAGCCAAGTTGGAGGCCTTCGGGCGGTTTGAGAACTTCTAACAGTCAAGTTGCCCACTCACTTGACAAAGCCTAATCCCAATAAGGTCTAGCTTCCCCTCGGGGTTGGAAGGTCAGATGGCAGTCGCTTCCGTAAAAACTAGTGCCTACGCCAAATCTTGGGATTAGGTAGCGGACCCCAGGCATCCTTCAGGATGCAACTGTACTGGGATAACGCTAGGAGGATGATGATTATAGTACAGTATATAGATTAGCCCGTATTTCTTGTTAAATGTGATAAATTATTTACGGCATACGAAATATGTAGTTCAGAAATAACCGTAAACGGAGTTTGTTCATGAATCTACCTTTTGCAAGTGCGACAGTAGAAAAATACACGAAAAAATAACATTATTATAATGTTATTTTCAAATTACTTTGGCTAAGTAAGTATCACTATAAATGCCATAACGGCATTTCATTATCTAGAAGAATCCTTTAAAAGTCGTATTATAAAAGTAAATGGCCGTATTATGATTCCCTAATTGTGTAGTCGAATTACTGGTAAAATCATTAGTTTGCTCCATTAGAAACAGAAACAGGCCATTTTGAGGGAAATAATCTATTTTGTGTCTGTATTATTATAGCGCTAAGGGAAATTATCAGAATCATTTTAGTTTCGTTAAGGCTATTAACTTAAGACGGCTTTCATAATTATTAGAAGACATTAAAAAAGATTTATTGAATAGCTCTACTCAGCCCCGGGTCATCTACCTCAGAATCCAATGATTTGGATTAATGTAACATGTTTTTATCAATAAATTATTTCCATAGTACTTGTAATTTCATAGATGGCGTTATTTAACATAACCTTTTTTTCAGTTTCTTTCATATAATAAACTAATGCTCTAACAAATTCACGATAACTTTCACCTCAACAAATTCTCAACTAACATCCCAACCTAAATGTTCATTTTGCTTGCACACTGTTTATGTTGCGAGCAAACAGTCAACATTTCGAGCCTCTAACCCAAAATTCTGGCACAATGCTACAATGTGAATTTATAAAGTCGTGTCTTCAATAGACTTTCATATAGATATACGTCTTTTTAATTTGGGAAGGTGTACACCCACACGGCTCCCGTTTTTGCTCTGCTGTCGTCAATTACTTGCGCCAGTTGTTGTAATATTCATGACGATTAATATTTGAGGAGTTTCGTACAAGTTTGGAGAATTACTACGTTTGCCACTAAAAAGCGAAAAGACGCATTGATTTCGGAGTTTGCATATTGAATCATGGGAACGGTAAGGTGGGCACTAAAAATTCATGGCATTAAATAAAGACGTATAAAAGTGGATGAGTAATGAGATTCGAATACATTGAGTCAATTCAAATTAAACATTTTCAACTTTCGCGCTTTGTAAACATACTTAAATTTCGCCATCAAAGATTTATTTTGGCGGGTACTATATCTTGTTACATACCTATGTAAAATGTAACGTTTTTCTTGGAATAATAGATTTAAAAAAATATATGAAATTAAGTGTAACATTACCATGCCATAATTCTTCCGAAATAGGCTAAAGTTTGAATAACCTACGCGAAAGTGTTGCAATCGTACTACCTAGAATTAGGTGCGTATATTATGTGTAAGGCCGCGGTATGAACGCCCGCGAGCGGCAAACAGAGCATTCATACATTTGATGAGTGGAATGTCCGTTGGTGCCTTTGCCGCGTGCAGGCGTGCACATAAATATAAGCGCGCGTCCCGCCGCGTTGTAATTTGTAATGTATGAATCCTCATTATACAATGTCACACATTCGGTTCGAGCGTGCACGTATTATGCGCAGATTTTGAAAGCCTACCGCAAACTGACCAGGCCGTTCGTTCGTTCTGTCACTCGAATTTGTACAGTGGTTGTCAAAGAAATGTAAACAGTTTTGCACCTTAATCCATTGTAACAAGGCGAAAATTGTGTACATAATCTCTGACGTCGACTGTACAACAGAGAGGGACATACACGAATGAATCACTTTCTGTTGATGGTACGCCCTCTATTTGTGATTCTGATTGAGTTTCAGAGTAACAATAGGTGTAGATGGACTGTGACTATGGGTGGAGTTCTATTATTATTGCGATCCTATTCCCGGAACTAGTAAGCCAACATTGTTATACGATGACCTATTCAGGTTTGAAGACGCTGTGTATAGCAAAAACCTACGACATCGACCTAGATTCTATTGGTTTTCAAAATATATACCTACTATGAAACCGCACTCAGAATTTTAAGTATTTCAAACGTTATCGATAAATTTGATTATGGAAGGAAGTCCCTAGTTAATTCTCATTCTTGCTACTAAGACTTCTACGAGTATGTCTAATTATCGTACAACAAAACGTTGTCAGCCAATGTGCAACGCCACGTTTAAGTAAAATGTATCTCGGCGTGGTAATCACGTAAGTTTTCGAACGTACGGTAGGTTTAGTCTAGGATTTGCCATTTAGATCGTACGTACCTACTCGTACCGTTCGAAACAGTTACGTAATTACATCGCTATACACAGTTCTAAAACATAACGGTGTATAATATTAGATACCTACACAGATTTACTCAAAAACTAATTTTGAATGTACATATTTTTTGTAAGATTGTTCACAATACTTTTTTTAAACTTTATTTATTTCTTTATTATGAAACGAAAAGACATACCTACAAAGTTTTTGTTACATGCAATTTAATAGTAGATTATATACCAAGGGGATAAAGCAATGATTTATGTTTAGAAATAGTACATTACCTAACAAGGGCGGTAAAACAAAGAATGTCTCAGATCGCAGGTATTTGACGCCCGAGCCGAAGGCAAGGGCGATAAATATGCGATCTGAGGCTAAAAACAACACAGACAGGTATGAAGTGTAGTGGTTTACTATTATGCTACGAGCGTAGTGCTGTATTCGTGGATGTGAGCAAGGTTGCCAGAGCTCCCGAGGATGTTACTGTGTTGAGAGGGAGGGACCTTGTCCTTTCTGCTGTCGACACAAGACATCCTCAAATTTTATAAAGGGTCAGCAATTCGCACGGACTGCTTTGGAGTTGAAGGCGTTTATAGGCTGATGCGGTGTCCACTTACCATCAGGTGGGCCGTACGCTTGTTTGCCACCGTCGTTGAATTAGAGAGAATAAAACACCATGACATGGCATTAAGTCCGCCATTTGTACCTTTCAAATGTACAATAAAGTTTAAATAAATAAATAAACACCAAATAAAATAATTTCCAATATAAGGTGGATGCGTTCTGGCTGGTGTGTTGTGGTGTGTGTTATTGAATGTATAGCCTGGCAAAATAGTCTAGAAACGGAACTATATTTTTTCGACACTGGCAACTTCGATTAAATTGTCAAATATGTCATGTTTTTGTCATGTAAACACAGTTAAAAAAATAAAATAAAAAATAAAAATATTTGTGGACAATCTTACACAAATCAACCTAGTCCCAAACTAAGCAAAGCTTGTACTATGGGTACTGAGCCACGATACTCGTATACATACTTATATAGATAAATAAATACTTAAATACATAGAAAACATCCAAGACCCAAGAACAAATATTTGTACTCATCACACAAATAAATGCCCCGGCCGGGATTCGAACCCGGGACCTCCAGCTTCGTAGGCAGGGTCACTACCAACTAAGCTAAAGCGGTCGTCAAAAGACAATAAAATCACCAGATAACGGATACAATAATACGTAGTTCCACCCGTGAACTTATTTATATAATGTTTTTAAGCGATGTCTTGCTGAATTTGAGGCGGGAAATATTTTGTCGAAACGGGACAGTGTTAATCCAAAAAGTGCTGAAATTACGAGCTGAAAATCATTTCTATATACTATGAAGTGTTGAACATATTTATAAAGGTACAATCACGATTTATGGATGAAATTGCGTCCGGGATAATAGCAAGATTTTGAAAGGTATGTTTACGTATGTAAACTAAACCATCTATAATAAACTTGGTACTTGCGATATATTTGATGAATTTCGTTTCATAGTGAAACATCTAGTGCATAGCAAACAAGTGATAATTACAATTGTACATGTTAATTCGGGCAAATCTCTGTAAAAATATCTTTATAAATACATGCACAAATAAAGTTTTCTCAATTTTTTTGTCATCGAGTTTAAATTTCACCTGGCTAATGAATAGTCTTTTCTCACTTTAGTTACTAGTAAATGTATATGATTAACGTATTTCTTTATTACGAACTTACTAAAAATGTTTTAGTTGAAATTAAAGTATCATGATATTCGTGTCTAACTATTCGTGTTGCCATATAAGCGACAGTGGCGCCCCTATTAATTTCTACTCTTTTTTGCCAGGCTACAGATATCGCATATTGATGTGAAAACGTGAAAAAAAATTAACGACCAGGATAAATTGTGTTTTTTATAGAACGACTGTTTTTTATACAAACTTACCCTCCTGTCTGATAGTAAACAAACATCATAACATATGTAGTTTGTTAGTGATTTTTCTTTATTGTCAAGAGTATGGAAATATGACTTTTCAGTCCTACGTCAACGGACTATCATAGCAACATACCCTGTATGTTTACCTCTATACGGCTCGGGTAATGCATTTCTGACGATGCACATTGTCACGGCGATAATGTTAATTTTGGATGTAATGTACGTGTCTGAGGCAAGTTAATGAAACAGACAGTGTTATCATATGATGGGGTTGTCAACCCGTTACATGCACAGAGCAGAGTAAGGGTTAAAGCTGTCTGTGACACTCGTGTTTAATTTGAATAATCTGAGCGGTTGACGTGTGATATTCAGCTGGCAAGGTTATGACTAAAACTAACATTCTCTGTTGAGTCAGTCTCTGTGTTTCAATGTTAACATTTAAAAAAAAAAACAAAAAATTCAAACTTTTATTCTGCAAGTAGGACTCAAGAGCTCTTTTACATGTCACACATTACAATGATATAATTTAGTTTAGTAACCTGTATACAAAGCATAACATGTATTTAAGAGACATGAAATTTAAGCGATATCTTAGGGATGTCCCATTCTCTCAGGTAAATGGAATCCAGCCGGATTCGGATACAAATAACAATGCAAATAATGCACTGCTAAGGTTTGCAATTCTCTGCCGGCGTCTGTATTTCCGAGTTCATATAACCTAGACCTTATTAAAGCACGA
This sequence comes from Cenopis cana, assembly GCA_951800055.1. Taxonomy (NCBI): domain Eukaryota; kingdom Metazoa; phylum Arthropoda; class Insecta; order Lepidoptera; family Tortricidae; genus Cenopis; species Cenopis cana. Next base: position 15,191,135 of record OX637489.1, read on the forward strand.
GTGAAAAAAGAAAACGATAGGTAACTACCCTCGTGAGATAAAAATAGTAGACATCAAATCTGTATTCACACATGTCAGTAGGTACATCAATGTTAATCATAAGGCGTTGTTATTGCATATTGGTAGGGATGTCGTTCTCACCTAGTCACAGGGGAAATCTACGGAATCGGATACGAGTTCCGAGGTCAACATTCGGTGTAGGTATCTTTCCTGACGTGTTACGTCCTTGTTTTTCGTTAGTCGACGCATATTGTCAACTTTGAAACATGGCCGGTAACTACTCACAGTAATGTCGTTGGGTACTTTGACTTCATAAGTTGCGAGTACCAAGGGATGCCTCAGACATTGAAAGATATCTAGTATTTAGTATGTATATCCCTATTTTAAAAACAGGTTGTTCGCGTTGTTAAAGTCTCTACAATCTGCCAACAACTTTTATCAGGAGCATATTCGGAGCTGTAGCTTGGAAATCATAAACATATATTTTTATTTATTTAAATATGATTACCTAAACATTTAACCTTTAAATACCAAAATGGGTGCCACTCAGCATTGAGTCATGACAATCAGGAAACAATATCAAATTATAGCGTACAGTTACAATTAGAGAGAGAACTTAGCAATTCTTAGTAGTGACAGAGAATGTGGGAAACGTGTACTCGTACAAAATAAAATTTCAAACGTTACAAGCACGTGCAAGGAAAATCATAGCTTATAATACTGAATTTACGCGAAAAAAGTTAACTAAAATACTTTGCAACATAACACAAAACATCTGTCTAGGTATTGCCTATTTGCTTTTCTGTTAAATATCTTTTGAGATTATGTTTGAATAGATTATACCTTTAACAGTCCACGGTAAGCCGACTCACTAGTTGTAAAACGACCTTTTTATAGCCCGATCGATGCCATGAATTCCCACGGCTGACGTTTGGTTTTATGAAAAAATCTTGAGCGTGACTGTGCGGTTTTGATGCAATAAATTCCGAATTCGATAACCATTTGATGAGTGGTTGTATTGGTCGAGTATTACACGCAGCCTCTTTCATTTATTGGTTATATATTCCTACTATTTAAAATTGTAATGATGTCAATGCAAAAAAAGTCGTTGAAAATTGTGTTAAAACTAAAATATCTCATGTATCTAATATATTATGAAGATAAAATACCTGTTTCTAGGGTTCCGGAGCCAAACCAGCCAAAATGTACGAGTGTAAAACTTATCCCTTATACGTAGTTTCATCATAATATATCTGTCCATCCGTATGTCACAGCTGATTTCCCCGGTATAGTTTCCGAGTAAAAGAAAAAAATATAACACACAAAAGCTGGTAAAGGGCATCTCATCAAACAGAGATTCGCTGTAGAACAGTAGAACCTGAAGGCAAGCAATAGTACTAATAAGTACCTTTAACAGATCACGGTAATCCAAATAGTTGGAATACGACCTTTTTGCAACATTATTTTTGTCTGTTTTATTAAAAAAGACTATTTCATCTACTTCGTTTATTCAAACATGTCGATGCCACTATTTAATTTTTTTACTTGAATTGAAACTTTACAAGTATTTTACACATTTTTAAAATAATGTTAAATAAAATTGTCCAATTTACGTAGCTAATTTTCTAGTTTGTGTTGTTTGTAACGAATCTTTAAAAGAACAAAGTGAGTTGTTTCGTTATGTTTTCGAAATTGTCTGAACTTTTAATAAATCAAGTGTATTAAAAACAAAATAATTATGTCTAACTTAAAAATATTTAGAAATAACTTGAAGTACCTATCTTGTTATACTAGACAAGTCTTTTTTTATTAAATCTTCGTTATCTGACATTTGAAAATACAAAAAATAATAAACCGAAACACTTTTCAGCATAATAATGTATTTGACGTGAATCTTGAATGAAGAAAAGCTTATACAATGCATTATTGGTTTCATCTCTCAAGATTTTTAATGGGTCTTTGTTAGCTGACTAGATAAAGAGGAAGGCCTAAAGAAAGGTGGATTGATGAAGTAATAGTTTCAGCTAGCAAAGCCTGGGCAACAATAGCGGAAAACGGAAAATAATGGTTAAATCTGGAGGAGGCCTTCACCCGAAGAGGGGTTCCTACAGTTAAATTATAGTTTATATTGATATCAGTTGGACCGAGAGAGTAACGAATGAGGACGTGTTGCGTAGAGTGAAAGAGAAGAGAACGATGCTAAACACTATAAACAATAGGAGAGGGAAAATGATTGGACATTTGATACGGCACGACAACTTCTTCAAGACCATTTTGGAAGGAAAGATAGAAGGAAGGCGAGGCAGACCAAGGCGCAGTTATATGGACCAAATAAAAGAAACAGTTGGCGTCGTGTCGTACCAAGAAGTCAAAGAGCTGACGTACGAGAGAGAACAATGGAAAATACTCCACCGACAAGAGGATATAACTCTTAAATTTGATGATGATGATGATATATTTTTATAAGTTGTTAGGAGTATAAAAGGCTTTTTTTATTTTTACTTAATTTGTTTAATTTCTTGGCTGACATTCGACTTTTATTTTAATGGATTGTGATATCGCTTATCTTAAAAAATGGCCTTAACATTACGAAGTTTGTCTTCTCAGTCGGACACTTTTTTCACAGAGATTTGTAGCTTAGCTACTCCCGCGAACGAGGCGTTCATTTCACTTTTCGCATCTGACATGGGGTCCCAAAAGGATAAGGACTGTGTTACTTTTTACTGAAATAAACAGCTTACATTTTTTTTATATAGGTACGTTTGCACTCGCTAATGGTACGTAGGAGACTGTGATTTTTTTAGGTAGTTTATGTCCTGATATTAAATTGGGCATTTTCACTTTAAAGTGTACCCCCTACTTTTTTTTCGGATCCCGGTGATGGTGGGTATTCTGACTCAGAATCACGAGTACTATCCATTTCCGCGAAGAAAAAAAGTGTCCCACCAAAAAAGTAAGTTTTGTGACGCTTTTTTCATATGGTTCGTCACAAAACTGACACAGAAAATTTGTATGGAAAATCAAGGACATTTTTTTTCTTCATCTGAATCAATAGTACTCGTGATTCTGAAAAAAAAGTAGGGGGGTACAATTTAAAGTGAAAATGCCCTATTACAAGATAAAGCATAAATTTTGTATTAAGCAGTTAATTTTTAAGATGAAGCATCTTTCACTTTCTGTCACGACTTGATAGAAAGTGATGGATTATTTATCGAGTCGTTTACTATAAATCTATATAAGTCATTCTTGTAAATGTAAAGAAAATAATACCGACTCCTATAAGAGATGCAAGTCCATTCAACGTGCTTTGTATAACTTTAGCTTTGATGACTGAACCCGACAGTGTATATTTAACACGACATTTTAAGAATTTAACAAAAGAACTGTACGTTGGATTTTGCCCGTCGCCGCGTTGGTGAACACACGTGCTCTTCGCGACGACGGGCTGAATCCACTACCGAACAAAACCAGTTGCAGTGTCATGGCGTCGTTACCGAACAACGTCTTTGAACAAGTATTTATTGGCGAAATCATCATAAATTTGATCGAAAGCCATTTATAAAGAGTGAAGTGAAGTGAACTGTACGTTTTCGAGCGCTCTGTCAAATACAAAAGCTGTCGCTCAGACGCAGACGCCATTACATGAGAATTCCAAACGCGAAGTTGAACCCATAAAAACGCATCTAGTTGCCGTTAAGTTTATAATAGGTATAATACGCATATTATGCGTTATTGGCGTCGACCCGATGGTGATGGTGTGTCGTTGGCGTCGAAAAAGTTAAATCCTGCATTCTAAACGTTTTTAAGAAGGTATTTCGGATATACTTGAACGGCCCACGCATGTATATTGAGCAGTTTGAACACCCGAAAATAAACCTCAAATCCAAATAGATCCCTGATTGAATGGGAGTAGATGCCGAACCTTTTTATTATTTATTTTTCAAGTCACTTATTCAGTGGCTTAAAGTATTTTTAGATATCAATGAGACATTTCTGTCTCTAAAAGTAACCAATCTAATGTGTCGCGGCAACGAAATAGCCGACCCGAGCCGATTAAAAATAAAAGACACTCGTGACAACTTGTGGTCACAGTCAAATACAAAAATAGGTGTTGGACACAACTGTTATCCATACTGGAGTCTGGCTAATGAAAACTGAAACTGAGATTTATTTGAATATTTTTAAATGGCAACTATACGTATAATAAACTTCGTCAAATATTTCAAAAGTCATGACTTAATTTCAGTTTCAATGGTTGGCCTTTGTACTTCAATCTTTTGTGACATGTACGTGTTTTAACTTGTTATTTTATACAATAAAGTGAAAATGAAAAAACGAAAATGAAAAATGTTTATTGGTTTCTTACAATGTTTGTAACACTTTTGGCTGGGGCCTCTTATTACGTATAGAAATACTTGTGTCAGGAGACCCCTCTCTTCCACAAGCAGGGTTCAAACCAAATACAAATACAATAAAGTGCTTATACATACATAAAATTTGAAATCCGAGACTGGCTTGCTTATTGTACATGCTTGAAATACTTGGCTTCGTTCGATCCCCAGCTAGCCAATAGGTTTCCCTTTATACAGAATCAAAGAACATTCTTACTTGGCTATCTTACAAAGAATTTTATTGCTATTTATTTTTTTACCTAATGTATGTTGGATGCAAAACTATTTCTTAGATTTTTATATAAACAACTAATTTTTTTTTAACGTATAATGTCTCATTAAATGCATTGACAATGGCTGCATTTCTACCAGAGCTATGCTTTGCAGATATGCTGTGTAGATTTGATAGCTTTCCGTCCACCAGTGCTATGCTATGTGAACTAATGAATATGATTGGTTGATATGAACGCATCCATAGCAACGTAGCATAGCACGGCTCTGATGGAATTGTTATTATTAGTCAATTTATATCGAGTAACTAAATGACTCATTAATACCCAGTGTATATTGTCAATATGTACAAGTATCAAGTATGACACTTCTATCAATATGATTTAACATTTAATGTGATTTTGTTCTGTGCCAGCCACTGTGCACTTGGACGATTAACTGAGGTTCAATTTGAAATGACTCCCTTTGACTTTGTAGATTTTATGCCGGTACGGTGCCCACTGTCCCTTAGTATTATAATTCAAACATCTTTAATTCATAAAAAACTTTACAGACTTAGCTCCCAAGTGTCCGAAAGCTTAGTAATAAAGACGTCGTTTTTTTAATAAAATGGTGAAAACCCTCCCAAAGTAAGGTGTATAATTACTAAGCTTTTGCAAATTTAATTGAAATTTAGCTTCCCGACACTAATTTTAGTTTCATAATTACTTTTCCCGTTATTTTATTAAATCGGCTCTACAGAATACATTTATATTTAGACTGTTAGGAACGGAACTGTATGAATTTTTAATAGTTGATAAGCTTTATGATTTTCTATGAGCCCCATGAGCCGTAAGGTTCAAATTGCGAACTAATGACTTACTTCAAACACGGGTATTTCGTAAGTTATATTCGAAATTTTATGATACTAATTACTCTTTTTTATGATACTTATGTTACATTCTACAGCATGTGATGGAGAAATGAAAGGCTTATTTTTTTTATTTTATTGTATTCGAAATATTTAACATTTACCACCAGTACCACCACTACTTTTTGCTTAGGAAACATCGTTAAGAAATTCTAATGTATTTAATTTATTATTTATTTATTTCGAGTATCGAGGTTAGTAATCAAGTAATTTGAACGTCCGTGAGTTAAATGAAATCGATGTTAAGTCGGGATAAATGCTATAAGGCTGGTGATGGTGATAAATATGTGTTTCTAATTTGGTTGGTCCCCGAGAAGACTTCATATATCATTAGAATGATAATAACACTGTTAATAATGAGTTATTAAGTATATGCATTTGGGTAATTCTTATTTAAATGATAAGCATATTCCACTCAAAAGTATAATAACCTTTTTTTTAGGTATATCTTAGTATTTGAAAATTTTAGGTACATCCTGCCAGAATAAACTCTACAATTGACTCTGTCATTTACATAGAAAAAAGACCCACTTTCCCACACATTCCTCAGGTTTTCATAATGTCACGAACTTGACACAATATTTGAGGATAAGTCACAGAGCGGATATGAAAGAAAATGTTCGAATTCATGCTCAAAGTTTCATGGGAAATCCCCAACCGGCACTCAGCCAACGTAAGGACACAGGAAACCTGCGTCCGGCAGCATAATTATAATGACTGACATAAATTTGGAAGTATACGACAAAATTAAAATTTTCTGTGTTGTTGGGCTGAATCCATGTTTAAAAAATGGCTATATATTTATGATGACAAATAAAAACAAACCTCTGTCTTCTTTCTATTTTATATTAAAATTTTCTTAGTTTACTGCGAATTTTAAAACAGGAACGACGTGTACATCTCCATTTAAAATTTATATTTCATGCAAAATTCATGTTTCATTCCGATTTATAACGTCACAATGAATAATAAATTGAGTCATTTCAAATACGATATCCATCAGTAAACAATTGAAGTTAATTGACTATAATAATTATTTTAAGTAAAAATGAGGAATGATTAAAAAATTACTACAAAGATAATTGAAATGTTATATTGAAGTATTTTAATTCATCTATTAAAATATTGAGTACAAAAGTTACCGCAAATTATCATGCGGTAACTTTTGTACTTCGCTTGTATTTATTACTTACAAGTAATTAAAAATTTAAGTAAATATATACCTACTTGAATACCAAAGTTACTCGAAATTCGCTCTTAACAGCTAATTAAAATTCAAATAACAGAACGAAACCTTTTCTCATCAAAACAACATCTAAGAGATGGACTTAACCCTTAATTAAAAAAACAACTAACCTGTGAAATGTAAAGCTCATCGTTCGTCGCTTTTGAAAATTACACTGCGCCTCATGTTCACTCACTAAACACAAACACTAAAATTAGTTCACTAAAAACTAACTCTTAATTAACACACACTTTTTAGCTAAGCTAAAGTTATGGTTTCGTAGCATTCGTAGCGAACGGCCATCCGTGTACGCTACGTTGAACGTCGTAGCTATCGGGGCGGTTGGCGTAGCAAGACTGAGGTCTACGCAGCGATGAAGCGCGCAGCCACAGCTACATAAACCACAGTAGACTAACTCTATACAAATCTCCCGTATTTCTCGGTGAAATCGTATTTGTTTTATACGATGTCTTTACTGTTATTGAATATAACTGTACAGTTTGCGGTTGAACTGTAAAAAGTTAATCTTGTAAATAGCTTGAAAAAGTTTAACGAAACATTTCTCTAGCTGGAATATATTCAGGAGTGAAAGTTTTAGGTACTTTACGAGTGATACTGGCGGTAATTTTGGGAACTGTAATGAATATAGCAATATAGCCATGTCACGTTTGCGTGTGAATATTTACTACTTTTTGTCAATGCGTTCACGGCCACAGCACCATTAAAAAAACCGGCCAAGTGCGAGTCGGACTCGCGCACGACGGGTTCCATCCCATTATCTTTAAAAACTGCAAAAAAAATCGACTTTCTCACTATCATGGTTTTTGAGATACAGCCTGGTGACAGACGGACAGACGGACGGATAGACAGACAGCGGAGCCTTAGCAATAGGGTCCCGTTTTACTCTTTGGGTACGGAACCCTAAAAAACCGGCCAAGTGCGAGTCGGACTCCGCAAATTTAGGGTTCCGAACCAACCGCAAAATTAAGTTAAAGTCCAATGTATCAATATATTAGTATTTGTTGGTAAAATTAATATCACCAAATTTGAAGTTCATAAGTCAAAAGGAAGTTAAAAATTCCTTGAACAAAATTTTGCAAAAATCTGACGCTAGTGGCTTCTCACTTTTTCGTTCGCTCACTCCCCCCCCCCCTCCCCCCCCCCCTCTAAAAATCAGTTTTGACTATTCACATCACACCATAATAAATTTATATAAACCATATATAACTAAAAATGCTAAGGATTCAATAATAAGCACATACATGCAAAATTTGTATGGGCTGAACATTTTCCGGTATAACATACTTTCGGCTCAAATTTGGGGATGAAGACAGGCAGATCCGTATTCTGCAGGGTCTAAACCCTCTAATGGTGTTGTCACCCCTGTTACATGATTTGCTTCTTGCATGCTACTTCTTCAAAAACGGTCCCTGACTTAGGCGACTTCCTGACTTGGCGGGGCGGGATCGATATGTGACATTTTCTTCTTTGACCTAAACTTACTGACGTCGCAAAGATTCCCACTTGATAAAATACTGTCAGTATTACGTTTGCGCAGTAGTAATATGCGCAGAAGCGAAGCAGTACCGCCTTCGCATCGTCCCGCTACCGCGCATCCCGCGCCAGTCAGGAAGCACTCATTTAAATGTAGGAGCGTAGTAAAAAATGGTACCGAGTCGACTGACAGCTGACACTGACATTTGACACTTTTCTCATATCGTAGTGCCTCCGCACCGACAAATCAGGAAGTCGGGACTTGACAGAAGCGCACCGAGTGAGTCTGTTGTTTTTAGGTTATCCCTTCACAAATAAAACATCCTTTTTCTGATATATCTGGTGACGGTTTATTTATTTAATCTAGGTAAGTTTAATACAGTTATTTTATTATAGTACTATCATAAGACTAGGTTTAGGTGGCCTAGGCCACGACAATGGAGGGGAACGAGAAGGAGAAGCCCCCTGACGAGGGCGGCGGTATCCCAAAAGGCAAGGAAATTGAAAGTAATACAAGGAAGCGGAACATAGATCTTTCACCAACCGAAGTACCATTAGAGCCCTTCCCAAAAAAAGTAATTACTGACGAACACATGGACGCAACCGACAAACAGACAGTGAGTGATACTGAGACTAATCCAACGTACGTCAACAATCCCAATACATCGCAACTTAATCTGCCCAACCAAACACCTACTGGTGAAAAGAGTGAACCTAGCCAAACTTTGCATAGTGAACCTAACCCTCACCTGTATAGACACCCTGATATGGACAATGAACACCGGACATACAATTCAGAAGATCTTGGACCATTTGTGGTCCATGTATCCAGGAAATCTCATTCCTCTGAAACTGACTCCCCGCTGAAGGCCATTCATGTAGGTAGAATACTAGTACAAGCCAACATCAAAAACATTAAGAAAGACGGAGTGAAATCAGTAGGTCGGAATAGAGTAGCCGTTACATTTAATACAGCAAATGATGCTAACTCCATGTTAAATAATCCCATACTCCTCCAAAATAAATTAACCGCTGACATTCCTTCATACCACATTTCTCGAATGGGATTAGTTAGAGGTGTTCCAACTGATTGGAGTATGACTGATTTTGTGAATGGGACAGATCTTAAGGAAGGGAAAGGGAAAATACTGAAGGCTCGCAGACTCCAACGCAAGGTTCCCGGAGGTGATGGCTCTCCGACTTGGGTCCCAACTCAATCTGTTGTTGTCACACTGGAGGGACAAACACTACCATCCAGAATCTTCGCATACTACACCTCCCTGGTAGTTGAAATATACTTGCTGCCAACAATTCAATGTCGAAAGTGCCTCAGATTCGGACACATTCAATCGCAATGCCGGTCAGATGCCCGGTGCTTTAAATGCTCCCAAAAACACCCCGGAAGTGAATGCAATGTAGCTACAGAGCATGTTAGATGCATTTTCTGCACAGGCAATCATTATGCCACTGACCCTCACTGTCCAGAACACAGTCGGCAGAAATCAATCAAGATGCTTATGTCAGAACAAAATATTTCATATGCTGAAGCTGCAACACAAGTCAAACCGGTCCGAAGGCCATATTCGGACATGGCCCAGGTTATGTTTTCTCCATCACAGGACTTTTCTCGTTCATCCCAATCACCACCCCACCCAGCCGGTGTTCACGCCGAATCCCCCCTTAGATCCTCGTACCGCAAAACTGTCTATCTAACGCCGCGGGCAAGAACTCCCCTTTCTCCTAGTTACGATAGACAAGCTCATCAGGATATAATCCGAACTCCAACATCTCAGATGCCTAATGGACAGGCCTTTGCTGGACAATCGCAAAATATAGGAGCGGAGACCCCCAATGAAGACCTTTTTGAATTATTATTTAAATTATTAACAAATATCATCGCCAAATGGAGCGATATCTTACCGCACAACGTCGCACCCCTCATGATCAAACTCGCAAAAGCTCTTTCTTTCATCAATGGCCCCCCAGGTCACCTTTCTACAATGGAATAGTCGTAGTATTATACCAAAAAAACCCGACCTCATCCAAATTATTAACAGTAATTTTGTCTCTGTTGCTGCTATCTCGGAGACATGGTTGAGTCCCGGCTCCCTGTTTAGGATCCCGGGCTTCTCATGTCTCCGAGATGACCGTAATGATGGACGTGCAGGATGCGCATTGTTAATTAAACATTCTTACCCCTTCTCCCAGATTCCACTACCCCCTCATACCCAAGAAATTAACGCCGTAGCTGCTAAGGTTATGGGCATTAGCTTTATTTCTATTTATATTCCTCACCCCCGTTTAAACCTCATTCCTGATCTCTCAACCATCCTGTTCTCTGTGCCACCGCCCCTTATAATCCTAGGAGACTTCAATTGTCACCATACTTCTTGGGGATCACACCATTCCGATGTATTTTCTTCATTTCTCATTGACCTATTTGATGACATCAACGTCTGTGTGATCAATGATGGGACACCCACACACCGAGTTTATCCAGGCCAAAACCCTCATTCTGTGCTCGACCTGACAGCTTGCTCTCCTAACTTGTCCTCTGTGTTAGCATGGGACGTTTTACGTCAGTCATTTGGAAGTGATCATTTCCCCATCATCATTTCCAAACCTACATCTGTTACACCTTTATCGAAACCCGAGCCCCTACTAAAACACAAATTAAATGCAGCGGATTGGCCCAGCTTTTCCATATACGTAGAAGAACAAATAAAAGAAGGTAATTTAGACCTTTTTCACAATTCTGAAAAATATCAAAAATTCAAGGAAATATTACTAGAAGCTGCTGACAAATTTATCCCCCGGAAAAAAACCATCAAAGACCAAATCCCTTCTCCGCCTTGGTGGAGTGCTGAATGCACGGCGGCCGTAAATGAGAGGGATGAGGCTGAAAGAATTTTTAATGACACTGGCAATTTACAAGACTTCATCTCTTTCAAGAAAACCTCGGCTCGCACCAAGCGTTTACTAGCAAAATGTAAGAAGAGCGGATGGAAGGGTTTCTGTGAGAGTTTATCCCCCAGAACCCCACCTTCCGTAATATGGAAAAACATAAAAAAATTCAGAGGATCCTTTAAACAAGATCTGTCACCTTCATCCGATCCATCAGCATGGGTAACAAATTTTGCAAACAGACTGGCCCCACCTACTGTCCCTGAGGCAGCTTGTGTCTCGCCTACTCTTCCCCCTTCGGCCCTAAGCCCTCTCGACGAGCCCTTCTCCTTTGCGGAACTCCGACTGGTTCTGGATGGTCTGAGGGAGTCTACACCTGGTGAGGATGGCATTCCATACTGCTTCTTATCAAAGCTGAATGCATTCTCACAGGAACGTCTTCTCGCCATCCTGAACCATGTCTTTGACACCGGTGAGATTCCGCTAGAATGGAAAACGCAAGTCATCATTCCCATTTTGAAGCCGGGTAAAGATCCAGAAGAGGCAAGCTCGTACCGACCAATAGCCTTATCAGCAACCACAGGCAAAATATTGGAACATCTAGTTAAGAACAGACTGGAGTGGTTCGTAGAGAACAAAGGAATTATAGCTGACACCCAGTTCGGGTTCCGTAAGGGCAGAAGCACTATGGACAGTGTCAGCATCTTAACATCTGATATTTGGTTGGCACTGTCCAAAAATGAATTATTGTTGGGATGTTTTCTAGACATATCTGCTGCCTACGACAATGTCCTTCTCCCGGTGCTCAGAGCAAAAATGCTACACCTGAGCATTCCGGTGAAGATTGTGAACATTGTCTCCAATCTGTTTATGGCAAGGAGTATAAAGGTCCGGTGTGGCAACACATACTCTAGCCCCCGCACTCTATGGCAAGGATTGCCGCAAGGATCCGTCCTTAGCCCGCTCCTCTACAACATCTACACATATGACTTGGAGCAGTCAGTGGCACCATTTTGTAGCATCCTACAATATGCTGACGACCTCGTGTTATATACTTCAGCTCAATCCACAGAAAGGGCCGCTGCCAGTATCAACACAGCTCTCGGCTACCTTAAAGACTGGCTGGATGAGCATGGCCTGACACTATCTCCATCGAAGAGCTCCACAGTGACTTTTACTCGTAGAAGGAATATCCCCGACCCAAATGTCCACTATGGCCGCGAGTCCATCCCCAGTAGGGAATCAGTCAAATTCTTGGGCGTCATTTTGGATGGCAGAATGTCGGGGGTCCCGCATCTTAATTACGTAATCAGTAAATGTGAAAAAGGCATCAACATCCTGCGGGCCTTGTCTGGTGTGTGGTGGGGTGCACACCCTTACTGCCAGAAACTTTTATATAATGCCATCATACGGAGTCAGATGGACTATGGTTCAATCGTACTGGAGCCCTGCAATAAGGGAGCCCTCAAGAAGCTGGATTTAATACAGGCAAAGTGTTTGCGAATTATACTGGGTGCCATGAAATCCTCTCCGAAGAACGCCATGCAGGTGGAATGTGTGGAACCACCTCTTTCCCTTCGCAGACAATATCTAGCTGATAGGTTCTTTATCAAAGCAAGCTCCTCCTCCAACCACCCTCTGCTCCCACGGATTCGCGCCCTTGCTCTGGAGGTCGCTGAAAACAGATATTGGGACCATAAAGATTTTCCTAAGATTGTTATAAGTTTTTCAAAATTAAACCAAGTAAATTCCATCATATTTAAATCTGAAAACAACCCCCTATTTGAAGTTAGCTTTGAAACTATTATTTCATCACCTAGAGTTATCCTAGACTTTGGCATATTTAAGAATGACCCAGGAGCCAATTCGAAATTCAACAAAATTCTTGAAAACTGGCCAGAGTACATACCTGTTTTTACTGACGCTTCCAAATTAAATGTAGCGCGGTGTGTGGGAGCAGCAGTATGTATTCCAAAATACAATATCGTCTTATCTATAAAATGTCCTCCACAATCTTCAACTTTTACAGGTGAGGCAGTCGCAATTCTGGAAGCAGTAAAATATTTAGAATCACACAATATTTCTAAGGCAATTATTTTTTCGGACAGCAAGAGTTGCCTGCAAGCACTAGTAGGCAACCAGTTCAAAATTCAAAATAAATCCCCTCTTGTTTTAAAAATTAAAAATGAACTTTTAACTTGTGAGACAAGAGGTATTCATGTTGTTCTTGGGTGGATTCCAGGTCATTCTGGCATCTCCGGCAATGAATTGGCAGACACATGGGCAAAACAAGCCGTAGAGTTAGGATCACAATATCATAACCATGTTTATAGTTCCGACCTACTGACTTATGCTCAGAGAGACTTGTTTAGCTCATGGCAGGATCAGTGGAATACTTCCAGGATACATACAGGCCGCTATTACGGACATATTCAACCCACGATTCCTCGTAAACCTTGGTTTTTTAAATTCCTATCTGCCCCTAAGTGGGCAACATCAACCATTTGCCGCCTTAGACTCGGACATAACTGCACTCCGGTGTTCCTTGCCAAAATCAGGGTGCGGGATAACTCATTATGCGAATGCGGGATCGATGAAGGTTCGTTGGATCACATCTTCTTCAATTGCCCTAGATTTAACTACTCACTCTATGATGTATTGCCGAAAACCATCCCACGCCCCATAAACTTCTACTCGCTTCTCGCTTTAATGGATCCTCCCTTAACTGCTATTCTTGTGAAATATGTTCAAATACATAATATTAGACTATGATTTACTGTTACCACAACTGCATGAAATTTTTTTCTATGTCATGTCACTTATATAAATTATTTCCCACCGAAATCTCCGTTATGTTGGCATGCCTAATAATCTGTCATCCGCATCCCCACTGTTTTTTCATAACGTTTGTTAAATGTCATGTGATTGTCTGTGATGTCCATATTTATTATTTGTTTTAGGTTTCCAGTCTGATCCTTACCCCAAAAAAAGCGAAATCAATGTTTCATCATCATCCTCCTAGCGCTATCCCAGTACAGTTGCATCCTGAAGGATGCCTGAGGTCCGCTACCTAAATCCCAAGGTTTTTACGAAAGAGACTGCCATCTGACCTTCCAACCCCGAGGGGAAACTAGACCTTATTGGGATTAGGCTTTGTCAAGTGAGTGGGCAACTTAACTGTCTCAAACTGCCCGAAGGCCTCCAATTTAGCTTAACGACTGCTGCCATAGACAGCAACCGGGATCAACGGCTTAACGTGCCTTCCACAGCACGGGAGCGTTCAGTTAGTAACCACTCAAAGCGGTCACCCATCCAAGTCCTGACCGCTGCCCACGTTGCTTAACCTTAGATACCGCAAGCAGTACGCAGGCGCCGCTGGGCCACGAGCGCTCCGGGAACGATCTGTTTAACAGTCTATTATCGAGAGCATAAGTTCTACTTTCCCAAGCATGTTTGAGAAAACGACTTTATGTCACACCTGGCCATAAAGCGGCCATTATCGCACGCTCCGCGCGCGAAAAAACCCACTTCCTGGCCAGGGGTGTCATAAAATTTTGTACTTAACACGGGCGGAGGCAGGCCTTCGGCTCGGGCGACAAATACCTGCGATCTGAGTCATTCTTTGTTTTACCGCCCTTGTTAAGTAATGTACTATTTCAAATTTAATGTTACAGCAATATTGTTTGTTATACAAATAACAAACAATGTTGCTGTAACATTATAACAATGCATTGAACAAACTTTGTACCATTGCCAAAATCGCACTCGATTTGGACACAATTATTCTTAAAATCTTTTTACAAATCCGACTGAAATAGGTTACGAGTAAAGCCGGGCCAGGAAATTAGTTAAATTTGGCTCGCTGGGGAAACTGATTGTCTTTTATGAAGCTGTTGGAAGGTTGCCTAATTCTTTGCCTTTTAAAATGAAAGTGTACATTGAAGTTCAAAAATATCAATACAATTTTGAACCTTATTCGATTCTGATAAGGCGAATCACGTATAAATATCATTGACGTCAACGTAAAGCGGTTTATCGTAGTTTAGAGATTTTTAATTTGCGAGTTTATCACTCATGTTTTACACTGGTTGTTTTTATTTTATTTATTTATTTTTTTGAATCAGGCAACAAGGCCCATATTTAGGTACATATACTTTACAGAGTAACATACATATCTATAAAATACTCTCTCTCTCTTGTTTTAAAATAGTAGTTTAGAGATTTTTAATTTGCGAGTTTATCACTCATGTTTTACACTGGTTGTTTTTATTTTATTTATTTATTTTTTTGAATCAGGCAACAAGGCCCATATTTAGGTACATATACTTTACAGAGTAACATACATATCTATAAAATACTCTCTCTCTCTTTTTTTAAAATACTTAAAAACTAATGCACAAATAAGCCACACACACACACACACACACACACAATCACACACACACACACACACACACGCACACGCACAAGCACACGCGCACGCGCACGCACACGCGCACGCACACGCACACGCACACGCACACGCACACGCACACGCACACGCACACGCACACAGACACACACACACACACACACACACACACACACACACACACACACACACACACACCAAAGCGAGGTTTCCTAACCTCCTGACCTAACTAATCGACCCTTAAGTTGTAAGATAAAAAAACCAGTGCAATCCATAGTACAAGCTTTGATTAGGTTGGGACTGGGTCGATTTGTGTAAGATTGTGCACACATATTTATGGTCGTCAGCTAAAACAAGTTCTAACA
Organism: Cenopis cana; assembly: GCA_951800055.1. Taxonomy (NCBI): domain Eukaryota; kingdom Metazoa; phylum Arthropoda; class Insecta; order Lepidoptera; family Tortricidae; genus Cenopis; species Cenopis cana. The sequence goes on from OX637489.1 coordinate 15,207,066, forward strand.
CATGTCCCAAATAACTTCGTAAATAAATGACATCGACAAAAATGAGTTCAGAAAAGAACATTTAGTCTGGATCCAAAAAATGGAGGCGATTTGTAACTTGTTCCAGAACTTTTTAGATTTATTTCGTAACTAACAAAGGTTGTAGTTAGTACTAAAAACTTTATCAAAATTTGTATTCGGTTTCGAAATGATTTGTTTAATGAATTGGAATTTATTGTTTTAGTTAGCGTGGTTATTATTTATCTACATTTATCCGGAGCATTGGGAGCATTGTTTGTGGATATTATTGATTCTAATTGTTACAAAGGCGACTTCCTGACTTGGCGGGGCGGGATCGATATGTGACATTTTCTTCTTTGACGTAAACTTACTGACGTCGCAAAGATCTCACTTGACATAATACTGTCAGTATTACGTTTGCGCAGTAGTAATATCATGCGCAGAAGCGAAGCAGTACCGCCTTCGCATCGTCCCGCTACCGCGCATCCCGCGCCAGTCAGGAAGCACTCATTAAATGTTGGGGCGCAGTAAACTGAGTGGTACTGAGTCAAATGACAGCTGACACTGACATTTGATAGTTTTCTCATATCGTACTGCCTCCGCACCGACAAATCAGGAAGTTGCCTATAGTCGCTGTCACCGACGCGGGCGACCGCGGGGGTGCGGCGCGCGCGGGGCGCGGGCGGACAGATCTCGCTACAAATCGTACCGTGCACACGCCATAGCCTTCCGCTCTCATTTAAATATTTTATTTTACTTTCTACTCTTTTATGTACTGTTTTTTGTGTTTTATTGGTGTTATTAAACGTGCTAAAAGTGAACTGCGAACTTTATTTTGGGCGAAAGCTCACACAAGTCACAAAGTGGTCTTCGAGCCGGATCATCGGATGCAGCGTACCTACACCAATCAAGATGGTCAACACCCGCAGTACTACTAGACGAGAACAAGAAAAGAGAGAAGAAGAACTCGCAAATCAGCTGCAACAAGCCGAACAAGTTCCTAAATTGGACGGAGAACAAAAGAACAGTGTCGACCAGACTATAAATAAAGATGGGGGTAGCGCGATAAAGTTGGAACAAAAGAAAACCTTTGAACCGCTAGCCCATTGTTCGCATAAATCCGTTCGTACTAAATCAAGAAAATCGTCTTCGTCTTCCATAGATGCGCGAAGGAAGAAGCTGGAACTGGAAGCAGCTGAAGCGAAAGCCCGTATCCAAATGGAACTTATAGATAAACGGCTGCAAGCGGATCTCGCCGAACTGGATGAATACAGTCCACCAGCATCAGAATCGGATGCAGAATCCAAAAAGAGTGAAGTCGCAAGGTGGATCGACCGCAGCCGGCAAGAATTGGAGACACGGCCTACCCCCGAACGTGAAGATAACCTGGGTTTGCCGTGCGCGTCAGTCGCAGTCGCCGCTGGCACCGATAGTCCAATACAGCAGCTGGCAAGCGCACTTAAGGAATTAGTCACCACCTCTGCCAGCAATAGTGAAAATACAAATTTGCTTAGCCGCATAAGTACGCCGCGGGAGCTGCCTTTGTTCTGCGGCGACCCTATAGATTGGCTACAATTTAAACAAGCATTCGAAGAGTCCACTAGAGTGTGTAACTTCAGTGAAATTGAAAATATGTGGCGCCTTAGGAAATGTCTCCGTGGCCCAGCTAAAGACTCCGTCGCAGCTCTGCTAATGAGTGGAACGTCACCGGCAACTATAATCTCCACGTTAGAGCTACAATTTGGAAATCCCGACGTAATCTTATCTAAAATACTCATGGAAATAAGAAAACTGAACCCGTTACCACAGGAATACCACAGAGACATAGTGACGTTTGCAGTTAGAATAAAAAACTACGTTGCAGCTGTTCGCGCCTGTCATCGTGAAGAATACCTACACGGCATGAATATAGTCTCCATGGTACTAACTAAACTACCTGCTGTACTTCTATCTAAATGGACAGACTATAGTTATCCTCTGATAACAAAAGGAGAAAAAGCTAGACTCGATATCCTCGCGAACTTTCTCCACGAAGAAGCCGTGAAAGTAGCAACATGCAGTGCGTCGCTTATTCCCGTACGATCAGACTTTAAACGAAAAAACTACTTAGAATCACATAGTGCAAGCCACCCCCACCCGCAAACTATTTTAGTGCAAAGTGCTCAGACTTATGATAAGTGCCGCTTCTGTCGCCTAACAAAACACAAATTAACCGAATGTAAAAAGTTTAAAAGGGCCCTGCGCAAAGACCGCTGGTTTTACGTGAAGAAATTCGGTATTTGTTTCAAGTGTTTATCATCGCAGCATGACCGCGAAACATGTTCCGCCGCGGTGTGCGACGTGGAGGGGTGCGGGGAACCCCATCATCGACTGCTGCACTATGTACCAGTTCAAAGGTCACCCTCAGAGCAAGCTAGCTCAGTGCAAGTGATAGAATGTGATACACAGACTGAAACCAGTGAACTCGTTACGCATATAAACATTGAAAAGTGCGAAGTGTTACTAAAAGTCGTACCTATACGTATTTATGGACCTAACGGCATTATCCTTACAACTGCCTTGCTTGACGACGGCTCGACTGTTTCTTTAATAAGTACATCGCTAGCCGAGCGGGCAGGGCTGCGCGGACGCAGCGAGTGTTTACGTATGCGCGGCGCTTGGGACAGTACGGAACTGGTTTGTGAATCGCAGCTGATTGATTGTGCGTTATCTAACGAACACGGAACAATGTTTAATATCAGTGCGCGAAGTGTAAAGGACCTGAACTTACCTGCTCAAAATCTGGGTGTAGTCAAGTGTGAGAACTATAATTACCTAAAAAATATAAAACAGTATTTATGTGATAAAAAATTAAAACCCGAAATATTAATAGGGCAAGACCATTCTCACCTGCTTGTTCCTCTGGAGGTGGTCACGGGAGGGCCCCACGAGCCCTGCGCCACCCGCACGCCGCTCGGCTGGTGCCTGCATGGCCGGGCGCCTATACAAACAAGGTCTCGTACGAACATTCATTCATCATTACATATCTTTCATAACAATGATGACGTTGCTCTGGAAAACAATAGAATTCTCCAAGACCTTCATGACGACGTCCAGCACTTCTTCTCTATAGAATCCATGGGCATCTCTGGCAAGCCACGGCAAAACTCGGAGGACGAACGGGCCCGGGAACACCTGGAACAAACTTCCGAACTCATTGATGGAAAATGGCAAGTTGGATTACCTTGGAAAAATGAAGATCCTATCATGGTCGACTCCTACCCTAATGCGTTGACGAGGCTAAAAGGGGTCGAACTGAAAATGAAGAAAAATTCAGAGTATGCACAGCGGTATAAAGAACGCATACAACACTTATTGGAAAATAATTACGCTGAAAAGCTAGAAAACCTAGATGTTACACCAAAAACCTTTTACATACCTCATTTCAGTGTAGATAACCCAAACAAAAAAAAAATGCGCCTCATATTTGATGCAGCTGCTAAAACAAAGGGTTTATCACTTAATGACCACCTGATAAAGGGCCCCGATCTGCTTGTTTCGTTATTGGGGATAATGTGGCGATTTCGTGAACAACGAGTGGGAGTCACCGGCGACATAAAGGACATGTTCCTCAGAGTGAAAATAAGACCTGAAGACCGACAAGCCCTACGCTTCCTCTATCGTGACAACCCTAACGAGCCTATCAACACTTACGTAATGACGTCCCTTATATTTGGAGCAACCTGTTCACCCTTCATCGCACAATTTATAAAAAACAAGAACGCACGACGCTTCGAGTCATCAATGCCTGCTGCTACGAATGCTATATACTCACAACATTATATGGATGACTATATAGATAGCCTACCTAACGAAGAGTCCGCATCAAAACTAGTCCGCGACATCGCCTTCATACACAGTCAAGGAAATTTTGAAATACGCAATTGGAACAGTAATAGCAAAGATGTGTTAAACGACATTCCAAAAGATACTCTAGGCGATAGCGCAGTAAGGTTCAAAGTCGGGCAGCACAGCATGGGGGGCGAGCGGACGCTTGGATTGATATGGCGGCCTGACGAAGATACGCTCGGGTTCGATGTCTCGCTGAAGAAAATACCTACAAATATAATTAATGGAAAACAAAGGCCCACGAAAAGAGATATTTTACGTGTAGTTATGTCGATTTTTGACGTCTACGGATTTTTATCACCGATTACGATCAATGGAAAATTAATTATGCAAGAAACATGGTTACTTAAAATCACCTGGGACGATCCAATTAACGATCAAATTTATCAAAAATGGCTAAAGTGGATTAATCAATTAAAATCAATGAAAGATGTACGATTGCCCAGGTACTATCTGGCTGCTGCGGGAGGAAGCGAGATGCGCGCGCGCTCCGCGAGCGCGAGCGAGACGGGATCGGCTGTTATCAGTATCACACAGGACAGCGATGCGCGCTCGCCTGCGATGGAACCTGTTTATAGAATGCATTGTTATTCAAACTTACAACTGCATCTTTTCTGCGATTCTTCTACGAAAGTAATTTGCACTGTGGCATTTTGGAGATGGATCTACAATAACAATGTGTACCAATCATTTATAGCAAGTAAATGCCGTGTCGCTTCCCTGAAAAGTACCTCTATACCACGAATGGAGCTCCAGTCAGCTGTTCTCGCCGCGCGCTTATCTGAAACCATAATAAATGAACATAGAATTAAACCGGAACGTCGGACGTTTTGGAGTGACTAATCAACGGTACTGCATTGGATAAAGAACGACGCGCGAAATTATAAAACTTATGTTGCGCACCGACTGGGGGAAATAGACGAGCGTACACAAAAACATGAATGGAGATATATACCTACTAAGCTCAATGTCGCCGATTTACCTACTCGGGCGAACTACGAATGCACTACGTTGCCTGAGTATTGGAGTAAGGGTCCCTCTTTCCTACAAAACAATGAAGATGAATGGCCTGAAGACATCATGAACACTGAAGTTAATAAGGAACAATTAGAATATGTGTCACACATACAAATAAGCAATCACTTACCTGTGCCGGATCCTACGCGATTCTCATCATGGCTACGTCTACTTAGAGCTACATATGTGATGCTTAAGTTTATAAATAAATGTAAACTTACCGATGAAGACGATGACGTCACTATGGAGAAAGCTGAGAGGTTGCTACTAAAGTATTCACAAGCCATGTCGTTTCCTGAAGAAATTCACCACCTGAAAAATAAAAAAATAATACCTAGAACTAGTCGAATACTTACCTTGTCGCCTTACCTCGACGAAAACGACGTTCTCCGCCTGGGTGGTAGAATTGACGCGGCGTCCGATGTGGCACCTGAAACAAAAAGGCCTACGATATTAGATGGGCGCGATTATATAGTGCGATTACTGGTAAAACATTACCATGTTGCCGCAGCTCACGGAAACCAAGAAACTGTTGTGAATAATCTGAAACAGAAATATTGGGTAATAAGAATAAGGCCGACAGTGAAAAATGTAACATCAAAATGCATGTTTTGTCGAATACGTAAGTGTAAACAAGAGATTCCGAGAATGGGAGACTTACCGAAGGCTCGTGTTGCTCATCATCAGCGCCCGTTTTCGTATTGTGGGGTTGATCTATTCGGGCCGGTAGAGGTCACTGTCGGCAGAAGACGTGAAAAAAGGTATGGGGTATTATTTACATGCTTGACAGTGAGAGCGATCCATATCGAAGTCGTAAGTACGTTGACCTCTGATTCCTTCATAATGGCGCTTCGAAGAATGGCCGCACGACGAGGCTGGCCGAGTCATTTATTTTCGGATAATGCCACGAATTTTAAAGGAGCTGTAACTGAACTGAAAAAGTCAATTGAAGATTTAGATGAAGAGTACCTGAAAAAGGAATCGCTAAAAATGGGAACAAAATGGACATTCATTCCTGCCGCGAGTCCACACTGGGGTGGAGCGTGGGAGCGACTCATTCGAACTGTGAAGACAAGCCTGAAAAACGTGCTGAAAGAGCGCTCCCCACGGGACGAAACTCTAAACACACTTTTGGCTGAAGTTGAGAATTTGGTGAACAGCCGCCCAGTGACGCACGTCTCTGTGGAGCCAGGAAGCACTGAAACGCTCACACCTAACCATTTTCTTGTTGGGTCATCATCGAACTTGCCTCAGCTTGGTGCATACGATGACTCAGACTTTTTCATAAGAAAACAGTGGAGAATTTCCCAACGATTGACAGATCTATACTGGAAGAGATGGGTTAGAGAAATCCTACCAGAGATGTTACCACGAAAAAAGTGGCACGAGGAGACGAAGCCCTTGCAAGTGGGAGACCTGGTGTTGATTATAGACCCCGATGGACCTCGAAATACCTGGCCAAGAGGCCTGATACAGGAGGTGATGCCTGGCAAAGACGGCAGAGTAAGAGCGGTGAAAGTAAAGACCAAGACCGGTCTGCTTGTTAGGTCAGCCGCTCGTGTTGCTCGGCTACCGATTGCTGATGAGTGCTGCTCAAGCAGCACTGGGGTGGAGGATGTCACCGACGCGGGCGACCGCGGGGGTGCGGCGCGCGCGGGGCGCGGGCGGACAGATCTCGCTACAAATCGTACCGTGCACACGCCATAGCCTTCCGCTCTCATTTAAATATTTTATTTTACTTTCTACTCTTTTATGTACTGTTTTTTGTGTTTTATTGGTGTTATTAAACGTGCTAAAAGTGAACTGCGAACTTTATTTTGGGCGAAAGCTCACACAAGTCACAGTCGCCTTAGGCGGTTTTCTCACCGATGCGGTTTCTGCGTATCGCACCTGACTTTGACGGGGCGCGATCGATATGTGACATTTTCTTCCTTGACATGAGCTTACTGATATCACACAAATTTCCACACTTAAGGCGGTTTTCTCACCGATGCGGTTTCTGCATATCGCACCGATCTGAGGAATGACTTGGCGGGGCGCGAGCGATATTCTTCCTTACACCCTGTCGCACAAATTTCCACACTTGACGGAATACTGTCAGTGCTTTAGGGTCATAATCGGTTATTTCAATTTTTGACAAAGTTGCGTTCGGCGCTCGAGGTCACAAACTTGTATTATTCATTGAGCCAAAATCATAAACATGTCTGCAAAAATCAAAACTACCGGAATTGACGCAAGCTCTGAAGTATATAGTTAATATTTACGTGTATTTTTATGTACCTATACTTTTATGAAATAATGTCTTAATAACGAAATATTGTCACTGACATCGGTTAGTTTACTTTTTCTAATCAAAAATTCTACTTAACCTTTTTTGTAGTGATAATACAGTAGAAAGAGTAAAGCAGTTTTATTAAAATAATCGCCTCTCCTCTCTTAGTGGACAATACAAAACGATATAATACAAATAGGACTCTTTATTGTACGATTTCAACAAAATAGCACATTTCAGTAATCCCAGTGACACAAGGATATTTTTTTATAAGGGTGAGGTTCCTTTTAGTAGTGTTGCTTTGAAATTTTTTAAGATGTCCTTAATTACATTTTATATTGAGTCTCAGCTTGAATTTTAAAGTCGTTTTTTGAACGTTCCGTGAATTTGACATACCTACTGTAGATAGGGTGCTACGTTTATTCTAGCCTTAATGGTCTAGATGTACAGCGGGTTAGTACAAGCTGGTGCAAATAACAAGTCCCACTTCCAATAACACACACTATTTATTACAGTTAGTACAAGTAGAAGGAGTACAGGCGAAAACGGTCAAATTTACACACTAAGTACGCGGGCGAGCGAGATCGATTTTACGCGGAGAGGCGCGTGCGTTTGCGTCGCATCTAGTTGGGAACTGCCCGCGCGGGCGCGGCTCGGCCGCGGCGCCGCTGCGCGGTACCGTGCCGTAAGTCCGCCATTTTCGCGGGCGACGCGGGGCCAAATATCTAATATGAAACAGTCGCTCGTCCGTCCGCGAACAAATATCAAATTCAAGTAATTATGGGGATAGATTCCGACCCCACATCACCCCCCTCCAGAGACCGTCCAGGGCGATAGTGATTAATAATAATAATCAGGCACACGCACTGTGCGTCCTGATCTAGTCCTTTTTACCGAGTTGTCAGTCTCTGGAGAAGTTTGAAGCTGTGGGACAGGAATCGGTACATTTGTTGGGTCGGCCAGTATGTATGCTGGTTTGATACGGTCTATGGACACTGTAACACTTTTACCATTCACTCTTAACTTAAACACTTTGTCACCTCTTTCCACGACTTCGTATGGGCCAGTGTAGGCTGGTTGTAGTGGTGGATGGCTGGTATCGTCTCTGAGCAGCACGTGACTGGCCGTTTTGAGGTCTTTAAAGACAAACACTCGTCTATTGCCGATATGCCGCGATGCTGGCACTGGAGTGAGATCATGGGCAAACTTACGCAGTCGTACAATGTAGTCAGTCACGTCCATCATGGTGTCATCTGGTGACTTGACATGTATGAACTCGCCCGGTAACCTCAAGGGCTCTCCGTAGACGAGTTCCGCAGTCGAAGCGTTGAGGTCCTCTTTGTATGCGCTGCGAATCCCAAGTAGGACTAAGGGCAATGTGTCTACCCAGTTGCAGTTTGCGTGACAAGTTATAGCGGCTTTCAATTGTCTATGAAAGCGCTCCACCAGGCCGTTACAAGCCGGGTGGTAGGCAGTAGTCCGTCGGTGCTGGAATCCAGCTAGCTCAGACAGATGCTTAAACAGGCTGCTCTCGAACTGTCTGCCGCGATCAGTCACGATATCAGTGGGGCAACCGAAGCGAGATATCCATCCATGCAGTAGTCCTCTAGCTACGGCTTCTGCCGTGATCTCCTGTAGTGGTACCACCTCAGGCCAACGTGTATAACGGTCGACGGCTGTGAGGCAATACTTGAATCCCTGAGACACTGGCATGGGGCCGATCAGGTCTATATGTACATGCATGAATCTTGCTCTTGGTAATCTGTAAGTACCCAGTGGTGCAGAAACGTGGCGACTTACTTTAGCCCTCTGACATGGCAGGCAGGAACGCGTCCATTCCCGGCAATCTTTTTTGATGCCCGGCCACACATAACGATCTGCGATGAGCTTTATGGAGGCATTGGCACCTGGGTGACTAAGGGAGTGCAAGCTCTGGAATACCTGTTGGCGCAACTCCTTAGTGACATAAGGCCGGAGTGTCTGGTTGCTATCGTCACAGTATAGCTCAGCCTGTGTACCTGGCAACTTGAGCTTCTTCAGGCGGAGCGAAGTATCACTGCGTAGCAGTTCCTGCAGCTCTGTATCCTTCAGCTGGGATTGCGCTAACTTCTCCAAGTCGATGGGCTGCGAAATCTCGTCAATTCGCGACAATGTATCTGCCACCACATTGTCTTTACCCGAGATATGTCGGATGTCGGTGGTAAATTGTCCTATATAATCAAGATGCCTAAATTGTCTTGGAGAGCAGTTGTCTTTGCGTGAGCTGAACGCATAGCAGAGTGGCTTGTGGTCCGTGTATACTACGAAGACTCGGGCTTCGACCATGTGCCTAAAGTACTTGATAGCTTCGTAAATGGCCAGAAGCTCGCGGTCATATGGTGAGTACTTACGTTGCGCTGGGCTCAGTTTTCTGGAGAAGAATGCCAGAGGTTGCCATTCTCCGTCAACGCATTGTTGCAGCGCGGCTCCCATGGCCGTGTCCGATGCGTCTGTGACTATGGCCAGCTTAGCCTGACTATTCGGATGCGCCAACAGCGCAGCCTGACATAAGCTGTCCTTGCAACGATTAAACGCCTCGTTTTCTTCTGGTCCAAAATTGACAGGGTGGGAACCTTTGACAGAGCCTGTCAGCAGTTCGTTGAGTGGAGCTTGGAACATCGCTGCACCTGGGATGAATCTGCGGTAGAAGTTAACCATTCCCAGAAATCTGCGCAGCTCCCTGACGGTCTTTGGGATTGGGAACTCTTTGATGGCCTCGACCTTGTCTGGAAGTGGCTTAGTACCCTCGGCTGAAATGTGGTATCCCAGGAATGTGACCTCTGAGACACCGAAGACACATTTAGAGGTATTGATGACCATACCGTACTCCTCAAATCTGGCAAACAGCTGGCGCAGGTGCTCTTTGTGTGTAGTTTCGTCCTTTGAGTAGACCAAGAAGTCATCTAAATAGGCATAGCAAAAATCTAGTCCCCTTACCATCACATCCACGAACCGCTGGAAACTCTGCGCGGCGTTGCGTAACCCGAACGACATGTACGGAAACTCGTATAATCCGAACGGCGTGGTGATAGAGGTCTTCTGGATATCCTCTGGATTCACGGGGATCTGGTGGTACGCTTTCTCAAGGTCGATGGTGGAAAAGACCTGGCAACCAGAAATGTTGTGAGAAAAATCATGAATATGACGAATAGGGTATTTGTCCGGGATGGTCCTCGCATTAAGCATTCGGTAGTCGCCGCAAGGACGCCAGCCATTATTCTTCTTGGGGGCTAGGTGTAGCGGTGACGACCAAGGCGATTCCGACGGTCGGGCAGTTCCATTTTGAAGCATAGATGTAAATTCGTCCTTAGCTATTTTTAATTTGTCCGGGGCCAACCGTCGAGGAGAGCAAGACACAGGAGGCCCTGAAGTAGTTCTTATATAGTGGAGAACATTATGCTTCGGTACTCGGTGAACGCCAGACGGGCGAGTAATGTCGGGGTATTCTAGTAGTATGTGATGATAGTCTGACTCACCCGACAATACTTTCACTGAAGAAATTTCATCCGACGAACAGGCAGGCAAACCCACGGCGCAGAGGCTAGTAGTTTTGTCGATCAGCTGTTTGTTCCTGCAGTCTACGACGAGGTTGTAGTGAGACAGGAAGTCCACGCCGATAATCGCCTTCGTTACGTCCGCGACGATAAATCGCCAAGCAAAGTCGCGGCGCAAGCCTAGGTTTAGCACTAGATGTATGTATCCGTAAGTGTTAATTGTCGAGCCGTTTGCTGCACATAACTGGTAGTTGGTTGGTTGTCGCCGGTTTTTGAGCGCTGACCTCGGGAAAACACAGAGATCGCTGCCCGTATCTACGAGAAACTGTATCTTCGACGTCTGGTCAGTGACAAATAAGCGACCGGTGCTAGGGCAATCGGCGGTCGCCATTAACGAGTGCCCTGTTCGTTTCCCGCCTGGTAGTCGCACGGTTTTACACATTTATTTGCCCGCTCGCCGAATTTCGCGTGGTACCAGCACTGAGGGAACTTCCGGTAACTCGACTGAGACCTCTGTGAGCTGGAACGGTTGCGTGACTTGCTGTAGGCACGGGTGTTCGAACGTGACGGCCTGCCACTATGAAGCTGGGTTTTCAGTTCTTTCATCTCCCTGGTCAACTCACTAACCTGACGCATTAGGGTAGCCATTTCCGGTTCTGATGCAGATGTTGCGGCCACTTGCGGACAGGATACGTCGTGCACACGGTCGGCTAGATCGGCGAGCTCCTCGAGCGAATCATTGGGCTTCGATGCTATAATAAACTGCACATTGTTTGGTAGGCGTGATGTCCAGATCGATAAGAGGAACTCGTCAGGGATACTCGGTCCAGCCAGGTTACGTAGGTGGCGGAGAAACTGGGAGGGTTTTTTATCTCCTAACTCTTCTTGGCTCAGCAGCTGTTTCACTTTCTTTTGCCGGGAAACCGAAAGTCGCTTAATTAATTCATCTTTGAGTTTCTTATATTTTCCGGTAGCTGGTGGTGAAACAATTATATCCTCCACTTCGGCGGCGTATTGTGACTCGAGCTGCGCGACAATGTAATTAAATTTGGTCGCGTCCGTAGTAATATTAGAGATACTAAATTGGCTCTCCATTTGGGCGAACCATATCGCTGGTTTCTCAGGCCAAAACACAGGCACTCTGACGCCAACACGGTAAATTTCCGTCGCAGTTGCGGCGCCGCCACTTTGCCCACCGCCAATTTCTTTGTTCGAACTAGGGCCCGGTGCGGGCTCCTTAGCAGTTTCATCATCGCTCATCTTTCGTGCTCCAAGGGTCACCAGTGTAGATAGGGTGCTACGTTTATTCTAGCCTTAATGGTCTAGATGTACAGCGGGTTAGTACAAGCTGGTGCAAATAACAAGTCCCACTTCCAATAACACACACTATTTATTACAGTTAGTACAAGTAGAAGGAGTACAGGCGAAAACGGTCAAATTTACACACTAAGTACGCGGGCGAGCGAGATCGATTTTACGCGGAGAGGCGCGTGCGTTTGCGTCGCATCTAGTTGGGAACTGCCCGCGCGGGCGCGGCTCGGCCGCGGCGCCGCTGCGCGGTACCGTGCCGTAAGTCCGCCATTTTCGCGGGCGACGCGGGGCCAAATATCTAATATGAAACAGTCGCTCGTCCGTCCGCGAACAAATATCAAATTCAAGTAATTATGGGGATAGATTCCGACCCCACACTACCAAGCTTTTTAACCTCTGACGCAAAAAGAGAGGGGTGTTATAAGTTTAACGTGTCTGTGTATCTGTGTATCTGTCTGTGGTATCGTAGCGCCCAAACGGATGAACCGATTTTCGTTTAGTTTTTTTTTGTGTCATAGATAATTTAATCCCGAGTGTTCTTAGCTATGTTTCATGAAAATCTGTTCAGCCGTTTGCTAGTTGATGAGGGGATCTGACTAACTTCCTTATGTCAGATCGATTCGAAACTTGGTACCCTGTTACTTCAATGATATTGAAAGTATATGATAAGGTAACAATAACCTGATCAGCCGTTTGAAGATCATAAGCTCTTTTCTAGTTGATGAGGGGATCTGAATAACTTCCTTATGTCCGATCGAATCGAAATTTGGTACCGTGTTACTTCAATGATATTAAAAGTATATGGTAAGGTAACCATGACCTGATCAGCCGTTTGAAGATCATCAGCTCTTTAATAGATGCAACGCATCTTCTGGTTGAGCTCGCTTCACCGTCGGCCTCATCTTTGCCTCCTGACTAGATGCTGACCAAGAGCAATCCCTTTTTTAAAAATAAATAATGGGAAATCCAAAACATTGTATACATTTTCATTGCAAACAACATCTATAAAAAGTATAAAAAGATACAACTATCATAAACAAAACGATATACAAAATTTCCGCATAAAATTTTATCTTAACTCCGTAAACAAATCGTAACCGCAAACTTCGTTAAATGGAAATGGCGCCTTATTACATAAAATAATTCTATGACATAGTAAAATCATGTTAAGTCATGGCTATTCTGTGTTTTATGGGTGTCCTATAAATAAAGTTGTTCGCGAGGGTGTATCTGGAGCGAGGGCTAACCAAGGGACGGTGGTTGGTTTAACAGCTGTTAGAGCTTACGTGTGCGCTTGAATAATTAAGAACCGTGGCTGTATAAATATCCGGTCTGTTTATGCGTGTGAGGACATATGTACACGTAGATACTAGTGCTATAATTATTTTTTGGAATTGACTAGATGATAGCATTCTCTGCTTAATTATGTGTCATCATCATCATCATCAGCCTGTGTCAGTCCATAGCTGGACATAGGCATCACCCATGAGATAACACTGAGCTCGGCTGAGCTAACTAAAATTAATTTTTACCCTATTAATTCAGTTCAAAGATCATTTATGCAAATCGGAAACCAATATTGTTTACTCAAAAAGACAATATGATATTCCTCTGCGCCGTTAAAACAACGAAGGCCCTACAAAGCTTATATACGCTTTTCCAAAGAGTGGGTAAGACGCTTGGGGCCCAAGTCAAGGTCCAGTTCAACCCAAGGTCACTATCACAGTAAATATATATGTAGTTTTAAGCAGTAAAAACACTCACAAGGCCGATATGCCATGAAAACTTTAGAAAAGTGAATGCGTAAAAAAAACTAAACATAAAATATTATTTTATGGAGAATTTTATAAACATCGACCTAGTCCCAAGCTAAGCAAAACTTGTACTAAGGGTTACTAAGCGACGTCATACATACTTATTTAGATAAATAGATACTTAAACACATTCATCACACAAATACATGCCCCGACCGGAATTTGAACCCGAGACCTCCAGCTTGGTAGGCATGGTCACTACCAACGTGGTAGAGGATAATTCCAACATTCATTTGCAAGATTTGCCAAAAACAAACCATTGCTTTGCAAATATTTTATTGAATTTATATTTGGCATAATTTTCAATTCATAGACAACCTTTTTTTCCCAAAGGGTCGCTGTTCTAATCAAATCTAAACTATTTTTCTGGTAGACATAATGTGTTTTAGCTGTACCTAAAAGTTAACGGTTTCAGAAAAAAAAGTTTCTATGTAATGAAAATTCGGCGATACAATACATTCTTTGAAACTTTTATCGATGAAATAAAGGGATACTGCTACGAATACACAAGATACATACATATATAATATATGTATACATTTCAAGTTAAATAAAAGCTTGTAAATAGATATAAAGCAATTTGTCGATATACTGCTTCAGCTCTGAAGACAAAGAAAGAAAGAACAAACATTTATTCGTGGCACAAAGACAGTAAAAATAATCAAAACATCACAATACAGAGAATAGCCACGAAATGGCCCCAAATCAGTAGTGTTATCTATTGACTAGCGCTGGTCTTCCTGTGGGACCCCTTGAAGAGACAAGTTGAGATACTGTTTTAGCTAAAACATTTACTGGGTCATTGTCCTCTATCTTCATTGCGATTCATCTTGTCCTTTTAGATACATATATTGTAAGTCCTTGACATTACTGCAGGGCACACTTAACGGATATCTTTATTTATGGGGTGGCTAGAGACGGGGTATTAAAGTTGGGTTAGGAAGGCCCTTTTTACGTTCAACGTGATTTGGTCAAGCGTTTTTCGCAAGTTATGGAGGGAAAAGCGAGGAAAATATACATGTTACATCCATACTGGTGAAAGTGTCCTATCCTAAAGAGGAAAAATGTAACAGGGATTTTTCCACTAGCCAAGTTTTTTCTATTGAAGACTGATTAGATTTTGCCGGCGACTTCGTCCTCGTAAATGTTAACTACCTGTTCCATCTCTTCAATGGATGATTTTTGTATTAAAAATTATTCTATATGTTAATCCAGGCTATAAACAAGTTGTATACCAAGTTGCGTCATATTCTCTTCCGCTGTAACAAACATCCAAACATCTAAACATCCAAGTCTAAACTTTGGCATTTTTAAATATTAGTAGGATTATTGTACTGTCGCTGTCAACCATCTTTTACATTTTTTTGCGTATTAAGTACAATGGAAAGAAAATAAAGCAAATACAGGGAGCAAACTCGAACTTACGAAAGTATGTAACGGCAGAAAGTGACGCTTTGTTCAAAGAAAAAATGTCTACACTAATATCTCTTCCAACAACATTTAAATAGCTACCTTCTAAAATTATTTTAGGGCCCAGTTATTCATGAAAACAAATCACTATGTTAGTTTAACTTTCGAAGACGAAATATTTAATCAAAAACCAAAGAATGAAATATAAATCCGATAGCTAGTAATAATTAAAAGCGTCAATGATTACGTGTTAATTTGTTTGCTGACGAAATGTATTCCAAATCGTTACAATAACAATGGTATAAAAGCTATAGTAGTCGTTAAACTAATATTGCGAAAATAACAACTACGCCAAATATTTCGATAGAAACGTACATTTTAACATAGAATCCGAAATACTTCTATTTATATACACCCAAACATGTAAATAGACTCTTACTACTGCGGCCCATGTAATTTTATTTCTAGTAAATGGATAAAATCCTTATTTGTATGAGTAAAAGGTCCAAAATACTGTAGCAGTTTGAGGGAAACAAATGAAACAGAGACATAAACAAGGCAAAGATAGCTCCTACGCCGGTTTATGACGCTCCGGATGATATAAGCATTTCCTCGTATCATTACGCATGTATTTTCACATGAGGTATCTAGTACCAGTCCACTACTATATTATACAGAATGTAAATGATATCGCAATGAAAACTTATACCGAGATCAAAGACAATTTTTCTGAACAGAAAATCATTGAACATTTATTATCGATTTTTTTTTCTATTACGATGTTATATTAAAATAGTAAGTAGGACAAGAAATGGGCAAATGCCAATTGTGAAATTTGTATTTTCGGGTTTACGGAACATATAATAAAACAATACAGTACATGGAGTAAAATTAGACACCCAAAGGTTACTTAAAACTCTCGTTTTCACCAGAAATTGGTATGCTTCGGTCAGTAGGTATAATCTACGTATACGCGAGATTATTCGTACAGATAAACATGTACTAGTTCCTGGTGAAAACAGTGTCTCAAGTAATCCTTGCATGTTCCAATTTTCCCCATTTATCGGTAAAAGAAAAGCTTCGTTATGCGGATTTCAATCTAACCAAAGATTTGGCAAACTAACCCTTTGGCAATTTTCACAGGAAAGAAAATCCTCAAAATGAAAAATGAATGAATGGCAGAAAAAATGGCCCTAATTAGAAAAATGCATTTTTATATATTAAACATTAGGTATTGAATTTATTCAATGTATAGTTTGAAATCACGAAAAGTTTTTTGGACCAAATTTTCTGCCGGTGAGTTTATTATGGAGTCACCGTAAAAATAGAAGAAGAAACTTCGTTAATTAGTGAAAATAGCATTCATCATATCAGCCGAAAGACGTCCACTGCTGGACATAGGCCTCCCCCAAAGAGTGCCACAATGACCGGTCTTGCGCCACCCGCATCCAGCGGACTCCCGCGACCTTTACCAGGTCATCAGTCCACCTTGTGGGGGGTCTACCCACGCTGCGCCTTCCGGTCCGTGGTCGCCACTCGAGAACCTTTCGGCCCCAACGGCCATCGGTTCTACGTGCAATGTGCCCCGCCCACTGCCACTTAAGTTTAGCGATTCGAAAGGCTATATCGGTTACTTTGGTTCTGCTACGGATGGCCTCATTTCTGATGCGATCACGCAGAGAAACTCCCAGCATAGCCCTCTCCATTGCCCTCTGAGTGACTTTGAGCCTTCTTATGAGGCCCATGGTGAGCGACCACGTTTCCGTACCATATGTCATCACTGGCAACACACACTGGTCAAAGACTCTCGTCTTGAGACACTGCGGAATATTGGACGAAAAGATATGCCGTAGCTTCCCGAACGCTGCCCAGCCGAGTCGGATTCGACGATTGACCTCTTTCTCAAAGTTGGACCTACCTAACTGGACAGTCTGTCCTAGGTATACATAATCGTCTACAACTTCGAGCGTAAAGCGTCCGAAAATAGCATTGCAATACTTGAATTTAAACTTTCGCGAGACATGTTATAACTTTATTTTACTAAACGGTTAAAACTCACGTATTAATTGTCACTTCGGGCGACATGTTTCGAACTCTTCGGGAGTTCTTCATCAGGATGAGTGCGTCTGCGACCCGCGCCGATTGCACACTGTCGAACTACCCGCCGCCCTCCGCAAGGCACGTGACGCACGCGCAGACAGCGCGGGGGCGGGGGCGGGTACATGTCGCCCGAAGTGACAATTAATACGTGAGTTTTAACCGTTTAGTAAAATAAAGTTATTGCAATACTTTATTTATTTCAAACTTCGAGAGCTAGCAAATAACTAGACTCGATGATTCCTAATTCCAGTTCACAAGCTTGCAGCTGTTTAAACTGGATTTGTGTATTTAGAAGGCAAATCCGACAGTCTAAATACAGATTAAATGTTGATGTTGCAACAGAGTCTAGTGCAACTTTGTCCACTTGTTGTGAACTTGGCGACTTTAATGACATTTCATACAGAACAAAACAAAAGTCATAGAAAAGATAATTATATTTCAATTGTCCAATACTAATAGCAAGCTTTTCTCATTTTACAAACTAAATGTGACGTCAAGTCTTGAAGAGCTTGTAGGTATAATCTGTATGGCCTGTATGCTCAATTATATGTAATATTCAGTTATTATATTGTCCAACATAAGTCACTGTTACGGTGGAGTACATTTCTGAATTACGCGAACGTTTGTTTCCCATGTTTTACATAACCTAGAACAAACTTGGGTAGTGTTTGATTTTTTTTGTGTTTAGTAGGACTCGGTTTCATATAATTTTATTCTTTAGCCACTTTAACTGTACGAAAATACAAAGCGACTTTCAACCTAAAGTAGTGCGGTCTGGGGCTGAAAAACTTTATGTCAATGTTTTCAAGCGGATGCGTTCGCTAACATATACATAGACATAGAACGAAATTATAATTTTCAATCTAAGTAAAAAATTTAAAAATTAAAAGCCACGGGTGCAATTTGAACCCACGACCTCTGGAATCCGTCCATTCCTCTTAACCAACTGAGCTACCATGGGTGGTGGTGAATTTTTCAATCATTACACTCTTCTAATTAAGCGTTAGGGCCAGAGGTCGTGGGTTCAAATCCCACTGTGGCGTTTAATTTTAAAATGTTCACTTAGATTGAAAATTAAAACTTATGTACCCACGAAATGTCATTGGATATTTGACAGTAGGTTTACGGTGAAGACAAATATCGCGAGGAAACTAATCTAATTAGCATAGCATAGAAGCTATATGTATGCCAAATTTTGGGAATCCAAAGCGGAACACGCAGGCTTCTTTAGAACGCACCAGAAAACGCTACGCGGATAATTTCTCATCGATCAGATCTCAGCCTGCAACCTCGTGTATGAGCGGCCACACAGGTTCAAATTACTTGCACCTTATCCCATTCTAATAAGGAAAGAAACGTTTAATGTGTTCCTTGTCGTTGACTGTACTTGTAAAACAATTGCACTCGCTATTCCACCGCACATGTGGCTAATAAAACAGTTGCATTTTATGTTCGCGTTGTGGCTAAAATAACACGGGTTAGAGTTAGAGCTATGAGAATAAAAGTGAAAGAAATTCTTTGATATAAATGCAGGCCAATGAGTACACGTTTGATATAAATGCAAAACATTAAAGAAACTTTTACCTTTAAAAATTTTTCATAAACAGTCTCGATAAATAAAATTCTTTAACATTTATAGAACCTGCTCACAAAATCTCACGAGAATCAGTTGAGAAATGCAACCTGTAAAGGAGAACAAACGGAAATCCGTACACAAGTCAGCATTTTTGTCGAAACTGAAGCAGAGCTTCGTTTCACTAGGTCAACCATCGGTCGTTATAGTACATAGATCGAATCGAGGACCTTATTTTATAAGCTCTCTTTGACATATTCGCGTCAGCATTACTTTGTACTATACCCACGCGATTATGACCCGAGTGGCTACTTACTCCAAACAATTGAAATATTTACTCAGCACGGCTAGAAGAAGATGGCGCGCGAGCTATCTCGTTGCGGGATAAACTACCCGTCTGTTTCTGCGTGTACTATTTAAAAAGAGACGGATAGTTTGTCCAGATAACAGATGATGTGGATGTCGTGTCGTACCAGGACGTCAAGAAGCTGGCCTCGGACCGGCAAAGATGGAGAGAACTGCATCAAGCTGCACCGACAAGAGCCCGGCTCTTAAGAAAATGATGATGGCCAAGAGCAATCCCACTATTAATTTAAAAAGAAGATAATATGTACTGCGAGATACGAGTAGGTCGTCGCTGCGACGCGAATAGAAAATAAAATAAAATAAATATATGTGGACAATCTTACACAAATCAACCTAGTCCCAAACTAAGCAAAGCTTGTACTATGGATACTAAGCGACGATATACATACTTATATAGATAAACTAGCTGTTGCCCGCAACTTCGTCTGCGTAGAGCTCGGTTTTTAGTTAAAACATCTTAATATCCAGGAAACGGTATAATAATTGTGGTACTTTTACCCGGTGAGACCAAATTATTAATATGCTGTACAGATATAAATCGGTCAACCTAAATTCTCAACCCCTCTAAAAATCCCTTTAGGTACCTACTTAAGTATCGGTTAAAAACTCTCATTTACTTAGGCTATTTTTTGTGTGAGTTGACACGTATCTTGTCGTTTTCTCTTCGTTACTGTACGTATTTAATTATGGACCTGTAGAAATTTCGTTTCAAACATCTATCCAAATCCACAAATCCTGAAATCATTTAAACAGTCTTTTTGTGAAATGAAAGTCTTTCAATTAAAATAATGTTGCTCCCCATACGAACTTTGAAGCCCTTTTTAACCTATTGAGGGGATGAATTAAAAAAAAACGCCGATATTTGTTTTGTTGTATTTAAACAGAGACTCTGTAAAAAAATTGAAGTCTCTCTATTAAAAAAATGTTGCTCTCCATACAAACTTTGAACCCCTTTTTAACCCCTTGAGGGGATGAATTAAAAAAACGCTGAAATTAGTTTTGTAGTATTTAATTTAAACAGTTACTGTAAGAAAATTTTAAGTCCTTCACTCAAAAAATTTTTGCTTCCAATATAAACTTTGAATCCCTTTTTAACCCCTTTAGGGCTTGAATTTCAAAAAACGCAGAAATTAGTTTTGTTTTATTTAAACAGAGTCTCTGTAAGAAATTTGAAGTACCTCACTTAAAAAAAAATTTGCTCCCCATACAAATTTTGAACCCCTTTTTAACCCCTTTAGGGGATGAATGTAGAAAAACGCTGAAATCACTTTTTTTTTTAAAATTGCTCCCCATACAATATTTCACCCCTATTTTCAACCCTTTAGGAGACGAAAATTTTGAAAACGCAGATATCACTTTCATTGTCTTATTTTAAGGAGTCTTTGTACAAAGTTTCAAGTCTATACCTTTAAAAAATTATTGCCCCCCATACAAACTTTGCACCCCTGTTTTACCCCCTTAGGGGTGGAATTTCCAAAAATCCCGTCTTATCCCTTGCCTCCGTTATATAACCTAACTATAGTGTAAATTTTAAATTTCTAGGACCGGCAGTTTCGGCGGGGCGGTGATTAATCAGTCACCCATCAACTTTATATATATAGATAAATACTTAAATACATAGAAGACATCCAAGACCCAAGAACAAATATTCGTGCTCATCACACAAATAAATGCCCTGGCCGGGATTCGAACCCGGGACCTCCGGCTTCGTAGGCAGGGTCACTACCAACTAAGAAAACAAAAAAAAAAAGAAACACAAAAAAATCTATCCTCCTCTTTTTATTACAAGCTTTTTATATCTTCCCCTGTTAAATAGTGTGGGACAAATCTTGCAACTGAATTTAAGACCAGTTCTCCTCAACCGATTGAGCTGAAATTTGGTATTTCTTTTGTAAGTGTGGTGACAATGCAATATTATGGTACCATCGGACTGATCTGATGATGGAGAAAGAAGGTGGCCATAGCAACTCCTAAACTACAAAAGATGCACCCATCGTGTTTGGGCTCATTGGGGCCGTCTCCACGATTAGTTGATGACTGTGAAAAAAAAGTACAGTCGGCAATAAAAGCTTGTACCAAAAATGAATTTTTTGACAGAAACTTATTGATTCGCACAGTTCGAGCGAGACAGGAATCGCTGAGTCGCGCGAGATACGACTTGCCAGTTGCCAGTACAACTTGCTAGCCCACCAGATATGCTATTCATTTGGCCGCCCGCCAAGCAAACGGTTCCCGGTTAGATTCCAGTGATAAATATTTATTTGGAATAGAACCTTTTGTGAAAATTTTGTTTGGAATTGTGTGAAAATCTTGTTTTTCGAATAAGAAGTTGAGGGTCAATGTGATGCTTAAATTTCACATACCGATCGTTATTGTGTGTGTGAAAACACGAGGTTCGAGACTTAAAAAGCTATAATTATATACTTAACTATTGACAATACTTTTACAAAACAACACAAAGTTGACGCTGAAATAATCTCATTGGTGTAGGTTACACGGTGATTAATATCACGTGATCTACTCATATCACAATACGTATCACGTGGGCATTGATGAATATTCAAACCAAGTCTAAATAATTCTGAAATATACAATAATATTGACAGTATTTATTTATTATTTTATTTTTTATTTTATAACAATAACATTTATACCTTGACAGCAGAGCCAAAGTGGTACAAACTTAAATACTACTAATAGACAAATACATGAAAAACTTATGCTATTGTGCTCGCAGGCATCTCACGTTCCGCTACCTTCTTGCACTCTATCATCAGTCGACCAATCGGACTTGCGAATAGATCACACTGTGGGTGCGCTTCGAGCACGGAGTTGAGAAACGCGAGCGCGCGCGAGACCGGAGTGTGCGTGTGCGACCGCGTGCGCGCCGCCGGCACCGCCAGCAAGGGGTGCCTTCGGACGCGAGTGTACGAACACGGCGCAAAAAGACGCACGAAAGCTTCGACAAGACCTGCACAGTCGATCCTGCTTCTGACTATGTCGATGGTAAATTTAGCCAGGGAGAGTAACCTACGCAATTGTAAGGAGTCGTAGCCTAGGTGCCCCTGTAAAAATAAGGTAGGGTACATATATGGGTAATAAGAATGTATTCTCTTGTACAGTGTTCTTAGAAAGATCTTCTGAATCTGTTCCAACATGAGAGAGTATTTTTTCTCATGTGGACTCCAAACCACTGCATTCGTCTCGAGAAGACTGCGGACGAGCGCCGCATACAATACGCGGGTAGCGTGGATGGTCAGCGGTGCAGAATTCCGCAGGATTGTAATAATAATCACCATGGGGCCGGTGAACACGAAAAATTGTAGGCGAAAATGACCGTTCAAATTCTTATCTTTAAAAAACGGGGTAATAGAGCCCGCTAGGTGGCCTGTCGCTATTAGGTGGGTCGCTACATCAGTTTCTGTGGTATATTTAAGATTTAAGCCTAACAGTTAGTGCTAAAATATTAAGTATACAGTGCGTTACCGGCAGGCGGGCATTAAATGAAACTGATATTAATATGTTCCATTAGCAATTATTTCCAAGTATTAGCAAATCATAATTATGTGAATTAACTGCAAAATTGAATTTCCTAATTCCGCACCGGCAATGTACTACGTGCACTGCTCAAGATAACTTCATAGTAAACAAAACACTAAGGGCTGTCAATTGTACTGAGTTGTCAATTTACTTTGCAGTACATTGCTGGCAATAAAATTTTTGTTAGAAAATAAGTTAAGTCGAAATCTTGGTTTAATAATAAAAATAAGCGCATGGTTAAGTTAAGTAAGTACGTTTTAATACCCAGTTTAAATAAAAGCCCGCTTGCCGGTAACGCATTGTATTAATAGCAGCAAGAAATTCACCTCTTTCTTCATAATTTCCTGTGTGTAGTGTTCACGCAAATGTTTGTTATACTTGTGGGTGTAATAGGGATGACGACACTATAAAAGAAAATCAATAAATCCAAATTTTCTACATAAAGGCTCAAATTCTCAATCAAATGGCGAAAAAAGTAATTCAAACAAATAAATAATTACGTAATTATAAGTCTTCTAAATTTTAAGAGTGGGTATGTTCTGTCCCTATTCCGCAAAACGCACCTTTGTATTGAACGATCGTCATTTACTATGGCGCTACTTAAAAGTGACGTCACGGTTAGGTAGCACTTTCTCTCTCTAACTAAGAACATTCTAACCGTTGTAGCTTCGTTATTTTTTGAGATATTTGAATAGGATTTTCACTATTTGGCATAGTTTTATGTCTTCTTTCTATTGAAGTATTAAAAATATATTTATACTGTTGTTATTTGTGCCGCTCTGGCCTTAGCTGTTAAGGTGCAAATTGTAATCAATAAATAAATAATCATGGAAAATGCAGCCTATCGCGATTAGGGCAGTGAAATTGTACATTAAAATCGCAAAGCGAGATGTAAAGCTGCATTTTTGGTATGTTATTCGCACCCCTTAGGAGTATGTGTGACTACATTTTGCAAGCAAAAAAAAGTTGTGCTACCTGTATGATACGTGAAAAACTGCAAAATTTTCGGACTTTTTTCAGGTATTGTAGTTCAATTCAAAAACTATGGGTTTTTGACATTACTTGTCTATGGCATCTTTAAAGTACATTAAATTTGCAACAATTTGAGCCTACCTACAGCTCCGTATGTCTTATAGTTTTTGAGACATGATATTTCAAAAATACTGCTTTATTGAGTTTTGCCTATAGTGCGTGTTGTTACGGGTTTCCGTCGAACAAACACTTCAACACCGGCCACCAGCGCCGGCTTTTAGTATGTTATCAGGCATATCTCCTGGACCCCGAAACTGCCGGGAGACAATCTATCCAAGGTCGCTCTCCCGAGTAATGACGTCATGAAAATTGCCGCCGAAACGTTTGGAAAAGTGGTAATCACACCCAACCTATGCAACATACATACACGTGTATGATATCAAATGAAAGCTGAATAAATATGCCATAACGTATGTGTTTGTTCGACGGAAACCCATAACACTGCCGTCCTATGTCTAAAACCGAACTAAGCTGCTTTTTAGCAGTTTTCGATAGTTCACATGGGCTAAAATAGAAAAAACAGCTCTACCGAATGGTCTTGGAATCATATTTTTATCATTTGTAGTTGCGAAGATATGGAGTCGACCTACCACGTTAAGTGCATGATAATATGACACTTTACAATACTATAAAATCGCTAACCAACATTACTACACTATAAGCAATATAAAAGCCCTTAGCTGTTGTTTTATTGAAATAATCATTTGCCTGATTCATAGCTAAAAAACGGTTATTCGACAAAAACGCCGTTAAAGTCCTTTTACGTTTTTCTTAACTTTTTTTATACATATACTTTTTTATCAAATACTATACAAGAAAACAGTTACTACGCTTAAACACGGCTAAATACCCTTAGCCCTATTTTTGTAAGTATTTGCTTGTGATTCCTATTGAAAATACAACACTAAAACCTAGTAACTGTGATTAAGCCTTGAATAATTACATTAAAAACAGAAGAATGCAACACTTAAACCCGGATAACCAGCAATGCTACACTAAAATGTAGCTAGGCGCAAAAAATTATCCTCCCGATTTTACTTCATAGGACCAGTCAGCCGAGCGACGCGTGCGCTTGAGGTTGTGTCTAGTGGTGTAGTGAGTGATGGATGCATATTTCTCATCTCAAAATGTCTGGAAACCGGAGGAAAGTATATAATATACATTTTATGTGCACTATACTTAGGATATTGTCTACATTAGAAGTGGTGTAGGAAGATTTTTATGTACTTACCCAGATAACAACATTCAACCTTGAATAAATATCATTTATACATATAGTTACCAATACTACCTACGTAATTGGTGGGATAAAATAAGCAGTATAGGATACTTCCCGCAAGCTAAGAAAACATTGCTCATTGTATCCGAAACTGACAAGCAAACAGCTTACCAGATCTTCAAGGGCACTAACCTAAGCATTATGACTGGAACTCGCTTTTTGGGAAGCTGCATTGGTGAAGTTTCCTTCAGACGATTTCATAAAAAAATAATTCAAATTGTTTTCGACAGTAGAAAAAAACACAGAAATCTCCAAAAACTCCCCTAAAGCGGACTACAACTATACGGCCCTCACAAAAGAAATTAAATTCCAATGGACATTCTTACTACGAGTCCTGAAAAACTCCCATGAATTTTTGAACCACTGACACAATGCACTACGCATGATCTTCCTGCCAGCACTCTTTGGTAGTAGTAAAATACACATAAAGGCAAAATCCAACCCACACGCCACTAACTTAAAATACGAAAATTTCAAGAAAGGTTGCACAGCTCTCACGGTTGCCTTATTACTCTTATTAGAGAAGAAACAAATTGTCCTATCCGACTTTAATATATTTCTCAAAGATGCACGCAAAGAAGGCCGTAAAGAAAAATATGCCCACAGTGACAAACTTTTGGAAACCATCCTAGCAAAATTCACCACTAACAAGAAAAGAGCGATTGAAAGATCCATCGCATTCAAGATAAAAACGAAGTCCTCAAACCGGCTCTCAGTTATTCCTACAAAAAACGATCACTTTGACCTATCTCCACTAGAATTCAGATATGCGCTATCAATACTATACGTACAATAGAATATCAAACTCCATGACACAGTCATAATTATGCGATGGCTGCGGAAACAGCCATTTCAATACTGATCACGCGCTCTGTTATAAAACCGGAGGCCTAATCACTAGGCGACATATATTCTGCCTTGGCCTTTGGGATGTTCAGAGGAAGGCGTTATTCGATATCCGTGTTCTTAATAGACACCGACGCTCCTTCCTAACTCTCACGTCCAGTCACATCTCTCCATAATCGGCCGAAGATAAAAACAGAAAATACTTTAAATATTTACGACATGCTACTTTCACCCCACTTGTAACATCAGGTGAAGGCATCGTCTGTCTTCTTTCATAAAAGACATGAGTGAAACCATATCTGAACTCTGGGATTGCTCTCTAAGTACCATACAGAGCAAGAATCAGCGTCGGTGTGATATGTGCCACCAGTACGTGGATCCGCAGCACGAGGCACCGATCCCTCAGCCAGGTGGCTCGGGTTCAACGACGGCGCGGCCCTCCCGCGCATCGATTAAAACCATTTTTTATTTCATAATTTAAATATCCTACTGTACGAATATTATTAAAAATTTGTAAGTTATTGAATAAAGATTTCACATTAAGCTTAATGAAGACTGATTTGTCAGTATTTTTCCCAAAGAGGATTTTTTTCTGTAAACAAGTACAATAATTAAATATGCATCTGCAACTATCCACGGTAACTAGTTAGTACCAGAAATCTGAGAAAGCACGCAAATGGTAACGACTGTACATAGGATGGCTTTACATGGCAGCCAAAGTTCAGTTAACATCTGTCTTTCGTACGGTTCAGACGCTTATGCTCTATTTAGATCAGCTACTTTCAACGATAATAATTTGCTTAATGGATGGTTATTTTCTAATTTCTGCATATTTCATGACTCTGCTTTTTTACTATTTCCCACTTACTCTGCGTTTCGGTTTGTGTACCCAATAACGTAAATCAAATAATAAAATTATTAAAATTCTGTAAGTCGCGCCGGTATGTAAGCCTGCTCTGCCATTCAGGTGCAATGGTTTACGCCCACCGACATTCTTTTGTCCCTTCCGTTTACATACAAAAGTGCAATACTAACTATACGTGGATACAGTGTATACAGTTTTGTTTTATTTATTTAAACAATTCAATTATTTTAATAACTTACTTGTATAATAGTGCAACTAACGAGGTTTTTTGCCAAAAACACTAAAACAATTTCAGCAGGATTACATGACTAAAACACAGTTAGAGTCGATGGTTCATCATTTAACGTGTTTTTAGATTAGGAACGCATACCGCTTGCTTGAATGTTTGCAGTTATTGCATAGCTACAAAACGGTTAAAGTCCAATAACGTGCTTATTTAAAGTTTTTCAGTGTAATCTTTTCCCAATAAAAAATACTATAAACTCGTTATGTGACTTAGCCGTTATTTAGCTATGTTTTGTTTATCATGCGATGTTAAAGAACGGCTAAGGTATACTTAACGGTGTTTTAAGTGTAATATCGTTGATAGTTTAGTAATTATTTGCAACACTAAAACACAAAAACCTTTCTGTAAAAAAACCTATTCATTATTTTACAAAGTCGTGCAATAACAATGGAAGCACAAATTTAGTTTTAATTTTTATATAAAAGAAATCTGGAATAAATGTACACATTTCCTAGAAATTTTGGTTTCAACGTTTTTTGCTCATATCTCAAAACTATAATTTGTGGGTTAGTTTGGTTTTAGAAATAGGACGGCAGAACAACACGCACTATAGGCAAAACTCAATAAAGCAGTATTTTTGAAACATCATGTCTCAAAAACTATAAGACATACGGAGCTGTAGGTAGGCTCAAATTGTTGCAAATTTAATGTACTTTAAAAATGCCATATCCAAGTAATGTCAAAAACCCATAGTTTTTGAATTGAACTACAATACCTGAAAAAAGTCCGAAAATTTTGCAGTTTTTCGCGTATCATACAGGAAGCACAACTTTTTTTTGCTTGCAAAATGTAGTCACACATACTCCTAAGGGGTGCGAATAACATACCAAAAATGCAGCTTTACATCTCGCTTTGCGATTTTAGCTTTTTTATTTGTAAGATTTCACTGGCCTAGATAGGGTATTGATATTGCCGAGATATAAGGTAAACACCAGGGCAGACCGCTTCGGCTCGGTGGTGATTTATTTAGAGTAAATTGCGGGCTGCAATAATAGCCGGATGTGACGTCATATACCTGTGAAGGGAAGTATAGCTGAGGGTATGGAGGTGGCAACTATTTTTGGTCATACACAGACCTAAAACAAAGTCGTTTTTCTTGCGGTCAATAGTCAAAGCTTTGTATTCATATGTAATAGTAGTTTATGCAACTGGTACATAATGAGGGGCATTAAAACACGAGTGTGTTTTATGAAACGAGCCGAAGGCGAGTTTCATAATAAGGTCACACGAGTGTTTTAATGCCTAATTATGTACAGTTGCATACACTACTTTATCTACATCCATATATTAAATCCTCTTTCATGTGTTTCGTGTGGGCACTTCTCGCCGGCGTGCGCCATGTTTGCTTCGACAGGCCGTCTGGCTGTGTTAATTTTGTACGTGATCTCATTTAAGTGTTATATTTCGTGATCTAATAGGGGACGCACGCAACAGCCGCACAGTATATTATAAAGCGGGGTCTTATCTACGGTATTTGAACTTATAAAAGAGGATTTACTATATGGGTGTAGATAAAAATATTTTTATTGCAAATAAATTAGAAGTTCAGAGGTTTAGAGAAGTGTTTAATTGTTTTTAAAGGATTGTCGCCAAATCTGACATGTTCTGCAACGCGCTATCGAAGTTTCTTAAGTCAGTTGCGTACCTATATAGAGCTTCCAACCAACTCTCACTGGACTTCGGTCCCTGAGAGATCTCTCTATTGTCGTTTCTTCCTGTGACTCCGACCTATCTATTATATATTTGTATATAGTTTGTAGATATCCCTTTTCCTGTATATATTTAACCCTGTACATTATTCCTGACAGGAGTACAATTACACTTCTACAGGGTCCAAACAAAAATTTGGCTTCATAGCCCTTAAGACATTCAGCGCCGGGGACATGATATCGTGTTCTCCGTTCGTATTATAGACACTTTTCGCTAGAAATCAGAAGGACCATGTAGCGCGTAGGTAGCACTCATCGGCAATTGTGTTTGCAATTAATGACTTTGGCAATGTCTATAGAAAAGACCCGAATCTAAATCTGTGATGACCCTTCTATACAGGGTGGCCCAAACCTTGACGTCCATATTTTTTTTTTAGGCTCAGGTCGTGGGCTATCAGAATATATGTTAGCCGATTTTTCGTAGTTTTCGAGTTATGATTTTTTAAAGTTTTCTTTGCTAAGAAATTCTGACATGAGGAAATTTACTTATTAAAACAAAAATTGTTGAACTTTTTTGAATGCTTGTGACAGTCCGTGACAGTGTTGTTATCAATAACAGGATTTTTTTGTCACTGACTATCATAAACATTATATCAATATTTTCTAAGCGTCGTCGCGTTGGGGGACCGCTAAGTGAGAAAACTGTCAAAAAAAAAAGTGTGAAAGTGTCGATTTTGCGAATTTTTCGGAGTAAATTCTTTTGTTGCAATCTGCGACTAGACATGTTTTTCTCACTTAGCGGTGCCCCGACGCGACGACGCTTGGAAAATAAAAATATTTGATTTTGTTTTTTTTTTTGGTTTTATTTTATATTAATGTTTATTTATTATTTATTTTTATTTAATATTTTCTATAATTCCGAATGTTATTAATTTGACCATGACCCATTTCTCTGTTGACATGTATTATTATAATCTGATTATTATTACCTATGTTATAATTTACCATGTAAGTGCTTTGGTGTTATTTTATGCTGTAAACTTACATGTATTTAATTGAATAAATGAAATGAAATGAATAAATGAAATGTATGTGACGATAATAATTATAATAGGTTTTAAATATTATTTGTTAGTTTTTAGAGTTTATTTTTTGTGCCGGGGTTTTTAAAATTTATAATTTTACTTTTTTAATGGATGTATACATCTCATCAATCTAATAAAAATACCATCATCATCCTCCTAGCGTTATCCCAGTACAGTTGCATCCTGAAGGATGCCTGGGGTCCGCTACCTAATCCCAAGATTTGGCGTAGGCACTAGTTTTTACGGAAGCGACTGCCATCTGACCTTCCAACCCCGAGGGGAAACTAGACCTTACTGGGATTAGGGTTTGTCAAGTGAGTGGGCAACTTGACTGTTAGAAGTTCTCAAACCGCCAGAAGGCCTCCTCTGGAACTTGGCTTAACGACTGCTGCCATAGACAGCAATCGGGATCAACGGCTTAACGTGCCTTCCAAAGCACGGGAGCGCTCAGTTAGTAACCACTCAAAGCGGTCACCCATCCAAGTCCTGACCGCTGCCCACGTTGCTTAACCTTAGGTACCGCAAGCGGTACGTAGGCGCCGCTGGGCCACGAGCGCTCCTCTAATAAAAATACCATATCCTTACTATACTGGCTCTTAGTCCAATATATGCGGCTTCCGGCAGTCTCGGATCGTTGTTCGTCCGAGTTCGCCTTTTTGAACAACGCCGTACATGGTGTGTAGATTAATTATACCTGAACGATAAGGTTTGGGGGGACTTTTGGGGCAAAAGGTATACGCTAAAAGCATTATTATGGGCATACACATACTACTACTAGTGGCTTTCTGAGCTGTAGACCTCATTACGGAAAGGAAAATAGCTTATTTTTAACGTTTTGACCAACAATAATTTTGAAACGTGTCCAAAAACTGAATTGATAAAAAAAATAGACACTTATTGAAACTGCTCACGAAATTTCATGACAATCACAAGGTACGAAGTGGTTCAGAAATCAAATTGGTTGACCATACCTACTCTTTATTAACTGAATCTCTCTCTCTTCCTAGCTATTAATCCCACATGGTGGTGGGGTCTGCTTTCCGTACTAATCCTCGCCACTTCGCTCTATCCTCGAGATCGTCTGAATATTATGGATATTTTAATAAAAACCATTGAATTTTTCATGCGGCTGTCTGTCTGAGCGTTTTCTACAAGTTGTACTTCTTCCATAGGATATCCAGACGTATGGCTGGCTACCATCCTTACCTGGCCAAAATTTCTCTTTTACGAACCAAGCCCTTTTCAACATCATTTATAATGTGCACTGCTAAGGTTTGGAAATCCCTGCAAGCGCCTGTATTTCCGAGTTCATATAACCTAAACGTTTTTAAGGCACGAGTCGGGCCTAGATGCTGGTCATGAGCAATCCTATTTTTAGTTAAAAATATATAAATAATTGAAATAGTTACAAAACTTATAAACGTATACATCAAAACATATACCTATAACCAACCGTTTCACTGAGGAGACGACAAAGGGAAGGACTTAATTGTTGACTTTTACACCGGTACACAGTTTACGCTTCGTAAATTTTGCGTTACCTACTAATTTGCATTTAATTATTACTGCCATTTTCATTTCAAAATGGTAGGTCAGTGGGGTTCGTAACGTTTCCGAGCTTGTGTAAGACTGATAAAACTGTCATTTCCCGTATCATTTTAACGTTTTCAAAATATCAAATTTATTATATTATGTCTAAATTAATTTCCAATAATGTCTTCCATTTAAGCCAAAATGAAACAGCAATTCTTAATGAAGGAACAATTCTGTGTTTCTATCGAAAAGGGTCAAAGGTCATGGTATGGCATGTGTACCTCTTGTTACTAGGGTCAAAAAGAATTTTTACACTTTTTCAGGAAATCACGTGTAATAAATGTTCAGGCAGCTATTTATGAGCCTTAATGGAGAAATACTTAAGTTAATTACTCTGTGCCGCGCTCAAAAACCGTTATTACAGATGTT
Source organism: Cenopis cana (assembly GCA_951800055.1). Lineage (NCBI taxonomy): Eukaryota > Metazoa > Arthropoda > Insecta > Lepidoptera > Tortricidae > Cenopis > Cenopis cana. Next base: position 15,238,894 of record OX637489.1, read on the forward strand.
TAAACTAAGACAGCCAGGCTGAAATGGTACTTTTTTTTTTTTTTTTTTTTTTATTATTAAAGTTTCAAATAAAATTAATCGCAGAGTTTGGAATGGAATTACTTAACTGCTAAAGCCATAGATGGCTTATTTACAGCTAGAGTTCGGAAAATTACAAAATACAAATTACAATACATATTACGTTTCTAAGGCAAACAACAACAGTTATGGTAAGGTCCTTTTCACAAGGCGTAATCATAATTATTACATGACATAAAATATTTGTTTACATCTTTAATTGATCTGGGGTTGGATAAGTATAAATCTTGTATGTGTTTTGGGAGGCTATTTATAATTTTTGGAAGCAAGTAGAGATTAGTCCTCATGCCGTAAACATTTTTAATTTGTGGTAGTAAAAATCTGTGCGTATTGGATAAACTCCTTAGCTTGGTATTACGGTGGTATTCATTTAGTTGAGTTATGCTATTATACTCCTGTTTGAGTATGGACATTTTGACTAGGTTTTGCACGGGAAGTACCTTGCAATAATGGAAAAGTTGTGAGTAGTCATTGCTGTATGTCGTTTTTATATTTTTGGGAACTATATTTTTCAATATTGTTTTTTGCAGATTAAGTATATTGGCTAGATTTGTTTTGTACGTTCGTCCATAGCTACTGAGGCCGTATCTTATAACTGAATCAGCTAGTGCTAGGTATAACATTCTTAGCGTGTTGTATGGTATTTTATATTTCAAGATAGTTAATCTTCCCAGCAAAGATCTAAGTTTATTGCATACATATTCGGTGTGTGGCCGCCAGTTAAATCTACAGTCAATCAGTAAGCCAATGTACATATGTTCCTCTACAAAATCGATGGTAGGACAGTCGCAGTTAATGCGTTGTAGATGGAGGCATGCGTGAGAGTGTGCCTTAATTACTGGATGGTAAGAATGCTTATTTTGCGAGGAACGGATGTGCATAGCTTTCGTTTTATCGGCGTTTAGGATGAGGCCGGAATCATGTGACCACTTGCATAAGGTGTTGAATATATCCTGGATTTTACGTTCGACTATCTTTAGGTCCCTATCTGCTACCACTATGCAGGTGTCGTCGGCAAACTGGTATATATATTCTTCTCCGACTGTATTGCACATATCGTTAACGTACAAAAGGTATTCGGTCGGCCCGATTATTGACCCCTGTGCTGTTCCTTTTGTTGTTATAATCATGTCACTATAGCTGTTTCCTATCTTGACTGCGGTATATCTGTTGCTATGATAGCTACCGAGCCATTTTAAAAGGGGGCCCTGGATACCATTATTTTCTAATTTATTATAAAGGGTACTATACACTAGGGTATCGAAAGCTTTACTGAAATCAATGAATATTACTATTACATGTTCTTGATTATTTAAGTATCCATTAATCTCATCACAGAATTGACCTAATAGCTGAGCGGTACTTTTATTCTTTTGGAAGCCGAATTGTTTTTTATTAATAATGTTATTTTGTTGTAAAAATAAATTAATTTTGTCTCCAATGTAGCGCTCAACTATTTTGTCAATGCATGAGAGTATGGTAATGGGTCGGTAGTTATTATAATCACTTTTTGAACCTTTTTTGTATATTGGCCGAATTGTGCCTATTTTCAAAACATCCGGGTAGGTGCATGAGGCTAAAGACGTATTAATTAAATGGGTAATTAAGGGGGTAATCTCATTTGCAACATATTTTAAGTCTGAAGCGCGTACTCCATCGTATCCAGGACTTTTATTTTTGTTGAGTTTTTTAATGATTTTATTTGTCACGCCGTTTGTTATTTTTTCTAACCTCATAGCTATGTGTGGCTTATTGCAGTATGCAGATTCGATTAACATCGGTGTTTTACACATTTGTGTAATCGAATCCACATTTCGCTGAAATTCCTTGGCGAAGTTACATGCTAGTTCCTTTTCCTGACACTTGAAAGCACGCATGACTGTCTCCTCTATTGACTTGCTGATATTGCCGCATAGCGTGTTAACAATTCCCCATATTACTCTAGTGTTGTTAAAATTTTTCTTTATTTTATTAAAGTAGTATCGGTTTTTTACTTTATTTACATATTTATTCGTGTTATTTCGGTATTTATTATATATTATTCTATTATTTAAGTTCTTAGGGTCAGATTTCCATATCTCGTATAGTTCGTTTCGTCTTTTGCACATAAAGTTAATTTTGCTATTTGCCCATTCACATGTTTTCCTTAAATAACCGTGTTTTGATTTAATTACTATTTTGCACTCTTTATATATGCGTTGAAATTGCTTAATGATAAAATCAACCACTTGTTCCGGGCACTCGTAGGTAAGTCCTGCATTCCAATCAACAGATTTAATGAGCTGTAGGACGCGCCTATTGTCTATAGCGGTGTGCGTGCGCCGCTGCAGCCCCGACGGGGTACTAGGCGGCGCGCACACACACGCGCAGCCTATTATTATAATGATCAGCTGGTGCAGTATGTATCACGGCGGTCAATGCCTGCGCACCGCTCACACTACGTATAAATAGGTGATCTATACATGAACTACATATATTATTGCCTTTTTTTTCAACTCGAGTATATTGCGTAATACCACACAACATTCCCAGTTCACTCATTTTGTTTAAATAGCTGTTACAAATACTAGAATGTAATTTTAGGTTAATGTTAATGTCACCTATTAATAGCAAGTCAGTCTTTTTATCGAGTCTATCCATTAAGGCATGTAATTCCCGTACGAAACATGTCTTATCGGTATCCGGCGGTCTATAAGCTGCACAAAGATTTATTTTATGATCGGGATTTATATGAAGACATCCGATTATTGTTTCAAAGAAGAGTGTGTGAATCTGTTGTTCTTCAAAATAGTATTTATTATGCACATACAAGATTATACCCCCACCTCGTCTATTACATCTTAACTTTGAGTACATAGTGTAATTAGGAATATTAAATAAAGAAAGACAGTCCGAATGAATGTTTACCTCTGTTAATACTAATATATCAATATTGCGTTTGCTGTTATTTACTAGATATTCAAGAAATGCGAAGTTTAAAATTAAAGACCGTATATTTACGTGCAGAGTAATAACTAAATTTATAAAGGGTGTAAGCGAGTCAATATACTCATCCCAGGTTTTGTAGTTACTTTCGTAAATTATATTTTCATCCGACATCAAAACAAAGGTTGTGATTAATTTAAACTCGTACTGATTACCTACTATTTAGTAATTACAGCTGTTCTGGTCACTATAACCTATACCTCGTAATAGTAGGTACCAGTACGTTATGGCTATGTATAAAAAGAAAATAAATGTTGACATACCAGTTTCATCCTGTGACCTTGAGTAGTTTCTCAATGTCATACTCGCTTCTAATTGTCTGGATCCTGGCTTGGTCATGCTTTCTTACCAGTATATTGCCTCCCTTACACCACACGTATTTAAAGATATTGTCCTTTTTGAGTTCACTTTTAGTTTTCCATAAAAGGAATGCCGTTGCAGGGGTAAGCGCCTCACGCAGGTAGATCCTCGAGTCCTCTGGATGTCCAATATCATGGCCTGTGATGGTTGTGGTTTTAGCGGCTGTGAGCCAGGGGTCACGCTGGCCCGTCTTCAGGGTCACGATGATGGACGAGGCCACTCGTTGCTGTGCTGCCGCTGCTCGACGTTCCTTTCTATAAGTACTTATGACGTCATCAGAATTCACTTGGATCACTTGTGCTATTTTTTTTACAATTTCTGTAGTATTTTCCTTGTCCTTTTTCTCTACTCCACAAATTTCTATTTTACAGTCTAGTTGGTTCTGTTCGATCGAATTAATTTTTTGTTCCATGGCACTATATTTAAGTTGCATGTTAGCGTATTTATTTTGTAAATCCTTGTTTTGATTCTCGATGCATTTCATCTTAATTTCGTAGTCTTCGATTCTTTTTTGAAAATCATCTATTTTATCAGAATAGAACTGGAGGGTACGCTGCATTTCGTCTTTAATGGCGTTGCGAATGTCGTTACGCAGTTCTCTCAGAAATTCCTCACTACAGGAGTCTTTCATCATGATGATTTGTTCTGTGTCGGTGTTATCGTCATCGTCTGGGTCGGGAAGAATAGCAGATATCCGTTTGTTTCTGTGCTGCGGGTTACACGCTTTGCATTTCCATTCTACCGCCTCCGTGCCGCATAATGCACTTAGTTGCTCGTTTGTAATTGGGATACACGAAGCATGCAGCCACTTATTGCATTTCCCACACTGCAGTCCAGGTATTTTCTTAGTGACGGTTTTACTGCACTTGGAACACTTAACCATTTTCAAAACAGGTATCTTTATTTGTTATCGTAATTTATTGCTCGCGCGCAGGTAATTATCGATGCGTACGCCACGGGAGCGACATCCGAACTGTTAGGCGACATCCGAACTAGGCTGGCCTGCCGCATGCATCCACAGAAGCGGGCTAAATTAGCAACAGACTGGTCGCAAGATGGTCGGAGACGACGTGGCAGGCCGAGGCGAAGATGGCGGGATGACCTAGATGTATTTCTAAATTACTGACAACAGCTCAGAGCCGGAACGAGTGGAATTCAAGGGGGGAGGCATTTTCCCAGCAGTGGGACACCTTGTAGAAGTGGTAGACCAGTTTCTTGACAGGCTGGGTTGCACCAAACAGTCTGTAATCGTAAGCGGTGTTTGTCAAATCTGCACTGAAAAAACGTCTGGGTTAAAAATAACAAAAATACTGTCAAAAATAACCCACCGAGTTTGTCAATATAGCACCTGCAAACTTTGTAGCTAAAATTAAATAAGTCAACTTTGTTGTTCTCACTTATCAAATAGTAACCGATACACTTGGTTAAAAATTGTTAAAGTTAAATTGGCTGCAATTAGCCAATTTTTACTTTGAAATCAGAAAAAACTAACCCAGTTATTTAGTATTTTTAAACGATTTATTCGGTAACTACATGTTTAAAATTAAATAATGCAGTTGTCAGCTAATACCAGAAGGTTGCGTGTTCAAATCACGTCGGGGTCACCAATGTAGAAGAGAAATGTGCTCCTATATAGGAATAATATACAGTGTTAATATATACATGAAAGGGATATCTACAAACAATAGAGAGATCTCTCAGGGACCGAAGTCCAATGAGAGTTGGTTGGAAGTTCTATATACGCAACTGACTTAAGAAACTTCGATAGCGCGATGCAGAACATGTCAGATTTGACCGTTGCCTAGCAAGGATTATATTTACTAAAGCAACTTGTTTGTTTCTTAGTGATTCACGCAGTTATTTGCAACAAAACAATATATCTAATATTAAGCAAGTCGTGCAAGGTCTGTCATTAAATAATGCACTAGTTAAACAATGACAGTGTAAAATTCGTTATTTCTAACTGAGTCGGGTAAAGATTATCTTTACTGAGATCTTCATTCGGAAATTAATAAGTGTTTTGTTACAATAACCAAAAACGTTTAACAGAATTTGCTTGTTTATCATTTACTAAGCATTTTTTCGCATTTTAATTAAATCTTGGTTGTATGTAACTATTTTTTAACCGAGCCAAATTGGTACTTTGCTAGCGTTTTGTTTTTTCAGTGTGATTGTATGGAAACTTTGACAAGTTGACTGACACTGACCCTAAGTGCCAGTTGCACCAACGTACGAACACAGACCGGTCATCGTCAAATATGGCGCCGGCAGCTGTCATCCCATAGAAACTTGTAAAACTTTCCATACAATCAGATTTGACGAACACCGCTTACGATTACAGACGGTTTGGTGCAACCCAGCCTTAGGGTTAGTTGCACCAACGTACGAACACAGGCCGGTCATCGTCAAATATGGCGCCGGCAGCTGTCATCCCATAGAAACTTGTCAAACTTTCCATACAATCAGATTTGACGAACACCGCTTACGATTACAGACGGTTTGGTGCAACCCAGCCTTAATCTACACAAAAATTTGAATAAACCATTTTAAACTTGGACGTGGTAATTTCAAGTAACAGACATCGACAAGAAAAGGCATAATTAAATCTATACTTGCTTTGTATTGGTAACTACATAATTAATATTTATAGGCTCATTCTATTTCACTCGCCGCATAGAACGTACTCTCTCGTACCTAGCCGAATTTAGCCGTGATAATCAAACACAAGAGATAATCAATTTTTTATAAGTATGACTGAACCAGCGATTGACCTTAGTCTCACCTAATCTCTAATCTATCTAATTGCACCTCGGAATTATTGAGCATTATAAGTAAGTTGATACCACCGTCTAAGCGAATAAAAAAAGAAATGTTTGTGCGCCACGAATACCCGTGTACCTACATAAATACAAATGGACTTTAAAAGAAGCGAGAACTTATACTCAATAGCAATGAATAACTGTTAAAGTAGCAATAAAGTGGTGATAAACCCGAATATATTGTTGTAAAGATAAAATGCGATATTGTCGTCGCGGGACCGAAGCACTGAGTCTGAGATGCTATTTCATTGTGCCATAGACACGGATGATGGCCAAGCTTGGAGTTGAATAGAAAAAACATTCAAATCAATTTATTGTCAAAAACCGGCCAAGTGCATATTTCACTCGCGCACGAAGAGTTCCGTACCATTAACTATTAAAAACCGGCCAAGTGCGAGTCGGACTTCGCACATTTAGGGTTCCGAACCGACCGCAAAGTTAGGTTGGTTTTTATGGGAAAAATAAGGAAACTTTCAAAGAAAAATCTAATTTATCAATATATTAGTATTTGTTGGTAAAATATACGTAATAACAAACATTATTACCAAATTTTAGGTTTATAGGTATTTGGGCTAAAAAATTCTTCGAAACAACATATATCGTAAAAAAAGAGTGGCTTCTCATTCCTTTGTTTTCCAATATTTTTTTAAATTAAAATTATAGTAAGTATCTACTCAATGAGCTCGATAGGGTAGGAAATTTTTTTTTTTGCTGTATGGGAGCCCCCCCGCCCCTTAAAAAAATTAAAAAATAAGTTTTGACTATTTCTGTGGCTTTGGGCCAGCAAGATACTTACACTGTGTGAAGCCTGTAGCTCCAACCGTTTGGCTGTAAAACCTGTGTGACAGACGACGGACGGACGGACGGACGGACGGACGTCCGTCCGAAATCGTATATTGTAAACTAGTCGCAATTCAATTTATTTTCTGTGCCCTTAGCATGAGTTTGCAATGTTTGCATTACCGTACTCGTACTCGCTAGCGACTGCGTAAACGATTTAGTATGGACAAAAGTACAGCGCGTCTAGTGGTTACGCAATAGAACTTCAAAGTTTCTCTCGTTGTAGCGCCTTAATAATCAAAAAAAAATTATTACAATAAAGTATTATGGAGACTACCAAACTGTAATAAACGTTTTATTACTGAAATAACCTCCGTTTTAATCTGTCGGCCATGGCCAAGAAATAAAAATCATTGGCGAGTCACGGGTCAATGCTCCCCACGTTTCAGGGCCTGCATTCTGAGGAAAATAATTCGATTCATATTCAATTCAAGAAATCAATATGCTTATTAATTGCCCCGTATTTTTCTAGACATAGGCCTATGTCCGGCAGTGGATGTCTTTCGGCTGATATAATGATGCTATTGATGATAATATTAAAAACCACCCCGGGTCATGATGGTAAGTTTATTCCATTATTGGGACCGTGCACGACGACAGCGCCACTGACAGGTGGCCATTATGGACACTTTGTCATAGCTGTCAAGCGAGAAGTAAGTAAATATTGTGAAAAAAAATAATGAAATCTTGTGTTATTTTACTATATTAGACAATATTGGACGATGGTAGTCAGTTACATTATTGCCAATAACATTAAAATTGTTGTTTTCAGTTGTTGTTGTCAGGTTAGGTGACTTACTTTTTTTTCTTACGGCAATTATCCACCTATTTCTTTGGTCTCGTTTCCACCACGGTTTTGAAAATTGGTAAAATTTACAGTCGCTATTCTGTGGTGTTTTTACAATTCACAATAACACATTTTACTAGGGCCATATTAAATTTATCTCATAAACGATTAGAAAACGTTTACTGCAATATGGATTTGACAGCTCAAGTCACCGACAAAATGTAAATTTTAGCCGTAGCGAGCGCTGTGATCGTTTAGGCTACCTCCTCAACCCGCTTTGCACTCTGCCAATATACCTAATAGTCCCTGACAGTTTTGTGTTTTTATAGAATGCTTTATTGCTCCGTAACCGAAAAGAAAAAATCGAAATCCTTATGGACCACTTTGTTGTCCATCTGTCTTTCTGTCTGTCTGTCAAGACCTGTTATCTCGTGTTATGATAATTCAGATTAAATGACCACCATTACACTACCACCCCACCACCGATACACCATTGTAATTTAAGGCGCTACACTGAGAAATTTGGAGACTTTGAAACGCTGTCCTGCCCAGACTAGAAAACAGTAGGGGCTGATTTTCAGATATATGATTCATGACTATATGATTGTGGTAATGACGATAGCGAAACATGATTGTGTAGTGTATGTCTATCTGTTTTATACTTAACCGCTATCTCGAGCACACGGATGAGGGTAGTTAGTCAAGTTATAGCCACGGTCGAGAGTGGACGTCTGCCCGACATTGGTGTGGTATCGAGCCAGTGAGTACGCTATTTAGGTGTCTAGGTTGTGCTTAGGGGAGCACTACAAATGGCGACGAGGATAAAGTAAGTGTAAATCAACTTAGTTTTGTTTATTTTTACTAATGTCCTACTTTCTGCTTGAAAAATAAAAACGTAAGGAAAGTAGGTAGTAGTTAAAGTTCTTGTAAATTGTATTATGAACCAAACATCTAAAACAGGCAAGGACTTATGAGTAATTGCTATGCGGAATGAAGTATTGTTTTGATCGCAATAAACAATGTACACTAAAAACCGAGGAACACTTCATATCGGGTTTGTTTTTGTAATATTCTCACGTGAATAGGTATGATATATAAGGTAAAGATACATATTACCTAACCATTCATAAAATTAAATACCGACCTTATGAGAACAAAACTACAATTATACTAGTAGGTATTACACAGAATGGCAGTAGTGCGGTCAGGGTAATAAGGTGTTTCTCGCGTTTTGTGAACAATAACTGGATTCTAAAATTACCTGAACAACGAAATTGAAAATGGATGGATGGATTGAATGAAAGGTTGTCTGGAAGAGATCGCTTGTTAGCGATAAGACCGACTGTTGTCTACCATTGTGCAATTCGCTTCTGTTATTTCTTTTAGTGTACCTTATTTGGTGAACAATAAAGAATATTTGTATTGTATTGTATTGAAAATGGAAAAATTATTCAGAACAGAACGTTACAAGTCAAAATACATGTTGATTGGTTGATAAATTAGGTATAATGTGATATTTATTAAATAACAAAATAATTTATTTACTTGTTTATTTGTTAAGAATACAGTAATTTAAAGGATACTTAATTAAAGGTCTTAACATGATCTTCCCTGAAGCAGGCGACATACCGCTTTAAGCGGAGCGTTTAGCGTGTAGGTATATAAGACAAACAAATGAAGAGTGTGCTACCATTGCTAAAAGCGGCATAGGTATGAATTGGAGTTCATGTGATCTGCCTACTCCTTTGGGGAACATTTACTACATTTGTACTATGTTGGCTTGGCTACTTAGGTATTAGAATTGCTGTCATAAATACTGAATAATTTCATTATTTTATAAATTTGGCTAAGCCATAAAATTTTGCTAGTCACAACCATTGTTTAAGCCATTATTGAATAATTGGGAGGAAGGTGCATATTGTCAGGTATCCGATCGTATAGTGTCACTAGGCCAGTTACGCGGCCTGCGTCGGTTTGCGGCCGCCTGAAGAACAAAGTTTCCAGTTTTACATGCCTTAAACTTTAGGGCCTAAAGAAACAGTGAGCCGTATGAGTTTCAATTAGTACTTAGCTATTGGAAAAGAAAAACAATTAAATATTCCTTCCGAGAACGTCTGACTGTTTAGTTTTTATTAGTCTGTGGGGTACAGGGGCGAAACGTCCCGCATTCCTATTGCTAAGTATGTGGATAATATTTTGTATCAGTTTGTTCTGTCGCGAAATCTTTGCTATATGCGTGTGTGAATATTGCTACTTGCAGGATTAGTAAACATGATAGTAGTGTATCTTATACGGTCTGAAGTACTATGAAAGACAACTATTATGAAGCAAATAAAAAGGAATGAATAATGAAAAGGTTAGATTTCTAAAATTGTAATAAGTCTACGATGTACTCAGTGGCTGCTGTATTCTTACAAATAAATAGATGTGAGTGTGTTACGGCTGTATGGGCCTTCATGAAATTGTAAACCATGCGTCAGTGTGTTACGGCTGTATGGGCCTTCATGAAATTGTAAACCATGCGTCAGTGTGTTACGGCTGTATGGGCCTTCATGAAATTGTAAACCATGCGTCAGTGTGTTACGGCTGTATGGGCCTTCATGAAATTGTAAACCATGCGTCAATGTGTCACGGCTGTATGGGCCTACATGAAATTGTAAACCATGCGTCAATGTGTTACGGCTGTATGGGCCTACATGAAATTGTAAACCATGCGTCAGTGTGTTACGGCTGTATGGGCCTACATGAAATTGTAAACCATGCGTCAATGTGTTACGGCTGTATGGGCCTACATGAAATTGTAAACCATGCGTCAATGTGTTACGGCTGTATGGGCCTACATGAAATTGTAAACCATGCGTCAATGTGTTACGGCTGTATGGGCCTACATGAAATTGTAAACCATGCGTCAGTGTGTTACGGCTGTATGGGCCTACATGAAATTGTAAACCATGCGTGAATGTGTTACGGCTGTATAGGCCTACATGTAAATGTAAACTATGCGTCAATTAGTTACGGTTACGGCTGGATGGGGGCTACATCTAGATGTAAACTATACGACATACGTGAATGTATTACGGCTGTATAGGCCTACATGCAATGTAAACTATGCGTGATTGCGTTACAGCTGTATGGGCCTACATGTAAATGTGAACCATGCTTGGATGTGTTACGGCTGTATAGACCTGCATGTAAATGTACATCATACGTGAATGTGTTACGGCTGTATATACCCACATGTAAATGTAAACTATACGTGAATGCGTTACGGCTGTATAGGCCTACATATAAATGTAAACTATACGTGAATGTGTTACGGCTGTATAAGCCCACATGTAAATGTATACTATGCGTTAATTAGTTACGGTTACGGCTGTATGGGCCTACATATAAATGTGAACCATGCTTGAATGCAGCATCAGTCGGGAGACGGGCGATCTTCACAGCGGGCCGCCGTAGAGAGCCACTCGCGGTGCGCATGTTGGCAACTCGAACTCCTTGCCTAAAATGCCTTTCGGCCAGGTGTTACAGGGTAACCTGGGGTCGATGATGACGACATTGACGACCGCCTTCTTTCAGGTCTGATCTTTCCAGCAGTACAGGCAACTATTCACGGGCCCATTTATTCCAAAAAAATGCCACATAGCCTTTGTGCTTTGTGCCACTGCTTTCTTGTGATCATGTCATTCTCAGTGAACGTTCCCAAATGTGCCATTTTACTTATTTCCGCAAGAAGTAAATGATTAGGCGTTATTGCTTTGTGGTCATCTGGATGCACTGACACATGCGTCAGAGGACGCGAGTCCAGTGTAGATTCCGCTCCTGTCGGAATAGTTCTTAGAATTTCTTCGGTCGGAAATCGCTCCTTGATTCGTTGTTGTTCGACGTGCACGGCTCTACTCGTCATACGTGTACCGATTATCACCATCATTGTTCCAATATAATCTAAGCCGCAATGGCTATAGAGCCGTAGATGATGAGCAACTGATTGCAGTTGGCAAGTCTCCATGAGGATTGAGATAAATTCGTTGGCTGTGCTTTACGTAATACGTCATAAACGACGGGTTTTGCTCCTGTTTTGCCAGTCATATCATATGTGAAGGATCCAATATTTCTGACGCAAGGAGTTAACTACTGATTCGTTATTTTCATGGTTAGCTTGTTCGTGGTGATATAGGTAAGGTAAGCAATTTTGTGTACAGATGTTTTTCATCTTTTACAATGAGGGTGAGATTCCTGTCTCAGCACACCATGGTCATCAATGAACGAGCACAGATTCCAAACCTGACCGTTCATGTCAAAGGGCTTGTTATTTCTTAGATTGTCTAATTCGAGTAGGAAACTTGACTTTGGCAGTGCTTAATCCATGACTCTTCAGCGCGCTGGAGTTGTTCAGGTTTAAGGCTATTAGTGGTTTCTCTTTCCGAGTATTTTCAATGAATGCTTAAAAGTACTCCGTACTTCTGATGAGTATCAGCCATTTGGAAAATCGGGTAATATCAGGAAAGATGGTACATACGCATGCACTGGTAAGATGCTGTGCGACGGTTTTTTCATTCCCAACAGATCGGTCGATATTGGTTTCGTGTTAATATCCTGTGCCGGCCATGTCTGAGGGTCTTGGTAGAGAAATAAAGGGCCTTTAAACCACCGATGTTCTGAGTTTAAATCATCAAGGTCCCTGACGGCGCCATCTGATACATTTAGCGACGTAGGCAACTAAACAACCACTTCTAGTCTTTGGTTTGCGCGTGCTCTGCTATTTCTCCCAAGCGATTGGAAACAATGATTTTATAATTGCGTGAATAGCCCTTGATCCATACTATTACCGCTGAGGAATTGGTCCAGAAAATCTTGTTCGCTGGTTAAATAGTGTTGTGATATTTTTCTATCGTGCAAGCAAGTCGCACTACGAGTAAGGCTGCCTGAAAATTCATATCTTGCCATCTTCTCGTACATGTATACATCGAATCTGCTTTCTTACGAGCATCGCAGAAATATGCAATTCTATCGTGCACCGAGTTAGCTTCTCATGTACTGTCCCGTCATGTAATGTACTGTCGTGGAACTCTGCATACACAAGAAGCGATCAGGCGCTGGATCCAGTGTTTCCACATGAAATATTCAGTTTCTTGAACGACTTGGTCCTAACCAGTTCTTGAACGCCAAATTCGCTGGAGGAGAATCTTTCCTTCTATGATGATAGGCATCAAAAGACCGGGAGGATGGAACACACTCATAACGATTTTGAGGGTTTCTCGTTTCGTTGGGTTTCTTGAATGGTAATAATGTTAGTCAGCTGATTTTGGAAGGTTTAAATTGAAATTCAATATGTCTTCTGCCGGGTTCCTTCTGATTCCAAGTATCTTGATGCGGATGATAAAGTCGAGGTTCACTCCCCCTGGTCTTCTTCTGGCCTCTTCAATTTCTCGAATGACGTTTTCACGGTTGGACATCCGCTGGGTGAGAGTAAGGGGTGCACAGAAGGGGAGGGGGTTGAAGAAGGAGATAAGTTATAAACCTTATCTTCCTTTTATAGAAATAAAAGAGATGGAAAAAGGGAACAAACTGACTCCTCATTGATGATGACACACTGAGAGATGATGAGTCACTGATTTCAAACCCACACCTCATGTTGTGATGGACAGTTTAAGAAGATGGGAAAGATCAAGATGCAAGTGTGGGTGCACAAAGTGATTGAACCGAGTATTGATTCATGATCAGATTAATTGAAATAAATAAATCATACTAAGGAAGGGATGTAGTGTATGTCTATCTGTTTTATACTTAACCGCTATCTCGAGCACACGGATGAGGGTAGTTAGTCAAGTTATAGCCACGGTCGAGAGTGGACGTCTGCCCGACATTGGTGTGGTATCGAGCCAGTGAGTACGCTATTTAGGTGTCTAGGTTGTGCTTAGGGGAGCACTACAGATTGCTTAAAATTTTCTCGATAGAAAATAAATCCAAAGTCGAGTCTATATTTTCCTTTTTTTCCTCAGCCTACTAAAACAACGCATTATTAAAAGACACGATAAAGTTAATTTGATGGTATTTTACCTCATCTAGGTACTGACAAGAGGAAATTTAATAAACCTACATAGTCAGATATTTAACGAAATTTGTCTAAAAAGCCATTCTCGGAGAGGGTTGCATCCCGTTTTGTCGTGAGCGAAAAACAAAGGGTGTCTCTTTCAATTGATATATCGCCTTAAAGAGAAAAATAAACGCATTTGTATTTGTATGTAATTTCAATTCCACTGGTGTCAGAATTGATCCCCAACAACGATTAGGTTCAGGGACAAAGCTGTCGCTGGGGATTCAGGATAAAATTATAAGATACATTTCTGGAATATTCGGACTAATGAATCTTCGCTTCGTAGATATCTTAAGTGGAATTGTTGGCGTCAACTTTGTAAACTAACTGAAGATTTATTTCCAGAAATAACTAGTTTATAGCAACGAATAGTTGTATAAAACGAGCGCGCTATGAAAGTGTGGTGAACTTTCGCTTTGAGTTATAAATTAAAATCTTATTTACACGAATTTTTTTATCACAATGTACACAGCTATACCTACAATAAAAAATTCTGTCTTGTATGTTTAAAACGATAATCCAGAATTGATAAATTTAGCCTGAAATTTCACAACATTATTATGAGTTCCTACATGTACGATATTTGATATACTTATAAAGACAACAGGTAATTAGATTTTCGAAAAACAACTTCAATACCAATAATATAAGAGACAAATGGAACTTTTTCACGGTAAATCACACATGTTTCCTCTATCTAATAACTGTCTGTAACACTTGAAACAGTCTAAGGATAATCCGTTTTATCGGCATAGAAAAACAATGTATTTATAAACTTGGTTCTTGTTAGAATTTCATGTGAAACGTTGTAACTGGACAACCATGAAAATGCTGTGGCGATAATTAATATACATGTACGAGTATATTATACTCGTAGAAGAGGTAAATAAAATATATCACCTTAAGTGTCCTTATAAGGTAAAAAATGCTCATCTATTTAGCCCATTTTCTGTTAAATTGACAAGTTTCTTGACATTTTATCAATGTTACTATCTAGAACAGGACTATTGCGACTAAATGACATACATTTTAAATGTGTTTCTTGCATTTTCATTAAGATATTTTGTTTCAAACATCACTCCAAATCGACCATTTTCGAGCTAAAATCTGCTCTTTTCCATTTAAATTCTACTACACACAAGAAAATTTAAAAAGGGAAATGTTACTATCTAAAACTTTATTAAAATCATAGTATTCAATCACTTTATTCGTATTATCAATACTATTGTCAAAATTTGAAATCAAAAAAAATCAAAACTTGTAAGGCCTCTAAATTGCTGACAAAAATATCGAAACTAAATTAATTACTTACTTTAAAGAACAAAACTAATTATATTATAATTTGGCCGAGGAGTCAACTCGAGACATAAGTTTATAATATAATAAGTTTTTAAGATTTATACAGAATCGGGCCCAAGAACCTTACCTTGCGAAACGCCCCACAGTTTTTATAATTGGCTGAGCGGTATTACAGGCGAGATAATCTGCCTGAGCAACTTGTAATCTCCGTACCGATCTTCATTAGCAAAACAAGGACTTTATAAATTGCTTCTTTAAACTCTTATCTTGTTCCATCTTATTGTTTCAATCTCAACTTTGAGTTTTGGAAGATGTAAAGGTTCAGGGAGCGCATCAATCAAACACCGAGGTCAAGCAATGACTAATTATATTTCTTCATACAATAAACAGGGTAGACATAGATTCGTGTACCATACAACTCAGAGTACCCACATATATATTGTGACATCTTCCCTTTTCAACGAAAAGAAAAAAAAATAGACATTAATTTAATACATGACAATACCTAGTTACATACATTTTTATTACATTAACTTTTTTTTTTTTTTTTTATTTCACAGACTTCTATTTTGTTAGAAATGCTGGATGAATACATAATTATCATTACATTTTGCTATAACTTCATTTGTAGGTATGAGTATAAGTATATACCTACTGCATGATGTTTACCTATTTGAAGGAATGTTTTTTAAGTTAAAATAAAATACATTAAATTAAGTATTTAATTAAAAAATCATTATTCATCATGCCTGTGTTCTAGTTAACAATTGTATCGTGAAGATTATATTTGTTTACAGTTGGTAAGAGGTAAGTTACGCTTAACAATCAAACCATGCAAATGATCAATGTATTGAGAAAAGTATACAATGTGATAGTATGGTAAATTTAATTATACCTTATACTACTTAGATAGATTTTATGAGTACAATATTGTGTATTGCTAATTAACATGTTTATACTTTTTTTAATTTTTACATAATAAGTATTTAAGGAAGAATACACAAAACTTGTATTTACATTACATTAATAATTTATTATTATTTAGATCTAATTTTAACATGCCATATAGTTTTTTTTTTTTATACCAATTATTATTAAAATAACAGAAAAACTCTGTAATTAATAAATTATACAACAATTATTTATTTATTTTTACATTTTTTATATTATTATTATTCTTTTACATGCTATGTTATATTTTTAGTAGCTATTACAGGGGGTAAAGATTGCGGGAATGTTTCTTCTCCCAATTGCCTTTTCTCTCAAATCCAGTTGCCCCATCTATCCGGAGCCCTCACTATCCTGCCAGAACGAGTAATAATATTATGATTACTATTAGTAGGTATGGAGTTGTTTACAACACATGGGGTACCTGCGGCGCCTGCGCTGTGTGAGGTTGTTACGTCATCAAAATCAAAGAATAGCTCGGCTTCAGACGAGTCATTTCTGTGCGATGAGTCATTTATAATATACTTTCGATTTCGAACTATTTTATTGCCATTCATTAATGTAATTTTATATCTACGCGCACCTAAGACCTGTGATATGGTTCCAGATAGCCAGTCTTTCTTGGAGGGATCCATTTTTACTTTTACTTTGTCACCTATTGATAAGGCTGGCAAGTTTTTGGCATTGCGGTCATAATATTTTTTCTGCACATTTTGTCTATGAATTAACTTATTCTTCACATTATTTTGAATTTTCGGTTTTAGTAGTTTTGGACACATTGGAACCTTGCTCCTTATTTTCCTACTCTGCAGTAATTCTGCCGGCGATGCTAAGTCACTTGATAAAGGTGTGTTTAAATATTCTAATAATCCTAGCCTATAGTCCGTACGACTTTCGTTTGTTTTTATCATAATATTTTTTACGGTCTGGACTGTACGTTCTATTTGACCGTTGGACTTAGCGTATCTCGGAGACGACATATTATTATGAGTAAACTGCCATTCATCAGCAAATTGTTTGAATTTTAAAGAAGAAAATTGAGGCCCACCATCTGTCATTACGATGACGGGTATCCCTTGACGACAAAATATGTCTTTTAGGCATGTTATTACATGTTCAGATGTTGTTACTTGTAAACGGACCATTTCTATGAACTTGCTATAAAAGTCAACCAGCAATAAATAGTCTATACCTTTAATTTGAAATAAATCGACACCTACTTTTATCCACGGCTCATTGGGAATCTCATGTGGAATTAACTCTTCTTTCTGATTGTTTTTTCTGTGAGAAAGACATACACTACAATTATTAACTAAGTTATCAATATCATTATTTATGCAGGGCCAAAATATTATTTCTCTCGCTCGTAATTTACACTTTTCCTTGCCCATATGCCCTGTATGTATTTTTGCTAGCATGTCTTTTCTTAAACTTTTAGGTATAATTATCTTATCACCCTTCCAAATCAAACCTTGCGCTGTAGTCAACTCATCTCTATATGTCCAATATGGTTTCAACGTATCTACTAAATCTTTTTTGTTATCCGGCCATCCCTTTAAAATGCATTTCTTTAACTGTACGAGTTCATCATCGGTATCGGTTTGTTTTTGTAACGTGATGAACTGGTGGTCGGTGAGGTGCGCGTCGGCGACGGCGGTGAGCGCGCGCTCGACCGCGCACACCTCGTCGTGCAGCGCGTCCCGGCCCGCGTGCTCGGCGCTCGCGCCCGGCTCGTAGGCGCGCGACAGTGCATCCGCTATATACAAATGCTTACCCGGCTTATATACCAATTTGAATGTATATCGCTGCAACCTCAATAGCATCCTCTGTAAGCGTGATGGGGCGTCTACTATAGGTTTCTTAATTATACTTATGAGAGGTTTGTGGTCAGTCTCAATAATTATGTCTGATCTACCATATATATACGGATAAAATCGCTCACACGCATACACACAAGCATACAGCTCCTTTTCAATCTGAGCATATCTTTGCTCAGTCTTGTCTAATGATTTGGACGCATAACACACTGGTAAATTATTTTGCATCAAACAACAACCGAGACCGCTTTTGCTTGCATCAACAGAAATTGTTATCGGATGACTCATACTATAATACTGAAGTACAGGTCGTTCCATTAGACATGACTTTAACTCATTAAAACATTTACTTTGACTTTCCTCCCAATGCCATTCAGTTTCCTTTTTTAATAACTGTCGTAGTGGTTCAGTTTTATCTGACAAATTTGGAATAAACGTTCCTACGTATGTAATAAGGCCTAAGAAACGTTCAACGTCCTTCCTATTCGCGGGCGTAGGCATGTTTATTATAGCTGTAATATGTGAGTCATCGGGACTCAGGCCCTCCTTTGTTATACGGTGCCCTAAGTATTTAATCTCTTCTAGCCCAAACCGGCATTTACTTTTATTTAATTTTAAGTTCACTTTCACGCATCTCTCTAAGACCTGTTTCAGCCGCTCATCGTGCTCTTCCTTAGTTCGCCCATACACTAATAAATCATCAATGTACATACATACGCCTTCAATATCATCGAAGTTTTCATAAATCTTTTTATGGAACACTTCAGAAGCTGAGCAGATGCCATATGGCATCCTTAGAAATTTGTACCTTCCAAAGGGTGTATTGAACGTACAATACCTACTGGTGTCGTCCAGCCGCACTTGCCAAAACCCCGAACTCGCGTCAAGGGTGCTAAAGTACCGTGCACCTGACAAATTTGACACTATTTCATCGAGAGTCGGCAGTCTAAAATGTTCTCGTTTTATAGCTATATTTAACTCTTTCGGATCCAAACAAATCCTCAAGTCCCCGTTAGACTTTTTCACTACCGTTATGCTGCTGACCCAATCCGAGGGACCTTCAACTTTAGCAATGATTCCCTGTGCCTCCATCTCAAATAACTTACTTTTTACCTGATCTTTAATCGCGAAGGGCAGTTTCCTAGGTGCATGAATTATTGGTGTAGCATCTGACTTTAATTGAATCCTATAGTCACCTGGGAGACATCCTATTCCGGTGAACACATCCTCAAATTTTTTTATAAAATCTGGAACCCTATCGCTAGGCTGTTGCAATGACATGACTCGCCTGACTAGGTTTAACTCGGTACATGCAAAACGACCTAAAATCGGGGTGGATTTCACGTCGGCAATCTTAAATTCTAATACATATAGAAGATTTTTGTATCGTACACGTAAGAAAATCTTTCCGATAACATCTATACTAGCACCAGAGTACCCACTAAGCCTAGTGTTCGTTTTTAACAAATCCTTACTTGATATTCCTAGTTTTGTTAAGAAACTTTTTGGCAAAACATTAACGTCTGCCCCTGTATCTAATTTAAAACAAATAGGAACATTGTTTATTTTTAATTCTGCACTCCAATCATCAGAACATTTATGTGTAAAATGATTTACCTGGTCCTCCGATTCTTCTACCGCGTACACTCCACACATCCTAGCAAAATGATTAAATCTGGCACACTTCATACACCTCTTGCCATAAGCTGGACACTCGTATTTGGCATGCGAGCCGCCGCACTGGCCGCACCGGTTGCCTCGCTGCGCGTGCGGCGCGCGACGCTGCGCTGGCGCGCCGGCCGGACCCGGGCGCGCCGCACCGGGCGCCCACTCGCGCCCGCGCCATCCTCGACCGGAGCCCGAGCCGCCGGCTCCGCCCCGTCGGTTGCTTGACCTGGACCCTACGTACCCCCCTTGTTTTTTTATTTGATCTATTTCCTTGTTTATCCCTAAACACGCTTCCTTATCTTTTATCTCACTTACGCACTCCCGTTTAATGTTCTCTGAATACATTCTCGACACAATAGCAGCTCGACAGATTTCTAACGCTTTGGTCAACGTTAAATCTTGTTCGCGTAGCAACCGCTCCCTTATCGCTGCACTTGTAACGCCGCATATCAACCGATCTTTTATTAAACCGTCGTTCAATTCTTTAAACTCGCACGATTGGGCCAACTTTCTTAATTCAAATACGTACTGATCGATGGATTCATATTCAGTTTGATCGCGAGTAAAAAATCGATGACGTTCGACCGTTACATTTCTCTTTGTCTGAAAATGGCCGTCCACTAGACTGAGTAAACTCTCTAACGTTAAACACTTGGTCGGGCTTTGTTCTACTATTTCTCGGCACTGTTCTCCGACGACGTGTAAAAATATATTCATTTGTATCTCTTCAGATTTCTTGTTCAGTTCACAGGCCTTGGAGTATATTTTAAACCCTTTTTTCCACTTCTCCCAAGACTCACACAAAGTGCCCGACGCCATGTTGGTGATATTTTCTTCGTATTTAAACGGTGACGGAGGTGTTAGCACAGACTCCATGTCTTTTTACTTCTAGTTACGTGTTTTATTAATTTAGCGTAACTATATTTGTTCACTTTTTGATCACAATACCGGCTGCGCCATGTAAAGGTTCAGGGAGCGCATCAATCAAACACCGAGGTCAAGCAATGACTAATTATATTTCTTCATACAATAAACAGGGTAGACATAGATTCGTGTACCATACAACTCAGAGTACCCACATATATATTGTGACAGAAGATAAGAATTATTTTTTTCTGTGTCAAATGCCTTGTAAAAGATGCTTTTTGAGGTTTATGTTGTCTTGTGTAGCATTTTGATGGATTACTTATTCACATAACATATTTTATTATGTTAAACCAGCTTTTGTAGCTAATGTATCATTTTATTTTAAGGAAATGAAGCACAATCTTAAACGAACGGATTGCGAGAATTAATAAAAACATCAAAACACAAATACCAAATTACTTAATTATGTCGCATAGCTTAAAATTTTAGGATATCTGATTGTAATTGGGAACACCGATGGCAAAAGATTTCACGGACGAAAGACACGTGGCTATTTGACACATGTTAAACTTTATAACATAGTGTGTTTATAATTATAGTAAATAATCAGCTAGACAAATTCGTCAAATCATGAAAAGATCCGGGATATAAAGATTCGCCTAATTTTTTAGTGGTAGTGAATTCTACACGGTTCTTAGAAATGGTATGATAATCTACTCTAGATATGCAATCCTGATGCTGAACACGATTCTTAGAAATGAGAGACCGTCCCCCCAGAGGGACAGCTTGATTATGACAGCAATCTCAGAATAAATGTCATTGGTTTCCTTACATTCAACCAGAAATATTTTTAACTGACCTACTAGATTTAGGCCATGGATTGATTCCTGGAACATTAACTTTCAACAACTTTAACTTGTATAGTCAATATGAGTAATGCAGTTATTTGTTGGCTGTTAATACATTCTTAAAGCAATAATAAAGTTAATACAATTTGTTTTAATTATGTCGTACGCCTTTGTACTGTACAAACATAATTTTGTTTCTTGTGTGTTTTTGAATGTGCAGTAAAGTGTCATACACTTACATAGTATACAATACAATTCAATACAATATAAATCCTCTTTATTGAACACCTTTGGAGGACACAGTACAGTACAAAATCACAATAAGTAGAGGCAAACATCAGGCATAAATACATACTTTAATTTACAACCTAGGAAGAACCTGTCACAGACTACTTTCTTTGCAGACAACCTCGTTTATGCCTTTTGTTGTCATTCAAAAATAAACCCTAAGTTCATAGAATTGATATGAAAATTTGTGTGCACGTATATTTACAGTGAGACTCCAAAGTAATAAGGTACGAAAGAATTTTCCTCGAAATGAGCATTTACTTGGGCGGCTTCGGTCTGAGCACTTGCATTTCAGAATGCAGATAAATCCTTAAAGATTTGTCGTTTTTAACTGGGTTCCGTAAATTTATCCCCAATATTAAATTGGAGTTTGCTCAATTTGGAGTGATGTTTGAAACTGTTTTTCTTAATGACTTCTGAAGATGAATATGCTTCTTAACACTTTCAACGCCATCTGTCAGTCAACCGTGTGTCACACACATAAGGTATACTGACAGCGACGTTGAAAGGCTTAATGAAAATATATGACGACAGGCCGCTAATTCCTTTATTATGTCCGCCAACAAAAGTACAGTCAAGAATATCAAAACAGGTACCTTTTTCGCACTTGTACCAATGAAAATAAGGGTTAAAAGATAAGTGCTTACCTTTCCTGTAAGTACTTATAAGCGCAAAGTATTGAAATGTCAAACATTGTCTTCCGGTGCATACTTAGTACAAAAACCTTCCACGATGCCCTAAAACGGAACTGAAAGGGGCTTGGGAAGCTGAAGAACTGAAAGGAGTCCTGATTTTTTTTCTGACCTCGATGGCACCTGCATTTTTAGGGTACCGTTGGAGATTCTTTTTCATTTTTTCAACTGCTAAGTTGGCTATCAAAAGATTGCTTGCGATCTTTAGAAGTTAAATAATTGCTGCTAGTTGCATCATATTAAAATCAGGATGTAGAATGTATTGGACATTAGTTTATTTGATTTTTATAAAATCGATCGCCATTATTTTTCATAGGTTCTCAGCTGGACATTAAGATTAAGTTCCATAAGATTAAGCATTAAGATCGACATTTTATTCAGATTCAGATATTTATTGATAATTTTGCTTTTTAATAAGTGAATACTAATGAATTTCGAAATTCAATTGTAATAATATTAGCATCTGAACAGTGTCGGATTATCGAAGAACAAGGTCATTCCTGTTAGTGTCTTTCTGGCGCCCGAATTTGCAAGTGCGACAGAGAAGGAGATAAGTACATGAACCAAATTCGTTTTCGGTTTGCAGTAGCCGCTTAGTTTCCGTCACCATCATCATCCTCCTAGCGTTATCCCAGTACAGTTGCATCCTGAAGAATGCCTGGGGTCCGCTGCCTAATCCCAAGATTTCGCGTAGGAACTAGTTTTTACGAAAGCGACTGCCACCTGACCTTTCAACCCCGAGGGGAAACTAGATATTATTGGGTTTAGGCTTTGTCAAGTGAGTGGGCAACTTGACTGTTAGAAGTTCTCAAGCCGCCCGAAGGCCTCCAACTTGGCTTAACGACTGCTGCTATAGACAGTATCCGGGATCAATGGCTTAACGTCCCTTACAAAGCACGGGAGTGCTCAGTTAGTAGTCACTCAAAGTCCTGACCGCTGCCCACGTTGCTTAACCTTAGATACCGTAAGCGGTACGCAGGTGCCGCTGGGCGACGAGAGCTCCGCTTGGTTTCCGTCACCATGACACATAATTACCTCCCAACTAATAATAGTAATTTTATCGTGAAATAAATTCTGCGGAACCAACCCTAAACTGCATGAAAATCACGCACTTTTTTTGCAATTAGACGAAAAGCTTTCACCCCCAAAGCGATATTAAAAGCTGCCCCTAGAGAGAATTGACACGACAAATTTTGGAATGAAATTATTTTCTCCGTCGGGCCTGAAATTTAAATTAGCTTCATCATTAATCTTACCTAAAGGTCAATCATTAGCCAAGGTCTACTTTTTACGCTGATATAGTGACGGTTTTTTCCCCTTTTTTAGGCCAGAGGTGGGATTAGAATAATTGCCCAGTTCCATCCAATTTCACTCGTTTTATTGTCAGAGTGTCAGATGACTTCGGGACCTAAGTAAATTAGGTACAATCTTATTTCAAGCCGCTGTGCCCCCTGGCTACATGCTAGCCAAGAGCAATCCCATAAAAAAGTTATGGACACAATCAGGTAAACTGGTTAAGATAGTTAATTTCTTTTAATTTTTATTATGTTTTGTACTTCTTGTAACTACTTGATTCATGTACCTATTAGACACACTATTTCACATACATTTCATCATGCAGTAACCCAAAGGAAGCTAGAACTAGTGGTTCTGTGAACTGTCGAGTGATATTTTTTACGTTTTCAACCAACGTATCGACCAAAATATCCATATTTATCTAACATGCTCACCAAACTTCACAAAGTTTGGTTACCAACCTGTAGAGGAGAATAGTTGGACATCTGGACGCGATACGTATTGCATTCTTGCCCAAGTTGAAACTGCCAAAAAATAAATACACCGTCAAATTGTATTTGGGTTCAGATCAGTTCTTGTGATTTGACCGAATGCAAGAGACATTATTATTGTTCAATAAACAATTTAAATGTCACACCCCCTCCTCGCACCGCGGGCGCATCGCGCTTCTAATGACGTTTGACAGACAGTTGACCCTTGGCTTGCATTCGAATAAGGCGTATGTCGCTCCTGCCTGTGACCTCACCTACCTCAAATATTGCCACGCGTGTGAATCAGTGTGTGTGTCGGCGACATGAACCCTGGACTTCGCAATTGAGGTATGTGATCAAGGGACATGACCTAAAGACTATTGTCTAATTCTTTATGTTAGTTCCTATTTTAAACAATTATTACAAAGACAATTAAATATAAAGCTAAAACTACTTACAATTTAATTAACTAAAAATAACTAAATAAAAACTAAGATATAATAAAAATACTAACTAAAATATACTAACTATAAGAAGAACACCCCGTCGAGCAGGTCGCCTTGCGGTATGGTCCCCATTACGCTGGCGGCGTTACCTCTCTGAATCTCCAGGGCGATCTTTGTGAGATGTAAGCGCCAGCTCTGGGATCACCTGTGGAGTGGATCAGCCGCTTACAAAGACAAAAATGAAGAAATTTATTGGCTTATTGCGAAAGTACACACACACTCACACATGACACTCATTCTCGCAACACATGATTAATTAATTATGCATCCGAAGGCACGTGAATTTCAACAGTCTAATTCTCCCTCTGGTTGGGAATTCAAATGGTAATTCGCTTTTGTAAAACTAGTTCCTACGCAAAATCTTGGAATACAGTGAAGAGCAGAAAAATCTGTACGCATGCCTTTAACATGATATAAAGGAAAAACAACTTGATATACCCTTCCCTCTCAGGGTAGCCTACTGAATAATTGAACGAACTCAAGCTAAACATAAGTCATGAATTTATATCCGCCATATTAGACTGTGTATACATCGGCTATCATCAATTCATCATACAATGAATAAAGCAAATGTATATTCTTACTGAACAGAATGGAAAACGGTAGAAATAATTTTTGAAAAAGAAAAACTTTAATTTTTTTTTCTTCCAAACCGTTGTTGGATAGCTCGATCAGATGATATATTGTGGTGTTTTTAAAACTATTTTTTGATTCAGAGATCCGTTTGCGTGATAATTAAGGTTATGGTCAAGTGTCCCAGTGGTGGTATTTCGGTGTTTATGTTAAAGATTCTAAGCGACGATATACATCCATACATAGATAATTAGATACTTAAGTACATAGAAAACGCCTCAGGAACAAATATTCCTATTCAATACACAAATAAATGCTCACATACATGCGTCTGTGGCAAAAGCGTCGATGAGTCGGGTAGACATGGCCTCTCATGTATAAAAAGCGCCGGCCGCTTATACCGCCACGGCACTATTAATGATTTGGTCCGACGTTCGCTTGCCACCGTGTCTGTGCCTGCAATCCTCGAACCCGCAGGTTTGGCAAGAGACGATGGCAAGCGACCTGATGGCGCCACTTTAGTGCCGTGGAGGTTGGGTAGACCCTTGGTGTGGGACGCAACGTGTGTGGATACGTTCGCACAGTCCCACATCCAGGTGACCCGCTCACAAGCCGGCGCTGCAGCTGACCAGGCCCAGTTGTTGAAGCGCCGCAAATATTCGTCTTTAATCAAAGACTACGAGTTTGCGGCGCTTGCTGTTGAAACATTGGGTCCCTGGTCAGCTGACACAACATCTTTTATGAGGGCTCTGTCTAAACGACTCGTCGATGCTTCAGGGGACCATAGGGCTGGCGCTTACCTCTCCCAACGTATTTCCTTGGCAATACAGAGAGGTAACGCCGCCAGCGTTATGGGTACCATGCCGCAGACGGAACTCCTGGACGGGGTATTTTTCCTATGACCGGGGGCTGCTGGGCATTTAATTTTAGTTTAATTTAGTTTTTTATTTAATTTGTAAATTTTTCATTGTTAAATTATTGAAATATAAAAATACAACTATAATAATAAAAAAAAAAAAAAAAAAAAAAAAAAAATATATGTAAGGGGGCTCCCATACAAAAAAAAATAAATGCTCTGGCCGGGAATTGAACGAAATAGCATCGAAAATATCACCACATAGACAAAAACACCAAAGCTATTTGATAGGAGAGGCACTGAATATGGTTTCCACCATTACAATGCTTTCAAAGTCCGTGCTCCAGTCACATCAAATGAATCAATCTTTGTTAGTGATTCATTTAGGTAATTACTTATTGGTTATAAGACTAAGGCAGTAGTCCCACTGCCGACGAGTAGCGAGTACTTTCACAGTAATTTTACTTACTTGAGTGAGAAAACGAGTAGAATTACTATGAGAGTACTCGCTGCTCGCCAGTGGTGGGACTAGTGCCTGAAGTCATAAATTCAAATTACAGTGCTTGTGGTACGCCACGATGTATGGCTGGTCACATGGATGGTGTCAAGGCAAACGAAAATCACTTTTCCAAATCAAAATCATCAACATTGGCCTTTGACAAAAGAGTACAAGCAGCGTCCATTGAATTACGGTACACGCGTTTGTGGCTTGTAACTGTGTTAAAAGAACTGTGTTTTAACGACATTTCATTTCATTAATTAAAGAATTTACAGCGTCAAAATCTAGCTTGTACTTTTTCCTTAGAATCCTGTACATTTGTTATTCAAAATTGCCAGTACCTAATTTATCGCTGTCTCTTCTCTGCTCGCACATACTTCCAATCATTCGTTTTTTCTCTCCATCTATCAGTCAATAATTCGTTCGCTACTCGTGGACACGGTTCCAATGCAAGTTAAAGTCTATTCTCCTCACGTGCCCTATCATATAAACAAACTATCTTGTAGACGTATCATATTATGTAAGTAGATTTAGTTAAGATGTTGATAATATAAATGAAAATACTGAAGCTCACAAAGTATTGCAATCCTAGAGCGAAGTCTGATAATGATTATATTTGAAGACGTGAACTCTTTGTTCACACCTCAATAAAAATACGAAACAGTTCAGAACATAACCTACCAAGATGAAGACACCATGCGGTCTTATCTCTAAAGATGGCTCTTCCAGACAATCTTTGGGTGGCTAGTACCCTGATGTGGACCCAGCAGAACTCGCATGCTAAACTGTATTCCTCAGGCAAGCTTCACTAGACAGTTTTATTTTCCCAGAATATTTCACGAACGAAATCATAGATGGAATGGGATTGAGCCAAGCCAACTGAGGTGCAAAGTACGGACGGCAAAAGTATTTGGAAACGGTTACAAATCTTGTTTCCGTGAGATTTGTTTCCGTCATTGTTGTTGTTGAAGTTTGGAGTATTCGAGAAGACATATTAGTACGGTTACTTTGAGTTTCACAGTGACGTATATTTTTACTGCTATTGGATATTCTGCAAAGGCGCAGGGTAGGACAATGCCTTCCCCATACAAACTTTGTGCACGTTTTATTCGTCGGTTTTGGCACTAACAAATATAATATTTTTTTTGGTTGTAAATATTAGATATGCAAAGATCGTGATGTGAAAATTTTCAAATATTTCAAAAATATTCAAAATTAAAAAAATTAGAAAAAAAATAAAATAAAAAAAAATTACTTCACGAAATAGCTATCAGAAAAATAAGCATACTGACCAAAAATCATAACTTTAATGCAAACACAAACGAAGTAAATCCTGCACAAAGTTTGTATGGAGCGAGCTTGCCCTACCCCTCCTCTTAAGCGGGTATTACTTACACTGACCTGAATTCAGAATCCTGACTAGTGGAGGGGAGTTGAAGCATCTCGCTCTAACGTCCGAACCCTTCTAAGTGTCCTGAATTCAGGACAGTGTAATACCCGCTTTAACACTAACGTAATAGAGGTTTTCTCACAAACATACGATTTTTACAAACACAAATGCGTTTATTTTTCACTTTAAATTACAATGGTGTATCGGTTGATAAGGTCTTACATATCTAATTTCAAAGACGTTGTGCGGTAACGACGCCATGACAGTAGGCAACTGGCCCTGTACTCCGAACATCGAAATTCGAACTTCGTATAGTGCCGTCCCTTTCACTCTTATAGTCTGTAACACGAGAGTGAAGGGGACGGCACGACTCGAAGTTCGAATTTCGACGTTCGTTAGTAGCCCCTCTGGTTTTGTTCGGTAGTGGATTCAGCCCGTCGTCGTCGCAAAGAGCACGTGTGTTCACCAACGCGGCGATGGGCAAAATCCAAACAAGCTTCGTATTAAGGGGAGGTATCCCCAACGCAACTGTCCCGCTCTAACACGCGTGAGTTTACAATTAACCATCCCGCTCTCTACGCAAGCTCTGCGCGCAGTTTTGTGAATATTTAGCTATAGTCATTAAGCCAATCATTTTATCAAAGCAAACCCTGCGAATTTGTCTATAACTATTTACGATCTTTAATTGAGTACAAAAATTAAATGTTAAATATCAGTAATATAGCCGTAGTATTGAAAATACATTCCAAAAAGGGGTAACTTCGCGATTTTTTTCTATCGAGTGAAATTCATCAGATCATGTAACTGACTGCGATTTTGACTAGACAAGATTCTTATGTAACACATATATTTTTTTTAGATTTTAAGAAACTATATTCTATGTCTCAGATGGTTTTTAAAAACTCAAAAGTGGTAATACACGGCCTTAACAAATCGTTTTTGACATTTAATAAAAAGGTGCTGATTTGTCTATGAGTAATATACTGTATTGTACGGATTGGGCTGTGGAGGGGCGCGCTCTCGTGGATCACATGCACCATAGCGGTCTATTAGAATAGGTTTTTAGATACCTATATCATGTTTAGAGTAATTTTATTGCGTTTGCTAGGTTTGAGGTGGATGGTTTTTAGGTTTATTATTATTTTTATTTCCTGTGTCTTTACCTGCATATTACGAGTATGTAAAATAATTAAGTACCTACATTGGTATTAAATTTACTATTATAGATAGGTACTGAAAGAGTTTTAAAGGCAAAAATAATCCCCATTAAATGATTTCTACGTAATTAATATATTAAAATGATGCTACATATCCGGAAAAAAATGCTTCTAATTTCTATATTTATCTAAACGAGTGTAAATAAAATAACTGCGATTAAAAAGGTGACTTATAAACTGAAATTAACATCGAAATTCTATTATTACGTGAGTAATTTAATTTATCGTAAACTACCCCTATCGACTCGCTTTTGCATATCTGCTCTGAATATATTCAGGAAAGTTTAAAAGATAATAACTTCACTTAATCGCTAGGGAAGGTTCTTAAAGAAATCACATTAAAACTTTTGCTATAGGTGTAGTTGCGATATTCATAAAGCTGCTAACTACAGATATATGTACCTACCGATCGTCTTATTGATCCCTCGACGTAGATTAACCCCCTTATTCATAAACGTCAATCAAACCATATCCGTGCATTAGTTAACAGGCAAGGGCCTGACACGCTTTGTAAGAGAAAGATAGCCTTATTGCGATTCCTATGAGAGGAAGTAGAAAAAAGTGCGATGTTTTGTCCTTATCACCGACCGGACATTTTTTCATGGTCGGGTAATGGTAATCTGTCATTAGTGTCAAGAAGATTGCAAAACAAAGTGGCAATATTTTGCAGTGCAATTTATAAGTGGAAAATTAATGATGAATTTGGTTTAAATGAATAATAATTTACCAATCATCAGATCCGTAGTGTTTGGTTGTTCAGTGCAAACATGGTGGGGTGTTCAGTGTTTGGCTGTAAAAGCAATTTCGACCGAAAAAAGGCGGATGTTACATTCCATGCGTAAGTACATTTTCTTTGAATTTTGGACCCGTGTTTATTTCTAAAATCTCACCGGAACCAAATTACTGAGCTAAATCATTAGTTATATCATGAGACAATAGATGAAATAGGAAAAATATGTGAATTAATTAAAAAATAACCTCCAAACATTTGACATACAAACCGGTCAAATCGCGTAGTAGAAATCTACCATAGAAGCCAGCTTAGCATTGATGTCCCACCATTCAGTCGGTTTATAATTCGATTTCGGGATACCAACAAATAATAAAAAAATCCCCTAAAGATTACCCCACGTTTCGGGAATTTCAAGTAATTTGATTTTTTCAGTTTTTCAACAGAGGATGAATCCCGAAAAAATGGATTTGAGGACTGAGGGAACAGGAAATTAAATTGGGTAAAATAATCTATAACTGCTTATTACATATTTGTTTATTTATTGAAAAATAAAGTTATAAATGTAATATAAGTATTATTGTAAATAAATTACCTGTTCTAAATTGAAGTTTATTCTTTTATTCCAACAACTACATAATTTATCTGTGAAAGACAAAAAGGGGCATGGAAATAGTAAGCACTATCTGGTTACATTACTTACTACTTTCATCGTCTAGAGACTTAAACATTTAGCATGGTTCCTTGGGTGACGTGATGACCAGCAAGTCAAGCGGCGAGCAGGAAAGGAAGGCCAGCGACCAGCGGCGAGCGGCGAGAACAAAATGTATAGATTTGGATCAGTGAAATCGCCGTTTGATGCAACGGTGATAACCGGTGACTATGTATTTATAGGTAAGATTATCACAAAAAAAGTGGCCGGTCGGGATCACTTATTTTACGATATCGCCTACGATGTTGTGTAAATTTAGTTAGTGAGTCAAAATGGCGACTTAGTCACTATGGAATTTGATCACTTGTAACTAAGTACTATCCTACTAAATTTTTGGGGTAATTTTTTGCAACCATGGTATCCCCATATTTTGACGTCATAATATGAGAAAGACATAGCCCCGGTCGCTTGTTGGCGCATCTATAACTACAGAGTATATACTATATCTATGTTAACAGGCCGCTAAATTTCGTTTGTCCTTATCTGTCACTTTGACATTTACATTTGTGAGAAAGGGACAAAAGTTGTCATAGGTTTGTTAAGTTTTATGAATAAGGGGGATAGTATATACAAATACTTATAGATGCACCTCCGAGCGACCGGGAGTAAGAGAAAGAAAATTCATATAAAATTTATTTCATACTACCTACATACGCAATTTTACCGGTTTTCAAGTCTTAGTTTTCACTTTTTGGGATTTTCTACATTTCTATAGCTCCAATGACGTTAATATCTATAACAAACTGGCCAAGTGCGTGTCGGATCACGCACAACGAAGGGTTCCGTACCGACACCTAAAGTCCACAACCAAAAACACTATACAATACCTTTAATCAAAAAAGTCGTATCTTCATAGGGAACTCACGGCACTTACGTCCTTTTGCTTGGGTAAGACAGTTTTTCAGTCATAACTCAAAAAACCCTTAATGCCATCTTGTTCAAACCAAAATTCGTTGAAAGTAGTCTATATAATTTATAAGGTCTATCCAAAAATACCCCTTATAACTACTTACACTGAAAAAAAAATCCCCGGTTACACGTATGGAGTATCCCCTTATTTATTTTTTCCTAATTTCACGTCACTGTAGCGGTTCATAGAATACAATCTTCCTACCAAATTTCATAATTGTAGTACAATTACTTATAGTCTCCGAGTAAATCGCCTATGACATACGGACAGACAGACCGAAACTATAAGGGTTCCGTTTTAGCCATTCTGGCTACGGAACCCTAAAAAATTTAGAGCAACATGTTTGGCCCCAATTTTTTTTTCATGTGCTTAACCGTTAACCGTTCATTAAGGTAGAGAGTGGAAAGCGCGCAGCGCTAGATATGTACAGTCGGCGTCAAAGATTAAGTAATAAGGTGTAAGTAAACATTTCTTTAACGTCGATTGTACCCGGCAAGTTATACCAGTGAGTGGTGAGGCGATTGATCAGGTTGTGAATTGCAACTGGTCACGGTGCGAGCAATCTCACGTATGATCTTAACTGTGCCCTTCTGCACTAGGGCTGCTAGGGCTAGGGCTGTATTCGGGAACTGTTTAGATATAGGGTTAACCCTAAATATAAAGTTTCTTGTTACAATTTATAGACATAACGTGTTGAATACATTTTTAAATTTTTTGGAATTCATTTGCAATGTACGTGAACGCTTCGGTTGTAGAACGAACTACAGCTGTGTGTGAAATTTATAACCAATTCCATTTCAAAATTTTACAATATCTCCTTATATTCTTAGGCAACTTCCTGATTTGTCGGTGCGGAGGCAGTTCGATATGAGAAAAGTGTGTGTGTCAGTGTCAGCTGTCAGTCGAATCGGTACCATTTTTTACTGCGCCCCTACATTTAAATGAGTGCTTCCTGACTGGCGCGGGATGCGCGGTAGCGGGACGATGCGAAGGCGGTACTGCTCCGCTTCTGCGCATGATATTACTACTGCGCAAACGTAATACCTGACAGTGTTCCGCCAAGTGAGAATCTTTGGCGCCGTCAGTAAATTTACGTCAAAGAAGAAAATGTCACATATCGATCACACCCCGCCAAGTCAGGAAATCGCCTTAATAAGAACATTTTCACTGTCAGACTTAAATTCGGAAGGTACTCCAGAAACCGCGTCCGTCTGTGGTCTAAGAATATTAATTAAAAACGTGCGAAGTGTATGCCTTGTGTCATGGCTTAAAATACAATGTAAAGAAAAGTCACTTTTGGTGTTTGAGGCCGGCGAAAACAAACCCTATAGTGTACGAAGTTAAAAATCGCTCATCTATTTAGGCGAATTTCTGTTTAATTGACACGTATCTTGATATTTTCTCAATGTTACTATCTAGAAAAGGACTATTGCGACCTAATGAAATAGATCTTTAATGTATTTTCATGTTTTTTCATTAAGAAATATTGTTTCAAACATCACTCCAAATCGACCATTTTCGAGCTAAAAACTGCTTTTTTCCGCTTAGATTCTACTACATACAATAAAATCTAAAATGGGCAATGTTACTATCTAAAACTTTCATACAATCATCATATCCTTTAATCACTTTATTTGTATTATCAATACTTTTCTCAAAATTTAAAATCAAATTTATTTAAAACTTGTAAGGCGTTATTTAAATATCTGGCTCACATCGTTACTGCTGACCTCTAAGATGATGCTGACATCGAACGGGAGCGAAGAGCATTATGCGTGAGGGCGAATATGTTGGCTCGCAGATTGGCACGGTGTTCCAGTGGAGTGAAGGTAACTCTTTTTAAGAGCCCACTTATGCACTTTTGCCAATGTTTATCGACCTAGATCTCAACATCTATAGTGATTAAACATCTATCCTTTCAGTATATTAATCTTGAACTATTTTCCTCCAGTCTGTTAAAAGTGAAAACACGATTTGCAAACATTTTCTCGATACTTTTATTTTTCAAACATAACCCTTTTTTCGATGTTTTTGGTTGGATCTTTAAAACCCTCCCATCTTTAACAATGATTTTTGGTTTAATAGTTGTAAAATGATAAGTTCTCAAACCTGATAAACAAGATTATCCTTATAAATGTACACGTTTAGAATAAACATCAATATTTACGAAAAACAGGCGCTGAGCTTCCGTAGAGAGCGGGATGGTTAATTGAAAACTCACGCGTGTTAGAGCGGGACTTTTGCAATGCCATCTACGCCCTCTTAAAGCGTACTGCACGCTGCTGTACATACACTATGTATCTCACTGAAGCTCAAACTAGAGTATCCCAGTTTTTAAACCGCCCGCGTGGTCGTATCGGAGCTTTCCCCTGGATTTTTTCCAGGTCACTCTCTAACTCCTTTCGCTTTATAGGGCCCGGCCTATAAAGCAAAATTCAGTTTAAAAAAAGAAAAACAGATTTTTACTACATTTAAATGATTACAACGATAACAGTTCGCCATCAACTATATCATCATCATTAAAAAAAATCTCGTTAGTTTTATAGAAAGCTATAGAAATAAGCTAGCTATAGAAGACAAAACAGTTTCATGAATTTTAAAATATTTAAAATCTTTATATTCATGAAGTCAAGAAAACAGTACCATAAACTCACTTCATTAAATCTTCCGCGGTTACTTTAACATTTATACTTGCTAATTTAATAAAATATTTCACTTTTCTGGTTACGTTTTGTTCTCTTCCAAAGCAAAGCTCTTCCTGGATTATAGTGCTGCATTAAATAAAACACTAAATTGTTGTTGTTAATTTTTATACGTAATATAGAACTCTTTAGCCAAATTAGAGACTTTGGGCGGCTTGAGGTTGATACTCGTACATATAAAATACAACTTTTATAAATCCCATGTCTTGTTCTCCCATGTTTGACTGTTTGTTTGCTAAATTACAAAATAAAAGATAATATAGATGAAAGCTGCCTAAAAAAATTATTGCCTGTTTTAAAACAACACTTTTATCGCAAATACCATCCTCAAAAGTAATTAAACTCGAGGTGGAAGTTGATAAGGGAAATTCTCGCTTTATTTATTATTTAACTCGCGACAAAAGTACGTCACACAAATCCTACGTGACCCAGAATCGTCACCGTGGCGCCCTTTTTCATACGCAGGAGGAAATGTCTCCATGCACCATAGTTAAGCCTTATGCTATAATTATTTCAGTCATAAGTGCTGGCAGTTTCGCAACATTTAGCCTACTTCCAGACTTGGAGTGGCGTTATCTGTCTGCTGTATTTTCTAATTTAACAATATTTTAATGATAGCGTACTAAAAATAAAACTGGACATCATTAAACGTTAAATACAACCCATCGAGAGGGGTATTGTTGTTTAGTGCTCGTCGACTGCACTGCTTTCCTTACAAAACGTATTTTGACATTCGCAGGCTAACGGCGTGATATTTTAAGAAACTTATGTAAGAAATTTTCACAAATTGGCTTTCCATTTGCGCGAAATGCCCCCTTTCATAGAATAAACTTGTATCCGATCCACTTATGGAGCCTGTTACGGCCAAGTAGCCTGAACAGACTATGGTGACAAGAAGTGAATATTGCTCTTGTGTTTTATTAGGCGCTTATTCTACTTTTGTATGTCTACCGTGATTTTTTTATAATTATCAAACGAACTCTCAAGGCTGACGTCCACTAGGCTCGCCGAGGCGAGTCGAATCGAATCGAAAATAATTCGCCTCCATACATTTACTATGAAAGTGCGTCGATTGACGCAGAGCCGAATCGAATCGACCGAATGGACGCACTTTCATAGTTAATGTATGAAGGCGAATTATTTCGATTCGATTCGACTCGGCTCGGCGAGCCTAGTGGACGCCAGCCTTCATACGAGCTGCACCAGCTCTGTACTTTGTAAAAGTATTTTTATCATTAAACCTGTAATTTTGGAAATCAGGAGTTTCAATTAAGCTCCGTTATGTCCGCGAAGACATAAAATGGAGGCCCCGACGAGATTCAACGAGTAAATTGTCTACAAATGGGATCGGAATTCGCCATCAACTCCATGCAATATCTACGCGTGAACTACAAGAGTTGACGACTTCCATGACCAAACGGAATCAGAGGAACATCACAGCGGCACCATCACAATATCATAGTCACCAGCTCGGCCAGTGAAGGACAAAACCTCGCACCGTGCAACGGAGTCTTTTGAAAGCTAAGTGCCCTTCCTTTGTTTCTTACCTAAATTCGCAAGTCATTTACCTTTGTCTAAAACCAATTTAAGAATAGTTATTTGTTATGCAAGGCTGCAAAGTTGATTTTTGGCGCGAGTGTTTGTATTGAGAGCCGAGCTAGCGAAGGATTGTAAGATTGAACCACGAGCGAAGCGAGTGGTTCAAAATACAATCCTGAGCGTAGCGAGGCTCTCAAGGTACGAGACGCCGAACAACTTTGCTGCCGAGCGCAACACACAACTTTTCATCTCACCATAGCGAGGAAATACTTTCATGTATAATTCAAGATGTACTATAATAGGGGTTAGTAGTAGCTCAGTGGTACGGTTGAGGGATCTAGGAGAAGGGTTTAGATATCTGGAAGGAAATACGCAATCCACATACGAATTATAATGTATTCATACTATTTCCGAATACATTCACATTCAATTGTAATCTAATTAAAATAACACATCAGCTGTGACTCCGAGCGAGTCCCAGGCCAGAGTCCTTGGAAAACCATTTGTTTCCAGCAGAATGCCGCTTTGACAGGCATTCCAGAATATATTCAAATACGAATATGTTACTTTATGGTTCTAGACCAAACATGGCCAGCCTCATACAGTAACAACCTCTACATTCTCCCTCCTCCTCGGGATGAAGAATGTAGGCAAAGACCTGCCTAACCCTATAGACTAACTAGGTCTTGAAGCAAGTGCCAATAAGAACAGGTAACAACACGGGTTGAAAGCTGAACCAGCAAGCAGTTTGTTTCAAAAATAAGTCGTGATCACCATGATCGGAGACCAAACAAACATATCGAGAATAATTTATTATCATTCGCGCCTATCCGATGACAACAACGCAGGATGATGGTGCTGAGGCCCATGAGAGCCTCTTCGCCCTCTGCTGATGGAGTACAGCGAGTGCCCATCACTGCGAAGTGGTCTTCTTTTTTTCAAACTGCCTGGCTTTCTTTTCTCTATACTGCTTAGCTGGTCACCCTTCTCCCCTGGTTGGCAAGATTGCTTCAAAGTCATCACAGCATACAGCATACTCGTTCGCATGAAATTGGATAAAACAATATTAGTTTACTCTAGATAGCAGCCACACAAAATTAATGTTTCTAGAAAATGTGACTAAGTTTCAATTATTATAGATTATCATGAAAATATTTACAAGTCCAAGTTGTATTCATTTTAATAAAATTATATTAACACTACAATGTTGTTTTATTATTAATTGTATTTCAATATAAGTTCATGAACTTCTGTGAACAATTGGAATGAGTTTTAGTTTGCATAGTTATTGCAAAGTACAACTCAATATTGGGTTTTAGTTTACAATATTTGTAAAGTACAACTCTATATTATTATTTTTATAATTATCATAAAATAACTATTATTACTAACCTATCATTAATGAATATGATAATAATGTCCTAACTATTTATATACACACATTATATTACAATATTTAATACATTTACCATAGCAGTGGTGTATATCTATAAATGATTAAGGTATCGCTATACGATTATTATATTTTTTTAACCTATTTACATGTACTAGTGTTCTAGTTATTCTGCCTTTTGGAGAAACACGTTTAATTAAATAGTTTACACTGCCAACTCTGCGTTCCACTA
Source organism: Cenopis cana (assembly GCA_951800055.1). NCBI lineage: Eukaryota > Metazoa > Arthropoda > Insecta > Lepidoptera > Tortricidae > Cenopis > Cenopis cana. The sequence continues at coordinate 15,276,312 of OX637489.1, forward strand.
TAAAAGGGCCTTTAAACATTCGACATAGTTTAATGCTTCGGCTAGTAATTCTTTTAGGAACATACAACATTACTAAATCATTTGGTGAAAATTCTAGAAGTTTAGCTTTTCTATCATAATAGAGCTTTTGTTTTGCTTGCGCACACTTAATTCTGGACAACACCGATTTGGTCACAGAGGCTATAGTGTTAACTCTTTCTGTCAATGTCTGAGGTGGATTCAGTTGCTTGGTATTCAGCTGTAAATCACACTTAAGCAATGGTTCTCTGCCATGTAATACAAAATAAGGTGACTCACGCGTGGTTGCTTGAGCACTGCAGTTCAACGCAAATGTCACTGGCAAGACATATGAACACCAATTTTTCTGGTCTTCGGAGATATATTTTGACAGCGCTGCTGACAATGTTCTAAATTGCCGCTCTATAAGTGCGTTTCCAGTTGCATGCATTGGCGAACTATGTGTCAGCCTGATTCCCAGCTCTTCAACTGCACGTCGTACTCTCTTGGCTGTGAAGATAGTGGCTCTGTCCGTGATCAGATGCCTGACTCCACCCAACCTATAAACAATATTTTTCAAAATAAATTGCACAACAACTTCCGATGTTAGTCTTGGAACTGCTTCTGTTATGAGGTATTTGCTCGTGTACTCCACTGCTGCGAGCACATACCTGTTACCATGTAACGATTTCCTAAAAGGTCCTAGTGCATCAATTCCAACCTTGTCCATAATACCCGTTAACTTTACATTGATTAATGGTGCAGAATTCAATTTTCCTTCTCGCTGTTGACATAACTGACAGGTTGACACATAACGTTTTATTTTCTTTTCTGCGTCAGTGATAAAAAAGCGTTTACGCAACTTGCTATAGGTTTTATACAAACCGTAATGACCACCTGAATAAGGGTCGTCGTGAAGCTGCTGCATAATTTCTGTGAACATAGTACACGGCAAAACTACTACACTTATATTCGATTCATGATTACGGGTTTTTTTATACAGGATTCCATCTTCAATGAAAAAATTGCCATATTTTCCTTTTTCTTCCAATTTTCTCACAACCTTTGTGCAATATTCATCCTCTGACTGCTTTAATTTCAGCTCGGACTCTGTGAACATATAGAGATTTAAATCCTCTTCACTCGTAAGTTGGATTTCTTTTGGTTCTTCGTCCTGCAAAGGGTTTCTGCTCAAATAATCTGCTACAACATTAGTTTTTCCTGCACAATGGACTATAATGAAGTCCCATGGCTGTATTGCCAAGGCCCATCTAGCCAATCTTCCTGACATATCTCGTCTAGATCGCAACCAAAGTAATGCTCGATGATCTGTCACGACTTGGAACGACTTACCCCATAAATACGCTTTATAATAATTTAAACTCCACATCAGCGTCAAACATTCTTTTTCAGAAATGGAATATTTCGCTTCAGCATCACTCAACTTTCTGGAAGCATACGCCACTGGTTTCAAGACTTCTTTTCCTTGAAATAGACACGAACCCAGTGCCTGGTCACTTGCATCTATGATTAATCTAGTCGTACATTCCGAATCCGTTGAAAAATGTGTTAGTATTGGCGCCTCACATATGCGTTTCTTTAATTCTTCAAAAGCACTTTGCGCTTCGCTTGTCCATTCAAACTTCTTATTCTTTTTTGTCAATGACGTAAGAGGTAAGGCCAAATCTGCAAAGCAATCTATGAATTTTCTATAATACGAGAATAATCCAATAAGAGACCTTAGCTCCTTAAGGTTTTTCGGTGGTTTCGTTTCCTGCATTGCCTTCACTTTAGTTTTATCAGGTCCAATTCCCTCCGCCGACACTGTATGACCTAGCACTGTTATTTGTTTATAACCAAACCTGCATTTTGAGGGTTTCAGTGTTAGATTCGCCTCCTGGAATCTGTTTAACACTTCTTCTAGCGCTTCAAGGAACTCCTGGAAAGTTTTTCCAAACACAACTATATTATCAACATATAAAATAATATTTTTATACTTCAACCCTGCAAGAACCTTATCCATTACACGCTGGAACACGGCTTGGCTAGTCCTCAATCCAAACGGCAGTTTCTTAAACGTATATAATCCGTAATGACTTGTGAATGCTAGTTTCTCCTTGCCTTCACCTAAAGCTAGTTGCCAATATCCAGAATTCATATCCAGGTCTGCAAAGTATTGTGCTCCTTCCAAGCATGCTAATAGATCATCTACTCTTGGTATGGGATAGGAATCTGCTTTTATCTTTTTATTTAACGCTCTATAATCCACACAAAATCTAGGCTACCGTCTGGCTTTTCAACGATGACGATCGGTGATGCATAAGGACTTCGTGACTCTTCTATAACATCATTTCGTAACATTTCTTCGATTTGTTGCTCAATTATTTCCCTTTGCTTCTCGGAGACTCTATACGGGGCGCGATGCACTGGTACCTCATCCTCGGTCACGATATCTATTGGATAGCCGGTATACGATCCAAGTTGCGCATTGTTGAATGCAAACCTATTTTCATATTTATTTAATAAATCATTCAACTGACTTTGTTGACATTCTAACAACTCTTGACAAACGTCAAAGCTTTGTTCATCTTTGAACGTATATATCAGTGAGTCGCCTTTTTGTTCAACCATTTGCGTGAAAAACAATAAATCCTTCTTTGTTATTGACAACATACATACATCGTTTTGGTTGTCACTTGAAATACTGTCATTTGACACTTCTTTGTTTACCTTTGATGAATTTTCTTTTTCCAGTTCTGCAATCTGCATTTTGTTTAACAACGGCGTTATAAAATGCTTCTTCAACACCAACCTCATGTTGCTATAATCCACCATAGCCTCATTTATTTTCAAAAAATCATCACCAATGATAGCTAAACTTCGAGAAATATCTAAAACAACAAATCTATGGGAAACACACAAATCCGCTATAACTAAATTAATATTCACATATCCTAACGATTGTACAATCTCAGCGCCTACCGTACGCAGTGGCAATTTCGTGCTATCAGAATAAGATAGACCTAGAGATTTAAATAAAGGCAGCGAGATACACGACATGGAAGCACCTGTATCCACTATTCCTAACACGTCTTTATTTATAATTTTACACTTCACACAAGGAATTGTATTAAATAATGATTTGTCGGAGCCCTGTAACCCCTGCAACACTGCGCTCCGGTCATTCAGCGTCGCTGGTTCGCGTTTGGGTGACTCGTATGTTGTTGCTGGTTTCTGCTCGTACTCGCTCCATCATTCGGTCCACTTCTCGTTGACTGTTGCCGCGTCGGAGTGTACTGGTTATACCGATAATTATACCGAGGTGGCTGCTGTGGGCGTTGTCTGAAATGATATGGTGCTGCGCCCGGCGTGCGTTCATAATTATCCTGCCTAAATACAGTCACTGGTGTCACAGGCACAGGTGTATTATATTGTGACTGAGGAGTATGTTGAACATTCGATTGAGGGCTATAAACAGGTTCAGTCGATGGAATACTGTATGAACTAGCGACAGGTGAGCTGTTGGGCACATTCAGATCTAATAAAGGCAGGTTCACTGAGGAAGTGTCTGTATTTTCACTGTATATCTCCATGCTTTGCCAAATCGTATTCTTAAGATCATTCTTGGTCTGAAAAATCACTGGTGCAAACCACGGCTTGTATTTATCCAATACCGACTTCATATAATGCTGAATAAAGGGTTTGTCTGTAATTTTAGCTTTGCTAGCTAAAGCGCTGAGAGCATAAAAATATTCCAGCGGTGATTCAGTTTCATGCTGTTTGCGGTAGTAAAAACTCTGCACAAAATCTTCTCTCGACGGAAATTCTGCTTTAAGCTTAGCTACAACATCGTCATACGTGCACCCCCCCGCACCTCCACCAAGTATAATAGGGGTTAGTAGTAGCTCAGTGGTACGGTTGAGGGATCTAGGAGAAGGGTTTAGATATCTGGAAGGAAATACGCAATCCACATACGAATTATAATGTATTCATACTATTTCCGAATACATTCACATTCAATTGTAATCTAATTAAAATAACACATCAGTTGTGACTCCGAGCGAGTCCCAGGCCAGAGTCCTTGGAAAACCATTTGTTTCCAGCAGAATGCCGCTTTGACAGGCATTCCAGAATATATTCAAATACGAATATGTTACTTTATGGTTCTAGACCAAACATGGCCAGCCTCATACAGTAACAACCTCTACAGTACTCATGTTCTATAAAGGGTTGTTTAAATTTCACCCGTTACAAATCATTTCGTGGATTATTAACATTTAAATGCATCAAAGAGCCTAATTATTATTGTTGAGTACTGTGGTACGAAATACTCACGGCTAACGGCTAAAACAAATATATTTCACTCATTTCCAAACTTATCAGGAGTTAAAATTGTAATATAAGTATCTTCTGCACTGAAATCAATTAATTAAATTCATTATTTTGATATTATTCTAACTCAACAACAAAACAAAACAATATTCAAATATCTTAAACTCTCGCATCGAGTTTTTTTCTTAAAAACTAACTTTTAAACAGTGCGTTCCGAAATTGCACTGAGCGTAAAATGTTGAAACATATAAACATTTCAAATATGTTTCTTCGTGTTATTTCTTTATAAATAAAACTAAATTATTATTGAATATCATCAAATATAGCTGGAAAAAGTATTATTAATATCATTATAAAAAACAAAACAATAATAAACTGCACCATTAGGTACATGATATGTATACTTCTAAACGCTTAGGAATGACCTGTCATTTCACTTTATAGAAAAAAGTTGGAACTCATGGAACTGCGTAACGTTCGAATTTCAAAATCACTTTCCACGCTAGCGTGGAAAGTAGACTTTTGCACGCAGATTTGAAAGGATAAAGAAAGCCTTTCCGAGCGGGTGAGAAGAAAATAATTTTCCACTTGAGAAACAACTATTTACATTCACCATTTAAAGGTGCAAATTAAAAACTATAGGTCATACCTAAAATATAATTAGCGTAACTGTAAAAAAATCATGGTTTCAGAGATCGGACAAATTTGCGTCATTGCTCGCAATAATATGGACATGACTCCAAAATTAATCAAAATGTTAATCAATTAATTAATTTCTTACTTGACATATAATTTGATTCCTAACCAATAAATACACAAGTTTGTTAAAGTATAGATTTATTAAAGAAAATAGTCAGTATTTTTTCCAAATTTTGTTTGAATTTATATCACTATAAATACGCATTTATATACCATTTTCACGTCGTATTATATTATTTTCTATTTTCGCCATTAATTCTTTTTTAAACTGGCGATATTCAGTACCCATCACTAAAGAACATGCCATTATTTAATTTTTCTGCCATTTAGGTACGGTGCGTACGTAATTTAGGTACGGCAATTACGACTGTAATTTGGCAACTATCAATGTCAAAATATATTAAGAAAAAGTAAATCCACGGAGGATTTATATCGAAGGAACTAGAAAACTTCTTCGTCAGAAATAATAATCATAGCAGGATATTTACCATGTATGTACCTAGTAGTTGTTGGGTATTATTTCTAGTGTAAATAACCGTGTCAGTTTAAAATCGTAACTTCTTTACTATATAAAAATATTTACGAACACGACAACCAATTTAAATAACATTCTGTTAATAATTATACGCATGTATAAACTATTATCTCCGGAAATTCAAATTTTATTTAAAGAAATAATTAATTGATTAACATTTTGATTAATTTTGGAGTCATGTGCACATTATTGCGAGCAATGACGCACATTTGTCCGATCTCTGAATGGTAGACATACAAAAGTAGAATAAGCGCCTAATAAAACACAAGAGCAATATTCACTTCTTGTCACCTGTCTGTCTGTTCAGGCTGCTTGGCCGTAACAGAGCCACTTATAATTAACTTTCTCCCTTTAAAATCTCATTAAATATTCATCCTAGCGAAAAAGTGCGTAGAACCTTTCTTGTAGATAATTTTATGTAGATTACTCATGTCTAAGAATATTTCCACCCCCCTTATTTTTAGTATATCCTACAACTATGACAAAATTCGCTTATATAAGAATTATTTCTGCCAAGTTTTCCTTCATTAACTGAATCAATACCTAAATGTTATTAATTTAGTACTTCCTATACACAGCAGTCATTTATTACTTCCTTTAATAAATATTTTCCTTTTAGTAGTCACCAAAGATACAAGGAAAACGTATGGGTAATTGGGTACCTATTGCCTATAGCTATTACACTTACCCTTTATGCCGAAAATAACGTTTTCCTGTTTCCATTTTGTTATATTCCAGTCTCGGAATATATATCTTTAAATAAATACTTATTGATTCACATAACACCTCCGATTTGGTTGAAGGCGCTCAACCACTGGAACCTCACTGGAGCGGAAGCTCTTAGGGTGAAGTCACATCTATCAGCATCGAATCTCATTTTGTACACAAAAACGTAATTCTGTATGAAGATGCGTCCGCATCAATTCACCCTTCCGCATCGATTCAGCTTCAGCATTAAAATGCGTATAAGTGTGTAACGGATCCCCCCCACAATAGCGTGTCGCGCCAACTGAAGCTCAAAGAACCGATATTTAAGAAGAAATTTGGCCAAAATGTGATCGTACTAGTGGAGAACCCTTTTTACGTTGTGTACCGCTTTAACCCATGAATTCTATGATATTTGACGGGACTCTGGACTCCTGATGATCTCTATTAAAATAAGCAAACTAATTTCCTATTTTACTCAACATTAAGCTTCAAAAAACTAAGATATACTTTTATTTTATTAAAACTCTTATCGCGAAAAGATAGAACATGATTAATTTATCCTACTGTGCAAATAATTATACTTTGTACTTTGTACCAAAATGGGGCCGTTCTAACCAGAAATGTGCATCCTACCTTATGAATTATGACTTCCAGCGCAGACCCTACACCACACACCATATCTGCCTCTCGCTCCGATTCAACCACCTGTTGGGTTTAAAAAGACCCATGACATAACTTGTCATTAAGCGCTTAGCCTCTAGCATATATAAGTTCAACTATAACGTAAAATATATAATCCATTCAAGAAGAGCTTGCCTAAATTGTTATCTAAAGTTATTTCTCTGATGTCTGCTAATTAAATTTACTAGAACATCAAGTAATTACTATTTGTACATTTCTTTATAAAGGATCAATGTTTACTATTACGGATAAACTTTCTCAAGTATGAAATATTAGTCGGGGAATTATCATTATGTATTCACTTTCAAGTAGATTGAATGTCCGTCGGGGAATTTAGTCATTGTCAATGTCACACTACCCCAGTCATATGTTGTCAGATAGTTTTCAGTACAGTCCTGTAATCTTACCTTAAATCAATAATGACACAAATAACTGTATCGGCATATTAAAAGACTTACATATTAGAATTGTTTAAAATGCTAAAAACCCAAACACTTAAAAGTCAAACAAATCAGAACCAATAATCAGAACATTCATATTACTAAAGGCAAAAACACTTAAAAAGTCAAACCTAGAATCAATAAACAGAACATTCATGTTACCAAGGATTAAACACTTAAAAAGTCAAACCTATCAGAATCAATAAACAGAACATTCATATTACCAAGGATTAAACACTTAAAAAGTCAAACCTATCAGAATCAATAAATAGAACATTCATATTACCAAGGATTAAACACTTAAAAAGTCAAACCTATCAGAATCAATAAACAGAACATTCATATTACCAAGGATTCAACACTTAAAAAGTCAAACCTATCAGAATCAATAAACAGAACATTCATATTACCAAGGATTAAACACTTAAAAAGTCAAACCTATCAGAATCAATAAACAGAACATTCATATTACCAAGGATTAAACACTTAAAAAGTCAAACCTATCAGAATCAATAAACAGAACATTCATATTACCAAGGATTAAACACTTAACTTTGTGTGAGGCCAGCTCGGTAGCCTCGTATCCCGGATGAAAACATTACGAACCGACTTTATCACTGAACAAAAACTACACTTTGGTTTTAGAATAAAACAGCTTAAAAACACTTCCTCACACGTATTCCAGAGATTAGATCCAGCCCACTTCCAAACTAAGAATAAACCCGAATGACCGAGGACTAGTCCTTTTATACCCATAATCTGAGCCTAATCCCGCAATGTAAATAAAACGTTATGTTCTATACCATAAGATTTAATTTTACGTAGTAATAAGCGAAGGATCACGCTCTCCCCGTTGTTAACGGCGAGACGCGTCCAGCGCGTTCATACCGTGCAGTCGCGTTCCGCGCGTTCCCAGCGTTCACCGCGTTCATTTGTTCCAAATTCGACCTTAATCTTATACAAATTGAGTCGAATTTCCCCATTGCTTGTACTGTTGTTCGTCTCAAACTCATTTTAATTGATGCCTCGTTTGAATTGTGAATTCAAACTAGTATTTAGTCAAGTACTGTTTCCCCTTTATACTGTTTGGTTGTAATGTTGATATTTGCTAGTCACTTAGCTAATATTTTATATATTAACTTTATCGTTGAAGTCGCAATTCTTACCCTATAAACAAGGGTATAATGTATTAAATTTGCATAATTAGAAAAGATTTTAGCACATATTTTTACTGTCTGCTATGTATGTGTTTGTTTATTTAAAATCACATTTTTCATACAGATGAATTGTATTAATCATTGAATGTTTTTAATACTATCACTACTGAATACCCATTGAATACCTACTGAATGTACCCATTATAATCAATACTAAATCCCCATGATTAAGATCCAATCAAAACAAACATCCCTTGAGAAATTATGTTAATGAGAATTTGACTCGACCATTTACTTGCTACTAGTAGATGTATTTGTATACAATAAATTATAATATTTATTATATTTTATTTCCCTGCCTTTTGAACTATTTTCTTAGCTTCTAGCCCTTGCTCCATTACAAGTGTACCCCATGTACAAGCTACCCATTTAAAGCTGGGTATTATCACTTTTGAGTTTGTAAAAACCATCTGAGACATTTAGCACACAGACAATATAGCGTCTTAAAATCTAAAAAAAAAATATGTGTTACATAAGGATCTTGTCTAGTCAAAATCGCAGTCAGTTACATGACCAGTAGCTCTAGTATAAGTTTTTTCGAAACATTAACTAATTCGAACGCGTTTGCGTTTTGTCTCAAAATGTATGAAAGTGGTATGAACACGTGAACAGGGCGTCTGGTGGCCACTAGTGGAAACTAAATCAGCGAGTATAACATTTGTTGCTAACCGATGAACGCGCGTATTTCAAACTCTGTGAGAGCGTTTTCATACATTTTGAGACAAAACGCAAACGCGTTCGAATTAGTTAATGTTTCGAAAAAAGTTATACTAGAGCTACTGATGAATTCCACTCGATAGAAAAAAATCGCGAAGTTACTCCTTTTTGGTATGTATTTTCAATTCTACGGCTATATTACTGATATTTAACAATTAATGTTTATACTCGCTCAATTAATGATCCTAAATAGTTATAGATAAATTCGCAGGGTTTGCTTTGATAAAATGATTGGCTTAATGACTATAGCTAAATATTTACGAAACCACGCGCAGAGCTTGCGTATAGAGCGGGATGGTTAATTGTAAACTCACGCGTGTTAGCGGGGCATTTGCGTTGGGGATACCTCCCCTTAACATACTGAAGAATGCTTATTCATGATGCGGTTAGCTCGATAAGTAGATAAATATAGTGCGTGTCATCCACGAGGACGCGCCTCTCCACAGCGAATCTCATGCTAATCTATGCACAATTGTACGAATTGGGCTGTGAGGGACGCGCTACCGTGGAATATATACATCGAAAACTTCCAAGTGCCAAAGTGCCACACTGAGCGAAAAAAAATACTAATTATTAGTAAGTTTTAGTGAATCCCAGGACAAGGACATTATATACTAACGGTTACAAACCCGTTTTTGATAATAGTATTTATTTACTAATACCAAAAAAATTGTCCTTGTAACTACTAATTACTACTAAACTGTTTTGTAACCGTTAGTATATAATCTCCTTGTCTTGGGATTCACTAAAACTTACTAATAATTAGTATTTTTTTCGCTCAGTGCAGACACAAACATTCGACGTGCTCAGCACACAAAGGTAGCTCTAGTATAAGTTTTTTCGAAACTAATTCGAACGCGTTTGCGTTTTGTCTCAAAATGTATGAAAACGCTCTCACCGAGTTTGAAATACGCGCGTTCATCGGTTAGCAATGTTATACTCGCTGTTTTAGTTTCCACTAGTGACCACCAGAGGCGCTGTTCACATTTTCATACCACTTTCATACATTTTGAGACAAAATGCAAACGCGTTCGAATTAGTTAATGTTTCGAAAAAACTTATACTAGAGCTAAGGATGTCTTTACCGGGATTAGAACAAGAGCTTGTGTAAATAAACCTTTTACCTATAACACAAAATGAGCGTGTCCTTTAAAAAAAAACAAGACTCAAAGTTCGTAATCTACCAACCTCGGGGTGAAATTAGAAAAGTTCCTTCCTTATTTTGGAGAAACATCTGTTGTTACTAACAAGTATTTAAATATTAAATTTGTTTATTAAGCCACGACCTTATTTTTTAACTTGCAGGACGTTGTTACACTTTAAGAATTTCAACTCTACGTCAAATTGAGCTATCAGTAGGTATGGAGCGTTTCAGCTGTCAATTAGTTATTTTGTACTTTGACTCTCATTTTTGCCTTTTCTGTTGCTTCGATTATAATTTAGTCCTATACATACAAACATTTGGCCCTCTCTAATAACTAAATTGAATGTCATAAGGAAAACGAAATAGTCATCTAGCCTCTAGACTCTAGACTATTGTAATCGCAATCCAGAAATACTTACTGTACTTTGAACCCTGTATTACTCGTTTTAATTGGTAACCATTGAAATAAATGCGAATTTTTCATTTCGATATCAATTTTTATTAAAAAATGCATTAAACGCTTCAAATTGTATAGGCACGTAATTCTTTTTGTGAATGAGAGTAAAAACAAGAGGACACCATTCGAATTCCGCCTGCGGCCGTCATTTGCTTTCATTCAATGCGATTCGTGTTTATTTTAAATTTTACCTTATTGCACGAACGAAATTGAGGTTGAACAGTTTGCACTTTTTTGTAAAATGTTTCGATAAAATAATATTTGTATTCCATTATATTCAATTTAATTTCAGTTGATTTTTTTAATACCATACACGTTCGGATGTATACACATTGGTAAGATATTTCTGGCGCTTTTTATGGCACTTAAGTTAAAAAAAAGTAGCGAACGAGCTTTCAGCTCACACAATCCACGCTCAGATCGTATGGTAAGCTATTTATGGCCCTTTTTATGGTAATTATGTTAAAAAAAAGTAGCAAACGAGATGACTGCCTACCCTGATGTTAAGTGATCATCATTGGCTATGGCCGTCATTTGCGTGTTGACGACCCGTATGAAACTATAAGGGTACATATAATGAAAGGGTTAGTTTCATTGACTAACCCTTTAATTGTACCCACACGGTAAGCTGGTCTGTAAGATGAGAAGCGGTCAAAGTACATAAACTAGGCAAACCAATATTTAAATAATTCCAGGGAATCGTTCTTATAGTTTTTTTTTATTTCATTTTGTGATGATTGTGCAAAACTTTTCCAGAAATGCAAAATTCAGATAGAAACTTATTGCATTAAGCGAAACCTCACACTAAAACTAGAGCGTGAACTTAGCAGCAGTTAACTCGAGCACTATTATGAAGTTGGCCGCTTACAGTTCGGTACTGTCTGCCACCACTTGCCGCCCACTTAGGAGTTCGGCAAAAATGCATCCAACCAGATTTCCCTAACTAGGCACTTCGGAGTTAGAACTTGTAAATGTATTTCTAGTTTCTAGCAGCTGTTGGGGGTTAGGATAAATTGAAAGTTTCACAGGCTTCTCTCGTTTGACTCGTCAAATTCCAGAAGTATTTAGGGTTGCAACAAACACTCTGTAAACGTAACCGGTGTTCATTGAAATCTGTTTGTATGGAAACTTTGACAAGAGTCTATGGGATGGCACCTACCAGCGCCATATTTGGTGTTGATGGGCCTGTGTAGGTTCGTGAAACCCACCTTTAGAATGCATATGAGAGTTGTCTTGGTTTAAGTAGGTCCTGTCGTAAGGAATCTAGCCAATTTGTGTAAACGCGCTACACTGATGATATGACATGATGGGCAGGACACTTGGCAAGAAGAGACGGCGGCAGATGGTGAAAAGCGATCACTGAGTTGTGAATCAGGTTATGACACACGTCTTTCGACAGATCACCTCCTCGTTGACGCGGTATCACTTGGAAGTTGGCGGTGAAGTCGTGGATGATACAAGCTCATGACAAGCTTACGACGACCGCTTTAGTTTAGTTGGTAGTGACCCTGCATAGGAAGCTTATGGTTCCGGGTTAGAATCCCGGTCACGGCATTTATTTTTTTGATGAGCACGATTGTGGTCCTGAGTCTTTGATATTTTACACGTATTTATTAAGTATTTATTCATCTTTGTAAGTATGAATAAATCGTCGCCTAGTAACCACAGTACAAGCCTTATAGGGATAAGTTCGCCTTTGTACTTCAATATTTTGTAACATGTACGTGTTTTAACTTGTTATTGTGTGCAATAAAGTGCTTACATACATACATACAAGCTTTTCTTAGTGTGGGACTAGGTCAAATTGTGTAAGATTCTCCACAAATATATGTTTTCCATTCAAGAGGAAATATTCATGAAAAATCATATCTCTTATTTATTTATTTTCTTCGAGAATAAAAAGAGGAGAATACTGAAATTTGGTATAGCAGTTACTAACGCCGTGGCCATCAAAAAAAAAATCTGGCGGAAAAGTTATTAATGCACAAGATGCTCCCTTACCCTGCCATGGCCTTTACAAGAGAATTCTGATAATGACCGAAATACACCACCGTCCAACCTACATCCTGAAGTATAATTAATATGTAGTATAAAAGACAAATACTATGGTCACTGTCCCTCCTTAAGTGGCCCTGTTTTAGCCTCCCATCAAGTCTAATGCCATTAACACAGCTCCACTTAGCCAGGGAAAACAATTTGATTAACACCGCCCTTGGATGGATGCTTACTGACAATAACCTTTACAAAATCCTGGCGTATCCGAGCGACTTTTTGTAATTTGTACCGAGCGTCACTCGCATATGGTTGATTTTCCAAAATCGAGTGTTTGGAGGATGCGATCTTGTGGAAGTTGCGTTTGAAAAATGTGCGACATTTTGCACGTGTTTTTTGTGCTGTAATTGGTATTACGTCACAATGGGTCGGTCACGTCTGCCGTGGACAAAAACGCATGTTTTATGTGTACGACGAACGTGTTTTGGTCAGTTGCGGTTTTTTTTTCAATACGAAGCGAATGTCATACAATTCGTTTGTTTATTTCATAGCTGGAAAGCCATGAAAGATTAAAACTGTTAATTAACAATGATGGTCCTGAAACAGAAAGTACTAAGTTTGACTATAAGAAAATGATCATTTTCTCAGCCTTGAAAAAGTATGCTTATAATGATCATTAATAATGTTAAAACATGCAAAACCATCATGGTTCAAAAGGCTTCTTAAGCTTCATAAATGCAGCATTCAAAGTAACGTAGCATTAACTTCACTATGTACCTCTTGGTCCTTCAAACCGGATAGCAATATCTATCGGCGTTATAAAAATGGCCGACGCATTAGAACTGGCATTCACTTCACTTACCGACAACTTGTCTCAACGAACCAGTGTATCCTGATCTCCTATTATACGTGGTTCTTACTAATCCTAGTCTCAAGTTATATTTTGGGACTAGGGAGGTTATGTGAGATAGGTTGTGAATACCAGAGATACGGCTTTACAAATGAGTGAGATAGTACATGGACAGAATATAAAGTAGGCGTTAAGATAAGACTGAACTTCATTTATTTTCAGGTTATCTGGTTTCTTTTTTAACGTTCAGACCTCGTGCCTATGGCGTTTTGACACATGCATAAAATTCTGATTAAATAATCTGATGATATTGATTTTCCTCTTTTCAGGGAGTTTCACAGATATTTATTGTGACGGGGTAGTAGTTCTGATGTAATGACTTATGTACGAAATATTATTTGTGACTTTTCATTGAAGGAAAACATTCCAATATGGTTTATGCTTTCTGGGTGGGAAGATCAGATGGCGCTTTAGCACTCATTTAAATGTAAGGGCACAGTAGCAGTACTACTTTTTACTGTGCCCTTACATTTAAATGAGTGCTTCCTGACTGGCGCGAGATCCGCGAAAGCGGGACGATGTGAAGGCAGTACTGGTCCGCTTCTGCGCATGATATTACTACTGCGCAAATGTAATACTGACAGTATTCGGTCAAGTGGGAATCTTTGCGACGTCAGTAGTTTACGTCAAAGAAGAAAATGTGACATATCGATCCCGCCCCGCCAAGTCAGGAAGTCGCCTAAAGAGAAGCCCGCATGCCGGTAACATACGGTATAATAAGTATTCCTTTTAGTTACAAACCATAAATCCTCGTTGACCCTGAATATGGGCACTGACATTCCGTTTGTACTAAATACGATGTATAATCCTAATCTTCATTGTCATCCTCAGTTCCTCCCATCTCTAAGATAACTTTGGCTATGCTCCAACTCAAACACATTTCCCAATGTGTTTGTAAACTATGGACAAACATTATGTTGAAATCGATATAGATAACAATAGTGGTGGTTACTTAGGCGTATTTCAGATGAGCACTAGCCTAAATCAATTATCTTGTCTCCTAAACTAGAGTTGAGGTCTGAGCCGTTTATTTGATATATAAATTCCCGTAGAAATTGACCTCATTTCATTGCACTTCAATGTATTATTATAATTTGATTCCAATTACGTTTTTGGATACGCGCAAGTTCTTTCGTATATCGCCGTCTCGTTTTGCTCGAATATAAAAGTGCAATAAACAGGGATGTCATCATCTTCTTCTGCTGCATGAGTAGTCTATCAAATATAACGCCAAACCGGCACAACAGGACTACATTTTTAATTGAAAGATAGAGTGTCAACTTTAATTGAAAGATAGAGTGTCAACTTTAATTGAAAGATAGAGTGTCAACTTTAATTGAAAGATAGAGTGTCAACTTTAATTGAAAGATAGAGTGTCAACTTTAATTGAAAGATAGAGTGTCAACTTTAATTGAAAGATAGAGTGTCAACTTTAATTGAAAGATAGAGTGTCAACTTTAATTGAAAGATAGAGTGTCAACTTTAATTTTTACTTGACTGTGGCTTTATTAGCCCAACCCCCAAAAAACCCAATAAAGCGATAGGAGTGCGTGGTTGGAAAGTAGCCCTGGGGAAAATCCAGGGCCAACCAGGGATCTTGCGGGTGGTTTAAACAGTGGAATACTTACCTACCTTAAAGCGACTTCCTGACTTGGCGGGGCGGGATCGATATGTGACATTTTCTTCTTTGACGTAAACTTACTGACGTCGCAAAGATTCTCACTTGACATAATACTGTCAGTATTACGTTTTCGCAGTACTAATATCATGCGCAGAAGCGGAGCAGTACCGCCTTCGCATCGTCCCGCTACCGCGCATCCCGCGCCAGTCAGGAAGCACTCATTTAAATGTAGGGGCGTAGTAAAAAATGGTATCGCGTCGACTGACAGCAGACACTGACATTTGACACTTTTCTCATATCGTACTGCCTCCGCACCGACAAATCAGGAAGTCGCCTAAGAGTTTGCGTTGCGATTCAGTTAGATTTGTCTAGCGGCTTTATCCGAATCACAGGTGTAAGTGGAATCGACCTACTGGGAGTTTTGTCGCTGGTTAACAGAGCGGAGAGAGTTAGGGCACAACAGAATGTCATATTGGATCAGCCTCGTAACAGGTACAGTCAACCAATTTGATTGCTGGGCCACTTCGTACGCAGTGAAAATCAATAGGATAGCCACTAGAGGTCTCATATTAATGTCACTTTGACAAGGTACGAAGTGGCCTAGAAATTAAATTGGGTGACCGTTTAAAGTGTCGGTTCTCAACACAATCACCTCGAAAGAATCAACCCCCAAATAACTGTAGCACCCAAGACAGCTCTATAAAATTATAGTTAGCTACATCTAGATAGGTTCAGCAAGTACGTGCTAACTATTCGGCAGTTACAAGCAGGACGTAGTCCAAACATCACTATTTGTACAGCTCTATAACAATCATGTCTAGGTTTCGGAACGTTTGCAATTGCGACTGTAAACTGCAGTTATCTACTGACATCGTTTAATAATTTATAGCAAGAATACGGTATTTGACACATATTAAAATTTATAACGCAGTGTCACTTTTTGGATAGTTAGCCATCAAAATATCACAATAAATCGTAAATTATAAAATTTTACCAAAATCATAAAAAGATATGAATCATAAAAAACTCAGAAAATTATGTAATTTCTTTTACCGTCCAAAATTCAAATAAAAGGTATCAATAGAATGCTTATGTAAAAATAAATAATAAATTGTAATGCAACTATGTACCTAAACGCATTATTTTACGACTAAAACAGCAAAATACTAATTTTCCCATACAACGGTTGGTCGAATGCGGTGCAAGCATTTGCCAGGGCCAATTTGTAGGAGCCTTTTTGAGACCCGCTAGCGTCGAGCTAGGTTTGTCCCTAATTTTAGCCCTTTATTGTGCTCTAAATGTTGTTGGTCCCATATAGACATTTGATGGTCTCTAAAAACTGGTTCAATTGGCATTATTAAAAATTTTTAGTCAAATAGCGTATTATTCATAACGAGTCTAGCTATGGGGTCAATCCGACACTAGATTTTGTATTTCATGTTTAGCGCGCAAAAGTGCATGTTTGATTTACTTACGAATTAAGTGTGGGATCGAGTTCAAAATAATCTAAATAGATATAGTTAAATATTTGAAAGGGTTTTTTTAAAGTTTAACAAAATTTACTCAGGTACCTAATCATAGAACCTTCTCATAAAATTTCACGAGATTTTTTGTCGAACCTGAAGCAGATACCTTCGTTTCACTCGGTCCATAAGGAAACAGGGACCATAAAGCGATTTGATAAATTTCGGTTAACGCAATGACAAAAAACCGGCCAAGTGCGTGTCGGATCACGCACAACGAAGGGTTTCGTATCGACACCTAATAAGTCCACATTTAAAACCACTTTTATTGGGATTAGTTCAGAAGTAAAACTCCAGCAGGTTCATTTTAACAATCATAGTTTATTCAACAAATTAACAGCCTTAGCTTAACACTTCGTCTAAACGTCTACACCATAATGAGAGGTCAACCAACCTCTACCATCCCATACCACTCGGACATCGGCATTGACAGGGGGTACCTTGCTGGTAAATAGTAAAAAAAAACAAATCTGTCATGACTGTCGTTTGCGGAGAGGTAGCAGAGAGGCTAATATAAATTATATTTCTATAAACTAAACTAATATTTATTATCATGACAAAAAATACGTTGTTAAAACGCTGAATATTATCCCGAGTATCTTCTGCCCCGATCTGGGCATAAAAATGGCAGCCCAGGGTCGGTGCCGAAACACGATACAAAATCGCTGGAGGCCCGCCAATGTCTATAAAATTGTGAAAACTGCCGGACATCCCCGCCCCGATGCATAGTGTACAGAATATATACTGACGAGCAAAAATAACGGGTACACTTTCTATGGAACTTCCATATAAAGTGTACCCGTTATTTTTGCTCGTCAGTATATATCTCTTCATCACGCATAGAAGTTTTTGTGGCACTAGCGACTTTTCAACGATAATAGTTAATAGATAGATAGAACCATTTATTTATCGATAAATTGTACTTCCTTGTTTATTTATTTATTTAAATAAATATACATGCGTAACATAATATATGAAAAGACAAGTTGCATATTATTATAACTGTATTGAACTGTATTTGTGTAAGAAACAAGTTAATTTTTTTTTGTCGTCTGTGTCATTTGTGTTTTGTGTGTCGTAGACTTGTAGCTGTATAATGGAATTATAATACACCCTAAGTCAGCTTGTTATTTAGATGTATACAGCTATAATACAGCTGTTAACCAGCTTAATCTACACTTGAAGCTGTACAATTTGGGGCCCCTTAGTTTAATAGCCTAAAGTATAAAAATAATTCATAGTACAACCTTTATATAGATATAAATGTTTATTGGGTATGAACGAAAACATCGCGAGGAAGCCTTTCTACTCTCAACAAGGTCTAGTATTTCTGGGTTGTAAGGTCAGGGAACCGTCACTTTTGTAAAGGTCTTAGGCCGAATGTTGGGACTAGGTGTAGCAAAGCCTCACATTTAAAGAAAAGAAACATTAAGGCTGGTTTTCCACTAGAGCTATGCTAAGCTACGTTGCTATGGATGCGTTTGAAAGCCACCATTCACATGCCTTGAAATAAATAAATAAATGAAATAAATGAACTTTATTCTGTAAGTAGGCCGCAATGGCACTTTTACAAGTCAAACCCTACTAGCGTTTCACAGAGGCCACTGCCGAGAAGAAACGCCGAAAGAAACTCGACAGTCAGCCATTTTCTCACAAAAATATGCTTATTACAATGATAATACTTAACCTACTTAAGATCAAGAAATCTAAGACGCATAGAATTCAAAATTCAGAATTCAAACATTTATTCTGCAAATAGGCCACAAGGGCACATCACATGTCATAATGTTAATGTACAATTTAAAAAAAGTCTTACACTATAAGCATATGATAGATTTTTCATGAGAAAATATTAATTTACAATTTAAGAAATATATCAATAAGAATTTAATACATTTTTCATGTCAAAATATTAATTATCTATTACAAACATTACAATAATAGTAAAATTGAGAGATGTATAAGGTCTCAGTCTGAATAACAAAATTTAATATAATATCTCAAAGATGTAAATGGTCTCTGAGCGTCAAAATATTCTTAATAATGACTATTATAACGTGCTTTGAGATGTACATGGTCTCAAAACGTCAAAATAAAAATAATAAGTTTTAAATATAAAAGGAAAAAAAAAAAACAATTTAATATAGAGGTCTCTCTCAGAGTCAATGTCAACAAAAACTAATCCATAACAGAGTGATGTCTCTCGTCAATCTCCAAGAGAAGACACTAGTATTAAAGTAGTTACTATGTCCTTCAAGCATGAACGACCGGACTCCACAAACAGCACCCGATCACGAGTATGACGCGTATCTCAGCCATCGTCTCCCTCGACCATCTGTTAGGGAAGGTGGCGACCCGATCAACGACGCCACCGTAAGCAAAGTCCTTTAAGGTGAAACGTCACGTACGATTTTCATACAATTTTCCGGTCGACTACATGCGAAATCTATTGATGTCACGGACTTGAAATTGTATTTTTTAGATAATATACGACCCTCTTCTCCCGCAGTTTGAAAAATAAGACGTAATAACGTCTAATTATTTAAATATAACCGTTTAAAAAATCATAAATTTTCACTCGGTGCCATGTATGTGTGAGTGAGTTTTATACTGTCCATGTAAAGAAAATGGCTGCGGTTTATGACAGATCGTTGTCCAAAACCTTCAATAGATGGCTCGGATGTCAATTTTAAGCTGTTGTTGATAGTTAGCTATAACAGTAGGTAGTACTTATTGACTTTATAGGTGGCGACACTTTCTTTGCAAACACTTTTATTTTGTGATGAAAGAGAAGGCATTCATTTTATCATACTGCGCTCTTCATTTTGGTAGTGACGTAACAGCCATGTCATTTGTTTTCTGATAGAACGAATTTCAAACTGTTAATGAAGGTGAAACGAAACTGAACACTTTATTGTTGCTTTATTGGGATTGCCTTATAAGGCACATTAGCAAGACTCGACGAGAAAGGTAACGCTTTATTACAAAGGAATAAGGTGCACAAAAATTGCGAAAATGTCTATAACAGTCATGTAACAGTAACACACATTATTATAATATTATATTATAGATGATTGAGTTTCTTTTGAGATTATAATTGAGAAGTTTTACGATTTGTGTTTTAATACAGTTTTAAAGAAGTGAGGCGCCTACTCCGTACGAGTATACATATGATTGGATTATATGGATAATTATTATTTTTGAAGTGAATACAAAATCCCGACAACGAAGTACATATTCACTTCAAATACTCAAAACTTTTGCAAGGTAATGTATGGAGTTCTATGGAGGCGAATCTCCTAAAATAAATTGATTGCCGACCTGCATAAATGACATGTATTTTTGCTCAAGATGAAACACAACCATTTGTACTCGGACATCTATCTGCCTACATGCAAATTAAAAGCGTCCATGGGCTACGGTTGTCCATTGATAAAAAATAGCTCTACGGTGTCAATCGAATGTTAAGAACGACCATAGGCTACGGTGTTTATTGAAAATCAACAGAGACGATAGGCTACGAAGTTAAACGGAATAGTCTAATGGGCTAACGGTGTTAATAGGATGTAACAGGGTCCATAGGCTATGGTGATAATTGGATATATAACAACATCAGTAACTACTTTTGTAATCCCGTTATTACTAAGTCTGAAGCTTCTGTGGACGTTAGGTCAACCAATTTGATTTCTGGGCAACTTCGTACCTTGTCACAGTAACATCAATACGAGATTTCTAGCGGCTTTCATATAGATTTTCACTGTGACAAGGTAAGAAGTGGCCCAGAAATCAAAATTGGTTGCCGGTACATCCCACCGTGCCATGAGTTGATGAATGAGCATTTTTTTAAATACCACGGCGGTGGCAGTCAACCTTATGGTTTGTTACCATCGTAAGTAGACAGCATAGCCTATGGACGATTGTGACTCAACAAAATATTCGATAACGGTTTGTGCGACCCATTTTTTAGATCTACAGAACTCGTCGTGGTGTCCTTCTTAGTGTGTTGTACTTTCGAGATCTGAAATCAGTGTCGTCATTCTCATCCAAGCATGCATTTTGGGAATATACAGGGTGGATTTTCTTTATGCGTCAGTTAGGACAGCTACCAGATCCCGTGCTGCTACGCGAAAATGGTCTCAGAAGACCCTCCCTTAATTTTTAATCAATGAAGATTGGCGTTTACAGATTTTGAAAAAAAAACATACAGGATGCGAGAAAAATGTCATTTTTCACTAACTTTTTTTATGCCACTCGATCCCCTCGAGTCCTAACCAGGATCAAAGCTTGTATCTTGTATGGGACCAAATCTAGTTATGCTACCTAATTTTTTGAATTTTGAAATAAATTATAGCCTATGCCCTATTCTGATGACTAAAGTTTCATAGAGATCCGTTCAGTAGTTTTTGAGATTAAACGGAACGTACATCCATACATCCGCACAAACTTATACGTTTATAATATTATTAGGATTAGGATTAGGATATTAGGAATTAGCATGTAAATGGATTATGCAAATATGAATATGAATATGAATATGGATATGAATATGAATATGAATATGAATATGAATATGAATATATGAATATGGATATGGATATGGATATGGGTATGGATATGGATATAGATATGGATACGAATACGAATATGAATACGGATACCGATACGGATACCGATACGGATACGGATATGAATATCTTTGTTATTTACTTTCTTAATGACATAAAAAAAACAACGGGTTGCACTCCGGAAGTGCCGGCAGAAGTGAAAACTCAATAAAGGAAGTAAAATAACAAAGATATTCATATCCGAATCCGTATCGGTATCGGTATCCGTATCCGTATTCACTCATATTCATATTAAGTAATACTCATATTCATACTCATATTCGCATAATCCATACATATACATAAATATCCCGAGTATCATTGTGTCTTACGCATCGTGTAACCAGCTGAGTTTAGCTGAGTAGACCCCTCCTAACATCGCAATCACGATACTAGGAGGGGTCAACTAGCTAGTCTTACCCCTTTACGACCGGTTCGATATAATCCTGCAAATCACTTTGAAAAAATCCTGTCCCCAAGTAAGTTGTCTTTTCGGGCTCAAACCTATACCGATCGAATCTGCAGACACTAACGCCACGTTTGAGTAGTAAAATACCGGCGGCCGGTCGAATCAGTCGGTCGCGAGGCAACGTTGAAGATGGCGGCTTATTTTGATGAGAGTAGTAGCACACGTAAGTTCAAAATTTCGTACATTTTTGGTATATAAGTTGCTATTTTACGCATGATTATTACAGTAAAAGAGTTAAACGTGTTTATTTGCCACTAATTACACTAAAACCAAGTAATTTAGTGCTAATTACTTGCCCGTAATAACGAAGTGCACAAATTTGGGGGTTCGGCCGTAGCCCGTAAATCGATTTTGCAAAATAATGCTTATTCGGCCTATGCGTGAAAAATGAAATCAAAAGAGGTAGTCCTATATTTTGGCGGTTTTATAACACATTTCATTTAGTAATGATGGGTTTATATTTTTAGGGCGTCCATTAAAAGATGCACCAATTCTTTTAAATTTTAGGCAATCAGATATTGAATAATTTGATGATGAACTCGAGGAATCCCCTTATTCGCTTTTTGAATGGCTTGATAACGACAGCCAAGAATCAGATAATATTTCAGAGCAGTTGGAGGTGGGTCAGCTGTTTTTCGAACAGGCAGGCAGGAGGCATCAACATAAATGGCGAGTATACCATTCACCCTTCGATTTGCCGACGATATAGTAGTTATGGCTGAGACGATGGAGAACCTAAGAACTATGCTCGATGATCTGAGTAGGGCCTTTGAAGAGGTTGGTCTTATAAGATGAACATGGACAAAACAAAAATCATGTTTAAAGTAGTAACTCCAGTTAAGATCAGAGGCACTATGCTCGATCTTGTCGACGAATATGGTTACCTGGGACAAACGATATAATGGCGCAGTTCCAACATCGAGAAGATCCATCGTCGAATCTGTCTTGGCTGGGCGGGGTTTTGGGAGATTACGCAATATCATCTCATCCAATGTCCCGCAGCATGTGTTGCCTACGGCTCTAAAACGTGGTCGCTCACTATGGGCGTCATAAGGTGGCTCAAATTCACTCAAAGAGCAATGGAGAAGGCTATGCTTGGAGTTACTCTGCGAGATCGAATCAGAAATGATGAAATCCGCAGAAGAACCAAAGTAACCGACATAGCCCGAAGAATTGCCAAACTTATGTGATGTAAGCAAGCCACATTGTCTGGAGAACCTATGGCTGGTGGGGCCAGTGAGTTCTCGAGTGGTGACCACCATGTACCGGACGACGCAGCTGTAGAAGCCCTCGTTGGAAACGAGGTGAGCTGATGACCTGGTTAAGGTTGCGGGGGTCCGCTGGATGCGGGCAGTCCATGACCGATCGCTGTGGCGCTCATTGGGGGATGCCACAGGGGAGGCCTATGTCCAGCAGTGGACGTCTTTCGGCTGATTATGATGATGATGATGAACGTATGGAGGGATTTACTCGATTTTCGCTTAGAAATCTTTGAAACGCTGGTTAAAGCACCAAGAAAACGGCGTAGTGAAGCATTCCTGAGTGACGTTTCAAACGATGATACACCTGTGAGGCCACGAAAGTTCGGAAGCACCCTGTGTCCATTATATCTAATAGCTATGATAATTTTCAAGCAAGAAAATTGTGACAAATATGTAAAATTTAATACTAATTATTATAAATAGTTTAATTATGTCAAATTTTGCGTTTTATGCATATTCTTCGTCTATTCTAAACGAATTTGCACGTTCGTGCATTTACGAATAGTTCCTGAACGTCACTTTCGTGCATGCGATTTTTTTAATGATAAAGGACAAAAATTTTTTTTTTATTATTTTTAAAATGTGTTTTACAACAAATTTGAACGATCCAAATGCATTTTTCATGAGTTTTTGCAAAATCACTTTCCCGGCCGCAAAGGGTTACGAATCGTCGCGAGTTTAACAATTTTCTCCCATCACAAAAAGTGCTCAGCGCCGCTAAAGAAGTTTTAACTTCAAAAAAGTTTATCAAAAATGACCTTTTTCTCGCACCCTGTATGTTTTTTCCAAAATCTGAAAACGCCAATCTTAATTAATTTGAAATCGAGGGAAGGTTTTCTAAGACCATTTTCACGTAGCAACACGGGATCTAGTAGCTGGGCAGCTACTGCTGAGGGCTCACTGACCCAAAAAAAAATCACCCTGTATAATATAATGAATTTCACTACGTAGACACACAGACACGCAGACATTACTAGAACTAGAACTTAACAAAAGTACTTTGCAAAAACAAACTTTCGTACAATTTCCATTGACATATTAGATAATATTGTTAATTCTGTCAAAAACGTTGTATGGCAAAAGTTTTCTTTAATTAGTGTTTTTTTAGTACATTTACCTTAAGAAATTATTGATGTTGGATAGGAATGGAATCGATGGGCATAAAAAAATAGTAAGTGAAAAATAAAAGAAAAATCCACCCTGTATACTAGGTACTTATCATCATCATGATCATACAAACTTTTGATCCTGGATAGAAATGGGATCGATTGGCATCAAAAAAAAGTTTGTCCAAAATGACCTTTTTCTCCCACCCTGTATGTTTTATTTTTCAAAATCTGAAAAGGTCAAACTTCATTAATTCAAAATCAAAGGAAAGTCTTCTTAGATCATTTTCGCGTAGCAGCACGGGATCTGGTAGCTGCCATTGCCATCACTGACCGGAAAATAAAAACCATCCTGTATAAATAAATATTTGACGCCAATCTTTAAAAATCGACCTAGACCCAAAATAAGCATGTATGTACTATCGAACCAACTGAATCGTGCGTGACCCACCGTGGAATGGAACCGTGTCACAGAAAATGTCATAGTGGCATCGTACTGCCTGACAACGAAAATCATTATGACACTTTCTGTGACAAGGTTCCACGGTGGGTCACGATTCAGTTGGTTCGATAGTACCTAAAGCTTGTACTATAGACGACGGTATTTATATAAATGTAATAAGAAGAACCAACATGGCATAGCGACGTTGCCATACTGTCCCAAGTGCGACCTGACAACGATGCACGAACGCATTCAAGAATTTTCAAGGGCTCACGGGCATAATACAAAATATGTTGAGAAAATCATTTCATTTTTTGGTTGACGATTCCATGCCACTCTTCTTAGTGAATTTGTACAGATATTATGTGCTATTTATTTCCTACGGAATTTCATAAAATAATTCGGCCACTGTAGTATTTATTAATAAAAGAAACAAAGGTACATTTATTTCGTAGTAGGATATATATTCATATATATGAGCGTTCGTATTTTACTTCACCTAGCAAGTACCTATATAATAAAATATAAGAAAACGCAAAACGATAGATTAGATTATGTATGGTATAAATAAATTGCAGTACAATTTTGTGTTTATAAGAATTTACATCGTGATCTTTAAAAATGTATGATAATTGCAGTACAATTTTGCGTCTAATAGAATTTATATCGCGATCTTTTAAAAAAATGCTGTATAACGTAATAACAACTAACTAACTAACTATAACTATATTAAAAAATAATAAATGAACTTCGAAGAAAAATAAAAATACAAAAAGACTATGGTACCCGACCAAGGCTCGAACGTGGGTCTCTAGCGATACTGCGAATAAATTTGCAAAAGCGTAAACCACAGGACTATCCCATGTCTTCAAGAAGAGTGCGAAAATGTAGTTCTATTTATGTCCGCCTTTTTTACGTTCGTCGCACATTTGTAATTTTGTAAACGTGAGCTACTTCCTTGATTTATTATTACGCCCTCTATATTCAACTTGCGTACTGCTTGACAATGACTGACATTCCCTGTGACATTAGGTATGCACGTGTGCGTGAATGGACGAAATTGCAAGTATTTCGCTTTCGGTCGAATACACGTAAAAAATAAGCACTGTTTAGTGCAGGTAGATCTCGATTCATACGTACGATTTTTTGCTTCATCCGCAGTTTGAAAATCATCATATGTACTTTAGCGGTTTCGCAGAAAACCTTGAAAAACCCCCTAAATTCCAACGTGCTGCCATCTATTGACAGAACATCGACAGGAACCCGTAACGTTTCACCTTAAGCGAGCATGACATTCAAGCTGGCGGACATTGATGATAGCAAAGATTAAAGCGACTTTTCGGCGAGAAACAGCATCATGTTAAATAGAACGTAACGGAACTAGTATACAAGTACAAGAATTTACGCTAAGATAAACATAGGTGTATTAAATCTAACAATATTAAACTACAACTGGCATAAAAGCATTTTTGTCATTTAAGAAATCGTTGACAGTATAATACGCTTGGTTTAGCAAATAACGTTTAACATAAGACTTAAATTTAGTGTTTGGCAAGTTAACTGTTTCGATAGGTATTTTGTTATAAAATCGTATACAGTTCCCCACAAACGACGTGCTAACCTTTCGGAGACGACTGGCCTTCACTACAATCTTGTGTTTACTTCTAGTGTTGTAGTCGTGGATATCACTGTTAAGCTTGAATTCATGTAAATTTTTCCGTACATACATAATATAGCTTCACATAGCATAGCTCTAGTGGAAAAGGGTTCAGCTATGCTATGTTTTTATATGGAAAGATGCGAGCTGCGGATGCGTGCTATGGATGCGTGCTGCGGATGCGCGCTACGGATGCGCGCTACGGATGTGAGCTGTGGATGCGTGCTGCGGATGCGTGCTGTGGATGCGTGCTATGTTTGCGTGCTATGAATGGTCGCGAATGTGTGTTCAGTGGACGCGTGTTTGTCAACGAAAGTAGACATGCCATCATGGAAGCAAAATAGTACATTACTTACCAAGGGCGATAAAACAAAGAATGTCTCAGATCGCAGGTATTTTACGCCCGAGCCGAAGGCAAGGGCGATAAATATGCGATCTGAGGCTTTCTTTATTATCGCCCGTGGTAAGTACAAAATTTTATGTCACCCCCTGGCCAGGAAGTGGGTTTTTTCGCGCGCGGAGCGTGCGATGATGGCCACTTTATGGCCAGGTGTGACATAAAGTTATTTTATATCTCGCAATGTGCGAAAAAGAACTCATGGAGGAAGAGGATTCATAGCGCATCCTCGCACAGCTACGTAGCATAGCACATCTTCATAGCGCATCTACCTCGCACAGCTACGTAGCATAGCACATCTTCATAGCGCATCTTCCTCGCACAGCTACATAGCGTATGGTGGAAACGGTCGCATAGCTCGTAGCGCATCCTCGCAGCATAGCTGCGTAGCATAGCTCTAGTCGAAAACCAGCCTTATTCGTGACAAACATTACAAAACCTCACCTCGTCGGCCTCATCATTGTTCCCTGGCTAGATGCTGGCCAAGTGCAATCCCATATTTTATTTAAGGCGATATATCGATTGAAAGAGACACCCTTTGTTTTTCGCTCACGACAAAACGGGATGCAACCCTCTCCGAGAAAGGCTTTTTAGACAAATCTCGTTAAATATCTGACTGTGTGCAGGTTTATTAAATTTCCTCTTGCTGGTACCTAGATGAGGTCAAATACCATCATATTAACTTAATCGTGTCTTTTAATAATGCGTTGTTTTAGTAGGCTGAGGAAAAAAAGGAAAATATAGACTCGACTTTGGCTTTATTTTCTGTCGAGAAAATTTTAAGCAATCATGTTTCGCTATTGTCAGTACCACAATTATATAGTCAAGAATCATATATCTGAAAATCAGTCCCTACTGTTTGCTAGTCTGGGCAGGACAGCGTTTCTAAGTCTCCAAATTTCTCAGTGTAGCGCCTTAAAAAGCTGACCCCGAACTCCTTGGCACAACTGAGATTGTACAAGAGAACTTTATTGATGATCGTTTGTTTTTTTCTCAATAAAACGCTAAGAGGATTGATGATACTGACAAACAGAACCAGACCTTATTATTTGCTTCGTCCTCCTAGCGTTATCCCAGTAGAGTTGCACCCTGAAGGATGCCTGGGGTCCGCTACCTAATCCCAAGATTTGGCGTAGGCACTAGTTTTTACGAAAGCGACTGCCATCTGACCTTCCAACCCCGAGGGGAAACTAGACCTTATGGGGATTAGGCTTTGTCAAGTGAGTGGGCAACTTGACTGTTAGAAGTTCTCAAGCCGCCCGAAGGCCTCCAACTTGGCTTAACGACTGCTGCCATAGACAGCAACCGGGATCAACGGCTTAAAGTGCCTTCCAAAGCACGGGAGCGCTCAGTTAGTAACCACTCAAAGCGGTCACCCATCCAAGTCCTGACCGCTGCTTATTATTTGCTTATGCCTGTAATTTTTTTCTGTTGTGTCTCCATCATCTAAAGGTTGTCTATTGTTTAATTTTAATTTTGTTTTTCTTATGTATTTTTTGGTGAACAATAAAGAATACTTGTATTGTATTCATACTGTTTCTAATCTTTCCACTATACCGGAAATAGTAATGTATCAGCGTGTGCGCAAAATTCGCCCGGGAACTGTTTTCTTGGTACTTCCGAAACTATACGGAAAGCAAGAATCAACCTTACAGTCAGAGCTCAAGAGTCGTATTTTGCTTGTGTTCGTTTGAAGGAACCTGACATTATAGTTTCATAATTATGAACTGTATGTCAATACATTTCCGTTTCCGCCATCGTGGGCCAAGTGGGACCCCAGTCCAACAATTACCGGCATTGTTACAATTTAATTTTCGAATTCGTATTCAATTGTCACAGGAATTTCCTTTGCTATGTGAATTGTTAGGAAAATTAAGCGGGAAGGTGTAATAATAACAAGCAATTTATGGAATCTGTGTTTTGTAATTATGATATGAATATACTCGTTAATTTAGTATACAGTAGACTCCGGATACAGCGACTGTCAAGGGACTGGCGATATTACGTCGCACTAACAGGACGTCGCACAAAACGGAGTGATTTTCTTTGAAAATGTTAGGTATGAATCCTAACGGTCAAATGTTATAAGCGGAGTCGTTATAAGCGGATTCTACTGTATTTATATTGTCTTTCATAATTGAGCTATAACGCCGTGTTCTAAATTAATGTGTGTGTACATAGTGCACCTCTTAAGATTAAACATTTACAGACCCCTAAAAACGGATCTTACCGCCATTTTCCATGGTAATCTGTGAAAAAAAATCGCTGAATCGTCTTTAATGCGGATTTGCTGGCGATAAGAGGATTGTATTCGCTTGGAGGAAGCAGTTATTACTTGTTACTTACATTATATTTAAAGGATAACTATGTGGGGAGAAAACTCAGATAACATTTTACATTACTTATTTTGTTTTCGGTTCGTGTTTTGCTCGAAGCAAAGTAATTATATGTTTTTTAGGGTTCCGTAGTAAACAAGGAACCCTTATAGTTTCGCCATGTCCGTCCGTCCGTCCGTCCGTCCGTCCGTCCGACCCCCGTTTTTCTCAGTAACCGTTAGTGCTAGAAAGCTGTAATTTGGCATGAGTATACATATCAATGACGCCGACAAAACGGTAGAATAAAATCTTTAAAAAAATTTTTTTTTAGGGTACCTCCCCTACATGTAAAGTGGTGGTGCAATTTTTTTTTCTGCCAAACCCCATCGTGTGGGGTATCGTTGGATAGCTCTTTTTAAAATATTATTAAGTTTCTAAAAGCATTTTTTGATTAAAGAATTGGTTAGCGTGATATTAAGCTTTGAAGTGATAATTTTTGTTATGGTCAAATGTCCCCCCCCCCCCCTGCCAGTTAAACGGTGGCTACTAGGCATGTGAATAAAATCATGGTAGTAGTATATATGATGAATTTAAAAGAAAAACTATCACAGCTAAGTAGACATTACTAGTTAACGAGTAATAGTCGAACTTCAGAAATGTACTTTGCAAAAGCAAACGTTCGTACAATTTCCATTGATACCTTAGATAATGTTGTTAATTCTTTCAAAAACATAGTAAATATAAGTTTTCGAACTTTTTTGTCCACATAATGTAAAGGGTAGACGACTACGGAACCCTACCTTGCGCGTGGCCCGACACGTACTTGGCCGGTTTTATTTTTATTCATTTTACCGCTTAGGCTAGTTCGGTATAATATATTTGTAAAAAGTAAAATATAAAAATAGACGTACAAAATACTCGTTATAAAAACATTCCCAGCAGCGGTGATTTAGGGGATATTGGTTTTGTAAGTAGTGGTTTAAATAGTTTTTAATAAATTAATCTGTTAATCCACCGTCGCCATCTTTTATTACGATCCACAGATAAAACAGGCAGCCATCCCAATTGCACCCACATAATAAAAGTCAATACTACCAACATGTCGGGCAGTAAAGCAATTTTATGTAGTAATTTATTAGGACGGTACACACCCATTTGTATTCCGGGTGGTTGGGATCGATCCCGCCTTAATATTAAGGTCGATTGTACATGAGAATTACAGTAATTGTTTCTGGGTTTTTCTTTATGAAGATTGGACGTATTAAGGTCACCTTAGGCCATCGGTAAGGCAGTTTCAATTAGACTGGCAGTTATTATTATTACAATAATTCAAGTTGAACGGCGGTTTTGGCAACATGACTTTTCCGAAGTTAAAAAGCCCGCTGAATCCGATTTTGAATGTTCAAGATGGTGGTATTTAATTAAAAACTCCGTACCTAAATATAATTGGAATCTGGTCGAGGTGCCCTAGACTGGGTTTTGGTGATCGTTAAACTCAATTTTGATAACCAGAGGTCGTTCCGGGTACCGGAAGTGGACGTAAACATTTAGGGTTCCGAACCAACTTTGGGGGAGGCCTATGTCCAGCAGTGGACGTCTTTCGGTTGATATGATGATGATAATGAAATTTTTGGGTTCTTATGTCAACCAAGACAGCGACAAGTATACCTACTCTAGTCTGATGACACCGTAGCCTTGACGTTTGAGACTTCAGAACAGTCTCAAGATTCATGGGGGTCATGCAGCCAGAAAGAGAAGCATCTACGACACGGACGCCGACCTCTAGCAAGCTCCTAGCACTGAAATTGTCCGATCTGACAAAAGTAAATTGTGTCTCAAAGGAGCAAAATTTTATATTTACAGCGAGAGCGGTATATAGAATCCTGCGTGAAGCGAGGGATTCTAAAGTTAGAATCTTGGGCGTAGCGAGTGGTTCAAGTGTTTACGCCCAAAACGGAAATAATTTTGCTGCCGTGTGACATTGCTAAAACCATGAAATGTCTTAATAATATTGTTAATACCCAGTGGCATATACTGCTTTTCACACCTTCTAAAAGAAAAAAAAATGTTACCCTCAAATGAGGGAAGAAAAGTACGACTTTGATCCCTCATCGCGGCCAATAAATCTCAGAATAGCTGAGTCATCCTTTACCCTATTCAAAACCTCCACATGCGTTAAAGTTTGCCTTAAGATCCCACGAATACCGCATTCAATGACAACGACGTAATAAAATCCAAGACCACTATTCCACCATCGGATCATTAGCTTCAGAATCACATTGGGGTTATATAAAACCGCCATTTTACATCGGTTTGAACGTTATAACGGCTATGGTTTCCTTTATTATCCACATTCGTGAGTCACCTAGTCGCTTTACTGCTTATTACCAGTATATCTTGACCTAGCGACATTTTTAAACCACATCGATCACAAACAGGCATACGGCCTGCAGGATGCTAATCAGTTAGGTACCGTAATCTATGGATGCATGCAACTCAAGGGATGTAATTTGCATGTTCTATTTTTATTATTAAAAATGGGATTACTTATTAAAAATGGGATTACTCTTGGCCAGAAAAGGAAGGGGCAAAGATCAGGCCGGCGATGAAGCGCGCTCACCCAAAAGATACCTATTCACTCGAGCATTAAAGTGGTCCAGGTTATAGGAACTCGGAAATGTAGTTTACACTCTTTTCTAATATGTACTAACAAATATAATATTTTTTTATAAATATAAGTATACAGGTACACTAATAAAACACCAGGCACCACCAGGCCAGGGGCACTATAATAAAATAAAATAATACTAAAAATAAAGGAACCCCTCTTTTCTTGAAGTTTAGACTTGTAAAACAGTTACCTACTTCGTTAAACGGGCCCATGACCAAAACTGCAACAGACTTTGCAACCAAATATTTGTCTTTAAAACAGGCCACAACGTGTAGTTTTTTAATGTCAAAAGAAACTTAAATATTTACTTGTAAACATTAAATAGTCTTTTCAAAAAAAGGAAAATAAATAACTAGATGAAAGGAGAGATTAAATTTAGGAAAGTTAGAGATATGTTGTCTCCAAATATAAGCTTATTTAAAAAGTATTCGTCATCAGTCAGACGCTATCAGCACAGATAAATGCAGGTCGCGACCCGAATTATTACATGTCCAAACATTGTTTATACGACTACCTGGTGATAACTATGTTATTAATGCGCACAAAAAACTTTCCCATCGAAAAATACCTGGGTGCTGTAAAGATATATGTAGGCTGGCCGCAATCGTAACCTACCCTTGCATTAAATCCAAGATAGTGAGAAATGAAGGCAGGATCACCACACAACACAACCATACCTTTTTTTTTCTTGGACTAAATGTATGTAGGCTACGATGTTATTTATGTCAAAATAAACTCCACATTAATGTCGATAATAGGTGAAAAACAGTTAATATTCTATTACCAAAACTGTGGTGGTCTGAAATCTAAAAT
Source organism: Cenopis cana (assembly GCA_951800055.1). NCBI lineage: Eukaryota > Metazoa > Arthropoda > Insecta > Lepidoptera > Tortricidae > Cenopis > Cenopis cana. Next base: position 15,309,021 of record OX637489.1, read on the forward strand.
GTTAGAGATACGTTTAAACATATTGCAGTGTGATTACGACGTGATAATATTGACTGAGACGTGGCTTAAATCGGACGTAGATGACGCTGAATTGTTTGATAGCAGGTACGTAGTGTTCCGGCGGGACAGGGACTTGGCGGGCACGGGGAAGAAGGGCGGCGGGGGGGTTCTGATAGCAGTGAAGGCGGCCTACATGGTGTCCCGACGTACTGATTGGGAATCGAAAGATATTGAGGAAGTCTACCTGGAAGTGGGCGCATTAGGAAAAAAAAAAATAGTCAACGGCGTCTACATTCCACCAAAATCTAATATAATCGCGTATCAAACATATTGTAGTAAAATAGAAGAAATTGGTTCTATCGTAAGTAACGCCGTATTTGTTCTGGTTGGTGACTACAATTTGCCAGACTTAACTTGGGAAAAATCAGAGGTGGGTGAAATACTATCAACTAATGAAAATGGGAATCATTGCGCCGCGATTCTAATGAATGCGTCTTCGTTATTAGGATTAAAACAATATAATCCCTTTAAAAACGTAAATAACAGGACATTAGACTTGATATTTTCCAACATAGACTGTGCCGTCACGGAGCCGGAAATGCAAATTTGTAATAGTGACAGACATCACCCACCCCTCGAATTTAATTTTGACCTTACAGTGAAACAGTGTATTCCCAACAAAATTATTCCAAAATATGACTTCCCTAAAGCCGATTACTTAGAAATTTCGCAGCGGATTAACGACATCAATTGGAATGAACAACTACACGACTTGCAGCCTGATGAATCGGTTGACAAATTCTATAGCATTATATATAACATCATAGATGACATCGTACCACTGAAGAAAGTTCCAGTAGCTAAAACCCCAAAGTGGTTTTCACCAGCTTTAAACAGGACTCTTAGAAGGAAATGTAAAATCTGGCGCCGCTGGAAAATATACAAGTCTTTGGCAGATTACGCGGAATTCTCATTACTTCGAAAGCGAGGTAAAATTCTATTAGTGGAATGTTTTAATAATTATACCCTAAACACTGAGAATAGTATTCAAAATAACATCAAGTCATTTTGGGCGTATATAAATGCAATAAAGAATAACGCGGCAGGCTACCCAGCGACGATGTTTTATGAAAATAAAAGTTCTAGTATGCCAGAGGAGACAGCCAAATTGTTTTCAGATTTTTTTCAGTCAGTGTTTGAGCCAGGAGCAAATATAAATTACAGCGATCTAGAACTAATGCAAACTCCAGAACATGCGATAAATATTACCAATATTCATTTGAGTGAGTCTCATATATTAAAAAAAATTCAAAACTTAGATATTAAAAAAGGCGCTGGTCCAGATAGAATTAGTCCATATTTCATCAAAAATGCAGCCCACGCACTAGCCAAGCCGCTATATATTATTTTCAATAAATGTCTTCAGTATGGCACCTTTCCTAACTACTGGAAAGTATCGCATATTACACCTATTTATAAATCGGGTTCAAAAACTCAGGTGACAAACTATAGACCAGTCTCAGTACAATCCTGCATACCTAAAGTCCTGGAAAGCCTGGTACACGATGTAATCTACCCGATCCTAAAGAGTACTATTTTGCCGGAACAACATGGGTTTATGAAAAAAAAATCCACAGTTACAAACCTGATGTTGTACACCAATTTTCTTTTTAAATCAATGGAAAAAAGGGAACAAGTAGATGTAATTTTTACTGATTTCCGCAAAGCATTCGATAAAGTAGACCATTTACAGTTACTGAAAAAACTAGCATATAACGGAATCCGCGGGAATTTATTAAGATGGTTTGTATCATATTTGACCAATAGGACTCAGGTGGTGGTAATAAATGGGTTTAGGTCCAATCTAGCTGAAGTGACGTCAGGTGTAATACAGGGATCAATTTTGGGACCATTGCTGTACGTTATTTTCATAAACGACATAAAAGATTGCTTTAAAAACAGTAATTTCTTATTGTTTGCGGACGACTTAAAGATCTTTAAGGTAATAAAAAATGTTAGTGACAGTTCTCTGCTTCAAAAGGATTTAGATGCTTTTTGGGATTATTGTGTACAGAATAAACTACAGTTAGCGGAAGATAAGTGTACGCAAATGTCAGTGACGAAAAATAAAAAACGGGTAGTTAGGTTTCAATATAACATAGGTGATACAGATATTATAAAAGTACAAGTGGTGAGAGACCTTGGCGTCATATATGATGAAAAATTACATTTTAATACACATGTCGACAAAACAGTTGGTAAGGCGTACAAGATGTTAGGATTTATAACTAGATCAGCTAAAGTATTTAAAAAAGCAGACACATACTTATTACTTTACAAATCACTTGTGAGGCCGCTCCTGGAGTATGCCTCAGTAGTCTGGAACCCTTTGTATGACAAGTACTCGAATTCCATTGAAATGGTACAGAAGAAGTTTTTACGTATGTTGCATAGAAGGCTAACTGGGAAAAGGATGTCCTATAATGACCTACTAAAAAAATACAATCTGCCTTCACTATCAGTTAGACGCAAAATGGCAGATGCAGTTACACTTTATAAAGTATGTAGAGGGTTATACGAGAGCAGCGAGCTGCTCCAGCTCGTGCAGTTCCGCGTTCCGCCGCGCTGCGGCACGCGCTCCGCCGCGCTGTTCGCACTGCCCGCCACCACCAGCCACGCCGGAGCCCGAGCGCCCCTGCACCGCATGTGCAAAGCGTACAATAACGACCTCGTCTCGGTCGATATTTTCAATACGTCGTACAACCAGTTTAAAAAACAAGTTGTGAGTGTGCTTTCCCCTAGGGAATGATAATAGTAAATAGTTGTGAATAATCTTACGTTAATCGACCTGGTTCAGAGCAGCAATATTTGCCCTGTTAATAATAGCAATTGTTAACTTCTATAGTGTAGTATCCTCTTCTTTTTTTCTTTTTTTTTTAAATGTATACCGTTAACTTATGGCAACACCAATTTTTCTAGTTTGTATATCTCAGTGGGAACTATTGAGGGGGTGGATGCATGTTTAGTTTTAGTTTATAGTTGTAAATCTTTATGTACATTCATCTCTGTTTGTTTCTCCAAATAAATAAAATAAAATAAAATCAGTAGGCCTAGTACGTGTTGCGCTCGAGTGTATGTCGGCATATCTCGAGATATCCGTCACTTTCTAACAGCGCCAATCAGAAAAAGACGCGTCGAGATAAGTCGAGATAAGTCGAGATACTCTCGAGCACAACATGTGCTACGGGCGCTGAGGTCAAGTCAAACTTATACCCATGGAATCTCTGAGGTGAGAGTCGTCAAAGTGTGAATACTCTGTGGCTTGTGAAGATTCTTCCCCTTTTTGTAGGGTTATCGCTTGCTGATTCAAGTTGTATTCCAATTTATTGGTCTAGACAGAAATTAGTGAATGCATTGATAATAACTTCGAGTTTTTACGATGTACACGGAGTTTGTAAGTGTTTATTGTATTTCTTTTGACAATACATAAAACTGGAACATTGCAGCCAGTGAAAACAGGACACAAAATCTTGGAGTGCAGGAATGATTGGTTTATTTTTATGTCACATAATTTTATTTTGTATTCATTAATGTAATTCTAGGAGACTTGCATAAAGTTTTCCTATAGTCCACCCAGTTCTTTTAGACCACCCAAGGAGTCGATTAAGAGCCTTATTAGTTAGTACCTATGTAGTAGTAGTAGTAGTAAAACTCTTTATTGTACATAAAACAATTATGAAAAGTACAAAAGGAAATAGTATGTACAAAGGCGAACTTATCCCTTTAAGGGATCTCTTCCAGTTAACCTTATGTGTACCCTATGTGTTAGATAAAGTCATAAATTATTGTATTTTGTACGTATAATTTTAGTTCATTGTCATTATTCATTAGGGATAGCTTTCCTAATGTTTTTTTTTTATAGTTTACTCAATATCTGATATAAATCAAAAACAATCCCACAAAAATTGTACCAGTCTAATAGAATAATAGATACTTAAATACATAGAAAACATCCAAGACTCAGGAACAAATATTCGTGCTCGTCACACAAATAAATGACCTGACCGGGATTCGAACCCGGGACCTCCAGCTTCATAGGTAGCGTCACTACCAACTAGACTAAATAGGTCATCATGTAATAGCAATACAAGGGTTTTAAACCGTTATGCAATTTATTAATCTCGAAAAAAATATCATTAGGTAGGTGTAATGAAGTAGTTTTTTAGTTGCACCGTCAACTATCTGCTTCGCCTTAAGATTGACTGGTAGAGAATGCCATACGGCATTAAGTCCGCCTTTTGTACGATAAGGTTTTCTTTTGTGCAATAAAGATTAAATAAATCTATAAAATGTCCCTATGCTCGACACTAACCCGATACTATAAATATGGCACTTTCAAGCTTATGCCAGATAGTAACAGAGGTGTCATTTATTGGCGTTAAGGTATCAACCACTGGGACGTTTACCTTATTAAGCATTCCACAGTAACACCGTGATCACTACCCATAACGGCGGCTAACGAAATTGGTTTACAGAATTAAATAACCCTCTCGACGCCGCTCACTTAAATATGCATGGCGCTTTATTCTTTAGACTATCTCGAAACAGGGTTCCGTAAAGGTTGAGATCTAGGAGCAGATTAATGAAATGATACAGACAAATGAAAAGATCATAATCATAAGGAGGTGAGGTAAGGGGTTGAGTGAGGTGTGCAATAAAGAGTATTTGTATTGTATTGTATTGTAAAAGCTGAATGAAAGTCGTACACTATTGGAAAATCATAAACATTCCAGTTTGAGTTACACTCTTAGCAGTGAGAGTTACACTCTTATCTATGGATGTGAGACAGTTGACATTGACAGCTGACAGTTTCCTTATAACGTGCCGCCTCCACACCGACAAGACAGGCCACACATACAAACAATACATTTATTAATTAATACTTACGCATAACAATTAAATGAAAATAGCCATTTGACAGACGTTCCTTTCTTCTTGTCGGTTTTGAATCGTCTGGCCGTTGTCATGTGCGATGCGCGACGTAGCGTTGAGGTTACAAACTTGAGTAATGTTCCAATCGGTAACAGAACCCTTTTCCGTATTCCAACTCTGACTTGCCTCATTTTTAAGCTATCTCCCCAAGTTAAATATTTACGTGGACGGCTGTTAGGAGTTGCTTTCTGAATAATGACAGGAACTTTTCTAATTTCTACGGCAGGCTAATTTCCCCGCCATCTGATCAGGTAACTTGGATTGTTTTTTGTTTTTAAATTTTGTCTCTCAAATTTTAGGGGCAAGGAAATTGCAGAAGTCGAGTGGTAATTTGTCGATTTATAAAAAAGTTGTTGTTTGATGTCTTAAAGGAGGTTCGAGAACTTTGTAGTCTACCGTGTATTATTATAGACCGACCGTTTTAATGAGTGTCAATGTCGCCTGTGAGAGAAGGTAAGAGGGGAGATGTTAAAGGGTAGCAGACGGGTAGCGGCCGGCAAGTCACTGCCTCCCGCTACCCTTTCGCACGGTTTCAGTTAAGCGGTCGCCCTATAGTTTTCGATATTGTTACTCCACTACTACACTACAATTTGGTACTCCACAAATTATAAAACTGCTCCGAATCGGTGGATAAGCAATCAATATTTTTTAATGTTTTTTTTTTTTATTTACATATTTCAATATCTTTAATATGTATGATCTACGTTTGAATACTTACATATATTTAATCTATTTTACCTTTATTGGTCTACCTATGTCAGCAGTGGTTATTGCACATTATCACCTACATTACATTCTATACAAAGGGCGATTATACTGCCATAATTTATTTTCTATCAGCCAAGTTTTAGGCCAAACAGAATAATTATAATTATCTGTATGCGGACTACAATATCAACAGAAAAAGAAAAGATCGGTGCATTATTTGCGCTTCCTACATGTTACACAAACATATAAGTAGGTATAATTGCGCTTTGCACTTAGCTATCATACTCCTTGTAGGTATATAAGTATAATAGTCACAGACTGTGATATTATGTCACGAAACCAACCGAACTTTCTCTTTGAATTGAGCTTACAGCTTCGGGCTGCCTGGTAACTGAACTTACACAAACTGTTAGGTCAGATTTCCCGATTCACACACCCGAAGGAAAGCAAAAACCGTTCCACCATATGTATTATTAATGTAGGACGTAATAGGTATAGTTTTTAATGCCAGCTTTCATTATTCCACCTGTTGTATATACTGCGCTGTAGTTTTGTTAAATTAACTACTCTTAGAACTATTTGCCCATTGAGTGTCGGCAGCACCGTTGACCGATTTGGGTCCCGACCAGCAAACAGGCCGCAATTAATCACTACTCGGCCCAACTCGAAACTTCGTAAATTGAGCGGACTAGCGTAGCGGCCTGGAAAATTTTGCCGGCCTTCGCTTTAGTTTGTGGGTATTGTAAAATATAGCATAAGTTCGGTGGTGAAGACACAATAAAGAAAAATATTATTTCGTGTCTAGGATTTTTGTTTATTTATAACCAATAATGTTTACACGGCATTACTGTCAATTACACCAATACACCGAGAAACTAGGCTATTACATAAGGCAACATAAACCGAAGCTACTAAGTTTCCTTATCATCCATCATGTTATTCATGTTATACCTCAGATATATTCGCAGCTCACACCCTTTATAAAATTTGAGGATTCACTGTGTTGGCAGCAGAAGGAACATACTTAGGTCCCTCACTCTCGACACAGTGCATCCTCGGGAGCTCTGACAAACTTGCTCACCTCCAGGAATACAACACTACATACCTGTACAGTAAATAATACCGAGGTCTTCTGCAAGGCGGAGGTACTTCCCCAGTTGGGCTGCTCCAAATTCGAGATGACATTTTGCTGTGCCTACTTTATTAATTAAATTCAGGTTATTTCAGTCCGTTCATCAACAGGAACACAAAAACATATCTACAGAGAGTCATGATGGTGTTAATATGCCCGGTTAAAAGCTGGTGTGGTAGCTTTCTGTAAGGAAGTTCTGCCGTCAAGCTACTCCAAATATTAGAGACAAGACAACAAAACGACTATCATGAATTTGATAAAATGTTAACATAGTATTTCCTCTCTTATACCCCTAAATTTGAAACGTCATTATTATTTTACACAACAATCCTTGGATCTTTTCTCGAAGCACTTACTAACTTCCAAAGTAATTTATCCGCGAAACCCCTAAAATACCCCAAAACGACAGCAATTCTTGTAAGTGGAGGGATCTATCCCCTTGCAGATTATGCACAGGTATACCGATAAGCAGCGGGAGCACTTGGTTCTTTATTTATTGATTATAGTAATCGTTTTTATCTGCAACTTAAATCTGATTTACATTATTAACAACTTGCATGCAAGTTTATTTACATTGCGGGGCTATGGGCTACCGAGGTAAGATGAATACGATGAAAGCCTGCAATGCAATGAAAAGTGACTGAAAATTGCAAGCAAGTCCTTGCTAGTCTAAACCGCGCTTTACTTTACTAAACACTCGATAGCCGTACTCTTATCCATTATACTAATAAGGTGGAAAACAAACATTCGGCCTAGAAAGCAGTCGCCGTAGTTTTGACGCTTACGTCCAGACGAGTTAAAAGCGCATTTCTGACTTTATTTTACTTTATAGGACCTACTGATATCTACTTGCCCTAACCTAACCTAACCCAACAACTCAGTATTCAATATGATTTCGTAACAAAACCCTTTTGATTTCATACCACCTTATGATTTCGTAACAAAAATAACATTTTTTTAAATCTTATTTTTCTATCCCTGATCTACTCGGGATCAAAATGATCTGCATACTAAATTTAACTACATAAAATTTATCAAATAGAAAACATAATTAACGATTCCTAAAATAATCTGATTGACGTACTACTGTCAAAAAGATATCAATTCACGTTTAAATGAACTTTTGACTTCATGTCAGAGTTCGTGCGACATTCCCAGGAATCCCTAAATTTTTCATACAACAAAAATACTCTTAGTGAACTAGCTGTTTCTTTGTCTGCCGCATGAAGATGAAAAATTGGGTCAGTATCGCATAAATACAAGTCAAATTAACTGCAAACAAACTTATTCATGATTCCGATGAATAGACAAAATTGTAGCTGTGAACGGAGGATTGTTATTGAATGCCTTCTTATGTTTTTTAGGGTTCCGTACCCACAGGGTAAAACGGGACCCTATTGCTAAGGCTCCGCTGTCCGTCTGTCACCAGGCTCTATCTCAAAAACCGTGTTAGTTACACAGTTGAAATTTTCACAGATGATATATTTCTTTTGCTAACAAAATATTAAACAAAACAGAATTAAATAAACATGATTGTTTTACCGTTTTTAGGGTTTTAATAGTTTCGCCATGTCCGTCCGTCCGTCCGTCCGTCCGTCCGTCCGCCCCCGTTTTTCTCAGTAACCGTTAGTACTAGAAAGCTGTAATTTGGCATGAGTACATATCAATGACGCCGACAAAACAGTAGAATAAAATCTTTAAAAACATTTTCACCTCACTAGCTCGGAAAGCCCTTTTTAGGGTTCCGTAGTAAACAAGGAACCCTTATAGTTTCGCCATGTCCGTCCGTCCGTCCGTCCGACCCCCGTTTTTCTCAGTAACCGTTAGTACTACAAAGCTGTAATTTGGCACGAGTATAGATATTGATGGCGCCGACAAAACGGTAGAATAAAATCTTGAAAAAAAATTTTTTTTAGGGTACCTCCCCTACATGTAAAGTGGTGGTGCAATTTTTTTTTTCTTCCAAACCCCATCGTGTGGGATATTGTTGGATAGCTCTTTTAAAAATATTATAAGGTTTCTAAGAGTATTTTTTGATTCAAGAATCGGTTGGCGTGATATTAAGCTTTGAAGTGATAATTTTCGTTATGGTCAAGTGTCCCCCCCCCCCCCTGCCAGCTAAACGGTGGCACCTAGGCATGTGAAAAAAATCATGGCAGTAGTATATACGATGAATTTAAAAGGAAAACTATCACAGCTAAGTAGACATTATTAATTAACGAGTAATAGTCGAACTTCAGAAATGTACTTTGCAAAAGCAAACTTTCGAACAATTTCCATTGATATCTTAGATAATGTTGTTAATTCTGTCAAAAACATAGTAAATATAAGTTTGCGAACTTTTTAGTCCACATAATGTAACGGGTGGACGACTACGGAACCCTACCTTGCGCGTGGCCCGACACGCACTTGGCCGGTTTTTATTCTTTAAAAACAGATAGCAAAACTGCATTTTATCCACATGTGTGCAAAGTAATTTTGAAATCCGAACGTGTTCCTAGTTACTTTTTTAACATAATAACATGTAAGGCCGTGTTCCCACTATCCGATACAATATCGGTGTAGGATTAATTACCGATAAAAATGTTTGGAAAACTGCTTAGTGCTCACACTATCCGATCCGATATCGGTCAGATTCGTATCGGATCCGATATCGGTTAGTGTGGCGGACACAAAACAGCCAGGACAATTTTCGCCCATCTGATTTTTTTTTTCAGGTGGTGTGAAAAAAATCAGTCCTTGGATTTCAGATTTTATATTTATTTTGAATTAAAAAATTTTTTTAAATTATTTTGAATTTTAAGAAAAAAAAAATTTTTTTGGCAAATAATCGTCATTATACTCGATTCCGACTAATTCAAGGATAAGGATTTCAAATTTAATATGTATTTTGAATTTTAAGCAAAAAAAAAATTTTTTTTGCAAAAAATCGTCATTATACTCGGTTCCGACTAATTCAAGGATAAGGATTTCAAATTTTATATTTATTTTGAATTTTAAGCTAAAAAAATATTTTTTTGCAAAAAATCGTCATTATACTCGATTCCGACTAATTCAAGGATAAGGATTTCAAATTTTATATTTATTTTGAATTTTAAGCTAAAAAAATATTTTATGTCACACCTGGCCATAAAGTGGCCATTATCGCACGCTCCGCGCGCGAAAAAACCCACTTCCTGGCCAGGAGGTGACATAAAATTTTGTACTTACCACGGGCGATAATAAAGAATGCCTCAGATCGCATATTTATCGCCCTTGCCTTCGGCTCGGGCGTAAAATACCTGCGATCTGAGACATTCTTTGTTTTATCGCCCTTGGTAAGTAATGTACTATTTTTTGCAAAAAATCGTCATTATACTCGATTCCGACTAATTCAAGGATAAGGATTTCAAATTTTATATTTATTTTGAATTTTAAGCTAAAAAAATATTTTTTTTGCAAAAAATCGTCATTATACTCGATTCCGACTAATTCAAGGATAAATATTTCAAATTTTATATTTATTTTGAATTTTAAGCTAAAAAAATATTTTTTTTGCAAAAAATCGTCATTATACTCGATTCCGACTAATTCAAGGATAAGGATTTCAAATTTTATAACTATTTTGAATTTTTTAAGCAAAAAAAAATTTTTTTTTGCAAAAAATCGTCATCGTACTCGATTTTGACTAATTTAGGGATAAGGATTTCAAATTTAACATTTATTTTGAATTTTAAGTTGGAATTTTTTTTTTGCAATAAATCGTGATTATACTCGATTTCGACTAATAAAGATTTCAAATTATATTTTGCTTTATATATTTACTTTAGCATTTGTTTTTGAATTTTGCTTAATTTTTTTTGCGTTTTTTGTTCAAATTTAGTTTTTATTTTCTATTTTAATGAAATGAAAAATTGGAAGTAACCCAATTTTTTTTATTGTTTTACTTTTGTTTTTTCCTTTTTCTATTTCCTCGCTTTAGTGAGGTGAAAAGATTTGTGTTACACACGGCTGCAAAGTTATTTTACCTCGTGTGTTGCAACACTCGCTATGCTCAGGATTCTAATTTTGAACCACTCGCTTCGCTCAGGATTCTATTTTCGAACCACTCGCTTCGCTCGTGGTTCAACCATAGAATCCATTCGCTAGCTCGTGGTTCAACCCTAGAATCCATTCGCTAGCTCGTGTTCCAATTCCACACTCGCGGTTAAAATACAACTTTGCACCCTTGTATAACAAATAACTATTTTTTAGGGTACCTCCCCTACATGTAAAGTGGTGGTGCAAATTTTTTTCTGCCAAACCCCATCGTGTGCGGTATCGTTGGATAGCTCTTTCTAAAAGCATTTTTTGATTAAAGAATTGGTTAGCGTGATATTAAGCTTTGAAGTGATAATTTTTGTTATGGTCAAGTGTGTCCCCCCCCCCCTGCCAATTAAACGGTGGCTACTAGGCATGTGAAAAAAATCATGGTAGTAGTATATACGATGAATTTAAAAGGAAAACTATCACAGCTAAGTAGACATTACTAGTTAACGAGTAATAGCCTAACTTCAGAAATGTACTTTGCAAAAGCAAACTTTCGTACAATTTCCATTGACACCTTAGATAATGTTGTTAGTTCTGTCAAAAACATAGTAAATATAAGTTTGCGAACTTGGGGACGACTACGGAACCCTACCTTGCGCGTGGCCCGACACGCACTTGGCCGCTGTTATAGATAATGGTACGGAACCCTTCGCGCGCGAGTCCGACTTGCACTTGGCCGGTTTTTTTTTATAATTACGATTGCAATTAAGCTAATGACTTGCCTGATGGTAAGTAAATACCGAAGTTCATGGAAATTTTCGACTCCTCTAAAAAAATATATCTGGGCTAATAAATATAGCTTTGCTCGACGTTTTCCCGGGCATGAGACCTAGCTAGATCGATTGCTACTCCCCGAAAACCCCCACATACCAAATTTCATCAAAATCGTTAGAGCCGTTTCCGAGATCCCCAAAATATTTTTTTTTTTCATTAATAATGGGATTGCTCTTGGCCATAAATAAATAAGTAAATAAATAAATTTATGTCACACCTGGCCATGAAGCGGCAATTACTGCACGCTTCGCGCGCGGGGAAATCCCACTTCCTGGCCAGGGGGTGACATAAAATTTTGTACTTAACACGGGCGGTAATAAAGAAAGCCTCAGATCGCATATTTATCGCCCTTGCCTTCGGCTCGGGCGTCAAATACCTGCGATCTGAGACATTCTTTGTTTTACCGCCCTTGTTAAGTAATGTACTAAAATATACAAGAGTTGCTCGTTTTAAGATATAATAGTACATTACTTAACAAGGGCGGTAAAACAAAGAATGTCTCAGATCGCAGGTATTTGACGCCCGAGCCGAAGGCAAGGGCGATAAATATGCGATCTGAGGCTTTCTTTAGTACCGCCCGTGTTAAGTACAAAATTTTATGTCACCCCCTGGCCAGGAAGTGGGATTTCCCGCGCGCGGAGCGTGCGGTAATTGCCGCTTTATGGCCAGGTGTAACATAAAATTTATAACATTCTCATGAGTGATAGAAACAAACAGGTTAATGTTACGAACACTTTATTATTCCCACCATAATAATCTTTGAGGCTACAATTTCACACAATACAGATGATATTATATTAGATATTGCACATATTACATGCGAATAATACAGGTACACTCCTCGATAGCAAATCTGATAATAATCTTAGTCAGTTACGGCAAAGTTACTTACAAAGCTGATCTGCATTATTAATTATGATTGTTAATATTTACAATCATAATTAATAACGATACCTAATAAATACAAGTACGATACTTAGGTTGACACTTTATCCACTTCTTGTCACCTTCACGGCTGCTTGGCAAGAGAGAGCTCCGTGGAAGGTGACCGGCTATTTATGAACTCGACTTTGTGACGTCACCGAAAAGACTGGATTGGTTCAGTCAGTGTTGCCAGCGCCACCAAGTGATGGTGTTGCCACCCAAAATTACCCGGGCGACAACATCAGTTAGTACAAAGAAGTTAATCTAATCAACATGTGCCAATAAGTAAATTAACAAAGTTTATTTACTGCCGAATAATTTAGCGGATTTAGCTAATAAAAGAGAATAAATACATTTCTTGGGAAAGTAAGCGTATTTATTACGCTGTTTTATTTAACCTTTTGTTGCGTGGAATCGTTATTCCTTTTGTTTTTGACTAATTCGAGAAAAAAGATGAACAAAAGATCAGGAATTAGGAAAATACAAGCTAAAATGAGCGGGCTTTATTGGAAGAGAGTTTTATAAACTTCAAAATAAAAAAGAAGGAATATTTATATTTCTTTCAGCGATAGCTCGAACACAAAATTAGTATGGAGAGAGCTTGACCTACCCCTTGCATAGTCACTCGGAAAATTGTTTTGAAAAGGATAGGTAATCTTTTTCAAAACAATTTTCCGAGGGACTTTCAAAGCAATTGTATCTAAATAAATTCAATTAATGCAAGGGGTAGGTCAAGCTCTATCCATACTAATTTTGTACTAGTTTTTTTTCGTTTGCACTACAGTTGATTTTTGGTCAGTATCCTTATTTCTGTTAGCCATGTCATTTAGTTTAAGTTATCACTATCCCTCGCCTTAATGAATGTTTTTCTCAAGAAAACTAAGGTACCTCGATGTAGGTAAAGTTTACAATGTCTACTAATAGCTATATTAACTTCACAACTTATTTTTTTTACCATAAACCGATTCTCATATTGTCGCTAAAAAGAGAAGAAACTACAAGAATTTAAGACAGTAAGTACTTGTTTATATTCTCAAACGCAAGTGACGAGACAGACAGTGATAATGTCTATTGTATTCAAGTCTTAAATCACAGTCTTCATCCTAAATTCATATATTCTGGCAACATTTCACTGCAGAAATTTAATAATTCAACTGTAACCGACGACTTGACAAACAAATAAGAACAAGTCATAACCGTCTTCGCGGATTTCATTCATTCGAATTTTAAATTGGTTCGTTACTGTGTCGAACGCTCTAGAATAATCTCGAACTTTCGATAGGATTTCTGGATGTGATCCAGCCAGGCTAGAGACAGGTATAGAAGAATTACTTCAACTTATACGTAAGACGCAAAGCAAAGACGCTACAAAAGTTACTCTCTGTCTCTTACATTAGGCTCAAAATTGGGAAATTTTCATGCCTGATAAGACTTTTCCAGGGTTATTCCAGCGCACGCAAAACAAACTTATCTAAACCAATAAAAACAGCGCTGTCATCTACTGTTAGGCTTGAGCTTGTATGCAGCGAAGTTAGTTTCAAGTTTGACCGTTCGCAAATTTAAGTTTGTAGTAATTTGTTCGAAATTTAAAATTTATTTGTCTCGACAGCGGGGCGCCGGGCTGCATCACAAAATGTGATTTCTTCTTAATCTGAGAGCATTTTGTTTATTGAAATTTTAATCCGATTTTAGTTTTCGTGGGGAATCTATATAACAATATTACAATGTAAACCATAATATAGGTATCTGGATAACTTTCTTCTTCCAACTATGAAACCACCGACCTAGGAGAAAGTTTGAAACTTAGGGAAAGTAATGGAATTTTTATACCGAAAACCATTCCCTAAAGAACAAGAATAGTGGTATGAAAGTTTGTATGGTAGTGCGATTAAAGAGTTTATTTTTACGCGAATGAAAGTCTAGGACTCCTTATCCGCTTGCCTTTTCCAAAATCACTTTTACATGTCAAAGTGTAATTTGCAATTAAAAACGAAATACTACCTACAATAATAATAACTTGGAAGGCAACAAAGTTATAAATAATAATAGTAGTTTATGCAACTGGTACATAATGAGGGGCATTAAAACACGAGTGTGTTTTATGAAACGAGCCCAAGGCGAGTTTTATAATAAGGTCACACGAGTGTTTTAATGCCTAATTATGTACAGTTGCATACATTACTTTATCTACACACATATTATAATTACTCTAAGATGGGTTCAGAAACCGTAGTAAATGAAATGAAATGAAATGAAATGAAATAATTTTATTCCAGACAAAGTCCATAGATTACAAAATTGAAATAAATAAATACAATAATTGTGTTAATACAACCTTTTTTGCACGGTTGCGGAAATATCGAAATCAGAACTGGCAACAGATACCTGAATGTTATTTTAAAAAGTAAAGAGTCCTTATTCTGATGTGATCATGTCGTTCTAGCTCAAATTTCGTGCGATATATACTAAAAAAACATCGAGCTGACATTTCGCATCGACTGAATTTGAATTTTCAGTGATACTAGAATAGGGACATGTCAACTTTGACATTTAAATTTTGACAGTTTTGTTTGACGTAATATTTTAACATCATATATGAGATTAAAATGAAATATTTTATTACTGCTGTAGCCTTAGCCACAGATAAGAAAATTGCCATAAATTCATTGAATGTTGAAATGAGAGTCATTTTCTACGGTTTCCGAACGCATATTAGAGGATTTATGATATGTGTGTAGATAAAAGTAAATTTATCTTTAAATTAAATAATAAATGAAATCAAAACTACAAGATAATAATAAAAAATCAAAAGAAAAGGTAGAGAGATGTAGACTCCCTGTCAGAAGGCATAAGAAATTTATATAAAATGCTAGAGGCGTGTAAATGTAAGTAGCCATAAATTCCCATTCAACTTAGGGTCAGCGTAGCATATTTTATTTTTTTCATTCCATGCCCTGTCTTTTGTGTATCTTGTAGTCGCTCATTTTATTTTTCTTCATGTCATTTATCACAAACATAGTCCATCCAAATATTTCTTGGGTTACCTAGGCTCCACAAAATAGAAGTCACTAAACAAATAAAAACAAAACACGGCGTATTTCAATATGTCGTTACAACTCAAAACAACTATCAAACTCATTCACGATACGGAAACTTTTCCATTCAATCCTAACCCAACTAAAATATTACCATATTACTAAGGAGCGTTTACTTACGAAGGGGACAAGTTCCGAACTCGTAACAATTTCGGAACTTGGGAACTATGCGGGAGGCTCGGGGCGACTGGACAGCGGCCAGATTCGAATTTCGAATTGCGACATTCCAAATATAAACAGGGGCCGTTGGAGGGAGTGGAAAAACAATTGACAAGCGACAATCAGTACCTCAAGTATAAGTATTTTCGAAACAAAACACATACGAACGCGTTGGCGTTAAGTCTCAATTTTTACGGCAACGCGAGCGGCGCTTCTGGTGGCCTTTGGTGGTAACAAGTTTTTAAGAGACTTAACGCAAACGCGTTCGTTCGCCTTTTGTTTCGGAAGAAATACTGTCACCGGCATTAATATCTGTATTAATGTGGACTGATGATCTGACAAAAGGTCGCGGGAGTCCGCTGGATGCCGATGGCGCAGGGCATTTTGTGAAAGACCTATGTCCAGCAGTGGATGTCTTTCGGCTGATATGATGATGATAAAATTACTCTAATATATACTCTTCTCCTTCTTCAATATATAATTTTATTCTATTTATTTTATTTTATGCTAATGATGGTGATACTATTAGTACAGCCAGCTAAGATAGTGGTGTTGGTGTACCATCGCCAACACAGTTAATGGACCATTCATAAACTCTATGCGCTTTGTAATAAGGGCCACCAATGGTCAGTTAACTGTGTTGGCGTTTGTACCACTTCTCGATTCTATTGAATTCATTTTAAGGTTCTAAATTGGAGGGTCACTTCGTTGCTGACAATCTAGGTACCTATATTTTTATTAAAATATTTCACCTCCGCTGCTTTCCACACATTCCAACATATCCCACTCCGTTTCAAGAAAAGTGACTTATTTCATTGAAAAATCTGAAGCGTTTACGTCTTCTTATTACTGAATGAGGCCTAGAAGAGTTACCACACATGCCTTGCCGCACTGCTAAGCCAAAGGACCTTTTTCCAGAATAAATATGAGTCAGTTGTGTCTTTTTGATACCAGGGCAGTGAAACTCGGGAGACTTGCGAATATTAAATTGTTTCCAACAAATCTAAGTCTCCTCTAGGGGCTGAGTTTAGTTCGGATTCAATTTATTTGAAACATGCTAACATCATATATTTCTAGCGTTTTGCCGATTTTGACAATTGACGTACAATTGACAATATTTCATAATTTCCAAAAGGCTTAATTCGAAAACCATTTCGGTAAAAACGTGTGAAGTACACAAAAAACATTTTTTTAGATTTTTTTCTCCCTTAATTTTGGAAAAAATCGCAAATTACTGTAAACCGAAAGTTGACGTCATCTTCCTCGCTGTATTCAGGGAGACCTTAGTACAGAGTACAGACACAATTTAAATCGCTGCTCTGGAGTGGCTTTAGATTCTTGTTGGGAAGATGACGTCATATTTTACTTACGCCCTTTTGGAATGACCTACTTTTCAACGTGTTTTTTTGTATGAAATATTGAGTTAAATTGAAAAAGAAAAAATACGGGTGGCTTAAATTTTTACCTATTTTCTAACTAGTTCATAAAATAAAGTAGTTAAAAATATGAAATGTTGTCAATTGTATCCTTAGGAAAAATCGACAGTAGGTACTGTATTTACTAATTTTATTGGTAAAAATATAATTTTACGTCTTTGACTTTGATCTTTAGGCGCCTGTAGAGGCAAGGACTTCTCCATACAAACTCTGTGCAAGTTTTATTCGTCGGTTTTGGCACTCCCGTATATACTTTTTTTTACTTGTTAATATTGGATATCGAATAATGTCAAGAAAAAAAAATCAAAAATTTCAAAAAAAAAAAAAAAATGAAAATTAAAATTAAAAAAATCTTGAGGTTCTGGCTAACATAAAAATAAGCAAACTGACCAAAAATCATAATACACAGAAAAGAAAAACTTGCACACAGTTTGTATGGAGAGTGCTTGCCTCTACGCGCCTTAAGATCAAAGTCAAAGGCGTAAAATTGTATTTTTACCAATAAACGATTTAATTAATAAAGATAAAATGAATAAATACAGTACTTACTGTTGATTTTTCCTAAGGAAACAATTGTATGTCAATTTTAAAAGTCATTTCAAATATGCCAAAAATCTCGTGTAAGTATCGCATGAAAGAAACACGAACTATTCCGAAATTCTTGAATCGAAAACAAAAATCTTACAAATCATATATCAACAAACACCATTAATAAAGCGAATCAAAGCACACTCACTTCAAAACCAACCAACGGCGAAAATATGAGATCAGAAAAACCTAACCCTCCTTTGACATTGAATTTTGTCAAGACCGCATTGTTCGGGTATAATGGACCCAATCTGTTGGCACTGCCCGCGCGGCAGCCGAGGGTTGAATACAGATGCGACCACAGATATATAAGTAGGTCGTTCACGCAAGTGCACCTAGCAATGCTTCTGTTTTATTTTCTTTCCTTGCCAATATTCGTTAATAGGGTTCCTTACCCGAAGGTTCAACGGAACCCTATTGGTGTCGCCCAGGCGCCCGTCCGTCCGTCGTCTGTCACAAAATTTATTTCGAAGAATTTTTTGACTTCCCATTGACCTATGAACTTGAAATTTGATGACAATGTACAATGTTGTTTGATGTGATGTTGTGTCTGTTTGGTGTAATGTGTATGTTGTTATTACGTATATTTTAACAATAATTACGAATATATTGATAAATCATATTTTTGAGGTTGGTTCGGAACTCTAAATGTGCGAAGTCCGACTCGCACTTGGCCGGTTTTTATTAGGTTAGCAGTTTTACATGACTTTGAATTTGATTGGGATACCCAGATGCCGGTAAACACTTCGTGATGGGAGCTCGCATTTTTACTAGACATGACGAAAATAGTTTAAAGTTACGCAAACCATGCTCTTGGCTGACTTGGATTAGGCAGGTTTATGTGGCAAGCAAACAAAAGAGCGCATGTGATAGCGTTACAGTCGATTGCCATTAAAAATGGGCTATTTGGGTGACTGGGTTGGGGGTTTGGTGACTTCGGTTGACAACAATACAATGCAAATACTTTTTATTGCACATCTTAAAAATAACACAGTAAAATTCAGAGTAACAACGATCTGCACACTTGTTAATATATGGTTCACCATAGTTTTGAAATCGAGCCTAAATTAAATCTATACAATTGTTTGATGAATAAGTTGTTTTAGTTTAGTACGTATTACAAATTAGTCAATTTGTATGCATTTTTTCATTTATCTCTCATTGTGCCAGTTGCACCAACGGAACGTACGAACACAGACCGGTCATCGTCAAATACGGCGCCAGCAGCGGTCATCCCATAGAAACGTATCAAACTTTCCATATAATCAGCTTTGACGAACACCGTTTACGATTACAGACGGTTTGGTGCAACCCAGCCTTAGAGTCTCGTGTGTTATACATATTGCAATCCGCCATGGTTGTGTGTTGAGCTATACATGCACATTTTCTATGTGTCCGTCAGCGTTGGAGCTACGAGTTCACAATGTCTATGTGTTCGTATGTGTCACAACCACAACTGTAAAAGTACTATATCAACCTTACCAAATAAATTGTTATTACGAAAATACCAGTCACGTCACATCTTAAACATAGAACTGAACACGCGATATATATACTAATTGTTGTACATGCAACGTCTACTCGAATATGTCTGTGGATGCGAAGTATGTTGCCGTTGTGGGGTTAGGTACGACAAATGTTACCTTAATACCTAACTGAAAGCCCTGATATAGTTTTCGTAGGTCGAAGAGGGTGAAATAACAACTTTAACTGCGCAGTGACCCAAAGAGGATACTCGAAATAAAAGTGTTTTTTTAATTCACAGATCCATCCCTTCAAAAATACGATAAATAATGCGAAAGAAGCTTCTTACTTGTACTTATAGGCATTGACTTTTATATTAGCTACTAGCGACCCGCCCCGGCTTCGCACAGGTAGGTCCAGATTTTAATCCATTTGTCCACTATAGGTATAT
Organism: Cenopis cana; assembly: GCA_951800055.1. Classification (NCBI taxonomy): domain Eukaryota; kingdom Metazoa; phylum Arthropoda; class Insecta; order Lepidoptera; family Tortricidae; genus Cenopis; species Cenopis cana. The sequence continues at coordinate 15,328,812 of OX637489.1, forward strand.
TACTAAACCGATATTTCTAGTCGCTCACTTAGAATATATTACTTATTCTTTTTCCAAACTTTTTTACATCCTTAGTTCGGTCGCACATTGGACACGTTTTCGTACGAAATTACTCGTCCGAACACGCACGAAGCCGCGCGAACGATCCCGACCTTGAAAGTACTATGGGAGCGCGCTCACTAGATAAGAATTGGTCCTATTCGCATCCAGTGAGCGCGCTCCCGTAGTACTTTCAAGGCGCGGCTTCGTGCGTGTTCGGACGAGTAAAAAATTTCGTACGAAAACGTGTCCAATGTGCGACCGGCCTTAAGTGATGAATTTTCACACAGGTTGACCACAATCATTTTCATCTCATCAACATCCTTCCGAGACCTTGTTGGGGTAAGACCGGTTTCCTTCCTTTCCAAGCTTTTATTTAACTCGTATGTAATGAACACCCAACATTGTTTAAGTAAAAGTTTATTGTAAAAACCCAGTGAGACAAGCTGAGGTTTAAACTCACAACCACTTAAGGCTGATCCACGCTAGACCGTCCAGGCCGGCCCATTTTCTAATACAAGAAATCGACGGCCGTCGCGTGTCCGTCGATTGTGTCCGTGTCCGTCGCACACAAAACGGGCCGGCCCGGACACGGAACGGTATAGCGTGAATCATCATTTAATTTAAAACCACGTGTCTCACCACTCAGCTACAGTTGTTTAGTTCTATTATAGACTAACCTCTATAAGGTATTTGAATCATCTCAGCTCAGTATATATAACTCAGTATAAATGCCATACGATGAATAATATTAGTATAGGTAACGTAATCCATTCATTTGAATTAAAATGTATACCGCTTCTGAAAAAAAATGCCCCGGGAGCTTTCAGGCCTCGGTGTGTCAGGAAATTGATGTAAATGGGTCATTCTTTTAGCATTCAATTATGGATTTTTTACGTTCATCGCCTCCGCTAAATTTGAGTATTAAAACCATGCGATGATCGAAAAATGAATGCAAAAAAGTAACCTATAGTTTTTCTACCCGTAGAAAACCCATAACGGTGACCCGTTAAACCGCCCGCGTGGTCGTGTCGGAGGTTTCCCTGGTTTTTCCCAAGCCACTCTCCAATCTCCAACCACTCACTTCTAGCGTTTTATTGGGCCCAACCAGTCAGTTTACAAAAAAAGGAAAAAAAAACGGTGACCCTGTGAGCCATTACGGATTTTTTCTTCTGTATCTTCAATATTACCTTGCTAAACCAAAGGTGTATAGCAGGACAGCTTTGGAAAAATTGCCCTCACAGCTTTAGTTTGAAACTATAGCCAAACGATGCATACCTTCAAAGAAGTATGCAAAGTATTTGAACGAAATTTCATTGCCAGCTCCTCCAAATTCTATTAGTTCCATGATGTATTGCCGACCTGACATTTTTGTCGCGAACCGTACATGCACACCCCATCTTAGTCAGCTGATACTTGTGCCTCGATGTCTGTATTTCTATTTCATAATATATCATTTCTGGCGTTCGGTAAGTAATAGAAAACCAGTCATTGAAAAAAGTATGTTACAATATTTTTAGTTTTAATTTGTCTTTAGGGCGTTTAAAAAAGATTTGCCTTTAAACTTCTCTCACTTTTTTTTTTGTCGTAATCGCGCGAGAGTTTCTGACATATTAACCTCCTAGGACCCCCGGTACCAAATTTTGTACATAATAAAGTTCACCGTTCAGTCCTCAACATCCAAGCAACTGTGTAATAATAAATGCCGGTAGTACATATTTTTGTACATAATATTTAGCTATGGCGCTTTTGAATTTGAATCTTTGCCGGTTTATTTTGACAGATCATAGAGTAAGAGTGTTCTTTCTTAGACCATTTAAGTATTGCCAACTGTCAAATAAGTCACATCTGTCAAAACCACGTGTGTGTCAGTTCAACCATGACGTCTGCTCGCCGTAAAGGTAAGTTTAATCTTGACAAATCTTGTAAATCTTTGTTGTTTTCATTTTAGTTTTGTGACCAGTATGTGCACTAAAGACGGAAGCATAAAATAAATTATAAATTTTAAAGGTTTAAACTTATTAGCCTGATTTCTGAGTGTCATCATGTATATGTACAAAATTTTGCACTTCGGGTCTCTATTACTGTGTCTTGCTTTTTTATGCGGGCTTAATGTTTTCTGACTCTTGCAGTTCTTAAAGAACAAAATATACTGGATTGTCGACCAATCAGTAGACAGGATTCAGATGAAAGTTCAAGTGATTCTTCATCGGGATCACCATCAGAAGATGTCTCAATTCAGGTCAATTTAGTTAGAGTTTGGGGTCCTCGGGCAGAGCCGAGGATGGAGTTGCCGAGGCCGAAGCAGTCGCGGACGCGTCGGTCGTGAAAGAAATAGCCGCGGCCGTGGAAGAATTGTTCCCGAAAACCATCAGGCTGTCCGTTCACTAAGCAACAATCGTGAATGGAGACTTAAAAAAAAATCTTCTCTAATTTTGTAGAAGTTTGTTTATTTTCTTTTGAGGTTTATGCTAAAATTCTATATAGACATTGTTAAACTGTATTTTTGATAAAGTATTATAATTATAACTTGTATATACCCAATTATATGGCATTTATTTTCTCAAACTATGCGAACGATTTTTGTGCAACTAAGGCCCGGTGTACATATTTTTGTACAAAGTTCAGGATAGTTGAGACCTCATGTACATTTTTTTGTACAAAAGATAGGACAACAAAATCTATGTTATCTTGTTCCTTATACATCGTACATACATGTAAAAATAGTATAACATATAAATATTTTAAAATTTTATAGTTATCAAAAAAGTGTGTTCAGGACTGACAGCAAATAATAATTATGTACATAAATTTGTACAAAGGGCGTCTAGCACTTTGACATTTAAAAAAAGCTGGGTCTTAGGAGGAGGATATTGAAGTGGGTCACTCAAACAGTTCTTTAAGACGCCTGTATACGCAAGGCCTTCTCCATACAAACTCTGTGCAAGTTTTATTCGTCAGTTTTGGCACTTCCGCATAATTTTTTTTCTTGTTAATATTCTAGATATACGATCAAGCAAAAAAATCAAAAAATTAAAAAAAAATTGAAAAAATTAAAAATACATTCTTTTTCTTGAGGTTCTAGCTAACTAAAAAATAAGCGTACTGACCAAAAATCCTAAGTGTAATGCAAACACAAGCCAAGAAAAACTTGCACAAAGTTTGTATGGGGAATGCTTGCGTATACAGGGGCCTTAAGGTCGGAAGTCGATGTGTTTCAAACCAATACGTGGTTTTTGATCCGCTCGCGTGAAAATCAAGTAAACAGTTTTGACATAATATAATTATGACGAGCAATATTCGACGTTAAAGACGTGAGTGACCCTTTAGTTATATAATTTTCATCACACTTGCTCGTAAAGGGACTTATTGTACGCAAGCGTATAGAGCAGTTATAGCCGATTTACCTCCCGCGGGGCGGGAGTTATGGATTTTTATGTTTTTTTTAAATTGCATGTGCTCCCCTGGTAGACGGCAATATATTAACTACCCAATCCTATCCAGTTCATTCTCATACATGAAACCATCACGAAAACTCCGACATACATACAGAATGTCCCAAGTTTTATACGTTTTTAGCACTGGATAATAGTATTTTATACAATCGTTATATAATGAATGCTTTTTTAGTCGAGAACCGCGTTTAGACCACGAGGCTTGCCGAGTGGTCTAAGTAAGGTTCGAGACTCAAAAAGCTAATTATATAACTATTGTATACAATACTTTTTCTACGAGTCCACGAAATTAACAAAATAACAGAAAGTTGCCGCTGAAACGATCTCATTTGTGCATGTAGATTATACGGTGATTAATAGCACGTGGTCTGCACATATCACAATACGTATCACGTGGGTATTGATGAATATTGAAAACAAGTCTATATAATTATTAAATTTACGATAATATCACAAGTATTGTAAATTTGTAATAACAATTCCCACGGGGCCGGTGCCCTGTTAATATTGAAAAAAAAAATTATCAGTCCATGCCCGCCTTTGGCATCATGTCAAATTTCGACCAATCACGACGCAAGAGAATTTAAGTTTTTTTTCTCTTGATTATGGCCAGTATCCAGACGACCGTTTAAGTAGGTAGACAATTTGACAAGTGCATTGACGGTTTTACGTTCAGAAGCGCGGGAAGCACTATCAATGTTGAAATATTCATAAAATGAGTATCCTTAAACTTAATTTTTTTCATCAAATTACGGCGTTCTATTTTTGAATGATATTTCGATTCTCCGCGCAGTTGTACAATGAAATATTATATTACTCCATAGAGCATAGACTTTTAGTTCAGCTTAAAATGTATAATATTGTGCAATGGTCTATGATGTTCTAATTGTAATATTGTAGTCGACGAGTATAAAAAATTCTATGCGATTGAACATTCTACGAAACCCCCACAGCTGTAGGCCACAATGCCACAACGTCATTACGCACCCTTGTGCATAAAGTCCTGACGCTTCGTATAGTCAGCACGATATTCAATAGACGCAGGATCAATCATGAGCTATTGAGACTGTATTTTTTGGTAGACGTTACCTAAACATTCGAGACATTTATAATGCATTTCAATATGATTTTGACTTGTTTAAATATTCTAGATAGGTTTACGCTTTATCACGAATCACCTGATGGTAAGCGATATTTAATTGTATTCTAGGTTGTGTGTGGTGTGGTGTGGGTTACCAATTAATAATCGATTTACTCTTTCCTTAAAGACCATAATGATGTAGTTTACGGGGAACAAGGACTCCGGCAAAGAATTCCACAGTTTGGCTGTTCTCACAATAAAAGTGGAAGCAAAGCGCTTCGTGCGAGTATTCGGAACTGCCACCGTAATTCGCTTTGATCGATGTTGCTCGTTCTGACACTTTCGCTCCGAAAACACATTGAAAGTAAACCAATTTCAATTTTGGATGCGTGTCGTATGTATCAAATTGACCCTCTGACATATTCGACGCAATTTATTGTTATGACGTCAAATTCGCAACGACGCCGACGCTTTTTAAATTATGTTGTATTGTATATTATGAAAATATGACGGAGACTGGCTGGTGCATTACAAAGTACCAGTGCAGTACAAAGAGATTACAAGACAATACGTGTAAATTATTATTGGGAAAACTAGTTTACCTTTTTTAAGATTTGCATTCGAAACGTCGCGAATGTATCACAACATTCGTGGCCGCGAGCCGACTGGCGTGAGCGCATCAATCAACATCTTCTAGCCGCAAGGATTTTCCGAACTAACTTGGTCTTACTGATAAAATAAGTCCTTGTAACCATGCTGTAACCTATAGCTTGCATGTTTGGTATAACTGTAAATGAATGTTGGTTAATGAATAAACTACCATTTGAAACGTAATAAGGCACAGGGAAGTATTTTCAATTTCCGGAGCAGCTCAACTGGGGAAATGCTTCCACCTTACGGAATATCGGATCAACATCATAACCACTACTTATTTTGTAGGTACTAAATCATTTGTCATGCGCCTGGAGTCAGCGCGTGTTGTCGGATGGCCGAATGTCATGATTTTTAATAAAAATGGTGGGTAGTTGATTATTTCTAGACCGGCATCGTGCTCTCTCCTAGCTAGCCCCTCCACCGATCAGAGGGGCAGGTAATGGGCAGGTATTATAAGCACCCCTCGATGCCTGAGGAGGGCATTCTTTACTGGAACGTCGTTATAAATTATGCTCTAGTGATAAGATGATAAGATGTTATTGGTGTGGAATATTTATCTTATTCTTATTCTTCTTATTATCTTTAATGTTATGTGACATGTATATTGTTTTAACCTGTTTTGTGTACAATAAAGTGTTTACATACATACATACATTATTATAATTGTGAAACAATACACTGCGTGTTCATCATAATTGAAGTTATAATTTTATTATTAGGTGCAATATTATCGCATACCCCCATATTTAAACAAATTACATATATACTATGCTACCACTACCACCCATTTGACAAAATCATCACATAACCCTAACTAATAATAGACATATACTACTTTCAAACTTAAACAACGGAAGTTCACAAGTAGTAAACCGCTAAGAGCCGGCGATATTGACCCAAATTAACAGGATTACCTTTACCGGAGACAATCACCTATCTGATGAAGTCGGGGAGACATGGCGGGAACGTGTGCGGGCTCCTTAAGTGGGCAGGCCAGGAAACCAGCGGGAGACGGGTTCTTTTTTTTTCAAATGTTAAAAACGAGCAAAGGGGTAAGTGATTACCGTCACCTATAGTACATCTGCAACACCTTTACTTGACCGTTACCTCCAGGGCTCGGAAACCGGTTAATTTTTCAAACCATTATCATGTACTTTGACGACCGCTTTAGCTTAGTTGGTAGTGACCCTGCCTGCGAAGCTGGAGGTCCCGGGTTCGATTCCCGGCCGGGGCATTTATTTGTGTGATGAGCACGAATATTTGTTCTTGGGTCTTGGATGTCTTCTATGTATTTAAGTATTTATTTATCTATATAAGTATGTATATCGTCGCTTAGTACCCATAGTACAAGCTTTGCTTAGTTTGGGACTAGGTTGATTTGTGTAAGATGGTCCACAAATATTTATTTTATTTTATTTTATTTTATTTTTACTTGCAGCAAAATCTTTTTATTTCTGCTTAGATACATAAACCGGTTTATTTATTATTATTATTATTTATTTATTTATTAAGATATAAAACAATTACAGTTCATTACAAAATGAATGCGCCAAACTGTAGTGACCAGATTCATGCTTCAGTGTTGCTAGATGCATCGATCTATAAGCTCAAAAATAATAAAAATGCCGTTTTATTTTATAAAGCCACAGACGATAAATCTACTAATGCATCTACTGTAGTGCACTTGCATTTCAGAAAATGTTAAAAAATATTGGTAGGCCTTAAGTGTTAATTACTGTTTCAATCCAGGTTGTTAGCTAATCATTCTCTCCGTTCATTGGTTTGTCCCGTGGTAAAACGATATAATGCTTTTCTGGTCTTCTTATTTTATTTCACTTAAACCTAAAAACGGCCATAAAAGTTAGGTTGTGAAGTTTTGAAACGAGAACCCTTGCCTATAAGACTGCCTTAATCTGTTATATCGTGCAAGATAATTTGAAAAATTGAATGAATGAAGTCGGTGAAATCCCACCAAGATTTTACCTCTGAATTTAAAGGACAAAAAACAACTACTTGAAAAAAAAACTAGTACTTAACTATGCCAAATCTTGATATTAGATGCCAAAGCGAACCCACAGGCCGTTTTAAGGATGATTCACGCTAGACCGTTCCGTGTCCGGACCGTTCCGTGTCCGGGCCGCCCCGTTTTGTAGTACAAGAAATCGACGGACGCGCGACAGCCGTCGCTTTCTTGTACTAGAAAACGGGCCGGCCCGGACACGGAACGGTTAGCGTGAATCATCCTTTATGATACCTGAAACACGCTAGGAGGATGAAAACGAAAGAATATGGCTTTCGAAATCACGGTTTTCGTGGCCACGCTTTTCGTATAACGTGCCCTACTAATTACCGTGACATATCGGGGCTGGCCGGTAATGGAGTAAAAATACCACGTCACGGCCATTCTCAGGAGTGAGGGCGGGACATGTTACGGCGGTTATTTTCAACTTCCTGATGTGTTAGCCTTAAATATTAAATAAGTAGGACCTATGAAGTATTTAACGTAATTATAGTAAACGTCACTTTAGAGATAAAACACAATACAAAGACTCTTTATTGTAAAACGTTTCTTGTACCAAACCGTCTGTAATCGTAAGCAGTGTTCGGCCAGTTCATAAATCAACAAAAATATTAAAGTTTCAGGTTAGAGTGTGAAGAAAAATAATTTAGAATTACACTACGCAAAAATTACTGTAGATTAAAAAAAAGAAAGTAACAAAATAACTGAACAAAATATAGAAAAATGCTTTGATAACTCTGTAAAAAAATCTAAATATCATTGTAAAAATAAACTTTCATGCTGATTATTTCGTAACTGTCAACGGCAGTTATATTATTATTATTTTTACAAAAAGGGTAGCTTTTTTATTGTTCTAACAAAATAACCGGATAGATTTTTGATAAATGATCCAGTATTCCAAAAACCAATCAAAATGTAAATTTTATGGTGCCATTTGGACCAGCTTTCAGAGGTGATCAAATTTAATGTCTATATGGGACCAACTACCACAATAAGGCCTATTAGAACTATTAGACCACAATAAACGGCAAAAATTAAGGACAAACCACAGAACACCCCCAGTTCTGTGGGACAAACGTAGCTCGACGCTAGCGGCTGTCAAAAAGGCTCCTACAAATTGGCACGGGCAAATGACGTCAAACGCTCAGTATCGAACCAACCGTTGTATGGGAAAATAAGTATTTTGCTGTTTTAGTCGTGAAATAATGCGTTTAGGTACCAAGTTGCAGTACAATTTATTTTTTATTTTTACATAAGCAATCAATTCCTACATTTTATTTACATGTTGGGCGATAAAAAAACATGACTTTCCGAATTTTTGATGTTAAATGTCTATTTTTTGTTTGGCAAAAGTATATAATTTTCAATTCATTGTGATATTTTGATGGTTTACTACCCATTAAGGCACCATGTTACTATTTTTAGCATTTGTCAAACACCCAATTCAAATGTACTTTTTTAATGTTCATCGACGGACGTATCTAATGACAGACGGGCACGATACACCTCATTTGATAATTTCCTTTAACTTCTCTACGCCCAAAAATCACATTGTTAACTTTACCGCCCCCAATTAATTTAATAAGGCAAGATGTCTAACTTTACAAAATATCCCTGAAGCCTGTCAAAATTGTCCACTGAAGTGAGGCGACATGTTATTCATAAGCAAGGTAAACAAATTAAAGAAGGGCTGGCTCTCTGGAAAACCAAAAAAAAGAAGCAAATTACTTAATTTTTCATTCAGGTTATTTTCTGCTTGACTTTACACGTATCTTTATACACAAATTTTATTTCCGTTAGGTACCTATCCTGTAGCTCTAGTATATTTTTTTTCGAAACATTAACTAATTCAAACGCGTTTGCGTTTTGTCTCAAAATGTATGAAAGTGGTATGAAAACGTGAACAGCGCCTCTGGTGGTCACTAATGGAAACCAAAACAGCGAGTAGTAGTCCGTCCGTCCGTCCGTCCGTCCGATCCCCGTTTTTCTCAGTAACCGTTAGTACTAGAAAGCTGTAATTTGGCATGAGTATACATATGAATGACGCCGACAAAACGGTAGAATAAAATCTTAAAAAAAAAATTTTTTCAGTGTCCCTACATGTAAAGTGGTGGTGCAATTTTTTTTCTTCCAAACCCCATCGTGTGGTGTATCGTTGGATAGCTCTTTCAAAAATATTATAAGGTTTCTAAAAGCATTTTTTGATTAAAGAATAGGTTGGCGTGATATTAAGCTTTGAAGTGATATTTTTTGTTATGGTCAAGTGTCCCTCCCCCCCCCCCCCCCTGCCAGCTAAACGGTGGCTACTAGGCATGTGAAAAAAATCATGGTAATAGTATATACGATGAATTTAAAAGGAAAACTATTACAGCTAAGTAGACATTACTAGTTAACGAGTAATAGTCGAACTTCAGAAATGTACTTTGCAAAAGCAAACTTTCGTACAATTTCCATTGATACCTTAGATAATGTTGTTAATTCTGTCAAAAACATAGTAAATATAAGTTTGCGAACTTTTTAGTCCACATAATGTAACGGGTGGACGACTACGGAACCCTACCTTGCGCGTGGCCCGACACGCACTTGGCCGGTTTTTTTTTAATAATTTGAGTAAATTTTTTATTTTATTTTTTTATTAATAAAACTCTTTATTTTTTATTAATAAGGTTTTACTCATGTGTAACCCTTTCTGTTTCAGGATATTAACAGTATAAAAGAGAATGTTCGCCTTTATTGTGTTCATCCCTATTAAATTGTTTTCGTTGGCGTTCGACGCCTTCCCAATTTACGGTGAATTCTATCGTCATAATTGGAACTGGGACACGTGTATGTTTTTTGGTAATAATCTTTTAACAGGCCCGAAGGGCGCTTTAAGCGCTAGCACAGAATTATTATTCAATAGTATAGTCGCCATCATTGATCCCGCGTCCTATGTAGAACAAAATATCCTCAATGAAAAGTCCATCCGAACTAGGTCGGACCTCGCTGTGTATCTTGGTGGAATCTTCTCAGCTAGGCTAGGTTTAATGACCAGCGACAAAACTCCCAGTAGCTCGCGCATAGCAACATGGCTTTTTATAAAGTCGAGGGTCACAATACATCACAACACATTTCGTGGTCCGCAATTTTTGCAAACGAACAACCCCCTGGAGCCTGCTCTATACCCAATTTGACACCTATTATCAACCTCCATTATTATGAAAAGAATGTATGAAGGAGCCAATGTTTTAGGACGACCGCTTTAGCTTAGTAGGTAGTGACCCTGCCTACGAAGCTGGAGGTCCCAGGTTCGAATCCCGGCCGGGCCATTTACTTGTGTGATGAGCACAAATATTTGGTCTTGGGTCTTGGATGTCTTCTATTTATTTAAGTATATATTTATCTATATAAGTATATGTATATCGTCGCTTAGTACCCATAGTACAAGCTTTGCTTAGTTTGGGACTAGGTTGATTTGTGTAAGATTGTCCACAAATATTTAAAAATATTAAATATAATGTATTTGGTCAGTGTCGAGCACTGGGAGCTACTTCATAAGAACATGATATAGTTATTGTAGCTCATGAGCGCGGGTTGGCCATTGTTATCCCCTAGCCGCCCACCATACGTAACGAAATTAAACAAATGCAACTCTGCTCAAATTTTATGAAAGTTATAAATTCCATTAAGGCGATATATCGATTGTAAGAGACACCCTTTGTTTTTCGCTCACGACAAAACGGGATGCAACCCTCTCCGAGGATGGCTTTTTAGACAAATCTCGTTAAATATCTGACTGTGTGCAGGTTTATTTAAATTTCCTCTTGTCAGTACCTAGATGAGGTAAAATACCATCATATTAACTTAATCGTGTCTTTTAATAATGCGTTGTTTTAGTAGGCTGAGGAAAAAAAGGAAAATATAGACTCGACTTTGGATTTATTATCTATCGAGAAAATTTTAAGCAATCATGTTGCGCTATTGTCAGTACCACAATCATATAGTCAAGAATCATATATCTGAAAATCAGCCCCTACTGTTTGCTAGTCTGGGCAGGACAGCGTTTCAAAGTCTCCAAATTTCTCAGGGTAGCGTAGCGCCTTAAAGATTGATACCTAACTTTTAATAGGCCTCTGGGCGGCTAGAGGAGTTGTCACACATACGAACACGTATTTGTGACAACGTGCATGTTGAGTTCAACACAAAACCATGGCTCACCTACAATGAATTAATTTACTGCGGGCGATTTTCAGTAAAATAGGTAATACAAAAAAAAATTGACAGCGTAATCCGCTCAGCAAAATGCTTTGAATTTATGTGCAAAGTCTAGATTGTGTCAATTCCAGTTTAAATTAAACAGTTATTTAAATTTACTTGGTGAAATTGGGAGTAAAATAGAACTCACGGTTACAGTGCGGTAAGAAAATAACTACTTTTCTCCCAAGGTATACCTCTGAGTTGATTTTCTTCGTTATTTTCATAATAGACTGAGAGAATAATTACTGGATTGAATAGGAAAGAATTTGACTGTTTTATTTTAGAGGCATTTTGCTTTTAATACAGCCTGGGGTGACATCTGTCAATTAACTGTCACACCAGTACAGTGGATAACCTTTCACAAGGATTCTGCTCGTCGCTGCGTTGGTGAACACACGTGCTCGGCGCGGCGACGAGCAGAATCCACTACCGAACAAAACCAGTTGCCTACTCTCATGGCGTCGTTACCGTACAATGGCTTTGAACAAGTATTGATTGGCGAAATCACGATAAATTTGATGGAAAGCCTTTTTTAAAGAATGAAGCTTTAACGGAGTAGCCCCAAATTATAGATTTTAAAACACTAGGCTCAAAATTTTACCCTTGAATAAATCTGAAAAAATAAAAACCGGTCAAGTGCGTGTCGGAGTCCGCACATTAAGGTTCCGAACCCTAGAAGAATCCAAGGATCCTGAATCGTTTATCGTTAGCTATTTCATTAACACGTAAACAGTATGTTACAGTATGTACCTATACATATGTTTTTATTTAGATAATCTTATATCGCTAAAATAATAATTTTAATTACTTACGCAGTTAATCTTTCCAAGCCATGGATCTAATTCTCCTAGATTTTACTCAAACAGATTAAAACTATATCGAAACAACTCACTGTAATTTCAATTTTCGTAAATTGTAGCTGAGAGACAACTTAATTACTTTAATGCGTTTAAAAACGTTTCTAATGATTCGTCCTTGAAAGTTTTTAAAAACACAGACATTGTAAAATGTAATTAAGGACGTTAGGATTAGAAGCTATTTTCGGCTGTTCGAAGTTCAGGCGCATATCTGAACAGCTGTTGAAATTCAAATGTGATCAACTGCATCTGTAATTGCGCGGAAAATGCTGTTTTCGGGAGAACCGGAGAGGGTGGGGATTTAGAATTGGACTGATAAGGATTTAAACTTGCACGATTCATTAAAATAGATATCCTACGGTAGATCACTTGGATTAAAAATAATAGTTTATGCAACTGCTTCATAATGTGAGGTATTGTGCATAATTATATACAGTTGCATACACTACTTTATCTACATCAATATATATATTAAATCCTCTTTCATGTGTTTCACGTAGTTTGGTTGAGCGCAATGTTTGACGAGAGAGCTCGGCCCGCAGCACCCGGCGGCGGCGTACGCAGCTGTGCGGTAATCGGCGGAGATGACGGTAACTGTACAAATTTTAATTATGTAATGGTTATCTCCACCCCGGGCCGGCGCGAGTGAACCGACACTTTTTGAGTTTGAGCACATTAAAGAGGATTTACTTTATGTAACTTTATAATGGTAATAGTAAACTTTATAGTAGGCTAGGGTAGATAAAATAATTCTATAACTTCATAATTTTCAGCAAAAATAAAATGAAATCGCTTAAGCGCAAATTACTCAGGTACATCTAATCTACACTACACCACACGAAGGCACAGCTTATGTCGAAGGTGTGATGAAAAGAATCGTCCCATTTTTCAGGTGTTTTAGAAAGTTATGCCAAAAAGGTGATATCTAAGTGAGAACTTAATATTAAGATACGCCCTTTTGATTATGCTATGTCAGCATAATCTCGAAAGTGTCGTTCTCGGTAAGTGAATTTATGAAGTTAATTAAAATAACGCTTCTGCAGCTGAGTTGATAGTTTTTTGTGATCGTGTTCAGTAAAAACTTGAAAAATGTGTTTTCGTGTATAAAATACGCATTCATTTCGGAAATCTGAGATTTTAAAAATATGGTCGCATTTAGTTGAAGTCTATAAGGATTTAATCTAGGAGATTATTTCGTGTGTAGATATTCAAAACCTTTTCTCAAAAATGGCCCGCAAACTGGACTTTAGTCGCTATATATTGGAAGGTAAAGTGTATAGTTTAAGGTCAGATCCAAATTAAAAAGTAAAAAACATTGCAGGCCGCCTTCAATGTCACATATAAATTCCTTTATTTATCGAGTTATAAACTTTTTAAAAAGTAGAAACTGTCATATAAAAGGAGGCACAGGTATTCAGCCAATTCAGCTCGTATTTTTCTGTTGGAAACGCGACGTTTTTTTATGTCTCGAATAATTTGCGTTTTTCGGTGGAAAAATACACTTGCGATTCTGTTAAAAAATATAAACGGCGGGAAAGCATGATGTTTTTGACGTTTTAAGGTTATGTTTATCAGATCTTAATTAATTTTTAGTCGTATTTCCCCCATTTTTTAGAAAAGCACTATATTAGCCTCGGCCAGAATGGCAATTGCAGGCTTCGTATTTTAATTAAACGGACTCGCAAGCTCGTCCGTTTTAATAAATACTCAGCCTGCAATTGCTCCCTTCCTGGCCACGACAATAATGTACTATTAAAAAACTGAGATCAAATGTGGTAGTGGTAGTATAGTGCGTGTCATCCACGAAGGCGCGCCCCTCCACAGCCCAATCCGTACAATTGCGCATATATGAGATATTTAGTATGAGATTCGCTGTGGAGGGGCGCGTCGTCGTAGATGACATGCACTATAACTAACTCCTTAGGCCGGTCGCACATTGGACACGTTTTCATACGAAATTACTCGTCCGAACACGCACGAAGCCGCGCGAACGATCCCGACCTTGAAAGTAGTATGGGAGCGCGCTCACTGGATGTGAATACGACCAATAGTACACTCCCATAGTACTTTCAAGGTCGGGATCGTTCGCGCGGCTTCGTGCGTGTTCGGACGAGTAATTTCATACGAAAACGTGTTCAATGTGCGTTCGGCCTTAAGCCTTTGTGGGTGTTCTCAGTCTCATATCGCACTGAAATAGACCGCAGCGTTATTTAATTTAGCCACACAAGTCGGCGGTTAGGGCGTGAGACCAGTAAATATGAGGCGAGAGAGAATTGGGTACTTGACACATGTTAAAACTTATAACATGGTGTCACTTTTTAGATAGTATACCATCAAAATATCACGATAAATTGTAAATAATATTTTTTTCCCATATCATAAAAAAACATATGTAGGTATGTAGCATCAAAAAATCGGATAAAAAATCCTACATCCATACTAATATTATAAATGCGAAAGTGTGTCTGTCTATTTGTCTGTTTGTCGGTCTGTTGCCTCTTCACACTTAAACCGCTGAACCGATTTAAACGAAATTCGGTATGGAGATAGTTTGAATCCCGGGGAAGGACATAGAATACTCTTCATCCCGGAAATCATCCCTTAAGGGAGAGGAAGTTTGTATGGAAGAGCGATAACTACAAAAGCGCCTGATATAAAAATAATTGCAATTACATTCTATCGCGAGTTCCACGCGGACGAAGTCGCCGGCAAAACTAGTATATTTATAATAAATGCGAAAGTTTAAATGTTTTTTATGTTTATTACTCAATCACGCCAAAACGGCTGAACAAATGAAACTTGGTGTACAACGAATTTAAAGTCTGGATTTTTATCGAATATTTTTGTCCCGAAAACTATCCCACGAGAAAATAAAATAAGGAATGGAAGTTTACACGAACGAAGTCGAAAAGCTAGTATAGCTATGAATCTTCTCCGTCAATGGACGCATAGCGAGCACTCGAAAAATTACACATCTCCCAAAATGAGAAATAGCCGAGAGTGGCGGAATGGGTGGCGGTAATTTGAGGGACCAGCGTTGTTTACGAAATTACTCCATATAGCGAAATTTATTTACTCTAGCTTCATTTACATTGCTAACATATCTTTTCGTAATGTGCGTTGAAATTAATCATCTTTCTTGTTGTTATGCTCCTAAAATTTTTTTTTATAAATGATACGTAAAATCTATTTTGGAGTAAGTACATCTAAACCATCATGCACGGGAGCCTGGGGGCCGATTTTTGAGTGTCGAACGCTCGACTTTTCACTCGAGATCTGTCAAAAAACTATGATATTTTGACACTCATAAATCAGCCCCTGCACTCTTCCTGCAAACAGTAAGAGAGATCTAAATAGAGATAATAAGTTTCTGCCAAAACTTTGGCAGAACTTTTATATTTGGTACTCAAGCTTTTATCGCAGACTGTACTTTTTCGGCTGTACGGCTCGAATACGAAAACATTAACAGTTTTCGTAAAATACCAGTAGCTCTAGTGTAAGTTTTTTCGAAACATTAACTAATTCGAACGCGTTTGCGTTTTGTCTCAAAATGTCTGAAAGTGGTATAAAAACGTAAACAGCTCCTCTGGTGGTCACTAGTGGAAACTAAAACAGCGAGTATAACATTTGTTGCTAACCGATGAACGCGCGTATTTCAAACTCGGTGAGAGCGTTTTCATACATTTTGAGACAAAACGCAAACGCGTTCGAATTAGTTAATGTTTCGAAAAAACTTATACTAGAGCTACAGTGCGCGGCAACACATCTGTCGTCGATAATTTTCCTATGTTAACTAATAGTAGTTTATGCAACTGGTACATAATGAGGGGCATTAAAACACGAGTGTGTTTTATGAAATGAGCCGGAGGCGAGTTTCATAATAAGGTCACACGAGTGTTTTAATGCCTAATTATGTACAGTTGCATACATTACTTTATCTACACACATATTATAAGTACTCTAAGATGGGTTCAGAAACCGTAGTAAATAAATACAATAATTGTGTTAATACAACCTTTTTTGCACGGTTGCGGAAATATCGAAATCAGAACTGGCAACCGATACCTGAATGTTATTTTAAAAAGTAAAGAGTCCCTATTCTGTTGTGATCATGTCGTTCTAGCTCAAATTTCGTGCGATATATACTAAAAAAAAACATCGAGCTGACATTTCGCATCGACTGAATTTGAATTTTCAGTGATACTAGAATAGGGACATGTCAACTTTGACATTTAAATTTTGACAGTTTTGTTTGACGTTTAATATTTTAACATCATATATGAGATTAAAATTAAAAATTATATTACTGCTGTAGCCTTAGCCACAGATAAGAAAATTGCCATAAATTCATTGAATGTTGAAATGAGAGTCATTTTCTACGGTTTCCGAACGCATATTAGAGGATTTATGATATGTGTGTAGATAAATATACGTTTGGTCATACGACCTTTTTCAAGCGACAGGCAAGGCGGTGTTCCATGTATCACAGAAAAAACTAGTGTTGTAATAATTATATGTATACCTATTTTCCATTCATAGTTCCTATATGACTACCACGTAACTCGGACGGTATTACCAAACTAACATTAGGTATATTTCTCATTATAATTCGCCTAGTTTCAATGAGAGTAGGTACCTAAGTGATATTATGCAATTATGGCGTCACTACCAAACTTTGTCGGACACTAAAATATCGCCAGTGTCCTATTCTAAAAGCAGTAAGACAAACGATAATGTCGCGTTGACAAATGGCCGTAACGTAACGCGGCGAAAAAGTCGAGCGAAAAAATTGATGTCGCCCGACCGGACGATTTTGGTAGATTATAGAGATATAGGACGTAATGGATACTTAGGTGAAATTGTCTCCTATAAACTGGCACGAAAAAACAAATTTGTTTTAGGGGATGATAAATATGGAGTGCGGTTGAGTTAAGTGATTTTGGTGTTACCGTTGATGACTGCAATGTTGAGAAGAATGCAATCTCTAAAAGTGTTTATGTCACACCTGGCCACAAAGTGACAATTACCTACCGCGCGCTCGGCGCGAAGAAAATCACGATTCCCGGTCACGGGGTGCCATAAAATGTACTTACCACGGGTGGTAATAAAGAAACCCTTGCCTTCGCCTCGGGCATCAAGTACCTGCATTCTGAGACATTCTTTGTTTTACCGCCCTTGGTTAAGTAATGTACTATTATAATAACTATTTTTGGTGATAGCTTTAATATTCACGTACATACTGGCTCCTAGTCTCAAGGTTTGGCGAAGGTGCTATTTACAAGATAGTGAATTCTTGACTTTCTGATCTTCCACACAGATTGAAAAACTGACATTAGGTTGGGATTTCAAAGGAGTTCTCGCAATATTTTCCTACATCAAAAAGGTACTGTTAAATATCTAAAGTTAAATCGTACTTGCTGGCTTAGGCCGTTATCTACCGGTGACGGATATCTCCGGGCACATAACAAAATAATACTAATTATTGTTTTTTTTTTTCACCGGGAGAGGACGGGTCTACACTTTATGTGACGTATCATTATTTTTATTGTGCTATGTTGAAATTAAGGAACAAGGATATAGCATAATTTCTCTGGCTCTCAACACAACGAATCCTCAAGTCGGCGACGTGCTTGTGTGTGATTCTTCTTGCTGGCCATTAAGCTTGTTTGCCGCCGTAGTTGTATAAAACCGGTTATTTATAGCCACTATTGTATAAACAAATGGCTAATAAATAAGGCCTACCTATAAATTTAAAAGAATTTTATACTAGTGAATGAGGAATTAGATTTTAAGGGCCATTTTTTTGCACCACATTTGTACCTACACAGTTTTATATAATAAAGTATTTCTATTCTATTCAAAGTTTGCTGTTTCTATAAAACTAATAATGATAGGTCATTTTGGAACACAAGATGGGTGTGCTATATGTTCCGCTTCCCACCACTAAGGCAGAGTATCAAAGCATTGCGACTTGTGAAAGTTGTGAAGGCTCGCTCAGGACTATGTGTACACAGCATCCGAATCATTTTCTCTATACTAATACTATGATAAACAACCAAATGGCCTGCCTCGTATCCAGATACCGTAGCCTATGGTCGCTTAACGCTTATACTCCAACACGTGAAGGAGTGGTTTTTGGCATTACACACTTGGACAGAATGGCGAAAGCCAAAGCAATGGCTTTCGACGTCGATTTTGATTGAACTCACATGACGATTTTCTTGGAAATTTAATACAGTTCCCCTCGCCTTCTGATTTAGAAACACGACGCTTTATTTCTTTATTGGGGAAAAGAATAGATACAGGCCGATGTAATAAGTAATGTTGTAATGTTGAGCACTTTAGTACTTTGTCAAATTAAAGAGGTTTCAAATTTTATGACGTTTTAGTCTAAATATTTCTAAATTTCGATGTAACAAGGTTCTAAGTATGCTCAACATTTTCATGGGCTGACTGTACGTTCAAAACAGTATAACTGCAGATAGATACCTATCCTAATACAATTCCTATCGAATGTGAAGCCATAATATAGGGCATACGAATAATTTCAAGTATAGCAGTGTACTCAAACGCGTAGATTAACTCCTCGCTTGCGTGGCTATATTTCAGAGCAGAATTCTCAAGAAGTAACCAGCGCATTTTGCCTTTCGCGATGGGAAGGGCATTGGACGCTTTTATGTACTTTGACGTCTTGGATAAGGCGGAAATCAGAAACAAGATAGTCGGAATATTGCTTGTCATTAATTAACTAAAAAAACTAACTTGAACTTTTTTAAATCTGTTTAAAAATATATTCATTATTAATAGTATACCTTACCTGTACTAACGTGTCATTTGCCATTACGGATGACAAGTTTCAGTCGGAGAGGCGAAAAATTTAAACTTAAACTTCGTTTAAAGTAAATACCATTAAAGTTTCAATAATTCTAGTTTTGTTTAACAAAATATTTGCTCCCCATTCAAAGTTTCCACCCCTAATAAATTTAATATGGGCGACGAAGGATTTCGTTCCTACGAAAAACATAAAGCTATATACTACTTATACCTGGAAAAAATTAAGAAGCTTGTCCAGTGTGTCCACATTTACGACAATTTGTTTTAGCAATCATTCTGTCAAAGTACTGAAAGTGAGAGGGTCCTAAAATAATCATCCACTTTTACCGTTGACTGTACAACGTTACAGCGTATCTTCGTACGGTTATTAATATTTTCCACGTGGAAAAGGACATACATTTCATTACATAAACTCCTCGTTTTGTATGTCAGAAATGTTCCAGAAAAATGGTATAGCATTTTATCAAAACCATTTCCCCGTTTGAATTGCAACGGAAAGCAAATAAACATATTTTAACGTGGACCATACAGAGATGGTATCTGGGCTGTGAAAAATGTTACGTTGCCTCGGACTGGTAATATTAGCTGTAAGAAATGAAATCCAGAGAATTATGTGAACAAATATAGCTTACGGTCAAAAAACATGAATTATGTAAGTGCCTTATTCTGAAAAGATACAAAGTAAGGCGACTTCCTGATTTATCGGTGCGGAGGCAGTACGATATGAGAAAAGTGTCAAATGTCAGTGTCAGCTGTCAGTCGACTCGGTACCATTTTTTACTGCGCACCTACATTTAAATGAGTGCTTCCTGACTGGCGCGGGATGCGTGCTAGCGGGACGATGCGAAGGCGGCACTGGTCCGCTTCTGCGCATGATATTACTACTGCGCAAACGTAATACTGACAGTATTATGTCAAGTGAGAATCTTTGCGACGTCAGTAAGTTTACGTCAAAGAAGAAAATGTCACATATCGATCCCGCCCCGCCAAGTCAGGAAGTCGCCTTAGGGACCAGCAAAATGACATCTTGATTAAGAGAGGTAGGGCACAGCAAAAGGTCATTTTGCTCGAATTTGGAGCAGCCCAACTGGGGAAGTACCTCCGCCTTGCAAAAAAACACAGCCATAATAAGATTATTTACTATACAAGTATGTAGTGTTGTGTTCCTGGAGGTGAGCAAGGTTGCCAGAGCTCCCAATGATATACTCTGTTGAGAGTGAGGGAACTAAATTTTGTCTCTTTTTCTGTCAACAAAGTGAATCACCAAATTTTATGATGGGTCGGCAACGCGCACGAGAGCGTATAGGCTACGATGTCCGCTTACCGTCAGGTGTATCGCAAGCTTGTTTGCCACCGTCGTTGAATTTAAAAAAATGAGCTCCTTGCTCAAATTACAGTACCTATCGTTGCTTTTCTGAAACAACACTGTATCTCAAAAAACGTGTTTTTTCAGGAGAGAGGTTTGAAAGTTTACAGAAGTTACTTTGTAATAACTCTTATTTAAACTAACAAAAAACAAATCCTCTTTTTGTAATACCTTCATTGTTTATTGGAGTATACGACAAACCAAAGAAAACCTACAAAACAAAACAAAAATAGAGTTAAAAATCCAAAAATAGTAACATATTCAGAGTTGTGACCCAATATTTATGGGTTGTTGAAACGTTTTTATAAGCAATAACGTCACAAGACAAAATAATGAAACAGGATGGTTTATTGTTTTGATGAATAACGGCTCATTCGTCTTTAAGACATATTTTTATATAATATGTATTAGCAATACAGGAGTATTACGTGTTATATACCATAAACATTTTTTAACTTTGCATAACAGCGGCTTATTAGGACTTGTGTCAAAACATATACCTAACTATTATATCGCTAACAATGGGATATTTTTGATTACCTCCACTACTTGGTATTCTTACCAAATTATTTTCTTAACGATACATTAATATAGTGATACAGTAGCACAATTAGTCAATTTACGTCAAATTTATATGCGATTGCATCTTATAGCAGCTGAAATTATGTGACAACATTATTTATCAGCTGAATAAAAGCATGCGATGGCATACTTTAGCAGCATTAACATGTTATACCTAGCACTTATAGCATCTGAAATTATCTAATGACATCTTTTTGCATTGTCTTATCTGGCTCTCAATGTATAAAATGTGCATAATATAATCTTACAGCAAAACGTGATTTGATGGTGACGAAAGTGATTCCACCCTAAAAATCTAGGTACTGTAGGTATTTATGGAAATTAATGCAAAGAGTCCTTTCTTTCTTTACTCTGCTACAGGGACCCCTTGTTGGCGAATCCGTTTTAAAGCAATGACTGTAATTTGCTAAAAAACAGTCAGGTTTATTGCATCTCTGTCAAGGTTTTGGATGACAACTTTTTTGTTGTGGTCAGTTTCGTTATTGGGATCTAGGGCGTTGGTAGTATAGGTACCTATATGTTTCTGGACTCGGTCTTTTACCAAGATTTCGATTTATCTGTAGACTTTGGAACCGTGTCCATGTCTGTAACTAAAAATCACTGTAAAGGTTCATCAGTATCATCATCATAATCCTCCTGGCCGATTTCGACCTCGGTGACTAGAAAGAAGAGCCTGGCTAGTGAGAGCGTCGGTCACGAGCTCTCAGGTGACTGAGATATCCTATCTTCGCAGTTAATGTGCGAGCACTCTCCCCAGAAATCGACACCTCTCGCACTCACACTCACGCTTAGCGTCAAGTTCACTTCGTCTGTTATATATGCCTTCATTTTAACCGATCTTGAGCCAAAAACTCCCAGCACGATGATTCAACATCACGTCTCCGCGTGTGGCGCTTCAGCACATCGTTATAATGCCGGAGTTGGCCGCCCTGTTTTCATCTTGCCATCTTGCAGTTCAGAATAAAAAATGTGATCAGCTATTCTGTCTTCAGATATTTGGTAGATGTGACCACACCATCGTAGCTGCCTACGCATTAGATAGGCTTCAATACCGTGGACATTAGCACGGCGTAGAACTTCCGAATTCCTGACACGATCTGACCAGGAAATGTTCATAATGTCACGCAGGCATTTGATATAAAATCTATCCAATACGCGGATGTGCTTGCGGTAGAGACACCAAGTCCAGGTTTCGAAGGCATACAAGAGATTAAGATTATTAGATGTATATGTTAATAAAGTAATAACAGACAGAGCAATGAATAAAAGGAATAAATATTTTTTGTGGACTATCTTACACAAATCGACCTAGTCCCAAACCAAGCAAAGCTTATACCACGGGTGACGATATACATACTCAATAATACTCATATAAATAAAATAAAAACATACAAAACAATTTTTCGGGTTCATGATACAATTAAATGTCCTGACCGGGACTCGAAACAGGGACCAGCTTTTAGGCAGGGTCACTACGTACTAGGCTATTAATAGTGGTCGTCCAATGCATAATGTAGGTGCCCCCCACATGCGGTACAACGACTAATGAAGGCATAAGTCGATAGCACAGTCGTTTAACTGAATGCGGTATAAAGACCAGTGAAATAAGGCTGGTCTTTAGTGCCCGCATCAGGGATACGAGAGAGATTTCCGAAATACGTGCCATAGCTCCCCAATGCGGGGAGCCGGGCCCTCTTGATCAATAAAAATGTCTGAAAATGCATCATGATGTATATCGATCAATTCAAAAACCGATAAAAAAGGATCTTTCCTTCACCCCGTATGCGGGTTATATCAACCAATGAAATTGCGCCTGTATATAGATAGTGTTTGCAAGAGTACCCAGAAGAGTAAAAAGGGGTTGAGAGTCTTACTTGTTGTAAGTGTAGTTTAGTGTTACAGGAAGCTTGTAAAAACTGCTGAATATAATATTTTTTTCAACTAAATCATTAAGTTCACCTATTTTACAACAAACAAATTTAATAACAATCCGAACTAATTCAGTTTACTACATGAATACTTAATCCAGTTTTATCAAGTATACAGGCCTATTTCGCTAACAAGACCTTGCTCACACCTACGCTTTTCGTAAACACAAGTGCATTTGCTGATAAGTCCAAATATTTGTACTTACTTTCTCTTGAATAATGGCCCTTCTATAAATATTACATTGTTACACAAATATTTCATGGTGCATTGATGAACTATTTCACAATACGACAATATAGCAGAAAAAAGTAAATGGATATGTGCGTATTATTTCTCGATATGCCAGTAGTCAGCAAAATATCTTGGTGTCAACGTGAAAAGCTACGTCTCATCTGGCCTGCGGACGGTCTTGTACAAAAGTGGCATCGCAATTCGACCAATGGCATAACGGCACAATGCTGCCATCTGGCCATTTTTTAACGTAAAACGATGGGTGTTTTATTCACGATAAACTTTTGTGTGTTCCGCGTCCAGTCCTTTACTTAGTTGCAAAACGTAGTATTTCGAGATACTGCGTTGTTTTAGAAAAGCAACGCTATGTAATGCTTCAAGAATAGAGTGTATATTTTTTTAAAGATTCAGCAACCCACTTACCATCATGCGATAATACCCGCCAACTAATTTGCAACCGATGTGGTATTAAAAACAAATCTCAATAAGTCTTAAGTCTCAAAACCAACTAAAAATCAAGAGAAGTCTCATCAGATAAGTACAGCTAACAACCTGCCAACGACCCGAGGCTTCATAATCCCTATTGGCACCATTCTGTTGTTGCCGATAACGACTTCAGAATATTTGCAATCTTATATAGCGCTGGATGGGATACGTTTAATTTATAATATTGTGTAAAATTGTGAACTTCGATGGTTAAAAATCTAAAGCGTAATCATTATAAACTACAACTATGTAAAATTATAAAAATTGTTCGGAACAACATTTTGATGGGTAAATACCTACCTAAATAAATAATTTATTTTGTTAAACCAGCTTACTTTGGTGGCATCTCATTCCTTTGTTTTCCAATTTTCGTTAAAACAAAAATGTAGTTCTACTCAATTATCTCTAAATAATGACACCCTACTCGATGGCGTAGGTAAAAAAAAATCTCGCTCCCCGCTTAGCTGTATGGAAGCCCCCCCTTAAAAACATTTAAAAATAAGATTTGACAATTAGGCTTTGGTTTAACAAGATGCTTATTCTGTGAAAATTTGGAGACTGTTGTTACTACCTGGCTGTACAACCCGTGTGACAGACGACGGACGGACGCGTGAGTGACAATAATAGGGTTCCGTTTAGACCCTCGGGTATGGAACGCTAAAAAGAACCTTTGTCCAGCTGAAGTTCCAACCTGCGACCTCTAGCTTGAAAACGTGCCTTATCGCTTAGCTATAGTTGCCTCAAGCGGTGCTTGTGAGCGGTGAACAGTGAACATAATTATAGTCATAGAATTGGCCCATATCTCACCTCGAGCCATCCACTCAAATATAAGCTACATCGAACTCCGTGTTATTCAGAAACGGTGCCAAAACCTAACCCGTACGTGCTCCGATCCAAAGATGCAGTCGTGACAGTGTTATGAATCGCTCCGACCATTCGCAAGATGGATTCCGGTAGCATCTATGTCGTGAAATGCAACTGCATTTCAAGTCATACATAGGTATATAGTATACCTATTTTCACCTCACTAGCTCGGAAAGCCCTTTTTTATTCTTTAAAAACAGATAGCAAAACTGCATTTTATCCACATGTGTGCAAAGTAATTTTGAAATCCGAACGTGTTCCTAGTTACTTTTTTAACATAATAACATGTAAGGCCGTGTTCCCACTATCCGATACAATATCGGTGTAGGATTCATTACCGATAAAAATGTTTGGAAAACTGCTTAGTGCTCACACTATCCGATCCGATATCGGTCAGATTCGTATCGGATCCGATATCGGTTAGTGTGGGTGGACACAAAACAGCCAGGACAATTTTCGCCCATCTGATTTTTTTTCAGGTGGTGTGAAAAAAATCAGTCCTTGGATTTCAGATTTTATATTTATTTTGAATTAAATTTTTTTTTTATAATTATTTTGAATTTTAAGAAAAAAAATATTTTTTTGGCAAAAAATCGTCATTATACTCCATTTCGACTAATTAAGGGATAGGGATTTCAAATTTTACATTTATTTTGAGTTTTAAATCGAAAAAAATATTTTTTTGCAAAAAATCGTCATTATACTCGATTTCGACTAATTCAAGGATAAGGATTTCAAATTTTATCATTATTTAGAATTTTAAGCAAAAAAAAATTTTTTTTTTGCAAAAAATCGTCATTATACTCGATTCCGACTAATTCAAGGATAAGGATTTCAAATTTAATATTTATTTTGAATTTTAAGCAAAAAAAATAATTTTTTTGCAAAAAATCGTCATTATACTCGATTCCGACTAATTCAAGGATAAGGATTTCAAATTTTATAACTATTTTGAATTTTGAGCTAAAAAATTTTTTTTTTTGCAAAAAATCGTCATTATACTCGATTCCGACTAATTCAAGGATAAGGATTTCAAATTTTATATTTTTTTTTTAATTTTGAGCAAAAAAAATTTTTTTTTTTGCAAAAAATCGTCATTATACTCGATTCCGACTAATTCAAAGATAAGGATTTCAAATTTTATAACTAGTTTGAATTTTAAGCAAAAAAAAATTTTTTTTGCAAAAAATCGTCATTTTACTCGATTTTGACTAATTTAGGGATAGGGAATCCAAATTTAACATTTATTTTGAATTTTAAGTTGGAATTTTTTTTTGCAATAAATCGTGATTATACTCGATTTCGACTAAGAAAGATTTCAAATTATATTTTGCTTTATATATTTACTTTAGCATTTGTTTTTGAATTTTGCTTAATTTATTTGCTTTTTTTTGTTCAAATTTAGTTTTTCATTTTCTATTTTAATGAAATGAAAAATTGGAAGAAACCCAACTTTTTTTATTGTTTTACTTTTGTTTTTTCCTTTTTCCATTTCCTCGCTTTAGTGAGGTGAAAAGATTTGTGTTACACACGGCTGCAAAGTTATTTTACCTCG